>VCAZ01000008.1:6107095-7368762 GCA_005784505.1 Bagarius yarrelli | reverse complement strand
GTTAGAAAACTTATGCAAACAAACGAATGTGAGTTCTTTGCTGTCATAATAACAAACACAAGTCTAATTTTTTTAGTTCCAGGTTGTAGTTGAATACTTATGTTGAGCAATAAGACAGCAACAGATTTTACAGAGTGAATCAAGCGATACTGTCTGTGGAGCAAGGAGGGTTAAGAGCCTTGCTTAGGAGCCCAAAACTGGCATCTTAACGGTGCTGTTTCTTGAACCCATGACCCCTTGATCAGTAAACGAGATACATAACCCTTAAGGCACCATGCATGTTAGTACTCGGCGCGTAGTTCTTGTCAGCTTCATAGATACGCACCTACTTATTTTTTTCCAAAGCAACCACTCAAGCAATATTCACTCAAGTCCAATCACAAGGCCAAGTTAGGTTGCAGAAGTGTTTTTCGTGAGTCTTTGAATTCAAACTACTACCTTACGATCATGCTTTTGTAAACAATATTAGCACTGCATTCCGACGACGCGCATAAATAGAGGAGTGTTATATATTAACCGGTATGTGGGCTTTAGAAAATTATAGGAGGAAATAGTCCTTAAACCCCTGCTTCAGGTAAGACTTGCCTCAGCATGACTTTGTAAGGACTGCTGAATAAGTACCACACACTGATCAACTGCACTAGCTCAAAAAATCAGGCTTTCTTATTGTTTAAAAGAAGTTTAAAAGAAAAATCAGCAATTTCCCACTAGATGTTGGTTGTTTTTTCAAGACCTGAGATAGTATCTTGTGTTTATTTATGGGTTTACATCACAAAGTTTATTTATGGGTTTACATCACAAAGTAATGTAAGGTTTATCAGGTGAAAACAGTTTTACACATTTATTTGTACTTAATTATTAATAAAATAGAATTCAAACAGAATGTATGCCAGATGCTAAATAAAAGATGTCAGTTCTTATTACCGTGGTGAAGCTAGGCAGCAAAATAAACTGTGTGATTATTTACATGATATTTTACTTCTGGTTTATATTTTTTTAAAGATATTTTGGGGCATTTGCCTTTATTGATAGGACAAAAAGAGATAAAGTGGGGAGGAGAGGAAGAGGGCGGGGCTGTAAAGGGCTGGAACCAGAATCAAACCCAGAAGGTCACAGGAGTGCAACCGCGCACATGGGTGTAGCCGCCTTACACCACGGACCTGGCCATCTGCTTAATTTAATAAATAGTTATACATATGACTAGGGCTGTGTATTGGAAAGAGCCTCACGACACGATACATGGTTACGATATGATTTTATATATATATATTATATATATATATATATATATATATATATATATATATATATATATATATATATATATATATATATATATATATAAAATAATCTATATATATATAATCTGTAATTCAACCATGAAACCATCTAAACCATTTATCTGATTTCTTTTTTTTTTAAATAAAAAAGGGAAAAAAATAATCTTAAAACGAAAAGAATTTAAATTTCTAGCATTTGGCAGACACCCGAATCCAGAATAACTTTAATCCAACTAAGCCTTTACAGGTTAAGGGCCTTGCTCGGGGTCTCAATGGTGGCAGCTGGGTGTTGCTGGGAATCTTCTGATCAGCAGTCAGAACCTTACAAATGTGTGTTATTTTGGCTGCTTTATCCAAAAAAAACTCTCTCTTAATCTCTTAATATGTTGTATAGATTTATTCATGTTTAGAAAATACCACAATTAGTTTTATGATATATAAAACATTTATGAAATGTATATGAAACCATTTTATTTTTATATTATAAGTTTCAAACATAATCTTATTTAAACAGGAAGTGGTAGCGCAGTGGTTAAGGTGTTCGACAGCTAACTGGAAAATCAGGGTTCAATTACCAGCACCATCAATTTACCACTGCAGAGCCCCTGAGCAAGGCCCTTAACCCCTAATTGCTTAGATGTATAAAAGAAATGAATGTAAGTCGCTTAAAATAATAAACAGATGTGCAGTATACAGTACACTACGGTATGTTACACATTTAGGCTAACCCAATATATTTTCTTACTTGATCAAATGGTCATAGATGAACCAAAGTTATTTGTAAATGTTTGTTTGATAGCCTAATTACTCGTCTAATAAACTGCTGCAGAACCATACTCTCTTGGTACAGTTAAAAAAAAACTACAAATAAATATATTCAAACTTTGCAAACACTTTTTCAGACCTATTGATCCTTTTGTTGAGAATTTTTACTGTAAAAAAACAAAAATGTGTGTATATTTTTTGACAGATACAAGACTTTTTGGCAGATTCGGTTCTTTAAATTGCTATATTAGTATTAACTCACTGAATAAAAACACTCTGACTTAGAAGAAGTTAAGTTCGAGCAAGTTGTGCATAAACCCCTCTGGGAATATTTATACAAATTTCAACTCCTCAGCATCGACATTTGACTTTAAACCATAACCGAAATAATAAATATTCACTTCCCTGTTCTCATCTTCATATTGATTCAGTGTGTCAAAAAGCTTTATGGCAGAAGTCAGCCAGCAGCTGGTTAGCATTATTTCCAAATCAATGATAGGTTAGATCACATGCTCAAGTATCAACCGACCAAACAGGAAATGAGAAAGGTTCCATTTGAAAACTTAACATTACTCAGAATATAAACGAGATGTCCTTTATTTTTCACAGGATAGAATATAAACTTTAGAGTTGATGATGCATAACATCTTCATATGTGAATGTGAAGGTTTTTTTTTCTACAGTGAAGTGTTTAGAAAGTTTTATTTATCTGTAGCCTAAATTGTGAAGGTTTTTTTAGGAATGAGTTTGCCCTAGGACCTGACATCGCTTATCCAGACTTAGATTTGAACTCTTTTATACATTTGAGCAATTAGGAGTTAAGGGTCTTGCTTATGGGCACAACAGTGGCAACTTGGTGGTGCTTGGTGGATCTTCCAAATAGTAATAGTGGATCTTCCAATAATCACCTTAAACACTGTGCTACCACTTTTATAGTAGGTTTATAATAACTCATGTGTGCCTCAGTACTTTTTAGGTGGAAAATTTTGGAATGCAAGCCAAACAAGTGCTACTCCATCTAGTGGTTATTACTAGTACTAATGCTAGTTATCCAGTTAACAACTGGCGCTAAGACATAAAACGTGTCTTAAAACTGACTTAAACAAATGCAATATAATAAAATGCAAACCCGAGAGAAGTGATCTCAGGTGTCTATACTAGTTAGATCTCTGCTAGTTTCTTTTGAAATTCAATTAACAGCGAGTGACAAATCATAGGGAAGATTGATGTGCAGAATAAAGTGACCAGGGCAGGACAAATGCACTGATGTTTAAGGGGGAAAGTGTGTTGGGGTTTGGTTTAATGCCTAAATTAACTGTATATTTTTAGTATCTGTGTCTATATTCATATTTGAAGCCACATTTCTTAATCTGCATCTTATTTTTTCCTTTTTTTTTTAATGAACCCCACCACTAACACCCCTAAAAAAGTATTTTTTTTTCCACACTCTATCGCTTAGACTAGAGACATGCATAGAAATTATTTTAGACTGTCTATCCCTGTGATATAACAGTCGTCATATTTTGTAGTTGTTCCTGTTAAATGCCATTTTAATCACAAACTACAATAAAAGGCTATAATAATTAAACAATTAAAAATGTTATCTTAAACAAAAGCAGTTACTACAAAAGTATTTTGTTACATATCGAGCATGTGCTAAACATCTATTTTATTAACGTGGTCATTGTTTGTGGTTTCGATTAATTCTTGTCTTAATGAAATGCCCTCGTTTGCAAGATTTTTTAAAGAAATAAAAAAATGATCTTAAAACTAAATAGTCTTATGAAATAATATACATTTTACAATTATTTTGTGCTTAAGGTGTTGGATCGCTAATTATAAGATCTGGGTTCGACTCCCAGTGCCAAAACGCTGCCACTGCTGGTCAGGGGTAGGTGCAGGGGACGCAGGTGCACAGGCTAGGTGCAGGGGACGAGGAGGTTGGGTGCAACAGAACTTTAATCTAATCTAGGAACAGGGATTGGAAACAAACAAAGAAAATTAGTCTATTAGCATTAGCATAAACAGCATGGAGCTACAACTGCGGCCCATGCAAGAGCCATTCACTATAGTGACATCGTAAGCCGGGACAAACTAAAACCCACACAAACGAAATGGAAGGACAAGCAACACCTGGACACAATAAGGAAACAATCAACCGGACCAGTGAAAATCTCAAGACTAAACACATGACAAAAAACCAGTAAGCACATGGCTAACAAATAAACAATAAGTCCTGGTGTTGTTCTCTGGTGGCCTGGTGGGGTGTTGCTTCAAGTAAGCGTTACATCAATATGTTTATACTGTATACGGTTACATTTAAGTGTAGTCTCACTTTAACAACTTTTAAACAAAATTCGTTTAATTGTCAGCAGAAAACTGGAGTAAAAACGTGTCAACTCATGCACAGTCCAATAAAACTGCAGTCATAAAACTTATTGGATTGTACCGTGGTTTAGAATGACACCAAAAAATTATGGGTCCTTATTATTATTGTTAATAAAAGATTTTACCACCATGGGCTTTGTGGACAAAGCGACGTGTGTGTGTGTGCCAGCCTAATTTTTAGAAGCACATTATGTAGCTGAGTTAAGCTCCAGATGTTTTTTTAATGCTTTAGGCTTATGTTGTTAATTCGACATTTAGCTGTCATGGTCAGCTTTAAACAAAACACAGACATATGCTTGTGTCAGCATGTAAATGTACAGCTGTGCTAGACGGAAGACAAAAAGAAAGAAAGAGAGAAAGAGAGAGAAAGAGATGGAAGAAAGGGGCTAATAATAAAAACAGAAAAACCCGAAACGCAGTTACTTTTATGGGTGAGTAAATGCTAAGGCTAAAAAACTAGCCAAGAAATCGCAGCATGTTTTTGGAAAGAGGGAGGAAGAGAAAAAAAAAGGGTACAGTTGAGAGAGCGAGAACAAAGGCTTACTCAGTGGGCTGGATAAGGTGAACTTTTCCCAGGCGAAGTATGACAGGTCCTCGCGGGTTACGGATCTTCTTTATATCACTGTTCTTCATCAGGGAAAAGCGTCGCACCAGATTGAAACCTGTGAATTAACACTTCCATTCATTCGACTCCCAGCAAAATGAATCCAAAAAAAGACAACAAACCACATGCAACGTTTCACTAAAGCGGTTCTGCAGGATCACCAAAAAAACCCAACATTGCATCAATAATCATTAACGTTATATCCGCAATCGATTAGTATTACCTTGTGACCAGTAGTCATTTGTAACAATGGCGTGATTGTCTATGATTTTAAACCCATGCAAATCGCCCCTGTATGACCTACCGCAAAAATGACCTACCGTATTCGGCCGAACACTGAGATCCAGTTAAGAAACATTATAATATATAATCACAATTCAAAACAATTCGCATAAAGAGAAAGCCGTACGCCACCAGAAGAGCGGAAACAAAAAGAATGAGTCGATGGAAATGTATGACGGCATGCGTTAAGGAACATGATATACTGTACATCTATAACAACAACAAGTGATTTTTGAGTGAAATCACAGGCTTGGCTTATCCCATGCCAACGTGCCAGACGGAGTTAACATATGGGGGTATAATTTCAGTTGGCAACTTTAGAAGAAAATTTGAAATATGTAGGCCTTGTGTGTATAAAGCCCAAAGGATATTTTATTACAATCCAATCAACCAAAAATTACAGGTTGTGGTTCACTAACAAGAAGTCACCATGTCATAAGGTCCAGGCTATGCTCATCAAATAGAGCTAACAGCTTTAACAAAGTATAGCAGGATACTAAAAAAAATCATGGCGGTAACAATCGTTATTTGTTTATAGGGGACCTCAAATTCTGCATACTAATGCTATTGAAGAAGATCAGCGCTAAAAAATTGCAGTAAATGAAGATTTGTGAAACTTATTATTTACTAGATTGCTTTCTTAAAGCTCTAAAACTGAGCTATCTACAATAGTCAACAACAAAAAAAGTTTACTAAAGTTGTCCTCAGACAAGAACAGGTTTTGTTTTGGTTTTATAACTTAAAAACTTAACGAAAAACTTTTGACCCATTGCGAATGTTGAATATTGTATATACACTTTACCTCATACTGTTTTTACCGTTAGCGGATAAGCTACTAAATAATATACTGAACAACAACTATAAACTAGGGATTTTAGGCTGATTTTACTAGGTTTACTTTTTCTCCTTGTGTCTGTTTGTTTTTTGGTTTTTTTTATCGTGCTTTCAAAACGTCTAAAATCATACTGTTCGTAAACTTGCTTCTTCGAATAGCGTCCAGTTTCGCTATTCAGTAAATAATGTTATCATCCAGCCCTAAAGGCAATCCATATCCAAGCACACTGTACCTGTAATGTTGTGTCTGGCTGTCTGAGGGAATTTCCAGTCTTCGACCTGTAAAGGTGGACACTTCTCACCTATTCGGAAGAAAAAAAAAAAAAAAAAAAAAGAGATAAAATCAAAATGACAGACAAACGTTCCGGTCCCAAAATATATATGATAATATTAACGGTTTCCGGTGAAAATTGAATAGATAAGGACATCTATGTCAAATGTAAAACCTGAGCAAAGAGCAACTATTTTCTGAAGTGATCTAAAATCTGAGCAGAGGAGACAGACAACATCTCAGATACAAGGCCAAAAATAAATTCTTTCTGTCTGTAAAATTCACTCCATCATCTGTAGACAAGGCCTCTGACAGCCTACTTGACATTCCGTCAACTGTGGACGTCGAATGACTGATAGACCTGTGCTGACGCATTGTTGTGGGCCAAAGTGCTGTCTTTCACACAGCTAGGGAAATGCGTCACCTCGGAAAGATTTTAGCAGTAGAAGGTCAGTAAGAATTCCAGAAATATGTTTCTAGCCAAGTGTTTTAAGTGATGCTAGCTTTACAGTACAATGCCAGTGAAGAATTAGAGTCAGGTCAATGTATGATGTACTGTTCATCTCAGTATGTGCCATCAGGCTAACACAGTATGTCTATGAGTGCAGCTCCAAATTAGATGTTTTATAGATAAGAAACATGTCAGAAGCTGAAGCTGTAACTGAGAGAGCAAGCAACTCAGCAAGTTTTTTTTTTTTTATATATAGGAGTTGAGAAGGAATAATGAGAGTTGGAGCTCTAACCTGGTTCTCATTGTCAAGTCCTATAAATCTCTTGCTTAAACTCAACACACCCGAATCCCTCTTCGTAGTGACTGTGAGTGTGTACAAAAACTGATCTGACAGACAAAGTGTTCATTTTGCACCAGGCTCACATTTTAGTCTTTTTAAAGTCGACCAGGACTACAAAGCTTTTGTGCACATTTCCTCAAATTCAGTGTTTTTCCAAAGAGGAGCCATGGGGCCTGAAGGATGATCAGCTGACAGGAAGACTGAGAAAACGAAGCTACCAGAAATAAAGCATCTGAGGTGACATTTAATTTACTCATTCGCAGCGTCTGAACTTTTTAGAAGAGTTTTAAAAAGTGAATGTTGCTTTTTGAGAGGACTCATCAATCTGCCCCAAACTCCTAGTGAGCAAACTGTGGGCAAAAAAAACAAAAAAACTATTCTCTAACAAACTAATGAGAAAGACACCAGCAGAGAAATACATATTTCTTTGGCTGACAATGTGAATCATTCAATATTTTGTCAGTTATTCAAGAAATTCTCCTTTTAATGTAATAGAGTGTATATAAATAACAAGCAATATGGATACTAGAGATAAATGACATCAATAGTTATTCACATTTCTGACATTTGGCATGTAACCTCAGATAAACCAGCCTCAGAGCAGTTGAGTTTTAGGAGCCTTGTTCAGGTGCGAAGCATTACAAGATGCGACGCAATCTTTATGATCTTCCAATCAGCTGTCCAACACCTTAACCAGTGAGCTACCTCTTCCCACTTTATTGACCACGGATATAAATAAAAGGAGCATTACTTAGCTTTCAATTATGAACGTGCAGATATTGATCTGTTTACACCCCAAGCAGATGTTCTATCATTATCTATGCTTTTAGAAGCCCCCCAAAAAAATCAACTATCTTTTCATCTTCAATGTTGCAGAAAATTAAAAAAAAAGCATCACTCCGCTTTCCTTTGGATGAGAGATATTACCATAAATCTCTCAGACTGAACAGGAGTAAAGGTCTAAAGACTGACCCGCTTCATCCTCCAGGCCATCCTGGATTACACTGGTTTAGCCTCCTTGGGGACCAGGGGTTGGGGTTCTGGGGGCTTCACGGACCTGGCTCACCATCACACCCCGTAAAGCTCCCGGTCGGGAGCCGCCCATCGAGGGGGGTTTGGCGGAGGGGGGTTATGTAATGTCCCTGTTTTATGTTCATGTTAAATGTTTTTCTATCATGATGTTCATGTTTTTGTTCATGTTTATGTTTCTTGTTCATGCTTTTATTGCATTCATGTTATCAGTTCTTGTTCTTAGTTCTGGCCTTTAATTAGCATAATAAAAAACTGGCCCACTGATTTGTCTAGGTGTTTTTTATTTTTGGTAGACAATTTGATGCTAATTTTGATACTAATTTGTCCCCATCATAATTAATGTATTAGCCCACATTAGTACCGGTTTCAGAAAGCGATCACACTATGGTCTATTTTAAAGTCAGCAGTGATACTGTAGTGTTTTAAATCCTGTGCATCAGCCAACTAAATGATCCACCACCGAAATAATAATAATCTGGTCAGGATTGGATCTTTGTATAAATGACCACCAGATCACTTAGTTTATTGATTATTTAAGTCTTTTAAGATAGATGATGTTGCACTAGTCAGCAAACAGTCTCTCCTTTTTGTCGCTTTAAAATAAAAATAAAAAAAGATTTTCACTCACTCTGGCTTTTAAAGAGACTAAATCCATCCAGGACATCATTGTTTATTCCAAATACTTTTCTTATTACAGAGAAAAAAATACATCATTTAAACTACAATTCCATTTAATAGACAGATCGATCATTGTCATTTATTCGTTTGTGAATTTAAAGTCATATAGCGATAGTGATACATGCAATATACACCCACAAGAATCAAATTTACTGTAATAGGAACTCCTGTAAATGTTCACCAAGATCGTGCCCACAGACAGGAGACCAATCTGGTTGTTCTTCCCTGCCCTCATTTATCAACAAGCTATTTCCAGTTACAAAACTGATGCCCACCACAGGCTTTAGTTTTTGGACCATTTGAGAAACTTTGGAGTGTGTAGTGGGTAAAAATCTCAGAGGATCAGCAGTTTCTGATCTACATAAACCAGCATATCTGATCCAAACACAGTCAAAGTCATTTAGATCACTGATATTTCTATTTTTTTATATGAAATTTTGATGTAGAAATGAACTGAAACTTTTGAATGCATGAATCAAGCGACTCAATTCAGATTTTTTTTTCCTCCAATGTGGCACAGATCAGTTAGAACAGATCAGATTGAATATGTAAGCAGACTGACTGGCTTCTGGCTGACTGGATAAAAGCATGAATGATCAGGCTCATAATAATGAAATTTCTAACAGTAAATTAACAGTTAACAGTGTTAATAAAGAATTCATGGTCAGTAAAGTTAACAATATAACATTTAATACAGTACGTAAAAAGAAGCTTGGGTCAATAGGCAGTGCCGTTTCTAAACCCTTTATTATGGGGGGCTTTAGCCTTCTTGGATAAAGAAGGTTGCATCTAATGTGTACAATGTCAACAGAAATTAGCTATCCATATACAGAGCCCGGCACGTTATATGCGGACAAAATATAAGATATTATAAGATATAAAAGATATTATAAATATAAGATAACGCAGCAAACTAGCCACTAAACTAGCTGGAAACTGGTATCCCAGTGGTTAATGTGTTAAACTGATAATTGGAAGAGCAGGGTTCGATTCCCAGCACCACCAATTTGCCAGTGCCGGACCCCTGAGCCAGACCCTTAACCCCCAATTGCTTAGCTGTATAAAAGAGATAAATGTAACCCACTCTGGATAAGGGAGTAGGCTAAATGCTGTAAATACAAATTTAGGAATACATAAACTATATATTGGATATAGATATATATATTATACATACAAAACTAATTGTGTCATTTTGGGGGGTTTATCTTATATTAGTACACAATCTATTTTATAACACATTTACATGTTTATTTAAATTAATATATTTTTATTCTGTATATACACAGAACAAATAATTATTCCCTTTTATTTATAATGGACATATCCAAATATATAGCCTTAATTAAGTTCTCTCTGAATTTTGCTTAAGCTTGGTCGATACCCCGCACCTACTGGGATAAGAATTGAGTATCGCTGCTTTTTATTTCCCCCAGTACATACTGTTTACTTCCAGAGTCTGAAAAGGCTCATTATAGAGGAGGCCGATGGGTGCTCAGCACAGCAGGGGGGAGTGAACAAGGAGCTTTAGAAGTGTCTGATCAGCGTTATCGGTACAACATAAAGCTTTCTGGTTTCAAAGGGCTGCAGCAATGGAGAAAGTCGTGCTTTCTGCTGTTATTGGAACGCGATCTATTTCCCTGAATGCAAATTCTAGCTTGTGCTTTAACAGCAAGATGCATTTACCAAGACGAATTGGGAGTCAAAAAGAAAGTTGTATTATTAAAACAAAAGCAGGAGGTTGAGCCTGAGGAGTTGAGGTCATGTTCGACGAGATTTCCTGTATCGGAAAAATCTACAAAAAAAACCAGAAAGACTTTGAACAGTTTTACAGTCATTTACCTTATGGCTTGGAGTGCTGATTTCTCTTTGTCTGAAATATAACCTGTTAGACAATACCCCCTTTTTCCATCGAACTCCTGTAGCGAATTTGCTAAGATTAACTACTAGACCTCATAATGAGTAAGGCTTGGGTTATTAATGTCTGGGATACAAGCATGTAGGGGTGCTGTGGAACACCTTGAGGCACGGCTGTGTCTGTTTTCAGCCAAGAAAAGATGTATGAAAGTCAAAGCAACAGCCTAAACTGGGTTTACAAAGGTAAGTATGAAGATTCAGGGCCTTAATGGAGGTCAAAAATGTGCATTGAACAGGATTAGGCCAATTTTTGCTTATGAGGGAGAATCTTTCTACCTTTCCAAACCTAGTGGTGGAAAAGTGTAATAGCAGGTAAGTGATCATGCTGAGTTTCTATTTCGCAAACTGTCTATTATATCAGCATAAGTCAGAAAGTAATTACTGATTTCAGTGCTCACATGATGCAGAGACATGACAGACACACACAGATTGTTTGGGATAACGCCTTGTTTGAAAATTCAGCTCGTGCGGCTTTGTAAAGACAGAAACATGCCGTTAGCACTATGTGAAACTCTGATAGTGAGGAGAGTAAGAAGTGGATTTGGGTTGCAGGTTTATTTTCTCATGGTCTTTAGATACAGGTACATTTGAAAAAAAAATTGTCACCAATTCTCCCAACCAGCTACAAGTTTTTACATTTACAGAATTTGGCAGACGTCCTTATCCCGAGTGACTGAGATTTATCTCTTTCATACAACTGGGCAATTAGGGGTTAAAGGTCTAGCTTAGGGGCCCAACACCAAGCAACTTGGTGGTGCTGAGCTTCCAATTAGCATTACCTTTACCACTGTGCAATCTCCCATTATAATGCTTTATGAAGCAATACTGCAATAAATTAGCTACAGTAAAGAAACCTTTAAAATATTATTATTATTATTATTATTATTATATAGTTCATAAACCATAATCTTTTAAATTTTAAAATAATAAGAATAATATTCTAACCCTATATTCATATTATTTGATGTTATATCATCACATTCTTCATGTCTCCCCTCTTAACTTCATACTGCATATTATTTTCACACCTGCTAAATAAAAGACTTATCTTAATCTTAGCAGCACATTAAACCCAAATGAGATCATTTCATAAAATAAAAACACTAATCCTTTAGCTTTAAAGTACAGCCTGTTCGAAGGGTTAATTTATCAAGTCAGGTTATGCCATAAAGTGCGACACTGGAACAATCTGTACTACAAAGTTCCAAAAGGAGGGTTTGCTTTCGTAATCTCTTTTTTTTTCCCCTGACCTCCTTTTTTCTTCTACCTTGTGCATAAGAAAGCTTTGTAGAATTAGGTAGGAAAAAAGAAGCTGAAAGGTGGTAATCACTTTGTAGGAATTCTCGACTGTAGGTACAAAGCCTTGCACAGGGGCCCAGCAGTGGTAATTCAATGTGCTTAGAAATGAACCCTCAATCTTCCGGTTAGGAGTCCAACACCTTAACCGCTGCCCTACCACTTTCCCCTTTTAGTATTTTTTACTGTAAGATGTAGTAAATTGTAGTATAATGTGGTATATTACAGTATTTAGCAAATCTTACTGCAGCATACTGTAGTATTAACTGTAGAGAATTGATAAACTGGAGTAAATACTGTAGTAGATTTTACTAGAATAAACTAGAAGACTCTGGTGTTGGTGTTTTCTGACGCTCCAAGCTTGCTTCAATAACGCTCCATTACCAGCTCAACTCATGTTAACGACCCATAATTCAACTGCATAGAAAATGAATTAATTTATACGTTGCTAAACAGATAAAGGACACAAAATAATGTATTTCCTTAAATTCTATTATCTATAATAGAATATTTACAGTAGAGCGTTAATAAGGCACAAATTAAAGCAATTATATATTGCTTCGAGTTGCTTTTTTGTATGCTCAAAAAACAACTCATTGTTAAAGCCCCAAAACAGGCAATAAATCGTCATAATCGCAATTGTTACTTTGACAATTAATCGTTAACCCAATTTGATCATCGGGTCAGCCCTAACTGTGGTGCATATTTTTAAAGAGTTACTATATAGGAAACAGAATTGGTAATGAGGAATAGTGATCAGAGTCCCATTTCTAATGAACAGCAATGTCAGATCAACGATTCAGCAAAAGTTCAACAATGCAGAGAAAACTTTTAACAAAAAATGAGCATTAACATGTTTGGTTGTAATTTTTTTTGCACTTTGTTTGCATTGTTTTTTTTTTTTGTTGCCCCCAGATCTGTTCTAAGAAAGTTATGACACATACAGTATAATATGGTTGTATAAGTGTACTATAGTACATACTATTCTACAATAGTAGAGTTACTATATCAAGTGTAGTAAAATAACGACAAAAAGTTACCAGATCAATGCAATTTACTACGATATTTTTAGTATAGTAAAGTTCAAAAACTCTACAGTATTTACCACAGAAAACGTTACTACATGTTCTATAGTTAAGTTAGTCTTAAAATCATTGTATTTCATATGGGAGAATTAAGAATTTAATAGAATTACAACAGTAACAAGTCAAAAGATGAACTGTTACATATGTTGTGGCTTTTTACCTTCATCAGTCTCCAGTCGAACTCCATGACCTGACCAGATGGTCAGCAACACAACGGAGCACAAGATGATTCTCATGGCTCCCTCCTTTAACTCCTACCTAAAATGGGAGCAACAGAACAAACAAGCATTTAAAAGGTTAAAAGTATAAAAAAAGAAGACCTGACTCTGTCCAGAACCTTTAACACTGCAAATTCTGTTTTTATTACCCAGTTATTAAAATGAACTAAAAGGAAATAAAGTCTAAGAGTCAACTGCAGCAGACAAGAAAAGAATGCTAAAAAAAAAAAAAAAATACAGCCACATTTAAACAGATAAATGCTAATGCTAATTTTTGTGTCTATTAAAAGGAAGTTTTGAATGTGGATTAATGAAGGTGGCTTTAAGGTTAGACAAGCTCTTGGAAATGTGTAAACTGGCCTAATTGCCCATAACGGTTCCTATAAAGCTTTGTAACCCATGTGCTTTGCGCATTGTCATTACAATGCCCATCTGTGCCTTGCTCATCTCACAGCCTGACTGTCTCAGTATGAACTGACACTGACACTGACACACACACACACACACACCTGGCATATCATTTTAATGAAATGGTTGTTCAAAACCTCAGGTAACACTACAAATTTAATGAACCTGATATCATACCGGCTACATTAGAATGCAAAAGATGGCTACATCGATGAACCACACATTTATTGACATTCTTTTGAAACTGATAATAAACTGATAAAGGTGTGTGGTATGCAATAATCAGGTCAACCGGAAGAGGGAACACTTCCAATAACACACAATGCTTTTGTATATCGTAAGTATAATGGCATCTACACTAATACGTCTGTTTCTTTCCTATTCTCAGCTCACCACTGCCACCAGATCCAGTCTGTATTCAGCCCAGGTGGTTGATGAGCACTTAGAAACAATAAGCCCCAGAGGCAGTTTCTCAGTGATGACCTTGTCTTCTAGATGTCCATCCAGACAAGACCATGGAAACTTGCTGGTTTGTATGGTCAGAGTAAACCACCGCACCCCCCACCCCCCCCACCGAGCCTGGTTTCTCCCAAGGTTTTTATCTCTATTTTGTCACCAATGGAATTTTATTCCACTGTCGCCTCTGGCCTAATTAGTTGAGGACTTTTAATTTACAGTTATTAATTAAACTGAACTTTTAGTAAGTGTGCACTGTATTGTCTTATTTAATTTGATTCTGTAAAGCCGCTTTTACACAATCACTATTGGTCAAATGCACCATATAAATAAATGTAACTTGACTTGGTAAGAAAACCCCACTGAAGATTATCAAGCCATTGACTCTACAAAACCCGGATGTATATTTTCCCTACTGCATTTTTCTACAGTCAAAGCGTCCCAGAATGACATGCCTGATGTCTCAACATCCACCTGTCAGAATGAAGAATGGCCAGAGAACAAGACTTCATTGCTGTCCTGTATATTACCTATCTACCAACCTAGATGTCACAGAGAGGTAATCTGCATCCCACTGACTGAATCTGCAAAGCCTATGGGAAATCATATGCTACTGATTTAAAGTAGTGTCAAAAAAAGGTGGTTTTTTTCCCTGAACGATTTGACCTTGGCACAAAGTGACAGAAACTCCACATTTACTCAACTTATCTTTAAAATATAGTGCTCTAACACATTGTGCTGGTAGCATCGGGTTTATAAAATACACTTGGGCTCTTGGCTGCTTCTCAGTCTAACTGGACAAAACAAAACAAATATAACGTTGGTCTTAACAAAAACCTGTTAGAATTAAGACCAGGCCTGCGTAACCCATGTTTGATGTCCATTACCATAGGCTATAATAAGAAGACATTCATTGTCACCCAGATGAGAATGGGTTCCCTCTTAAGTCTGGTTCCTCTCTAGGTTTCCTCCTACTTCATATATAGAGTTTTTTTTCTAGGCACAGCTTGCTCATTAAAGACAAACTTATATCTTTTCATTGATACTGCATTCTTTGTAAAGCTGCTTTAAAACAATGTCATTGTTATGCATTATACAAATAAAAAAAGAACAGAATTGAATGTTCCTTAAGTTACTTCCGCTTGTTTTCCAGCTACACCTGCCAAACTTACTGCTTAATTTCCTGGTTCAGATGTGTTCAGTCAATCAGAAGCTAAAAGATAGCATTTAAGATGAGGTAGAAAGGTGGAGGAAACCTTGTAATTTGGTATCTCTCACACCTGTACCAGGAAACCTGATTAAGGATAGCCATGAAAAAGCCTGTACTGTACCCACAATAAAGTGGGGCTTATTCTCCTTTTCCTACTGAACCTAACCAACAATGTGGGCATGGTGGTGGTGGTGGCATTATAACAAATGGCTTTGGCTTTTTCTCTGATTATTGTTTTTCTTTAAGATCACTGACCTTTGTACCATAGTCGTTTCCCAACTTACAAAGAATTTTGTGGTGCTGATACATCTGATGTCTCGAAAAAAGTCCATGGAACAACCCTGTATATTACCGTATATATAGTATGCAACGGACGAGAAGGACTAAAAAGCAGTATCTAGAGAGCCTAGGTGAAGTTAACCAGTCCAGGAGAATTATTTTGCTTTCTGATGTCCTTTCCAGAAACACCATCAGCATCGGTCTTTGTAAACAAGACAACATTCATTAGTAGCAGGAAGCAGCTATATCGCAGACACTCAGTGTGTCAGAACCATCTCTTCATTTTAGTTTGATTTCATAGTTGTACAAAAGATGCTCACAGCTGCTTTGTTCTTTTTTAATTTGTTTTCAGTCTAAGAACTAAAGAAGGAGGATTGATCTGGGCTGCAAAGATATGTGTCTCTCGCACTCTTGGCTCTTTGCCTGGTGTGGTCAAAACTCAAAATCATTACGGCACTGCCAAGCAGTTGCAGAACTCAAACAGATATCCACTGTAATTCATGAACCTTTGCTGTCAACCTCATAGGTAAAATCGATAATTTCAGCATGAAGAGTATTTCAAAAAATACAGCAACATTCAGCAACATTAAATGAAAAGAAAAAAGCCCGACAATCAATAAGCAAGTAGTAAAATGTAATGAACTGCCAAGCTCAGCATGTGGGCATTTTGTTTGTCAGCGATGGAGGGCTGTCACACACCATGCTGTTTTCATGTCACTGTCTAAGCGTTACTTGTTGTACACTTGACTCGTTGCCAGGTGATAAATGATTCCATAAAAGCACTTTTTTACTGATGCACACCGCCTCTCTGTAATTTTAATAGGTTTTAGTACAAAATAAATTGGATGTCTACCTTGTCATTACTAAAAACGAGTGGAATATTAAATCCTAAACACTAAGGAATAGAAAGTATATTTATTAAGGGATGATAAGGGAAAACTGCATTGCAGACACTGACCCAGAAAAGGCCAAGTCCCAAATGCAGAATCTTTTTTTACACATGACTCAATATTCAAACAGATGAAGCACAAGGCCTGGAGTGGAGCTCATGAATGTGAAGAAAGAGACTAAGAAAAAGTGTCTTATTTTTACATATACACATACCTAGACCAGTGGCGGGCGGTGCATTTAGTACCTTGGCCTTTAGTTAGGACTTACCCGACTGATACACCACTTAACACCACCACTATCACGTCGTGATATAAACCATCGATATTATACAAAAACGCAATATAACATGACGTGGAGAGAGAGAGAGAGACTTCATGCTTCAGACCAGAACAACACCAGCTTTACCGGTCATTTATGCTGGTCTTAAAGTGGTGAACAACCTTTTTCCCAGCTGAGACAAGCTAGTTAATCTGCCACTACTAATAAAGTTGAAGTTACATGGGCAGCATTACTGATTCTGAAGACGTTGGCAGGTTACATTAACATGGTAGCAGATAGACACTAACATCTGATTGGACAAAATAATCTAACATCCACATACATGGACTGGAAGCGGTGCAGCAAGAGAAACGCCACGAAATGAAGCAAATAAACTGTTGGGAATAAATTAATACAATTTAATGGAACAAATATTAGAATTTAGGTTGTAAATGTAGGTCAGTTCTTCTGATAGTGTTTCGACCAGTAGAGAAGACCTTACTGACACTGACTAATATATACGTATATTAGGGCTGTGTATTGGCAAGGATCTTACGATACGATACATATCATAACAATATATTTAGATAATGACCGTATGTGTCAGCAACAACTACAGGAGTGAAGGAGGAAGTCATATGACACACACAAGTGAAATATTAAAAAGGTTGGAAAGCAGTGACTTAATGCTTAAGGTGCTGGACTGATACCAGAAAGCCCGGGGTTCGATTCCCACAACCACCAAGCCACAACTGTGGTCCCCTGAGCAAAGTCTTCACCCATCAATTGCTCAGTTGTATTAAAAAAACAAAAAAAACAAAAAACACTCATCTACTTTTTTATCCCAGCTCACTCCTGGCAGGCCTACTTCTGAGTGCTATTTGCCCTCTGCAGATGATTTAGAATACAGTTGCACTGCTGCGCTCCCTCCATTGGCTCCGATTAGCTGCACGCATCAGATTCAAAACACTGATGCTTGCCTACAAAGCCAGAAACGGAGCAGCACCCTTCTACCTCCAAGCACTTATCACTCCTTGCATAGCACCACACTCTCTCAGATCCACAAGTGCTGCTCGACTTGTTCCACCATCCCCTATAACAGAAGGTAGGTCTGCCTCAAGACTTTTGTTCTGGCATCAACTTCCCATCAATGTCAGAACAGCAGAGTCACTGGCCGTCTTTAAAAGGCGATTGAAAACCCACCTCTTTCTTAAATACCCAGCACTTGACATAAAAAAAGCCCCTCTTTTAACAGTTTTTGTTGTTCTTTAACTGATTTGTGAACTATTGTACCAGTATTGAGCCGTTCAATGATGTGACTCAAAGCACTTCTGTACGTCACTCCGGACAAGAGCGTCTGCTAAATGCTGTAAATGTAAACATATCTGATAAACATTACAAAAGCATAATTTAACTATGAATCAAATATCGATATCCTATCACAAAAAAATCACGATATTTTTTAATCGATATTTTTACACAACCCTAATGTTTATGTACTGTAATATGTATGTCAGTATTTAAGGGTGAGTAAACACCAATCCTGGGGCAAAATGCATTTTCTATAAAAAAATTGATAACAATTACTGTCACACAGCACAATATATGATGGAAATACAAGTACCTATCACTCCTTTTCTAGTATAACAAAGCATGGTGGTGGTGGTGGCAGCATTATTATGAATGGCTTTGGCTTTTCCTCTGATTAATGTTTTTCCTCAAGGCTAATGACCTTTAGACCATATTTGGTTCCCGGCATGCAAAAGAATTTTGTGGTGCTGATACATCTGACGTCCTAAACACTTATCACAATAAAAAAAAGACCACGGAACAAGATTTTATATTACAGTATATACAGTATGCCACGGACAAGAAGGCCTAAGGAACAGTATCTAGAAAGCCTAGGTGAAGTTACCCAGTCTGTATCTTATTAATATGATATATGAACTAATATGAATTAATAAAAAATACGGAACAATAGGAAACGTGATTAGATCATCTCTTGCATCATGACAGCCTCATAGGCTACGTCTCCTGAGTCTTTGAGTTCCAGTTATCCCTTTGGTTTTTAAACTAAGATAATGTGGCATGACAATCGAATAAATAACCTGAACGGGAGTTAAGGTAAACTAACAGACTGTTAAACAGTAAAATAAAATCTTTTGTTCACTACAATGTTGGTCTTATTCGATATATACTTTCGTCTCATTGTAAATATGATCAATGTTTGTGTAAGAAAGTGTGTCGAGACATGCAACATTGCAATTCTATTCTGCAGTAATGAACAAAATGACTCGCAAAAAAGGTTAGCTAATTTTGCTAAACGAGTTGATCCGAACATCCCATCAGTACCAGGACATTAATATTCTTGTACATAACTTTTACTAAACATTAAGGCAGGAAAATCCATCCCTAAATTAGTTTTTTTATTTGGTTTCTGACATTACACACTATATACAGAAGTATTTATTCTACAGCATTGTTAAAAAATAAGAAATGTTCATTCAGAAAAAAAAAATGTTTAATTCATCTGCTGGAAACGAAGGAAAGTTTGCTTGATGTATTATTGGAATCATAGACTTAATTCAACACATACTTGTCAGAATATAAACCTAAAGCAAAATAAATTTACAGTGCAAAAGTAAGAGGTTAAAAAAAGAAAAAAATAGATATAGCTTCAAATTCAGATATAGATAAGACTGTATTCATCCATGTTGTCTATAATGAGGTCTCTCATGAATGTAAGTCTGCATAGAAGATAGAAAATATGCTTCCAACCACATCCACACACCAGTTCTCCAAAACAGTACCATCTTTTATTATAAATTAAAGAGAATCAGTTAGAGGAACAAGACAGAAAATTGCATCAATAAAAAAAAGGAGCAACATGCTTGCACATTAATTTATAATGCTAAGCTACGTGTATTATGACACTTTTTCTGTAGATTTTTAAAATCTAAATCTACTAAATCAAAACGTGTAAAACTGTAAAAGTGCCCAATTCAACAAAACTAATCTTAATTCTAAGTAATTCATTCGAAATAATAATAATCATCGTGTTAGAAATAGGTTAGTGTTTATGAAGTAGAAGAAAAAAGAACAAGTGTGTTGCAGCCTCATGCCGTTATGGGGTTTTTATTAAGATGAAGGGAGAGATCGGGTCTAGTTAGAGATACCCGGCAATATTCCTTCAGGCGATCCAATTATACAACTAACTCAAACAAAAAAAAAATTATTTTAAAACATCTTTTTTTTCGACTAGCAGACTTGAATCCACAGGATGGGAAGTAGGAAGTAAATTGGAAGTTCTACGTGAGAGGTTAAGGTGTTGAGCTGGGCTGACCCAAAGATTATGGGATGAATTCCCAGCACCACCAATCAGCCACTGCTAGACCCCCAAACAAGCCCCTTTACTTAGTTTTAATAAATCAGTTGCTCTTTATAAGAGTATCTGCCAGATGCCCTAAATGTAAATGAATCCAGAACTTCAGATATGGATCCCAGTGAGCATCTGTGGTATGTACTGAATTTTGAAACAGTTGTTGTTTTGGTAGCATAGGCCTACACAATAATAGGCAGATGGTTTTTAAAGCTGACTGGTGTATATAATTAGTTGCTACTTTTAGTTTACTCAAATAACTCACTAGAATCATTAGATTTGTGTGGTACTACACACACACACAAACAACATACAAACAGCAAAAACCATTTTCATGCAGCGATTATAGCCGTATTTATGTTTAAATCGAAACTTATCTGAGCACATCTGCCTTCACATCTGCACATAACACGCAGTTAATTAATCTCCAGCTGTGTAAGTCACGGTAAAAATTATATATGATGAAAGAAATAAAAGACTTTTTAAGAAAAAAAAAAAAAAAGATTTTTTTTAATTGCTGGTACTGATGAACTCTGCATCACCCAGATGAGACCCTACCGCCCTTCAGAGCGTGGATAAACCTGTGATTTAAAGTCATTTGCCTTTTTTTATTTTACAGATGCCTGTGCAACAGATTAGGCTACCCCATATGTTTTGCTTATTAGCAATAAAATTGTAAAACTTTGGTAGAATAAACTGATTCTTCTCAAGATCACCATCACCACCAGATCCAGTCCGTATCCAGCCCAGATGGTGGATTCACACTTAGAGACGATGAGCCCTAAAGGCAATTACCCAGTAAAATTAAATAATCCACCCAACAAAATAATCTATCCAACATTGTTCTGGGGAAAGACACACGCCGTCATTCAAAAACTAAATTAAAAGTAACAGACTTTCCCATGTTTATTATCCAAATCCGTTAAAGGATTTTTTGGCTGCAATAATCAGGTGAACCGGAACCAGGAAAACCACCAATAACACGCAATGTATTTGAATAACGTTAGTAGAACGTAATCTATGCTTCTTTGTCTGTTTCTATCCTATTCTGAGCTCATTGTCGCCACCAGATCCAGTCTGTATCCAGCCCAGTTGGTGTATCAACACAGAAACAAAAAGCCCCAGAGGCAGTTTCCCTTGTCTTCTAGACATCCATCCAGACAAGACCATGGAAACTTTGCTGCAGCATGGAATAACCTGCTGGTTTGTCTCATCAGAAAAGAACTGGTCCCCTGACTGAGCCTGGTCTCTCCCAAGGTTTTTTCTTTATTTTGTCACTGATGGAGTTATGATTCCTTTGCCGCTGTCGAGTCTGGCTTGCTTTAGTGAGTTTTCACTGTATTTTCACTTATTTGATTTAATTCTGTAAAACTTTGTCTTCTAGACGGCCATCCGGACAAGACCACAGGAAGCCAAATCTGCACAATCTAACTTTACTTTGGTACGGAACAACCTGCTGGTTCATCTGGTCAGAAGAAAACCCCCACCTCCACCCCTGACTGAGGCTGGTTTCTTCCACGGTTTTTCTTTATTTTCTCACCGATAGAGTTCCTTGCTCCTGTTGGGTCCTCTTAATTTACAGATACCTTCTGAGTGTTTTACTTGTATTAACACACTATACTACAATTTAATTCTGTAAAGCTGCTTTGACACAATTTCTATTGTTAAATACGCTTTAGAAAGAAAGAAAGGTGACTTGACTTAAACACAATAAAGGATAATCACAGAATCTTTTTGTTGACCAGGTCTCATTCAAAACCCAACTGTCCACCTGAACCATGCCTGACATCCACCAAACTTTACTTTACCACCCCATATCCCATAAAACTTCACTCCAGTTTTATTTAATCCTGTAATCCAGCACCTACCCAAGAAACATGCGTCACAGCTGTACACAGCAACAATTCAGCTATGCTTTGACTAAATACCCAGCTATGGTTTAGAGACAGTTTTAAAATCCACACAGCGATTGCCTGTGTTCTGCCTCATTCATTTGATCAAGTTTACAAGGGATCTGAATGTTTTAACACTTGCCAGCGTGAAACAGATGCCAACTTTCCATTTGCGGCAAAAGCTGGAACAAACTAACTCTTCCTTAAGGCGCAGAAGAACTGTCTCTGCATCTTATTTACTAAAGCATGGTGATTTCTGCAGGGAGAGCAAATGTTCTTCTCATTATGTCACTCATTCCTATGGAAGAAAAGATATATTAGGGAACATTCCCAGGATCACATTTACCTTGAGTCATACAGAAGGCTGGAAAAATGGGTTTGGCCAGCAGACGAAGGACATAAGCAACATGTAGCTAATCTTTCCAAGCACTAGATGTGTTTTATCTTGTTTCATCACTCTAAAAAAAACCTTGTGGGTGCAAGACATAAAAAAAAATTATAAGTGTAACCAAGAAATTTAACAAAATAAAGAAAATGTAAATCGGAATCGGATCGGATCGTAAGATTCCCACTGCTAGACTACACCAAGAGAAACATTTCACTGAAGGTTATTTCAGGATATGGGGAAATGAATTCCCTTTTTTGTTCCTATTTACTGAAGGGACAAACGAAACAGCATTTCATAGTCAGTGTTTGGCCGACGTCCTTTTCCAGAATGACTTTCATTTATCCCAAATTTTAAAATGTAACTGAGCAGTTAAGGGTTAATAAGACCAGCTGGGATGTACATGGGATAGTTAGGGTTTCTCCAATTCTCTATAGTCTTTATCAGGTTTTGGACCTTGTTTGGGGGCCCAGCAAGTGGCAAATTGGTGTTAATGGGTATTAATGGGTATTAATCTTCTGTTTAGCAGTCCAGAACTTTAATCAATAAGCCAAGGAATCCAACAAACACATTCATGACTAGGATTAATGTCCTTATGGGATAAAACACACTGGAACAGCATATCTACCTTACCTACTTCGCTACATGCTTAGAGTTGGGATGGCATTTAAGATTCAGGCAAAAGAATCTCTGAATATCAACTAAAAAAATAAGATATCACATACTGTACACACAAACACACACACAAATACACACACACAAACTATACTACAAATCAACGCAGTGTTGACCCATAAAAATCTTTCTAACACAATATATAGTTATTATTTGAAATAATTCCTTTTGTCGCTAGTTACTGTCAAATTTTCTAGTTAAACTATTTTTGTTTAACTCCAGACCATAATGTTACAGTCAGACAAATGATTCGTGTCACATGCAATAATAAATGACTGATGCATTTTGCAAACTCAGCATGAGTTCCTGTACAAATTGTGACAACGTGCGAGATCACGGTTAATGTGCCAAGCTAAATCGCACCATCTGTTGGGAAAGCAAAGCTAGCCACGTGGATAGTAGGCTGATCCGACCTTTATCCTCACTGCATCAATGTCTGGCTTTAAAAACACATGAAAAGGATAAAAGTAAAACTGTTTATCAAGCATCATTTGGTGCCTTGGTTTCGCTTTTATTCCGAGTTAAACAATTCTTAAAACAGAACAAACACAGAGTCTATTCATTTCATGCCAAAACACACCAGGACTAACAAAGAAGACTAAAACACTACCAGAGTAACGGTTATAAGGACTTTTTTTCTGAATACAAATTCAATGAATTACAGCATTTTGATTATTATTATTGGCTGGTGGCAACTATTCTTATTTCAGGGACTGAATTGTAGTGCAACATAGTTTTAATTATAAAAATAAAAATAGCTCATGCTTTACCAAATTCAACTCATCTGGTTTTAATTAAATATTATGGTAACTAATCAATAGTAGAAATTGGTTTTAAAGAAAAATTGTACATTGCTGCACAAACAAAATGCTATAGTATAGCATATAAATATATATATATATATATATAGATAGATAGATAGATAGAATAGATAGATATTTATATCTATCTATATCTACTCTCTCGCTATTATATCATATATAGCTATATATATATATATATATTATATATTACCAAAATATTAATCAGATATGCAGTTATTATATATGCAGTTATTATACACTATCACAATGCCCAGACATACCCATGTGGTTCACATTCATAACTATAAGGCATGTAGGATAATGTTTGTCTTTGTAAAAAAAATTGACAAAAAAAATAATAATATCTGTATCAAACCCACGCTATATGGATGGTTTCTTAGGTCCAGCCACTAGGGGGAGCAAAACTTTTTTTACACCAAATTTTAGATTTTTATTCCATACAGAATAGCTAAAATCTCACTTTCAACTACACTACAAAAACTGTGTTAGTATACAATAGTGTGAAGTTAATGAATCACGAGGATTTTTTTTTCATGATCAAGAATTAAAGTTTTTAATATTAAGATTAAATGAAGATAAAATAACGCACAAGAAAAACTGCAGGTAAATAATAATAATAATAGTAATAATGAAAATAAGCGCCAGCATTTCCACTTTATTGAGAAAACACTGGAAAAAAACAGCCTTTTGCAACCGCAGTGATGGAGAAAAAAGTGTGTCCATACCTACAAGCAATCGATAAATCCACTCAATAACGACAACATTAATCCACAGAAAGAAGAAGCGTCCGGAATTTCAAACCCTTTTTCTTTTTTAGTGCAATCCACTTTTAGCTCTTCCACACTTTCCCCAAAGTCTTTTGACCGGGGGAAGGGAATAGTTGGAACCCTAGGAATCCTTCTTGTCCAACTTCTATCGTTTCCCCTCCCCTAACTTTGGGTAAAAAAACTTTTCTTTCTCTACCTCCGGTGCGTTGCTGGAAGAGAAGCGACTTTGTGGAAGGCCAAAAGGGACCGGTTTTGCTCAACTCTCCTTAAAGTCAAATGAGCTAAATGACGCCATAAATCGATTTGCATATCAAGTTATTTTTACATATACATTTCTGGCATTTAGCAGACGCTTTAGTTTCAATTTCTTATCTTATTTATACAGCTGAACAATTAAGGGCCTTGCCCAGGGGCCCAGAAGTGGTAACTTGGTGGTAGCTGGGAATAGAACCCATGATGTTAACCACTGCATTACTACTTTTCATAATTATGCAATGATAAAATTTTAAACCACAAAAGCATTCTTAAACAGAAGTAGTCAGTCATCGGTCTTTAAATTATTTAATTAATTAAATTATTTAAATTACTTTTTAGCTTATTCCCTAATTCAGGGTCACAGGGGTCTGCTGGAGTCTATCCCAGCCGTCTCTGAAAGGGCAAAAGGCAGGAGGGGTACACCCTGGATAGGTCGCCAGTCTATCACAGAGCAGCATTGATTAGTCCATAAAAAACAATGCTGATCAGTGATTGGTTGCAAACACAATACAGTCTCTCTAGACTCGATAAGTCGATAAAGGCGAGATGAAAAATGACAGACTTGCATAATCATTAAGTATAATGTCATTTTCAGTCCGTTGTGTCCACAGGGAGTTGTTTGAAAGGGAAAAAAAATGTTCTGCTGTTCAGAAATCATCACTAGTTAGCAGGCCAAGATCGGGGTTTGATTCCCAGAACCACTAGGTTTCCCAGCACCAGCCCAACTCGCTCAATTTTATTAAAAAAAGTCGCTCAGGACAAGGAAGTCTGCCAAATGCCGTTAATTTAAATGTAAATATGAAATCTTGGTCTAAGCAGCTACAAGCTCACAAACCATAGTCAAAACAGCTCAAGGGTTAAAGATATTAAATCAAAAACTAGTCTGTGCTCTGATCTGATAACTAAGCTCCTGACTTACAAAAGAAAAAAAAACATTAAACATAAAACATTTTTTGAGTAATAGAAAGAGACAGTCTATGTTTTTGTTCTATTTCAATTCTAATGCAGATCGCGTTAGATTCTGCAATGTTGCATGTCCCGAGAAATACTGAAAATAATTATATTCTTACTTCTGGTTAAAAAACCTAGACCAAACCTAAAAATTGTATTGTTAATTAAATAAACCAACGCTAGGCCAGATGTTGCTGCTAATGCTACAATAGCACCAGAGGTATGCAGATTGATAATCCTATTTGATAATTAAGTACTAAGAGATCTGGAAAATAACTTGGCAGTAGGTAAAGATTGTCTACCACTTTAAAAAGTTCCGTCGACATTTTGGCAGCTGGTTAATGGTCAGACCAAAGGGGATTTTCATTAAAGATGCTTACAAAAATTTCTTCGAATTTCCTACTTTGGAAAATAACAATAAATGTCTGTGCTGATCTACAAGACGTACCTAAAATAAGGCTGGAATAAATGTTTATTAAGTAACTGTTATTGGTATGGAAGTACCCAAAGCTAATTTTATAAAATCAGTTTTTAACACACTGCTAAAAATCTTGAGCTGAAATCAACGGTGTATTCACTTGCTTGAACTATTATTAGGTGTGTGTGTGTGTGTGTGTGGTTTGAAGAAAAGGGATCAAAGAAATATTTGGATTATTTTTTTCTTTATTGAATTCATCTGTTTACTACTAACATCATTTGTAGCAGCTTTAAGATCTGATTTATTATTTCATGCCACACTTATTTTCCATATTTCTTCCATTCCATGGACTGTTTTTTGTAATATGGCTTGGTTGGTCTGACAGTGCAGCAGTGTTCAAGTGTACAAAATTGTTTGCATATGTACATTACGGTAGTTTGTTCTTAATTAGTGAGGAATTTGACAGGATGTACTTTGAGGAACAGTTATTATTAGGGCTCTATAAAAAAAACAATATGACTTTCGCCTGTAATTCAGTAAAACAATATCTGACTTATTGACATGCTTATATGTTCTATTTAATTGTATTGGGTCCATAAAATTCCTCCTACAAAAGACTTAGGTGTTTAAATGTTGGAATGAGTAAAGTGTTTATATATTAAAATAAACTTTAGAAAGTTTCTAGTCCACATTATACAAGGTACTGTAGATATGAAAGATACTTGCATAATCTTTTCGCTTTGGTAATTATATGGGGTGTGTGTGTATATAATATATAAATATTTACAGCATTTGGCAGCCTTATCCAGAGCGACATACATTGTTGACATTCCTTGTTATACAACTGAGCAATTGGGGGTTAAGGGCTCAGGGGTCTAGCAGTGGTGGCTTGGTGGAGCTGGGAATCGAACCCGAAGTCCTCAAGTTAATAGTCCAACAACTTAACTACTGCGCTATCACTTTTATATATTGAAATATATAAATTTCATTCATTCATACATTATATATGAAGAAGATTAATGTAAGATGCTTTGGATAAGGACATCTGCCAAATGCTCAAATTGTTAAAATATTTCTACTGTTGTAGAGTTTAAATGTAGGTAATTGAGTTGTAGTAGTGTAGTAAAAAAGTGAGTGGAGTTATCTCAAGCTCCAAGCATGTTCATACTATGATACAGGAACAGCAGAAAAATAAGCCAAAAATGGTCGCTTAAATAAGACTGACCTCTAAATACCCCAGCAGCCTGTTAACACCAGTTATCACCACTGACACACTCAAACAAATTAATTTCATGACTACGGATAAAAATTTCAACCAATACAAATGCCAAGTTAGAAGCTGAAATTAGTTTTGAATGGTTGGACGAGTTTAATCACCATAGTGTTTCCCTTATTCGTAAAACAGAAGGCAAATGTTAGCAATTATCTTAGCAGATGTATCTGGAATTTCCATTACACTTTAGTTCACTTTCCTTCCAAATGACATATTTACCCTCTCAGCAGCTTACATGAAAAGGTACAGTATTCACAAATATATGAGCAGGTTTTTAGAATAAGTGCATAAACAGGATTAAATTAATATTTTATTTGTCACATACACGATTATACACAGTACAACATATAGTGAAATGTTTTTCTTTGCATATCCCATCTTGGAAAGTTGGGGGTCAGAGTGCAGGGCCAGCTATGATACAACGTCCCTGGAGCAGGAAGGGTTATAGGGTCTTGTTCAAGGACCCAAGGGTGGATGACTTGACAGTGGTAGGGCTTGAACCCAAGTCTTCCTGGTCTCGCAATCAACAACCCAGCGCCTTAACTATTTGAGACATCGCTGTCCCTCACAAAAACCTGGATCGAGGGATGACTTTTAATAGATCACAGCCATGGAGCAGCTTCTGCCACTCATGACACCCCGAACCAGATAAAAAGTCCTTTAGCACCGGGTTCGACACAAACTTGTGGGTGAGTACCATCTTTATTTTTTCTATTTCGCACTGTTTTTTTTAAATCTAGATCTCTGCTGTGATAGAATTCTCTGCTGAACGGCAAATCTAAAAAAATATATAAAAATGATGTAAAAAAAAACAGATCTAATAAAAATATATCTGTATGTATATAAATAAGGAATAAAACTATTTTATAAATTATAAAAAATAATAACAATAGACATTTGAAAAAGATTCGTGTTTGTAAAACTATTAAATAAAATAATTTATTAATTTGTATTAACGATTATAAAAATTAAGACATAGCGTTGTTTGTCCACAGTCCAAACGATTAATTTCAAATCCTTAAAACTTTATATTATGGGGTATTAACCAAATTGGGGGTTAAGGGGCCCTTATCAGGGTCCAACAGTTGCAGTTGGTGATGGGAAAAAACCTGTCTTCCAATTAGCGTCACACACTGTGCTACCACTCCTCCTAAATATTACATTTTTCAACCATTTAATAATATAAAAGGGTTTTTAAAAATAGCATCCAGAATAATATATATATGATTCTATCATAATAATATTTATTATTATTTATTTTTTTAGTAATATCATGAACATAAATGTCAGGGTTGCAGAACATTTTATTTTTCTTCAGTTAGTATTAACTTTCACATGGTTATTCATCCTCTTGATCCTAAAAAAGAAAAAAAAGAACAAAAATTGCACAGCAGATAATAAATTAATTTTTTCCGCAAAAGATATGACTCCACTCAAAAAAGGAGGGAAGGAAAGAACTAATTTTATTTTCTTCTTAGTAAGTTTATTTATAGTTTGGCAGGGATCATCTGATAAATCCTAAAACAGAAAAAATGGTGAAAAGGACAGCCTTAAACAGGCATTCACGCATCAAACCCCCTAAGACTGGGTGGGCGATTCCTTTACAGGAAAAAGGTTTTCCACGGGATCACCAATGAAAGCACCAGAAAGAATTTCCTGTCAATCAATCACCCTTCGGTTACACAGATCAATCCCCCCGGCATTTATTACATTCTTCTGACTGAAGACGTTTAAATATCTAATTAAATCTATCAGTCATCCAAAAATCATCTGCAAAATCCTACAAGTCTGATGATAATTCAACTCTTTAGGAAGTGTTTCATTCTTTTGACAAACAAGCAGGAAGTAATGTGTGATGCACTGACTTCTAGATCGTTCCATCTTAAGGAAGAAGCCAGATGGGAAGTATGTGGATGATTATTTATCTGCAGATGGAATAGAATGATACAAACTGTACACATTTCCTAGAGAGCAAGTACATAGATATTCTCCCAGTCTTATACTCTCTCTCTCTCTCTCTCTCTTTCTTCTTTTTTTTTCTTTCTCTCTCTTCTCTCTCTTTCTCTTTTCTTCTCTCTCTCTCTCCTCTCTCTCTTCATCTTTCTCTCTCCTCTCTCTCTCTCTTTTCTCTTTTCTCTCTCTCTCACTCTCTCTCTCTCTCTCTCTCTCTCTTTCATTTTCTCTTTCTTTGCTCATTTTTCTTTTTCCTCTCTCTCTCTAATTTTTCTTTCTCTTCTCTTTCTCCTTTCTCTCCTCTTTCTTTCTCGCTCCCTTTTATTTTTCTCTCTCTGTAATTTTTCTATCTCTTTCTCCTTTTTTCCTCTTTTCTCCCTCTCTCCTTTCCTTCTTTCTCCAACCCCCCTAACTCTCTCTCTCTCTCTCTCTTTTCTTTTTCTCTTCTCTCTAATCTTTTTTCTCTCTATTTCTCCTTTTTTTTTCCTCTTTTCCTCTCTCTCTCTCTCTCTCTCTCTCTCTCTCTCTCTCTCCTTTCCTTCTTTCTCCTCTTTTTTTCTCCCCCCTCTCTCTACTCTCTCTATCCCTCTCTCTCTCTTTCCAGTTAGAGAGAGTCTGGCAGTCTTTTTATTGGCTCTTTATTTTCATTCCATGCAGTTTTACACTCTTAAGAGGATGAGAGATGGGGGACAGGGGGATCAGAGAGAGCATTAGGAAATGGAAAAAAGAAAGAAAAGTAGCCTTCTTGCTTGCCTCCCTTTTCTTGAAAGCCAAGGTGGATTTCAAAATTGGATAACAACTGACAGTCAGAGATCATGAACTAAACCAGCCAAGTCAGCATTCAGATGGATTCCATTTCAAGACTGAATGCACAGTACAGACAGGATATGGCAGACACAGTAAACGCGCATGGATACAGACGCATGCAGGCACTCTGTGTAATAACAACTGAAGAAATTGCAAAAGCTCCACTTTCGCTCGTGTTTGGCTACAACTTTAGTAGATTTGTGTAACTAGGAAAAGTTTGTGCATGGTAACAGAGATCATAATGCCAAAACATTTTTAGTATGGTTACCATGACAACAGCCCCTTCGAAAAAGTCAAGACCAAGTCAGCAATCTCAAAATTTTGCCAATAATGGATTAAAATATAGAAACAGAGACTCTGGGAACAAGACTGTCTGAGAAAGGGAGGAAGAGAGACAAAGAAACACTACACTGAAGTGCTAGACTTATTTCTCATCAGAGCTGCGGGGTCGTTAATCAGAGCCTAAAATTATTGGATTTATATGGCAAACGGACAGCCTTTTAAAATGATTTTTTTTAATTCAGTCATGTAAAGCAATGAAATAAAAAGGGGGTTGGAATATGCCGAGTTAGCAAGAAACATCTGGATAAAGAGAGCTTACAGACGCTGTGACTCATCCGGGGCTCCAGTTGAGAAATATCCTCATTACAGATTGTGCTGGAACCTATAGTATTAATGTCAGCTAGCAACTTTGGGCTCTATGAAATAGTTTCTTTTACAATACTGCATGTACTGTTACCACTAATAAAACAGATCTCTAGGGGGCCCCAACGTGTGGGTCCTTAGAATCATCCCTTTAAACATAACTTTTAAGGATTTTTTAAGGATCAGCCACAATAGTATCAGATGGTTCAGGCAATTATGCTTGGTCAAAAGTTGCAAGATGCATTCGGTGTTCCAGTTTATTTCAAAAGGTGTTTAGCGGGTTCTCGGGTCACAGGGTTCTTTCAGACCAACCTTCTTAAGGTTTTTAAACTTGATCTTGTGCTCATAGAGCACAGCAGTTTTGTTTACAGGAGCATTGTCTTAATCAAACAGGATTTGGGCCCCTTACTACATTTACATTCATGACAACTGGTGGACCTGCATATATCTCATTCATACAACTGAGCAGTTGAGGGTTAAAGGCCCTGCCCAGCAGTGGTACTGGGAATCAAACCGATCTTCTAATTAGCAGTCCAACACCATAACCAGTGCGCTTTCACTTTCCCACTTACTTACTGTGCTTCCAATTTTTGTGGCAAGAGTTATGTAGGTGGCCATATTGTGTATATTTTCTTTGAAGTGATCTACCATATGTGTTACCAATGTGTACTGTAAGGAACCAGACTAAAACTACAGAAGTAAAGGAAACAAGTAAAGGAAACAAATCACTTGACTGGCAGAGGGGAAAAAAAACTCACAGGCACTGTGGGAATTCTTTACTTTCTCTAATTTCCCCACTTTCCACAGAGCTTTCCAAACATGGAACCGGAATGGCGTTCCAAACATGAAGCCTGACTACTCCAGGCTAAATGTATTTTCCAGGCTGCTTACTTTACAGAGTCTTTTCATGCCTTAACTTCTTCATGTGTCCAACCTGAGTAAATAATTTTTTATTTAAAAAAGAAAAGAAATTATTTTACAATTTTAACTTACACAAGACTTTCGTATACACTTGGAATAAGATAGCAAAATGGCGGTAATGTTAAAGCTGGACTGTTTTAATGTTACCTTCCTGTGCTTTAGGGAGATTTATTCTGAGGTAAAGTGAATACTGAGAGGCCCATATCGATGTGGTTTGTTTCCGTGATGAAAGTGAGAGAGAAAAAGAGAGAAAGAGCGAAAAGCTGGCTAAAAAAAATAGCTGCGTAGAGTGGAAAGAACACAGAGTCTCATATTTGCTGCTGTCAGATATTTTACTTTTGATTTAGACTCTAAATTGTCTACTTTACTTCTTGCCTCTTATTGCAGCAGCAATGAAACAACAACAAAAAAAAAAGCTTTAAAAGGTCCGAAAAATATGCTGCACCTCACATACTCATCATGACGATACAGAAAATCAGTTTTGACTCGCCAAATTAGTATTGGCCGCCTATGAAAATTGTGCTTTAAAGAACAGGCTCCTTTTCTCATGTCTGGTTTATCATCTGAATAAAATCCATTTGCATACTTCTTACCAGATAAAAAAACAACAACGATGAACAAAAAAAGAGAGAAATCTGTAGAGACACATGATCTTTAAGGACGAGCATCTTGACTTGACTCAATTTGAGGTAAAAACGCAAAGTAAACTACACACAGCACAAGTAAAGTTTACACAAGTAAAGTTTAGAAGATTACCGTACATCCTACAGAAAATCCTACACATGGACAGATTTTGACACAGTTTTATGACATAACCCTCAGGTGGTGTTAATTTTTTGTCATCTAGCTCACGGATTTGGTGGGCCCACCGCATTACTGGGTTTTTAATCAACAATTTATAGAAAAATTAAAACACGATTGATATATATTTTTTAGATCTAATAAATACTCTTGCTGCGGAATTCTGGACTAACTAGAGTTTATTAATACACTTACTAAAACAATCAGACACTAGATTAGACAGTAGTCTAATCGAGAGTTAACAAAAGCATGAACTAGTTTTTCTGCATCCATTCATTCATCTTCTATACCCGCTTATTCCCTAATTCGGGGTCTGCTGGAGTCTATCCCAGTAGTCTGAAAGGGCGAAAAGTAGGAGGGGTAACACCCTGGACAGATCGCTAGTTGCTATCCTGATAATGTTATTTATTTATTTATGGTTATTATGTGGCATTATCGAAAAACTGATGCTAACGTTAAGACTTCTCTACATGTAATGTAATCCTTTATGATTTACTCTTTAAGTGAATAAACTAGCTCTGGTTCATATTGCATTAATTATAAAAAAATACCACTATAATTCTAAAAAGTTTTATATGGTCACACCTCAGTACTCACTAAAGTTGCCAGCTTTTTTGGTGTCCCCATTATAGTGAAGGCTACAAGAGGGAGCAGACTTTTCTCTGATAAATGACTGCAGTTATTGCGCTTCAGGACCGAGACCCAGTCTCAGTGTCTTAGATAGATGCAGACAACACATTTATTAATAAGATCCTTCACAAACATATTAGTCTTAGTAGAAGGAGCAGATCCGGTAGGTTCACAGTCACAGAGTGTTTTCTTCACAGAGTGTTTTCTTCACTCTCACATGTTCACACAGGATTATTTATGGTGGAATTGCTGGTAGCTTTATGTCTCAGAATGCCTTCTTGTCCCTGTCCCCTTATGGCTCTTCCTTGTTTAATGCTTTATTAGCAAATCCAACCATAGGAGTCCATGCTTGCACTCTACATGCAATGCATTGTCCTTTACAATGAAATAATAATGAGCATAAATAATCTCCCGCTCTCTTGCTTTTTCTCTCTCTCTTGCTCCTTCTCTCTGTCTCTCGCTCGCTCCTTCTCTCTTTCACTCGCTCCTTCTGTCTAGCGCCTTCTGTCTCGCTTGCTCTGTCTCTCTCTCTCTCTCTCTTTCCCTCTCCCTCTCACTTTCTCTTGCTCCTCTCTCTCTCTTTTGCTCCTTTTCTCTCCCTCTCTCTCTCTCTTATTTTCTCTCTCTCTCTCTCTCTTTCTCTCTCTCTTTCTCTCTCTCTTTCTCTCTGGTTACACATACAAGTGATCCAGACCTTCTGCTCTCCAAACCTGCCTGATCAATACCCTACTTCACTTTGATATTACTTGAAAGCTGCTTGATGCTAAGGATGTTTCCAAATGGACACACAATACTGATGGAAAATTCTAGGATGTTCTTACATTCTTTTGGAAAATCTAATAAAGTTACCGCCAGTGAGTCAGGTTTGTACATGTCGTTGGGATTCTGGCTTTCTCTCAGGTGCTTAGTGAAGTAAAGGTCTCGCAAGGGCAATCAGACTTTCATTTCTTCCCATAGTCTGCTAAAACCTTTTCATAGTCAAGTCACCTAGTCTTAAACAAAATAAAAAATAGAAAATAAAAAAAATACCAACAAATATATGGTATTACGAAAAAAAAATACCATAACAAGCACAAAAAAATCAGTAGGTCAGATCTCTTGTACTGTATTGCCTATTGATTGTGCAAAGTTTTTTTCTTTTGATTTAATCGTTTGTCTTCTGGATTTACTTGTTTATAAAACATAAGTAATTAAATTCAAGATATTACATAAAATTAAAACCATATTTCTGATATAAAAAATGGGTTAAATTTCACCTGAAGACAACAGGAAAGTCAAGGCATCTGCAAACAACTAGAAAATTTCTCGTTAGCCTAATTTGGATTTAATGTACCTGCAGGTGGCGTAAACACTAAATCATCAATAAAGTGCAAAGCTTCACTAAAAGGAATTAGCATCAGTTGCCAGAAATATACAGATCTACCACTGACTGTCCGTCAGTACGTTTTTTTTCCCTTTAAATAAAATAAAAACTACAGGATTTTCAGAACACATGAGCCGATATTTCATAATATGCCAAATGTTGTGAGAAATTTGACACTTTTTTTCACTAAATGAGCCCATTTCTAAATGAATGCCTGCCACAGGTCTCAAAAATAGTCGGCACAGGGGATTCAAGCAATACATTTTGAAAAGATTCAACTGGAAGAACATTTAGCAACTAATTAAGTTCATTGACATCAGTTATGTAACACAATTAGCTATAAAAGGGATGTCTTAGAGAGGCAGAGGATCTCCAATCTGGGAAAGAGACGAGCAGCTTGCATGTTTTGGAAGGCACTATGAATGCTGAAAGGTATATTAAGGTTTTAGAGCAACATATGCTCCCCTCCAGACGGCATCTATTTCAGGAAAGACCTTGTGTATTTCAGCAGGACAAGGCAAAACCACATACTGCATCTACTACAACGGCATGGCTTCATAGTAGAAGAATCCGGGTGCTGAATTGACCTGCCTGCAGTCCAGATCTTTCACCTATAGGGAACATTTGGCACGTCGTTAAATAAAAAAATAGACGACCACAAACACTTCAGCAGCTGGAAACCTGTATCAGGCACGAATGGGATTAAATTCCAACACCAAAACTCCAGAAACCCATATCCTGGATTCCCAGACGTCTATAAACTGTTTTGTAAAGAAGAGGAGATGCTACACCATGATAAACATGTCCCATCCTAACTATTTTGTGATTTGTAGCAGGCATCAAATTAGAAATGAGCTTATTTTGTGCATAAAAGTATAAAATGTCCCAGTTAAAACATTTATGTTATCTATGTTCTACTGTGAATAAAACATTGGCTCATGTGATTTGAAAGGCTTTTAGATTTCATTTTATTGAAATCTTCAAAACCTCCTACTTTTCTGAAATTCAGGTTGCAGTTAATTACTGCTAGCTATGCAAATGAATGTGCAAATGAATGTACACGTAGAAAGACAGGGAACATTAAAAAAAATAACAAACAGGTTGTTCTGTATCTCTGTTATAAATATTTCCAGGTTTGCTAGAGAGAGAGAGAGAGCTAGAGAGAGAGAAAGAGAGAGCGAGAGACAGAGAGTCTGTCATTAATATATAGTTTAAGGGTCCCTACACATGGAGCACAGTGTTATGAGTTTGTGTACATCAGGTGTGTTTGGCTCACAAGTCGCAATAAACTCACTGAATCAGTTTATTGACCAATAAAACACGAAGCACTTTGTCAATAGGACTTCCTGCAGTTGGTGTGCATGAGCATCGTTGCTGGGTTGAGAGGCCGCCGTTTAAACCCCAGGCAGGACGAGAGCAAAGATGATTCACAACGAGTGATGTGGAAGTTGCAGGATGTCTAGGGGCGTACGGGGAGGTAATATCCAGGCAGCTGTCTCCCCGGGGTTATGAAGGAGCAAGAAGGGGTTATACAGCTTAAAGAAGGGGTGTTGAGTGAGTTTTGTGCATGCTGTAAAACTCATTACCCTTTTTTACTGTCCTCCAGCACTATTTTTTCCCCTATCCACTTTCACATCACTCTTATTTTCAGCTACTCTACTCTCACATCCACCTTCTCACAATTCTCAAGCTTTACTCTCTCTCTCTCTCTCTCTCTCTCTCTCTCTCTCTCTTACTTCCACTATCGCAACACTGTCAAGACTCCTAAGCAAAATATAACCAAAATATTTGTGGTATTAGCAGAGCCAATTCTGCCCTCCCTGAGGCCCCTTCTACCTGACTCATGAGCCATCCACATCATTACACACACTTGGCAACCCAAATTCAAGCAAAAATTCTAAATACTCACTATTATTATTTTATAATTTGCAGTAGGCTTATTTAAATCTGCGTCCTTAGATTACTTTTTATACATTTGCTAAGAATTGTTGATATCATGACATCTTTGGTGATATCATGGATTGATTTTTGTATTAGTAAAAAATGTAATTCTTGATAATAATAATATATATTGTTACTAGTAAAACATATATTTTTAATATCATTGTTTTGTCTTTTTTTATGGATATTTTAAAATTCCAACTCCAAACCACCAGAGGGCGTCCTCTTCCAAATACTGACTTGCACCTTTACTTCCTCCTCTGGGTCATCACTACTTAAACAGTATAGCTCCATTTATTCTTTGCAAAGTTTTGTTAGCCTTGTCTGCGCGATAAGTGATTTATATAGTTCTGTTCAGGTTTGCGATTCTGTTTTGTTTGCCTCGTCTGCTTAGCCTTACTGTGTATCGACTCCTGCCTGTTTTTGACTACATCTCTGCTTTATCTTGTGAACACTTACGTTTTAAATGAAGCATTAAACCTACATCATGGATCCTACTTTGTCTGCTACCTCACATTTATACATGTTACAGCAATTATAGCTACTAGAATTTTAGTCCCCACAAGGATTTCGGCCCTTAGAGTGTGTGTCAGCATCCCAGCGATTTAATAAATAACACACACATGCACACACACAGTTACTTTGGAAAATCTTGTGTTTACAAAATAGTGAAAAAAAACCCAGATTCAATCTTTATTTGCATACATGTGCTCTCTTGTTATTTGTCTGTGTGTGTGTGTCTGTCTGTCTCTCTCTCTTTCTAGTGTTCTCTCTTTTGGCTTTTTTTGTTCTAAGCATGCTTTCAAAAAGGGCAACAAGGTAAACGTTCCAAACTCTTCTCTCACAAACACTCACGCAATTTCTCTTTTTCGTTGCTTTTCATCCTCTCGAACAAACAAACAAAAGAAAAAGAAAAACAGCATGCTAGCATGTCACTTTTAAGGAGGAATGGAACTGGGGATGGGGGGCGGAACATGATATACTGTATGAGAAACATACATCACGATGTCTTATACCTGAATACTTATATCTTTTTTCTGCTGCATACTTCCTGCACGTAAAGATAAAAGAACAGAAAAACATGCTTTCTCTTAAAAGGAGCGAAAAAAGAAACCCAGACGAGCGCAGGTTTCTCTTTCATGTCGTAAATACGTCTTACAAAAACAGACACATGGAACTAACTTAAGCAAAAGATAAACGGGTGAAATTAAACGCTACCAAAGCAAAAGACAAAAAGCAATCTTCTCTTCTGACTGGCGCCATTCGTCGCTGTCTACTGGCCAATAAAACATACAGTTGCAGTCTAATCAAATCAATATGTGTACACAAAAGCAAGGCTAAGCATTAAGGTTCTGTCCCTTCTGTCCTCTTTCTCCTGTCCTTCTTTTAAGTGTGTAGGCTGCAGCACCAGTGTCTGTAAAGGGAACATTTCTGATAAGCAGTCAAAATGCAGCGTTTGATAAAAGGTGACCTTATCCAGTCACTGCAGGATGTAGTCTGAAGTCTTCCAGGAACGAAAGCTATTGTTACTTTCTTTTCCTCTGGACAAAAAAAAAAAAGGCTTTAAGTTTAACTTTAGTATGTGCTTTTCAGCTGAAAGAAATGTTCCTACAACTTTTGCTAACATTCTTTTATAGTTGTGTAAATGTTAGGACAAAACCTATTTAAAATAGAGGTTATGGAACATTATGATACTTTCATTAATAGTAAACGCACGTTCTTCAGATGTTGAACGAAAAACGTTTTTTAAAACGATGTCCTTGGAACGTTTTTATGGCGTTATTCATACTTAGTAAATGTTCCTAAACTTTCAAGAGAAAACGTTTTAAAAAATAATGTTCACGAAACATTCTCATAACATTATTCACAGTAACTCGATCATAGAACAGCACCATAAACAACGTTATACCAACAATAATCAAACTGGACATTATCAAGTTTTTTGGAACATTCCAAATTATGTTCCAAACACCACAACAGAACCTTTGTAAATATTTTGTCTAAATGTTAGGACATAACGTTCTCAAAATAGAGTTCAGGGAACATTCTTATAACTTCATTATGTGTTCTTAGAACAATGTTCTTGGAGTTACTTATACGTAATATGTTATTTATAGTAAATGTACCTTCTTGTGATGTTGTGTGAAAACATTACTGAAACGTCCTTATGACTTTATTCGTACACGATTAATATTCTCATAATTTTCATTAATCTTAGAACCTCATGATAAATTAAAATAATGTTCATAGAACGTCCTCATAACGTTACCCAGGGTAAATGTACGATCTCTTTATATTAAGCAGAAAAATTCATCATACTCACTGAAAGTTCTTATAATATTAAGAGAAATCGATCTTAGAACAGCACCATAAATAAAGTTCTACCAACATTAAGCAAACTGGACATTAGGGTTTTGGAACATTACAAATCGTGCTACCAAAACAAATAGAGCATTCTGCATTTCCAAATTATAGACTTATTAAAATGATTTTGTGCTACCAAAACAAAAAAATACCTAAACAAACAAAAAAGATAGTTGAAGATGATTGTATAAACTGAGGCTCTGTCCCAAATCCATACTTCCACGCAATATAGTATGTGAATCCTTTAGTATTCCAGATGACCTAATACTCCCACCTGGATTTTGATCTGGTTCATATATGGGGAAGTGGTAGTACAGTGCTTAAGGTGTTAGACTGCTAATTGGAGGATCGGGGGTTTGATTTCCAGCACCACCAAATTGCCACTGTTGGGCCCCTGAGCAAGGCCCTTAAACCCCAATTGCCTAGTTGTATAAATGAAATAAATGTAAGTCGCTCTGGAATAGGGCATTTGTCGAATGCTAGAGATGTAAGTGTGTACACTTCACTATCCTGCAGGAAAATGGTCAGGAAATACATACTTATTTAAATGTAGTACCTACTTAAGTACTATGTGATTTCGGACAGAGCCTGAATGCTAAGCATGCCCCATAACTATGCAGCCATTTTGCTATCAGCACATTTAGGCCATTAAATTGAGATAAAGTTGCCTATAATGGAGGTCAGAATGTGCTCGAATAGGCTAATTTTAGGGCTAAAGGAAGCTCAAAAAGAACTCATCTCATTACATGGGAAGGAGTCTTCCTTTCCCTGTCCCACACAAGGTCCCTGTAGAGATTATGGGAGGTCACTGTATTGGCAAGAAGTAGTCACCTTCCTTTAGACCTCTTATTTTTAAATGTTGAAGTCACTAATGGAGCCCAAATCCTCTGAGCACTGGCACAGATTGGGTCTAGTAGGCATGTGACTGGGAGGGAGGGAAGGTTAGGGGGCTATGGGGCTTAAATAAACCCAGATTTAAAGTGAATAAATCAGTGAGATCAAGATCATCGGGTTTTGGAATAGAACACAAAAAGAATCTGCAATAAATTAGTAAATGTCAAGGGTATTTTACGGTAAATAAAATATAAATATATACCAGCAAGGCTAATAAAGGTGTTTTTAAAGGGCAAAAAATACAAACCTAATGTTCAGATTTAATTTTCTTTATTAATTGAATTACTAAATTAAACGTGATAATGTCACCCTGGTGGTTGTAAAGAGTGTTTTTATAAGTCAGTCTACTGATTTATATAATATTTGTGGTAATTAATTATTTACTTGGTTCTACAGGATAAAATTCAGTCTGAAAAGTAGGTTTTTATTTCATCAGCGAAATAAATCTCCAGTGCATTAAAATTAACATTCATGGCATTTAGCAGACGCTCTTATCCATAGTGACCTTAAATTTATCTCATTTATACAACTGAACTATTAGGGGTTAAGGGCCTTGCTTAGGGGCCCAACAGTGGCAATTTGTCGGTGCTGGGAATCCAATCCTGATCTTCCAATTAGCTGTAATAATAATGCTATAATCACTGTGCTACCGCTTTCCTTTAAAAAAAAATAGCTTTTTCTAAAATAGAGTGGCATCACGTCAATCTTGTTAAATAAATAGACAAATAGGTGGATTTTTTAAATTAATAAAAGCCCCTTTAAACCCCTTTAAACCCCAATCTAAACCGTGTAAAAATAAAAGTGAGCATGGTTATATGGAAACTTTTTTATGCATTTGGACCTGAACTTGGACCTGAACTTGGCCCCATTTAAAAAAAAAGTTTAATTCAATTTATTTAAATAGCACACCAGCTGTAGTAATGCAGGTTTAATTTATGACCTACTAGAAGAGAAAGACCCTTGTAAATATTCACACTATTGCTTTCTATCGATTCTTATCAGGGAACGACCAAACCAAACTATCCTTCTGCATGCCAGTGAAGCTTCGGATGGACTCTTTAATGGCCGTTGTGAGTCTTAATGCTTAAAAGGTTTTCCAAACACTTCTTATAGATGGTTATGCACGATTTAGGCTTATCCTCTAGCAACAGTAACAACATCGTTTCTGCTCAGCATCCAAAATCTTGAGGTACAGTTTTTATTCTAATATATTATTACTATTTCCTCAGTCTATGCCCTACAATCTATATGTCAATCTTATTACTGTGCTTATAAACATATCTACACCTTATTACGTGAATCTCTTTCAAACCTTTTAGTTTATTCAGATTTTAGCTATAAATACACACATGCATGAAAATAAATTAGCATTAATCCCAGTAAATAATTCAGGTTAGCAACCTTACATTTCTATTAATATATTTCTGCTCTGATATTTAATATATTTCGGGTAATGAATAGGTTTAGGAAATTGCTTCCTTATATTATTCACCTATTTCTGTTATAAAAATATCCTTCTAGACATATATTTCTTGTGCTTTTTTTAATGCTTCTTTCCCTTTTTTTTGCCCAATGGCTATTGGAATAAAACTCTCCAACAGCTATATTTGTGTGGGTCAAGATATCAATTCCAAAAACTCAGAACACCTTTGAGGGTTTAGCCAACTTCAGTTGAACTACTCTTAATGTCATACTTCTTGGTTGAACGTTGACACTTTGGTGTCTTGGTGTCCTTCCATGTAAATCGTTCTTATACAATCCAAAAAAACCCTTGGTTTTAGTTAGCTTTGAGTTTTTCTTTAAGCAAAGATACATCCTACGATTTGTTTAAGGTGTCAGTGTTAGACAGTTGTTTTTCCTAATGCTGATTTTATTCAGGATGTTTTTGTGTGACACAGGTTTGTGGAGTAACTTTAAGCATACAACCCATCAGAAAAAATATAAAGTTAATTTACAACGATTTTTTTTTTAATGAATGAACTTGAATTTTAAGTGCAATTCATGTGGACCCCTAAAAAAAACCAAGCAAAGGCTACAGTACCAAAGAAAATCGTAGGACAAACCCTTGAGCAGAACCCATCTTCTTCACCTTTATGGTAAAGATTTAAATTAAGATTTAATATTTAATATCTTGGACAGTATAGAGAAGGGATAGTGAATATATTGGTAGGAGAATGTTAGAAATAAAGCTACCAGGCAGAAGGCAAAGAGGAAGACCAAAGAGGAGGTATATGGATGCGATAAACGAGGACATGAAGTTAGTAGGTGTGAGTTGAGAGGATGTAGAGAATAGGGTTAGGTGGAGACAGATGATTCACTGTGGAGACCCTAAAAGGGAACAGCCGAAAGGAGAAGAAGATGAAGAACAGTATATCAATCTCCATGATGACACAACCAACAGGTTTCCATGTAATCGGGTTGTTTTCTGGAAGATTCTCTACTATTATATATATTTATTTTACTATACTATAAATTACCCGTCGCTGTTTACAGGAGTAAAGCTTTCGTATAGGCCAGAAGCAACTGACTGAAATATTCCCATTCATAGAGGGGGGGCGTCGCACCACGCAGTGATGATGGCTGGAGGGAAAGCGAAACCTCCTACCAGCGGCATGGCATATATTTTTGGCTGATATTTAGCCATTTTATTTAGAAATGTCAACGCATTGCTATAAAAATCGAAAAGCCTTTTCACAGCCCCCTTATTATAACTCTGTGCTCCCTACCAAAGTTTGCGTGCCACAGTTTGGGTACCACTGAATTAGACTTTTCCATCACTGTTGACTCGCCTACTATTGTTGTTTTCTCTCCCTGTTTGTGGATGACCCCACACACCCCTCACACTCATTTTTTACACTCCTGCCATCTGGAAAAAGATACCGTAGCATTCGTGGCCCTCACAACGCGAATGCGTAACAGTTCCTTCCCTTAAGCCATCAGGCTCCTCAACACACTGAACTGAACTGAACTGAACTACCTCAACTGACACACACACTCACTTACTTACTCATTCAAAACAAATCGATGTTTGCACAATCATCTTGCTGCTTACTTGCACATGTTTTTGACTCTCTGCACATTATCTTATAATCTGGTCGGCGCTATAGAATATAATGTACTGTATAGTGTTTTGTATAGTGTTCTGTATTGTCTGTTTTTGCACTGTCTAGATCGATGTTTGTATTGTTATTTATCTGTTTTGCACAGCTTGCACCAGGTTGCACACATGCACTTTATGTTGCCAAGACTTAATTTATTCTTTAGTTTTTAACTCTGTGCTGTTCTTCTTTTATGTGGCTCTTTGTTGCTTTGTGTAATTCTGTGTTGTAGTACCAGGGGGTCATGGAGAAACATTTTATTTCACTGTGTACTGCATCTTCTATATATGGTTGAAATGACAATAAATCTTTTTGAACTTGAAATTGTTCCAAATTCCTAGTAGCATTTAGCTTCATCTATAACACACCCAATCAAGTCACACTTAGTCTTAGATTAGGGCCACTATGGATCTTGTCAGAATGATGGCAGGCGACTCCTGTGGTACTAAACCATATGCTTTCTGAGAGGCATTAAGATAACAGGTGTTCCTGTGGACAGTGGAAATCTTTGTCCATTTTAGTTGGGATAAAACATCTGGGGATTTCCAATTAGCTAAGAAGTGTCTGTATCCAAGCAACCCATATGCTGTGGAGATTTTGTAACTGAATTATATCATCCTAGGTGATTTTCAGATTTTTTTAGCACTCTCAACATTGGCTCCTTTTGTAAATAGTCTTCTGGAATTTTTACTTCATACCGAATGTTTCTCATGGTTGGATTGTGTTATATACTGTCTAGAGTGACACCATGTTAGCCTGTTGTCGGTAAGGAACCCAAGAACATTTATAGCATTTAGCAGACACCCTTATCCAGAGCGACGTGTGTTTTATTTATATTATACATCTAAGCAATTGGAGGTCAGGGGCCCAGCAGTAGTAACTTGGTCGTACTGGGAATCAAACCCACAATCTTCCAGGTAGCAGTATAACACCTTAACCACTAAGCTACCACTCCCCACTAAATCAATAAAGAACCATTGAGGAACATTTTGCTCAGACACCATTCCATTAGCAAATCAGTCAAAACATTTAATTTTACAATTCAATTTAATAGGAACACCTCTTTGCTCATCATCCCTTTACCCAGTTAGCTAATGACATAATGGCTAATGTAGCTCAAATAATTAATGTGATAAGAAGAAAAACATCTTAGTACTCACTTTGTAGCAAATGCACTAGAACACGAGACAGCTACGTCAGGTTTCATTATCTTCAGCTATAATCAGGAACCTTATTCTACTAATTGGCAGATATTCATATATAATGTGCAATTTGAAGCTTAGTGAAAGGATCGTTAACATGCTTTCAGCTGTACAGGTGGTAGTGTTAGGTGCCTGTTAATGACCATGAACCAGTGAATCATACTTTATTGCAGGTAAAACGTCATATGGTCATGTGCCGTTTAGTTCCTGGAAGGCTATGCATTCTGTGGCTGAACAAAGCTTATGAATCAGGAGTAAGCGAAGCAACTGTCAAAGCAAAACTTTTTTATTAATACAGCTTTGCCAGCTAGATTGAACTTTTAAAAAATAGCCAATCGAGCCAATTGTTATTGTTGACCTTTGACAAAGCATCTTAAAAAAAACGGAGACATTAACCAAATCGAAAAAGACACCAGGCGACTTATTCCGAAGACATTTTAAAAAAAAAATGCTGAACGCACACTTAGATCCAACAAAAATCTCATCATGGTGATGAAAAACAAACCACTTTGTTTTTGGAAGACCACAGAAAGGAGAGTGAGAGGAAATTACTGAAGGCTTTTTAGTTTAATTGAACAATTTCAAGCGTAAATAAAGTGAGTGCATGAATTTGACATGATTTCGATTACGAGTAGCAGCTGGCATAAAGGAGGTTTATCTATGTACCAGGAGACGGTACTTGGCAGCTCACTTTTATGGAAAGCCATCGAAAAGGAGTTTGTTAATAAATGAGAGAGAGGGATGAGTACAACTGTGAGCCTCTCTCGACACAGAGCAGGTGAAACATCAATACTTTTGTCTAAACAATTCTCAACATTAGAAATGCAGCCAAGTACGTGACAAGAAACTATTCACATGAGAAAAAAACCCAGAAAAAAAGTTGCCAGATTTGGTAAATAACTGCATTTTTATAGAACATTTTTATGATATCCATCGATAGAAAGAACCAGTTATGTTCAGTATTTAGGCTTACAAAAATAAAAACAAACAGATAGATAAATTGATTAACTTTTTCTCTTCGAAGTAAGCAGGCTTTAAAAATCAGCTCATTAGCATTCTTTTCTGAAATTCTTTCACACTTTGGTTGTTTTGAAATGAATTCTGCCCATAATTCCATCCAAAGATCAGAAAAAAAGGAAGTGTAAAAAGGAAGTATTAAAATAATTATCCAGCATATCAAAACTTCTAATAATGGTGTACTTTTTGATTACAGTGTAAATAAAAGAAGAAAATATTCACCTGTCTGCCATTTTGTACAGTAAAAATTCAAATACCTAACAAAGAGTTAAATTCACAAATTGTTGGTTCTACCCACCGCTGATTACCTGGTTTAGGTGTGTTCAGTCAATCAGCTAGTAGGAGAAACCAAATCACCAAGTCGCCCCCCCTACACCCTCATCTGAAATGGTATCTTCCAGCTTAAGACACTGAAGACACCTACACCAGGTAATCAGCAGTGGGTACAGCAAGTGGAACAAAGTAAATTAAGAACCATCTGGTTACCTAATCCTGGACATGATCATAACTGAGCATCAGTGATAATTTTGACATTTGATGAACAACTTATAAAATACATTTTTACTTCCTATAAACATTAAAACAAAGAATTCCAGCAATGTTGGCTATGGTGTACGGAGATTTTAGATGATAGTTTATTATATCCTGAGCTAAACCCTTTTGCCCTGAGGCTGGTCTCTAATCCAATAAGTTGCCTTTGGCTAAATATTGTTTACGTTAAGACACCATAACAGGCGACTTGCGACAAAAGCTAAGCTGGTTTATTTGTCTAACCAAAGCAAGTTTTATTTTTTATTCATTAATTTTTTCATTTTCTATAACCGCATATTGCCTAATTCATCACCGATATCTGTGTAAGCCTATCCCAGCTGTCCCTGATAGGGCGATAGGCAGGAGGGGTACACCCTGGAAGGTCAACAGACCATCACAGGGCAACACCCACACTTACTTCTATGGGCAATTTAGAATCACCAATCAACCTAACATACATGTTTTTGGACTGTGGGAGGAAACCGGAGTACCCGGAGTAAACCCACACAAGCACAGGGAGACATACAAACCCACACAGAAAGGCCCCTGCCCGGGAATCTAACCCAGGGCCTTCTTGCTGTGAGGCAACACTGCTAACCACTTTAGAACGTGTTGCCAAATCACTTCCTGTCTGCGGTTTCCTAAGGTAAAGCGAAGGAGTATTCGCCTGGTAAGAGTCGTATTAAAGAGGTTAAGGTTTTTAACTTTTTTCAGCAGGTAGAAATGTAATGATCGATAAAACACACACACACACACACACACACAAAAAACACCTTTAATGCCTTGCTGTACAATAAGAGAATTTTTATTATAACAGTTAATATAATTTTCAGTTTTAACAGAGAAACTGCAGTCGTGTAAAAAGGTCTTCCAATTTAAATAGTCATGCTGAGAAATAATACAAATGAGGAAATGAAGGCAACCACCCCTGGCTTTATTAAAAAAAAATAACAATTGTGCTCATTTAAATGCATAGTTTTTTAGACGTATGTGATGCATCCTATGGCGTTTATAACAGTTCTTCCTTGAAATTGTCCAAAGTATTGATTTTATGTTCTCTCATGTTCTTATGTTCTGCTGCCTCTAAATATGAGCTCATTGACATTCTTTTCTGTATGTCTTCATGTTTTCATGATGGGTTATTCGCTCCTGCTGTGTCTATGTGTGCGCATTTATTTTGTGTGTTTTATGTGTGAATGTGTGCAGAGTTGAAGTTCAGAGATCAAGAGGTCAAACAGAAGATGGAATCCAGGCAGGATAGAGTACTGTTCAGATAAATCGAAGGTCAACTAGCGAAGAAGATAAAGAAAAGGCGAGAGGAAAAAATAAAATAAAATAACGAAAGAAAATCAGTCCTCCTCAGAGACGTACAGCTTGTCTGCCTTGAATGTCAAGTATCTGCTCTGACAAGGCTACAAGTCGTGGTGGGCGTTTGATTGCAGTGCATGATTAAAAGCATATTAAAAATGATGTCGCTGTCTCGAGTGGTTTTAGATTCCATCAGAAGCATTTTTGTATATTAAAAATCTCATCTCATACTACAAAAAAGGGCAAGTATAGTACAAATGCATAGGAGTGGAAACAATACGCAATTAATCCTATTAGTCTGTAAGGTCATCAAAAAAATGATTTTTCCAACATACGCTGTACAGTAAAAATATATATGTTTAAAAATATACATTTTAGTCATTACTGCCATTATTTACATTTTTTATTTACTAATTGACTAGTAAATATTCTGTCCAGTGCTGTACACACTTAGGCTGCATTTACATTGCAAACTTGATGCCTAATTCTAATTTTGTGACTATATTTGTTTTGTTTTTTTTGACGACACACTTACATCATCTTTTAAAACTGACCGGTATCCGATATCTGCATTTACACTATACACAGCAAAACAACCCAATGTAGATGTACTGATCCGAAGGAAGAAAAAAACAGTGCGATAATTCATACAGTCCAAAAACATGTATGTTTTGTTGATTGGTTATTCTAAATTGAATATAGGAGTGAGTGTAAGTGTGTGTGTGTGGCCCTGTGATGGACTGGCGACCTGTCCAGGGTGTACTCCTTCTGCCTCTAGCCCTTTAAGAGATGGCTGGGATAGGCTCCAGCAGATCCCTGTGACCCCGAAATAGGGAATAATCAGGTATAGAAGATAAATGAATGAAATAATGAAAATATATCAGTAATCAACAACTTAGGAATTTTCTTGTATGAAGAATAGGAATGAATACAGTATGTACGGGAAAGTGGTGGCTCATGGTTAAGGTGTTGGCTTACCAACCTGAAGGTTGGGGGTTTGATTCCCAGCTCCATCAAGCCACCACTCTTGAGCCCCTGAGCAAGACCCTAACCCTCAGTTGTATAACAAGGGAGATTGTAAGTTGCTCTGGATAAGGGTGTCTGCCAAATGCTGTAAATGTAACTGTACTATTTCCTGCATGCAACTAGAAAGAGAATTATTTTTATTCTAAAATAATTTTTACACGAAAATGTGATTTTAACTCTACAGCATAGTTCAATTTGTTTCTTCACATATCCTATCTTAGACAGTTGGGGTCAAAGCTCGAAGTAGAGCAGATGGGTAGAGGGTCTTGCTTGGGGACCAAGCGTTGGCTAGGGCTTGAGCGCAGGTCTTCCTGGTCGTCCAATCAACAGCTTGGCACCACCACTTCCCCCTCAAAAAAATAACAAAATAAAATATAAATGTTGAGAGCTTTTTCCTAACAAGTTTTAGATTATGCAGTAAATATAAAGAGACACAAACAATTTGCGTCTGCAGTGAGGTCTATTATAAAAAGTAAAATCTGTTCTCTAACTAAATGTGTCTAGCTTTAAGTGTAATTCACCCGAATATAATAAAGCATTAGATGCTTCTAGAATATTAACTTTTTTCTTCAAATAAACCTGGCATGAATGCACAACCCTATTCATGCTACACAATATCAATAGGTTATGCAACCCTATGTCTGTTAAATGAGTATGGCATTTCCACATGAGCTCGGGATGGATCTGGGACGCTTCACTTTGTCAAGATGCAACAATAGCCTAGTTCTGACACAAACACACACACAAGCCCTAGACACACACAAGCCCTACACCTGTCGGGTTCTGATCAAAGGGCCCCTGAAATGAAGGTGACAAAAGCAGTAGCTTTTGCTCTACTGAAGGAGAACAGGCCAACCCATCATGCAGCCTAGAGGCAAAGACAAATACCTGTAATGTAACGGCTTCCGGAGGTTTTAGTGACACAGTAAATATTAAGGCTGCAAATAAATGAAAGTTTCATTTACTGATGTTTGAAACAAAACATCACACAATGTTGTTAATAATGCACAACCAGACTTATGAACACACTCAGTCTCTCACACACACATGGACGCACACGAAGCGCTAAAAAAACACATTGCTGTCTTGCTCACCGCTGTAAGAGTGTCTGATTTACGGCGCTGTTATTCTCGCAGATTTTACTGCGTACTGCAAGTTCCAGAGGGAACGGATTTACTTGCTTTATCTCACGCTGAGTTCCACTGCGCACAAGATCAAGGCATCATTGATTTTCCCCCAGCTATTGATCGCATCGAGGGGACGGTTAAGCAGCTGTCCCTGCTTTGGCTTAGGCAAATTAATGGCCTCTAGTGCTAGTATGCAAAATGGATGAACCTACTTAAACAAGTAGAAATGAGCAAATATGATTTGAGCTACACATACAAACATACACACAAATACACACATTGTCCCTGTGCTTTATGGGTTTTCTCAAGGTACTCTAGTTTTCTGTCCCAGTCCAAAACCACCTTGTAGACTGAATAGCCCATAGTGTATGAATGGTTAGTTGGCATCATGTCCAGGATGTCCCCCAAAACAGACAATAGCTTCCTTGTATATTTCCTTATAGAATCGCCAGGACCACCAAGCTACCTCTGCTGGTCCCCGATCAAGCCCTTAACCCTCCATTGCTCAGTGGGATTAATTTAATGTAAGTCGCTCCGGATAAGGATGACTGACAAATAACAGAAATGTAAATGTAATGTTTATTTAACATTTTCTTGGATAAATTGAAACACTGACTAAACCCTTGCCATCCGTACAAGACCACAGAAACCTTTCTGCAGCATAAAAATAACCTGCTGGTTTGTTTGGTCAGATGAGAACTGACCCCCGACTGAGCCTGGTTTCTTCCAAGTTTTTTTTAATCTTTTTTGTCAATGATGGAGTTTTGGTTTCTTGCTGCTGTCGCCTCTGGCTTGCTTAGTTGGGGATTTTTATTTACAGATTTAAACCGAAGTGTTTTTTAAAAAAAGCTGCTTTGACATAATCTCTATTGTAAAAAAGCGCTATAGAAATAAAGTTTGCTTGACTTGACCCTAGATCTCCTTACCCAACATTAGCCTCTGATCTCACTAATAGCACAACCTTAGTTTACAATCCATTGTAAAGCTTGTCCATAAGTGGGGAGTTTATTATAGGAGCAAGATAATAAATATAGAATATGGAACAGGATGTTTAAAAAAACACATAGGGGTGTTATTGTCAGGTGTCCTAATACTTTTGCTCATATAACGTATGACAAGAAAATTACATAATAATGACCACAATTAAAGCATGAAATAAATACAGTACCAATCCCCTGAGTCACAGATGAGTTGCACATCAGCTTGCTTAGCTTGATAGCACATAGCCACCTGTTTGACTTCAATTATTTTTTAAGTTATTTTAGTCTTGGCTATTGTTGATCACACACGACTGGAGCAGATTGCGATGGCGCATTGGGATAAGGTCCCTTTAGAGACCCACGCAACAATTTGGTCTCTCAGCAGCTGCTACATTAGCAAGTCAGCTGAGGTTCCTCCCTTCAATTTTTCATGATGTTTACCCAGCTCTTTGTCCTTTAGGGAAAGATCAAGACAACCCACACTGACGGAGGCTGGAAATATTTATTACTCTTATTTTACCAAAGAGATTTGATGAGGTTGATGAGGCTGTTATTTGGAAAAGATCCAGTGGGATCCAGGGATCATGCTAGTACTAAGTAAAAAATAAACCCTGAACATGCATTTTCACTTAGTTAGTTTTAGCTTTCACAGTATGCAATTTATGTAACAAGATGATTGATTTCTAACTTCCTGGTCAGAATTGCTGTGATTTATGCGAGTCTGAATTGATTATAACATCTAAATAAATAGTACCCGAGTTACAAAACAGTTTAGTTCAAAGTTCTCATTATATTTACAGGATCTGGCAAATATCCTGATTCAGAATCATGTACATTTATCTTATTTTTATACAACTGAGTAGCCAAAGGTGAAGGACCTTGTTCAAGGGCTTAGCATTGGCAGCTTGGTTGTCCAGGGATTCATACTCACAAGCTTTCAATCAATAAGCCTACCACCTCCTTATTTATGAACTTGAATGATGTAGCTAAGGCGAAGAAATCTATCAAAGCCAATATTCACACATCAACCTGACAAGTCCCAGCATTTTTACCTCCTATTTTTTTTTCAGGGTTTCTGAGGGCAAATTGTTAAGGTTTATAAAACTCTCTCTCTCTCTCTCACACACACACACACACACACACACACACACACACACAAATCCCTTCAGGTTAAGCCGACACCCACTTAAACTTGAAATCCAAATTTCCGATGCTACAAAAACATATGCAGACACAGATATATACGCTTACAGCATAATCTTGTCAAAGTAAAACTAATATCAAATTACATGCAGAACTAATACCAATACGCCTGAAATGCTATCCTATTTTTCCGTTTATTATTGTGACACAGGTGTCCGTCCCACTTATTTCTTTTTCGGGACATCTCATTCGTACCATGTCTTTGCGCCTTTCAAGTAAATTAGCTACGGTTAGTCGTTATTTTATTTGAACCAGGATCCCATCTGCCTTTGTGCCCATGTCTCTTTGTAAAGATTCTATTTAGAAGGCACCTTTCCAAGTTGTAAAGAATCTTGAAGTTAGAAAAGAGGACATTTTTTGGCTATATACAGTACTCAAATACAGTTTGAAATATCCCATCATGCTATCTTCTGTTGCAAATAAGAAATAGAATTGCAAAAATCTTGGTTGCATTAGTATTCACTCCAGCACCCACCTCCTTTCCACTGCACCTCTCTTTTCTTGATAATTGACATTTGCAGACAAAATCAGTACTGAAGTAAAGAATAAAAAGGAAGATTTGTGCTTCAGTCTATTTACCCTGTGCCTGTTCTTCCTCTGGTAATTACAGTGGGGTGCAAACGAGATCGTATCAAATGCACTCCATATCATATCAAACAAAACTTAAGTGGCAGTTCAGAGCGTCTTTGCTGCTAATCTGCAGCGAATAATCATAATTAACTTAGCTATTCTTACACTCTTTCTTGTTTTCTTTTGTGCCCTTTACTACCACCCATCTTCTATTTCCTCAGTTCAGTCTCCTATCAACTTATAACAGTCATTTACACCAGTCAACCATCGAATTAAATGCCTGGAAAGCTTTTGGTGCCTTTGAAAAAAAGACATTATTGTTAAACTGTAATTAACTTAGAACTTCACGGATTCAGAAGTTAAAAGCTTTAAAGCTTAAAGCTCCCGGACACAATTCTGTTAGGATGTAGACATACGGATACAGGGACATTATTAATAATCTCACACTCCGCTGACACACAGATAACAATAGGTTCCACTTTGATTCTGCTTTGTTTTAAGACTTCTTCAGAATATTCATTCACATATCATGTGTGGGAAATGCTAGGCATGCCGCTTCTCCTACTTTTAAAAGCGCTTGATCGCTTGTGCTTCAGAGGTGTATGTCGTTGCTAAGCAACCAGTTGCATTATCCATCACAACAGGAAAATTTCAGCAAAGGATTTCCACACTTGCTTTAACTCTGCTATAAAATTTATATACGAAAAAAAGAAAAAACGCAATGATGAGCTGCTTCTCTATTTTTCTGCTGAGCTTTTATTGTAAGGGAAAAGGTAAAAAAAAAGGCTCTCTTTTCACGCATGCTTGCTCCGTGTATACATAATATAAATAAAAAGACACAGAAGACACAGAAGACACAATATAAAATTGGCCCCTTAAGGAGTTTTACTTGCCACAGGCTTGAAGGATAAATTCAAAGGTAACTTAAATTATTATTTATTAGTATTAAATCTTTGAGACGATGTGTATCATTAAAAGGCGCTATACAAATAAAATTGAATTAATTGCCTTTGTCAAGGGCTAAATTATGATGCTATGATAAGTGATAAAGCGCTGAAGAAATGCTTGTTCTTGTATAGTCTAAGTATGCAATTGTTAGTACAACTAGTACACCGGCAACAGGGTCATAAACACTCAAGGATCACTGGTGCGTGTGAGGTGCTACGGCTAGCTTGTCTAAACAAATAGGTACAAGATTTAAAGCTGGCTGTAATAGAAACACACAGTTTTTCGCAACTGGCTTTTCCCATTCTGCCCCCTGGCCATCACCGAAAAAACGTACAATGGACATGTAAGCATGAAATGGAATGGAAGACTGTGGGCATGGCTAATGATTGATGCTTTCTTTTAAATCATGTAAAACTGGGTATTTGTGGTCTACTGACCTTGGGAAAATATGGCACTTGGATACACTTTCAAGAAGTTTAAGACAGAGAACGTGGGATGCTCTGTGCAATGTTCTGCTGGAAGACCTTAAGGTCTGGTAATCATTTTGACAACTAGTACCTAACTAAACATTGTTGGCGATCAAGTACACTATTGTACACGTTTTTTTTTCTTCTAGCACATTATAGCATTTGAAAAGTGTCGCATCAGCGCTTTCCACCACTTCTGCATATCATAACACCTTACCTGTGGCCTTATGGGATAGAAAAGTGTGCATTGTATGCATTCTTCAAAATACGAGTGTGGTACAATTTCAGACAAGGCCTTTTGTATCTTTTAAATGTTTTTGATAATTATCCTGAAAAAAATTCTACTTCAGTATTTGCATTTGTATACATTCACTAAAGATATGTATTGGATGCTTAATAAACATGAAATACTACAGCACATGTCAAAATGAATCAAATCAAACAGACTGATTAGACTGTACCGCTGTTACACTGCAGTTCTTACATGCTCCACTCGGAGGTGACATTTCCCTAGTGAAATAGGTCTCTAGAGTTCAAGACCACACAAAGTGAGAGCTCCAGTTTTCAGAGGCCACCCGGCGTCGTCAGCCACCTTTTAAATCAGGCTTGATAAAAACAGATGCTGGATTGAAATGTCACAGGCGTATCTCAAACTGCCAGCACATTAACCTTCTCACCTACCGTGCCTCGCTCCCCTGGGGCATTCACTGAACTCTATTGATTAAAAACACTAGTGCGCCACTGGAGAACTGGGAGTGAAGAGAAAAAAAAAAGCAAACACGAGCTTTTGAGGTCCTGATACAACCAGAGATACGAAAAACATTTTTAAAAAACATCTGGATAAAAAGAATGCATGTGCATCTGGATAAAAAAAAGCTTCAGAGGAGATTTACAGTGGAAGACGAGGTATGATTTGCAGTAAGAGTTTACTGGATAGTGAATGTGACGCAACCATGTGATGTCTGCATTCCATCCTACTAGCCATGATAAATATCCATGTTTTGCGTCACAGTATTCTTGCTTTGATGTGACCTGGAGCAAATCTTTGGAACGCCAGCCTTTCTTGAGTAATTAAAGCCTTCAAAAGCAAAGCCATTAAAAAGATTGCTGTTTTCAAAGCTTTCTACTAAACCATAATATATTACTTAATATTTAGCTCCCTGGATTAAATTCCTTATTGTATAATATTGTGGGAGGTCAGAGAAAAAGAGCAGAAGTGAATTAGTGGTGTGTGTTGAATTATTTCTGAGCCTTGCTCATATGACAGCTTAACGGCTTAATAGTAGTTTGCTAAATGCTTATGGTTCACCTAGTTAGAACTATAATCTTTGATCAAATCAACTGAGCCGGGCTGAAATTATAGCTAAAGTTTGCAATTGATTTTTGAAGCAGCCATGATTGGGTCATGGCCTGTAAATTTGGAGCCTGAGGAAAGAAGACTGGTCTCGGAAACATCAGAACCCTGAGGCCATGGTTCGTGCTGAGGGAACAAAAAACAAATATGGGGAAAGAGACAGCTGATAGTAGGTGCCCACTGTCAGATGCTGTCTGGCCAATGGAGCATGGGACGGCCGCTGTGTGCTCAGTACTACCCATTAGTACTCACTGTGTGCAAGACGTAGCTGAGCCTGACAGCTATATTATACTACCTAGCAACAGATGAAGGGGATGGTCTGGAAAATGGCAGTGTATTTGGATTGTTTCATTCAGTTGGTTGTGCAAAATTAGTAGTTTCACTTGTATTCTATTATGCTGCCTCACAGCTCAATGATTCCCGGGTCAGATTCCGAGCATGGGCTGTTTGATATTTTACGTGTTTTTCCCTTATTTGTATAGGTTTTTAGGGTTTTCGGAATATCTTCTTTGTTTGCCTTGATGTGACTTATGCCTCATTATTGTTTTTCCCTAATCTGTGTGGAATTTTTAGGGTTTTCTGATTATCTTCTTTGTTTGCCATGATGTGACTGGTTTCTCTTAATTGTTCTTCCCTAATCTTTGTGGGTTTCTTCAAGGTTTTCTGAATTCCTTCTTTGTTTGCCCTGATGTAATTGGTGCCTTATTATTGTTTTTCCCATATCTGGATGGGTTTCTTCAGGGTTTTCTTATTATCTTCTTTATTCGCCATGAGGTGACTGGTGCCTCGTAATTGTTGTTCCTTTATCTGTATGGGTTTCTTGGGGTTTTTCTGATTTTCTTGTTTGCCCTGATGTGGTTGGTGCCTGGTGATTGTTCTTCCCTTATCTGTATGGGTTTCTTAAGGGTTTTTTGACTTTCTTCTTTGTTTGCCATGATGTGACTGGTGCCTTGTAATCGTTCTTCCTATATCTGTAAGAGTTTCTGCAGGGTTTTCTGAAATTATTTTGCCTTGTTTGCCCTAATGTGGTTTGTGCTTCATTATTATTTTTTTCCATATCTGTATGGGTTTCTTCATGGTTTTCTAATGATTTTATTAGTTTGCCATGATGTGATTGGTTCCTCGTAATTGTTCTTTCTTTATCTGTATGGGCTTCTTTGGGGTTTTCTGATTTTTTTGTTTGCCCTGATGTGGTTGGTGCCTGGTGATTGTTCTTCCCTTATCTGTATGGGTTTCTTTAGGGTTTGCCGATTTTTCTTCTTTGTTTGCCCTAATGTGGTTGGTGCCTTGTAAATGTTCTTCCTATATCTGTATGTTTTTTTTTTTAGGGTTTTCTGATTGTATTCTTTGTTTGCCCTGATTGGTGCCGCGTAACTGTACTGTATGAAGATCAGGATTTGTTTTCACCTCACCAGACATGCTAGGATACACTTAAGGTCCACTATAACTCTGCCAGTTATATCATCTCCGGAACACAACAATCGTTGTCTTTCCAACAGTTCCAACATAAAACATAACGTTACAGGTTTATAAGATAAATACATCAGCTAGGTAAAAATAGAAATGGGTGGAGTTAGTCATTCTGGTGTCCTTTGTTTCTCTTTTATTTCTCTAAAGCATAGCCATGATGTATATTCAGATCTAATTTATAACCCCTCAGCCAGCAGAAATAAGATTGAACAAATAGTCAAACCACCAGTGCAAATTTAAAAACTATCCAGAGAACCATAGCCACCAGAGAACACTGACATCTCAAAATGGTGCTGTACTGAATTCAGGTCACAAGCTAACATACTTTTGCCCAACAGGCTTTTTTTTAAGTGGCAACATAGTCATAAATCATTTGCCAATGAGCTCTATTTACGGTGAGGGCAAATTATGCTGCCTGTAAACCATCAGGTTGTTGATGAATTAGCTGCCACGAATAGGTTTTCTTGAATGATGCCGTCACCATGTATTACACCGCCATGCAGCCTCTTGAACATTCCCTCATAGCTGGTATTCACATGATCACGAATCACACCAGATTTGTGTCACAGGCAGCGAAATAAACAATAAGTCTCTTTTTTAGTACTTTTTGTTGAATAATTATGAATCATAGAAAAAAGTGCAACCTTTAAAATATATCTGCAGAGTTTTTACTAGTACAGATTAAAATGCCACAGTGACATCTTTAAAACCTGGGATTGAAGAAGAGAGAAAGAGAGAGAGAGAGAGAGAGAGAGAGAGAGAGAGAGAGAGAGAGAGAGAGAGAAAGCATCAGACAGAGTTGGCTGCTTGATGAAACACATGTGGCTATGAAGTTTATTGTATAATCATTCGAAATGTGCATGTGACATAACATGTATGTGCACTATTTTCCAGTCATTGTCTATACTCATTTATTTCTAACCAGGGATCTTCTGGAGTCTATTACAGCTGTAATTGGGTAAAAGGCAGGGGTACAGTTTTCAGTCCAACCACACACACTCACTCTTAGGGGTAATTTAAAACTACAAATCAACCTAACATACATGTTTTGGACTGTGGGAGGAAACCCAGAGTACCCAAAGTAAACCTACACAAGTACAGGAAGAACATTCAAACTCCACGGGGGATACAAACCTGGTACCTTCTTGCTGTGAGGCAACAGTGCTAACCACTAAACCACCATGCTGCTCTATTAAAAGGTGATTTAAAATGATAAACCGAAAGCTTCAAAACAAATTGAGTAAGAATTATGTGTGAAAGCTGTTTAAGATGCTACAATGATAAAAAAGATGGACAGGAATAGGATCCATGAATCCTATAGTTTATTCTAAAGTGTTATGTGTGCCTACAGCTAGAAACTAAACTCTGATAGATAACTCGTGTTGCTATTCAATCATGTTAATAGAATAGATTTAGTCCTGATAGGTCCAGATTTCTGTAGGCAGTAAATTTGATCTAACTGAGCTTTAATGGTCTGAATGTACTTCTAACATAAAACAGTTTAACCTTTGTTTAATTTATGATCCTGTATCCTCAGGTGTTCTTACACTATATTATTTAATAATAAAAACATACAATATGTAGGCCTTTTTGAATTTTTTTTAGCTCATCAGAATGTCTAACAATTTCTATAACTGAACAAAGCAAGAAACTGAATCAAATAATTCTCTAGTTGACAATGGTTGGGTTTGAGATCAATTTTGTATGCATACTAATATTTTAGAGCTTTATAACTGAGGTATTAACCAACGTCTGCAAGCCAGGGTGACTTCAATTTTATTAAAAACTAACCCTAACCTAGTCCCAAACATCTATAAAAGATATATAACCATTACAGTTCAAATCCTGTATGCATTGACAAACACACTTAACTTATCTAAGTGTGTGTAAGTACAGCAGATGCATCTGCCTTTTACTTTTGTTTGGATTCTCACACAAGTAGCAGAAGTTCTGACATTTTTTTAACATTATGATACAGGACCACAAGGTTGTTTTTTGTCCCTGCATTGAGCCTTTTTAAATGGCCAATAATAAAAACAATGGCTAGCAGTTTAAAACTTTCATAAATGCACAGTGATGTTGATCCTCTTTTTTTACTATAAAGAGAAAACAGTAAAGAGAACACTGCAGTCAGCTGGTCAGTCAATTGAGCCACGTAATGCAGTAGAATTTAGCAAAAAGCCCCAGAGTATTTATCATAGACAGGAAATCATTCACTATCCAACAGCTGCATGGAGCATCAACAGGCAGACAGGAGAGAAATGAGTAGGGGAAAAAAAGAGAGGGAAAGAAAAGAAAACAATAACAGACCCAGAGGAACAATCCATCCATCACTAGCCATTAACAGCTGTATGAATACCCTTCAATGGCTGTCAACCAAGCAAGGAGCAGATAAGGCTCTGATTTTATTTGGTCACAGCTAACTATGAATGATGATGGCATTATTCACACACTGGCTTATTTCCAGTCTGTCCTGGAGCCAACACATGTCTTTAGGGGCCACAAGGCGATGTTACACTGCTGCACTATAAAAATAAAGCCATCATTATAGGTAAAATCTCATTAAGTTGACCTTATCCTGCTGTAGGATCCACCGGATCAGCCAATGACCTATTAGCCATTAGGCATGATGTAGTAAAGTAAAATCTAACTCGAATGCCTGGTGCTTAAAAGAATATTTTAATCAGGCCATGTTTCAGACAGCAGCAGGAGGAGCTATTGGGAACAGTTCATTAGCAATAATTAACTACAGATCCCAAGGCAGTGTGCACAATTAGCAGTCACAAGGAGAATGGTCTGGCCTTAAGTCTTTAGCTGCATTCACTTTGAGAGGATTAGTTCTCAGTTCCGATTTGCTTAGATCAGATATTGTGTAGCTGTTTACCTTGTTGTATTAAAGGTGGGCAGTATCGGATTTCCAGAGCGAACAGTGTCATGCAGTTCCTTCCTGAAAATTGTGTTTTAGTGTAAGGCTTCCAGAGAGGTTTGCCATTTCTTTTTTGTTTTGGCAGTCATGGTGCATTCACAAAACGAAAATGCAAACAATTTGCTATTGTGTTTTGAGTCTGAGTCAATAAAGAGTGTCGAAAGAGTGCAACGTTTAGTAATTCAACTTAGTTAAACTCAAACAAACTTTTTTGCTTCACATTTTTCCTTATCCAGAGCGACTTACATTCATCTAATTAATACAACTAAGCAAAAAGGGGTTAAGGGCCTTACTAAGGGGCCGAGTGGAAGTAGCTTGGTTGAGCTGGGAATCGAACCCTGAACTTCCAGGTAACAGTCCAACACCTTGACTACTGAGTTACCACTTCCTCCTTTAGAAATGTGATCAAACTCCACTTAAACCCCACTTTGTTTTGACTTACAAGGAGAAAACAGATATTTAGACAGCAGCAGAATAAAGCCAGCATGATTCTGCTTCTAAATTCTGCTCTGACCTCTTTTCCTAACAAGGTGTTTCTTTCTGCATGAATAAGCAGGTGTACCTATCAACCAAAGTGCTTCTAATATCGCTGTCATTATCCAGCCACATCAATTTATCCGCTGTGTTTAGGTATTCAGTAGCTAGGAGTGTGTTTTTCATAATTGACTTTGAAAGGTCATCATTATTGACTGATATGATGGCATTTACACCAATTATGCATTGGCACATAAATAAACCTAATTGGTTATAGAATTGATTGACCTGAAGTGCCTGCTCGCATTCAGCTTCCAACATACACCAATGTACAGCACTGTCTCCTTTTAAGCTGTGTATTAACTCCCGCTGCTTGATGTGATTCCATTGTCAGCTCATGACACACTTTTAGGACTTGTCCACATGTACCTGGGTAAGTTTATCCTGTCCACAAAATCACGGTTTAAAAAATTCTCTATCCCATGAAACCTACAAAAATGCCCTATGAAGCAATGCAAGCCAACAGGTGGCGATATAATTCTAACAATAAATTAATGTTGGCTAATCACAAGCCTTAAATAATGGTTTGTGGAAATGTTGGCATCAGTACTGCATTATGATGCCTCTGTTCCGTAATAAAATGGAATAACTGCATGTCTGTATATAATTCCTGTTAACAAAAATGTTTTGGCTTCGTCTACCATTGCACAGACTCACGTCATGTAAACCAAAAAAAAGGGATTGCAGCACACAATCTGAGATCAAACAAAGGAAATGATACGGACAAGCTGAAATCTCCAGTTTTTCCGACTACACTACAAAAAATGGAACCCGGCATTTTAGGGGCTCGGTACTGTGGACTACTGATCAAAGTGTAAAGAAAAAGATTTGGTTTTGAAAATACCAGCGTTCGTTTGAACAGGGCCTCAGTGCTGTGTCTCCTCTTGACCCTATAGATCTGCCTGATTTTTTCTAAAGCTTATACTTCTGCTCGGAGAATGCACTTGTGATTTACTGGCAGCTGCTGTGGATAGTTTTACTGTATAAATTTATGTGTATAATCTTAGATTTACATTATTTGGCAGACAACTGAGCAATTGGGGGTTAGGGCCTTGCTCAGGAGCTTAGCTGTAGTAACTTGGTAGTTCTGGGAATCAAACCTTGATCTTCCAATTAGCGGTCCAACACCTTAACCACTGCACTACCACATCCCACTAGAAATTCATTTATAATATTTGGCAGATGCCCTTATCCAGAGCGACTTACATTTATCTCCTATACAACTGAGCAATTGGGGGTTAGGGCCTTGCTCAGGAGCTTAGCCGTAGTAACTTGGTAGTTCTGGAAATCAAACCCAGATCTTCCAATTAGCAGTCCAACACCTTAAACACTGCACTACTACATCCCACTAGAAATTCATTTATGGTGTTTGGCAGATGCCCTTATCCAGAGCGACTTACATTTATCTCCTGTACAACTAAGCAATTGGGGGTTGTCTCGCTTGGAGACAAGTTAGTGGTGGTGGAAATAGAACCCTGATCTTCCAATTATCCGTCCAGTGTGCTACCACTTCCCCGTATCTTACCTAAATACTGTAGATTTGGACCCAATAACGATGTTTAATCTTTAAACTGTCCCGTTCTCATTCTAGCTCATAGAGCTGTGTAGCGTAATGAAATATAATCTTTCTGGAATCGAATAAGTTCCATTTTCACTCTGATTCTCCCTCAAGATTATTTCCTGATGTCATCGAACGAGATGGCTCCTTGACACTGTCTCATCTGGCTTGCTCGTTAAGGATCTATTTCGGTCCCGAGTTTCTGTAAAAGCTGCTTTTCCGATAGAATCTCTTGTTAACAGTTGAAAGGAATACGTTTACAACATCTAAATACCAGACATTTTTGCACTTTTCTGACACAGAATTTCTCCAAAGATAAGACGTTATAAAGGGCGATAGATTTTCCAAGCAAATGATACGGCAGAGGTATCTTTCTGACATCTTGACACAGAGACAGGTCTTGTGTCTCCATAGCCATTACTGTATTTTCTAGTGTGAACTATTCCTGGCTGTCCTGGAGTATCTGGATAAATTAGCTGTCATAAATAGACACACAGATGAGGACATTTTCCATGTAGGTAATATATTTTATTAAAGGGTTACCATGAAGTTAAACATTTGTTTCAGAGATGATGGAGAGTAATGTGTTTATTAACATTATAAAAAGGTTTCCATTAAATGGCTATAACAATAGTGTACAAATGATTGACTCTGACTGATTGAATCTCCATTCAGGCATTGTCTCCTGTTTTAGCTTTAGCAATCTTTCATATCTGACACGTGCCTTCATTAAACTTCAACAGGTATGACCTTAAAAGCTTTCATACATTTTTAATAAGCCTAGTGTCAGTTTCATCCTATAGGGTAGGAATTCTGTACATTGTGGGTGGTAGGCGACATTTCATTAACTTCAGCTAGATGTCAATAAATCTATTCTGTTCTATTACATGTTGGGAAAATTGATTTATTCATCTGATATTCTCAAAAGTTGAACCTTCATGGATCTGAGGGAACCTAAAATCTGTATTTTATTGGGTTTTATCATTAAAGTCGCGTAGCGTCATTGTCATCTGAGGCACGTACGAACAAAAGAGTGAAAAGAAGAAAAGCCTAATTTTCTTTGGGCTAATTAAAGTGAAGCAAGACAAGATGAAGGCCAGCACCTCATGTAGCACTATAGCCACTCTGGAGGGTCCTCAAAGTCTCCGCTTTCATGTACCTGAAAATTGCCTGGCACTTCCTTTTTTTAGTAATGCTCCTATAAAGAGTAAGTGAGTATGTGGAGGGTGAAAAAGATAGCGAGAGAGAGTTAAGAAGAGAGAAAGACAGAGAGAGAGAGAGAGAGAGAGAGAGAAGAATGCTAGTGTAGCTCTAAATATTTCAGAGATAAAGGTAATCAGTCAAAAGAACTTTTTATTGATTTGAGGTGACCCTTTCCTGTAAGGTGATAAGTGATTCCACATCATGTCAGTTAAATACCACCAACAGAGATGATTTTCCTTTTAAATGGTGACTTATTTGTATGTCAACCAATATTGATCCAATCCCCCTTAATTCAATAAATACTACTACAGCCACCACCACCATTACTACTACTCCATTTTACTGTAATTCCTACAAAATTTAACATGGTGTACATTTGTGAACACCTGCCCATAAGATCCATCTCTTTTATACAACTGAGCAATCAGGGGTTAAGGGCTATGATCAGATGACTAGCAGTGGTATCTTGGTGATACTGGGAATCTAACCCAAAATCTTCCAATTAGCAGTCCAACACCACTGCACTACCATTTCCAATAGCACTTGTTTAGTATGTATTTGTATGTGGTAGCGTTATATTATTCCTTCACCGGAACAAAAACGTTCTAAGGTTCATGAAGACAGGGTGTGTTATGATTGGAGTGGAAAAAAAAACTTGAGTGTTCTACACAAAGCACCTTTGGGATGAGCTGGAACACCAACTGCACCACAGACCTCCTTACCTGACGTTAGTGTCTGATCTCACTAATACCTTTATAGCTGAATGAGCACACATCTGACAATCAAGCTCCGAACTGTAGTGGGAAAACTTACTAGAAGAATGAAGCTTAAACTAACAGCAAAATGGAGAGTAAATCTGGAATACAATGCTTAAAATCAGTCATGTTTGTGATGGTCATGTGTTTTTTGAAAATCATAATGAAGTCATGAAAAGACTGATCCCTTGAACAGAAAGTTACGGGTAAAAATCCAGCTGGTGCTGGCAACACTTCACTATCTGCACCTTTGAGCAAGATTCAGTTTTGTCTGGGGCATAATTTTTTATTAATAATTTCATTTTTAAAAAGACATTCACTATAGAGACAGAGGACAAGAGACATTTTGCTTATCTGTAATGATTCTTCAACGATCGTAGGAGAAAAGAGGCTTCACCTGTATGAGTTGCATATTAATCTGTTTTTTTGTTTTAAGCATTTTTTATTGCTAATCTCGTTTCCTCTAGGCTAATAATTTTTTACATTACCCACAATGCGGTTCCTGATTCCACCAGCTGATAGTAGCGATAATGGAATATACAGTAGACTATAAACTGTTTAACTGAATGAATAAACACTTTTAGTTAGTTATCACTAAGGCAAAATTGTGTGTAAAGAACAGAGAAAAACAGCAAAAAAAAGCTTCATAGATAAACCTTTATAACACAGTGGGGGTTAAAGGTCATTTAGAAAAAGTCTAAAATAGAATAAATGAAAAAGACATTCAGAGACGTGAGCAGAATAAGTTAATGCATTTAGAAAGGTTACAAGAAAATAAGTCAAGACAGGTCATTTATTGTCTTTTCTTTGCAATATACATAACACTTGAATGCCTATGTGATAAAATGCACTTATGTAATTTTATATGCATCCATTCATTTTGATGAAAGTTGATGATGAAAGAAAAAACACTGCTGTTCAGGCCACATTGTGGTGTGATGATTTTCACTTAGTTGCTCCAGAATTCATTTAAGTTCTCCACCCAGACTCGGCCCAGAGGCCACCCGTCACTCAACTCAGCTCTTGCTTTAATTAATTGTAGGTGGAGATGCAGAAATCCCAGACACTGACTCTTTCTGTTCCTGTATCTCCCCAGGGTTATACTTTCTTGAGATCTCTTGCTTATGTCAGCTACTTCCTGCTGCTTTGCTTGCCGGTGTGTGTGTTAGAGTGAGTTGAATTCTGTCAGAGAGTTTATATAATATCAGAGGTGTTTGAGCTGAGATAGAGACACAGCAGGCTTCCTGGACCTGATAAATGTTAATTCTCACCTAAATTTACATGCATGTGGAAGACTCCTGTGCATCTCTCTGATTATCAGGTCTTGTTACTCGTCTTGTGCTTGTCAGACCACTGAACTTTGTGCGGTCATGTTGATGTGCAGGTGATTGCGTAAGGATTCGCCTGGTTTGAACTTTCCACATTTTGTAGTGTTACAACCTAGAACCTGAAATGGACTTCATTTGGAAGTCACTATCTGATTTCATTTAAAACGTTGTGTAATTATGCAGTCAATAATGTAGCAGCGTTACAGGTACAGGTTATAGTCTGGAATATTTATCAAAAACCAGATTAAATAAAATATATATTCTTTAACCGTAGTGCGGATGTTGGTGTTAGCTCTTCAGAAACTGCTAAAAACTTTAAAATCTCTAGGATTTACACAGAACTACAAATATCATCAAATGACAGGTGGTTCTGCAGGTGGAATTGGCTTGTCGATGAAAAAGGTCAGAAGGCCAGGGTTCAAACTGACAGGATGGCTGTGCTAAATCAAATAACTACACTTAAACGCACCTCAGAATGGACAACATGCTGACCAATGCCTACAGAAGCAGACAGTGGTGGCTTAAATGGTTAAGGTGCTGAGTTGTTGGTTGAAAACCTGGGTTTCCGCCCCACTGCCACCAGTCTGCCACTGTTGGGTCCTTAAGCGAGTCCGTTAACCCTTCCAACCCCAGGGATGCTGTATCATAGCTGACCCTGTGCTCTGACCCCAACCTTCTAAGATGGCATAAGCAAATAAACTAATTTTATGGTGCTGTAGAGTTTATGTGACAAATAAAGATGTGTATTATTATTTTACTATCTTTAAAGGCAAGTTAAGTGGCCACTAGTGTGTGTGTGTGTGTGTGTGTGCCTATGGGTGTCAACGAATAGCCAGAAGTTTATATAAAGAATGTAAAATAGGCTTGCTGTGATAGTCGTTGTTGACTGTGTTACCAGCCCACCATCACTTCAACACAGCATGCCGAGCAGCAGTTACATCACATCACAGATCAGCGGCAGGAACCAGTTTTCATTTATCACATGGGATGTTCATTATGTTAATAAAGGTTTTTGGTTTAATATGAGTGAGTTTGTCATTTTTCTACTGTCTGGTGCCAAATTGCCAACTGGCGTTTCTTAAAAAATAAAAATGAAAAGCTAATTAAAAGTGAAAGAAAGCATGGCAAAAAAAGAAACTGCAATGAGCAACCACTCTGGTGATGCGGGTTTTACCGGTGTTGTAACTTATTGTCAATTAACCGGTGGAACAATTCCATCATTATCACAGTCCTAATGTATAACATATTCATGTTCTAACATATTTTGTCTGGTCAGAATATAACTGTTAAAATGTAACGTTATTATTACATCCATGTGCATTTGCACTGTCTCTGTCACGTTAAAACTTGGAAGAGTGACATTAATTAAATAAAAAAATGCAGCTACACCCACAGAGCTGAAAAAAAAGGAAGAGAAAAAAATGAATGTGATCCAAAAGTCTATTCTTTTTTCACCCAAACGTCAGCAAAAGCCAACAAAGTCAGTGCTGCTCCCACAGCAGTCTCTTTCCCGCCACACACAGGGCTAGTTTTTCTCCCAGCCCCTGAATATGACAGTGTACTGGTAAATGCAGCCCAACAACAGCATACACACCAACGCAAACAGCACATAGACAGACAGTCTTTATGAGTGACAATTTTGCTTTCTGGCTATCACATTTGACAGATAAGGGGCACTCTGATAGATAGGACAGAGCCAGTTCAATTTAAAGATATACCTTAAATTTATATGCAACAACTACTTCATTAATATACAAAACTGTAAAAAGATTAGCCGAGTGTACGGAGTAAAATATTATAGTGTAGTGTTTTCATTGTTGAATCTGTGGTGTGGGCTATCCAATCTGTTTGAAACGTTATGCCGGTTAAAACAATGCCTGAAAGATCTCAATGAGAAAGAGACAGCAAAATAAAGGTAACAAAGGTTATTTGGGCCTTATGCCTGAAATTACTTAAGGCCCCCAAATTACTAAATCCATGCCAATGGAAAAGCATATCTGGTTTAAGTGATTTTATTCTGTCAGCCAAATGAAGCCACAGTAGACACAGATTCATGGAAAGATTTAAAAAACTGTTAGCGATGTATTAAATTGAGCATTTGCTGACTGGTAGTTATGCTATATTGTTCCCTTTTTCAAAAAATAAATGTAAAGTAATAATATGCCACATGCTATTAAAAGCTGGGGCATTACTACAGTTTTATCCTTAAGGGAGTTTAGACTTGCTACTGTGAGTCACCGCCCATTATTATTATCAACCAGTATTACTGTTAGGACCCAACACTGCCAAAGACACTTTTGGTACATACCCTGGAGGAAGTCCAGGCATTAGGGCAAAGTGGACATCGCCTGAATATTGCCAATTCTTTTAATGGAAGAAACAGCCATTATAAACACTGTCTTAAGTGTAATGCCTCCTCCAGCGGTTTGTACATAGGATCACACAGCCTCACCAGCACTAAGGCTGGGTCCTATGATGGGAAGCTTAGTTGCTGCGCAGGCCTCAGACTCCTCATGCCACGAAGAAATCTTGTAACTAGTGGAGCTGTTCCTATTTATTTACTACCCGGAGGGGTGTGGAAGGCAGCTATGGCTGTGGTGGAGGGTCTGTAGAGAAACTTTCCTGCCTGAATTCCAGAACTGGACCAACTGGGCAGTTAACTGGATCCTGCTAATTCTGTCTGCACTATGAAAAACATTTTGTTTTTATTTTAGGGCATATAGCTTTCCTGTGGCAGGAGCTCTGGATTGGACTATGGTCTCGGGCAGGCTGCTAAGATCTGCGCCCTCTTAGGGGCCAGTTTCACGGCCTCCATAACTCTGGCTGGAGGATCATATAGCACTTTATTGGTCATTCTAATGATGATTTCTAATATCATCAAGTTTCACAATATCACAACAGATCAATTTAGTTACAGTTTGTAAGCAATGTATACTGTACGGATAAAAAAATATTAAAAACTTCCTTTACTTGATCGATACCAATGCACATTTTTGCCTTTCTTGTGGGGACAAAAATGCATTCATGTGGACATAAGTTCGTATAGAAGGATATATAAGAGCTCCCTTGGATTGCTGGGCAAAAACTAATGATAGACTCTGGGAACTCAGATTGCTCCATTAGATCATTTGAGCTAATCAAAGCGCCTCAATCAGGAGCCCTGTGATTCGTCTGATCAGCCAGTCATTAGCCAGGCAATCTTATATAGCATGCCTCTGTTCCCATGGTAGCTAGACTTTCTCTAGCTTAAGACTAAATGGACAAGAAAAAAGTAAGGAAACAAAATAGCTGGACAAATGACCCCTTTTGAATTTTGACCTTTCTTCTTCAGACTATTAATAAACTATCCTAAAAAGTCTTTCTAGACACAGTTGCTAAAATATAAGCCTATGTCTGCATATGCTTAAAAAAAAATCCCTCTTTCCAAAATGCGCTCCTCTGGCTACACCATTTTTGCTCTCTTTTTCCCTCCAGCTTTAGGTGATGCATGAGTCCTGTCAGTGCTGGAATCAATGAAACGCTGGTTGTTTTAATTTAGTGCAACTCTGAGAGGACACCAATGCACCGGGTTGGGAAAGAGGGATCACTGTGGCCTTTTACCATCTGTTTTTTACTCTACTATTCTGCTTTAAGCATTGATCAGAGCTCAACTGAGGAATACACCAAGAGACATGTACAAGTTAGTGGGCTTGAAAATAGCTTATTTTAAGTGAACTGTTTAAGTTTAACTGAAACATAAGTCACTTTTGAAAAATAATGATTCATATACATAAATCATCAGATATAGTAAGGATTTAATGTAAGATAAACAAAAAAACAAAAACACACTATGCAGACGAAAGTATTGAAACACCTGACATCACATCTCAATGTTTTTTTTCCACACATTTACTCCTATAATAACCCCTAACATTTCTGGATTTTTTTCCCTGAATTGTGGAGTTTCTGTGTGGAGTTTTCTCCATGCTTGCGTAGGTTTATTCCAGGCACTTCGGTTTTCTCCTTTAGTCCAAAAACATGTATGTTAGGTTGATAAGGTGATTCAAAATTGCCCATAAGAGTGAGTGTAAGTGTGTGTGGCCCTGTGATGGACTGGCGACCTGTCCAGGGTGTACCCCTTCTGCCTTTCGCCCTTTCAGATAGACTCCAGCAGATCCCACTGACCCCGAATTAGGGAATATGGATGGATGGATTCATTGTGGAGTTTGATTTGTGATAATTTAGCTACAAGATATTTAAGACTCTAATGTTGGGTGAGGGGTTTTGGGGTGCAGTTCCAGTTCATCCCGAAGGTGATAGGGGTTGAACCGGAGTCAGAGCTCTGTGCAGAACACTTGAGTTCTTTCACTCCATCCAGAACAAACCGTGTCTTAATAGACCTCAGGGGCTTTGTGTTTGGGGGATTGTCATGCTAGAACAGTAGGTCTAAAGGGAAACGATGATGTAATGGTTGGGGAAGTGGTAGCTCAGTGGTTAAGGTGTTAGACTGCTAACTGAAGAATCAGGGTTTTATTTCCAGCACCACCAAGTTGCCATTGCTAGGCCCTGAGCAATGCCCTTAACCCCTAATTGCTCAGATGTATAAAAGATATAAATGTAATTCACTCTGGATAAGGACATCTGCCAAATTCTGTAAATGTTAATGTAAAATGTAATGCTAAATATACTGAGACATTCTAGGCAATTGTGTGGTAATTGTGTGGTAACAGACATTAAGACACACTGTGTGGGTGTGCTGGTAAGGTGTCCAAAAACTTTCGATAGTTCAATGGTTAGAGTAACTTATAGTTCAATAACCCTTCAGACTTTTCATTAACATTGTTAGCCTCGTCAAATGAGTTTATTAGTTTTAGAGACAGTTATGGTAACATATTAATGTAAGCGCAGCCAATGAAGCAATTAGTAATTTTTAGTGCTAATATCAGACTTACTGTCGATGTTAATTCAGTAAAGGGCTTGAAAGTTAGATTTTTAAGAATGATTAAACCTTAATGAAGCATATTGCTCTGACAGCTTTCTCACTTTTACTGTTGAATCATCTCAGCTATCATCATTAACTTTCCCCCATCACGAATAATATCCTCATTTATCTCAATATTTTGTTCTGGGTTCAGCTTCAAAGGCATGGACTAGAAACAGTTCAATAGGAAATGATAGCAGAAGGACAGAGACTAGATGTTGTGAATGGCATTACCACATTTTAAGACCACTTCCTAAATGATTTGACGTAAATATTAGCCTTTTCGCAATGTTCAGCTATCCAGTTTGGTTAATGTAGCCCATCTTCCTCAAGGTTCAGAATGGAAAGATTACTTTGATATCTGAGATTTCTTAAATAGCGGCAAGTGGTAGTGCAGTGGTTAAGGCGTTGGACTGCTAAATGGACGATCAGGGTTTGATTCCCTGCACCACCAAGTTGCCACTGTTGGGCCCCTGAGCAAGGGACTTAACCCCCAATTGTTTAGTTTTAAAGAAAAACAAATAAATGCCTGCTTTTACTTGGGCCACAAGAGGCTATAGCGATATTCTTTATTGAGTGTTGCATAAAACAAATAAAAAAAGACAATTTGTGCGTATGTGTCTTTGTGCAGAAGGTTAAAAAAAGATATTTCATAGACACTGCAGCATTGAGACTAAAAAATACTTTGGGAAGCAACAGATAAAAATAATAATGATTGATTTAAAACTGTAGTTATGGTCTAATTTGTTTTAAAAATTACTATTATTAGGCAGTGGGCTCCTCTGCTGTGTTGAAAATGACAAACGGACGAATTGGAAAGGACTGGACAACATAGAGGAGTCTCTGTGGTCTACCGTCTATATCTGTCTCTCTGTAGCACATCAGAGGGAAGATAAAGAGAAACTTGCTATTTCAGCCAGTCACTAGAGAACCATGCAATGACTTGAACCTGAGAGTTAAAAACGAGAACTTGAGACAGAGCGCCAGTGAGGCAGTTGCACTAGGCATTTCACACATGTTAAAATGTACAGTGTGACCACTCTGAGGATCTACAGCCCCTCTTATGAGTACCGCCTCGATAATTATCCCATCGTCCACCTGTCATGGGTTTATTCCACACTGACTCATCTTTTTGAAAAAAAGCAATTCGGCCCTTGGACTTTTTTTGAATTTTGAGTCACATTTGGTGAAAAGACAGAGCTTTTCCTGAATTCCGTGGACGTTGTGGGTATAGATGGTTTAAATAACAATAAAACTTATTGAACCTGAACTATTTAAATTCCTACTAACAGCCTGTCCAACTCTCCCAAATCTTCTCGCAATGATGAGTTAATCATTTGGGAAAAAAGGTTAATTGAGCTTCAGGCAGAGACCCCGTCAGCATAATGGAACCACAACAACAAATAACCACAATCATCCAATTTGACAGCATCTGCAGGAAGACCGGGTCCGCCTATTCAGCCTATTTTTCCAGACAGCATAACAAAACTGGTCTAGATCGCTTCCCATAAAAAAATCATTGGGTAGCTATTAACCCTTAAGACTGACCTTATTGGTCCATGATCACAGCATGTTTAATTAGGGTGCAATATTTTTTTTTCGTAGCAGTGTAATGAAACCATGAGAAGGTAGGACAGGAGGTCTTCGTGATTTATCTTGTTTTTTTTTATATTATTTTTGCAGGAGAACACTAGTAGGTAATAAATGTTCAGGATGTCAGAGATGATAGGGGGGGGTAGGGCACGAAAAATAGGGACAGTCTGACATTTTCAAGTTTAACTCCTGCTACAAGGGAAATGTCATAACATTCCAGAGATACCTATCAAAGTCGAAAAGAGTTTTCCCGAATCCAATATAGGCTCATAAAATGTTCATCAGTAAGTCAGTCGTTGTTAAAATGGTTAAAAATCCACAATAGTGACGAATTCTCAGTGATCCCTACTGAAGTTCCCCACCGCTCAGCTGCCATCGTGCACCATAGTGTGTTGCTGTTGTATCAATACGACAAAGTAAAAGCCATAAAAAAGAAACCTTCATAAATAATGTAAAAAAAATGTTTGCAGACATCCACAGACCTTGTATCAATCTGTGGCTCCTATCTATGAGTCAGTGCCGAGCTTTTCCGGCTTGCCAGAGATCTACACTTCACACACTTCGCAAGGGTCTTATGAGAAGAAGAGTGCCAATATGTGTAAACTCTAATGATGGCTTGACTAATTAGAATGCATGCCAGAAAATATATATGCATTTTCACAAGATATAAGTTACTGTACTTATCCTAACTCTTTATGTTCCAGCACCTATTAGGTTATTTGTCTATTTTTACCCACCAATAAAATCTTTACAATCACACCACAGTTGGGCAAAGTTTGTTCATTTCAGAGTGCTGGGGAGCCGCCTCTTCATGCTATCCAGAGAAGAAAGCCACTTACCATGTTAACAGTTAATAAAACATACATATAGCATATAAAATAACAATTTTATACAACAATGGTGAAAATATTTTCATTTTTGCGTGTTATATTAACAGATATATCATTAAATAAACGTGCACAAATAGAATTAATCTCATCTTGTCCGTCTAAATAGTCTACAGAAGCAGTTAATTAACTATTGACAAAGATTTACGCTTACATTACATTTAAGGCATTCGACAGACGCCCTTATCCTATGTGCCAATTTAGTGGTGCTGGAAATCAAACCTGGATCTTCCATTAGCAGTCCAACACCTTAACCACTGGGCTACCAGATCCAAAATGTATAAAAACATCTGTAAATTAATTTATAATCCTAATTTTTACTGGTTTTTTTTGACTAGTCTGTATTTTCTACAGCAAAAGCTATTTAATTTGCTATCAATAAGGAAGTGGTAGCAAAGTGGTAAATGTGTTGGACTGCTAACCCAATGCAAGGTCCTTATCTTCCAAATGCTCAGTTGTATAAATTATATACATGTAAGCGTGTCTAATGTAAATGTAATGCATGTTTCCCAGCATTTCACTGATTCTAACCCCACGAATGCCTGCTGCGTTGACTGACAGGACACAGATGGCAAACTTTAGTAGACATTTGCAGAAAGCCGGCATGGCTTCTAAAATGATATCAGTATAAATGAAAGATCATTCGTATATTAATAGCTCTTAATTGCTGTATCGAGCGTTAGATTAGCAATAAAGACACAGTATTGCTTCCATCACCCTGTGTTAATGTGCATTTTGATGTTGCATCAGAAACGAATAATAAAAACAGAACATTTAAAAAAATTCCCTTAAATGGCCAACAAGTTTTTACGCTCACTTGGGGTGGTTTTTGATTTGTAAATGAAGAGTTAATGTAAATAAAGGTAAACAGAAACACATTTGGCGGACAAATTCTCAGCAAAAATTAAAACCATGTGATTAATCAGATTTTTTCTCTCAGTTATGAATAAATTGTATAATAATTTACTCATCGTTGGTTACCGGTTTACCAATACCATCATCGACTGCTTGAACTTGATGAAAATGCACCTAATTTGCATTTGTTTATTTTTTTTACAGCACATATCTAAACTTAAACATAAACACTGTTGGGCTTTTTTATTTTTTGTCTCTGACCTTGATGGAATTTGATTAAAGTAATTGTTGAAAATAAAAATCAGTTGTTAGCTAGAAAAATATACATTACCAGAGGCGACAGACTCACCTGGATGCTGGATAGATGCAATATAACGCAACACATAAGCGCAGACCAGCGGCGTACTGAAAAACACAGAAGTCATTTCTCATTTCTATAATAGGCATTTTATACAAAAGTGGCTCAGCTGTAGCAGCCAGCAGGACCTGAGTGGGAGGTGGTAATAAAGGTAATGAAAATGACTGAAGGCGAGGGACAGGTTTATGCAACAAATAAAAAGCTATCAGTCTTTAAAGCCTCATTTACACTGTAGGTCTTAAATCCTAATTCCCAATGTTTTCTATTTTCTTACATCTTCCTTTAAAACTGACCCGTATCCGATATCTGCATTTACACTACACACACGGCAAAACATCCCAAAGTAGACTGTACTGACGCAATAGATGATAACAAAATGATTATTTAGTAATTTGGTTTCCAAACCATATTTATAGGTCTGAAAACATAAAAAAAGGTTAGCTTGGGGCAGCCTGGGCGAATGTAGCATTGATCGATAGCATCGATCCACTCACATTGAAAGGTGCAAATCTGGTCTCTCTTCTTACATGGCAGACAATAATGCATGTATCTGATTCATATGCAATTTATTTCAACTTATGAACATCGGAATCCATTTGCTTTTGGGAATAGGGTCACCTGATTTAGCATAAATAGCAACCTGTTCTTTCAACAGACAAAAAGGATTTATGCATCAGTCTGATCTATTCTGATGTTAACCGATTAGCCATAACATTAAAACCATCGGCAATCAAAACAGCATCGACTTGTCGGCAGCACAAAACCTTTAAAGTTGCGCTGTGGTATCCACCAGTAAGATGTTAACAGCAAATCCTTTAAGTCGGGTAAGTTGACAGTTCCATAGACTGTCTATATTTGTCCAACACATGCTACAGATGCTTGAACGGATAAAGCTTTGAGGAATTTGCGGACCAAATCTACACACTCATTCACTGCTTAACTGGGTCTTATATTTTATGCCTACATTTTGAGTATTAAGAACATTCTTTTTACATTTCAATTACATTTCCAGCAATTGCCAGATACCCTGATCAGAGCAACTAATCTCATTTATTATCCAGCTGAGCAGTTAAGAGTTTGCTCCGGTGAGGGGGGGATTGGAATCAAACCCCTGATCTTTCAGTAAGCAGTCCAACACCTTCACCACTAAGCTCAGACTTCCTATAATTTATCTTATTTCAAGTTTTTGGTTTGTTTGTCAGAATTTTAAAATATATTTCTAAAACAGGATTCCATGGTCAAAATATAGTTTCCACCCAAGTAAATAAATCTCTGCGTATTATCTGAAATCTGGGTATTCCCTCTGGCATTTACAGTATTTGGCAGACACCCTTATCCAGAGTGACTTACATTTATCTTATTTATGCAACTAAGCAATTGGGGGTTAAGGGCCTTGCTCAGGGACCCAGCAGTGGTGGCTTGGTGGAGCTGGGAACCGAACCCACAATCTTTGGTAACCATGAGTCACCACTTCCCACTTACTTTACATGGACAGATATCATAGATAGTATTAATGATTGAGAACCAACAGCCCCACATAAACAGACCGATGTACCCCAGATCACAAAATGAATGCTATTGAGAGAATGTTCTTTACTGCAGAGTATAAATATGAGGTTTAAGATTGAAATGCTAATAGATTAAAGGAATCTCTTTATATCGTGTAAGCTGAACAAACAAACGTGTCTCAAAGTTTTAAATGGTGTTTAAAGGGAGTCAATGAACAACCTCTGTTGCAACTTTATTGCAGTGTGATTCATGTGGAGGATACCTGGACGCACAACTTTTTTTAAACATTGCTGCAGATCAAGTGAATCCTATTATGACAATATTTTAATGGCAGTGTACTTTTTTGGCAGAATACACTAAAAAAATGTGTTTATCACAACTAAATGTTTCAAAGATAATTCAAGTAAACACAAAATGCTGTTTTTAATTGGTTATTTTTATGCATAAAAGGAAAAACAACTATCCAAACCTACATAGCTACATATGTGAAAAAAGTATTTTACCCCTAAACCGAATAACTGTTTGTGCCACCCTTAGCAGCAACAACTGCAATCAAGAATTTGCAATAACTGACATTGATGTGGAGGAATTTTGGGCCACTCTTCTTTGCAGAGTTGTTTGGGAGGTTTCCGAGCACTAACCACCTTTTTAAGGTCATGCCACAGCATCTCAATTGGGTTTTTGACTAGTTCACTCCAAAATCTTCTTTTTTAAGGCCTTTGAAAGGTAGACTTGCTAGTGTGGTTTGGATAATTGTCCTGCTGCATAACCCAAATGCACTTCAGCTTGAGGTCATGAACTGATGGCCGGATGTTCTCCTTCGGGATATTTTGATAGAGAGCAGAATTCATGGGAATTCATTAATCACAACAAGTCATCCAGGCCCTGAAGTAGCAAAGCAGCCTCAGCCCATCATATTATATTTGACTTTTGTTATAATGTTCGTTTTCTGAAATGCTGTGTTACTTTTACACCAGATGTAACAGGACACACATCTTCCAAAAAAAGTCCAACTTTTGTTTCATCAGTACACATAATATATTTTCTAAAAAGGTAGGTTATCATCCAGATGTCTTGGTTATCATCCAGATGTTTCTTGGCAATAGTGAGACAAGTCTTTAGGTTATTTTTGGTCAGCATTGGTTTTTGCCTCAGAACAAACATGCCATTATTGCCTGGTTTTATTTACCAGGCAATAATGGCATGTTTGTTCTGAGGTACCTGGTTTTATTTTATTTAGAAAGTGAGGTCTTTAGTTGTGGGTTGTTTTGTGACCTTTTGGATGAGTTGTCGGTGTGCTCTCGGGGTAATTTTTGTAGGCCCACCACTCCTAGGAAGGTTCACCACTGTTTCATGTTTTTCTATTAGTGGATAACGGCGCTCACCGTGAGCTTTAGAAATGGCTTTTTAACCTTTTCCAGTCTGATAGATTATTAATTATTATTTTCTTATCTGTTTCTGCATTCTTCAGAATCACAGCACAATGTCTTGCATTTTTGGTATCTTTTGGCTTTCTGGTCAGACACGTTCTATTTAAATGATCTTTTGATTTGACAGGTCTGGCAGTAATCAAGCCTGGGTGTGGCCAGTTTTTAACAAGGGGCAATTACTTTTTTTCATACAGGACTGGACAGATTTTCCCCTAAATAAATAAAATGACTAATTAAAAACAGCATCTGGGGTTTATTTAGGGTATCTTTGTCCAATATTTAGATCTGGGGCAAATACTTTTTGCACTGTATATTTACTTCTAAATTTTACAGATCCTTAACCAATCAAGTCCTAACCTTCTAATGTCAAAACCTGCTAATGTCTGTTTTGGCACCCACACATCCTACACAACATACCATTGTAGGCTTTATTATTGTGCTTTGATCAAATGTTACTGAATATTTGTATTTATTAATTAATCAAATATTGGCATGTATGTAAAGAAACTTTAAATGACCAATCATTGCAAAACCTCTGAACTGTGTCGGATGTACGGAAGTGGCAGAAATCGGAATTGAAAAGATCAAATTCCATGTGGTTTGTGCTGTTCACGCTGCATTTACATGACATGAATTAAGTGACCCAATTCTGATTTTTTTCTCCAATGTGGCACACATGGGATATGACCCACGACCGGATAAGCGGGAAAAAGCACATGGATTCCAATATTTCCTGATTGGTTTCCATATATATATTTATATTTATATATTTAATATGTATAAATTAGCACAAGTGTGTTGAATTCTGTTTTGTCTGTAAACGAATAAAAACATTCACACACTATAAATAAGAAAAGATATTAATAACTTAGCGATCAATGCAACAAGGGCTCTCCCCTTTTTTTTCTCCGCCCAAAGAGAGCATTAATTTGGCAACCTTTAAATATGATGTGGAAGCAAAATACTGAATAATAATAATAATTTTGTCTTCGTCCATTGCATCCATGGATTATAGCGCCATTTTTATTTCCTTTTCCCGGTCAGTATATCTAACTATCCATTTTGCCGTGTATAGTGTAAATGCAGAAAATCGGATACGAGTCGGTTTTAAAAGATGTTAGTGGGTCATCAAAGAAACCAGATATAGTCACCAAATCAAAATTGGGCATTAGGATCTACAGTGTAAATGCAGCCACTGTCGTGAGAAAAACAGATCGGCGTCACGTGGACAAAAAAAAAAATATATGCGATTTGGGCCACATTTGCCTGTAGTGTGAGTGTAGCCTTAAAAACAATAATAATTGTCTTAAATTTCTGCACCTTTTTCTTTAATCAAGTCAGTTTGTTTACAGACCTCAACATATTTATTTAAATTACAAGCTATTCAGTAATAATCACACCCTGAACGAAGTGTTTTGCCATCCATAAATATTCAGTATGTTCCGATTGGTTGGGAAATAAGTGTACTTCACCTGCTGGTTATGTGTGTCCTTATCAGCTCCCGTTGGTCAAAAACTGTTGCATTGTCTGTCCACTTGAACCTGAAAATGGAGGCCATTACCGGATCTGACTGAACCCCTAAATCAAGAGTGTCTCAAACCTGCCTCTACATGTAATAAATGTTACCATGGCACCGAGATATAATCATGCTAGAGCTCATTCCTATTAAGAAAAATGTGACAGAGCACCAGGAGGAAAAAAAGAGCTTTAAAAAAATATATTTATTTCAATGTTCATGTTTTATTAACACCAGGATGCTTTTTTCATTTAAAGGGGAATGCTTTTGAATCTTCCCGGTGCATCTATAATCCATTTCTACATGTCGGAATTTAATTTGATTTCATCAGATGTCATGGCAACACTTCCTGCAATATGAACTGCAGAATCTATCCAAAGAAAAGGAGAAAGAATCCCATTTTATTTCTTGATGTTAAACCCGAGTTTCTGCTTCATGCCTACTGCTTCATCAAATTTAAACACTTTCTTCTTTATAAGCTTCATAAGACTTGACGTATCAAAACTCGCTTGGATTCCAATGTGATATGCCTTCAAATCAAGCCTCTAATCAAATCATTTTAGAAGCCGCAAATCTTTTCAGAGCATGGAGCAATCGTGCAGAGATTTCCGAGCCTGTACTTTTATTCATGAGAGGGGAAAGGGATGAGGCGTGAGGTGTGTGTGTGTGTGTGCAATGATGGCAGCGTTTACACACATCCGCAGGCACTCTGTTGCTTTCCCGCTGCACCATCAGCTTCTGCCAAACGTCTGCGCTTAGAGATAGCTTTAGATTTGGAAGTCCCTGTGCATTGCTCGTCCATTTTGTAATTCTGCACCTCAACAGCTCCGAACAGCCAGCATGTGCTTTGAAGAGCTTGGAATATGATAGGATACCAGGACGAGGTAGCAGACAAGGACAAATAAAATAGACCAAAATGCTGTAAAGGATACCAGGTGCTTATAGCGAACATTCACATGATCATAAAATTATACTTGGGGGTGCAATAACTGACATGAAAAAGGTAGTTAGTGATCCGGATCATGGTGCAGGGAATAAATCCCGACTGCATTATAATCCCAGTTTACAGCACAGGTTACCGGGCACCATTCGAAAGAAAGCCGGAGAAAGCTAGATGACATCTTTTTTTTTTTCTTTTATATCATCTTTTTTTCTTCTATTCTTTTCTAACAGGGTGTGTTCATAAACTGCTGCCTTCAGATATAATCTTTTATGGCACCCTTTCTTTTAACAATATCGTCTTTTTTTTTTTCGACTGAAGTGGACCGGTGTAGACGGAAACTCATTTTGAGCAGAAAGAAAACGTAATGAAAAACTACTTTGGACTCTACAGAACTGCCCAGAGTGTCCAACTTTTCTGAAGAATGCTCCATGTGCAATATAGACAGTATAGCCACACGCAGCTCTTTGGCGAGCAAATCCATTAGCTGAGCTTTAGTCAGACAGGAGCCCTTTCAGCAAATCTAGGCAGAACAGGAAAAAGAAAAATGACCAGCACTTTGTTTCAGCCTTTTTCTCTATTTAACTATTTTGTTAGATTTATTCCGATCACATGGAAGTGACAGAATTTATGTTCTTACATAAAGAAGGAACTGCTTTTACCTGCGAGAGCTTTTTAGCTCGCCTTTTTGGCCTTTTCTTCCCAGAACAGTTTTTAAAAGGAATTGCGATTGTATTTACTTTATGCACAAGCATAGCAATGGGACAGGCTAGGGTCCTGCCCCCTCAAAATTCAGGACCCTAGCCTGTCCCATTGCTATGCTTGTGCATAAAGTAAATACAATCGCAATTCCTTTTAAAAAATTCCTGACAGCTGACTATTTGAACAACATTACTAATATAACATGGCGCACTATATTTGCATCCCCTCTAGGGGGCCCCCTCTCATGTTATGGTAAATGCTCTTATTTTGTCTTGTGTTTTGTCGGCCGCTGTATTTAAACTAGTACAGCGCAAGCAAGAAAGAGGAAGAGGAAAAGAGGAAACATTTCAGCAGTACATGATGGAGGTGTTGTTTTAAAGATAATTATATGAAAAGCAAATGTTTTTGTTGTTTATTCCAGCTTATTTTTTTATTAATTTATTTGCCAGATAAGTGACTGATAATAGTCCAATTATTAATAGTGTTACTGGGTAACAGGTTAGCGAGGATTGCACTTAGCAGCAGCATGTATTATGTAGTGTTTAGCAGGTGATCTGTTACTGTAAGGCATAAGCGAACTAAGCGGCTGATTACAGTCTATGTGGCCAACAGGGGGCCCCCAAGAGTAAATAAAGTTTTTTAAAGATGTTTTCGAACCAAAGGCTATTAAAGTGATAATTTTTTAGCTACTTTTCAGTACCACCACATTAAATTTGCCACGTACAGTTAAAAACTGCAGAAGGGTAAAAACTTTGTCATGATGTAAGCAACACAGCTACAACAAGTAAAATTGATAGAGTGTGGAAGATTTAAAGCTTGTGAATAATTAATGATTTACTATATTTAGTCATATTGGCGGCACTGAGGGGCCCCAAATAAAATTTTGCCTGGGGCCACTAAAGGCGTGAGTTGTCCCTGACTGTAAATATGAAGATTGTACTGTATTTTATAACAATGTCTATTGTTAAATTTATTATTTATACAGTATATCTAGGTAACAAAAAATATTAACAAAATAATCTTTTTAAATCTTTTAATTCTGCATGGGGTCTTCATCATCTTGGTTTACATCTGACTATAGATGGAGCATAAATTGTGACATAATTCGAACCCAGTCGCAAACCATTGGCATTTCTGTGTCTTGTGACTGCCAAAACTCAAACAGAATTCTTACCCGCTCTTGTGTTTGCATTTCCTAAGCCTTACACTGAAACCTGTCAATCACTGTCAGGGGTGGGACTATACTATAAGACATGTTTGTTTTCGGTTGTGATGTCACTTCCAGTCGACGACCAAAAGAGGAGATGACATGAATGCCATTAGATAGAACAGACAATAGAAATGACATTATTTTGAATCATTAAAAATGGTAATTCTCTTATTAAATAAAGCATTTTAAAAGGAAGCTTGTAAGAACATTTAAATGATGCTGAATGATTTGAACAATATAGATTATTGCTGAAATTGTAGTGGATGCCATAAAGAAAGAAAAAAAAAATCCACAATAAAATCAATTTATTTTTACATTTATACTTTTATATAAAGTTACAACATCTGTAAAATATTATAAGCGACAGCAGATTTGTTTCATGGACTTTATGCTGCCGCCAGTAGCCTAGACAGTGACTTTAACATTTCCGCCAATCTTAATACAAAGATTAAGGTAATGCATATGGATGCAGCTTAAATAGATATTAATGAGGCGTTTTGTGATGCTGGTGTCCTTTTGAATTCGCATTACAGCCAATTAACTTTGTCATCCTGGATAATTTGTGGATTAACCAAAGGCCAAATGCTGTAAAAAAGTTCCTTGATGTGCATATACATTTCCCTTTATGAAATATCAAACGTCATTTCTCATATTAATTCCTTTGTGCATATTGTTATAGATCTATTTTTTGTCTTGCCTAGGGGTTGCTCTTTGAGTTGGATAAAATTCGCACACCCTTTAGGCTCAAGTTTCCGAGACATGCATGCTTTTATCCTTGGCCATCCTCCAGGCGCAGAAGCCTCGTCTAGTTAACATCTTGATGAAATGCTAACGCGCTTGAATGGTGTGTTTCAGCATGTTAAGAGAGCCCTTGCTTTCTTTCTTGTTCAAAAAAACAGGCGCCGACGAGAGCTGCTGCTCTTGATAATGTCGAGAAAGAATAAAAGATGGATTTCATTGTGCTGTGTTCCAGAAAATGAAATGCATTTTAATAAAGTGTTCCAACATTTCTTACATAGAATATATGATACAAAACATGTTTCCTTTCTTTTTTATTGCACTAGTTTTAAACAGTCAAGAATGAATGAAATAAAAAAAATACTGACACTAACAAATTGTCTGACCTTAAAAATTGATTCACTGTGGTCCAAATGAAAAGACACGAGACAGCCTAAGAGTAGCAATGAGTTTATTTAATCTTATTATCTTCGTTAAGGTCAAAGCCTGAGTAACATAAGAGTGCAGTGGATTTAATTTCTGTTAAATCAGATGTTGAAAAAGCCAAAGGGGGCAAAAGGAATAACACGCAAGCACTGGAATTTATAAATATATGCAGGTGAAATAGCCGATTAGAGCCAGAATCTGGAGAACCACAGGCCATGTTCAACATCTGAGTCAGAGCAATTTTAATGTCTTCACTTAAAGACTGATCAACTTTAAGTATCAAACTTTTCTTATATCATGCTAATTATCCAAATGTACCTTCAAATAATAAAGAAAACCACATCTCTAAAAAAATGCCAGAGATTTAGTTTTGTTAATAAAATTAACACTATTATAATAAATTAATTAAAAAAAAATTCTAAAAATATATATATATATATATATATATATATATATATATATATATATATATATATATATATAAACATTCTAAAAAAACATTCTGACAAAAAACGTTAGTGAGTAAAAATGAATGAAAACTGAATTGAACTAAATTAACTAAGTTTAAGCTCATCTGAATCAGTAAATAGAAATAGAACAAAACTTACACATAAACATTAGATTTTCTCTTTATTAAATGCATAAATTAGTTATTTATTTATATAAAAGTTAAGATCTCGTTATTTTTTTAAATTTAAGATAGTACATTATTTCAAGTTAGTATCTTGTTTATTTCCAGATATAAAGTATTCACACAATATCTATGTAAGTTGATGCTACGCCTTACTTTATTATCTACTTAGTTGTTAATATTAATATCTTGTTATTTTAATTATTAATTGATGTGATATAATTAATATTAAGGCAAGACATTTTGGATTTATTTATCAGATTTATTTGTATTGAATAGGTTTGCTGTTTATCAGATGTTACATTAGTGGAATTCACTGATACAGTACATACTGTGTGTATCTAATATTGTGTACCGATTTTTTTCAAAAGTCCTAAATTGGCAGAAATGCTTAATGGACAAAGCTTTCAATTTGACCGAATTAGACATAAATTTGTTATAGATTACTAGATTTTGTAAGATTTAGTTCTAAGAAAAGTCAACGCAACAAATAAAATTCTAAAGAGTTTTACAAAAACATGGTTATTAATAATCTCGGTTGTTTTTTTGCCTGAATTGGTGTGTCCATGTAACAGAGAAAAGGGGGAGAAAGGAGGAAAATCCAGTACCATTTAAGTTACAATTAAGTCAAATTAACATAATAGTAAATCACATAAAATAAGTAATTATTGAGTAAATAGTTAATTATGTTTTAAAAAATGATATATTCCCCTTAGCTGAAGCAGCAATGTGTGTAAATAAAATATAAAAAAATCACATAAACACAAATTTGTGTGTGTGTTGGTAAATGCAAATAGGTCTTGTAGTATCTGGAGAAATTATTACAAAAATGGCATTTTATTGTGCATTACATACAGTAAATTAAGCTATAGAAAAGGTTACAGCCATTAACTCGGCCCATCTAAATGTTCTTTATTCACAGCATTTATATAAGTTGTAAATAAGAAATGCTTGGACAGATTTGGCCTAAAAGTGAATAAAATAAAACGATTATTATATCTTCTTAAACTGCATGGCATTTAAATTGTGATTCCCTAACTACACTATAAGTCTTTAACTTTTTAAACATCGATACACTTAATAATCCATATCTTCCTTTATCTCTCTCTCTCTTTCTCTCTCTCTTTCAGGGGGCAGGTTAAACTTGCCCCAGAGGTACCAGTGACCAGTTTCCTGCCCCTTTCCCCAAATTTGAGGATCTTTGAGGATGGACTGGGACTCTGCTCCACTGACTTAAGGCTACAATTTGCGTTTGATCATCATTACCATAAGCTGTAATTAACAGACATTCAGATAAAGACGGGTTCCCTCTTGAGTCTGGTTCCTCTCAAGGTTTCTTCCTACTTCATCTCAGGAAGTTTTCTCTTGCCACAATCGCCTCCGGCTTGTTCATTATGGATAAACTTACACTTTTTCACTGTTACTGTATTATCTGGGTAAAGCTGCTTGGAGACAATGTCCATTGTTAAAAGCGCAATACAATAAAAAATGAATTGAATTGAATAATTATTATTATTATTGTGAGAAAATGTAAATAGACACTGATACATCAGATTGAAAATTTATTTTTATATTAAAAAACACTATGAAAACAGGAAAGGACTACTTTGTACAATCTTGTGTGTATAAAAGAAACAGAAATGGGGCAAAAGGGGCTTTCTGTGACAGCCATTTGTAGCTCTGGGGACATTTTCTGGCTGTGGAAGGAGTCTAAACAAGATGAAATATAGGGGAAAAGGTCGGGTTCATATTTATATATTTAATGTCATATGTGGCTATTTTATTTTGTGTGTTTGCTTTTGTTTGCATACTCATGTCAATCATACATCACAACACACATATGCACACATTTTTTAGATACATATTTCAATCAAATAAAATAGACTGTAAGGCAAATCTCAAGACTGTTGTGGGTTTTTTTTTTTTCTCCAGGATCAATACAAGTACATTTATAAAGGGACAGTATGTGTTGAAAAGGGCGTGAGTAAAGTTTTACAAAAAATATTACTAAAAAAGAGATCCCTTTTAGAAGAAATAAAATAAAGTAAAATAATACACCAAAGTACATGCGGTTACAGAAATCAAGACCAAACAGTTAGTCACAAGAAGGATGTGTGTACGTTCTAAAAAGAAATGTTATACAAGTGCACGAAACGTACTTACCTGGTGCTCTTCTGAATCAAAGGAAAGCTAACGCTAAGTGCTAAGTGCTCTTACTTAACGAAAAACTTGTGCAAAGTGATCGTTAGCCTTATCCTATAGGGTGATCGCATCTGCAAACTGTAAAGAAAAGCACTTTGAATCACAGTGGGGGGGAAAGGGGTGATTTCATGTGACTTGTTTTCTATTACCTCAGACGAGTTCTTAAGGTCAAAATGGCATGCACTTGTATTGTGGTCTGTAGCTATATGATGTACTGACTTCAGGGATCTTTTGAGCAGATGGTTGTTGCACCAAGCAGGAAAATGTCAGGACAAATTGTCAGCCCCAAAGGTAATTATCTCCTTCTCTCCCCGAGCCTCCATGTGTGGTTACATCAGCCTACACAACTGGTCTAATTGGTACGAATTGCAGTGGGAAGGAGAAAACAAAAATTACCTCTATACACAGTTTAGTATTAAACCTGAGCCTTCGGTTAGCATAAATATAAACAAATAAAAAGTTGGTTGAGGCGAAATGAAAATTTATTGGATAGTGAGTAAATATTCCGCAAATGGGGTCCTGGGGGGGGGTTTCACTGTAAAAGGTTTCAAATCGTACTAGGTACTAGGCAAATGTACAGAGGCACTGGCTCATCACCTCCAGTTTATGTTTTAAAACATCCTAATCAAAGGCTTTGTTTATTCAGCCACAATAGTATTAGTGAGATTAGACACTAATGTCAGGTGGGGACGCCTGGGATGTCATCTGCATTCCAGCTCATCCAGCCCATCCAACTGTTCATTGGAAGTGCTAGTGCAGCGGTTAAGGTGTTGTTCAGTTATCTGGAAAAATGCAGTTCGATTCCCAGCACCACCAAGTTGCCACTTCTGGACCCCTGGGCAACCCCAATTTGCTCCGTTGTATAAAAGAGATACATGTAAGTCACTCTGGTTAAGGGGGTCTGCCAAATGCCATAAATGTAAATGTTTTTCCCACAACAACCTTGATAACCATGGCTCCGGTCCAAAATCGCATACTTCCACACTATATAGAAGTCAAAACTAAGTATGTGAGACGAGTAGTATGTCCGAATCCTTAGTATGCGAAATACAGTATGTGAAAAGCGTCAACACGTTAGCTTCAGATCTTAAATGTAGTACATACTTTAGTAGTAGATGATTTCGAACACAGTCTTTAGGAAGCTCAGGGGCTTTGTGCACAGGGGCATTGCCATGGTGGAACAATGTATGGGCCGTTTAGATTCAGTGAAGGAATAATGTGTAATATCACAACTTGTAAACTACTGCGTGCTTCTATGCTTTCAGAAGGAACTAGTTATCTGGGTGGGCTTGTAAGGTCTCCTCCATCATTTGTCCATTAAGCATATATGTTCATTTCTTAGCATTTTGGCTAAAAGATTGTAATTAGATTTTTCTGTCGATGCTGTGGGATAAAATAGACTTGTTTCCTGACGCTTTTTTAAATTTGAGGAGCTTCGAGTATGGATGGGGACTCACTCTGCTCCACTGACCCAAGACACAGTTTACATTACATTTGATCACCATTACCATAAGCTGTAATTAACAGACATTTAGTGTCACCTAAATGAGGATGGGTTCCCTCTTGAGTCTGGTTCCTATCAAGGTTTTTCCCACTTCATTTCAGGAAGATTTTTCTGGCCATAATCGCCTCCGACTTGTTCAATAGGGACAAACTTACACTTTTTCACTGTTACTGCATTCTTTGTGAAGCTGCTCTGAGACATTGTCCATACAAATAAAAACAAATTGAATTAAAATTGAACTTGTTCCAGACAAGCTTTTTCTAGACACAGTCAGAAATAACGCTAAAAGACTGTATTTCTCTCAGTGTCACTGGTGTGCTACCATTAAGGAGACCTCATTTATATCTTCAGTAGGCTATGTAACATTTACCTGAAGAAGATGTATGTAGTGGACATGTTTAACGCTACAGCAGATGTCCGTAAGATTCATTCTATAGCAGTAGTGAGGTACTTTACTTTTCTATCAACAAGAAAAACCACCTATACCACCTGAAAGCATGAACAGTTGATGCGCTTGATCACACTGATCGCTGACAAACCGTTTTTATTGGTTGGGGTCTTGACCTTCTCACTATTGATGACTTTAGCATGACTTTACCAGAGAGAAGGTCTTAGTAAATAGTGATACTGTAAATCTCTCTCTCAGCCCTGCTGATGTAGGCTCTGCTGCTATGGCATAGCTTAGCCTTTTACAAATTCCGTTATTGAGCCTGTATTACAAATGGACTTTGCGCTAACAGATAGCTTAGGGTCACTGACAACAGACTTTATTTTCCTCCATTTTAAGTGGATAGCAGCCACTGAATCAACGCAGAATCAATAAGCACTTCAAGCATCGGGTGAATGATACTACAGAGCAGAGAGAGATACTGCAGGACGGCTGCATTCTATCTAGTGGAAATGGGATCTTCAAGAATGTTTTTGAGATGCGATAACCAGAAGGGGAATAAACTGAAATTTTATATAGTATATATATATATATATATATATATATATATATATATATATATATATATATATATATATATATATATATATTCCCTTATGATTATTAATCTCTCGTTATGCAGTCGATTTATAACACGCACATGTGATTGCTATAAATTTAAAAAATGGAACATATGGAAAACGAAACCAAAAAAAAAAAAAACATCCACACAGTCACAGAAGTAAAACCGTACTCGCACTGAAATCTTTTTTTTTTTTTTTTTTTTTTTTTTTTTTTTTTTTTTTTTTTTTCTTTGACCGTTTCACAAACAAATTCAACAATGTTGCCAAACTCAAAATGACAATGAAAAAGTTCAAAGGAGGTTTGATTCTTGATCCTATTAATGAATCATGGTAAACCTCTCTCCCCCCAAAATACTGAGAGAGTCACATATTAAGAAAGACTGGACCAAAAAAAAGTGAAATCAAATCCCTACAGTGTCGATCATGTGTGCAAAACATGAGTTTCGGAAGGGTGGGGTATTTTTTTTTTTTAATCTATAAAAAAGATGGTGCAGAAATATTTTTTTAAACTTCCAAATGTGTGAAAGAGAATCCCTTCCAGAGTAAAATCAAGACAATTCAGAAACAGTTTGTTAAAAATTCTCCCATATACTCTCCCCATTTCCAGTCACTGAAAGTGTCCATGAGAAAATATAGAAGTCTTTTTTTATTTAATGTTCTATTCTCGTAAACAAATGTATAATCCGTTTATAGACTCTCCTTTTGGTAAATCTCTTTCCATTGATGTCTATGTCCTCCTTGTGTTTGTGTGTTTCCTCACACCTCAGTCTGGAAGTCTCCCTCAGATGTGTCGGGAGTGTTAGCGGCGGAAGCGTCCCAGGCTTTACTTTGCAGTTCTACTCGATCCGTATTTTGTCCGCCGGAGCCGGATGATGGCTCTGTTGTCATTGTTTTAAAGCTGTTCCAAGAATGCTGCTCATCGTTTGTGGCCTTGTCCTGTGTGTTAACATACACATGGATTAGAAAAGGTCCCATAATTATTTAAAGACAGCTGTATATACAGTAGGCAGCAGCAAACATTCAAAGAACCTGTAACTAGCCCAAATGTTTGACTGTTTAATAAAATATTTATTTATGTTTTATGTATTAAATGAGTACTAAATGTTGTTTTCTGTACCAGCAGAACTTTTTTCTATCACCTCTTATAATCTCTTAAAGTTATTTATTGTATAATTCTCATTTCCTTTTCACATTTTGAAATATTGGTGACAACAAACATCATACAGTAGCTACACCGACTGCACTTTTACCTTTCTTTTTTTTTCTCCATAAAATTCGATTTTATGTGAAAATCTCTAATATCTAATAGGGTTAATTTTGTACCTGGACTCCCCTTTTAAACTAAGGTGGTACAAATATAAAAATTGTAAACCTAATAATTCATATAAAAATCTATATATATATACAAAAAAAGTAAAGCCCTTTTGTTAAATATTTAATTGTGCATAATAAAATTTAATCACAAATTAAAAAAACTAGATTAGTTTACACACCTTAGTCATATTTAAAGACTTTAAGTGCTACTCATCTCCTACATTGGTTGAAGTTGTGCAAGCGGGGAAGTTTGTATCGAACAAGATTGAGTGAGTGAGCAAAGGTATCACAGTCCAGAATTTTCACTTTAGAATTAGATTTTAGAATCTACAATTGTGATATATTCTAAAAAGATATGGTTAGACAACAGTAGTTTTTTGTAAAGTCCGTTTTGAACTGTTTGTAAAGTCCGTTTTGAAGAGGCTTGTAAAACATATTTTCATAGATGCTTAGATGTATATCTCAGCCTAAAAGCATTTCAAGCTTCACTCTTTTTAATTTTCCTAAGATACGATAGAATTTTTTTGATCCCAGATGAATTTCTTATGTACAAAAGTATACAAAGTATATAAGATGTGTATAAAGGTGCTAAGAAATTATGCACATATTGCACATGATGTGATAATATTGCACATGATATGATGGTGTGATATTTCACATAGTAGTATATTACTTTACATATTGCAAGTACTGTAAAATGGGTATAATGCCTATAATAAAATTTTATCTTTACATGCTTACATCTTTCCTCAGATCTGCTGTTTGCTTATTCCCCCTCTATTAGACCATATTTGCAATGTCTCCATCAATGTGAACATGTGTTTTGTGTAAATACGTCATGTATGAGTTTACATCATACATATTACATCATTTGCTTAAATCATTGCTCAGATTGACAGTTTCATGAATCAGACACTTTTTGAACTAATAAACACACATAATTTGCGAATGTAAACACTATAAGGAAATTACAAATGTAATGCCTACATGCTACCTAAAGTGATAAGCTTTGTCATCTAACCTAGCCAGGTATTTTCACAAATGTAGAGTACTGTTTGAAAATTCTAGTATTTCAAAACTGATTATGTTTGTCTTTTGAATCATACAATAATACATTAACTATTCATTCATTCATTCATCTTCTATACCCGCTTATTCTCTAATTTGGGGTCACGGGGATCTGCTGGAGTCTATCCCAGCCGTCTCTAAAAGGGCGAAAGGCAGGAGGGGTACAACCTGGACAGGTCGCCAGTCCATCACAGGGTCACACTTACACTCACACTCACTTCTATTAGCAATTAAGAATCACCAATTAACCTAACATACATGTTGTTGGACTGTGGGAGGAAATCGGTGTACCCGGAGTACGCAACCGGAGTACCCGGAGTACGGAATCTGCACACAAGCACGGGAAGAACATGCAAATTCCACACAGAAAGGCCCTGCCTGGGAATCAAACCTGGGTCCCTCTTGTTGTGCTGCGCTACATCGAACATAATGTACCATAATATATTTAACGATAATATGATAAAACAGAACATATTATGTAACATGATAATGGAACATCTATAATATCTGACTACCTATAAAAAACCTATAAAGGAAACATGATCATTTTACTTTAATATAGTTTGTTTATTCTCTACAGGCACATCGTTACAACTTGTTGGATCTGGAATGCCTATGCAGGAAAAAGTGGGAAAATATCATCAAGTCAAAATGTTAACAGAAAAAGTCTATTAATAATAAGCAGTAGACCATTAGAGAAGCTTTTAATAAAATTAAAAGTGCTTTAGTAAAGTATTAGTTTAGTTGAACTAGTTTTTCTTAAAAAGTATCTAGTATTCTCTATATCCAAGTACAACACAATACAATACAATAAATACTTTATATACGATAAAGAATTACCAAAAAACGTTATTTATGGCATTATTTATATAAGCTACCACAGCTTGTGAAATAGAAATTTTCATTTATAGATTTATAGAAAAAATACTGATAAATATTGGATATGTTAGAGTTGTTTCCTGTTCATGTCATGATTAGGTTTTATATTTTTTGTTATAATCATGTTTCATGTTCATTTTTTGTTTATGTTTCATGTTGTTTTATGTTAATCATGTCTTATGGTTATATTATACTTATGTTTAGCTTAGGTTTATGTTTTGTTCTTATTTTATGTTCATATTCTGTTTTCTATAGTTCTTGTTCCAACATATTTCTATGATTATGTTTTATGTTAATGTTCATGTTTATTACATTTATGTTCTGAGTTCTCGCTTTTCTGTTCCTGCTTGCGTTTACTTCCGGTCTTGTTTCCTGATACGTGATCCCCCTGTCCTTGTGTCATGTTTTTATTGGTTTGTTTGGTCATGTGTTTCTCATTGTGTTTAGATGTCTCTTGTCCTGTTAATGTGTTCCCTGTTAATTCTTGTGTATATATACCCGCCGTGGGTTATTGTTAGCCTACCGCTGTGGTGTGTGTCTATAGTATGTTTTGCTCATACATAGTGAAATTAAACCAAGTTTTGTGTAATGTATGTTTATTGTTCATTTACTTTGTAATTAAAATTGCACTATGGATTCAGAACTACTATGTGCCTTAGTAAAATAGTTTCAAGATAATATAAAACAGCTTCTCTCAATGAATAGAAATGAATAAATTAATTACTAAATGCTTTGTCACCATTGGTGTACCACAGGGGTCAATTTCTGACCCAATCTACTTCTTGTTTAATGAAAGAACTGCCTTAGAAAATGCTATCCATTACCGTCAGTGATAATTATTATCATTATAAGTTACTTTCCGTTTTCTTGGCTACCTATGTATGTGGCACACATCAGTTCTGATTATATGGTGCATTTTATAATAATAATAATATTGTACTAATGTCTTTATTTGTCATTTTTGTGATACGATGTGATCTATTGGGTAAAAGGATTGTAAGTTGTGTCTTTGTGCACATTACAAAAAAAAACTTTACTGTGGTCCTTTGGCAAGCAAAATTATTCATAAAAGATTTTATTATTTCTATTTTATCAAATAAAATCTGCTGTATTCAGACCCCACATCTGCAATGTGCTTCTGTCTAACCACCAGGGGGTGACAGCAGGCTTATTGCCATTCCTCTAATGTAACACAATGCCAGTTGGCAAAATGAATACAAAAGCTATGATCCTAGAGACAATTTGCATAATAAATGTCGAAGAAGAAACATTTTTTACTGCTGAAGATCTCCTAATACTGAAGCGGAACCGAACCTCATTCGAGGAAGCATGCTAATGTGATTACGCTACTACTTATTCTCTCTCTCTCTCTCTCTCTCTCTTTTTCTCTCTCTCTTACTTTTTCTCACACACTTTCTGTCTCTGTGCTTCACATTGATTCCCAAATATATCCTCCAAATCTTTTCCTGTCTATCTTACCCTGTCAGTTCCTTCTCTACTTACACTCTCTGCCTTCTTTTCACCACTGGCACATAAAATGCTCAATCTCTTTTTTCTCTGTTGCAAGTAAAAAGAGGGAAGAAAAGAGAGACAATGGGAATCACAGTCACTGGCATGGTCGCTTTTTATCTTGATGGAGGAGTGGGGTGCTTTGGTGGGCTTGTAAGCTCTCACTCTCTCTATCTCTCTCTCTCTCAGCCTGTCTCTCTGTCTCAGTCTGTCAAAAGAAACCGACAGTAGCGTGTAGACTAAAAAAGCAGAAACCTTAAGCCGCTTCCCTGCAGCACATACGGTGAACACCATGTCTAGTGCACAATACCTCTAGAAGAAAGACTGCATAGAGGAAGAAGGCAAATAGCTTATTTGTCACTGCTGGTATTTTCCCGTGACCTGGTTCAACATTAATTAACAGCAGATGTTAATGGAATCATTCTCATAATCACCAGGTACAGCAGGATCAAAAAGTCCATCATGAGTTCACAATCAAACCACTGCAATTTAGGCGTATTATCTTTTATAGAGTATCATTTTAATAATTAATGCAACAAAAAAAAAAAAAAAAAATTCTTGATTTCTTATCTCTAAAAAATATTAAAGCATTTTTTGTGTAAAAACAAACACAATCTTGGGCAAAATCAATTCAGCCACTTTATTTATACATTTTCACAAACAATGTTATTTGGCTACACGATTTGAAGTAGAAAAATATTATTTTTCACATATGGTAATGCGTCTATATTTCTGACAGTAATAATAAGAACTATTACACTGATCAATATCAGGTCTGTGTTTGCAGAGCCAACTACTATTTGGCCCAAACTCATTTAAAAGCAAAGGAAATGAGACAAAAAGAAAACAGAGCCCGGAGCCTGTACATACATACAAATCACAAAAGTACAATAATAATCTCGGTTTTAAAAATTCCACACTAGCATTTGCACCAACACTGGAACCGAGGATAAAAACGCAGATAATATAGCTACAATATAGCTACAAATCTATTCATCGTTAAAACTTGTATAATAATTAACCATGTGACATTAAGCCCAGTGTTCACTGTTTTCATAAATCAACTGTCCTTTGTGGCAAAAACAAACATATAATGCAAATTTTTAGTCAAAGTGCTTCCAAGGTCATTACGGATACATAATAAAAGCATGCAAAAATGCTATAACTTCAAAAAAAAAAAAAGAGAGTCTGAAACACATGGGTTTAAATGCACGACTAATTAAAAATAACTTATCAACTAAACCTGTGATGGACTGGCGATCTGTCAAGGGTGTACCCATCCTGCCTTTCGTCCTTTCAGAGACGGCTGGGATAGACTCCAGCAGATCCCTGTGACTCCGATTTAGGGAAGATATATAGCTTTTTGGGAAAATGTAGAAGCGTGGGTTTAATCTGATTTACTTTTACTCTCACTCGAGTTAATTTTTAATCACAGAAGTTTACTTTTATTTCTTATTTTAATTATGAAGATGTTCTGTGAATAATCAGTTTCCATCATTCCAATTGGTGCAAAAACCCATCCAATCTGACAACATTGAGGGGGATTCTGCAACTATGGGCACCTTAACATTATCGCGAGTTACTATAAAATCTCACACACTTTCTTTTTTTCTACGTGTTTTTTATGTAATCGATTGTTAGTATTTTTTTTGGATTTAGAATTCGCCCCTTCATCTATTCAAACTCAAAGTAACTACAGCAGTAACGCACAAAAATAAGTAACATTTATATTTAACTTTTAGTCTTACTTGAGTATGCTGTTAGCATTTTAACAGCAGTGCATTGGTATATTTTATGTAAATTTTAGCCCAAAAAGGTGCAAATTTAATAAGAGATTTTGGACATTGGACTGGATTGTGTGTAACTTAAATATGCTTAGGTGTAAAACAGCTTTCAGTAGCGACTACTTAGTTGCTTGTTGATAAGATAATTAAATGTCTTATCCTGGGGCATGTGCTAAAAAGAGACCTCAGCGGATGCTAACGCTCATCCAATTTTTAAAATAAAATTAATTAACACCACCACGGAATCAATAAATTAACTTTTATTCGAAGTCTTTGTAGCAAATTAATTTAAGAGCATGACGAATTAGCCTGGCCACAAACATTAAACAAACACTAGTAATTAACAAACCTGTAAATTAGCATGAGAAAAAATTACAGTCTAAACTTGGTTCAAGATCATTTCTGTACAAAATTAAAGCTTTAATTATACCGTTTTTTTACAATTAGGTTTATTAAAAATATACTAAATTCTAAATAAAGAATTACATTTACATTAAAAACTGCATAAAAATAGATTGCAGTATGGCGGAGAGACGAGGAAATACTGTAGCTTTTTTCCTCCAAAGCAGACAATATCATTATCACCTACAACAATTACAAAGATCTTTACCTCCAATTTTACTTAACATTTGGTTTTTGAACATAGTTGAAACAAAGTAAGCCTCCTCTATATCGCGCTGAATCGATACACTGCTATAATACAATGTCAAAACTCATATTTTTGTTGTTACTCGAGTAAAATTGTTGCCTACTCTACCTACCTCTGGTTACGGCTAGTATGAATGAAATTTGGACGTTCTACATCCGCCATATTGATACTGACAAGTAGGTTCGATATCTGACCTACGACGTCACAGCAATGTAATGCTGGATAATGTTTAACTTGAATGATGTTAAATGAGTTCACTTTAACTTTTCTTTATTAAAGCACTTTAATAAGTGCTTTAATAAAGCACTACTTTCCACCACTTTTCACCACTTTTGCATATGACGAGTTGTCTCTCCTGCAGCCTCATGGGATTGTAAATTGTACATCGTATACACTTCAAAATCCGGGCAGAAGTTGTCGGTCATCTGGGACCTTTTCCTGTACTGTATTTCACATAGAATTCAGACATACTAATCTCCTTATATACTCAATTTCGCATAAAATATATTATGGAACATTTACGGCATTTGGTAGACACCATTTTCCAGAGCGACTTACATGTATCTCTTTTATACAACTGAGCAATCGGGGTTAAAGGCCTTGCTCAGGGGCCCAACAGTGGCAACTTGGTGGGGATCAAACTCAGATCTTCCAAGTAGCAGTGAGGTGTGGAAGTTACAGTATAAATAAAGAAAAAAATAAATTACATTATTTGGTAGATGCAGATCTAATCTAAAGGATCGAAATTCCTTTGTAAATAGGTATAGCATGTCATGTTTTTGTGAAATCTCTAATTTACTTTGCTGTCATTCACATAAAGATTCATGTTTAGTTCAATTGCAACATTCCCTTAGCTCAGGCCCTGTATCTCATATACAGCCCTCGGCTTTAAACCCCACTTGAATAAGAAGCACACAAATTAATACTATTAAATTTTTCAAGGCTTCTGTAGGAAACTGTGGAAGTCTTAAATCACAGGTTGTGAAAAGACCTTGCTGCTGGTAATTCAACTCAACAACATACATTTTTTAAAAAGACACTATATCAATTTAGGTAAAATCGATCCAATATTAGCACCACCAGGGTTTTGGGGGTCTAACTTTTGCTAGCATCTACTAGTCCCAGTCTCAAGGTCGTGGTCATAAATATTTGTATGCGTTTTTGATTTCTTATCCTAGGAAAAAAAAAAAACCAATCTGCATAAATTCTCAGAACAATTCAAAATGCAGTCTTTAAGCAATAAGGATAATGTTGCTGTTGTATCTTCTTAAGAAAAGAAACAGAATATTGGGTCTCTCCAATCCTTAGATTGGATATGTGCAGCGAGGAAAGAGAGTTATACCTCCTTATCAAAGAACTGAAGAATTATCCTGAGGGATCCAACCTTATTTCAGGATGTCAGTGCCTGAGTTAAATACTTTGCTAGCGATATTAGAGCTGCATATTAAGAAGACCACCAATTTCTGTGAACCAACTGATCCTGAACAGAGATTGCCAGTATGTCTAAAGTATGTACACACAGACAAAACTGCGGAATCGGCAGAATACACGCCAGACATTGAAACAACCACACAATAGACAACAGCAAGGCCATTCTGGATTTTGGCTTTCGATTGCACGGTGGCTCTGCATTGCAAAATTTACATTTAAATGTACAGCATTTGGCAGACGTTCTTATCCAAAGCAATTTAAATTCATCTTCTTCATACATTTAAACAATTTGGGGTTAAGGGCCTAAATTGGTGGTCCCGAGAATCAAACCCTGATCTTACAATTCGCAGTCCAACACCTTAACCACTGAGCTACCATAAATAGCTATGAATGCAAAACATTGAAAGAAAATTCAACCTTAAAGTTTTGGACACAGTGTGTGAGTGTGAGTGACACAACTTGAGGTTGTTTATTTTCGGCGAACATTTTAGTGTTTCGGAAAAAAAGTTTAATGACCATCAGTCAGACTACCAAGAAAGTCTGAGCTACAAAGCAGCCTGTATGGGCTGAAATATTTTCTGTAACTAACAAAATAAATACAACTTTGAATGTCTGCAGTCTGATACACTGAATTAGCAATTTAAAGGATTAAATATGCTGATAACCATCTGATATAACGATCTGGTTTAATGTAAGGTAAATAATGTGCATAAACAGCATGGCAGGATTCTCAAAAAGGAATTAAAATGACATTCTAGAGGTTTCTATGTTGTTTGCCTTACACCAGTACTTACGGCAAAAGCAATCACATATTGACCTTTTTTTGAATTTGTGAATATGCAGATTTATTAGTAGTTTTTGTAAGGAAGATGGTCAAGCGAGAGAAACAGTGAAATTACAGCAGAAACTGTAAAACCTCCGTATGAAGTGCTTAATTGACTGATGATGCTGTTGGCATTTTACAGCTCTGCATTGCTGGCTTTTATAAAAATATCTGTGTTATTTTAGCCCAAATGATGCACATTTTATAATGGATTTTGGACGTTGGACTGGGTGTAAAACTATTTAATTGCTTGTTGATAAGATAATTAGGTGTCTTATCCTGGGACATGTGCTAAGAGGAGACCTCAGGGGATGCTAACGCTCATTCAATTTTAAAGTAAAATTAATTAACACTCCCACCGAATCACCGGATTTTAAATTTGTCACCCTCCCATTTGTTGTAGTTTCCCCAAGTCTTTGTAGAAAATTAATTTAGGAGCATGACGCACCAGCTTGGGCACAAACAGGGAACAAACAACTAGTAGTTGGGTATGGAGAAAAAAACAAAACAGAGAAACTATCCAAATTTACAGCTATAACAAATCATACCGGTTCAGAATTAGGTTTGCTCAAAATATACAGTAAATTCTAAATAAATAATTACATTTACATAACTGACTGCATTAAAAATATTGCAGTATGACAGAGTGATAAAGAAATATTGTAGCTTTCATTCGATGGTAGTAGCTAGCATCTGATTCGCCATCAAGTGTTTAGTGGCACTTCCTTTTTTACTACATTTGCTTTTTAAGTACTTGCACTTTTCCTCCAATTCTGCTTTTCATTTGATTTTAAACATAGTTAAAGACAAAGAAAGCCATATTTCCACATAGCTAAACCTGTAAATTCTGCTGTTAGAACCATCTCTTCCACCACAAAAGACTGTTTTGTAAGTAATCTTCTTGATGTATCCCGAATCCCCAGCATATCCAATATGGAGAAGTGGTGGCTCAGTGGATAAGGTGTTGGACTGATACCAGAAAGACAGGGGTTTAATTCCCAGCACCACCAAGCCACCAGTGTGGGCCCCTAAGCAAGGCCCTTAAATCCCAATTGCTCACTTGTAATTTTCTCTGGATAAGGGTGTCTGCATAAATGCTATAAATGTAAATAGTTTAAAAATATGGACTTGGTCTTTTCTAGTATTTTAAATCCGGTTGCTCCTTTACGCTTTAGGAAGATTAAGGAAAACAGTTGGCACTGTGGTATAACAAGCACACACTTGCCTTAAAGAGAGCAGCCTGAAAAATAGAGCGCAGCTGGAGGAAAACTAAACCAGAGGTAGTTTGTATTGTATGGCAGAAAAATAGCCTATCCTACAGAAAAGCATTAAAAACTGCTTGATCTGATTACTTTTTATCTCTCCTAGAAGAGAACAAACATAACCCCGGGTATTTATTCAACACAGTGGCTAAATTAACTAAAAATAAAGTATCAACAGGTGTTGACATTTACCAACAGCACAACAGTGACGCTTTTATGAACTACTTTAATTTCAACATTCGATTCTATTAGAGATAAATTCGTAACCATTATCGAATCAGATGCTCTACAGATCCCCCGAGGAACAATTCCACTCATTCCTTACTGTAGGAGAAGATCTAGTTAATTACAGACCGATTTCGAACCACCCATTTCTGTCTAAGATACTAGAAAATGTAGTATCATCACAATTAAATTTCCAGTCAGGATTAAGATCCTATCATATTACAGAGACTGCTCTAATTAGAGTTACAAATGACCTGCTGCTATCAGCTGATAATAGTTGTATCTCCCTACTAGTGCTATTGAACCTCAGTGCTGCGTTTGACACTGTCGACCACAACATTCTTTTAAATAGATCAGAAAACTTTGTTGGCATCAGTGGACGTGCGTTAGCATGGTTTAAATCATACTTATCTGACCACCATTAATTTGTAGCAGTAAATGAAGCGGTATCATATCGCTTGCAAGTACAGTATGGAGTACCCCAAGGCTCAGTTCTATGACCATTGCTTTTTACACTATACATGCTACGCTTGGGAGATATTATTAGAAAACACGATGTTAGCTGTATATTTGATATGACTCAGCTATATATTTCTTCGCAGCCCGGCAAAACTTACCAGTTCGAAAAACTAAGAGAATGCATAGTCTATATGAAAAACTGGATGACAAATAATTTCTTATTGCTAAATCCTGAAAAAAACAGAGATGTTAATTATCGGACATAAAGCCTATGCATGTAATAATCTAGATCACTGTCCAACACTTAATAGCTGCGCTGTCAACCCTTCAGTGTTCATGACCTCAAGATTAGATTATTGTAATGCTTTATTGGGTGGATGTTTTGCATGCCTCATTAACAAACTCCGGCTGATCCAAAAGCAGCTAGTGTTCTTACTAGAACTAGAAAGTATGATCATATTAGCCCGGTTCTGTCAACACTGCACTGGCTCCCTATTAGATATCGAATAAATTTAAAATTCCTGTTAATTACTTATGAAGCCCTGAATGGTTTAGTACCTGAGCGAGCTCCTATCCTATTATAGTCCTCCACGTCTGTGGCGTTCTCAAGACTCTGGTAATCTGATAATACCTAGAATAACAAAATCAACTGCAGGCGGCAAATACTTTTCTTATCCACCGCCCAAGCCTTGAAATAATTTACCCTGAACTGTTCGGGAGGCAGACACACTCTATCAGTTTAAAACTTGATTAAAGACCCATCTCTTTAACCTGGTCTAAACATAATACACTTAAATATTTTTATTATTTAAATCCCTTAAACCGGGAACACCACTAATAACACAATATTTTTTATATATCATAAGTTGAATGGCATCTACACTAACGTACGTCTGTTTCGTTGTTATTCCGAGTTCACCGTCACTGCCAGACCCAGCCTTTATTCTGGTGGATCAGCACTTTGAAACAATAAGGCAGTATCCCATTAATGATCTTGTCTTCTAGACGGGCATTCGGGACAAAACCACAAAAACTTTGCTGCAGCATGAATAACCAACTTGTTTGTCTGGTACTAGAAGAAATGAAACCCCCCCCCAACCACCACCACCCCACCACCCCGACTAAGCCTGGTTTCTTCCAAGGTTTGTTCTCCATTCTGTCACAGATGGAGTTTTGGTTCCTTGCCGATGTCACCTCTGACTTGCTTAGTCAGAGACTCTTAATTAGATATAAATTAAACAGAACTCAGTGTTCTAGTAAGTGTTTAATATTGTCTTTTTTATGTGATTTTGAAACGCTGCTTTGACACAATCTCGATTGTTAAAAGCAGCAAATAAATACAGGTGACACACTGTCATACACTGTCAAAAACATACGGCGCGTCTCTTAGCAGTAGGATAATAAGAAGTAATTAATGAAATGACGCTTAAAAATTTTTAACTGAATGTTGGTCTAAGGTCTAAGGTGAATAAAATGATAAAAATCTGTTTTCTATTTACACAAATAAGGGATTTTTTTTATATTCTGTTCACGTCTAATATTTGTACTATGTGTTTTTAAAGCCACAGATTCTTTCATTGGTAAATAAGTCAAATAAAATGAAACGGTTTAATTCTGGTTTGTGCTAATTATTTAGCCAATGTAGAATGTTGACAGATAAAAATTATACAATAAAATACACACAACATGGGTTGCATTATAAAAAATGCACAAAATAAAAAGCAAAACTAAAGAAGTTCTCATTTTTATTCTGTATTCAAACTTTTTTTTATTTTTTATTTTTTATTTTAGCTAGATATAGTGGACTACTTTACATTTAACCTTGTTATAGCTGTAAATATCTACTGCCAGACCTGAGCTAATAAGAGGCCAATAGTTACTGCTATCATTAGTCATATCTGTTATTATAAATGTATTAGTTAAGAGCTCATTATATTAGATGGAGAGACAGATACTGTAATAAAAAAAATGCAGGCAGCTTAGTGAGGCTTATAGAATACTTCCTGGACACAAAGGTTAAAGAGGTCATTTTTAAATACCCCACAGCCATAAAAAGCCAGAATAGCAAAAAAGGTGAAGAGAGACTTTAAAACAGCATTCACAGCTATTTTCATGTATCAAGAGAGGTACTAATTTCCAGTTATATGCTTGTTCAAGTATTACTACTAAGACTGCAGAGTGGAGTGGAGGAAATGACAAGCGAATGAACTGCAGAGGCAGGTCACAGCAGACCAGTCCTTCTCTACATTTTATTTAATATTATTTTCTTTCACCTTTTCTCTGTTAAATGCTTTTATGGTTAAATTATGTCTGGATGTTGTTGAGCTGTGATGGAAAACATGCAGTGTGAGAAGCAACGCATTGGATGGGAGCCCAAATACATGCATTTACTTTTTTTTAAAACGATTGGGTAAATAATAATTAAAAGCACATCTGATTTAAAAATACAACAAAAAGAAGTGAAAATTGGCAAACCTAAATTAATGTAACAAGACTCAAATGTGGGTGTTTAAGACCTTAATGTAAGTGTTCAAAAATCCTATGTGGGTGTTCAAGACCCTAATTTAAGTAGTCAGGAATCGTGTGTGAGTGTTTATAACTCTAATGTGAGCATTCAAGAATCTTTTATGTGAGTATTCAGGAATCTTATGTAAGTGTTAAAGAATCTAATGTGAGTGTTTAAGAATGTTATGTGAGTGTTTAAGACTCTAATGCAAGTGTTTAAGAATCTTATGTGGGTGTTTAAGACTTTAATGTGAGTGTTCAAGAATCTTATGTCAGTATTCAAGAATCTTATGTGTGTTCAGGACTTAAATGTGAGTGTTCAAGAATCTTATGTGAGTGTGTGAAGAATCTTATGTGAGTGTTCAAGACTTTAATGTGAGTGTTCAAGAATCTTATGTCAGTATTCAAGAATCTTATGTGTGTTCAGGACTTAAATGTGAGTGTTCAAGACTAATGTCAGTGTTCAGGAATCTTATACGAGTGTTCAAGACTTTAATAAGAGTGTTGACGAATCTTATGTGAGTGTTGAAGAATCTTATGTGAGTGTTCAAAACTTTAATGTGAGTGTTCAAGAATCTTATGTGAGTGTTCAAAACTTTAATGTGAGTGTTCCTAAACACTTTAGTGTGAGTGTTCAAGGATCTTATGCGTGTGTTCAGGGATCTTATGTGAGTGTTCAGGAATTTTATGTGAGTGTTTAGGAATCCTATGTGCGTGTTCAGGGATCTTAAGTAAGTGTTCAAGAATCTAAATGAAACACAGAACTACACAAAACAACTTGTTAGTGGGCGGTGTCCATAAGTCCTTTCAGATCAGCTGTTTAACAAGTAATTAACTTCATTAAAAATAATGTACACATTTAAAAATGATTTTTAGAATGTTAATTCCTTATGGATTAAATACTAATAAGGAGATTGCATAAGCGTAGTATAATTATTGTCTTACTAATTGCCGTTAAGTTATTTTTAAGACCCATTTGGGCAGAAATCATGCTTTTCTGGTGCAATTATTTACGTTTACAGCAATTGGCAGACACACTTATTTAGTGCAACTTAAATTTGCCTCAATTGCCCAACAGTGGCAGCTTGGTGGAGTTGAGACATGAACCCATGACCTTCTGAACAGCAGCCTAATGCCTTACTCACTGTGCTCTCATTTCATTTTACAAGTGACTATTTTTCACCATAACAGACTGTATTTATCTCGGTTGGGTTCCTCATGGGTGTCAATAGGGCACTGGCAAAAGTTTTATCTTATCAGAAAATTAAAAAAATCACCTTCACGATAAGAAATACAAACCACGTCGAATTTTGACTTCTTGATAACCTCCTTGTGATAATTTAGGCTACTGACAATAAAAGGACATTGATAAAAGAAAAAAGCAATGTTTTGCTGTAAAGGTTGTATCTCTTTTTTATGTCTTTTCCTTGTCTTAACGAAACTTTTGCGCTTTGTGTGTGTCGGACAAAAAGAGAGAGAGAGAGAGAGAGAGCAAGATCACGTAAAACAAGGCAAAAATGAATGTCAATCTAGACACAAATAGCGCGTACACGAAAACTATCAAAGACTGCAAAATGAAATCAATGGGGCAGCAGATTTTGGTAAACATCAGTTTTTCTGTGCAAGCATCTTACATCTTAATTGGCACCAGCTTGTACATTAGCACTATTCTGTTTGTGTCTCTTTGTGTGATTTAGTCCGGGTTTGTGTTTCAGCTTCCTCATTAAGCTAGCCCATGCTTAGCCAATGTAGCGGGCAGTAAGAAAACACAATTTAACGGCTAATTTGTAAAAAAAAAAAAAACAAAAAACCTTAGACGTGCTTCGACGACAGGGGGCGCGGTGTCTTCTAGAAACGTGTTAATGAGCCAAATCAATTATTCAATTAATGGCTTGATTATGCTGCGGAGCGCTTACTTTGAAAGATCAATGACTGCTTAAGGATAGGAAATGAGAGGACAAATTGGGAAAAAGCACCTTGCGGCCTCTCTGCAACACATTAATAAAAAGATGAGAACAAGTTTGCCACACATTTAAAGTAATGATGAGGAGAGGTTATGTTTTATCCCGTATATGCATTAAACAGACGACGAAACATCTCATTAAACACAGACCCAGACATAAAACACTCACAGAGGATAAAAAACTATTAAGGCTAAGCATGTTTTTTAGGAGCGAAGATTATGAAGATGAAGACGCAGGGAATTATTTCTCAATGTCAGTGCAAACTTTTTAACGGTGCATCCGGAAAGTGGAGAAAATATGTGTGACAAATTAAAACTTTTGTCATTTTATTATGCATTTTTTTTCTCAAATAGGTTTTAAGTCTTGTAACAGTATTTGACCCTCTCATGATCGTAAACATTTTCACTTGTTTTGTCTCCACAGATGGCTTTATTTTGACCACAGGACTGTTTCCACATAGACTATAGATCAAAAAAAAAAAGTGGCAACAGCAGAACTATAAAATAAGGCTGATAACCATACAGATTGTTGGGAATGATGTGGATTTTGCCCCAAGCAGTACCAATAGCATGATGTTATAACAGCTTCATTGTTATAATTGTCACAGTACCATCCAGCACATCAATCAATTCTTTCAACACACAACTAACACAATCACCAAAATTCCGATCACACACTACTGTAGATGCACACTAGGCACTCGTTCACTGTTTGGTCTGAAAACCACTTAGGTAATGTTATACTCTTTACCCGCGATATTAACAGCTGTACCTTTTTCACGCTTTATACCATCACCTCCAGCAGCTTCTATCGGCATCCAACCAAGCCAAAGGTCTTTCGTGTTCCTGTCTTTTCTCCTTTTCTCCCTGTGTTTACAATAAATGCACCCGTCTGGGTTGAAAACTACCTTGTGTCTCTGTCGGGCATTCTGTAACAACCATCTTGTTGTAATATCAAAATTCAGGACTTCAAATTTACAAATGTGGTCATGAGATTCGGGTTTATTTCTTTAATTTAAATCTCATAGCCAATGTTCACAGGTCTGGTGGACCCACCACATTATTGACTTATTAATCATTAATTTTTATTGAAATACACTCAAAAAATATTCAGTTATGGTTAATATTTACATTCACCCCACTGATCAATATTGAATATGGAAGTGTTACGGAAATTATGTTTCTTATTTATGTTCTACATTAATAATAAGCCAAGACTGATAAGTCTGAGGCTAAAAAATGAAATAATAACACAATTTCCCTTTAAACGAATCGAGTCCCACGGATGCATACACCACTTATAGCTTACTTTGATAAAGCTTGGCAAAAATATAAACATTCAGTTAAAAGTAAAATATTTAAAAAATAAAAGTATTAAAATTCAACATGCAGTACTATTTTGATTTAAATGACACCCGAATGACTCTGAATAAGACATAATAAGAAGGACCCAAACTATGTCATGGCTGGAGTTTTAATATCCTTTTTTTTGCAAGCTCCTCTCACTGTGAAGTTGGATCTAGAGCTCTCAACTTGCATTAGATGACGAATAAAACACATCCCATCTCAGAATATGTTGTTATTGGGAAAATAATGCACTTTAATTACATTTTATATTACACCATGCTGGTGTAGACTATTTTCTTATAACAACATGCTTCACTGTGTATTATTCTCTAAAGGATGCTGGAAATGACATGCCTTTTTGAGAGACTTTCTCCAAAAATCTATTTCATGTAATACACCGTCTGCAACCACTCATTAATAACTACTATCAGCATGGGTACTTTTACTCATCTCATAGTATCGTTTTTGAGAGCACTCGTGTTTGAATATTTTAAGCTGAATTTTTTTGTATAAAAGCTAAAGCTGGAGTTAGAGGTGCTGTTTGCACGAGTCATGTTTTAGTTTAATGATCAAATGTACATAATTCATGACTTTTATTATTAGTTGAAAGTGTGTAGTTTCTAGTTTATGCATGTATTTTGATGTTTTGGTCTCTAAACTTTATATATTTTCTGTTTCATTTTGGTGTTAATAAATAAGTGGTAGTGCAGTGGTTAAGGTGTAGGACTGCTAATTGGAAGATCGGGGTTTGATTCCCAGCACCACTAAGTTGCCACTGTTGGGCCCCTGTGCAAAGCCCTTAACCCTTAAATACTCAGTCGTATAAAAGAGATAAATGTAATTCGCTACCAGCATGCACTGGTACCCCGATTCTTTTGCCTGTATGAAGTATAGTTACACTATTTAAGCTTGTTCAATACAAATATCTACAAAAGAAAACGTAAAAAAAACCCTCCTAAAAATAAAACAAATAAATTGCAATATTATTTGATAAGGATATCCTATTTTGTAAAGATGAACACATAAATATTTACATACTTTCCATCTCCTCATAATACAAAGCGTTTAAGTCTTTGTGCTACTTGTTTAATAGACATTAACTGATTTTTACAGTGTGCTGATTCTAAATGATTAGCAAGCATGGTTTTAGTTGTCAAATTAGCTGTTACTGTCTATTAGTTGCTGTCTATTAGCTGAGCCTGTGCAACTCAAAATAGACTGAACATAAATCACAGCGCAGTTAACGAACTGCCATCGTGAATAAAATTATATTATGGCATTCTACTTTTTCCTCTTACTTCTGGGCCATTAAAATGATATTAGCAGTGGACAGATACTAGCCATAAAATCAGAAGCATGTGTGACTAAGTTTGCATTTGTATGAACTTACAAATTTATATTTTGGATTATTTGTGTTGGTATAGAGCTTTATTGTGTTTGTAAAGAGCTATCTCCAAAATAAAACAGGTGTTAGCACGAAGGAGCTTAACAAAATTTCTGATGTAGATTTACATCGCTAATAAGCAGGAAAGACTGTGGGAAGGTAATTGGTGCTAATGGAGGAGAAAAGTAAACAGGAAGCAGACTCAAAAGATATATTTTTTTTTCGGTTAAGACACTAATAAAGCAGGGCAGCAGGGTGGCCCCAGGTTCGATTCCCAGGCAGGGTTTTTTTCTGTGTGGAGTTTGCATGTTCGCAAAAAGCATCTCCCCGTGCTTGTGTAACTTTACCTCAGGTTTATACGACTAAGTAATTTTGGTTTCTTTTGACAGTCCAAAAACATGTATGTCAGGTTGATTGGTGATTCTAAATTGCCCATACAATTAAGTGTGAGTGTGTGTGTGGCCCTTTGATGGACTGGTGACCTGTACCCCTCCTACCTCCAACAGGTCTCCTGACTGATTGACTGGTGAAAATCAGGACCTCTTAAAAACGCATGTAAGGATAAGATTGGCTTTAACATACCAATAATACATTTGAAATATATTTTAAAAAAAAGAAAGAAAGAAAAGCATAATGGTAGAAATTTTATCCAATGTGATGACTGCACAATTTATCCTAAAAGCATAGTGCATAGGTGCAGGTGTAGTGCATTATTATCTACTTCTGCCCTAAAATAAGTGACAAAAAGATTATCATTGTTCATTCAGGAAAGACTGTAATAAAGTAGTCTACAGCCCATTCAATCCATATTTTAGGAGCCAGACTGTTGGTTTCCCTGTACCACCAGCTTTCCTACTGAGTTCATTTGTTCTTCTAGATTGAACGCAAGGTTCGGTTCCTTCATCCATTTAGAGGCGTATAGGGCGCTTCTGCCCATGCTATCCGCATCTAGCATCATCACTTAGAGGTTAACTGCCTTTCAAACTGCATCCAGGCCCTCAATTGCTAATGTCGAGCCTTTTTAGAGGTAACAACTGGTAGAAAATAGAGATTGGGGAGATAATGACATGGCTTGTACAGGAAGATAAAAAGGAAGAAAATAGATAGAAAAGGGAAGGAAACAAAACAGAGTGGGAGAAAATAAGACCTGAACCACAGAGTGAAAAAAAAATGAGAAAATGGAGCGATTATTTTGAAAGAGACAATCCGTACAGTGTTAATGACCTCAATGTGCCAAATATTACACAAATAAGGAAGAAAATGAGGAACTGATTTGGGTTACAATAGATTACTGTCAGGCTTATGCTATGTGATAGCATGTACCAGACACAAGATATTTCACTTACATTTACATTTTCTGGCATTTGGCAGACGTCCTTATCCAGAAACTTACATTTATCTCTTTGTTTTTTATACAACTGAGCAATTGGATGTTAAGTGCCTTGCTCAGAGGCCCAGTAAATCTAACTTGGTAGTGCTAGGAATGAAACCCTGATCTTCCAATTAGCAGTCTAACACCTTAACCGCTGCGCTACCACTTTCCCTTGTACCATTTCCATTTCTAATAGTCTTAATGTTGTCCATTATATTTTACATATTTAAAGTGTAATATGTGTGACAGTCATTGCTGTTGCTTGCTGACAAGTCTGAGGTAAATTATTTGTAATTTGTGTGTGAAGGTCTGTGGTGTTCTCTTTACTTTGCATTCCATTTAGAGTGGATCACACCCATTGTTTCAGATACAAAGATCTACCAAAACTAAGAAAATTAAGAATATGTGACATAATAAATAGGTTTTATTCTCTCAATTTCTCTGTAGTCACTTTATCCACTGACACCCTGTATATTAATTTATTCAGTTTTATTATTCTGTATATTTTGATTTAATTTATTTTCTTTCACATTTTTTTCTATCTCTATTCTATTATTCTTTCATCCCTTTTCTAGATAGGAGATTCAGAACAAACATTTCACTACATGTTGTGCTGTGTATAATTGTAAAGACTTGCCAGGCGCATTGCCCTGCCGGACCATCTGGAGGGCAACGGAGAGACTTTCAATGTTTATGTTTTGGACCATGTGCTTAATGTTTATGTCTTGTTATGTGTTTTCCTCTGTCCATGTGTCATATCTTCATTGGTTTGTTTGATCATATATTTCTTATTGTGTTTAGGTGTGCCTTGTTTAGTTAAATGCTTCCCGCCTTAGGTTAAGAATTTCTACCTGCTTTGGCATGTGTCTTTGTCTTTGTCATGTTAAGCTTCAGGTTCATGGTTATGTTTATGTTCTAGTCAGGTCAAGTTGTGTTAAGTTTTGTTTTATGTCTTTGTGTTTTCCTAAATTCTTTCTTTGTTTAATTGTTATCTTGTTAAACTGCATCTGCATCCGATCACAACCCTATGATTTGTGACAAATAGATTTTTTATCACCTGAAGATTTTCACCGCAGTTCTTCATCATAACCATATGCATTATTTGCTCACTCGTCTAATTCACATTAATTTCGACTGACCTGACTGGACAAAACTATCTGACAATAGACTGTTTATACTATCGTTTTTTATAGAACGATGATGAAATGAAAAGGTTTCTGCTACCTTAAGTGAGAACTGCAGCAATCCTTTCTTATTGAATCTAGAGAATTTAGCGTTCTGAGAGACATACAGGTTAATGTAATTTGAACACAGTGTTTCCTTCTGAGGTTCACTGAGCATTATAAAACATTTATACAGTTATATGCTGAACTGGCAGTGGTTAAAGTCTTAAAGTCATTTTAAAGCACAATATAAAAATGTACAATGCTGTTTTTTTTTTCAGACGTATATATTATACTATGCTGATATCATTTTATAAATAATTTGTGTAAGCCTGGTCAGATTTGCATATTGTTTATAAGATTTTAGATACTTCTTATAACATTTTATAAGAGAATTACATGGGGTTAATGCGCAAATTCAAAGGAAAGATTACAAATATTTAGTTTGTCTTTTCTTCCTCCTTCTCGAAGCCAATGACTTGAAGATAAGATCAAAATGACTGACTGTCACAAGGCTCCGGCTCGGAGGTTATTATAGTAATTACCAAAGCATAATCTCCATTCTCTGCACTTTCTTAGATGCCATTATAACTGCAATTACTGCTTTGTCAAAGTTAACTGTGTGAGAGATTAGAGAACATGTGTGATGTTTCCCTGAAAGCAGCTTCGGTTCCATTTACCTCATTTAAAAAAAAGCAAAAAAAGCAAAAGTTAATGCTATTAGGATTCATAAGTGGGAATGGAATCACTCAGTCAGAGTGTAGGTTTGGGTAGAGTGGTCCATGTCCCCTCCAAAATGTTAAGGTGAATCAAAGACAATAGCTTGGAAACAAGATATCATGACACAAATTAAGTGTAAGTATGTGTGGCAAGTGCTTTTTAAGATTACCCTGGTCGGAGGTAATTGTTTTTAAATCTTAATGACAGAAAAATATTCTGGAAATGACAGTAAAAAAAAAAAAAAAAGTCAGTATGGATTCTTTTAATAGACCATTAAAGATTCAGCAGCCCCTTCAAACAGGAAGAAGCAATCAACTCTTTCAAAGGACATCATACTGCAGAACACAGCGGTGGTGAATATCCTTGAGACAAATTCATAAATAAAGAATGCAATATGATATAAACATTAGTAGGGCATTTTGCAGCATTAATGAAGTCTAGCTGAAGGCCGCCATGCCAAATTATGCTACATTTCCGCCATCACATCAGTCACGCGACTTGGTTTAGGTAAGTAATGTGCTGTGATATGTGTCAGGCTGATTTCACAGCCTGTGGTTATTTTTTCTTGTAATAGTCTATGTTTTACTCATGGCAGAAATAGTCGCTAACATAAAGGGCTGAGACATAAAAAAAAATCAAAAGAAATATATAAGTATACTGTTTAATAAATATAAATAATATAAAACCTATTCGTGAATGTATGCAATATATATTATCTATGTTTTATAGTTCCATGATAGACAAATTTTAATAAAATTGTAAAATATATTAATAAACTTTAGTTATTTCAGTTTTAATTTCACAAATCATTACACAGTTAAAATTAGCTTAAAAGCTGTCTTATGGTTTATTCAAATTTAGCAGGATGCTCATATTTTAATTATCACTTAGGGACTTATTTATACATTGAGCCCATTCTGATGCTAGTGTATCTATAGTAACAGCTCACACAATAATGTGTAAGGTGGATAGTTTATTAAATAGATTAATGAGATCTATAATATAGTTTAAAGAAACGTATATTTGTGTTGTTTTTTCATAATTCTTTAATCTTGCTACAATTATGTCTTTTGAACTTGAACTTGAAAATTAGAAACTAATAAGGATACAACTTAATCACTAAAATATATATATATATATATATATAAATGCACCTGCTCGGGTTGCCATGATATGAGAGGGAAAAAAACATTTCCATCTCTTTTTAATTAAAAAAAAGAAGTTATAGTTTCCTTTAACAGTAGAACTTTTTTGTGTTTTATTGTCTACTAAGTCACTATAATTGGCAATGAGCAAAAAAGAGAAATACAGAGAAAGCAATTAACTAAGAAAACCTAAATCTTAACGGGTTGCACTAAGATGCTAATGCGAATCTAAATGTGCACTTTATTAAAGAGTACAAAAAAGTGGTGTTTTACAATTGGCATATTTAGAAGTTAAAGATCTTGGCTTTCTACCGAATAGGTTAGCTCTAGATTGACCAAATATCAGTATCGGATCCGTTAATAGAAAGATAAATTACATGGTGCCTAAAAACCTTTATTGGCTATGTACAAAAACATACACACACACACACACACACACACACACACACACCACACACACATATATATATATATATATATATATATATATATATATATATATATATATATATATATATATATACATATATATATATTAGAGCTTCACAATATATTAAAATTATCTAAATATCACAAATGTGCATATTGCAATAGTTCGCGATAAATACACATTTTAATATTTTTAAATAATTATGTGTGGTTAAAGTTTTAGGTCGATGCGGATAGTAAAATATCTGGTACGCGGCTGTTAGTTGGGATATGCGGTGATATGATGTAAGACAATGAACAAGCTGTATAGCTTATATAGCGAGGTTATCTTGATAAGCCCAAGGCACCTGTAGCTGCTCCCCGAAAATTGTAAAAAAAAAAAAAAATATAAATAATAAGCACATTTAAAATATGGCTATATTTCATTATTTAAAAAAAAAAATGACCACATGCAGATTGAAGTTCTATGTAGAACATGTAAATCCTGAGTGGCAAAGCAAACGGGAAAGACTAGAAATCTTTACAGTAACCTTAAAACCCAGCACAATTTTTATCTGCTATGCTGGGCAAAAAATACATGGAATGTGTGAAGAAACATATGTTGGCTATATTTATTTCAAATATCATATTATTATAAGCATATAAAATATTGCATACGATATTTAAAAAAAAAAGGAATGATATAATCAACCTAACATTTTTAAAAAATATCTTATTGCATATCGAATATCGCATAATTTAGCAATCGTGTATCTACTTTATCTTCAATGTAGTGCACCATGCTAGAGTTAATTTAAATCACAATGCACATAATGTTGCAACATATGGTATACTGTAATATATTTTAAGGTGCAGTTCTGGGTGGAATACAGAGTATTATCAAATATCATGTGAGCTATGGTATCCATGTTATGGTATCCCGGGTCTGCTTCAAGTGAATGTGATGAAGTGATTAATTTGTTGTCCAGCAATGTACAGCAACTAGCAGAGTTACTATTTTATTTTTTTAGGGTTACTATTCAAGGTCAAAAAAAATTTGCAAACATTTAGTAAATGTGATGAAATTTTATGTGACTGCTATTCTATTATACCACTATGGCACTTGCGGAAGTACTACATGTCCCGTTTCCCTAATAAAACACATGTTTCAAGACTCTTACCTTGAACATGGCCATGGCAGGGTCCCTGTTATACCTATCTATGGTGTGGAACTTGGTAGAGTGGTTGAGTTCATGGTAGAGCTCTGAGTGTCTTTTGCGAGTGTGCATCACTTTCTGAAAGGAAGGTACAAAAAAAAACCACAAAAGAAAAAAATAAACAGAATAAAAGTGAAGGGGATGGATGGTGATGGTGCCGATGGGAGACAGACTGGGAGGTGGGCTAGATAGCTCAACCATTATGAAGACAATGGATTATTTTTAGTCTTTAAATCTCTGAAAGGTACTAAGTGAAGAAGCAATGGAATCAGAGGCACCACAGGGTTTCTGTGGTCAATGGCATTCTCTACAGGGGGAATACATTGGGGATACATTTTCTCCTGTGTCATGATGTAACAAGAGCTGATTTACAGCTCAGATAACCGGACTAGCCTGCTTGCCAAAAACTTTTAAGCAACCAGGGTCAAAACTCCCTTTGAAGTCAAATACCAATTAAACGTGGTACCACACAGGTACTCTGACCTCGTACTAATTTTTTGCCACCAGATGCCATGATGGCATGGTTAGTCAAATATTATAGACTGTTTTTTTTTTGGTAGAAACACCATGCAGCAATGTCTAGGATGGGAGAAGAAATGGAACTAAAAGCAAATGGGGTTGTTAGTAACATACCTTTGCTTAATAGGGTGCCTCCATTCGGAAAGCAAAACTCCAGCCAATAGCACAAAAAATTCTGACTAAAATATTTAGGTTTAAGAGCCAAATCCTTTGGATCGATGAATAAGTTAAACGAAATAAGGCAGGATATAGTAAATCTGATCTTGACTGGAGGTTTGCTGGATTCCAGAGTTTAATCATTCTCTAGGCGTCTTATGAGCACACACTCTCAATAATCACACACTCACAGCCCAGTGTTTCTGCAGCCTCAACATTTTAGTAAAACAGATTTGTCACGACGTTTTCATGCGGTACGCGATTCAAACGGCAGCATTGCTTTGGGGCAATATAAAAGCAGTTTAATTTTTAATATTGAAAGCTGATGAAACACTGAACAACTCTACCTTGAATTGAATGGCTATTAAACTGAATGACAAAAGCAAGGGGATACAAACACTAAAGCAGAAATGCTATCGGGACCTCAAGACAGCGATCCAACCTCTTTGCTAAAAGCAAAAACAGAAGTGCAAACACTAAGCCAGGGTACAGGGGGGTACAGGCTCTTACCTCAAAGTCCAGCTCAGAGTATCGAACTCTTTTCCTCTGGGAAAGATGGGGGGGTGAAGAGAAGACATGATAAATTACAGCAGGATGTCAGTAAATAACCTGTGAAAATGTCCCATCGACCCACCCCAGTGGACACATTTCAAATATAATTGTGGAAATTTGGAGATTTCTTATTACATGCTGGGGAACAATATGAACAAAAGCCTATAAGGGAAAAAAATTATATATTACGATAGGGCAAATGTACAAAAATATTGCCCCTGAAAAAATAATATTTACATTCTTACGGCTTTTGGGTAAAACTTAATACTGACAGAATACTTTTATAGAACTAAAAAAAAAACCCTTATATATTAAAAAAAAACCTTCATTACCCTTTCGTTACACAAAAAACAGGACACATCATGTCCTTTACATTTCTATTTATTTTCTACCTATAGAGGTTAGAATCATAAGAGTTTTAGTAGTATGTCCCAATAATCAAAATAATAATAATAATAATAAATACTTTTAACTAGTTAAAATATAACATTTTATTGAAAAGTCTTGCCAGTCTTTAAAGATGAGTAAACCTGGGCTTATACTGTGCGATTTTTTAAAGTCTTCTGTGACTGTTGCTTGTCAGACTGTTTAAGCATAAACCCCATGTCACACTTTGAGATCTCAGTTGAGATGACAATATCAAAGTGTATCAAAATTGGACACATTACATCATCAATCTGTATCATGGTCGCCAACCCACGTGTTCTCGATAAAATTATATAGTTGTGTAATCAAGTTTTGCACACCTATACCTCTTTTCCACAGGGGCAAGTGCCGGGCTGGAGCTCATTCCGAACTATATTCATTTTACAAAGAATATCAGTAGGACTAGACTAGCGATGTGAGTCCCTTTACATCAAGTGCAATAAAAATTAGAACTGAATCGCATTGCTATCATATAATCTGTTATTAAATCCAGTCCTACTTCTGAGCATGCGTTAGGTAGTGTAGACAGAGCTAAGTTAGCACTGCCTGAGTCAGTATCTAGCTTAGCATGGCTAACTTAGCTGTATCTACCCTAATGCATGCATTATAACATTATAGGTGGGACTGAATATAATAACGGATCATTAATTACAGATGCATATTAATTCTACATAAAGTAGAATCAAAATCAGATTAAATTGCATCGCTTGTTGATGATCTATTATTAAATCCAGTCCTACCTATAATCTTATGAGCATTTATTAGATAGCATAGACACAGCTAAATAAGCACTGTAGCGCTATGAACAAAAATTAAGTGGAATTGAGATAGATGACAATATAAATATATAATTCACATTCTCGGTCAGACATCAAGAGGAGCGTTGATCTTTTCTATTGACCACAGACATCCTGCTCTTTTCTCACTAATGCTTATGCTAATGCTAATCCTTTTGTATGTCGTTTGGCGTTATAAAAATGACACCTCTTAAAATGCTATCTGCGGTGACTCTTCACACACTGGCGTCATTGGTTCCTTTTCGAAACTAGCAAGCTGTCAGGGCTCAAACAGAGGCAGGAACTGGGCACAGGACCGGCCCTAGTGGAAAAAGGCCAGAATTTCATCAGCAGAAAAAAATGAACTCAGCTGCTGTTATTCGGCTGTCGGTGAGCATGTGTAGCGATCAAAGACAACAGATTTTAGTGTAGGATTATAGGCATTTTACAAAATTTGTCTTAGAAAAACAAATTGCGGCTAAAAACAGACAGTTCAAGCCCGGGTAGTTTTTAAGCTTGTTATGTGACTACGTTTTCTATATTTTTAATGCTGGCCATATTTTTCTTTTCTTTTTTTTCTTTTAAACCTTTGCTTGGCTTACTGCTTCAATTATGATGTTATGTCTTTGTTTGCTAAAATTTTGCACATCGATCCTTACACTACATAACACTAAAAGACTGTAGACCAACAGTGCATTATAAATATATATAAATATATCGATTAATAAACTTTGATTAGGCGATGTTTAGGTTATAAATGTTCTTACATTGAGTCATCTTAGAAGAAAAGGTATTACCAACTGTCTATTTGTGAGCAACGACATATTATTTTGTTGAAATGATTACTTTTTTAAACCAGACTATAATTTTACTGTTATGCAATCAAACGCAACCTGAAGAAGTCATAGGACATCCTACTAACACTTTCATTAAGACACCTTATTAATTCAGGATACATACAGTATATTAAACCTCAAATGATCCAAGGTAAACAATCATAGAGACAACAATCTTAAAACATTATTTGTGAATAAAGTGTTCAGTGGGGACTGAAAGGATTATGCCTGGAATATTATTAGATATGCGAGGATATTTGTTTTAGATAACTTAAAGGAATTATTCGTCTGGTTAATTATACACACTTGTCTAGGATGACACTTCTAAATTTACTTCCACAAGAACATGTCTTGAATTTTTAATGGTTTTAGGTAAGCCGAGATAAACACATTTGAGAAAATAATGGCTCTACCTCTACACCCTTATTCTCAAAGGTTCTTTAATTGCTTTGAGAGTTTTTAGCTTTCTAACCTGGTTCTATATGGCATGTAATATAAGTGAATTTGATGAGAGTGCAGACACATTTTTGTTAAGTGAAAACAAACAACCAAAGAACATGGAAACAACGACATCATTGATATGAGGCAAAAAAATAATCCCATATTGAGGAGATACATTAGGAGGCAAACATGACAGCAAACAAAAACTACAAATACTTGATAACCACAGATGCTAAAATGTCTCCAGGTTATGTATCTAACCATGGTTCCCTGAGGGAACAAAATGCTGCATCAAAACACTTTGGGAATGGCCTTTTATAACCTTTCACCTGAAACATGTGTGTAATTCAACCAATCACCACACCTCAGTAAGCTTGCATTCAGCGTGGACAGGGACGCTGGGGGTATTGCACATGATGCAGCGTTTTATTCCCTTAGGGAAACATGATTATATACGCATCCTAAATATTCCTGGAGGTTCCCCCTCAGGAACTTAAGCTGCTTCAAAATGCTTTGGGAATGAGATACCCTTGTTGATGTAGCACCAAGTCACTGTCACTGTTTTTGCTGGATCTAGGTTGTAGAACCAGACAAATGTATGCAGGGTAGCCCAACCCGCTGGCTAACAAATATCTGACAATGGTACCCCTAATGCCAAGGCCTTGGAGGCCGCCATATCCCTGGTAGAGTTTGCAGCCAGAACGGGGCTACCAGCAGTAGTCTGACCACTGCATCGCAATCAGGGGAAAAATGTACAGATGTAACCTTGTTCATTTCTGTCCCATGGTGTCCAGACACAGTGAGGCTGCAAGCGCCAGCGAAAACTAGAATAGACAGTGTGCGTTTTTAAGACGCAAAATATTCTCGTTCAATAGGAGCTCCACCACCTCTGGGTGAAGTCTTCACTTCCCAGGCCTTAACCCCTGCCTTGGCTATACATTGCTCTCAACAAGCAAAGTGTCTTGTAAATTTATTGAAGGATCTGGTGCACTAGCTTGTTAAGGACTGGTAGAAATTGTTTTAGTGCTAGCTTCTTCAGGCAATTTATGTGCCATGAGAGTTGAGTATTGTCCCACAGCCCTTGGGCGTAGCTGCCACTCATGACTGCTCTCCAGCTAGTGAGGGAATATAAACGTTACACAATGACAAAGAGCCCCCAGTTTCAAACCTTGCACCACAAACCAAGGGTCCCTTCATATATCAAAGGTTCGATGGCATCAGTGCAAAACCTTCATTTTGCATAATGGACTGCCCCACAAGGAAAAAAACCCCCCTTGATTTTAGGCCAGCATTTTAGAGGTCTTTATGTAGCAGGCCACAAGTTATTACATTGAACACTGATGCTATTACGACTAATAGCGTCTAAAACTGCTTGTCAGTAAACAACTGCCCCTCTCTAAATTCTCTCACAGTCGCTAGCCTTGCTTTGACATGGGCCTGCATAAGCCTGGCCTGCATTGTGACCAAGTCCCAGACAACCCAATATAGGTAATGGTCTGAGCTAAAGAGAGCATGTTTTTCTTTTACCAAGAGAGTCTTTAACCCTTGTCTCATAACAAGGAACAATTCTCGGAGGCCGTGCTCAAGTGGAGCACCCCGTTGATTCGTGGCAGGTGAAAACCGAATTGGATTATGTGCAAGGCACATTGCAAGACGTTTGGGAGAAAATTCCAAGCTTGAAGTCTACCAAGCCTTTTGCAACTTCACTCTCAAGCACTGACTACACATGCCCCAAATCCCAGACAGCTAACATACTGCAAGTTTGTATCCTTGCCTAAAATATATTTGGAACATGGATAAACAAATTGCGTAAACTTCTGCCTATCTACAATATCCATTTATTGCTTTATTTTTGGCATATTTTTCTCTTAAATTCTCAGACACACATATACACACGCACTGAAGAAAAAAAGCTTGCCAAGGCGTAGTGAAGCTCGTGTTTATAAAGCATTACTTCTTGGTCAATTGTTACCCGCCCTTGGCATTATAGTTTCTGATTGGTCAGATTACACACGCGGTTCAGGCCAAAGGTTATGAAAGAAGCGGTCTTGAAGCGATTTGTTGCAGCTTGAGTTCCTGAAGGGGATCTAGAACTTTTATGATGGTGCTAACAAGGCTTAGTGTAGTTTTCTGCCTAGTACTACTTTAATACTATCTTGAAGAATCTTTTAGAAAAACTTCAGGTGAAAGAAACTGGAAAATAAAATATCCAACCTACCAAGATGCAAGTATATGAATATTTTTTAATGTAAAATTTTTAATCATCCAAATAGGTACAAGTTCATGCAAAACACAAAACTGCTGCAGGTATTTAAACAAAAAAAAGTCTATTTTTTAAAATGACAAATGACCTTTATTGTTATATTATAAATACACCACCATTAACGCTAATGTCAAAGCAGCTCTAGATTAAAAAACTCCCTGTAGTCAAACTTTAAGATACTCTTTAATTAAATACACTGCATAACTAAAGATATGTATGTGTGTGTGTCTGTGTGTGTGTATAAAACACTATGACATTTCCTAAAGTAGAAAACATGCTTCCTAAAAAGCATCCCATGTGTATGGCACCTATAAAGTCAAATGTGACTGGTCGTGTGTGTTTGTATGTGTGTGTATGTGTGTGTCCCCTCTAATGAAGCCAGACAGAACCCAGGCACTTTCTTTGTCATTGCATCTTTCTCCTTTGCCTACCCCTCTCTCAGGGCATGTGGTTAATCATAGCCCCACATGTATAACACACGTATAGATGAAGTAATACACTGACTAGACAAACAGCAGTTAGAGTTTTTTTGAAGCCGGAGGTATTTGAGGCTTTTTTGAGAACCTGAATAATTAACATACATGCGTTTACAGCGACTATATTCTGTACACAATATGCATGAGTTTGAATTGACCACATTTTATACACTTCTGTCTAAAACGATTTAGTAAATGTTAGCATGTTGGTGTTAGAAACTGCTATTTTTGCCTCATTATTCAATAATTCCTCACTACATGCCTGTTGTCTTTTCTACCTGTTACCCTTCTGCCTTCCCATCCTATATATTCTGAGTCCACTATTAACAATTTGAAAACAGGAGCAATGCTACCTCCTAATACACAGATAATCCAATCAATAATAATTAAGTCATCTACAGACAACAATTAGCACTTTGATTAAAATAAGGTGTCACCACACAAAATATGAAGCTCATATTTTTCAAGGTGTGAATCCAATGGCAACAAGCTGAGGACGCTTATGTTTTTGGGTCCTGTCTATATCTCTATTCGTTTTGCACATCAATGTGTTTTCGTCTTTTTGGAATAACTTGTTTATTTTGTTTGTCTATTTCTGCCTTGTTTTGGGTATATAACCAGTAATGCAGTATAAGTTATAACCAGTAGTTATAACTCTAGTTTTTGTTAAAACTCTAGTTTTTGTTATTTAATATACTTTTAATATTTTTCTATTTTGTCCTTTAAATAAAAAATGGACAGAAAACATTTTTATATGGATTCTTGAGCACAAATACATCTAAGACAAAAAAAATGTTTTCTGTGGCAGCATTCTTAAACAAATATCACATGAAAATAGCTACAGAACCATGGCAAAGACATTAAACATTAATATTAGTATGACTTATTCTGGTAATAATACTGGTTATATTCATGACATAAATTATTAAAATAAGAAATAATCCTCCTAGGAAAACTGCCTAATACACGACTTTCCAGGGTGATAATACGAAAGTTACAAATAGAGAAGCTAGCAATCACTCAAAAAGAGTCAACCTGAAAGCGTCAAAAACAATAATATACCACACAGAGAAGCATGGCGGTGGGTGCATCAGGATATGAGGCTGTTTTTCGTTCCAACAAGCCAGTGACCCCAAATATACAGTCAAAATAGCACAACAAGCGTTTGCACGTGTAAAATAATAAAAAAAAAAGGTATAAAGGTTTTTAAATGTATGCATCCAACAGAGATTCCTTATATTCTTACGGAAAAAAATTAATTATGAAAATGAAAATTTAATTATGGGCTACTAATTATTAATTGCCAAGAAGAACAGCATTGCAGCAAACATTGCAGCTAATGTTAGCCATTCCGTTTGTCTAAATATCTTTATGATTATGAATACATGCAATTGTGATCATATTTATAAGCAATTAGGACACATTATGTGTATACGTTTAAAATAGACACTCCCATATTAAGTATACTAAATAATAAAACAAGAGTTTTTTTTGCTTGGCTTAAAATAAATAATTTAAATTAATCAATCATTTAAATCAATCATTTAACCACACGCTATATTAATGGTGGGTAAACTGGAAAATGACACCTAACCAAGTCCAACCTATAAAACAAGTCTTACTAATAAGACCTATTTATAGGTGTCTATAAACAATTCGTTTTTTGATCATCCTTGTTCGAAATTTACTTGGTACTCCATTGCGTTTGCTTTTGTTTTTGCTTGGAAAAGCATCAATGTTAGCTGCAGCTCGCTAAATTTGAAAGTTCTCCTCTGAGCAGGATCATATAAATGATTAAGTCTGGACTACTTGTAAAATATTTTTAACAAAGATTTATCCCAAATAATAAATGTTATTTTTTTCTATTTTACCAACATTTATTATTTATCCATTTAAAACAATGTATAATCAAATCTCTAAAATTTTTAAGTATTTACAAAAGACGAGAGAAAAAGTCAACTTGGATTTTTGCAGGATGATTATACCTTAATAGTGCCGTCAGTTTTATTTATAAAATCACAGATGCCCTTGTCCCAATTTTAAAAGGACCCATTTTAACTGAAGGTGCCAAAAATCGAATAAGCTTTACTTACTTCCAGGGAGCCAGCTGTAACATTTGCATTAGCGCTGCCCAAATTGCGGGGCAGGGTCCTGGTGCGTTCTGCCTTGCCGGAAGTGAAGATTTGCCTGATGGATGGCCGGCTTTGCTTTATCTTCAGCGCATGGGCACTTGCGAGTCCGGGTACTTGCTTGCCAGTACCATATGACCGGTTCAGACCTACACCAACATGGTCTACAGAGGCAAAGTCTGCTGGGTATGGCTCGCTCTCAGCGGGATGAAGGGTCATAGGTGAAGGGGGCGGAGGGAAAGGTGGGTCTTCCACGCTTATATTAAGAGGTTTTTTCTCTTTCTTAATTTGATTAGGTTTAAGACTGACTGTCCGCCGTGGTAGGACCATGTAGTCCCCTTCACTACCCCCTACACTGCTCGCTGGGTCAGTGGCAGCAGTAGATGACCGTGCCCAGCCCAATGCACTCTCAGTGCACAGGTAGACTGGTGCAGAACGTTGGTGCTGTCCCTGCTGTTCCAAGTTAACCTCCTTTTTACGGGGCGTCTCATTGAGCTCATTTAATGTGCCCAAAGTTGGCACCTGTGCCAGAAGATTGGGTTGGGGGATATTGCCAGGCAAACTGCTGAAGTTGATGCCTTCTTGATTGGTGACTAATTTGGGATCATCCTCATCGTCCAGGGAAATGCGTGAAAGTGTACCCGTGATGCTAGCTGGGTTGCACGTATTCACCTCCTTGAAGATGACTGAGGTAGCGAGAGGAGGATAAGGAAAAACAGAGGGAGAGAGAGAGAGAGAGAGAGAGAAAGAAAGAAAGAAAGAAAGAAAGAAAGAAAGAAAGAGAAAGGGGCCCAGAAAGAGGGAGAACAGGAAAGAGAAAGTGCACACACAGACAGGAGGGGAGAAAAAGACAGAAGCAAAGGTCGAGTGCACAAGACAAAATAGACGAGAAGAGACCAAAGAACGAAAATGTGAAGTAAAACATGACAATGCACAAGGAAAAGTGATAAAAGAATAAGAACAAATAAAAAAATAGACAGTTACAGATAGGAAAACAGTGTATGGACGTTATAATGAACAAATAAGGAAACAAATATTGGGTAGAACAAATAAATAAAAGACAGAAAGAATGAGCGGATTAAAAAGAAAGCCAGAAATGATAAAATAAGGTAAGAAGAAAGGATGCCATGTTTTTCCCGCATTAGTATGATGTTAAATGAAAGGAATGAAACAGAAGTGAGGCACAACAGTTTTACAAATTACATGCACAAAAAATGCATTAATCCTTCTGGAGGAAAAGTGTTCAGATCTTATATCTAAATAACAGACATCACTCCCAGAGAATTTTGTAATCTTAGAATTACTGCTTAAAGTAAAAAGCAAGGACCTGGTCAGAGACAAATATTTAAGATATGTGTTTCACAAAAATTTCCATACATAACTGAAATAGTTACTAAATAAACACACAAATATAGTTAAAATGATTTATGAATATAAGCCTCATAGATATTAAAAAAAATATATATATTGGTTTTGGTTGTAAAGCCTTTTTGACAATTTTTGCAATAGTAAAATCTGCATCCTTTTTTAATGGAGGTTTTGGTAACTTTACTTCGAAAGCTTCTTCTTTTTCAATTTATAAATCTTTTCATTAAAATAGTGTTTGATAATAAAACAAAAACAATAAAATACTATTGGATAATTTTTATAATATTTTATAAATAAAATTTATAATACTTTAGTCCAAGCTAAAGAAAGCCGAAGGTCTGCTATGTCAAAACCAGATTTATTTAAATCTTAAATATTTTATTTTTATATGTCACATTTTATATTTACTAAAGAAACAAAGCAACACTGTGTTTTTCCTACCACTTTCTGTCTGATACATACGGTAAGCAGATATTGTACTGATAAAGATACTGTCATGCTGCAATTCTGATGCCATACTTATAAAAAAAATAATAATAAAAAAAAATAAATAAATGAAAAAAACCCAGGAAGAAATAATGCTGCAGTTAGACTTACATGGATGTCCTCTTTCTGCAAACGACGAGAAAAATAATGTTAAGCCATTTTATTCATCACATAAAAATGCCAAAAAAAAAAAATGTCTGAGAAACTGAAAAGTAACAAACAAGGTAGAGAGAGAAAAAAAGCTACAGACAGAAGAAGGAAAAAGGGAAAAGAGTCAAAAGACATAGAAAGAATTACCTGTTTGACATGCCAGGTCCACGTCTTTCTCAAAATCAGTCTGTGTAAGAAAAGAAAAGAAAAGAAAAGAAATTAATACAAGTATTATAGGGTATCAAAGATTAATTTTAGCATGACTATGTATAATTAAATGATGATAAGATTATTTATTATATACCATTTGTTTATTTATCTATCTATGTACAAGTTAGAGAATTAGAGATAAAGACATTATATAGGATGATCAAAAATACAGATTAAAAGTCAGATTTGATTTATAGATAGATTTAAAGCCTGTGGAACAATGAAAGACGGCTAGAATCGTATTTCCGTTATTTAATATTTAGGCCACGCCTACTTCGATTGTATATCTGGGTCACTAAAGGCATTAATTTTCCAGATGCCAATATTTCTCCAGAGCAACGTACATTTATCTTATTTATCCAAATAAGCAGATGGGCAGTAAAGAGCCTTACTCAGGAGCCCAGCAGTGGCAACTTGATGGTGTTGGGAATCAAACCCACGTTCTTCTGATCAGCAGTCCAACGCCTTAACCACTGAGTTATACTTTATACAAATATTATATATACAGGTAAGGTAAACAGTCTTTTCGTTTTTTATTTATTGTTGTCTATTATGTTGTAATTTTGTTTATAGTTTCGAACCATGTTTTGTTTTACTTTCTATAGAGCCTGGTTTTTCAGTGGCTAAGGTGCTGGACTGCTAACCGAAAGATTGTAGGTTCTATTGCCACCACCACCACCACCACCAAGGTACCACTGCTGGGCCCCTGAGCAGGGCCCTTAACACCCAATTGCTCAGTTGTAAAAATGAAATTAATGTAAGTCACTCTGGATAAGAGTGTCTGCCAAATGCGATAAATGTAAATGTGGAGCCTCTCAGGTGCAAACAGGGACTCGTCACATCATGCAAATCTGTCAAGCGATTTTTACGCTCTTTGGTGATGACACTCTCTACCTCTCCTCATTTATAACTCGGTCATTAGATATTCGATTGCGGCTGCTTTTAGCAGGGTAATGGATTATAAATGATTTATTATATTGAATGTGCTGTATGCATGCCAGGTATAAACAGAGAGTATGAAAATCAAGCCTATCCATTTTTATTCCAGGGAATCCTGCTGACAGACAAATAACATTACCATATTATCTTATTACCTACTGCCTACATACAGTCTAAACTTTCCAGCTATAATAAGATTTATATGTTTGTCCTTGGCAACACCTTTCATATTTTTATGGGTTTTTTTCAACTGGCCAAGTGTAATATTATTTGGGTTCAGGTACAGTGCATTGTCGCACACTCTGCGCCCAAAACTGAAACAGTATAAGTGTGTACCACATAAGTATGTTGAAGTATGTTCTTTAAAGTATGATTATGGATAGTATAAATCAAATTTGGACACACAACTTTACATCCGCTATGTTGATATTGTCATAGGACATAATTACAACTGCTCGAACATTTCAAGTTGGATGATTTTTACTTATAGGATGTTAAATAAGTGCAATTTAACCGCAAACAATGTTCGCTTTCCACTATTTTCGAATATGAAGAATTGTCTCTCCTGCGGGCTTATGGGATAGGAAATTGTTCCTCTTATGCGTACTTCATAATTTGAGAGTAAATAACAATACATTATCTGGGATCTTTCTGCATACTGGTTTTTACATACCCAGCTCGACCAAGCCACCACTGTTGGGCCCCTGAGCAAGGCCTCTAACAAGAGATATTGTAAGTCACTCTGGATAAGGGTGTCTGCCAAATGCTGTAAATGTACTATTTACTATACTATATAGTATGAAAAGATGCAATTACTTGTTTTAAGTTCTGTCTCTGACATTTTGTTGCATTTTTGTACTGATTCTTGTCTTGGATTATCCATACTGTCATTTTGTTGTAGTTCACCTGACCCGATTATTTTTTTAAAAATAGATCGCTAACCAATAGCTACCTTTACTCGCCTTTATTTCTATAGTGCTTTTTAACAATAAAAATTGTGTCAAAGCATCAAATAAGACATTACAGTAAACACTCACTAAAACACTCATTTTAGAGTCCCCAACTAAGCAAGCCAGAAGCGACAGTGGCAAGGAACCAAAACTCCATAGGTGGGAGAACCAAGGCTCAGTCAGAGGGTCAGTTCTCCTCTGACCAGACAAACCAGCAGGTTCTTATATGCTGCAGAAAAGTTTCCATGGTCTTGTCTGGATGGTTGTCTAGAAGAACAAAAATCTCATCACTGGGAAACTGCTACTAGGGGAAGTGGTGGCTCATGGTTAAGGTGTTGGATTACCAACCCGAAGGTTGTGGGTTCGATTCCCAGCTCCACCAAGCCACCACTGTTGAGCCCCTGAGCAAGGCCCTTAACCCCCAATTGCTCAGTTGTATAACAAGGGATATTGTAAGTCGCTCTGGATAAGGGCGTCTGCCAAATGCTGCAAATGTAAATGTAAATGTACCAGGGATTCTTGTCTCTTAGCGCTGATCCACCAACTGGGCGGAATACAGACTGGATCTGGTGGTGACAATGAACTCGAAATAAAAGGTTGCTGCTGCAGTCTGTAAGAATGCGGTAGTTCAGTGATTGAAAGATCATGGGTTCAATTTTAAGCACTACCAAGCTGCCACCTCTGGGCCCCCAAGCTCTTATGGCCCTTAACCCTTAATTGCTCAATTAAAATAAAAAAAAAATATATAAATTGAATTCGCTTTGGAAAAGCTAAATGCTAAATGCCAGAAATGTAAATTTTAACTGTTTACAACTCACTAAATCATGAGGTTGTCTTCTACGATAAATTTTAATTGTTTTTCCGTGTATACAGCATGTCAGTCTGACAACTAACTGTTTCTAGTGTACTGTACAGAGAAGCTGTGCAGTATATATACACATTGAGAGGGTTTCGAAAGCTGTGTACCGAGCTACCAAGAGTTATTTCTGCATAGTGTGAAAGGTGGATTGAGAGCACAAAGACAGCTGGCACTTGGGTGCAAGAAAAAGAGCATATTTAAATGGAAAGTTTGGGTTCAACTATCAAAATCTTTCATGACAAAAAAGTCTATCGCAACACTTTCACCATCGACTGCAATACCTTCGCAGCCAAAAAGAAAAAAATTCAATATTTCAAATATTTATCCTGAATGATGCAGAAAGTAGATTGATTAGCACCCGTTTTACATTTTAAACAGCTGATATGCAATCAAGTGAGCAGATACTCGAACCCGCCTGCTGGAGAGGAACAAATTGGTAGTGATTTGAAAGCACGAATGCGTCGGACCCATGCTGTCAATTTTTGTATGCTAATACCTGAGAAAAGATTGATCAAAAGAATGCACTGAAAAATGCTGAAATATTTTCCAAGCCAATAAACTGCAGGAAAACATCATCATGGCTCAGTAATATGAACATATTTATTAGGAAACAACTCGTTGCTAAAACAAAACACAAAAAGCGAAGTGTGTGTGTGTGTGTGTTATAATAAAAGACACTTGAATTCATAGAAGTTAATCGACACTTGTTTAACCTGGCACTCAATAAACTGAAATAAAACCTGCTGACTGTGAGATACTTATCTAATTAGTCTTCTAATCTGTTCACACTATGCCATTGATTGCACTCTAAAATCCATGGCTGCCACAAACACACCACACACAAAACACACACACAAATTACTCTTCGTTTTTGCAAATTTAACCATGTTCGTATAACTGAACCGTGTTGAAGATTTTTAGTTTGGAAAATATTACATTTTTGCATTCTGTTGATCAATACAATACATGCATGCACACACAGACACTCTCGCACAAATGCAAACACACACACATACAGGATACTGTAGCGGATAAAGTTTCAGGTAGAATTTGTTACTGAACTGTAGAACATATACATTATATTTGGTTAACAGATTATAAATTTGCCAATATTTTTAATTCACAACGAACTGTATCTGTTTTACTGTCCACAGTTTATTTGATTTTGGAAATAAATAAATAAAGCGGTTTTCAGAACTATAAGAACAAATAAGGTCGTTGTTCTGGGGTCCTGTCCTTACACATTACAACCAGAAACCCACATCATCCAGGCTAAAATGCTTTAAAGGGAAATGAAAGATGTGATCTATGAGCTGGAAAAGCTTCAAATTCTAGGTCATAAAGGTGTAACGCTAAGAACAACAAAAACACCACAGTGCCCACTCTGAAGTCCCACCAGAAAAAAGTCATAAAACAATAAAATAGAGCTGAACTTTAAAAATGTCTGGACTCTACAGCCTCTTCTATGTCTTTAAATTTATTTGTATTGTCTGCAATGTTTATTTCCCTCACAGCAAAAAGGCCTGGGTTGTTTAGTGATTCTAAATGGGTGAGAGTGTGTGTGGCCCTGTGATGCATTGGCGACCTGTCCAGAGTGTGCCCCTCCTGCCTTTTGCCCTTTCAAAGACAGCTGGGATAGGCTCCAGCAGATCCCTGTGACCCAGAATTAGGGAATAAGCAGGTATAGAAGATGAACGAATGAATCACGGTCTGGGAATGGATCCGGAATGGGTCACGGAAAGGTTTAAAAAAATGAGGTTAAGTTAAGGTTAGTTAAATAATTGTTTAACTAACCTTAATTAAATTGTTAAAATGTTAAAATGTTCAAAAAATAGTAAACAGTTTGCCTTAGTCATCAGAACTATGTACTTTGAACAAGCATAAGAGCAAACCCCAATAGTCCAAAGTAGTAAACGTTGAACGACATTTAGGCTGTATTTACACTGCAGATCTCCAATTCCGCTTTCGTGAGTATATCCAATTTTTTGGACTTACATCCTCTTTTGAAACTGACCCATTGCCCATTTCTGCAATTACACTATACACTGCAAAATAGAGCAAGGTAAAGGTACAGATCAAAGTAAAGACAGCTGGATAATCAATTGACACAATGGGCGAAGACAGGAATGATTATTCAGTGTTTTACTTCCGCATCATGTATAGAGGTCGGCAAAACGATGTTCTCTTTCAAGCTTCACTCGACATTGTGTAGCACCCGCTACAAATGAGCCATTTAAAGAGTATATAAGGTGGCATGGGACAATAATCTACTTCTGGTACCTGTCCTCCAGCTGCTGTCAGGCTGCCTCTAGGACATTAGTTAAGGCGTACGCTGCCAAATGGGGAGGGGGCTCCTGATCTTCATGCTATGGCAGTATGCCAGGTGTCCCAGGCCAGGCATCTCCAGGATTTAGATGACGGCATGGCCCCCTGAACAATATGGTCCTCCAGAGGCACCTCTGGCTAAACTTGCGTACCTCAAGAAGGCAGACCGGAAACTCCTGAACGCCCCCATTTCCCCCTCCGGCCTCTTTGGCAATGCCGTGGATACTATAGTGGAGCGTTTCATGAAGGCACAGAAGCAAGCCAAGGCTATGAGCCACGTGATGCCCAGGTGGCCTCCTCAGCAGCAGCCGGCGAGGTCTCGCACATCATCTACAGCAGGTGTCCCGCACTAAAGACACTGCGTGATGCTCGTCCGTCCTCCTGCCACTAAGCCTTCTTCCCGACACCAGCGAGAAAAGGGAGGAGTTCAAAGCCCCAGCCCGCAAGTGCCGGAAAGTTTAGCGTGCTGCACAAGCTCAAAAGTCTTTGTTCTGCCACTCAATGAAGATTGAAAGAAATTTTTACACTGTCATAAAATTTTCTCCAAGGCATTGTTTCCCGCCTTGTCTTGGTAATGGGATGTGTGTGTGCTGGCTCTAAATGCCCAGCACCTGCATGGTCTCTCAGTGCTCAAGAATGAGAGCAGGAACATCCATCCAGGATAAATAATCCAATCTATCTATCTTTCTAGTTTTGTAGCTTAAGATAATGATTTTTTGTTTATTAGCATGAAAAATAAGGTTGGTTATGGAATGACTATTCATAGCTTGTGTGTGAAACCCAACACTGTGATTACTGTAACAATATGTTACAATATTCAATATGTATTTTACTTGATTGCTGCACTAAGTGAAGGAAGGGGAGAGTAATAAGTTGTATAAGTTTTAAAGAACACTCTGTGATTTCACTACAAAGTTTTGCTCTAGAGAAGTTTGCTGGTTCAACACTTATAACCATAAAACTTTTTAACCATAAATATACACCTGTGAAACGAAGGTTAAAAAAGGGCAATAGTCCTGCTAATACTAATACATTAACACTGTCACGCTCTTTTGAACAGAACGATTCATAAAAGGAAAATCATTTAAAATCACAAGATAAAATTAGATCCGTTTTTATTAATATATTTTAATTATTTTATATTTTTTTCTTGTAATATTAGAAATAATAATTGTAATTATATTATTTGTATTATGTTCTTAATTATTATTATTAACCCTAACCCTAAATCTACATCACTGTAAAAAAAAAAAATAGTCAAAAATAAAACACCCCTGATGTTATCAGGGTAGACACATATCTCTCCATAGACTCACCCTGGTCTCGGAGCGAGACTCGTCATCCCTGCTAACTGTTATTAAAGTTGTTAACAAAAATAACGTGACCTTCATACTGTAAGCTGTGCAAGCAAAGCTCCAGAGGCTCTAGAAGTTAAAACCAGCAGATATTTAATATAGTTCACTCACTTAACTTTTTATTAGATACTCCTGCTCATGCAGGCTATCTAAAGTTTATATCAATGCATTTTTTATGTAGGAAAAATGTTGTGATCTGGTAGTTTAGTAGTTAAGATGTTGGGCTGCTATTTGAAAGATCGGCGTTTGACTCTGGGTGCTCCGGTCTCCACCCACAGTCTGAAAACATATATGTTAGTTTTAGTGTAAGTGTGTGTGGTTGTTTGTCTGAATGCGGCTCTGTGGCAATGGACTGGCGATATGTCCAGTATGTACCCCTTCCTTTCACTTAATGACAGCTGGAATAGACTCCAGCAGATCCCTGTGACCCTAATTAGGAATAAGGAATATTTATACAATAGATAAAAAGATAGATGTTGTGATTACAGGGATTTACGAGGATTTTATGCATAAAAAAAAAAATAGAAACTCTTTACAACCATGATGGTCAGAAAAGCATTTCAAAACACACAAACACATTGAACATTAAGGCAGGTTGAATATAAGATAAGAAGACTGTTTGGGGTTCAACCATTTCAGCTAAGAACAGGAATCTTTTAGTCTGCTTGTGGTTTGTTTGCCACACAATTTATACAGTACAGTGTATAGACATAAGTATTAGAACACCTGACTATTACATCCATATGTGTGTTTTAAACATTATACTAAAGATGGTGGGTTTCCAAACCTAAGGTGAAGCAAAATCTTTTTTAAAAATATTGCCAAAAAATAAAAAAATAAATAAAAATACAAACGTGAATTGTGTACTTTCATCAAGTTGTTGATGACCTAGTAACCACAATGAAGCGGAAACAGACTATTAGTCATGTAAGTTTAATGTTCGCTACGTCAAAGTCAGCATAAAGGGGACAGGACTTCAGTTAATAACAATCAGGCAAATAATAAATGTTCTAGCAGTGCAACTTGCAGTTGACAAAGCAGCTGTGTTTTTATAAAGAAACCAGAGACACTATGAGCGGAAATGCAGATTAGTCACATGGGATTTGCTACATTAGAATTTATTCGGCTAATGCGTTTTCATTTACGTTTATTTGCATTAACCCTCCTTTTGAAAAATTTCTGGATCCTCCGAAACGTGCATTAATGCAGGAGGTTGAAAGCATAAAGCAACTTACTCCTATTATAATCTCCACAATTCTGAAAAGGCTTCTTAATACATATTGGAGATTTTACTATTTAGTCTCTACAGCATTAAAGAGATCAGGAACTATTGCTGTGTAATAAGGTCTGCAGTCTTATTTTGGTGTATTCCATCCCGGTGGGGTTGAAATAAGGGTTTAAAGAGGACGCATTTATGTGTATTTTTCTGGTAACACTAATTGTGGATAAATACCTTACAGTTACATCCGAGTTTGTTGCATGTATTTAAGTTACATTTTGTTTTCTTGGGTGTTAAATAATTAAAAATAATTCATCTATAGGGAAAAAAGCATCCTTAGCTTTAACAGACACAATTTGACTTTCTGCAATGCTAAGGGAAAGGAACAAGGTGGCTATAGCTATTTCTACTGTTATACATGTAAAAGAAGGTCTAGCATAAGAGGGGAAAAGGGCGAAGAACACAAAGCATTTTTTTTAACTAAAGCCATTTGGAAAGGACATTTAGAGCCTTTATTATAGCCACTGAGCTGGATTATGGAAGAAAATAGCAATAATACAGGAATTAAAAATAAAACATCAAGGAAATAAGAAGACTGCACTTCTAATTTTCTGATGCAAATTCGAAATGAGGCTTTTTTACGATAGCTAAATAAATCATGCAGTTAGGTAATGGTGGAAAATAAAAATAGTCAAGTGATGTACATAAAGAAAAGAGAATGCTGTGAAATGACATGCTATTCACCATGATCTGCACCTGGCCATTTTTGCAGGAGTCCGGCGAATTTTCACTATCGTCCTTACATCCACCCATCCTACAGCGCACAGCATCCTGTACCTGAGAAAGAGAGAGAAAAGGGAATAGTGAGAGAGAGAGAGGGGGGGGGAGACACTGGTCAAGACTTTTTAGTTTTATTCTTTAGTCTGTTTCCAGTTTACTAGTGTCACATTCCTGTTTCTGGCTAACGTGATTAAACTTGATGTTCTCTAGGGCTGTGTATTGGCAAGGGCCACAATATGTTGCAATTCTTTAAAAAAAATAACCGAAAAAGTCAAACAACTAAAAAATACAACAAATACAAAGCCGGAATCGCCCTAATTTATTTTAACACCATTTCTGCTTCTAAGTCGATAGCGGTATGTGTCGGAGACAACTAAATGGGTGGAGGAGGAAGTCGATTGACACATTGTAAAAATTGTAATATTAGCATTAGGAAATCAGTTTATAACCTAATTTGAAATTTTTGATCAATACCGGTGATCGATATACTATCATGAAAAAAAAATTATTGCGATAGTTAGCTGGATCGATACTTCTAAACAACCCTAATGTTCTCTTTTGCTATTCTAGCTCATTAACCAGATAAGTTTATGATTTTTTTTCTGACAATTGTCTGCACACGACCACAACTGCAAAGTTTATTATTATAGCCTTCCTGTCAGCTTAAATTAGACTAGGCATTCTTCTATTACCTGCTTCATCCACAAGGTGTTTAGTCCTGGTCAGTTGATGCTTTTCGGGGTTACAAAATAATAAAACTCTGTAGCTATTTACTATATATATCCATATAGGGTACAAACTGGATTAAAAATGATTTAATTATAATACACAAAGTTTAGACAAAAGAGAAGAAAACAGGAACAAAGAAAGACTAAACATTGATTATTCATAATTGATATGTTTATACATCCAGGTCACAAGACTAATAGAGTAGTACAGTGGTTTAGAGCTGGAACAGTACTCTTTCCTGAAATTGTACCAGCTATATTTGCATAACGACTGTGTAGCGTAAGTACATCTCTCACTGTGATATCTGGTATTTAAACTGACTGATGTCTTGTATTGCATCTGCATGTATTTATGCACTGCTCTGCATAGTTTTTTTCCTCTGAAAGTATATATTTACATTTAAGAGAGCCACTAAACTGAAAATGAAATGTGACATTTTGTACAGCTATTTTTCCATCACATCCTCAGCCGCTTTCTTGCCGCTAAACCGGTAAGAATATTATGTCTTAACAGACAGATAGATAGATATATCAGTAGACAGAAAAACCGAAAGACAGGCAGACAGACGGACATATAGATAGATAGATAGAGACAGACAGACAGATAAACAGACGGATGAACAGACAGACAGATAGATAGACACAGACAGACGGATGAACAGACAGACAGATGAGCAGAGAGATAGATAGATAAATATAATATTCAACTTCATTGTGCAAGGTACATGTACAGAGCCAATGAAATGCAGTGTTTTTTGCATATCCCATCTTAGTAAGTTGGGGTCAGAGCGCAGGGTCAGCTATGATACAGCGCCCCTGGAGCAGGAAGGGTGAAGGGTCTTGCTCAAGGACCCAACAGTGGTTGACTTGCCGGAGGTGGGGCTTGAACCCAGGTGTTTCTGGTCTTCAGATTAACACCTCAGACAAACAGACGGATGAACAGACGGACAGATAGATAGATAGATAGAGATAGATAGATAGACACAGACAGACAGACAGATAGATAGATAGATAGATAGATAGATAGATAGATAGATAGATAGATAGATAGATAGATAGATAGATAGATAGACAGACACAGACAGGCAGATAAACAGACAAAAAGATAGACAGACAGACAGACAGACAGATAGATAGATAGATAGATAGATAGATATTTATACAGATTAATAGGTAGAGAGACAGGTAGACAAAGAAATACATAAACAGAGAGACACACAGAATTGCATTGGTGTGTATATATGTGCACACATTCTTCTCTGCTACTAAATTTGTCTTTATTCCTGATTGAAGAATTTGAATTATCCATTGTTTATTAAGCAGCACATTCATTTTAGCATTTAGAGGCCTGCAAGGACACCGGGATCAGATGCTGATCTATTTCCGGAAACATCACAGACAGAAACGTGTGAAAGGAAGTGTATCCAATCCCCTCTAAGACCCTGTTTATTGCTAACACAGAACTAATAACAATAATAAGTATGCTAGAGACAGGGAGACTTGACTCATGAAGCCGAATCTATCACTTTTATCTGGTTAAGGGAGCAATCACGGCAGGGCGGCCTGATGAGATTCCTAATGAAACTTCGATATGAGTTTCTACCCCTGAGAGCCAAACCTTCTGCATAGTCAATGCTTACACATCCTTTAAATAATAAGAGCACTAATGACACCATTAATGAAAGTGAGCTTGAAATAATCCAGTTCTCGCCACGCTCTGTAACATTAAATATAGGTCAATATCCATTTGCATCATAGTTTCTTCTATTAAAATATTAAATATGCATGACTTTGACCATGCTGGACTGACTTTATGTCCCTCTTAGTGGTAAAATAATGATGAAAAAAGATACAAATGTTGCTAAAATAATGAATATGCCTCCCTTTGGGTGTCTGGTGTTACATTTCTTTAACTTATTTCAATGCTATCTTTTCATGTTTTATGTTTCTTTTTCCTGTATAGTATCCTCAGAATGGCCTCCAACAGATGGGCCGGCTACATTGGTTGAGCGAGTTATTATAGTGTGAGTGTGCATTCATTTAACAGTTAAATGGTTTAATATGCAGAAAAGTTATTTATTAATCTTCAGCATGAAAAGTTAATGATTCCATGCAGCATTTATTTATTTACACTATATAAAATAATCAGTCAATATTTTCCCTAAAAACATGCACATGTGAAACATATAAGCTGGAGGCTGAAGTGGTAAGACTGGGGTATGTCACCAAACACCATGACCCTGATATTGACATATAAATGTTAATTTTCTGGTCACCAACTAAGGGGTAAAACAGTGTTCCAGCATGACAATGTCTCTGTGCACAAAGCCCATGAAGACACAATGTTCTGGTTGGAGTGGAAGAACTTGAGTGTCCTGCACAGGGCCCTGACTCTGACTCAACCCCACTGAACACCTTTGGGATAAACTGGAACCCACTCATATGCATCCCTTATGTGTGGGAAGGGAAACCTCAGTGGTTAAGACATTAGACTACTAGTGGAAAGGTTGTGAGTTCAAATCCCAGTACCTCCCAGGCAGACAGACAGACAGACAGACACAGACAGACACAGACAAAACGGCAGACAGACAGACAGACAGACACAGGCAGACAGACACAGACAAACAGACAGACAGATAGATAAATAGATACAGACCAAAAGGCAGACAGACAGATAGCCACAGATAGATAGGCACAGATAGATAGACACAGACAGACAAACAGATAGATAGCCAGTTAGATAAATAGATACAGACCAAAAGGCAGACAGACAGACAGACAGAAAGATTGCCACCGATAGATAGGCACACAGACAACAGACAGACAGACAAACAGACAGACAGATAGATAAATAGATACAGACCAAAGGCAGGCAGACGACAGACAGACAGATAGGCACAGATAGATAGACACAGACAGACAAACAGATAGATAGCCAGTTAGATAAACTGATATATAGATACAAAGAAATGACAAAATTTCTTTTGTTGTATTCATTTAAAATCCTGTTAATGCAGTAGCTAATTGTGGGAGGTGACACCTCAGTGGTTAAGACATTGGATTACTAGTGGAAGGCTTGTGAGTTCAAATCCCAGGACCACCCAGATGCCTCTGCTGGGCCCCCTAGCATTTCTTATAATAAGCCTAATTTGAAGAAGCTCCTGCAAATATATTTTTTGATCGTGTTAATTTTTGTAATTTAAAAAAGAGCCCTTTTTCCCTCTATATGCACACTTTAAAATCTGGCAGGATGTTGACGACTCTCTCACTCTCTGTAAGTCACTTTTCCCATCCCCTGGGTTGTCTACACTACCTAACAGGGTGTAATTTACACATCAAAATAGGAGGGCTTTGCATGATCCTGACACACTTGCTAGTTTGCTCTTGCTTCTCTTGTTATTCAAAAAAAAAGCTATTAGGGATTACACTGAATGCTCATCAGGGATTTTCATGTATTTAGCAAAATAATTCCGGATTTATCCTGCACTAATACCAAGGTTTTGGGTATTGATTTCAAATATAAACATATGTTATAAATATCTTTATCTATATAGGGCCTAACCATTTTGCACTTTTTCCCTGCAACCAAATGAGTTCTTTGGGGCATGCATGGGATGTAAAATTTTGCTTTAAAAATGTGCGTCGAAACTTAGCATGCACTTCCTGACTTAGTCATAATGTTCTGATCCTCCTAATCCCTCTATGGTGATTAGGAGCAACAATATGGTGCAGGTTCATGGTTTCCTGCTAAGCCTCCATTACATCCAGATTTATTATTTGAGTTCTGGAAGCTAATTTTAAAAATAAAACAAGAAATTAGGTTGCAGCTGCAGAAAGTCTTTAACCCTAGCATGTTTTTGACAGGTACCATAGGAAAAAATCCTTTCATAAGGAACTTTATTATAACATAAATAAAGTTTCCTGGGTGTTTTGCACCTTACCACTGCAATGATGTGGTAATTGAGCTGGAATTCTATTACACTTGCTTCTACAGTCAAGAAAATTAGTAACTTAATTACTATAGTAAAATTTTGACTATAAATTTATTATATAAATTTATATATACTACAGTTCTTTCTATAGTTTGGTGTATACTTTAAGGGTAAATACTAGGTATGCACAGATACATATACTGGTATCAGTATTGGACCCAATTCTAAGTTTATGCACTCGTACTGATAAAAACACTCTGATACTGAAGACTGATACTTTTTGTGACATTGTTGAAAGTATTTTTTTGAGTACAAAGACTCCGGCGGCAGCGACAGAATGTCAGGCTCATTCATTCATTCATCTTCTATACCCGCTAATTCCCTAATTTGGGGTCACAGGGATCTGCTGGAGTCTATCCCAGCCGTCTCTGAAAAGGCGAAAGGCAGGAGGGGTACACCCTGAACAGGCCGCCAGTCCATCAAAGGGCCACACACACACTCACACTTACTCCTATGGGCAATTTAGAATCACCAATCAATCTAACATACATGTTTTTGGACTGTTGAATACCCGGAGTAAACCCTGGGCAGAGCATCGAACCCCCTTCTTGCTGTTAGGCAACAGTGCTAACCACAAAGCCACCATGCTGCCATGTCAGACTCAAAAGTGTGGAAATATTTAGAAAATAATGATGACAAACTTTGCATGAAAGACTGCAAACATTGTTCTGCGAAAAAAAAAAAAAAAATCAGTAGGTACAAAAATTAGTTTTATCAGATAATGCAAGTGATTTGCAGTCTTGTATGTTCTACGGCATAAGTTTTATATGGTGATTTCATTTATTCTCTCATACCTAACCTTAAACGTTTATATATTATTCCAAAGTTAAAACATCATGTTGCTGTGTTATATATAGTCTACTTCAGCTTGGGTGAAATCCTACTGAAATCTGTTAATTATTTATTTATTTATTATTATTGGAAATTTAGAATTAATTCAACCTTACACTGGATCCTGAGCTGTGCCGATGTAGCGAATGAGATTAAAAAGAGGAGTCATGAAATATTGAACAGTGAGAAAACGATCAATAATTGATTTTCATAACCGTCCAATTATCTTGGAAATGATTGAAATTCTGTCATGTAAAGAGCAGTAAGAATAAAAGTTTACTCCAAAATACAAAAAAAATACACCTTACACATTTCTGGTACAACTTACAGAAATCTTTAAGGCTATATTTCTGTAAATTGGTGTACTATTTAGCCAGGGTTCGATGTTCCAGCCTGTTAAATGTCACCGTAATTAAAGAATACATTTGGTTTTATTCCTAAGATCAGGGATGTTTTAATGTTTTATTATTATTGTTATTTTTATTATTAGTAGTAGTAGTAGTATTTTTATCTATCTATCTATCTATCTATCTATCTATCTATCTATCTACTATCTATCTATCTATATCTATCTATCTATCTATCTATCTATCTATCTATCTATCTATCTATCTATCTATCTATCTATCTATCTATCTATCACCTATGGGTGTTGTTAAATAATGCTATATAAATAAAACCGGCTTTGACATTGACAAAAAAGAATATGCACATCATTTTTAAAGCATTTTACAAACCAACATATTAAACATATTAACCTTAAAATCTTTAACCTAAAATACAGTAGATTTGTATTATTATTGTTTAGATGTATTAATTATGATAAAACATAATGATTAAAATTGTCTCATGAAATAGACTATAATTTCAATTGTGTCATGATTAATTATCGCTTTTATTGACAGAATTTTTTATTGAATCATTCATTCAACAAAGTCGTTCAAAACAACGGATCATCAAAGTATTTACAAATGAAACACCAAATTAATTTTAATTAAACTGCTTGAATTAATAATTCGAACAAATATTTATAATTTAGTTAACTAGATCATATTATCCCGTAGCTGCCGAATTAAATCTTAATTACAATTTTTGTGCTATTTAATTATTATTATTATTATTATTATTATAATTATTATAAAAACATGGAATAACACGCATCCATGATGAGTAATAACACAGGAAAGTTCTTTCCAACTACTTTCTAACTCCAGGTTTTAAAATCAACCTCCTTCAATAATTGACCCGCTAAATGACTGAAGCCTTCATACACACGGTCAGCAGAATAAATCAATGCTTTCTAAGTTCTAGTGAAGAACTCACTCACTCACCTCTCGCCTCATGGCACAGTGCACAGTGATGATGACGAAGCCTTGGACCGAGTCGAAGACTGCAAAGAGCACCTGAAAAGAGTGTGGAGCGCCGATCCGTGATGGCTAACACTGCTGACATCCATGTGAGCGCCAGCAGCGGCAAAACAACACATGAGCTCCACAAAGAGGTCCTGAACACACACACACACACACAACACATGACAATTTCAATCTCTGTCTCGATTACACATTCATCTCATTACACATTCATAATTGTTATATATATATATATATAATATATATATATATATATATATATAATAAATACCTTCTCGTTTTTTTCCCCTTATTTCAATCAATTTTACACATTTTAATGTAATACAGTTAATTCAATCAATTCTGCCCTAGTATGGTTAACTTCTCAACCCTGATTGGTCAATAAATATAAATATTTGTTTATTTTCTATTACAACGACTCCCAAAAGTGCTGTTGGCTGCAGTTCAGAATACATACTTTTATTAATAGGCTCTATTAAAATCTGTTATCGTTTCTATGGTTTCCAGCTAATGAGTGAGATTTCTTTATGTAATTAACAGGTCATGTGTCATAAATAAAATACGCACACAGATACAAATAAAAGACAAGTAGTCGCAGGATATAAGTGTGAAGGACTATTTGTATATGCGTTAACAGTGATAGCAGGTTTCTTACAGGTGGTTACAAAACATAAAACGTGACTACAAATAAAACTGCGACGACGTGTCATTTTTACATTTTTCCTTTATATAAACTGCTGCTAAGAATAAATGCAATGTGCTTGTATATAAAAACACTTAGAATTTAAGGGAAGTGGTGGCTCAAAATGGTTAAGGTGCCAAGTTGGTTTAAAGTGATCTGACTGGCTCTGAAGACCAGAAACACCTGGGTTCAAGCCCCACCACTGGCAAGCCAACCACTTAATGGCAAGCCAAGACCCTTAACCCCTTCCTGCTCCAGGGGCGCTGTATCATAGCCAGACCCCTGCGCTCTGACCCCAACTTACTAAGGTGGGCTATGTGAAAAACACTGCATTTTCACTGCATATATATATATATGTGTATGTGTATTCATGTATACATGAAATGCATATACATATATAGGTGGTAAAGTATAACTTTACTTGTAACGTAAAACCGACTTATGCTACTACTTTAAAAAATACACTAAGATGCCCCTGCCCACTAAGTGACATGACGAGATATTTCAATATTTACATAATTTATCATACGCCCTTATCCAGAATGACAAACGTTTCTAAAATGCTGCTAATGTAACATCACTGAGAGGCCTGCAGGTCATTTGCTATGTTTCTGTCATCCTGTGTTAATGCACAGTTTGTAGTGTCGCATCAGAAATAAGTGATGGATATAGTACATTTTAGAAAATAAAATGGTGGTTGTTAACTTGTACGAAAAAAGTAGATGGAAATGCACTGGCTGAATAAATTCTGACATAACGAATATTAAACCCAGGTGATTAATCGGCTGTTTCTGCTCCATTATAAATAGCGTTAAAAACACACCTAATTCATATTTTTTTTTCCTTTTTTGCAAACTTTTAAAAGTTAGAAACCCGACAATTAATAACAATAACATCACATCATTCTTTCAGGTTCAGTATTATTGAGTTCACACTGTATGGGATCACCATTGTTTTCACAATGCGCGACTATCTGGGGTAACATTCAGTTGTTGCTGTGTTTACATCACACAATGGGTCGGTTTAAGGGGGTTACACGCTACATTACTAAACAATAGGAAGAATCGCCAACAACTCTGTCTGGGCTGCAAACTATGTAACACAACTAAACTCATGTGACAAGTGATAAGGAACTATGGAACAATGCAATGTGAATTCTTGTGCAAGACTTCCTGCCCCTTTTTTTGATTTCAAGGAGCTTCGAGGATGGACTGGGACTCACTCTGCTCCACTGGCCCTAGGCTACAATTTTACATTACATTTGATCATTACAATATTTTATAATTAACCATAACATGCAGTGTCAACCAGATAAGGATGGGTTCCCTATAGAGTCTGATTCCTCTTAAGGTTTTTTTTTACTTCATCTCAGGGAGTTTTTCCTTGCCACAGTCGCCTCCGGCTTGCTCAAACTTACACTTTTTTACTGCATTCTGTGTAAAGATGCTTTGAAACAATGTCTGTTGTTAAAAGCGCAATACAAATAAAATTGAATTGAATTGAATATTGTGGTCTATAACTCCTCCCCTAACCTCCCGCTGCCCTGTATCCTGCTCTGTCATTGGCTGTAGGTCACTGTATTTGAGCAAAGATTTGCCTTAGATTTCGAGCATTTGCCAGAGATTTTGCAAAACCTGTCTGCGAGTGAAAATTGGGGCTAAAATTGTGCATCTCGAGCAACTGTATCATTTATACAACTGAGCAATTAGGGGTTAAGAGCCTTGCTTAGGGGCCCAACAGTTGTGACTTGGTGGAGCTGGAAATCAAACCCACAATCCTCAGGTTGGTAGTCCAACACCTTAACCATGAGCCACTACTTCTCCACAGCTTGGCATTAATGCTTGAACTTGTTCAGGTTGCTGGGGATCCGAGACATATCAGACATACACCACCAGAGCAGCCGCTATTACAGTAATACTGATACCACTACCAGTACAACTATTACTATGGCTACTCAAATAACTGCTAGTAGTTATTATTAATATTCTTTTATTATTATTATACAAGTATAGTATACTATAGTATAGTATAGTGGGAGTGACATTAACAGTGATAGTAGTAACCACTGTTACTAGAGTGGTTCTATTACTACTACAGCTAACAAAAGAACTCCTACTTATTAACGTTACTACTACCACCACTACATCTCTTGTTACTACCACTGCTACAGCCATTATTACTATTATTGCTGCTGCTACACCACCACCATTACTACAATCACTGTTAACTCCATTACTACTACCTGAACTACTACTTCTGATAATAATAATATAGAAATAATTTAGAAGAAGTAATGGATGAAGGAGAAGAACTGGCTTCTACACTGGTATGTGTTAGTTTATATATGCAAAGGCAGGTGGTTTCTGTCTCGCGTTGCTGCAGTTGGAGAACATGCTAGCTGTCAGTAAACCCCCGGCCCAACTCAAGTCTGATATAGCTGCGGCCGGTGCTGCATTCATGTTGCCATGGTGTCTGACACCAATTTAGTGTGTTCTCGCTGCAGTGAGTCCAAATCCTGAGTGTAAATGGGCTTCACTGACAGGGGACTGACAACCCACTTTTAGTTCATTACCGATGATGGTGAGAAAGACAGAAAGAGAGAAACAGAAAGAGACAGAAAAAAAGGCAGCGACATCAGATTGTAGTCACACAAAGCCACATAACACACACACATACACAGGCACACACATGAACTGAATTTGCATTCAAAAGAAGAACAAAACGATAAATTGGGAGACAGAGAGTAAGAAAGAGAGAGAGAGAGAGATGGATAAATGGATATTGACAATTACATAATTATTTCAATAACATGACTAAATTGGCAAAAAAGCCTCAAATTAGTCCAATTTTCTTAGCAAGAACAAGGGGTGACCTTGGACCTACTCTCTGGTTCTCTACCTCTTCAAAGAACAAACATCTTACTGCGTGTGTGTGTGTGTGTGTGTGTGTGTTTGCATGTGTGAGTTTGTAGAGCAGGAAAGCAGCTCTTTCAAGTGATGCAGTATCTTACTTTCACTGGTAGAAGCAAGAAAGTAATGAAAAACCAGTGGCAAAAAGGAATAAGCATGAATAAAACAACAAACAAAAAAAGAAATAAAATTGCAGAACGATAAAGACAGGGAACGGAAGAAAAAGAAAAAAGAGAAGGGAAGAGAAGAGAAGAGAAGAGAAGAGAAAGGAAAGAAAAGGGAAGGTAAGGGAAGGGAAGGAAGGAAAGGAAGGAAAGGAAAGGAAAGGAAAAGGAAAGGAAAGGAGAGGGAAGGAGAGGAGAGAGAGAGAGGCGAGGCGAGGGAAGGAAGGAAAGGAAAGGAGAGGTGAGGGAAGGGAATGAAGGAAAGGAAGGAAAGGAAAGTAAGAAAAATATTGAAAGAGAAAGAAAGAGCAATGTATGTGAAAGTTTCATTTTAAAAATGAGAGATGAATTTTGGTTATAAAATAGATTTAATATGCTTATCATTTTATTTTGTCAGTTAATTTGCTGGTTTATCTCCAGGATATACCTGATAAATATATATATATAATATATATATATATATATATATATATATATATATATATATATAGGAAACATCTTTCATTCACACTCAGTTTGTAAGTTGGTATTATTTACAATTACTTTACTATAGTATATACTTTACTATGTAGTATATACTGTGTATATTAATACTTCAGCATACTTAAAGTACCCTTTGTGTTTCAGTTTGTTAAAAATTATTACCGTGGGTGGGATACTGTAAGATTAAGACCATGTGATATTTTATAATGAATTCTTGGAAATAATTCCGCCATTTTATACAGTATTTATCGATGCATAAAGGTTTGACCTTCATAAAAGTCTTTGAGATTTAACAGTCATATATATACATTTAAAATCATAAATATATTTAATGGAAGATTAATTAATTGTTATATAATTCATTTTCTGCTTGGAACCTTTTATTTATTTATTTTTTAAAAAAAAAGCTTTAACTTTGTTTTTTTTTTAACACAGGAAAAACGACAGACCGTTTCATGGCTATTTATGGCTTTTGTCTGCAACACTTTAGTTTTAGGGGCAATTTTGACTGTTAACTTACTATCAGTAAAATCCAGATTTGCTGTTTATTAGTAGTTAGTAAGGTAGGGGTGGGGTTAGCATGTCTAAACTTTTTTTTAAATGGGGGCCAGATATGGATGTAACAGTCAGGGGTCCAAATACTTTTGTCGCAATACCGCAAGTAAAACAGAAACTATGAGCTGCTTTTACATTTACGGCATTTGGCACATTCCCTTATTCTGAGTGCCTTACATCTATTTGTGGTCGGAAGTGGTGGCTTAGTGATTAAGGTGTTGGACTGATACCAGAAAAACTGGGATTTGTTTCCCAGCTTCACCAAGCCACCACTGTGAGCCCTGGAGCAAGGCCTTCAACCCCTCAATTTCTCAGTTGTATAAAAGAGATAAAGGTAAGTCGCTCTGGATAAAGACGTCTTCCAAATGCTGTAAATAACTTGGTGTTGCTGGGAGTCCTACAATCTTCCAGTTAGGTGTCCAGCTACCACTTTCCCTTGTAGTGGTATAAAAGAAATAAAAGTCTATTGCGCTGTTCCATACCAGGGAGGTAACAGTACCACCGTCATGCTTTCTTTTTACTTGCTGCCCTTATGGTTCACTTAAAAGCATATCAAGAGCTGTGTTGTCAAAGAAGGAACAAAAAGCTAAAAAGAAAAGCTCAAGTAAGCAAGTAAAGATGACAATCGAGAGTGAATCAAAAAAAAACAAAACAACAACAACATGAAAGAGAAGCAGTGTGAAATGGGACTAACATGGCGCTGCTGGTGGTGGAGCTGGACAGAGCGGTGCTGGAGATCACCCCACACTTGGAGCACTGGAGAAGCAGTCTGCTATGTGCCTCCAGCGACGAACTTCAGATTCCAGTACACACACACACGATATCCACGTATACGGCACACAGGAAAGAAGATGAGTGGACATACATATAGAGGATGGAAAAGAAGGTTCATCCAGGACAAATATTCCCAATCCAGGGTTTGTACAAAGTTTGTCAGTTCACACACACACACACACACACACAAAAGAGGGTTGATAAGGTGCATTCGCAATAATTAGCAAATGATTAAAACATACATTAAGACATGGACAAAAAATAAAGGGAATGAAATGTAAGAGAAAAAAAAAAAAAAGAAAAAAAGATTACATCAATGATTATTTTGTAGTTTCTGCAATAAGCAAAAGCAACAACAACGTCATATGTGTTAGATATTAACATGCATGCTAACAAACAGCTCCTGCTGTACGTGTATATACACTTGCTAACAAACATTTTTAGAGAAGTGTGGAAGACGGTATAGACTGCAAACAGAGAGGAGAAGAAAAGAAAAAAAGATTTTTTTACTACAGCTCATTAATAATATGACGCATGAGGGAGCTGGAAGAACCGAGTTTGTTTTTTTTGGGCAGATGTTTCTCTGCAACTTGAAATGAAACAGACGTCTCCAAGCCTAAACTCCATGACTAATGACCTAAGAGTTCTAAAACATTCCCGCAATCTACACGAGTGTGTGTGTTTGTGTGTGTGTTGGTAACGAAAGCATACGAGACCATCCTGATCCAGCTCTCTCTCTCTCTCAGGTCATTAGTCATGGATTTAAGTGTTTAATGAACCCGTCAGACTTTCATGAATGTTCGGACTTTGCAGTCTGAAATGAGAAGAGGGACTGATGTGATCTAAAGGAAGCACGCTGCGTTATTCATTATTTATAAACCTGGTGGTGGAGTCAAATTCAAATTCTGGCCTTTAGCACAGCGGAAATGTTAACGCTAACTGGAAGCCCTGCGTCAGCCATATGCAAAGTCGAACAAACATTCCTGGGGGGGAAACGGCCTTGCTGAATGAACGAAAGCTAGAACGCTCTGTTACTCTTCTCTTCCTGGTTTAAAGTTTTACTTGAAAGAACTCAGCTGTCTTAGTGGGTGTGTGTGTGTGTGTATGGGAAAGAGAGATGGATGGTCGCAGCACAACGTGCACAGGTTATAAAGGGCAAAGTTGTGATGCTTCATTAATTTGGAGAGTGTTTTCAAAACACCAGAAATGCTCCTGGGCCACACCGGGTCACAGTCATTGAAAAAAATGTACATCATAAACACACACATGCACAAATGCACACACACACACACACACTGTGTGCACACATACAGGCATAACAGAACAAAGGCGAATGTGCGTTTAGCCACAAACTGCTGGCACAGAGTTGTGTTTATATAAATACAGTCGATTGCTTACTTTTATTAAATATTGGCACCCCTCATGGAATAAACAAAAATATATTTATAAAAATTAATTGATTATTTAAGTTAAGTTAAAAATTATTAAAAGCTTCAACCACAATTAATGACAAATCATATGTGTGTGGTTTTTTTTTTTTATTATATCACTGAAAGAACATTTCAAACCTTTAACACCTGGAAGAACTACAGTGTTTTTAAGAGATATTTTTCTTTAAAAAATATATATTTTTAGATAATTAAAGTTGCTATAGATAAAAATATGATAATAAATAATTAGTTATTATGAAAATGATTAGTTATTAAACACATTTTTATTGTCCTACATACGGTGGCCCAGTAGTCTACACAACACCACGACATTTAAAAAGCAAAGAAAAATTCTTTACACAACAAAACAAAATTCTAAAAATCTTGCGACTTGATTCCGTTGTGTTTCAGCTTGATTAATGTGTTATGTGTGGTTGCTTTTTAAATATCGTTGTGTTTCGACTTGAGTCCTTTGTGTTTCTGCTTGATTCTGTTGTGTTTCGGCTGGATTCCGTTGCGTTTCAGTTTGATTCTGTTGTGTTTTGGTTCGCTTCTGTGTGTTTTGGTTCGATTTCTGTGTTCGGCTTGATTTTGTTGCGTTTGGGTTGATTCTGTTCTGTTTTGGTTCGCTTCTGTGTGTTTTGGTTCGATTCTGTGTTTCGGCTTGATTTTGTTGCGTTTGGGTTTGATTCTGTTCTGTTTCTGCTTGCTTTCAATGTGTTTCGTCTTAATTCTGTTGTGTTTTAGCTTAATTCCAGGTTTCGGTTTGATTCTGTTCTGTTTCGTCTTAATTCTGTTGTGTTTTAGCTTAATTCCAGGTTTCGGTTTGATTCTTTGACATGTTGGAATTTGATTCCGTTGTCTTTTGCTTGATGGATGTTTTGTGAATGTGTGTTTGCTTTTTAAATTCCCGTTGTGCTGTGCACTACTGGGCCACCTTAGTTACATGTAAACTTATGAGTAAAACGTAATTTATAATTTATGCTCAATAACAGACTTCCATTATTTAACTAAAGATTTTTATTTTTAAGAAATTTCAGAATGGCGTATTAGAGTAATAATCCTCAACTCCAGCTTTCAGGATCCACTGACCTACCCAAGCTTTAGCTTTATCATCTTTTATGCCTCATCTTTTTTCCATCATGACTCACTATCTTGAAAAGGAATTGTAAATCTGTTCATCGTATCAGATGTGTTGACAGCAGAGAAACAGGAATCCAAGGCAAGGCTCTGGAGAAACCCTCCAAAATACAGTACACACTGAAGTTTTCTGGAACCGCTCGTTTAGATACTTCTATTTTGCAATTTAATACAAAATAGTACATTTTTTTATGTCAGACATTCTTTAGTATTTTAGCTTTAAAGAAAACCGACAGTAAAATTAATCTTTTTATACACAGAAATCGATATGAGCAATGGCACAAATGGAAAATATAAATGCAAACCCAGAAAAAGAAGACTGCAGAAGATTTAAGATAATAACAGTTGTCTGTATTTTTTTATTTTTTTTTATTTTTTTAAGTTTTTAAGCAAAAGTTTACGATAAAATAACTGGATTAATCCAGTTTACGATCACTCACTGTGTTACTTGTAGAATATTTAATTATAGAAATGTATTAAGTTGCTTGTTTTTTTATTTTCTTGCTTACTTACCCACTTACTTACTTATTCAGCTAGTTATATTGTAAGTTAATTAGTGCCTCACAGCGTCTAAAGGTTAATTATTACAATAAAAATGGAGTCACTTTGTGTCCTACTTTTTGAATATTTTATTAACTAATGTATACAGGAAGTACCAAGCGTTAAAACATTAATAATTTTTTTCTAATTCTATTGATATAATGGCATAATAAACTTTGCACACTGTTTAACAGTGCCAGTGTTTTCTGTACTAAATGAATCTTAGAGACTAAACTATAATAATTTGCATAATTTGTATGAAACACATTAACACATACTTTAGACCTTTATTAAATGTGTTTATACTTTTATTATAAATGAAGGTAATCCGAAGACACCCAAACTCTGATGATGTCTACTGGAGCTTTGATCATTTTTGTCCATCTATAAATTAAAATATTATGGGATATATTCCCTAAATAGCCTTTAGATCTGCTACAACCCCTGATCAAAGCATTTTGGGCCATTTCTTATAATGAGTGTTAGTAATTTCTGAGTAATGGCTGTATGAGGTATGCAGATATGTGTATGTGCATATTAAAACATCTCTCTGCTTAAAATAACTTCCTGTTCGCCATTTTACTTTCTAATGCGTGTCAAGCCCACTCGCACATAAAAAAGGAAATAAATGAATTAAAAGAAATCAATTTGGGAGGAAATTGCTGCCCGGATAGCTGTCTGGAGTAGGGATTAGAAATATCCCGTCATTAGATTAGCTCCTGTTCCTGAATAGCTCCTCATTCAATAAGTAAAGCCAATCGTTTCCTGCCCACTCATGTATAGAAATCTACGAAGCAATTTTATTCTGTTACCACATAGCTAAAGTGGCTGAGTTATCCGATGGCCGTATGAGTGGCACTTCAGCTGTTTTATTATTCACAACCACATTAAAGCTACAGCGTTCTGAATCTATTTGCATTTTGCAGAGCTATAAGCTAAAGTGTGATCATCTGTGTTTTTAGAAACGCAGACCGAATTCTTGAAGATGGATGTGTTTTTATCAAGTAGGACGTGATCCTGGATTACCATTTTTTTGTTAATCCTGGATCAACATTTCAATCAAGCAATTATAATCTGATTGCATCAGTGTGTGTCGATTAACCAGCCTTAATCCATTGTTAAATCTTTTCCTCCTTGTTAACCAAAATATAATGTTATAAATGTATTTATTAAATAGAAAAAAACATGAAATGCTTAAATAACATATGTAATACATTACATGTTGTACTGTGAACATTTTCCTCACCTTTTTTCATTATGGTTATAAAATATGGCCTGTGATTGGTAAATTTCAAAAGGTTTTTGATTTCATTAAATAATCGTAAACCCTGTTTAATAGTAAGAATGTTGCGCTATTGCGGTTTTTTTCTACAGGTTTACCTTTGCGGAACATTTTACATTCAAGTGTTCATTAGAGATGTTTATGATTCACTAATTCATTAATGTTAATTTTGGATTATTATAATCAGCCAATTATAATTGGATCAGCCCAATCAGATATTTTCAGTTAAGTTAAAGTTTTTTAGTTTGTTTGTGGACAAAAAAAAGAGAAAAATTAAAAAATGGATGAGGCGGGTTAAGGGTTGGTCGACACACACTGATGACATCAGATGCTTATGATTTAAAATGGGAAGTGGTAGCATAGTGGTTAAGGTGTTGGACTGCTAATTGGAAGATCAGGGTTCGATTCCCAAATGTAAATGTAACAACTGGTTGATTGAAATGTTGATTCAGGATCACATCCTACTGGGCAAAATCACTTTCACCGCTAATTGAATGATGCAGGAGAGTTTCAGTCTGGTCTGATTGGCTGTTTACGAATATAATAAAGAAGCCTCATTTGCATCTAGTATGGACCAAGAAAAACTTTGTACAACATTATAAGCGTGTTGCTTGGTGTGTGTGTGTGTTACTGTAAAAGAAAGTAAATAAAAGGATCAGGTAAACAAGACTGCGGATCAATACAGCTCTACTTATGAGGATGTTATAACTCACCTTTTATTTAAACCTTTATGACCTTCTCCCCTGCATATGTCTTATGTAGTGTGTAATAGCCATTGGTTTATGGGTTTAGCTGTAACCCATTAAGAAATGAACAAGGGCTCAGTGATGAATAGACTCTCAGCACAAAGAGAAGATGTGTTTTTACTCACCCGGCTCTTTGCTTTTTGGATTTATCCGAGATGCCGTCTCTAGACATGAGCTTGTTGAAGACCACGATACCAATAAGCATATTCACCTGTGACAGAGAAGTGCATTATATGAGGACAGGGGTGCTACTAAGGAGGGGAAGTTAGGTTAGGTAAGATTATAATGGCCCACGCTTTCTAGGGGATCTGTTTTATAAGTAGTAACAGACTGTTACGATACTGTATTATTGCCCATAATTGCTAGCGGCACGCCGTATGAGAATCAAGGGTATAATACTTGTATAGACAGACAGACAGATAGATAAACAGAAAGATAGACAGACAGACAGACAAATAAAGAAATAGATAGAAGGATAGATAGACAGACAGGTAAATAAATAAATAAATGAATAGAAAAATAGACATACTTGGAGATAGATAGATAGATAGATAGATAGATAGATAGATAGATAGATAGATAGATAGATAGATAGATAGATAGACATACATAAAGATAGATAGAAAGATAGATAGATAGACAGACAGTCAGACAGACAGACAGATAGATAGATAGATAGATAGATAGATAGATAGATAGATAGATAGATAGATAGATAGACGGACACAGATAGATAGACATAAAATAGAAAGAAAGATAGATAGACAGACAGAAGGCAGACAGACAGACTGACTGACAGATAAACAGAAAGATAGATAGACAAACAGAAATAGATAGAAAGATAAACAGACAGACAGACAGACAGGTAGATAGATAGATAGATAGATAGATAGATAGATAGATAGATAGATAGATAGATAGATAGATAGATAGATAGATAGATAGATAGATAGATAGATAGATAGATAGATAGACCTACAGCTAGAATTTAAGTGTTGTAGGGTAATCTTTATATCACATTATTATTATTATCACATTATTATTATTTTTCAAGGTTTACCCCTTTTGTTAATGAAACTGATAAACAGGAATCATATCTCATAGTCCATGAAGGAGCAAATGAACCCGAATATGCAACAGAAACGATATCATTCCGGCTCAGAACCAGTACAAACCTTCAATCCTGTCTAAATCAGCACAGTTAGAAAAAAATATTCCTGGATTGACTGATTGCTGTATTATCCCTGCAGTTGATAATAGTGGGCGCTATGCCTGTGGTGTGAATAGCTGGCAGGAACTGGCTCTCAGAATAAAAGCGGCCACACTTTGACAATTACCTGGTAGGGAGAGTATGGTCAAAGGAAACTTTACTTTCTTTGGTCTGCCTCAGTCTTGCAATTAAAAAGCGGTTTTAAATTTACACCTAGTGCAGGTAAGATTCTATCACAGCCATAGTTTTTGCGTAAAATCTACTAAAACCTTTCGTGCTTATCAGATTTCCTTATAATTGTGTTTAATCTCTAATCGTTCTTGAAGTCTGGGTGATAAAAGCTTTTATTACTGCGCTAATTTCTACAGTATCTAATAGTAATTTAATTGTGTTTACTCTCAGCATGAGTGACTGCTTTCCTGAGGGTTCCTTCCTGTCGTAAACAAAGTGCCGGTAAATCCGACTGTGGTTCCAGGACACCGGTTTCTATTGACACCTTGTCAAGTGCTGCATGCTGTGCTAGTGGTTCATTACAGGCTAATCCAAAGTTGCCTCCTGAGTCTCATATATGCTACGAAGTGTTAGAATTAGTAATGGGAGAGAATAAAGCTGTGTTGTAATCCTTGACCCTGAACTCATGAATCTTGACCTGGCAATGATTGTACTAGACATTAGCAGATAGATTGCATACTTATGCTAATTGTTCATTTCTTTTCCCTGCTATTCTACTGTTCAGGACTATACTATTTTGGATGTCTTTTGGAACAGGGGCGCTGATATATTGAGTAAGGACGAATTTAAGGTTTCAGGATACTGTAGAGCGCCCAACCTGATATTCCATCATTTAGCCCAAAATTGCTAATGGCAACCTGTATAAGGATCAAGGGTATAATCTTTGTCTATATTATTTAGATAGACAGATAGATAGACAGACAAACAGACAGACAGACAGATAGATAGATAGATAGATAGATAGATAGATAGATAGATAGACTGACAGACATAGAGCTAGATAGACAGACAGACAGACAAATGATAGATAGATGGCTCAGGTAACAAGGGTATAATCAAGGGTATAAGGATCAAGGGTATACTCTGGATAAACAGACATATAGATAGATAGATAGATAGATAGATAGATAGATAGATAGATAGATAGATAGATAGATAGATAGATAGACAGACAGACCCTGGTCCTCTGGAAATGATGGAATAGCAAAGCAATTAGCAAAATATAGCAGATGGTCACTAGTCATAACAAAACCAAAATCTAAACAGAGAAATTATTTCAGGATATTTTGTGTAACATTAACACAAAGCAACACAAAGCAACCGCTGACGCTAAAGGCATAAATATGCACAAGCAGATGGTAACCTATTGGAGTAGCACTGATTTGTTTTCACTATTAAAGTGCTACTACAGACCCTAGGACTGAGTTGTGGTACCTAAATAACATCATTCTGTTGGACTCAAAGGTAAGAGTGGTTCTAAGTGCCGTAGACTAAAACTGTATTGGTTAAATGCACACACCTCTGCAGAGGGCAAAAGGATTTAATAATAATTTATACTCAAGAATACTTTGGAGGGTATGAACCTAGGGTAAAAGATCTTTTTTCTTACAGACAATACAGAATATTTAAGGATGCAATATGAAGCCATTTACATCATTTGGCAGACACCCTTATCCGGAGCGACTTACTTTTATTTACTTTATACAGCTGAGGAATTGGGGGTTAAGGGCTCAGGGGACCAGCAGTGGTAACTGGACTGATAGCATTTGATGTAAGCTGATATTTTTTCCTTATTTAACATTATTAATTATTGTTAGAGATATCAATTCTTCAATTTTTCAATTCAAAGTTTAAGTCAGGCAGCATGTGGCTTATTGGTTAGAACTGTTGCCTCACAGCAAGAAGGTCCCGGGATCTCCTTACGTGGGTTTACTCCGGGTACTCTGGTTTCCTCCCACAGTCCAAAAACATGTATGTCAACATGTAGGTCAATTGGTGATTCTAAATTGGCCATAGCAGTGAGTGTGTGGCTCTGTGATGGACAAGTGACCTTTCCAGGGTGTACCTCTCCTGCTTCTTGATGGCTGAGATAGGCTCCAGCAGATCCCCGTGACCCCGAATTAGGGAATAAGCAGGCATAAAGCTGAATGAATGATCAATATGTGTATAAGGATTCTAATTTATTTTCCCCTCTTCCTCATCTACAAGTAAGCAAATAACTGAAGTGAAAAACAGATTCACCACCTCTTTAGGGTTAAACAGATTCAAACTGTTCTTTGAATAGTTTAACATTTAATGTATAGTTAAGAGTTGCTTCAGATTTCTATTTAAAATTCACAGAATAGTTTTAAAACACTTTAAAGCTAGAAATAAGCTACTTTTTATCCCCAAATTCCTCCTTCGGCTTCCTAGAGGCAAGCTACAGATCTGCATGACAGCCTTACAGCACCTCCAACATGAAGTTAGAATGTTTGACCAAGAAGCAGGAGCCTGTAAAGCGTCTGAGTATACAGCTTCACCATGGGCACTGTGAGCGACCCAGACACCCGCAGGTTTACCAAATCGCTCGGCTTTCAAATTCTGATCATGTTAAAGTCTTTGCTGAGAGACAATCGCACTGTTCTGCTCTTTGCTGAAAGCTAGACTAATTATTTTCCCATTAATTAGATTTTGCCTCCCTGAGGATGAAGAAGGCAACATCTCCAGATGCCTAAATCTCATTTCCTGCAGTTCGTTTGAATATACAACACTGCCGAGACGCAGACAAACAACGCAAATCACATCTGACCGTGAAGAAATGGACAAACAACACAAATCACATCTGACCATGAAATATAACGGAAGCAGCTCGCTCAAAATTTACTCCGAACACACCTGAGGCCAGACCAGAGATAATGTGAATGCAAAACACACACACACACACACATTTACACACACACACACACTCCAGACGTTCAGAACTCCTAAAAGTTTGCTAAAGCGTTTAAAATATTGTACACACAAACCCCCCCCCCCACAACATTAATTTGATTAGTGTTTTTTTTCCCCCAAGTACTTAGTGTTGTTTATTTAGCAGGACATTAAAAATGGAAAATTACTACATGGATGAATTAAACTCGAAGTCTGAAGTGGGACACATACCAAAACAATGACAGCTGCGGGACCAACAAACGCATAGAGCAGACCTCCCTCCAGAGACAACCAGCAGCTACAGGGAAAAAAAACATAGTTAATGTAAAAGACACATAATACTATAATTAAATGTCAGATAAATCGACTTTTTAGACAGACAGGCAGACAGACAGACAGATAGACAGATAGATAGAGCAGACAGATTGACAGTGTAGACAGACAGACAGACCGACCCAACAACTGATCGATTAAAAGATAGAGTAGGCGGACAGACAGACAGATAGAGTAGACAGACAGACAGACAGACAGACAGACGTTTCACTAATACAGCTGAGCCCCACAGCGATTCGCTTTTCATATCATCTTTTCACAAAGTGCTGTTTTAATTCAAGTATTTCTTTACTTTTAATGTGTTTCACACCCACTACAATAAAAAATTAAGCACATTGTACGAATCAAGATTAGACAGATAGATAGACAGAGTAGACAGAGCAGACAGACAGACTGATCGATAGATAGACAGACATATAAATAAACAGAAATATAGATATCGATAGATAGATTTTAAGTTTCATAAACGAATCTCCAATATAAACAGACAGTCAGGCAGGCAGACAGACAAATCTTAAGTTTAATAAAGAAAAAAAAAAATTTCTTTTCTCCTTTACTAAACATCTCGTCTTATTTCTCTTCATTCATGCAATTATTTGAAAAAGCTTTTTTTTTTCAATTTAAGTGTTTCTTTACAAATGTGTTACATAAGTAAGCAAGCACAATTGAGATTAGGATTAGATTCTTATGTTAATACACAATCGGATATAAATGATCACTTTTTTAATATGGGTTTCAGTTAAAAATCAACACATGTATATGGATTCTAATTTAAATTCTTCTTATTCCCAACAAATAGAGCTAAATTAATAAAATGTAAGCAAATAAATGGAGTAAAAAAAACCAGAGAAATTGCATTCACCACCTCCTTAGGGTTAAACAGATTCATATCACACTCATGATTTAAAGAGTGTTCAGTCATAATTTCAGCAAAGTATTCATGCAATTTTAGGCAGGGTCAAAGGGTGAAGAAGGAAAAAAATTAATGACAGATGAAGAGCGAGGAAAAAAAAAAAAATTTTTGTTCTGTCTGTATTTTGATTCTTCCTCCTACGCTTTTTTTATATTGAGAATAGAAACCCCACACAGTTCATTATCAGGGTTTTATTCCCCATCGCTCAATTCCACATCCTTCCCATCCCTTCTTTCAGAGTCTGCCAGATGAAATATTCACAGTGCTCTGCATCATTTATTTTTTGTGTGTGTGCACATGGCTGTCCTGCAAGCTAGTTGATTTCATGATTGGCGTGCCATTTCAGTCGCGGTGACAGATATGTACACCAAAAGAAAAGAGATCCTCAGCTGATGGGAAGAGTCTTTTACTTGATAAATATTTACCTGAATTAGTCCATTAGACCTTTGAAATAAACCAAAATTACTAGAAGAACTACTATTATATCTTTTCTATATACTATTATACAATTTGTTACATTTCCTTTTACCGTATTTACAATTTTCTACAGGATGTTGCATTATTAAAATTTGCTAAAAAACATTTTTTCCCTAAAAGACATGTTTAATGATAATGTGATGTTGACTAGGATGCTTGAGAAGTTCAACCAATAGTAAATATCCAAACGCTAGATTTTTGCCATGTTATTATATTTAGATTTACGGCATTTGTTATCCAAAGCGACTTACATTTATCTCTTTTATACATCTGAGCAATTAAGGGTTAAGGGCTTTGCTTAGGGGGCCCAGCAGTGGAAGCTTGGTGGTGCTGGGAATCAAACTGGGATCTTCCAATTAGCAGTCCAACACCTTTACACCTTAACCACCACTTCCTATTATTACCACTCTGTCTGCAAATATAAGAAGTACTAGAGTTTACATTTACAGCATTTGGCAGACGCCCTTATCCAGAGCAGCTTACATTTATCTCTTTTATACAACTGAGCAGTTAAGGGTCAAGAGACTTGCCCAACAGTGGTAGCTTGGTGGAGCTGGGAATCGACCCCACATTTTTTGGGTTGGTATTCCAACACCCTAACCACGAACCACCTCTTTCCCCTATAGGTATAGTTGTATAGGTATAGTTGTATATTGTAACTTCCTTATATATCATACCTGGTCTATACTAAAATCTGTTTTTTTTACACTAAACCTGTTACCTTACATTTTCCTTATCCTTTCATTAGCACACAAAGTTGTTTGAAGCATTTCACCGCTTGTCAGACTTCTATGTCTACATTTACATTTACAGAATTTCTATGTGTACATTTACATTTACAGACTTATCCAGAGCATCTACATTTACATTAAGGTTATAAGCCTTGATCAGCGGCTCAGCAGTGGTAACTTGTTAATGCTGGGAATTGAACCCTGATCTATGTGTCCACGTGAACTTGAATTTAGGGAATCAGTAGAATATTGTTAATGTGATTATGGCATTGGCATTGCAAAGACATTTTACAAAGCACAATTTACAATGAGCCTCATTTCTTTATGCTTCATTTACAGTTAGTAAGTAAATTTGCTATGCATAAAAATCACAGCCAGAAAAATTTCGCATCCTGCTTCTTTAAGCACTTCAACACTACACCATTGGTATTTACACACTTCATATATTTATATACGTTTAGAAAGTGGTAGTGCATTAGGTTTTATTCTCGGTACAACCAATTTACCATCGCTGGGCCCCTGGGCGAGGCCCTTAACCTCTAATTGTTAAGTCGTTCTGGATAATTGTGTCTGCCAAATGCTGTAAATGTAAAATATCTAAAAAAAAAATACTATGCAGTGTAAATTGCTTATTTTTGATTGATTACTGTTTACATTTACAGCATTTCGTATCCAAAACTATTTACAGAAGTGCAATAGAGTCTCTATTAAAAACAGATTACTGGGTACTGGGTCAGGAATAATTATACTCACTAGTTCTGTGTGCCGTAGCCTCTAGCTCGGGTAAATCCTACAGATACAGCTACAACTAGGGCTGGCAGACCTGTGGAGAGATGACATCGAGAAACAAAGAGGAAAAACATATGAAAGAAATGAAAAGATAATATATCTTTTAAGACAGAACAACCCACAGAAAAAGAAGGTGGCTTAATGTATTAGCTCACAGCAACTTCTTCGTCTTTTCTTTTCGTTTTACTCTTTTTTAAATTGGATCTACCAGAATGGACATTTAGCTCTGTCTTATCTTTCGAGAGTTATGGGACAACCATGCGTTTTGTTAAGCTTTTTCTTAAGCATAATTCTGCTTCAGGTGTTTCACTCCTACTCTTTATGTATTTATTATTTTTCCATTTTCAGATATGCCTATATATTGTTTTATACTCTCATTATTTGCTGCAACTTATTATGAATTGGGTTGAAAACATTTACATGAAATAACATACCTCGTGAAGTTAATTATTCAACAGTGATGTGTGTTTATTCACAGTGGGGAAGTGAAAGCTCTGTGGTTAAGGTGTTGGACTGCTGATTAAAAGGTTATGAGTTTAATTTTCCCTGCACCACCATATTGCCACCGCTAAAACCTTGAGCAAGGACCTTAATTAACCCTTAACTTTTCAGTTGGATAGACTGAATGAATATAAGTCGCTCTGAATAAGGACGTCTTCTAAATGTCAAAAATGTAAATATGTGTAAGTATGTGAGAAGAAAAAGCACTCAGATGTAAAGCCGACTGTCTACAGCAGCAGAAAAACAAATTCTGTTAGCCAGAATCAGGAAACCTAATCTACAGTAGGCAAAGGCTCCGTCTGTAATTGCATACTTATATACTATATACTATCTACTACTATATACAGTATGAGAAACCGAGTATGTGAGGTGAGCAGTACAGTAGGTCTAAATCCACAGTATCTAATAATCTAAGAATCTAATAATAAAGATATACAATAGATTAATGCCAAAAATTATACACTGCTTCTCCTCCATCTTTTGGAGACTTTTATAGACAAATGCCCACTAAAATGTTTTATCTTATTTGTTTTCACTATGTAAGCAGTAGAGGGTTAAGGGGATTGCAGCAGCGGCAGCCTGGTGGTGCTGGAAACCATGAGCTACCATTTTCACTCACTGATGACTTGCAATCACTTCATGTCTGTAAATAGTTAAAACCTCTTAATTGCTTTGTTGTGATATTTCGTTCTCTTGGCTGCAAATTAAAGCTAAAAATAATATCAATATCAATATCAATAATTAATAATTAATAATAGTATAATTCACAGTGCAATAAATGATACACTATATTGCCAAATGTTCGTGGACACTTGACCATTATAATCATTTTTAAATTTAAACATCTAATTGCAGATTTACTCCATTTTTCTAGTAAGACTTTCCAATTAACATCAGTTAAGGAGGTCTGTGGTGTAGTCGGTGTTCCAGTTCACCCCAAAGGTGTTCAGTGGTATTAGGGCTTTGGGCAAAACACTCAAGTTTTTCTACTCCAATCATAACACATCATGTCTTCATAGACGTCAGGGGTTTCATGCACAGGTGTTCAATTCTCGTGCTGGAACTGTGTATGAGTTTTTTAGTTCATTTACATTTACGGCATTTGGCAGACGCTTTTATCCACTTACATTTATCTCTTTTTATAGAACTGAGCATTTGAAGGATAAGGGGCTTGCTCAGGGGCCCAACAGTGGCAATTCGGTAGAGCTGGGAATCAAACCCACAATCTGCAGGTTGCACAATCTGCAGGTTGAGCCACCACTTTCCACTTTAGTTCCAGTGAGTGAATCATTTTAACTTTTAAATATTGTAGCAACATTTTGAAGAGAAACCGCATATAAATCTGATGATGAAGTGCCCACAAACTTTTGGGAACGTAGTGTAGGATTACAGACTATTACTCGTTAGCAAATAATTGGTATAAATATGGTATAGAATCATGCATGGCTTATCTGAATTGAATTTTGCTTTAATTCTAAAATTCAGACAATAATTAGAGCATTACAATAGGACAGTCATAAAATTCACCAGCTCAGCAACATCCTTCTTAGAATATATATATATATATTTTTTTTTTTTTTTTTTCTATTTATTTCTATTTCTGTATTGTTTCATTTTTCTTTTTTTTGTTCTGTTGTCAGTGGATGCAATACTCCTGCTGTTGCATCTCTAATGTGTTTGCCATCGCAGTTGGAAGGGCTGCTTTAGCCATGTGATAATTGCACCTATCAATTATGCAGTTGCTTTGTCTGCTGCGCTGTGTTCACACTTAATGAGCGTGTCTCTGAAATATTCATGTAATTAACAATGCTCTGATTAACTTGGCGCAATTAGAAAAACTCACATGTAAAGTTTGGCGGAAAATGAAAGAAGGATGGAAAAAAGAGAGAAGAAGAAGACACTGCGACACTGACCGGTTTCATTAAGCAGCCTGGAAGTTAATTGTATGCAGCTTTTGTAACGACTTTAATAGTAATAGCTCTTTGGGACATTAAAGAAATGAACGAGATTACGGTAATTTTTTTTTTTTTTAAATACTATGAAAAAAAGCCTATTTAGAAATAAATAATGAGATACATTGATAACCCTATGGGTCACAGCTACATTCAGTAAAAGATGAGGGGATGACTAATTAAATAATCAAATTTTTATTATTCACTGACTACAATTCAGGATAATGTTCCCTATTTCTGTGTATTTGATTACTATCCAGTTCTTTTAGTTCACATACAGCAGCATATTAAAGACATAAATGCTATAAGGCCAACAATGTCTTTTTTTTTTTTGAACAACTGTTACCTGTTCATACACGCTCCATACTCTATACTTTATCTTGTTAGAGTTCGATCTGTTTAAGTTTCAATTCTGTCACGGTATCTGCTCAGATTCTCTTATGCTTGATAGAATACAAACAGCAAAATCAATATTTATCCGAAAACAATGGATGTAATTGCTTCTCAAATCTCCTCAATTATACACACTTCTGATGCGACTGTATAAAATGGTATCTCTGCTGTGACATCTGTAACTCGTCCTGCAGCGACTACGCTAAGCTGAAGTGACGCGCCATATTGCAGCACATCAGCCTGTCGCACCGATTCGAATGGAGGAAGCCAGATTGAGGAGCGGCATGACGTCGAACAGAGCAGAAGTTTCATGTCGTACTGTGCTGCATTGCTGATCCAAAGATAAACCTATCGCTGTGATCAGGGGGTGTTTTCATTTGTCCCTATGGTGTGATGTGTTTACCATAAAAAAATATCATATTTCACATTGCTTAGTAACAGACGTTTGACTGTCATCAGTCTAGACTATGGATATTAAACCTGTAAGCCCACCCCTACGATAACACCTAACAATTTGGAGGTGTAAGGAATATAAGCTAGCAATTTTTTAAGCATCCACTAGGGGCTCTAATTAGTCCTGCAGCTTAGTATCAGGTAGCTGTAAGTGTAGAGTTGGTGTAGAAACACCACCTTGCGTTGGTGTTGGATGCTTCACTTCTGCTCCTTTAATGATATATTTTTTTTCCTCCTAATCACACCCACAATATTCAAGTTTGTCTCACTCGTATAAGCTTTATTTTTGTATTACGTATAAGATTTATTTTCAGGGCTTCTTTCCGCTACTCTGTTATTTGTTTCACATGCTTTCTGTTTGAATACAAATAAAAAAGAAATGTAAAATAAACAAATGTGTTTTAATTAATGGGTGAAGATAATATCTGTAGCACTAAGTGATCCACCTTTTGTCTTGAGCTTCAGATGTTTTGCCTCGGTGTGGGTCGCATCTAAATCATGAACCATGTGAGAGTTAATGTAGCTTCCAATTATATGTTTGTAAATGTTTTTTTATTTTATTTTAGTAAATGTAAGTCGCTCTGTAAAGGGGCGTCTCCTAAATGCTATAAATGTAATTGCAAATGTAAATCTTGTCCGCACTGGGTTATGCAGGTCTCTAAATTGGCACGATCAAGTTCAATCAAAATCCTGGTTTTTGAGGATTAATACTAGACAAATTGTCTGGAAAAAAAACAACAACTGGAAACACTTGGCAAGAATCACAGATGGTGCATTTAGGCTCAGCTATCAGACTGAATTGGGTAAACGGGTTATAATAATAATAATAATAATAATAATAACGTGGCAAATAATCTGTGAATTATATTCGTGTGCATCACTACATGGGGAAGGGTGCGAGCAAAATTAAACAAACATGGGGTGGAGGCACGCATACTAAAAGGTTGAAAAGCCCTGACATACAGTAGAGGGAAAGGCACAGAGTCACTGCGGGCAGGAAGAATCGAGCAGGGTATATAAACAGGCTAATGTCTGTGCACAGAAATAGAAATACTAGAAAAAAAGCTCTGTAATTCTAGGCTAGACTAAACAAATCAGTGCAACAAGTATGATCGTAGCGGGTTATTAAAATTTCGGAAAAAAAGCAGAAGTCTTTAGAAGTGGTAAATGTGTATATGAAGAGGTAAGATACTTTGGAAATCTAATTTTAAATATATTTATTATCTGTATTTTGATAATAAAGGTTGGCTTTCAAACTAACATTAATGTAGTAGTGGAATTATTTGTTAGATTCACCTAGCAACAGACCGGTTCCATGGTAATGATCTGTCTCTCTCTCTCTCTCAGAGGTGGGTTAAACTTGCCCCTAAGCTACCAGTGACCAGTTTCCTGCCACTTTTCTTAAATTTAAGGAGCTTTGAGGATAGACTGAGACTTAACTAACCCAAGGCTACAATTAATATTACGTTTGATGATCATTACCATAAGCTGTAATTACCAGACATTAGGTGTCACCCAGATGAGGGTGGGTTTCCTGTTTCTCTCAAGGTTTCTTCCTATTTCATCTCAAGAGAGTTTTTCTTGCCACAGTCGCCAGGGACAAACTAATCCATTGTTCAAACTTGTCCATTGTTAAAAGCGCTATATATATATATATATATACTATATATATATATATATATATATATATATATAACACATATGTACAAAATCATAATAAAATCTGCGCAATAATACTGGGAGTCTCTACAGCTGGAGAGTCATTTGCTGTAACAGACCTCCATTAATAAAACCAAAATGATGTGGCCCCAACTGAAAAAAAAATTAAAAAAAAATTGGGGACCCCTGCTATAGACAGTGTTCAGGTTAATAGTCAGGGGAAAAACGTTTACAATGCTATAATAAATTAATTAAAAGCAAATTTTCAGACATTAAACATTATTTGAAAATGTGTTTTCTGTCCAAACACTGAGACGACATCTGAGCAGATCCAATAATGCATTGCACTATTCTACACGTTCGTACATCTTTTTTTTTTTTTTTTTTAACTGAGTAGTTGCTTAAGGGTTCGACTAGGCATCTTATAGGCTTTAAATCCGTAATCTTTAGATCTAACAGCAAACCAACACCTTTGGATTCAGCTGAGCTACCGATTGTTTTAGGTACCTAAAATTAGTTACTTTTAGTCTCCAACATTATCACAGTGTACCTGATCTACATTAATACTACATAAATCTATTATGCTCACTTTAAATCACTTACGAATCATAGGTGACAAAGTATTTTTTTGGATTATAGTATACTGAGACTATTGTCCTGGTTCCTATAAATAGAACTCTTAAGAATTTTAGAGAATGTCCTGTAGCATTTTGTAGCATTTATACAACATGATATAAGACAAATATTGCAGTTTCATTTAGTGATGAACGACATACCCCAACCCAGGCACAGGAAACGCTTGCGAATAAGGCGTGACCTAATCTTGCCAATCACAGCAAGATAAGACTGCCAAGCTTCTGTCAGAACCCAGCAGAAAGAGGCCAGGAAGAAGAAATGGAGGAAAGCAGCAGTCACAGTGCACAGCCCCTAAGAAATAAGAGAGATATAAAGAAACATTTTACACACATCTGCACTTCATTATGCACACATCTGTTCTTCATTCATAATGGCCATACACTTCTACCATAATAGTATTTTTCTATTTTTTTTGTTAAGGCACAGACAGTAAAAAAAGAAAATTACTACAGAAATGTACAGAGAGAGAGAGGATAGTGAGAGAAAGTGAGAGAGAGTATAGACTAGAGAGTGAAAGAGAGAGAGAGAGAGAGAGAGAGAGAGAGAGAGAGAGAGAGAGGAGAAAAATGTATAGAATAGAGAAAGCGGGGGTGACAAAAATGTATAGAAAAGAGAATAAGAGAGAGAGAAGAGAGAGAGTGAGAGAGCGAGAGGAATAAAGAGAGAAAGAAGAGAGAGAGAGAGAGAGAGAGAGAGAGAGAGAGAGAGAGAAAGAGAAAATGTATAATTCAGAAAGAAAGAGAGGGAAAGTGACAGACAGACAGACACACAGACAGTCCAACAATGTCACAAGAAATGTGTGTGTGTGTGTGTGTGGTTAGTGGTATGTTATTCTATTTTAAAAAAGCGAGAATGGTGAGGTAGGGATTTGTAGAATGTATTTATTATCATTAATTCACTGCATTAATAATGATGTCAACAGAGGGTCCCTATGAGTACAGCAGAAGAAGCATTGGTTCGCTTGTGTAGAAATGTATAAGGCAGCGTGTTAAAAGGTCATAGCTATTCTTTGTCGAGGAACAGTGGGAACAGGGAGAGATGACGAGAGCTGAGAATAAGTGTGGAAACAATGTGGCAGATATAAAACATGGCACCTTACTGACTGCTTCATTGTTAAGTCAATGTACCAGTAAAGTGATGTGCTGTATAATAACAGCACATCCTGAGGTGATTTTTTAAAAATTGCTTTAACAAAGCAATTTTATTAAGTTATTGATAAGTGACACTAAGTATTAGGGTTATTTTTGACGGGTTACTAGAAGCATTACTCCACCAGGCCACTAGAGGGAAACCCTAGGATGTCAGTACTTTTTGTTTGTTTATGTTATCTGGTTTTTGTGTCTTGCCATGTGAGTCTCCACCATTGATTGGTCCCTCACTGTTTCCAGGTAAATACATACATGTATGTGAATCACTGATCTAGGGTGTTGGGCTGGAAGATCGTGAGCTCGTGTTCCAGTACCACCAAGTTACCACGGCTGGGACCCTGAGCAACGCTGTTAAACCCCCATTGCTCAGTTGTATAAATGAAAAATAAATGTGAGTTGCTCTGGATCAGGGCGTCTTCCAAATGCTGTAAATGTAAAGTAATGGGTTCTTACTCCTGTGTTTCAACCTGTCCTTTTTTGTGTCGTCAATGTTAGGCTAAATGCTAATGTCCTGGCGTTTCCAGGACATGTTGGTATATCCAAGATGCTACAGCTAGCATTTTATTGTCCTGTTTGTTCTTTTTCTGTGTTCCTACTAAGTCACCTCTCATCGACGCAGCGTCAGTAGTAACTATTGCGTTATTTACACGGTTGCACCAAGATCTGTCAAGAGCTACGGTCAATGACGTGAGTTCGAATGATCCAAACTCTGTGTCATACACTGACAACCAAGAAGGAGAAGAATTTAAAGCTATACGTTTCAAGCTACATCCACATCCACATAAGATTTGGACGTGTAGTGCCTTTGCATGCTTACTCTAGCACAGTAGGGTAACTTTAATGATAAAATGTCACTGTCTCGCTCTGTCTACTGTCAATCACATACAATTTCCCTAATGACATGGTCAATCTCAGTTTCAAACAGTTTGAGCGTAACAGTTAAGGTTATTTTTACAGATTGTATTTCAGGATGTCCATTACGTGCAGCTACAAAGCCGCCAGTGTGTCTGTACGGCATGAGACCGAAAAACTACTGAGCTGAGATTTTGGCGAAAGTATCTAATCACTCCATGTGCATATAATCCAACTTCTATGTTCCCTGTGATTCCCTGACAGACCTGAAGTCCCAGATTTGCCCGCTGGTGACACGGTGGGGGAACATTTACAGTACCCCTACCAGACACAATGTGTTTTTATCCATATAAAGATACTGGAAACTTACTGTTACTATTTAACTAAAGGAACCTTAAAGGGAACCAGAAGGTATCTTTATTAGCTGATAAAAAAAAAATACATTTGTAATCTGTTAACATCATACAGCGAAAACGTTACCATGCGGATGTTAGCTATATTTAATTTTAAATATTCCCTGAATTTCTGTAATCAAATTTGACTGAATTGCAGTCGGAACTACAGTAAAAGAGGTGCCTTTATAAGAAATATATCAACCCATTTAGAGGCTCTGTAGTTTAAAGCACTTTTTAATTCAACCCAAGTTAAATAAAAATATATACTCCATTTATACATCAAGTCAAATATTATACAGGTATATAAATATAAAAGAACATCTGCGGTAACCCTTGCTGCGTTTTCGGTATCAACCCGGAGTGTCTGCTTTGATTTTTGCAGCGATGGTGTTTTTTACTCACACCCTTAAACTTTGATTGACATCGCTGACATGTAGCTGACCCACAGAGCCCTCGATAAGGCTGTCAATCTTTAACCGTCCTCCCTCGACTAGCTGTTTTTACTGAGATCCTATCTTATAGAATGTTCTGACAAGCAGGGAAAAGCATTAATTGGTGCAGGATTAAAGTGACTGTCATCGCACCGCTGTCACTGGTTGTATGTGTGGAATTTTAAAGCCAGGTTAAATCTGGACATTACTGTGCGGATTGCGTTTCAATTAGTGCTTTTTTTTCGCTCTAGACAAGGATCAAAGCAGGGTTTTTTATTTAGCAAATTGCAATCAAGCAGTCCAATAAAAACGTGACTTTTTTCAGTGTCAACTGGTCGGACTGTATTTGCTGTAATGTTAATTTCAGCTTCTTTTGTAGATATGAGAAAACTCTAAATGTAACAAGAAATGGGCAATAATTCTGTCATCCATTATTAAAATTCAACTATATAGCAATTATGTAACTATATAGAGAAGGCAACGAAAGAGAAAGAGAGAGAGAGAGAGAGAGAGAGAGAGAGAGAGAGGGATGAAAAGTGTATAAAATAGAGGGAGAGGGTGAAAAGAGAGAGAGAGAAAGAGAGAAAGGAAAAGGGTAAAATAGAGCGGGTTGGTGAGAGAGAGAGGTAGAGGTAGAGGGAGTGAAATTGTATAAAATAGAGATAGGGTGAGAAAGAGAAAGCGCAAGCATAAGAGAGAAAGAAAAGAGAAGAAAGAGAGAGAGAGAGAGAGAGAGACAGACACAGTGACTAATGACATGGTGACTAAGAGTTTGCAAGGGCTAAACTCCCATAAGGATAAAGAACCGATGTAGGAACCCCCCCCCCGACATTCACAATCTTGCATACACACATAACGTACACACACACACACACATACACACCTACTCACCTTGCTGAGTGTCTGAGACTGTCCCACTAGTATGAGTATGTTAGACACCAGTATGGACAGACAGAAGTTCACCAAAATGATGGACCTCTCAGAGCGAATGTACCTAAGAATCAACATACAGTATAAAGTTACAAAAATGTGCAAAAATGTTTTCAGGGTTTTTGAAAACTAAGAATTTAGCTTTTAATGATGTGTGGAACAGTCGGAGTCACAGCTGCACCAGATGCTACAGCAGCCTTCATTTACAAACAGTAGTAATAACAAGAGTAACAAGAGTAACAAGTAAAAAACATAGGTGTTTTTTTTACCCCCTGTATGTGTCTTTAGATATAAATGCAAAAAACCACCAAAAAGGCTTTGTGCAGATATACAACGGCTTTTCTCAGTAAATCAATAGCTGCACCTTTTTTCCTGTCTTCCCGCATAGACAACTCAGGAAAACAGGAGCAAACAGTTCAATAAAGTCTCAGGTATTGTAGATTTGGGAAAAATAATTTCATAGTTCCATTCCATGGACTTCCATATCTCATTTCATTAAAAGAATAAACTTAAGAATTTGCTAAATATGATAACTAAAAGAATAAATATGTAAATCAAAAGTGGGAAATATTTATATAACTAAAAAATAGACATTTGTAGGTCATAATAGCTACGTGTGGCTTTAACCTTTTTTAAGGTTTACAGCACAATATATTATAAATTAAACATTAGAATTTAAAAAATATTACAATAATTGTATAGCTATAATAATTGAATACTTTAGGTACTATAATTTTATAACTAATGCAATGCCATTACTGTGCATGAAATTACTGTACAAAACCAATGGAATGCAGTATAATTAACTACTGAAAAGCTAAAACGGTCATAATTTTATAGTGGAAAATTGTCTCACTTTAATTGTTGGGCAAACTGTTTACTGGAGAATTTTGAACTTGCCACCATCCTCTGGTTTGGAAGGACATTTGGGACAATTTGTTGTTTGTATTTATTACCTCACCAAATGATCTAATACAAAACCGATAATAACATGCACCTAAATGGGGGGAGAACAGATGGTGGATAAAACAGACAGTTAATAATAACAATAGTAAAATGATCGTAATATTAACGGTAATAACAAACTACACCATCATTTGTTTTGTATTGTTTATACATTGTACTGTTGCATACCATCATTGGGGCAGGACATTTGATTGACTGGACAATTGCATGAATGAGTAGGTGTAGCTGTTGCAGTCTGTTTACAGGGAATTACTAAATGACTATTCAGTTTTTCCTGTTGGGATTAAATCCTATAAAAAAAACGATCCTAGATATTCTCTATACAGTATTTTTATTTTTTTTTGAAAGTAAGGGGTCAGAGGGCAAACATTTTTAATCAAAAATACTGTATATTTGATTTTTGAATTAAAAAAATATTTTAGAATCAAGAAAAAAAATATTTTCAACCTTACAGATTCAATCACTTGACTGAATATTTACTGAAGCTTGAACATAATGTGTCATAACAAAGAATAAACCCCATTGGTCCTCATACATCAAGCAGCCATGCTTGAGCTCCTATTTGCCATTAATGATGTGTGCACAGATTCATGTTTATCTGTGGTCATGTGGTGAAGAACCTCTAAATTATAGCTGTGATTTTTGTCTTTTGAAGTGGGAAGAAGAGATTTCCCAATGCGTCCATAGGAGCTTTGATTGCGGTGAATTGTAAGCTGGGGCGACTGAAACTGCTCCAAAGAGAATATAAAGGTAATATATTATTGAAAGCATGTTTCTTGTTTGATTTGTAAAACGTGTTATATGCTTTAGACGTAGATAAAGATTTTCTTAAAACGTTACCTGTCTACTTATATGGTGGTACCCACTAGGCTGCCATGCAGAAAAGATGTAGCATTGGAGCACGTCAGCATCTATAATGCTATAGCGGTCTGGGTGCTCCTAATTCGATTTTCCCTCAAACCCCCAACTATCAACCCAGACCCCCTCACCCAGAATAAGCAAAATATATGTTTAAATCTCACAAATCAATAACATAAATAAATGTTAATAAATAATTAATATTGTATTTGCATATATATACATTTTTTATAGTTTTTTTAAACATATTTTTTGCCTATTTTTTTAAATTAATTGGTAAAATATACATTTGTTATAGGATGGGTTCAGCTTGCTGTTGAAATGATTGACTGTGCATGCACCTATTTAAAATTAAATTGGTTAAGTATTTAAGTAACACACATGCACTTGGCGGTCGTAATTATCAAAACTAGTTTTTTTTGGGGGGGGCAGAGGTTAAAGCACTGTACTTTCTATAGCCGTTGGATTGCAGTGGATTGGCTTAACAACCCCTATTTAGAAGAGTCCCCACACTGTGAAGAATTCAGATTCATGGTCAGTAAAAGTCAACAAATACTCGGCTGTCAGCTTTGTTTGTTCTCGGGACACAATGTTAGTCGTTGCTCCAGGCCATCTACAACACACAGGCTGTAAAAAGAAAACTTTTTGCTTATTTACTTTTAATTGATTATTATTTTTTATTGGTTTGATAGTTTTAATGTTGAGTAAAGGATATTTTTTAACAACACGGAATTCTTTCTGTCACATGCATAGGTGTATTTAGTATTATAATTTCTAGCTTGTTTGTCATATTAATTGCACCGAACCGATTACGTAAATCAGAAATAAATCCTTTTACAACTTACACTGACTTTCCTCCTCACTATAACATCATAGGCTTTTTGAAAGTCGTTTTTATCTCATAAAATGTTAGCTGGTAAGATTACAAAATGTGAAAAAGTTCAAGGGGGTCAATACTAATGCAGGCCGCTATATAGATCAAAGGTTTTTCTTACCTCCAGGAAGCAGCATAGATGATTAACATGATGAGCAAAGCCATGCAGGACACTCCACATCCCACCATGAGTGGTACTGAGGGCAAGCTGGATGTTCCCATATCCTGTGGGAGAGAAAATATAATGTGCATATAGATAAATCGGTTTCTTGTTTTCAGTACATCATCTACAATTTATTAAATCGATGCAGCTATGGATATTAGCACATTTAGGATCATAAGACTTATGGTAGTGTTTTATAAAGTCTGGGAATGTCAGACACAAATAAAAACCAGAGCATGGAGGTGGCATACCTGCCATTCAAACATCCTTGTTGAAAATCTTCCTACTTGCACAAAATCAGGGCCAAGTTTTGTTGGCAAAACAACATCTGAATGCAGTTTGAGATAAAAATTCCACTGAACCACAAGCCTGAAACATTTTCTGTACAAGATTTTCTCCTGTGGCTGTTCTAATCATTTGTATTTATTTTATTCCATTTTTTATTCAATTATGGAATTTGACAGAGGCCCTCATCCAAAGTGACTTGGAGGTTAGGGGCCTTGCTCGGGAGGCCCGGCAGTGGTAACTTGGTGGTGCTGGGAATCAAACCCTGATCTTCCGGTCAGCAGTCCAGTACTATAACCGCTGCACTACCACTTCTCCAATTATTTGACAATGGGCAAATTATTAGCCCAGGGTTTACATTTAAATCCACACAAGGATAGCCAGGAAATATTTAATCCCATTTTCTTTTTAATAGCCATAAACATTTCAATCACATTTATTCATTTAGCAGGAAATGAAGTGATACATTAGTTGATATGTACGGCTACCATACACAATGTGTAATATACAAAATTGTACTATTTAAGAGCAAAAAGTGCACAGATCAATTGCATTTACGTGGTTTAGCAGACCCCATTGTCAAGACATTGGCAACGTAAAAAAATGCTTTGAGTCTTATTATTAAACAGCTCAACAGTTGTTTGCTAGATCACAAAACAGAATGGAACAAACCATGAAATAGTTGAAAAGAACAGGATATATGGAAAAAAACAGCAAAGAAAAAAAATCAGTTGTTTTTGAATAGAATTTTAAATGTCAAATGTCCAGGTATTTGAGAAAGAGATAGGTCTCTTGAAGAGAGCGAGTGACTTCTCTATTCTGACATCGACGGGAAGTTCAATCCACCATCTTGGTGCCAAAACAACAATTTTTTTTTTGGGGGGGGGGCAGTGGTGGCTCAAATGGTTAAAATGCTAACACCTGGGTTTGAGCCCCACCACCGGCAAGTCAACTACTGTTGGGTCCTTGAGCAAGATCCTTAACCCTTCCTGCTCCAGGGGTTCTGTATCATAGCTGACCCTGCGCTCATGTACCTTGCACAATGAAGTTAAATATTAGATTATTATTTATTTTTTGTGCCTCAAAGACAAGTTATAAGCTAGTTATTGGTTTACAGCAAAAATAGGTCTTTAGCTTTCTGTTGTCTGGATTGAGAATGATGGAGAATTGAGGAAACACATTTTACCACTGAGATGGGAGATGGAAGGGTGTGGTTATATAAATAACACTAGGTGGAAGGGCTGTTTTAGTTAATAATCAGAATAATTAGCTAATTTGAAGCTTGTGAACACCTTGAATGTCATTTACAGAAGAATTTTAATGTTGGCAGAAAGCACACATGAGGTGTGAAAAGTGGGTATAAGGATGAGAGACAATAACAGAAACACCTAGTAAAAGCGGTAGGAGGTCCATTAGTAAAAAAGGTGTTAAGATTTAAAGCTGGAGGTTTTATAAAAGTTTTATGGCTACTGTATGGCAGACTTGGCAGCCGCTGCCATCACAGGTGGCAAAGAGATGCTAGTCGCTGCCAAGCTCAACGTTTCATCTTTAGCTTAGCCTGATGCCTATAGCATGCTGATAACTTTTAAAGCAGCAGTAATGGTGGGAATGAAAGACAGAAAAAGAAAGGGAAGGCAACTATCCAGGATTTGAATGACTACTACATAAAGGAAATGCAGAGAAGTTTAGGCCTGATATCTAAACAGAGTGGAAAGAAAAAAAATTGTAAAAGTAAAGGATCAACTTTTAAGTATAAAGATATGTGTGTGTGTGAGTGTGTGTAAGTTGGCTCAAATAAAGCTTTAATGAAATGGCACTGAAAGTTAGGGTTATTACCTGCATATACATAATGTATGGTCATCAATTCTGCAGTATTTATGCTAATGATATTTTATTTACATTACACTCCAGTACTTAAATTGTACTTATTATAAAATATATCAGCTGTGCATGATGTTCTAAGCATAAATCAAAACCCCTATACATGTTTAAAGCATCATAGGAAAAACACTTCCACTATAAACCCTGACTTAAATAGCAATAAAGACTGTAGCACATGTCACATATCTCTTCACCTTCTAGTGCATACTTTAAATCAGACATCACAAAACACATCATATAGCCATTAATCCCAGCAGCCCCTGGAGCATTTATGAGCGCTTAGCGAGCAGCCATCAACTCTATTTAAAACCTACCAGGCTTATCCCACTTCTTTTGTCCCTTGTAGGACCCATAGTATGTTTACCACTCTCTCTTTCACTCACTCTCCCTTATGCACCTTTTACTCTGCAGTGACTCATTATGACAAACAGCAAGTAGGAAAGGGAAAGAAAAGGTGGAGTTGAGTAAAGACAGCACAGGGACTGAGTGCATAATAGGTAACCCAAAAAATCAAAATTAAAAGAATAAGACCTTACGATCCTAAGTAGACCCAAAAATTTCTACATTCTGTTTTGAAGCCTCTTAGAGCAAAATTAGGAAAACCTCAGGTCTATTGTAGCATATGGTGAGGCTGTCCTTCAGGTTCCCAAGATACTTGTTATCGCTGAAGCAGCTTGGAGAGTAGGCGAGTATAAAAGATGACAGTCTGGGAAGTAGGGATGTTGGGACTCCAATGAGAGCTTAAAGCTCAGTGCATGAACCTGCTGACCCATCACTGTGTTTTTGGAATCATACTGAGGCCCAAACATGTTTTCTTTAACCCAATATAGCATGAGTAATGGGGTCTCTGAACAGCACAGACATCTAATTGCCAATTTAAATGTATGCAGTGTTGTTGCTTGCTGGGACGAAACCTAGTTATAGTTTATGCCAACAGCACTATAGAAAAGCCTTAGTAACCAGTCTTAAGGTATTAGGTTCTCGAGTGAATTGTCATGTAAACAGAAGAAGACTTTTTTTTATGTATTTCACACTGGTCCGATTGGAAGACCAACAAAACTCCAACCAAGAGATCAGCCATTTAGACTGGCTGACAAGCAGTTTCACCATTCCAATTAGCCAACACCCAATACTATGTAAAACAGTCTAACCCCAGTTTCAACACTCTCTAGACATACTAATTCAGACTAGCCAATATGTTTCAAGCAGAACCAGCCTAAACCAGAAACACCAGTTCAACACCAGCTAGACCAGCCTGATACAGTCTAAACCAGCCTAAACCTAGTTTAAAAAAATCCACCAGCTAGACTAATACCAGATACACCAATCAGACCAGCCCATCACCAGTTAAACCTAATTCAGACCAGCCATTATGCCTCAACCAGGACCAGCCTAATACCAGATTCACCAGTTAGACCTGCCTAACACCAATTAAACTTAATTCAGACTAGCCCATAGGTCTCAACCACGACCAGACTAACACCAAATACATCAGTCCAACACCAGTTAGACCAGCCCAACACCAGTTTGACCAGCCCAACTCCAGCCAGACCAGCCTGATACTGTCTAATTCAGACAATATATATCAAGTAGGACCAGCCTAAGTAGTTAGACCACTAACTAGTTAGACCAGCCCAGAACCAGCTAGGGCAACATAACACTGAGCAAAGAAGTCTATTATCAGTGAACATAATATACAGAATATATAGTGAAAGTGTACTGAATTCTTATGGTGAGAAAAACACAGAAATGGAAAATTGTGTTGTCTTAGAAATGTATACACTTGATGTCTTACAGGCCTATATAGCCTAGAACCCTTAAATCGCAAGAACAAAACATAGCATTACAAAAATAGCCTTTTTCTGTGTACTGTGAGTGTGCGTACATGTTTGTAAATCTGTGTGTATTTAGGCAAAGCTGAATAAAAGATCTGTCAACATGCCGGAGGGAGATTAGTCAGCAGCAGATCCCTAGATACCAAATGGCCTTCGTCCTTCAGAGCTTTTTAGCATGCAAGGCAGGTTGGTTCTCTGATGCAGAACACAAATGTGTGTGTTTTCATCTGGTTTGCTATTATGGAGATAACACTTCGCAAATTCAGTGCTGATATGTGTATGTGACTTTGTTTCTGCTTGGATGACTCTCACAACCGTGTATGTTCACAGCCATTATGCTGTAAAGAGACCCACATACACAGCAAATTGTTATGGCCGCAATACTCTCACAGACTACAACTCCCATCATGCGCTATTGTGAAACTGATGAAGTGATGGCATGTGGCTAGCATAGCAAAAACTGCAGATTATCTGAGCCTTTGTAGAATAAATAGAAGTTGGCATGCTTTGAATAAAATAGATTAGTTACGTTGGGGAAAATAGCATGCGACTAGCCAGCCCATGCAGAAAATAAACAAGATTAGTTGGCAAAGCCTCCATCCGTACTAAATGGCCTGACAGCAGTGGCTTAATCCTGCCCTCCTGACTGGTTTTTATTAAACATAGAGTTTAATCCAGCACTCCCTCAGTAACAGGGTCAAGATTCCTGCTCTCGCTGTCAGCAATATGGTGCCTCAGTTCCACACAGCGATTCCATTATTCAAAATCATGCATTGCTCTCTATTGAGCATAACACAATAAGCATGCATAGGGTTCTTATGGTATAGCAGCTGTAGCATTATGTTACTTGTCCAAAATGTAAAGGATAAGATAAATTTAAAGAATAGCTAGAACCAACAACCATTCCCACAAAATGCCACCAACATTTTGTCACGCCTTTTCCAGATTTATTTGCCTAAAGTGCATAAATTTGTTAGCCTATAAAGATGGCAAATTAAAATTTTACATTTTTTAAAGCTGGAAATTTAAAAGCCTTTAAAGATTGACAGTTTGGATGGCATCAAATATCTAACCAAATTTTATGTTCTTTTTCCAGATTTAGCAATTTCAGCTTTAGCAATGTAAGACATACCAAGGCAATAAAACATATTCATAAAAAAATGCTAAACTGCTCCTAGTTGTAATTTTGTGTTTTGGTCTAAGATTAATTGCTGCCCCAGGGTAAAATACTCTGCTGTGACTAACTGACTGACTGACTGACTGAATAAATGAATCAATGGATGGATAGATGATGCAGTGCCAGCTCACACCTTTAGGTGGCTCTAAGCAGAATTTTAATTCCTTTAAAAATTCTTTCTTTGTCAATCCTTGATTATTTGCACACTATAAATCTAACACACCTATAATCAATTGTAGCTGTTTTGCTTATATGATACTAATGTTTGTACACTTTTATGCCTCATGCATCCCATTAACCTAATATTTCGTTGTTTGTTAGTTAGTTAGTTTTTAATTTTATTTCGTAATATCGCATTTTTGTATAATTATTATAGTCCATTGACATCTGTCACCTTATCTACTGTTAGGGGCTCCTGGCCCTAAGCAGCCACTTAGTTGGCTTATGCCTTGGGTCGGCTATGCATGAGTTTATGAATTTATATTAAAGATTGTATATTATATTGTATATTATATTGTATAAATTACATTATTGGCATAAATAGTGGTCTTGGTAAATACTAGATGTTTCTCTTTTTTCAATAAAACTTGTGAAAGTTGTGTCAAATGAAGAAGGTTAAAGTAGGTATCTTTTAATTTCCAACTTGTTTAAACATGATGAACAAATAAATGAGAAATATAAATACACTATATGGACATCTTTAACCGGCACACCCATAACTGTGACTTCCAAAATTGTTGCCATCAAGTTGGAAGAGCACAATTATCACCAAATTATAGGATGTCTTTGCAAGATGCAGCATTAAGATTTAATTAAAACTAATAGACCCAAACATTGCTCTAGCATGACAATGCCACTGTGCACAAAACCCCTGGGCTCTATACAAATATAGAGATAAATATCTCGACCGTCCTGCACAGAGCCCTGACCTTAACATTACAAACATTTTTGGTTTGAATTTAAACCCAGATGGCACCCCAGACCATCTCATTCAGAATTACTGCCTAAATGCAATAATTATAATGTGGCAAATCCCCACAACCATGTTCCATATGTTCCAGTGCGGTGGTGCGTCTAAACGTTATGCAAAACATTTAGGATTTTTTCTCATATAATTCCATTTGTGTTTCAGATTTCAAACTGGTTTCAGGCGCTTTATGTATTTTCTAAGCAGAGAAGCAAAATGAAATCACTGAAAAAGCTACAGTATTTTGCTGCTCAATACTGAAGATCTTTTTTACTCTAATTACAGTGTATTATAAGTTTTACCACTTTGAAAAAGTTGAAACAGAAAAAAAAGCAGTTACAGCGAGCGTTCTTTCTTGCAGTGCTCATAGAATCTGTACGAATCGTTCCTCGCAGTGCGTCGGTAAAGGTCTTTCCAGTTGAATTGAGTGCTTTGCTGGCGTCGAGAGAACATTCTGATAGTGATGCACTGACCTGAACATGGCGTGGCTAATGGAAGGAAAATGACTAGGCGCTAATGGTGCTGTTTATTGCCCATTTCCAAATGTCACTAAGCTTTCCAGTACCAGCCACGGAACTTAATGTTAGAGATATAGAAGTGAAGCAATAATTTATAGGCACCATCTGGGAAAGTTAACTTCCAACTTTTGGGTCAGTATGACATGGACACCTGCCATCAAGCTGCGTCAGGCATTCAGGTGATAATGCTGCATGTTTTACAGTAGCTTAAAAGATCTTTTAAGATTAGCATATACTGTACTATGGAAGAATAGCATATACTTTATGTTAAGGGATCCGAAAAACTCATTGGTTAATTCTGTCACTAAATTCTAAATGTAAATTTTAAATGTAAATTTGGGTTCTGCCCAAATTTTGTTTTTCTTTGGCTTTTTTGTCTTACACATTGACACTTACAAACCGCAATTTCAATGACGTTAAGAAGTTGCTAAAATGTAAATAAACACAGAATACAATGACATACAAAACACCACTCATTTTGAATGTGATGCCTGCAACACGTTCCAAAGAAAATGGAACAGGGGTATTTTGACCAGTGTGTCGCATCATCTTTCCTAAGTGTTTGGGAATTCTTTTAGATTTTTGCTTAATGACTTCAAATTGCTCAGCAGTCTGGGAACATTTTTAATGGGAGACAGGTCTGAACTGCAGGCAGGCCTGTCTAGCTTTTACTACGAAACTACGCTGTGCAGAAGAAGGTTTGGCACAGTCTTGTCTAACTGTGTTAATAGTTTTACAAAGTGTTCCTAAGGCCACATGGTAGATCCTTTAAAGAATAAAGTCTATTTGCAATATAGTGCCGCCTGAGGTATCGATTCATGGTTCATTCATGGTTGGTTTTCGTCCTTGTCGCTTATGTGCAGAGATTTCTCTTTATGCCCCGAATCTTCTGATGATATTATGGACTTTAGATTAGGGAATACCTAAATTTCTTGCAGTTGAGTCTTTCAGGGATCCTCCTTTTATACGGAATCATGACACTTACCTGTTTTCAATTAATTTAACCTATGAAATGTTCCATACAGGTTTCTTTGAGCAACTTTTCCAGTCGATTGCCTCCTTTTTAGCTCTTTTGCAGGTGTTAAATTAAAAGGGGATAAATAATAGCAAGAGACATTGAATTTCATTAATTTGAACATTAAATATTTGGACTTTGTGAATATATATATTTATAACCTTGCTAACCAGAGAAGTTACATAATTTTACAAAAAATTTCTTCACTTCTTATTCCTAAGAGAAGACGCAACAATTTTTTGCAAAGCAGAATAATGTCTGAAACCACATTTACTACATTTAATGGAAAAAAAAACTATTAGGCATTGCTTTATCCAAGCCAGGCCTCAACGATTGAACTGGCAAGAAATCTTGCTTTTAATCCACACAATTGACAGTGAAACTAAGCATTCTTCACTTCTTAGAGAACAACTAATGGGCGCGTTGAGAATCAGTGCCGCTGTTTTATTCGGACCAAATTTGCTTTGAAAGCTTACACTCCCTGACTCAGCAGTTTTTTTTTTTTTTTTTTCATATTGTTTTCTTCCAGCCTTCGTAATTTATTCACGAACACATTGTTGTCGTCAATATGCTCTGCAATTTCTCCATTTCTGCCACCAGTGCACGCTGAACATATCATTTGGACACATGCTTAATTGCAAATTGTATAGATGCTGCCAAAATACTGAAAAGAAGATTTACTTACTAAACAGTGTTTACTACAACAGAGGCTGCAGGCACTGGAATACTAGCATAAATATTCAAAATGTTCATTCAACTAGACATTTACTTACTGTGAGATTTTGTCATTTTCTGTGTCTGAGTAAGTTTAGTGTCATTTGTACATGATATGATAAGACTAAATGTATATGATAAGCTTTCTCGTTCTTTTTTGATGATGAGACGCTGCAGGAAAGAAAAGATATACATTTTATAATCTGATAATGAAATGGACACACCCTTGTGTCATGATTTTCCGAATTCAAATTAAAAGATTGTTTAATCAATCATCTTTATCTTTACTTATCATCTCGACTGCCTTGGTCACCAGACATACATTTATGGTCAATGTCTTCATTAAATTTAAAAAGTTGTTCCCTCAACATAAAAAGTCGTGACTATGAGAAAAGGATGTAGTTCCCTCAACATAGCATCTCAAGGCCAAGGCTTAACATCGCCTGGCCATGACATAAAGATGTTGTTACCCGGACAAAACGATCTTGTGGCCACGAGATAATATCAGGTTCCCACGAGTTAATATGTTGTGGCCACGACAACATTAAGTGAACCGAACATGTCCCTTACCGGTGTAATTAACACATGAAAATGTTTATTTAAAAAAATCTTTAATTAATTAAGGGTGGGCATGTGGGCATAAGTGCTAGTGTAGCATAAAGCATACAATTATTCTTTGCACAAAGTTTTTTGGACTTCATGTCATTATTATGATCATTTACAATAAGTACTATGGACACTGATAAAAGGACATTTGTGTGCATCACCTGTAATTTACACTTCATGCTATGTTGTTTTTTAATCCTTACCCTTTACAATCTTACATTTATATTAGTTTCTGATTTTGTTGAGCGTGTTTGTGTTTCTCTTTTTATAATTAGCCGTTCCTTGTCCAAGTCACTTTTGCTTTCAATAATAATTTAGTAGGTCACATTTTCAATAAATTTCTTAAAAGTAAATTTCTTAAAAGTTTCTATCCTCATAAAGCAAAATATTTAAGCTACATATATTAAGAGTGGTTGGTGGGCCACTTTTTCCAAATATTTTGTAGCGACTCTTTCTTTAAGAGATAATAGATAAACGGTTGGACGATGCATTGTTGCCAAACAGCCAAGGCTGAACTGCGATTTGAATGACAAAAGCCCTTGAAACTAATAGAATGTGCAAAAATAGATTGTGTGCAAACAAAAAAAATCATAACAAAAAAGAAGCTATTGCACAATGTTTAGGTCAAATGAATGGAAAGTGGGTCATTAAGTCAACTAACAATCCAAGCTGCAACAACACAGAAGGAAAAATTGTATCAGTGATCAAATATAATGTGGCTTAATAGTAGAGGTACATAAAATATAGAATAACCTACTGACTGCCTTAAAGCTGAGAGTTTCTGCCTAATGAGGGTGTGCAATGTAGCAGTCTTTCACAATGTTTTTTTACTGTTTATTAAAATGCAGCTAACCAGTACACCCTGCAAATACACTATGTATTTATAAGTACGGCTCTGTTACTACAAAGTAAATGATAACTAATTGGTGGCTTAGTGTCTGACTGCTACCAGAAAGACCAGGGTTCGCTTCCCAGAACCACCAAGCCACTTGTGGGCCACCTGAGCAAGGCCCCTAACCCTCAAATGCTTAGTTGTATAAAAAAGAAAAAGAAAATTCGCTCTGGATAAGGGCATCTGCCAAATGAGGTAAATGCAAATGTCTCTACGCTATAGTATTCAACTAAAATTTATGAGCCGCAAACACTGCTCCAGCATGACAATACCCCTGTGCACAACTCCCCAGAGCTCCATGAAAACATGATATGTTCTGTTTCGAGTGGAGGAACTCAAGTGTCATGCACAAAGCCCTGATTCTGACCTCAACCCCACTGAACACCTTGCTCTGCACTCCAGACCTCTCCATGCAAAATAACTGTCTGATCTCACTAATACTATTGTGGCTAAACGATCAAATCCGGCTTTCCATAAGTGTGTGGAGGTTAATAATTGGTGTAATAGTGAGACTAAGTCTATATAATGACACAGGGGACTTTTTCTTAAGTGTGAAAAGGTCTTCCCATCATTTAATAGGTCTTGATTTGAATCCAACCCCATTTAAACCTGACCTCACCTAGTAACTTACTGTCCTTGCTTTAATTGTGCACATAGTGAGCTACAGTTATTATACACAGAGGCCTAGCTTGGACGGATCCACATCACAAGTGTTTCACTGACATTTACTCCATCTAATTAGATGATTGCATGAGCCCTCACTTCTGCAGACTAATACTGACTATGGTTTCTGTTTTGGAGCTTCGACAGAGACTCAATGATTTCCTGAAGGTTGCATATAAATAAAAGTGCCTATATTTATGCTCCTCACAGATTTTATCTCTCAGCATGAAGCAGGGGTCTAATCTCTATTAGCACTGTTCAATCTGTTCAAGTTCCTGGTAAACTTCCTTGTTTTTCTAATCATGTGCATTTTGTTTTTCTTCTGTCATGTTTCTCTCCTCTCAGTATCGTAGTTTTTAAGCCCTGCTGTTTCACTGTTTTAATAAAAGAATCTCAAGTCACAATGTGCGATTTTGTTAAGTTGGAGCCATGATTTTATAGCTGCCATGTTCTGTGTGTATTATGCAGTGTTTTTAATTGAGTACTTCCACATTTCGAACCCTCATTTGTTTCACTTTCACGGTATGCTCTTATGAATTAACTCTCTATATGTTTCCTCCCAGAGTTTCAGGCAATGACAATCATTCCTGGGTTGCCCTCAATTAACACCATAATGATTTTATGCACTTATGTACATTCACTGGGCAGTGGCGGCTCAAATGGTTAAGGTGCCAAGTTGTTGATTGAATGACCAGGATGACCTAGGTTAAAGCTCCACCACTACCGGTCTGCCACCGTTTGGTCTTGAGCTAACTAAAAATCAAGTCAGGAACATTTGCATTTGTATTCAAGCACTAAATACACACACACTCTAATACCCCTAAATAAAATCCAGTGCAATCAATTGCCTATAGAAGTCACCTAATCAGTGAAAAGGGTCCAACTGTGTGTAATTTAGTCTGTTCTGTGAAGGCCTCAGTGGTTTGCTAGAGAACGCTAGTGAATAAACAGCATCATAAAGGCCAAGGAACTCACCAGACAGGTCGGGGATGAAGCTGTGGGGAAATTTAAAGCAGTGTAAGGTTATGCCACAACTGCAAACCTACCAAGACATGACCAAGATTCACCTTCCATCAAGAAAATGACCAGAGCCAAAGCTACAATGGAATGGTTTGGAATAAAGAATATTCACGTGTTAGAATTGCCCAGTCAAAGTCCAGACCTAAATCCCATTGAGCATCTGTGGCAAGACTTGAAAATTGCTGTTCACAGACACCCCCCATTAATTCCCAAGAATGGGCGAAAAGATGTGCAAAGCTGTTACAGACATACCACAAAAGACTTACAGCTGTAATTTTAGCAAAAGATGGATCTAGAAAGTATCGATGCAGGGGGGCTGAATACAAATGCACACCACACTTTTCAGATTTTTATTTGCTTAAAAGTTTGAAAACCATGTATCATTTTCGCTCCACTTCACAATAATGTGCTACTTTGTGTTGATCTATCACATAAAATCTTAATAAAATACATTTAAGTTTGTGGTTGTAAGGTGACAAAATGTGAAAAAGTTCAAGGGGTATGAATACTTTTTCAAGGCACTGTATGTGTTTGTGTGTGTGTGAGGTTTCGTCAGACTGTTGTGATCTCTCTGGCTGAGATCAGCAGGAGCGGCAATGACATTATCCAACTGTGTGTGGTCCAGTTTCTATGTGACAATGACCGGCTACTGGATTTTCAATGTCCACCCCCACATTGCTCACCCCTTGCAGCTATTTTCCATCCCCCAGCATCCCTTTTTCCTGCTGTGCATATCACTCATTCTAATGGGCTTCTTTCAGATAGAGAGCAAAAAAAGAACAGCAGACAAAAGTGGGTCAGCCTCCACATCCCCTCATTCACCCACCATGATGGTGACTTGTGGAAGAAAAAGAGGAAATCAGAGAGAGAGAAAGAATGAGAGACCATATGGTGGTCTCCCTCAGACTCAGTTGATCTTCTTGATTTAAAGTGTGTTATTTATAGTATTGCTCCTGTGTAAATCAGTAAGATGACTTACAGGCAAAAAGCACCTTGGAGAAACTCCAAGTATGGAAAGACATGCAGGAAATGTGGCGGAAATCAGAGCTGAAAATTTACTATAGCATCTATAAAGACAGCAGACAGTTATGAGACTAACAACCCATAGTTAGATTTCTAGTAAAATGCTCCCTGACAGCAAATGCAATAAATTTGCTTTCTTTCTATTCTGAGAGGATCAATAATATTAGAAATGCAATTAACACATTCTTTAATTATCCAGAGGTTAAATAGATTTAACACAATTTCAACAAAAGGGTTACAGTGTCTATCTTTGAAAAAACTGTAAGCTAAATTTTGAAAGAAACAGTACAGAACCTTAAATCCTCAACCTGCTACCTTGACACATTTCCCACATCTTTTTTTAAAAAGTGCGTTTAACTGTCTAGAAGAGATGTTTTAGAAGTGGTAAATGCCTCACCTTATCTGGGATCACTAGAAACAGCAGTTGTCAAACCCCTCCTGGAAAAGGGTAATCTCTATAAAACCATATTAAGCATCTATAGACCAATATTAAATCTTCGTTTTATAGGCAAGAAAATTGAAAAGGTTGTTTTCAATTTGCTGTACAATTACTTAAACTTAAATGGACACCTAGACTATGTTCAGTCTAGTTTTTAAGACAGTACTTAAAGATAATAAATTACATTCACTTAAATTCTAAATTTGCCAAAATATCGGTGCTGGTACTTATAGATCTTAGTGCTGCATTTGACCCTGTCGATCATCACACGGGCCTAGAAAGACTAGAAAACTGAGTCAGGCTGGGATGGTCCTCAAATAGTATACGTCATACTTAAAAGAAAGAGGTTATCGTCTGTGACATGTGGAGTCCCACAAGGCTCAATTCTTGCGCCACTTTTGTTCAACCTGTTTATGCTTCTGCTGAGTCAGATAATGAGAACCAAATTGCCTATTAAAGCTATGCAGATGATACGCAGGTTTACCTATCCCTATTACGAAATAGCTACAGTCCTATTGCCTCCCTAAAACCATAAAATCATATCACACCGGTCCTCTGGTCCTTACACTGGCTGCCAATTACATTAAGAATTAATTTTAAATGACTTAATGGCCATTAGGATCAAGTCAGTCAACCATACCAAGGGTTCACTCAAAACAACGGAAATCTGATTTTAACTATTATGCGGCCTGCAGTTGGAACCAGCTACCGGAAGATATTAGATGTGTTAAATCAGAAACCATCTTTAAATACAAACTCAAAACATCTCTTTTGTTCTGCATTTATTGAATGAGCACTGTACTACATCGAAACTGACTATAATTATTCTATATTCTTAACTGTTTTTTGTACAGACATTATTTAATAAAGATAAAGGGCAAACCGCTCAGGTCGTTTACAGGTTTAGCTAATTATGCTAGTAATTTAAGGTTGGTAGTAACACAGTAAATGAGCATCCTATTCTGGTATTGTCAAACAAACAATAACAACGACAAAAAAAACATTGTCTGGCCAATTAGCAAACCCAAATCACAACACCTACGACAATGATGCGACGTACACGTGAAAAAATGTTCTTTGCTAAGGGCATTTTTAACAAATACATGTCATTCCTGTAATACACATTGCATCGTTTATTTAAACTGTGAAAAGTGTATAACAAAAGTGATAAAAATCAACGACCTGTGACCATGTGACACCCACACACACATTCCACTTCCTCAAAAGACAATCTATTAATCTTTCAAGAACTTAATTCCTAATGCAATAAGCTTGACAGCAGCATTCCTACACTCCTTCAGCAGCAATGACAGCATATCACTAACTAAAGAGCAGAATAGAAAATGTATTACTGCATAATAACTATATTTAATGCTGGGCGCAATTAACAAAGACAATTTTGTAAAAAGAAATACCAACAAAATATTATACAAAATTATACAACACAAATGTAGAGTTTAAGTCGTAGAGGTGTAAGTGGAAAGGTGACACTTACCGGCTCTTTAGCTTTCTGTGCTAATACTGCGAAGGTAGAAATCTTGCTGCAGAGGCATTTCGTGTGGACCGTAGGTGAAGGGAGCGTTTTACAACCTTCAACGTCCCAATTTTCCTCCCCAGCCTCACTGTTGATAGGGCAAACAGACAAACACACAATATTTAGTGAAAGCTAACAAACCTAACTAAGCCAATGAAGAGTTTATCGGTGTGTGTGGTGGAAGAGGGGGTGTAAATAAGTGTTCAATATCCAGAGACGATAAATTATATTATATATATATATATATATATATATATATATATATATATATATATATATATATATATATGTTTTCAACTTTTAAATGTTGGCTAATTATTAGTATTTTTATGTTAATAAAATGTTTACATTAAATAAATGTTTTTAATAAATGTTTAAACGTCACAAACGTTCTGTATAATCCATTTTTATAAAGCAAAAACTCAGCCTTTAGCATCAAACAAACGCCAGGTGGTGTTGAACTTGTGGCACTGACATTAGCAATAAAGCTATATAAAATAAAGCAATACATTCTTAAGTAAAAGGTAAATGTCACTATTCAACTACGTTGTGATAGAATAAAAGACATTTAGCTAACAATTAAAAGAGTAGCAACAAAGCAGTGACAAGTTTTACAGCTTAAGCTAAGCACTTTCATATGCTAGCTAAATGTTGATTTGGGTTAACAAACTAACATTAAGCTTGCATTTAAGAGTGATTATCTTAAGCTTGTTGTTGTTGTTAATAAGTTGTTGTTCTGCAGATTAAGCTAAAATGCAAGCTAAATGTTAGTTTGAGTCAACAGAAAACATTTATAAGAGTAGCAGTTAGGGGTTGTTGGGCTCACTTTATATCCATCTTAAATGTTAGCTGGATATTAGCTTGCTAGTTTGCATTGTCAGATTATTAAAAGAGTAGCCATAAAGACAATTTGTTAGCCTTAGCTAATGCTAGTACCTTGGTAATTAGTAGCTAAAATAAGTGTAATACAATATATACTTTTTTAAAGGATAGGATATTGAAAGGATATTTAACTGATTCAAAAAACACAATGTAATTGTTGTCTTTAGTAGAGATTTGGTGGTTTAATAAAAATAAATGGATGTACTGGCAGTTTATTAAAAAAATGAACTAGTTCCTAATTAAAATTTCAAATTCCTTTAAAGCCAAATGTTCAGTAATTTGTACAAGATAAAAACAAGGTTATGCCTCACATGTCAAAAAGAATCTCTATATAGGATTGATCTTAAATTTATAACAAAATTATAGATGAAATTAGAAATTCTCAAACACACATGACTTGACCCTGTCATTGGTCCATTCAACCCCCACCTTCTGCATCCTTTTTTCTTTTTTTTGGAATAATTTAATTTTTATCTCCACTGATGTTTATCATCTACATTTGTCTGCATTAAGTGCCATCTCATTCTTTCTCCTTCTCATTTTATGTTATTATGCCCAGCTTGGACTCCCTTCAATCCACTTAATGAGTTTAAAGCCCGTTATTGGAAAGTTTGATGTTCAGCACTATGATGAACAGTCAATGCTTTTAATTAGCGGTTTAATTCCCAGTAACCTCGCGGCAGGCATGCGTATGCCCACTTTTTCCAGCGGTGGCATGAGAGCGACTGCACTTATCAAATGGACATGTGCCTATTAATACTAATTTGCTAATTAATTGCAGTGGATGCATGATGAAGGAGCGTTTGGAGAAAGCCTTTCATTGGAAAGCTGTTTCAATATCTCAGTGGTGAATTAATTATCCCAGCTGAGGCAGCTATCGAGAACAATGTGCAATGATTTACTGGATAGAAAAATATTACTTACAGTGTAAACATTCCATTGGGTTGAAATGATCTATACAGATGGACCCTTTTGACAATTATGCATATTTTAATTATTCTCTTTTTTTTCAAGCCAGACATTTTGTTAGACACCAAAGCCAGACAATATAATGTGACTTTAATGTGCAAATAAGGATTAATTTGTGTGCTAAAATTAGTGTAAATTAATTCTTTGATTCACTGTTTTTCTTTCTTTTAATGAAATAATTTTTTGTCATTTTTGTCGATTATACATTTATGGCTTTTTTGGCAGATGTCCTTATTCAGAGCGACTTACATTTACCTTTTTATACAACGGATTAAGGGCCTTGCTCAGGGGCCCAACAGTGGTAACTTGGTGGTGGTGGGAATCAAACCCCAATCTTCTAATTAGCAATCCAAAACTGTGCTACCACTTCCCCCAATTTTTTCCCCACTTGTGCTACCAATTATAAACAAATGGTTTAACTGCAAATAAACCAAGGAGCGGTTTTATTTAGTAGACCGGGTTTCTGAGGAAAACTTACATTTACTTTATAGTGAAAAAGATATTCAGGCTGATTTTGAGCTGATTTCTCCGCCTCGAACAATGTTCCAATTATCTTAGTGGTTCTAAAGATTATCTTATCAGATATTCATGTGGTGTGCCTTGTGTTAAGAGTGACTGAATCTGCTAAGAAGAACATTAGAGGGAGAGAGAGGTGGGTAGGACCGGAGGGAACCCAAGCCGGAATTGAACCCGGGTTGCCGAATTGCAACTGCGAATGTGGGTGCGGACGCCTTGAGCCACTACACCATGGCGCTGGCCACATTCTAATAATCTTTTAGGATGTTAAATATCTATTAGTGTGTATCCAGCATTAGTCTGTTTGGTTTAGTTTTTCACAGCGTATATTCAAATACAAAAAAGGTAGCAGGAAAAAAAATCTTGAGGAGAGGTACAAGGCTGTACTTGTAACATTAAAAAAATGTAATCAGTTTGTCTGCACATAATATGCATAGTTAATTTTATTTAATTTGATTAGATTTTACAAAGCAACTTGGGGGTTAGGGGCCTTGCTCAGCGGCCCAGCATAGTGGCTTGGTGGTGGTGGGAATCCAGGTCTTCAAGTTGGTAGTCCAATACCTTAACCACTCTGTACCACTGCGCTTGATATTTTAATAAGGTTATTATGCTTACAATGTTTAAAGTGCTAAATTTTTATCAGAAGATCTGGATTAAGGCCCAATCATTGCCAAGCTTCCAGTATTGGGCCTTGGGCAAGGCTGTTAACCTGCCCCATGCTCCATGCCCTGTACTCTGACCCAAGTTATCTAAACTTGGATATGCAAAAAACAATTTCACTGAAATAGGAATTTGACAAATAAATATCTTACACATTTTTTCCATAGTTTTTTTTCCCAGATTTATCATATGTGCACTCAGACTGACTCTAATGAATGTTTTTGATCTTATTATATCACAAGCTGGAGCTGGATTCCATTGTAAACAAACCTCTTGAACTTTCTAGTTTCATCATTTTTCCTAATGTGAGCTTCATCAATAACCCTGGTGAAAATAAAGTGCATATTTACTATGCCATGGAAAATGGTGTTGTAATTAAAAGCATACCTCACTGTAGAGCAAAATTTGAATGCAGCCCATTAGGCAGTGCTATAGCCGAACACGCATTTATGCTGAATATTGACTTGAAGTAGTGTGTCTTGGATCTAATGCAATAAGGCTCCTATCATTTCACAGACAAGAGTAAACTATATTTTCTTGAAGGAGTAAAATGATTCTAAAGATTAATAATCAGCTTGTATGTGAAATCTTTCCCGCTCACATTTGGGAATGATGTATTTCACAGCACCGGTAACAGGTTTGATTATTTTTTTTTATTATTATTTATTATACAGGGCAGTACGGTGGCTAAGTGGTCAGCATTGTTGCCTCACAGCAAGAAGGCCCAGGTTGAATTCCCAGGCAGGGGCCTTTCTGTGTAGAGTTTGCATGTTCTCCCCGTACATGGTGGGTTTACTCCGGGTACTCCGGTTTCCTCCCACAGTCCAAAATATATAAAGTCCATGTATATTAGGTTGGTTGGTGATTCTAAATTGCCCATAGGAGTGAGTGTGAGTGTGTGTGGCCCAGTGATGGGCTGGTGAGGGTGTCCAGGGTGTACCATGTCAGAGAAGGCTGGGACGGGTGGGATAGACAGCATATCCCTGTGACCCCGAATTAGATAATAAGCAGGTATAGAAAATAAAAGAATTAATGAATGAATAAATTTATCATACAATAAAAGAAAATCTGACAAAATTGTTGTTTGTCAGACGTATGAACATGGTCACACTGTAAGACTTGTCGTAATGTCAGAAACGTCACACAAGAAAACTCGTCTGGAGTTTTGCGATATCAAACCGTAACACATTCAGTAATGTGTATTGCATTCTATCGCAAAACATCGCTAGCAGCAAACAATCAGCATTGATGACACGGTATACAGGCACTCCTTTTACTTCTATAGCTCAATACGTTTCTCTTCTTGCTGTTCTGTCCACCGGACCCTTTCAACATTTCCCTGAAATGGTTTGAAATTGTCACGTTAACCAAGACATCACGTTCGGAGCTCCTATTGACGGGTATTGTAGGAGACGTCTCATTGCAGGAATGTGTCTGATATCTTCCGACACTGCCAGAATCGTATCTGAGTAAAAAACTGATCACAATAGCTATTAATTGGCTGTCGGTGAACATGTCAAACTAACTATCAAAGACAACAGATTTTAGCATTGGATTATAGAAATCTCTTTAAAAATCTTTAAAAGTGTCAAAATTTGTCTCAGACAATCAAAACGTGGCCAAAATTGCACAGTGTAAGCCTGGATTTATGCCGCATGCAAGTACTTTCATAGTAAATGCGTGAAATCCCTTTTTTTCATTTTTCTTAGTGCAATATTGTCAAAATGGCTGCCTATGAAAGATATGAAAAGGGTGTATTATATATATATATATATATATATATATATATATATATATATATATATATATATATATATATATATATATATATATATATAATAAAACAATAAAGAAAGAAAGAAGAAATAGGTGTAACTTTCCTGCCATATTTTCTGCGAAACATTGCCACCAGTCTTTCATTTTTAAGGTTATGCTTTCATAATAATATTAAATCAATCCTTCTAATCATTTTTCTTCACAGCTGCCGACTTGAGATACATTACCATGCATTCTTTCATTAAATTTTTATATTAAAAAGCACTGATATCTGAAGCACTTAAAATGCTTTGATTTCAACAGTAATAGTATGTGATGATATATGACATCTGTGTGAATGTTGTTATGCTGGGAAACAGATAAAAACAATAGAGATGTGGATGAACGTTATGATTAATGACATGTATTGTATAAAACAGGCTGCAAGCTGTGAGACGATATCAAGTAGACCAATCACAGCTTGTTTTTTTGTTTTTACAGGCTTTTACATAGAAAACAAGTCAAATTCTGGAGGGTTAAAAAGTTTGTTGTTTTTGCTGATCAGCCACTATTGGTCATTAATAGCTGGGTAACTCATGTTCTTTAAATTACTTCTTTCCCATGTGTTTTTTAGCTACTCCTGCCCTACTCACTAATGATTACCTGATACAGGTGTGTTTAATGTGTTAAGAAGGTAGGAGATACCAAATTATCGGCTCTTTCAACACTCTAACTTTAGCTAAAATGGTATCTTCCAGCTTCTGAGTGACTATATATATATATATAAATGTGTGTAGCTATGTTTTAATAACGTTATAAAGAAAAACCCTTGTATACCCTTGTAAGTTCATGAACTCACATTTCCACTATGTAGACCAGCGCAACATAAACAGAGCTAAAGAAAATGAATTCTGATGTCCTTGGTATTCTGTCCGATGATATAACAGTAATATTTTTTTAAAAAGTGTTTGTAAAATTCTGTCGATTCTTTATGTGGACTATATTTTTTTTTATTTTGTTGCATTTTTGCATACTTCACAAGCTCTGCAGGACAGCAAAGAATGGTATAAGAATGAGTCATTTTCAGATCGTGCTAAATCCACCAAACAAGGATTTTCGAACACTTTTGCTTGTTTTTGCATGTTGCACAATACTCCATTCTTTCTCTAAGTGCTTCTAAACAATGGTGGCTCTTATTTGGAGATGCATGAACACGGTTGAGAGTTGTTATATAAGTAGGGACAGTCTTTCTTATATTCCGCTTGGGTGTCTATTATAGCGTAAAGGCTGCTGTATGCGGGATGTTCTTGACATTTCGGTAATTAAAGAGATAGAGCTGAAGAAGAGGGGGAACAAATGCGTTTCCTTTTTTTTAATTTCTACCTCTCCCACACATGTATTAGCTCAATGGGTCATTTAACAAACTGATGTAACAAAAATGTGTGACTATTATGCACTGCATGGCTAAAAGTTTGTGGACACCTAACCATCACAACTATATGTCTATTTATTCAAAGTCATTTTTTTGGAAAGGCTCTCCTGTATACATTAGAGTAAACCTGTGGGAATTTGTGTGTATTCTGCTTCAACAGCTGTAGTGAGATCAGACTAGCTAAAGAGGTCTGGGGTGCAGTCAATGTTTCAGTCTATCCCAAAGGTGTACAGTGAGAGCCTGTGCAGGACATTTAAGCTCTTTCAACCATGTGTTCATTGAGCTTGATGCAAATTTGTGAACACAGATAAAAGAACCATATTAATAAGATGGGGAAGTATTAGTGCAGTGGTTAAGGTGTTGGACTCTGCTGGTTTCTCTCGACTGTCTGTCCTGGCGTCCTAGCCTTTGAGCAAAGCCGTGTCTACAGATAAACAGATCCTATCAATGTTGTCATCATAAATCCAGAATGAACAGTAGATTATTGTCTTAATGCATGACACATGCAATAGAGATTACCCATTACCACTGGGAATTGTGGATTATGGACATCAGACACATTCAAATGAGTATGTGTGTATGGCATAACAAGGTAAAGTTAGTTAGCCAGGGCTAAAGAAAAAAACAAAAAAATAAGATTGAGATTTAGAACGCTAGGGGCACTGAACCTTTTTTCTATTAAAACAATTATGTAGTAATCATGGGTAGTTTTGAAAAAATGAATTACTGAGGTTATTTTAGTTCTATTCCTACTTTGCAGAATTGTACATAATTATACAATGTGCAGTGTTGGCTGAAACGGTTAAGGTGCTACGTTGTTGACTGGAATACCAGGAAGACCTGGGTTCCAACAGCCAGTCGGCCACTGTTGGATCCTTGAGCAATACCCTTAACGCTTCCTGCTCCAAGGGCGCTGTGTTATAGCTGACCCTGTGCTCTGACCACAACTTTCTGGGATGTTAAGTACCAGTGTAAAGTATATGTGACAAATCTAGACAGAGCTGCAGACTGACAGCAGAAAGTCCAGACTCTGAAGCAGCTATTCTTGGAAAAGAAGGCTTCTGACTGACATGTAAAGCAACCAGTCAAATAGAAAGTGGTGACACAGTGGTCAAGGTGCTGGACTACTGATCAGAAGATTGTGGGTTCAATTCCCAGCCCCGCCGGAATGCCACTACTATGCTGCCCCTAAGCAATTTGATAACTCGCTTACATCATCTTTTAAAAAGGACCTGCATCTGATATCTGCATTTACAATATACATGGCGAAACAACTCTAAAATAAACGTACAGACCGGAAAAATTAAGTAAAAATGGTTACAGACAAAACAGGTGAAAAATAAATAAATATCAAAATACACAGCTGTGCTATGTTATATATACACCGTCGTTGGTGTCCACCTGATTTGATGTTATGTGCCACCGTCGCTTATTCATTGATGTTTAACTCGGATTGACAAGTAAAAACATTGATGTCGCTAGTAGCTTTTTATTAGCAACACTTTTTAAGTCAAAGGTACAGTAGATACTGTCATAATTCTATGTAGCTTTTGTGATGGTTCCCATATATCATACAACTACTATAGTAATACATGTGTCTGTTGTAGTTGTCTTCTAGACGCCCATCCAGACAAGACCAAAAAACTTTGCTGCAGCAACGAATAACCTGCTGGTTTGTTTGGTCTTGTATGGATGAGAACCACCCCGACTGAGCCTGGTTTCTCCCCCCAAAATTTTTTTCATTCGGTCACAGATGAAGTTTTGGTTCCTTTGCCGCTGTCGCCTCTGGCTTTATTGGGGACTTTTAATTTATAGATACTAGTTAAACTGAACTGATTGTTTTTAGTGAGTGTTTACTATTGTCTTATTTGATTCTTTGACACAATCTTTACTGTTAAAAAGCGCTATAGAAATAAATGTGATTTGACTCGACTTGTGGATCTGAGTTTCAAATTCAATTATGTGACTCAACTTTATTCTACTTTACTACAGACGTTAAGCTGTTACCAAATTAAGACACCAAATGATGCTAATGGACAAAGAAAAATAGCAAACTTTCAAATGTATCTCACAGACACCCCCACCCCCACCTCCACACACATACACAAATACACACACACAAAAATGCCATGAAATGCCAAGGCAGTCATTTTTCACACTTGTGCATGCAAGGCCAACTCCAATATTCAATTAGGCCATGCTGTGATAGGCATAATGAGGCAGCGCAGTGCCTGGCCCTGTCCTTTACCGCTGTGTCCTTGGCACAAAAAGCTGCTGCAATTAAATGACCAGATTAGTGTCAGCGGGTATCTGACTTTAAAGCTCTACATTTGTTTTTGTTCCATTTGTTCACTTTAAAGCCATCTGATGGCAGATAATCAGGATACAGCCTAAATTAACTCACCTTCTTTGTTCTCTCAACCAAAGCTGGTACTTTAGTGTTCGGAGATAAAAGCACTGATTATTCCTTTTTTTGTCGCTTTTTTTTTAATGCAAACGTCTATAAAAAGGCACACACCATTTTGGAAGTAACCAAAATTATGCACATAGGCATTCAGAGCTGAGGTTTAAAAACAGAAAGCGGGTTGTGCACATAGTATAAGATTTGTGAATAAACCGAGAAATTGGGTGTGTTTTATTTAAAAAAAAAAAAACAAACCTAACAAACAAATAGAAATAAAAGAAAAGTGATTAAGGTTGGACCGTTAACTGGAATAGTGGGGTTTGATTCCGAGCACCACCAAGGTGAACCCCTGAGCAAAGCCCTTTATCCACATTTGCTTAGTTATATAAGAGATATAATGTAAGTCGCTCTCAATAAGGGCATCTGCCAGAAGCACACATAACAACCCTGATTTAGTAGCTTGGGTATCATTTGAATTACAGACATGGCACGCACCAATCAGCTGTAACATTGAAACCACCTGCCTAATATTGTCTAGGTTCTCATTCTGCCACCTGGTAAAAAAAGGTTCTCTTGGCATCTGGCAGCAAGTGGATCCTTTAAATTCTGTGCGCTATAGGGGGTGATTTAGCAATATGTTCTAAAGTGGTTCGAATCAATTTAGACTGGCTAGCATTCACAAACTTCAAAAATAATGGCGTGCAAAAAAGGGGGACATAAACTATAATAAAAAAAAAAAATAAAAATCTTCCAAAGTAGATCTAAATTTCTGAGAAAATGATTCAGTTCCGCTCATGATTAGGTCCAATTAAGACATTTCAAATGTTTTAAAATTGACAAAATAATAAAGATAATGAAATTATAATAGCTACATCGATAAAAGGAGATAATTGAAGACAAATGTAATAGAACAAAACACTCATTGAGGCAAGAATCCTCAATAGAAAATTAATCTGGGAATGACGCAAAATCGCTTTATAGCCAGTTTAGTACATTATAATATTCAACTTCATTGTGCAAGGTACGTGTACAGAGCCAATGAAATGCATTTTTTGCATAGCCTATCTTGGTAAGTTGGGGTCAGAGCGCAGGGTCAGCTATGATACAGTGCCCCTGGAGCAAGAAAGGGTTAAGGGTCTTGCTCAAGGACCAAACAGTGGTTGACTTGGTGGAGGTGGGGCTTGAACCCAGGTGTTTCTGGTCTTCAGATTAACAACTCAGCACCTTAACCATTTGAGCTACCCTTGCCCTGTTAAAAGTAAAAAATAAAGCCTACCTCTGTGTCATACTGACCTATATAGCTAAAATCTGGACTGTATGGTCATTTAATGCCAGTGTGAACCACAGCTGGGTCGACGGGTTCTAGTTAAAGCTTCATGCTAATAGGCTTTAAGCATAAAGTAGTTAAATAATAAGGGACATGTTCAAGTGCTAGGGATCTGACAATTATTTCTTTTAGTCTCCTATGAAAACTCAGCAGAGGTTCTAAGATTCTGAGCGCTAGCGTTTTTTGAATGGCAGATAGCATGGCCACCTTTATGTTCCTGACACTAAGTCTAAGCTTCTTTTAAGAGATAATCCTCCTTTCCTGATGCAGTGCTCTGAAAGCAACACTGCCGCATGGGTTAGCTTTCACAGTGACCTGCAGCACTAATCAAATGCCACGGCACCTTTCTTTTGCTAACGGGATCAAGATGAAAAGACTTTAAAAAAAATGGGAAGTAGAAAGGTGTACGGGCCCCCTAAGGTTGGACTTTGCGAGTTTGTTAAATCGACCTTAGAAACTGAACGAGGAAAGGCGAACAGGCAAAAAATAACACGGCATACGGCATCCAGGAACTGGAAGAGACAAGCTGACGGCGTTCCTGTTCGGTTTTAAAACAAATAACACGGCCACCCAAATGCAAACAGGTAATACATCATTCTCATAGATTATCCTGCCAAGTGATTCCCCAGTGTGGTATAATGTATGTCTAATGTTTGTTCTTTACATGAATACTAGCCTCTGGATGAAGCTAATCTAGCACTAGAGAATGTCATCTATCATACACTAGCATGGGGTAATACGAAGGGATTGTGGAAACCTCCCGAGGGAACGTCTTTTTAAAATGTTACTGAGTTATAAAAAATCAATTTGCCTTTTAGGGGTATTTCTTTGTATCCTCTACATCCTTTTTTCATCTGGAGATTTTCCCATCATCATCATCATCATTACCTGAAAAAGGAAAAACTTTAGTACTCACCGATAAGATGCCAAAAGTAGAGATACTCCGTGACCAGGCAGGTGCTTACTGACTGTTTATGACAGCAGTCATTAAAACACACTGTCCCCCTCATCCTGATAACCCCGCCCTCAAACACACATACACACACTCCTGCCACAGGAGGCAATTTATTTCCACCTCTGGGGCTTTACATCCCTGGTTATATTTAGACTTATGTAGGAAATCCTGTGGTATGACATTTGTCTTAACGCACCACGCTATGAAGGTAAATGCAAAGAAAGGGCAACGCTCATACAGTGAGCTAACTAATCACTGATGAAATGTCGTTATTGAGAGACGGAAGAAGAGAGAGAGAGAGAGAGAGAGAGAGAGAGAGGGAGAGAGAGGGAGAGAGAGAGAGTCTCATGCAGTAAAACAGATCCTGATTTATATACCAATTCAACACATTTTATTCTTCAAACACTTGGGGATTAGTGTCAGTGTCTGGGCTATAACCTTCTATAGTAAGAAAAAAAACCCAATCCTGATGTTCGTCGTCCCCAAAGAGATCTTAATCTCCTATTATTCTCTTCTTATCTTATTTTCTTTTGTTGCTCTGGCTAAAATAAGATCTTACTGCTGATCTTCAACAGTGGAGAAAGTCCAACGTTCGGCGTGTCTCCTTTTTTATTATTGCTCATGTCTTTTCACAGTTGGAGGGCAGAAGAAGTTCAGGAGGCTTAAAGTGCTCCAGTTATGAATGCCAAACATCAGAGATAACGCTCTGTGGGTTTTGTCTGAGGGTGTATGGCTAAAATAAATAATCTGTAAATCCCAGAACGTTAGCTGTTTAAATTCCAACCAGGCCATAGTCATTTATAAGCCCATAAGCATATATTTTCTGGGCAACCAGGAAGTAACCATTTTGCAGGATTATGTTAGATGAGATATATGGTACATTAGAGGGTAGACAGCTTTACTAAGAATGTTGAAACAGATACAGATGGGATTAATTTTGACACGGTCAGTGTGAATGGTTAAACACTTTTATACATTGTTTACATGTGTAGACTAGACAATACTTAAAAAACATAAATCATGATTTTCTGCTGCACTGGTGTTCTGGCAATATGTCCTACCTGTCAAAATGTGCAACCCACATGCAGGCGCATAAGGTTTTTTTTTTTTAAGTTTGAAAGTTGTGTATCTGAAGACCCGCTGAAAATTTTGAGCTACCTTGTATTTACAATTTGGAATTTTGATGTAAAATGTAAGTTTTTTATTTAAAATGCTAATATGAATTCATATTTAAGGTGGTAGTCTGTTTTGATGGGTGTTTTGAGGTGGCAAGACGCACCACCCGTTTCTACATCCTTGTTCAAGGTGGTAGTTCGTTCTGATGGGTGTTTAAAGGTGACAAGATGCACAACATTTGTTTCTACATCCTTATTTAAGGTGGTAGTTCATTCTGATAGGTATTAAAAGGTGACAAGATGCACAACCCCTGTTTCTACATCCTTATTTAAGGTGGTAGTTTTTCTCATTGGTGTTAAAAGGTGACAAGATGCACAACCCTTGTTTTTACATTCTTATTTAAGGTGGAAATTCGTTCTAATGGGTGTTGAAAGGTGACAAGATTCACTACTCACATTTCTACATCCTTATTAAAGATGGTAGTTTGTTCTGATTGGTGTTTAAAGGTTACAAGATGCACTACCCCGATGACTACCAAATAACAATAAATGTTCGATGGTAAAACGTTGCTAATTCATTAGTTTATGCATGTAATCCACATAATTATTAAGCAGTTTAGTTGTTAAGTAGTTTAATTTTAGCAATATTTATAAAAAAGAATGGTAATTACAACACTGGTGACCCAGACAATTGCGCTTATAAACCACATAAGGATACCCGGAGCAAACGTTTGATCGTGTTGCTTTAACAACTACTCCATAGTTACATAATACTGTTCATCAAATTATCTTGTCTTTTTTACATTTTTTTCATCTTTTTTTTATGTGCACCAGGGAGCTTTGGTATTTTTGATATTGTAAGCAGCTTTGATAGATTGTAATAAAAAAAAAAAATTGTGTTTTGAATGACGAATCTAGCCACTTATTATTATTGGGTAAGTCTGAGTGTGGCGGGAATAGGGGAGGACAAGTCTGATATGTTAAATGATTATGAATCATTGTAATTTTTTGGAATACTGAAAATAATTATACTTTTTTTGTATACAGTTTTAATAAAAAATGTTCAACAATAATAATAATAATAAATTCATTTATTTGGATTTGGGCACCCCTGTAGGTGGGCAGCGTCACTAGCATGTGCCTATTCTGCCTAATGATTTTTTTTGTTTAGTTTTCAGTTAACTTGTGCTCACATTATTAATTATTTTACAGCTTATGATATTGTGGTCAGAATTGGGCTCAAAGTAAAGCCAAGTTCACAACCCAGATTTTCACTCGCTGACAGGTTCTCCAAATTTGCAGAGGAATACCAGAAATCAGAGGCGAATCTCTGCTTGTTCACACGAGTGACGATCACAAAGTGTTATTGATCAAAGACTTAATCTGAGGATATCACCTGGATGGACCAGCCATGACTAGCTAATGAAAGATCGAGATACAGGGCAGCGGGAAGTTTAAGGAGGAAATGATTACTGTTATAAGCAAGCATGACTTTGTTTACTATCTATTTTTTACCCTTTCACTGCAAACCAGCATGCAGACCATTTGTATTGCAAACTTCTTGCAGGCTACCGTTATAATAATCTTCTCATTCTCTCACCAGATCGCTGATCTCACATGTAATCCTTATTATGTCTTTATCACTTCTCGTATTTGTATGGTTGTGAAACATAATTTGCGGACCAGACAGATTTGTAGGCGATTCTTTGTATCCTAAAGTCACGCAGTGTGTAACATGCTGTCACTGATCCACTGTGCAATGTGAACTGAATGTTACCCCAGATAGCCGTGCAGTGTGAAAACAACAATGTTTTTTTTAAGATTGTGACCTGTAATATAAGTATGTTTCTCACTCTTTACCTTCTTAAGCAGGAAGAATCAACTTATTTTAGAAGTGAATCAAAGCAACAAATAGAAACTGGGAAAAAAAAATCTATTTGTTTTTCTGCAATCACATTAAATGTGTATTTCTGCCTCATACCTGTGCTACTACTATTTTCTGTGACCGTGATTCATTTAATGGTTGATTAATTAATTGATTGACTGTTTGAATGAATAAATGAATGAATAAATAAATGAATAAATTAATGAATAAATTAATAAACAATGTATCAAAAACCTATTATTTGCACCACAGTTTATGAGGCTACTGTATTTCCCACTTTTTTTATCAGGTGTGTTGTTTAGCAGCACAGATGCACACACTTACTTACAATTATGACCCATCCCTTGCCCTATTAGTGGTACAAATTTGACCCCACTAACCACTTCAATATTTCCAGGTCATTTAAAATTGCCTACAGCAGCAATTGTGGGCCTTTAACTGTTCAGAAGAAGATAAATGAGGGCAGAAAAGTTTGCATGGTAAAATGTGTCCTGCGATGAACTGAGAGCTGCAGTGGCACTATGTGATAGCGCCTAATGACCTATTGATCATGAGGGCTGCAAACTGAATCAATAGAGACATTTATAAAGCTTTTCACCTGGAGCACAGCTGTTAGTGTGAGTGGCTGGACCACTGGCACATGGATTATCACCCATGCGGTCTAAGGAAAATCAAATCTTTACAGGAAGGTTCTGTTTCCAAAGATTAAATCTGATATACAATTACTTATCACCACGCCAGGAATTATCATTTATTTTAGTTCTTTAGCGGAATAGAAATTATCCGATTTTTTATCAGTTAGCGAATTAATGAATTTTTGGTTGCAAATCTGATATTTAAAACACTGTTGCTGTTTCAGTGTTAGATGTATTTACCTCTGTCTCAATAACTGAGCGCTTGAGCATCTGGGAGAGCAAAAACTGGACTTGATATACACTATACTGACCAAACATATGTGATTTACTTGCCATTTTGCTGTCAGTTTAAGCTTAAAGTCTTTCAACTACAATTTGGAGCTTCAATGTGAGCTTCAATGTGTGCATTCAGCTACAATAGTATTAGTGAGATCAGACACTGACGTCAGGTAAGGAGCTCTGTGGTGCAGTCTGTGTTCTAGTTCATCCTAAAGGTGTTCAGTGGTGTTAAAGTCAGAGCTTTGTGTGGAACACTGATGCACAGGGTTATCATTTTACTGTAGAAGTGTTAAAGTCTCTTAGTTCCAGTAAAAAAATAAAATACAAATAGAAATACAACTCTGTGCTTCCAAATTTGTGGCGACAAATATTTCTAGCACCACCAAGGAAGATGGTGGGTTTGATTCCCACCACCACCAAGAACCCGCAAATGCTCAGTTGTATAAATGTGATAAAAAATGTAAGTTGCTTTGAAAAAGGCTGGAAAAGAAATGTAAATAATAAAACTATGCCACTATTTATGCTTAGTACAATAACAAGGTTATTGTATATGGAAAAAATGATTGTCATATCTTTAATAAAAAAAAAAAAAAAATATATATATATATATATATATATATATATATACATAAAAAAAAAATGCTTAATTTTATCCCTACATCAAACAAAGGCAGCATACGTATGTTATATTTTATGCAACAGATAACTGTATTGTATTTCCAGTGTGGTTGTGGGTGTATGTGAGCAGATTGTTGAGTCTGGAGTTTTTTTGCTGATGTACATGGAAAGTCATGATTTGTGCAGGCAGATGGTGCCGACATATGGGCGTTTAAAACACTGAGCTGTAAGCAATGAAGAAATAGCCCTGGCCAAACGACAGTATTATTGAATAAACAGAAGTAGGAGCTGATTGGCTGCCAACTTAGAACATAATTCCTGAATGAGAGTGCACATGTGTATGCAGTTTACTTGACATACGCACACACTTACTTACACATACCACTAACAACCTCATTTTAAAAATGTCTGTTTGAACTGGATACAAAGAGACTGAGTGGGAAGACTGATGGCCAAAATGTTATTTCATGAACAGGAAGCAATAAATGTCCTTTGAGCTGATTTAGTGCAATTAAATTGATTGGCAGGGCCTTCAAATCCAAATCTTTGAAAATTTGTTTATTATGTTTCACAAAAAATTCTTAACTAACTTCAGTGCTGTATTCATTCCTCCATTTATCTTCTATACACACTTATTCCCTAATTTGGGGTCACAGGGATCTGCTGGAGTCTATCCCAGCCATCAAAAAGGCAGGAGGGGTACACCCTGGACAGGTTGCCAGGCCATAACAGGGCCACACACACTCACTCACACTCCTATGGGCAATTCAGAATCACCAATCAACCTAAAATACATGATTTTGGTCTGTGGAAGGAAAACGAAGTACCCGGAGTAAAACCCACACAAGCATGGGAAGAAAATATGCAAACTCCCCTGCCCGGAAATCGAACCCGGACTCAAGATCAGTTGAAACATCTTAAGCTTAAAGCACTGAAAATAAGACCACTTGAGTCAATAGAAAATAATCAATTGCTAGCAGCTATAATTTTAGCCTGAATTTTCATAAATTCTAGAAAGCCGAAGCCATTTTCAGCAACTAAATGCAAAATGAGGGCTGGCACTTACACTGAATCCAACCATGTGTAGTGACATGACAAATCACATGGCATGACATGACATGGCAAGGAAAGCCAGAACATTACCTGGAACCCCAACTATTAATAGCACCCCTAAAAGCTAATTATTAAGATTAATAAAATCTGCAAACTAATTTTAAACTCTTTACATAAGTATCTGTGCCTTGTGCAAGTTTATTTTATACACTGTATATATTTTTACATATTATTATTATAATTAGTTTTATTTATTATTATTATTAATTTTAACTATTAAATAAATTATAGACAGTAACAGTTAAAAAGGAATATTATTTCATAATATCAGCTAACAAGCATTAGAGCATCTTTATTTTGGCAAGCAGACAGCTAAAGAAACTGAGTCGCTCAAATCGTTTTCTTGGCTTTTTTTCGTCAGAAAGCATCTATCATAGTTAAAATTACATAATTAGCAAATGCGACCTAGAAATGTTTTATTAAATAGTGTAATAAGTTGGTGAAACACCTGACAGGAATCATGAGCTCACTTTATTCTCAGATTCCAGTTCTTGGCTAATAAAAATGAAACCCAATGTAGACTTCATCTGCCCCAGGGTTCAATGCATTGTGCTTTATGAGAAGCCTATTTGCTCACTGCAGCTGTAAAGGATGGTGTCAATAGATCAGAATAAATGAATCTAATAATCCTAGGGTGAGCATACATCCTCTTTTTCCTGGACATGTTTTTGGACCTAAAAAATGTGTCCAGCCAGGATTTCTAAATAGACCTCTAAATTTGCTTTACGTAGTCATTATTTATTGTGTGTGCCTTTCCGTTGCTTTTGCCTTTTTTCTTAAAGTCCAGCTTTTGCGCTTCATCACTGGTCAGTCATATGCGCAAACATCGGTCATCTCAATCATTAACCTTATCACCACGCCAGGAGATAAAAATCAAAAAGAAAATTCCGATTTTTTTGTCTGGGTTGGAATCTGTATAAAGTAGAACGTATGAACTGTAAAACCAGTTACAGTACAGTACGTGAATAAAGGTGCTAGCGACCTAGAAGCCCACATTAGCTCCGCAGAATGCAAAATTGCTGAAAGTTCGTCTGGTAAATAAACTAAATATTTTTTTTCTAAAACCAGGTAAAACAGCAATAGTGAGGTTTTAAAGGCAACTTTTTTTAAAATTTAGATTAACTTAAATTAACGTACAGCAATAATGTTACGCAAAAGGTGTTAAAAGCTTATTGTATAGTTGAAGGGCAAAATTTGAATCGAAATGGTGTGTTACTTGTATCTCCATTAAAAAACATTTGTATCTACTTTATAAATAATAATAATATAATATAAAAAAATAAATATAAATAAATTATAAATATTTATCTGCAATCTTTTTCCACTTGCTAAAAATAAAACGAAATGGATGCCCTACATTTACAGCAAAGCGACTTACTTTTATCTCTTTAATACAACTGAGAGTTAAGGGCCTTGCTCAGGGGCCCAACAGTCATGGCTTGGAGGAGCTGGGAATCAAACCCACAATCTTCGGGTTGGTAGTCCAACATCTTAACCATGAGTTACCACAGTTCCTTACATCAGACTGTTTTGTGCATCGAGAATTATGTATAGTATTTTTTGTATAGAATAAAGAGGCCAGTATTATTTCATCTAAAAAGCATTAAATAAATGTTACAAATAATGAATGACAATGCATTAAAGTTAAAGGAGTGTGTATTGACTCAGTCTCGTGTAGATCCACCTGTAAACCTGGCTTTGATCCGCATGTGTACAATAGACTTAAAAGATTGCTCCTTATCCACTAACATCTGCTTTAGCTTATTTTGCTCCTGCTGTTCTTGCCAAATGTTTACTTCAGACTGTCTGGCTGTAAGTAACTACTGCATACATCAGTGTCCATTTTTGGCAAGGTATTTCACCCTGTTGATTTTGCAACGCCTCATTGAACATGTCATAGTTGTGGGAGGATTTTGTTAGCGCTTGTTAGATCTACAGAGAAAAAAAAATGGATGGTCATGTTAAGGTTGGAGTGGAAATTTGCATGAAGTAAGACTGCGTAAATAGCAAACACAAAGAATGCATTCATATGGAAAATACAAAATCAACGTCACCTCTGAGAATTCCAGTCTCACAAGCTCATGCTAAATTCAGCTAATGGATAAAGTAACAGGCAGATTAGTGTATCTCAAACTATATATTTTTCTGTTTGGGAAAACTGTTTAAAGAGTGTTGTCCTGTGTCATACACGGAGTTAAATCTCATAAAGACATGATCAGAACATGTAAAAGTATGAAATCGAATCTCAACCCTAAAGGTGTAAAGTAAACTTCCTGTCTTCTTCAACTGTTACAACCACTGTCTGATAATTGCGCCCCTCCCCCCAAATAATATGATTGGAAAAACCATGCTGCCGCTGTGTATTGTAAATAGCAATGGCTTATGTATGCTGTGTAGGTATAAAAACACAAACTGGACAAAAATGTGTTTTAAGTCTTCCCCTCTCTTGCCTCACAGTGGTTTAGTCCAAATGCCTGACTGCTTTCAAATTTCTGGAGGATAATGGCGTGGTCTCCCTGCTACACTGGTAGTAAGGCTTTCCTCTGTGTATACAAGTACAATTTTAGCTGTATTATTTGTGTCCCCTTCAAAAATATTTGGGCATTCATTTATCTTCTATACACAGGGTCACAGGGATTTGCTAAAGTCTATCCCAGCCATCTCTAAAAGGTCGAAAGGCAGAAGGGGCACAGCCTGGACAGGTCATCAGTCCATAACAGGGCCACACACACACTCACTCCTGTAGGCAATTTAGAATCACCAATCGACCTAACATACATGTTTTTAGACTGTGCGAGGAAACCAGAGTACCCAAAGTAAACCTACACAAGCCAGGGAGAGCATGCAAACTGCACACAGACAGGCCCCCACCTGGAATCAAACCCTGGACATTCTTGCTGTGAGGAAACAGTGTTAACCACTAAGCAACCGTGCTGCCCCTTACACACTTGGTCACAACTGCTATTATTACAGGAAAATAATCAAATCCAACTCCACTGTCTTAATAATGGCTTACATCTGAACATATCATCAGGTGTTACGAAGGAAGCAAGCCTACGCTGTGCTAATGTGGAAGTATATTTCAGTGACACATAGACTTGGCTGGGTGGATACTGGCCACGTGTCTTTGTCTTAATTCTTCTGATGAAGAATCTTACTGGTCATGACATAGGTCAAGATCACTACTTAATTATAAGCCTCTAAAGTCTGGACAAATCACTTAAAACCTACTCAAAGCCATATTAGGGACCTTATGGGCAATTAGGGGAAACGCTGCAGAGAACACTGCCATGTGACAAGTGAAAATCACAGTTCTCATTACCAGCATGTCACCTTGTGGTCTTCACCTAATAACACTAAGAATGTACTTTCTCTATTGGGGAACAAAATAAAAAAAAAATTAAAAAAAGTGATCTTTTCCTTTTTCACTTAACCTTAGGTGACTTACAAGTTGCATGAGATCCCAATACGAATGCAAGCAAGCTGGAGTGGTAAAATTCAGCTTGGAGGCTTTCCTCAGAACTTTTCTTCTTCATTTGTGAGGATGGGGACTCAGTAGTTAATGTGTTGGACTGCTAATTGGAAGATAGGGGTTCGATTTCCAGCACCACCAAGTTACTACTGCTGGGCCTCTAAACAAGGCCCTTAATCACCAATTGGTCGATTGTAAAAAAGAAATAAATGGTAGTCGATTTTGATAAGGGTGTCTGCTAAAATAGGGGGAAAAAGACAGAAATATGAGACATTTTATGAAAGCCTCGTAACAGTTTCTTGACTTAAAAAAATTATATGACCATTTACACCATGGGATCTATTTTAATGAAGGAGCAAAGTATAATTTGCTGCTATAACACTAGTAGGTTTTATCATCATTTGTCCCTGATCGCACCCAATTGTCATTTTCAGGGTTGGAACGTGCCCCGTGCCGACACTGGTAGATTGCTGCGCTAAAAAGTGTGACATTTAAAAATCTGTCCATGCCGTGGGAATTCCAAACCCAATTTGATCTTAAAATTTCATTTAAAAACCCACCTGTCGAGACCCCCTCTTTAAGCAAATGAATGCCGAAATGGCCGGCTCTAAAAGTTCTGCCCTAGTTCTTTTAACCTGGTTATTTATATCACAATATATCTTTTTTATAAATACCCCTGCTTCAAAATAACCGAAAACAACACAATGCATTGTATTTTTCTTTACAAATAAGATACCGAATCAGTTAATATTTATCTAAATAGACACAAATTACCCGTAACAATATTGGCAGATCTTTGTTAACAATGGCATCTGTCGTTGGGTCGGATATAATAAGAGCGAGTAAACAGGTAGTTTTTATAGTTAATGTGTTGAAAGCGGGGAAAATGGGCACATGTAAGCATCTGAATGACTGTGAAGAAAGAGATCATTCCAAATAAATTATTCCAGTCGAGTGTTTATATGAGCCGTGAGATATTCCGAACTGGCGTTTGTAAAGAGGAGCTGCGTCGCTTAATTGTGCTAGTTATCGGCACTGTTTTCCTTTAAACATGTAACTATGGGAGTATGTGCCGTTTCCGAAATCTTTTATAAATAGACTGAGCACAAAAACTGGGCTTTACTACAAGCCATTGATTTCCCACCAAAGAGGAGAATCCAGTGAATGCATGTCCACAATAAAGACTGGTGATGGGGAGAGTTGTGCTACTGATATTTAGCGACTAGGAATGGCAACAAAACTTTCGGGGAAATGGCGTCAAGTCCAAAAATTCTAGGAAAGAGGTACACTCGAAGTAACTCAAATAAGTTATTTACATGAAGGTTTTTTTTAATGTCCTGGTGTCTTTGTTTTTATATACAACATACACAAAAGTATTAGGAGACCTGACTACCACATCTATATGTCTAAACTCTATATCCTATAAGCCTTTCTATTAGATTTTGGAGCATTTTGGTGCATATCAGATGCTAATGTAGGGTAACGAGGTATGGGGTGCAATTAGCTCTCCAGTTCATTCCAAGTGTTTAGTGGGGGTGAAATCTAGAAGGGGTCTTTGCAGGACACTTGAGGTTTTCCTCAGCATGTCCCGATAAAGCTCATAAGCTTTGTGCACAGGGACATGCTATACAACCATGTGCCTCTATCTTTGTGGCAGCTGTTTGGACATGTTTTTCATTCTGTTTTACTGTAAACTCTCGGTCAAAGCATGCTTCTGCTGAACCTATTCCTTCAAATTCATTGCTATTGATTGTTTTGCTAGTAGCAGGCAATATGTTTCCAGCATGAAACTACTTGCTAGCAAAGTGTCTGGCTAAGTTGTTCAGTGAACTCTGTAATGTAATGTTTTTTCTTAGCCGACCCAACAGAGCGACATTGTATAACAGTTCATGTCATTCTGACCCGCAGTGAAGGTTTGTTAGAAACGCTCGAGTGCAGAGGTGGCTGGTATAAATGTCCTAGCAGGACTAAGCCTTCTGCATTGTGAAGCTAAAAAATAAAGAAAAAAAAAATTCAAGAGCTTTTATCTTTGACATCCTCCATTAGATTATTAGAAACACAGATTGGCAAGAAGCAGCTGTCGCAATCACCACCATCAGTCTTGTTGCACATTGGCAGGTGAACGGAATATAAATGAAGCAGCTTTTTTATCATCATCATCATCATCATCTTCAAACAATAAAAGTTAAAAAAAGAAACTGAATGTTTATTGACTTGCACATAATTAATTGACAAATTGCACAGAAAGACATATCATTATTATTATTATTACATTTGTCGATTTTATCTACTGGTTATCCAAGTAGAGAGACATTGGACAAGACAAGCAGGAAGGGCCAGAAATGAAACCATTCACCATTCACCCCTGGTGAATATATATATATATATGGATCAGATTAAAGGTATAACACATGTCAGGCCATGCTTATTTACAAAATAACACACTTTCCTCCACTCAGGCTTGTCTTAGTTTTGTATTCACTGTGTAGGTTTCCTGCATATTTCCACCAGCCTTCATCCTACAAGCTAATCTGTTCTAGGGTTACACTCTTTGTTCTAGGGATACACTTTCAGACTAGATATCATTAAGAATAAGGTTGGTAAATGTGTATAATCCTAAATAAACACCGTTGTGTACACTGTATGCCTAAGCACTTCTTGGACGATTTACTTTTCTTGGCAATGTTAGCTGATGAAAGCTCTTCTTCCTAAGATGAGCCTCCACAGACATAATGCCCTGGCTTTATCCTGCAGTTCGGTGAGCACAAACAGCTGACGTGGCTTTGTTTGGCATCTCTTGGGCAGCCTGCATGAACTCAAGCTCGCTGGCTCATTCGAAACACTAAATGCAGTGTCCTTTTCACACCGAACTGACAAAGACTCCCCAACACAGTGAAAAGGCCAGAACCGCCTACGACCTGTTGGCAATTAACAAACACTTCTCTGGCAGGAAGGAGTGAAGAACAGAAAGAGAGACGAGTGCAACAGACTAAAACGAGTCACTTCAAAATAAACTAAATCATCTGATCGGAGTAAATACACCACAGGGACCGTGACACAAACACAGCCTAAATTACAATGCTGTCAAGACCTTAAAACAGATTAGGAATCGAAACAATCCAAGCCTGACAAGCTAGAAGTGTTCCTGAAAAAGAAAATGACATCGGTCGGCTAGAGGTACATAAACAACCTCAGCATTAAGAAAAGTGTTTCGATAAACTAAGCAAATACCCTTCCACACCCCTCCCCCACAGTTATGTAGCACATTCAACTTAAGCTAAACTTAATTTCGAATATTTTTTTTAGGGAAATAAGTGTAAGTGATGGTATTGTTAGTAGAAGTGATGGTGTTGTTGTTGGTGTTTAATAGTATTTTTGTTAGTGTAAGTGATGGTATTGTTAGTGTAAGTGATGGCGTTGTTGGTGTTCGATAGTGTTGTTGGTGTAAGTGATGATATTGTTGTTGTTGTTTGATAGTATTGTCAGTGTAAGTGATGGTATTGTTAGTGTAAGTGATTGAATTGTTAGTGTAAGTGATGGTATTGTTATTGGTGTTTAATAGTATTATTGTTAGTGTAAGTTATAGTATTGTTGGTGTAAATGATGGCATTGTTGTTGGTGTTTGATGGTGTTGTTGGTGTAAGTGATGTTGTTGGTGTTTGATAGTATTGTTTTTAGTGTAAGTTATAGTATTGTTAGTGTGAGTAATGCTATTGTTGTTAGTGTTTGATAGTATTGTTGCTGGTGTAAGTGATGGTATTGTTGCTGGTGTAAGTGATGGTATTGTTGTTACTGTTTGATAGTATTTTTGTTAGTTTAAGTGATGGTATTGTTAGTGTAAGTTATAGTATTGTTGGTGTAAATGATGGCATTGTTGTTGGTGTTTGATAGTGTTGTTGGTGTAAGTGATGATGTTGTTGGTGTTTGATAGTATTGTTTTTAGTGTAAGTTATAGTATTGTTAGTGTACGTGATGGTATTGTTTTTAGTGCTAGTTATAGTATTGTTAGTGTTACGTGATGGTATTGTTGTTAGTGTTTGATAGTATTGTTGCTGGTGTAAGTGATGGTATTGTTGTTATGTTGATAGTATTGTTTTTGTATTTTTGTTAGTGTAAGTGATGGTATTGTTAGTGTAAGTTATAGTATTGTTGGTGTAAATGATGGCATTGTTTGTTGGTGTTGATAGTGTTGTTGTGTGTAAGTGATGATGTGTTGGTGTTTGATAGTATTGTTTTTAGTGTAAGTTATAGTATTGTTAGTGGTGAGTAATGTATTGTTGTTAGTGTTGATAGTATTGTGTTGCAGGTGTACGTGATGGTATTGTTGTTAGTGTTTGATAGTATTGTTGCTTGTGTAAGTGAAGGTATTGTTGTTGGTACAAGTGATGGTGGTATTAGGTTGGTTGGTTTTAGTATCAATATGGTAGTGTTAGTGATAGTGTTATTGTGTGATGTGTTCATTGTGATGGTATCGTTAGTGGTTATAGTGTAGTAGTGTTAGTGATAATATTGTTGGTGGTTAGTGTAGTAGTGTTAGTGATAGTATTGTTGGTGTGTGATGGTATTGTTAGTGGTTATAGTGTAGTAGTGTTAGTGATAATATTGTTGGTGGCTTAGTGTAGTAGTGTTAGTGATAGTATTGTTGGTGTGTGATGGTATTGTTAGTGGTTATAGTGTAGTAGTGTTAGTGATAATATTGTTGGTGCTTAGTGTAGTAGTGTTCGTGATAGTATTGTTGGTGTGTGATGGTATTGTTGGTGGTTCTAGTGTTAGGTATAATATTGTTAGCGGTCTTGTTCATGGTAATGATGTTGTAGCTAGTGATTGTTTCGGCTGTGTTGTTACTAGTATTATTGAAATTGAGCTGCTGGTAGTAGTAATTTTGCTGCTGTTTTTGTTGTTGTCAGTTTCATTTAGTAGCAATAGCAAAACTGATACACTGAACTGAATGAAGCACTGGACAGCACTAAGAAGACTCAGTACAAGAAGAGAAACATGGAGCACAGCTGGAGAAGGAAATGGCATTAAGATGAAAGGAGGCACCCTGAGTGCTACCTCACTTCAAACAAAGGTCGTGGGGATAAAAGAAAAAAAAAAAAAAAAGTAAATGTTGCGCAGAGTCGGGGTCGTTTAGGGTAGCAGCAAGCGGAGGATCATTAGCTAGGCATTGAAAAGTGAAGACGAATATAATGAACTGACCAAAAGAATCAGAAAATAAACAGATTGATAAAGAAAAAAATGTGTAAGCAGATAATGTTTCGTATTAAAAATTGGGAATTCTTATTGATGTGAAGTTACCAGGAGGACTTGAACTGTTCTTTGAGCAAACATTGTGAAATAAAGCTTGTTGTTGCCAAGTTTAAAAAGATATACTGGCAGATCCCTGCTTTTGCATAAATGCAAAGAAAACAGTCCTGTGGGATTATTATTTTCAGCTAATTAAATGCTGTCTAGAATTAAATCCATAAACTATAATGTAACTCAGAATTTAATTCTGACATTTGGCACTTCCTGTTTTGAAATACTTCGAAACCCAGATATAGATCACGGTACAACAATAAAAGTTTTATTTGTTTCATGTTTCAGAGACAAATTATCGATAATAAACTACATACGAAGTCCAGAGGTAACGAAAAGTGAACCCGAAGTGAAACATCAACAAGTTGGAAGGCTGCCTGATTCCATTTCGAAAAGAAGCAATATTGTTTCATACCAGCTCTCAATATGCTTCACTGCGTTCAAGCAGATCCATAAAGCTTTACTCAAAGCAAATTAGCTCATAACAAACAAGGTTTTTCCCTATTCCTCTTACGGCCGCAGCGGCTGTGAAAGCATTAGTGAATGGCTGTGCTAATACAATCCTTACAGTGCATTCATGATGACATTGTAATCAAATGCAATTCATCACAGGCTGTCGGGGGAAGTCTGCTTTATGCAATACGTTGTATTTTACAGGTCTGATTACCCAGGCGTCTTTGAGCTTTTGGAGCTTTGATGATTAACTTGAAACCGATGAAGCGGAATGTAGTTGAAGCTCTAGAGCTACTGTACAACTCTGTCTAGCTTGATAAGGTCAATTGCAGTAACAAAGGAAAAAAAAAAGAGAATTTAAGATTACACTGTGGGCAAAGTTCAGAAAAACTTTTGACTACAGATTAAAACATACAGAAAAATGCATGATGACCAAGGTTGGATGAAGGATGAAGGTTGTCTGTGGAATTGAGATCCTTTTGTTGAAACACTAGCAAGACCAAAAAATATATAACAGTTCCACATTGTGGGATATAGAGTCTTTTACATTAATACTCCTATGTATTAGTACAGATATACCACATGGTGTTCAGCTTTTTGCCCTCAGGCGGTACAAGAGTTCTCTTAAGAGTTTAGTCAGCTTAAGCTCCAAACTTACAGAGGTTTACATCAGGAACAGCTGCCTATATTTACATTAACATTTACAGCATTGGGCAGACACTTTTTATCTCTTTTTTATACAATTGAGCAATTGGGGGTTAAGAGTGTTGGCTTGGTGGTGCTGGGAATCGAACCCCAGTATTTCTAGTATCAGTCCAACATCTTAACAACTAAGCCACAACTCCCCACCTGTAGAGGCTAAACCTCAAATATAGACACAGGCATCATCTTCGCCTTTAGTGATCATCAGCTAACTGGGCTGGGCCATTAAATCAATCTGTTTTCTAGTTGCAACTTTTGCATCCATCTTGAGAGACAGCACATTTTACCAGGTTATTGTTAAATATTTATCAATTATAAAGACATAAATTTTTAGCTAAACAAACATTTATAACACTCAGAAATGTAACACCAGATTATTGCTTGTCAGACTGTACAAATATGATGCTGTTGTCACACTGTAGAATCTCGATTGTCATAACATCAGACTGTCTGTCAAAGATGTCAAAATGTATAAAAACACACACAATAAGACTCGTCCAGAGTTTTGACACATTCAGAAACCGTAACTATCAACAAATGAATAGCCGCAACGACACGTCATACAAACACTCCTTTTCCCTCCATCACTCAATACGTTTTATTTCCTGCTGTTCTGTCTATCAGACTTGTTTTGACATTTTTCTGAAATGATTTGAAGTTGCACTAATTGCGTCATGAGGTTCGGCACTCCTATTGGTTTTGGTTTGACGATTGTTGTAGGAAAAGTCACATTGGGAAAGTGGCTAAAATCTTTGGACACTGCCAGAATTTCAGATTATAGGAATCTTTTGTTTTGGCTCAAATGACCAAATCGTGGTCAGTATAGCTGGGTAGCAGTACAAGTTCACTACAGAAGTAATGTTTAAAAAAACCCAGCAAAATCAATGTCTAATTGGTGGGGAAGTGGTAGCGTTGGACCGATACCTGAAAGTCGGGGTTCGATTCCACCACCAAGCTTCAACCGGTTGGACCCTAAGCAAGGCCCTTACCCCCAATTGCTTAGTTGTATATAAGAAAAAAATGAATGTACATTGCTCCAAATAAGGGCGTCTACCAAATGCTAGGGTTGCATCAATATTTTAGTGTGGAAACTACTCTGTATTCAGACTTCTAGCTTTATTGTGGTTAAATTGTGTAAGCATTTGGTGTTTTATTTTTATTACAAAAGAGACATAAGCCTTTATCTACATTCACTGCATTTTGCCTATAGAACCAACCAAACAGTGATGGATGCAGTCAATATAGGCCTTCAAAACATCCCTGATCCTTTGATTAATAATGGTGACAATGCTAGAATCCTTTTTTTTTTTTTTTGTTTGCAAACTTCAGCTTAACGTTCAATACTGCTTTAGGAACGGCTGCATGGCAAGCTTTTTCAGTTAAAATCTTTGTGTCAGACAAAAGACAATGTATGCATTTCGAAAATTTATTCTGTCAGAGCCATTATCAATCAGTACCAGTGCGTCCTTTCTCTCTCTTTTTTTTTTTTTACAAATGACTTTATTTCTATTCTCTCCTTAGTCAATATCATCAAGTTTTGAGACGATACCAGTGCCGTAAAGCTCATAAAGGACAATGACAAGTCTGCCTACCACAGGGAAATAGCATGACACAGCTTGATGTGCGAGCAATAACCTGGAGCGGAACACTCTCCAAACTGTTGGGATGTGTACTGACTTCCACAAAGGCCATCGGTCGCACCCGCCTCTCTCTATTAACAGCACTGCTGTAAGCACTGTTGAATCTTTCAGATATCTAAACTCCATTATTATATACCCTCAAGTGCAAGAAAGAAAATCGCTTATAGAGTCACAAAGGCATTACAGGCGATGTTCTTGCTGAGACAATTGAGGACAACTAGGTACGTCCCAAATTGTATCTTTATGCATCATTCTGTTCCAGTTCGTGGTATACATAGTGTGAGGATCATTGACAAAAATAATAAGTACAAGTGCATAAGACCCTGGTTTATGCACCTATTTACCCCAAATAATGAATGTAGAATGTTGGACACTTTATGTATTTAACCCTGGGTTACCATCTGCCAGGGGTGCCTTCAAAAAGTGACCAGTAACGGCTGCGTAAACTTTGGTCACCACACATATATTAGCTGATGTATAATTACATTTTAGGGAAAGGCCTATACTATTTAGGGTGCAATTTATTGCTAATTAAACTATTGCTAATTAAATACATTAAACAGAAACAAAATTATTTTTTTATTGATATAAGGTCTCAGTCACCGGCTCACGCCGACAACCATCATATCAAGGAAGCCTTATCATAAATACTGAACCCACCATCCACTTCCGGGTCATAGCCTACGTAAGGCTGAAAATTATCAAAGACCTTTGCTTTCCTGTTCCAAACATACCATAATAGCTTATAGCGATCATATTGGGGGTCTGCTCAGTGTCACGCCTTTTACACAGTGGGTGAAGCTGTAATTTGCTGATTGGTTAGTTTGAATTGGTTCTAATTCATATGGTCAAGGAAGGGATTAAAGAAGATTGTAACGAGGGCTTTGACTCCCTCTTTGCTCTCTTTTTATGCTCTCTCTTTTTTCTTTTTTTTCCTTTTTCTATCTCTTTCTTTCCTTTTTCTCAAGTAACATTCATACATACATGATGGGTAAGGTAAACCGTCTATATGTTACCATTCTTCATCTATTTTGAAACCAATTGAAGTGTGACTAGAACATAAATATTTGAATTATAGATTACCTGCTAACTAGTCTTGCTAACTATTGCTATACATTATAATCACCCAATAGCAACACTTTCCCACATATTTAGCTTATTTTATTGCGCTTATTTCCACCATTTGGTATAAGTGGCAGTGGGTGATAATAGACATTTTTTTTACCACCCTTACATCTTTATGAGACTTTGTGATGTATATATTCTCTTTTATACAGAGTGTTTTTTTTTCTTAGAATATATTGTATAGTTTCTTGTCATTATGTTACTGTAGCTGGATTTACGTTTGCATCGATGGTCTGGCGTTTAGCATACCTGTCTTTGACATACCGCCTGTTCTTGAATTACACTGGAGAAGTGGCTTATGGTTAAGGTGTTAGACTACCAACCCAAAGATTGTGGGTTCAATTTCCAGCTACACCAAGCCATGAATGTTGGGCCCGTGACATCACCTGTATCAGTCCAACCATTGATTTCTTAGAATTTTACAGCTAAAAATTATCTCACTTACAACATTAAGTTTTATTTAAAGGAATCTGTGTAAGGTAAATTTGTCCCATGACACTGCTAACCAGCTAGCATACATGTAGCTATAAGGCAGCATGACAAGGCAAATCCACTGCACTGCTGCTTGGTGAGAATGTACTTAGTGCGGATATATTAGAACAGTAGATTATCAGTTTAAATAAGAGATTATAGAGTGTGACATTGCATAAAAAAACGAAAAGATTGCGCATTATGATGCAGAGCTCTTTTCTAAACACACTACATGCAGACGCAGTGATGTTCTAAAAACGTGTGATATTGGCTGGTGCAGTTATCATACTGTGAATAATCTGATTTAAATGAAAAGCACAATTGTGGCTTGATTATGCAGAGGCAGATATGAAAGGCTTCACAATCATGAGTCTGGAGCAAGAAACGATAATGCCTGTGCACACACACACAAACACACACACACACTAACATACACAGAATTACTTTCTCTTTCTACACACACACACTCAGACATTCTCTGCATGCACTTACACACAGAAAATGTGGGGTGAAATAGAAAGAGAGAGAGAGAGAGAGAGAGAGAGAGAGAGAGAGACAGAGACAGAGACAGACAGAGAGAACCTAAGAGAGAGATGATCCTCATTATGGTAAAAAAAAAAAACCTGCCAACAAAGGAATTGTTTGAGGAAGCCAATAATTGCATGAGATGTAAATCTAATATATAAAAAAAAAACCAATGGTGTAACGAAAAATGATCCAACCCACTACGCACCACCAAACTACCCAGCGTGTAAGACCATAATCAAGATACCAGGAATATTATTTAGCAGTATGTAAGGGGAGTGGGTTAATTTACTTTGCAAGATTGAGGATAGTAAAGGTTTTCTTCCTATGTAATTAACTCCTGCTATTGTTCCTTCTCGGTCAGTGCTCTGCCATGTGGTCAGTGTTCGTTCAGCTGGGATGACTGTCTTAATCCTCAGAGCAACATGTGACACAGTCTCCTATTAAAAGCCTAATATTTACAATTAAATTCTACATCAGATATGTTTAGACTTAGATATCAATTCTCAGGACCACCAAATTGCCACTGCTGGGCAGTTGGATAAATAAAAAAAAAGATGAATGTAAGTCATGTTGGATAAGAGTGTATGCCAAATGCCAGAAATAAAAAGCTAAAACTTTGCTGCGTTGCTCCTTTGAGGTAAAATTATAGTTCACTTATCAGCATTCATTTACTTTTACAGCATTTGTCAGACGTCCTAATCCAGAGCGACTAACATTTGTCTTTTTCATACAGCCAAACAAATGGGGTTAAGGGCCTTGCTCAGGGGCCCAGCAGTGGCAGCTTGGTGGTGCTGGGCATTGAAGCCTGATCTTTCAATTAGCAGTCCAACACCTTAACTACTGTGCTACCACTTCTATCTGTCTATTCACCCATCAACCAATCCATCTATCTATCCATCCATCCATCCATCCATCCATTTATTCATGTATTCATCCATGACTCCATCTATTTTTCTGTTCATCCATTCATCCATCCATCCATCCATCCATCAATCCATTCATCCATCTATTTATTTATGTATCCATCCACCATCCATCTATTTGTCTGTCCATCCATCCATCCATCTGTTTATTTATGCATCTATTTATTTATCCGTCCACTCATTTATCCATCTAGTCCAACATCTTAACCACTGAACTACGACTTCTCCCAAATCAAAAGGGATTGTGGGTATTGTAGAAAAGGGTGAAATAAAAAAATAAATCACTTTGATGTAAAAGAAGTTTAAAACCCACAAAAGATTCAACTCTAAATTTAATTTCCACTAAAGATCAGGTGTTATCTCGTTTATAGGGTTCTGCAAATCTTTAAGGATGGATTTTTCCCTCAGTATTTCATCGCTGTCTTTAACAACACACAATTTCACATAGACACGGTGACCTTGACTTGTACAATCATTCCACTGTAGATTTTATTATTCAACATACTACTGCAGCCTGACACGGGTTCAAACCTCACACGCTAGGTCATGACGTGAACGTGAATCTTTTTATCCTTTGTGTTTAAGTAAAAGTTGTGACGCAAATGAAAGGAAAGATGTCTTATTCAGTGTTAAACCGAACCGTGGTGATCTATTTTTATATTCAATATTTTAATTATTATGTCAAAGATTTCCTAAGAACGAGAAGTCAGAGATGTCTTTTAAAGCAATCGTTAACATTATTGTGTCTGTGTGTGTGTGTGTGTGTGCGTGTGTGTGCATGTGTGTGTATGAAAAGACTCACGTGCTTGTGTGGTCCCACACAACACACTGTGGCTGTGATGTGCCCTTTAAAAAAAAAGACAGAGAAAGGAACAAGAACACACTTAATGCTGTCAGTGAGGGAAAAAAAATTAGTAACATAAAACATCATTCACGGATTATTACTGCATAATTAAACAAAAAAAAACATTTTCTAATTTAAATGTTTTAATTACAAATGAAGAATATTAAAACAATATAGTGCAAAATTCAGTGTATAAAACTACAGTTTTCCCACCCGTAAAAATCTCTCTGCTTTCACCTCCCCGATTTATCATTCGGCTCTGATCGCCGTCTAAACCATAGATGATTCATTAGCAAAACTCATTTAAGATTAATTGATTTGCATGACTCCAGGTTGATTTGTTCAGTTCCAGGCCAGTGTGTCGCTCTAATCAAGGTTCAGTCATGCGTTACTCTGTGACTCACACATCACTGGTTCATCATTGAATTGACTGGCATAATGAACTAATCTGTCCGAGCTTCGGCTTTGCCTATTATCCCCAACTTACTGACCTTAATAACATAATGGACTGCCCACAACCTTGATAAGCTAAACACACTCAAAAATAAGAAAGAAAAAACTGATGGAGCTGCTTACATATTTACAGGCTCAGTTGGACATCGCTAAAAATTGCACACACATGGGATATACTGTGCAATTGACAGATTTCTATCAGAGCCAGCATTTAATCCTTTGTTAATGTGCACTGTATTATCTCTTCTATGGATTCTCACTTACTCTTCACAGGCATCAGTAAACCTTAGGTGTCCATGACCCTGTCACTAGTTCACAAGTTGTCTTTCCTCGGTCCATTTTTAATTGGTACTAACCACTACAGGTAATAAACACCTGACAAAACCTGTTGATCTGGAGAAGCTCTGAGCCAGTTTGACCATTTGATCCTATTTTTCCATGATTATAAATTGATTTTATGAAATGGTCGTTAAAATGTTGTCTTAAATGTCACACACCTATCTATCTATCTATCTATCTATCTATCTATCTATCTATCTATCTACATTTACCTCTTTTATACAACTGAGGAGTTAGGTTAAAGGCCTTGTTCAGTAGCCCAGCAGTTGGTAGCTTGGTGGTAATCGAACCCCAATCTTTTAATCACCAGTCCAACACCTTAACCACTGTGCTACTAATTTTGTCTGTCTGTATCTATCTATCTATCTATCTATCTATCTATCTATCTATCCATCCATCCATCCATCCATTTATCCATTCATTCATCTATTGATCGGTCGATTGATTGATCTGTCCATCCATCCATCCATCCATCCATCCATCCATCCATCCATCCATCCATCCATTGGATGGATTGATCGATCCATCCATCCATCCATCCATCCATCCATCCATCCATCCATCCATTTATCTACCCATTCATCTATTGATCGATCCATCCATCCCTCTATCCATTTATCCATCCATCTATCAATCTGTCCATTTATCATTCTATCCATTTATCATACATTCATGTATCTATTCATTCATCCATCCAGGTATATAGGTGGTTCTTTACAGGGTAAAAAGGAAGCTATGTTATATGTACAATTATTTGCTATCTAATGCAAATTTGTTTTCTGACCTAAGGGTTGTTTTGAGCTTATGTATCTTTTATATCCATAACGCGGCCTCTGCTGTACAGATTGCTATTGTGTGAGTTAATAACGTGTGAGCACCGATGGCACGCTAAAAATCACTGAAATCACTTTTAATTAGATCTGCTGTCACTAACAAGACCCAAACCACTACACCAGCTGATGGATATCGATGAAGCCTGGCTCTGTCTCCATGTCCCAGCAGCCCCTCTGGGTCAGGCTTGATGAGGCGTACCGCTTCAGAGCATCTCACCTCACCGACATCTGTGGCCACATACTAACCCCCCTCCCGACAATCCACACCCGGCCAAGCTTAGATCTTCTCAGCTGTAGCTGACTTCTGATTACTGCTGAACTGGGCATGACTACTACTGTATTTTCTAGAGGGACTAGCAAAGGTTGGGGACGTGTGCAATTCTACGTATACTAAGTCCCAAAATTTCTGCCTGAAGTATCAGGTGAATGTTGCTATAGAAACCTTATCCTTAGGGGCAATTAGGGCTTTTCCTGATTTTTTAGCCACAGTTGAAACCTGGCAACACGGAATTGTCTGACATATTTGTTTAAACTGTCCCCAAAACACTCATTTTCCATTGACGGTTCAAACATAAAGAAACCAGTGAATATATTTTTGCAACTTTTGAGTGAGAAATACATTTTAAACCAATTTGGTGAAATGCAAGGGTATAAAAAGTAAATTCTAGTCATTAAGCTATATAATCGTGTTTGAGACGCTACCATGCTGCTCTGTATAGTCCATCACTTCGGCACAGCTTGACCACGACCGTGGACATGACTCACGGCACATGAAACAATGGGATTACCCGCCTCCCAGTGATATCTGCTTCTCATTTGTATGAATTTGAGAGCTATTCAGCTCCCCTCCTTTGCACCGCTCTCACTATTTTTCAAAATGTAGGGGTGGCGGGTGACAGTGCATTACACTCTGGCTGTCTGAACGCGGTCTTAATAACTATGTAAGGTTATCTGTTTGGTATTCGAAGTTAAGATGTTACATTTTGGTTTTTTTTTTTTGGTGCATTGCAAAGTGCTTAATAACGTTTATGCAAGATAAAATCCTTATCGAATTAACTATCTTGCACATCCTCTGTGACAGCCAGTTTAAGGTTTAATGATTGTGTCTAGCTTGCCAGGTGTGTTGCCCTGCCAGCCCACCAGAGGGCAACAAAGAGACTTTCATTGTTTATTTAGAAGCAGTGGTGGCTCAAATGGTTAAGGTGCTGAGTTGTTGATCTGAAGATCAGGAAGACCTGGGTTAAAGCCCCACCACCGCCAGCCTGAGTTGTTGATCTGAAGTCCAAGAAGACCTGAATTCAAGCCCCAGCCAGCCAGATACTGTTGGGTCCTTGAGCAAGACCCTTAACCCTTCCTGCTCCAGGGGTGCTGTATCATAGCTGACCCTGTGCTCTGAACCCAACATTACACTTGCTGTAAAAAATATATTTGACAAAATGAGGGCATTTCCATTTTTCAGACCATGTGCTTAATTTGTTAACGTCCTGACATGTGTTTCCCCTGTCCATGTGTCATGTTTCCGTTAGTTTGTTTCGGTCATGTGGTCCTCATTGTGTTCAGGTGTGTCTCATTTTGTTGATCGTTTGCCCCAACAGGTCTAGTATTAATACCCCTGTGTTTCAGTCTGTTATCGTCTTGCTTTGTTGCATGTAATGATCTGTACCTATGTCATGTTATGGGTCAGGTTCATAGTCATGTTTATGTTTTAGTCATTTCATGTCAGGTCTGGTTGTGTTCAGTTTGTGTTTTTCTTTGTTTGTTTGTTGATTTATTGGTTTTTTCAAAAAAATTGCATTTGCTTCCTAAATCAACCCTACGATTTGTGACATAGGATCATGTAAAATGATTACCTGATAAATAGTATCACACTCTGAACCTGGACCACCACACATACCCTGTTACCCTACATAGTTCTTTTTTGTGGTTATATTATAGTGGTTATGGAAAGACGCTATATTCTACAGTCTTTACAATATGTTGTAGCAAGTGGTGATTTGTAATTATTCAGCCACATGAGCATTGATAAAGTCAGAAATTTTAAGGCCGGGAGACCTGGAGCTGCATTTCAGTACATCCTAAAAGGTAGTCATGGAGGTTGAGGTTGTGCAAGACACTCACACATTGGCAAATTACAGACCTCAGTTTGTTCAGAATAGCAATGTCATGCTGGAAAACACATTTGGGCCTCAATGACATTGACAGCATTTGGCAGACTCATTTATAGAAGTGAGCAGTTGAGGGTTAACCTTGCTCAAGGGCCAAGTGGTGGCAGTTTGATGGTCCTGGGAGTTGAACTTACAACCCTCCAATCAGTTTTTCAATGTCTTAACCACTGAGTTACAGTACCTCTGAGTTTTTCCTTCTTGAGAAAACTAGAAAACTATGGTGTAGTATACTTTTTGCATAGATTTTGCTTTTGGCTATCGTATGCTTTGCACATTTGTCCGACAGATAGGGGAAAGTTCCACTGAAAAAGGTCTAGAACCGCCTCGGCACATTACAATATTGTTTATAATAAGTTTAGAATTGGTCCAGTAACCTAGTGTGACCCCAACATATATTTTTTGTATGCATATCTATTCAACAGTGAGTCAACTGCTTTGTAATTTTCATCTCATTTTACACTGATAATAAACTAGCCAGTCTGTTCTATTCTTATGCTTTACTGTTCTTATTCTATTCTATTCTATTCTATTCTATTCTATTCTATTCTATTCTATTCTATTCTATTCTATTCTTATGCTATACTGTCTTATTCTATTCTATTCTATTCTATTCTATTCTATTCTATTATTATGATATCCTGTTCTATTCTATTCTATTCTATTCTATTCTATTCTATTCTATTCTATTCTGTTCTATTCTATTCTATTCTATTCTATTCTATTCTATTCTATTCTATTCTATTCTATTCTCTCCATCACTAATTTTTCATAGATATTAGGTGTTAACATGAACTAACAAACATTCAGCAAATCATTACACAAGATGTCCGTTCACGTAGAATTATTAATTTTTTAAAAATTACATAACTTATTATCAATATACCAAAATATCTTTTTGGGCACATGGTTCATGGTAATGATGCATGTAAATTAATAACTGAAGCACAGCATGTATTTACAAAGATATTGATCTGTTTTAATGTTTGTGTAAAATGATCGGATACTCACATTCAGCAGAGGTGCCAGTTCCACCACCACTACCGGCTCGGTGGGTTTGGGATGAGGACGTACGGTAACGCTTAAAATCTTTGAGCTGATCACCAATGGATCTCTGAGAAGAAAGGAGACCAACATAGGAAGTAATGAAGTTAAATAAAAATAACACCACATTAATCTGAGGCTTATTATTCGTATTTCCAGCTGTGGGGTGTCTATGTGCTCACAAATAAAATATTTGTTCTCGTATAATGTTCATTAAGCTACTGGATAGTAGTTTTACAATGTCAGTAATAAATCATGCTGAACTGAAAAACTGTGATTTTGTTTTTTAACTCTACATGACATCAGTTTATTAGTAAAATATAAGTAATTTAACTTTAAAAGAATTATGAGAGATTATCTGCTATAACATAAGTGGCTATAACAATTCAAATCTTAACACATGCTTTTAAAAACATAGGCTAAAGCTATAAACCGATGAAAAATGTCCTTGCTGTGATATAAAAGGAATAAAACAACTCTCTCTCTATCTTTCTCTCTTTCTGTGATCTGTCTTTAGGTCCTGTGAAACTATCTTTAGGACCAGTGTGGAGGACAATCATCCTACAGCCCATCCACACATCTTTATAGGAACCAATAAAAGCCAATCTTTTCTTGTTATAAAGGCCCCAAAAGTGAGAAGTTGTTGGAAAAGGAAGACGTGTTTCCTTGTTTGAACCAGGACTTTAAAAGTATGCTTGACTGTTCACGTCAACTTAAAATGATTGATTAACGTTCTGGTTGCTGGTAAAAGCTGTTAGCTGGCATATTTCGGGGTGCATAGTTGTGTTCAGGGTTGTAATTTACAATTTGTTTATATACATGGCTGGAATCTATTAGACGATTTGCTAGACATGTCTATAAGCAGCCAGGCAGGGGTCCTAAAGAGACAGAAAGTATGTTACATGACCTACGTGTGTACTAAGCAAAACCCGAGGACCAGAAAAACTTTTTGGAATTTTAATATAATAAAAACTAGAAAAACTTTTAAAATTACATGAGCTAATATTTAACTCACTAGAGAACATAGATAACATAACAGTTTAACATATCAATTTTATGCCCAACATGAGCTCATTTTTAATTTGATGCCTGCAACAGTGTTGTAGAATGCGATTTGTTAGACACATCATGTAAGAAATGATGGATACATTTTGTATCATTGTTTAGTTAGCGTAGTTAGCTCCCAAACTAAAGTTTTGTGCACTCTCCTCAAACTCCAGACCGTTAAATAAACCATCGCAACACTAATAAAATTTTGTTGAATTATTTAGTAAAACAACACAGTTCCTGTAAGAAACTGCATGTAACTTTTTATTTCTAACACAGTCAGTACATTCTACTGTGCAGTCTAGATTTTAGGAATTAGCTTGTTTTGTGTTTACATTAGGGCACACAAAACACTAAAATATCACAAATTTGCATATCGCAGTATGCGTATCACAATAACTTGCGATAAAGAGCGATTTAATACTTCAATAATAATGTGTGGTCAAAGTTTTAGTTTGATGCGGACAGCAAAATATCTGTATGCATGCTTTCAGACAATCAACAGGCCTCAAAGCTTTAATAGTAAGCTAATCTTAATAAGCCCACGGTACCTGCAGCTGCTACCAAAACAAAGATGAGCGTAAAGATATTACAGTATTTCAGGGTTGTTTTTTTTTAATGAACGCATGCAAACTAATGTTTTATGTAGTATAGGGGCATCAAACTCAGTCCCTATAGGGCCAAAGTCCTGCAGAGATTAGTTTTAACCTTAATCCAAACCACAAAACATGTTTTTTTGTTTTTTAAACGAGCCTAAAAGACATGATTAGCTGGATCAGGTGCAATGAATTCTGGTTGAAGCGGTGGCCCTTTACGAACTGAGTTTGACACCTGTGATGTAGAACATGTAAATCTTACATCAATTTTTAACAGTAAATTCAAACCCAAGCACAATTTTTATCAGCTATAGCGGGCAGAAAAATCTGCAAACAAACAAAAACAAATCTGGTATCGCATATCAAATCTCGCATTATTTAGCATGCTATTGCATATCGCATCTTTCTTTAATGCCGGCTTAAGGAAAAAAACGCCATGGGTATGAGAGAGAGCGAGAGAGAAAAAGACAAAGACAGACTATCGACTCTTGGGAGAAAATTAATGAGACTCAAATGTAAACTAAACAAACAGCTATGACCCTATCCATATTTATCAACAAGCAAGTTCCCTCAGGAATATTGGCCTGAATGGCGGGGTCTTTCGCTTAACTCATAAAAGCATGCAGAGAATAAAGGAATCTAAGAGTCTTGGTCAAATATGAGAAGTAAACAAGTCAGCAACTGAGCAGGTGAAAAATCCAAATCAAAGTGAGCAGCAGTGAAGGCAGGACTTCCTTTGAAGTAAGAGCAAAGGGCACAAACATGTTTTTTTTTTTAGGACGGATTGAAAAACACTACAGGGGTTGACAGCAAAGAAAGCTTAGTCTTCTCGTTCAGGGCAACTTTTTAAACTAGCCTGCAGAAGGAGTTCTGGATCTTGGCCCTTACTAGCATGTAGAAGGTCCTTGGCTGGATGAGCAAACATTTGGCACGGAATTTAATTGATAAACACTGGTTGTATTTGTTTACTTTAACCACAGATTTTTCTGTTTATTTCTTTAACTTGCAATGACGGAGAATTTCTGCCTTGAGGATAAAACCGTTGCATTAGTCATATCAGGAAAAATGGTTACAGAAGGTAATGAGAACAATAGATCGTCTCTTAAGGGATTTTAGGATTAAGTAATACACTGCATGCCAAGCGGCTGATACATCCCCAGGGACGACCTTACACTATACCGTCGATAGCAAGGAAAATTATAGAATAGTTCTAACAGAGACATGACAATGAGACAAAATAATAAGACATGGCAGTAAAGCATCCCTTCATCCACAAGTTATCTGAGATACAGGTGCTTTTAAGACATTGAATTTCTAATAATGAATTGGAAGAGAGAATAACTAGTGCTTTACAGAGATGGGATGTTACTGTACTTAAGTAGATGGTTCTGGTATCAATATTTTACTGCCCTATTTATTTTGACAACCTTTTACTCATTACATTTTTATACAACTATACTAATGTACTTATTACATTTACATTGTTTAGAAGACGCCCATATGCAGAGCGACTTACATTTTATCTCTTTTATACAGGTGAGCAATTGAGAGTTAATAGCCTTGCTCAGTGGCCCAGAAGTTGTGGCTTGGTGGAGCTGAAAAATGAACCAACAATCTTTGAGTTGGTAGTTCAACATCCTAACCATGAGCCACCACTTCCCTACATTTATAACCCAGGCTCGTAGCACGATCGAGCACCTTTTTCAACCAATTAATCTACTTATGTTATTGTGTGGCTTTTTTAACCTTTTGTTGGCATTTTTCGGGCTAACATGCACTGTAAACATTGGCTAGTTGGCTATGAAGCTAACGAAGAGCAAGGCAGTCAGGCAGAAGGCAACAAGAATGGCTAATTTGGACTATAAGACAGAGGGAGTTAACAATGTAAACTTGACAGAGAACTGTAAAGTCATTTTTGTTGGTTTTCTATTTATCTTCTATACCCACACCCTAATTCAGGGTCACAGGGATCTGCTGGAGCCTATCCCAGCCGTCTTTAAAAGGGCCAAAGGCCAGAGGTGTACAATTCAAAATCACCGATTAACCCATTATACATGTTTTTAGACTATGGGAGGAAACCGGAGTACCCAGAGTAAACCGGAATATAGTATAGGTAGCTTTTGGAAAAAGTATTAAATGTACATCAGATGTCATCATGTAGTCTCATTTTAGCCTTTTTTTAAACTTAGAAGACTCCTAGTCAACTAGTTAAGTTTTTTCATAGTCTAGTTTATTTTCCATGGTTAAAGCAGTTTTAAGACATTTGTACACAATAAACTAAAGTGCAAGTATTATGGTCTGTTAAACAAGCACCAGGTTTAAATCTCAACCTGTACCACAGGTTCACCCACCAAGTTTGAAAGCATATCCGAAAAGGACTAATTCAACAACATCTTTGGAATTTTAGAATTAGTCAGAGGCGTTTGGATTTCTCAGTAAATTTATTCATCTTAGATTAAATTAAACTAATTCAGAACTTTAGCAGAAAACTAAGAAAATATGCTGAATTGCTGCAGTAGAAATATCATCTTTATTCATAGCATTTAAATGGCAAACGTTTTACCATAAAAAAAGCACAAATTATATAAATCAAGGTGTAATAAGGTGAAGAATCTATGAAGGCCAAGCAAAAGCACACAATCTCAAGTAGAACAGAAAGGTTACTAAGTAAGAAAACGGCAAGCTATTACTATACACACACTTTCATTCTATTTGCAGAAATGCTTACATCTTTCACATTTATTTTAGGGTTTAGAAGCTTGATTGATTGAGGTTGTTGAGGTGATTCTACATGGCCTTGAATCACATTAATATTCTATCCTATATTGATATAAATTGTACAGAAATAAATGACTTTGCTTCACTTTGCTTTATTTGTATTTTCAAACTTTTCTTGACAACACTTACTTCGGTGGTGGTAAAATAAAGCCCAGGGTGCGGTAAAGGATGGCTCCGATAACAAAGTAGGTAGCTTCATCCGATTCTGCAAAAAAAGACATGAGACACATAAACAGACTTCTGTAAGGCTTCTAATAACAAGGCCAACAAAGTAATGACTAAAGTAGCAAATAACATTTCTGCCAACAAACATATGCCGTATGCCCATTAGGCTATAAACGACCGGGACAGCGGCAGCAGCTGTGTCAGTTTAAAACCCCTGACATCCATGTTTTATATCCACTCCTGACTGACAGATGGAGAACAACACACAAACTAAAGCAGCCCAGGATTTAGGAAGCAGTCTGACATAAGGACTTTGAGCCATTCTGGGCAATTTTTATACCATTTCCTAGACAGACAGAAGGGTTTTAGAGATGTGACCCACCAGTCCAGATCCCCATCCTTCTGCCCAATCCCTCCCTTATGCATTTATTAACTGTATTCCTGCATACACACATTTTTATTTTCTTTCTGCCTTGTTTTTTTTTTCTAAACACACCATTTTTCTCTCAAGCATATGCATATCTTTTCTTTATTGCATAAGTCTACTTTTTTCTTTCAAATCGTTTATGCCTTCAATTTCTGGCTATCATTTTTCTTCTCCATCCAATTCTATCTTCTCTCAGAATATGCTGTGGTCTGGTGTGGAGCGCTGTCTCTAGGTAATATGTTAGACTGCTGAAAATGTCAAGGTGGAAGACAATAGGGTTGAAAAAGGATGGACCAAGATGACAGAGGGATAGGAGAAATGCAGCAGGCAGCTCAACTGAAGAATCCTACTGACCAGTAAATGAGGGAAACCAGCAAATGAACACATACGTTTTTGAAAGATGTAGTTTAGCCAGATGCAAATTTGATTAAAGCAAGGCACTCCGTTGCTTTTAATTGGATTTAATGTCTAATTAAGCTTTTTTTATGGTACATTTCATTCTTCCACTTTTCAAATTTTTAAAGTTCAAGAGCAACCACTATAAATTCTGACAGAATTCAGGTGTTTCACTTCACTGTTATTTTTGCAGAGCACAATGTTTAGAATCATTGCCTTGTACTTTTAGAAGGTCTGCATGGATTTCTGGTTATCACCCACTTCCCAAAACACCATGGTTGGTGGATTAACTAGACTAGTTGGTAGTAGCCTATGCAGTGGTATCTTATATGGTTGAAGCACTGAGTTGTTCGGAGGATTGGGGTTTAAACCCTGCCACTGTTGGGCCCTTGAGCAAGATCCTTAAACCTTTTTATTCTATAAGTGCCACATTATGGCTGATCTCTGCACTCTGATTCTGGTAGGGGACATGCTGAGGTATGCAAAGAATTTTACTGTGTGGTAATGTATATAAGAAAAATAAATGTAGACTTGTTAGAATGTACATGAATATTCAGGAATATTTCCCTATAACATTTACAGCATATAAAGCACCCCTTATCCAGTGTACCTTACAATGAATATATTTGTTCATTCATATACAAATGAGTAGTTGAGGGTTAAAGCTCATCCGTAGAAGCTAGTTGAGGATTGAAACCAAAGTTCCAAAGCTCATCCTAAAAATTAGTGTAGATAAGCTACAATTAGTTGCCTCATGCTAGGATTGTCAAAACGGATCAATTAGTATCCAGGAAGCTACCACGTAAAAATTTTCCTAAAAAAAAACCTAAAAAAATAATGTTTTTATGGAGAAGATGTACTCAAGTAGCCCAGTATAAAATTACATTATGTCTGTATATTTAGTGTTTTAGTGTGTTATTTGTGTTAACCTCTCTCACTAGGTACAAGAAATCCAAAGGACCTCATAGAGTGCCAGTCTATCACAGGGATCACTAATAATAATTAATGTTCAGATTATGGCTATGTGTAAAATCTTTGACCCTCGCTTCTGTATGCTCGGAATCAGGGAGTCAACAGTCAAACAGCACTCTGGATGACAACACAGCATAGTATTTCAGCAAATCAAACCAGAACAGTTGTTGGGTAAAAAAGGGGATAAAGTAATGTCCACATACTTTTATTACCCTATTCGCTTTCAGGTAAATTTAGGGTCTATGATGCTGGTCCAAAGTGACAAGTGCTCTTTATTCTTTATGTTGTAATGTTCAGACCACAGCCTACCCCAGGAAAGATCTCATTGGACTCGAAAAATATTGCTTCTTCTTTGTAAAATAATTTTTGTCATATTTTTCTTTAAACAAAAGCAGAGTCTGCAGCATGTCCATAAATTTGTATTCCCATATTGAATAAATTTTACTAAAACTACGGCAAGGATCAGCTCGATTCTTGCACACTTTTAGGATAACAATCAACCATCCCAGTCTGACAAGTCCCGGAAAGAATTCATTTCTCTATTTTCTTTCAGCAACGCCTGTATTCGATAGGGCTTTTATTCTTTCTAGCATAAAATCACACATGGTGCCGGACAGAAGGACACCTTATCACCCGCAGTAGGGGATGGGATGAAAACTGACAGATCTAATAGTTTAGCCTGTGGAGGTAGTGGGAGTAGTTGTTAACTAGAGTGGCATCCATTTTCTCTATCATGGTCTGTTTTTTTATTTTCCACGTCAATCTGTGTAGCCCCCGATCTTGATCTTTAACGCCTCCACTCTGGGTCCTAACTGGGTCTTTTTCTTTTCCTCTGGCAGGACCTAGTTTCCTTCAATTTCCCAACTCCCAAAGAAATTAGCAGCCTTCTGTGACCTCAGACCCCAACATCCTTCCAATATCCATTCTCTTTTCATTTCCGCCTTTGCCCCTTCCCTTGATAAGACGATCAATTTCTTACTTTGGACCTTAGGGTGATTGAGGTACTTATAGCTTGAATAGGGAGGGGGGCACTGAGGGGCATTTGTGTGAGAGAAAGTGTGAAAATCAAAAGAAGGAGATCAGGATGATAACCTCAGGGTTATCCAGTTCTCTTTTTGTTTGTAAAGTAAAAAAAAACTAAATAATTATGTTGTCCTAAGCAGAGTTCAAGTAAAAAATAAATTGTCCATAATATTTCTTTTCTTTTGTGTTCATCAGGTAGAATGGCAAAAATGCAAAAAGGTCAGATTTTCGACTTACCATCAGAGGACAGACTGAAGACCTCTTTAGGGATGAAAAGCTTGTCTTCCGCTGAGCGTGCCCAATCCTTCATCCCCCTCCTTCCCTTCATAGGGAAGTTAATATCACTAGAGACAGCTGACACTGGCTCTCGTTGAATATTGATTACTAATAAAGGAGAAAAATAACAGAGAATGTTTAAAAGACTAGCATAAATGCTATAAAATTCATCTTTGTTATATAGATCTTAAGTAGGATCTTTGTTTGTACTAGCATTAACAAGCTGGTTATTTTTGGCATTTTGTAAAATGTATTTTTTTCTACATTTTTTTCATTTCTACGTGATAAAAGTTGGCAGTTTTGTCTTTGAGAACATAATGATGTATTTTTTTTGTATACTTGTGTATAACAGCTATTTAATTTTTATCCCTTTTTGGCAACACTGAAATGTTTTGATCAACCAGAAAGATTAACAAGATGACACTGTCATTTATCCTCCAGCTATAAATAAAGAAAATGATGCAGCAGCACATTAACACTAGCAAACTCTGTACAATTTTGAAAATTCCTAATTATTCATTCGTTCATTCATCTTCTATACCTGCTTATTCCCTAATTCGGGGTCACAGGGATCTGCTGGAGTCTCTCCCAACTGTCTCTGAAAGGGGGAAAGGCAGGAGGGGTACACCCTGGACAGGTCGCCAGTCCATCACAGGGTCACACACACACACACTCACACTTACTCCTATGGGCAATTTATGGGCAATCAATCTAACATACATGTTTTTGGACTGTGAGAGGAAACTGAAGAACCAGGAGTAAACCCACGCAAGCAGAGAGAACATGCAAACTCCACACAGAAAGACCCCTGCCTGGAAATCGAACCTGGGCCTTTTTGCAGTGCTAACCACTACGCCACCATGCTGCCCCAATATCCTAAATATTTCTATAAATCTACAGTCAAACCTGTTATTTCTGATAAGTAGTTTGGCATCAAATTGATAGCTTGATAGTGTGACTTCTATGATGACAGTCAAACCAAGACGTTATAAGTGTGGCTTGAACCACCTTAGAATAATGTGGAAATTTAGAATTAAAACTTTATTAATTTCTAGAGGGAAAGGTGTGGTTTGTATGATGTGCCGTTACTGTTGTTTGTTTGCTGCTAGCTACCATTTAACGTGAGAATGCAGATTGAAGTTGTTGTATTACTGCTTGTCAGGCTGTACAAACATGATCCCCTTGTCACAATATACAGAGTGGTGAGTTCCGTTGTGTTTTCCTGCCCTCTGTCATCATAATAACATGATTGCAAACAAGCTATTTCACAACTTATTGTAGACAATAACACATATTAGAGTTTATATTTTGATATAAACATATTAGATATGTTTTCCTGCTGGTAGGATATTTTCCTACAGCTTCTTTATCCATATAAGCTTTTAAAGATTCATAGTACAATCTGTTCTAACATTTACTGAGTCTGAATCCGGTAGTTGCTAAAAGCACTCACTGAGGTTAGTGGTGACAGCCAGAAAGCTTTGAAAAGGCTTTTGCGCTTCCCCAATGAGATGAATGAAGTCATCCACGACTCTCATTAGCAGCATGGCGCCTGGAGAGACCTGGGAAGAGAAAATGCCTGTTAGAATGCTTTAAAGCAGGAAAAGCACCCGATGCGGTTAAGATTTGAGCAAAACTACAGAATTAATCACTCATAATAAAAAGCAACAATAATAACTACAATTCTTCCAATTCTGCCATTACAAACTGTTTTGGTAACTTAACAGACATTGATTTTTTTTTTCTTTTTTTCTACAGTGACATTCGCACAGCTCACGATTTCCACTTCTCACTGAAATTGTGATTTTTGTCTCCTCCTTATGGGAAAAAAATGTCTCGCTTGCTACACGACGTGTGCGAAACAAGACATAGGACGAGAGCTTGCCAGAACAGCAAATTGTACCGTTTATTAACATTTTTCTTGCCTGTGTTTTTTTTTGCCTAAAACACAATTAAATCCATTTTAATATGCAACAGATGGTAAAAGACCGGGTAGATTGGCTAGCCTGTTTGTTTGTAATGAATAATTAATGTACTAACACACTTGCTTATATATATATTTTTTTTAAACAGGCTTGTTTTTTGCTGCGGCTCTGGGAACAGATCTCATTTAGTTAATTTTGTTGGAGCTCTTTGACATGTAATATTGGCACTTCAGCCAACCTCGCCTTCCCCAATGTAATTACTTTACAAGTGCTGTATATTCTTTTCGTTTGATCTTTTATTGGAAGAAATGGGATTGTGTTTGTCTGCTTTAAAACTACAGAGACACAGTTTTCATTTTTTTACATGGATCATTTCTGAATTTTTTTTTTAATAATAACACAGAACAGAGCATGTTTTTATTTAAAAAATTAACCAGACTGATGATTTGAACAAGAATTATGCGAGTTCATTATTATCCAATAAAAACTCAAATACAATTAGACAAAAAAAAATCTATGCGACAAGATTTACATTGTAACAGTCATTTTCTCACTGTCGTCTCTTTTTCACATTCCCTTTAAATGTGATGTTACTGAAAAAACACCAAACCCTTTATCTTAAATAAAAACAGTTCAGGGTCAGAAGATACCTAAACACCAGCTTAACCTCTGGCATTGAAAACATAAACCTTCTTCCAAAAATTGAACTTCAGACAACTTCAGTATATCATTTATTCATTCATTTATTCATCTTCTATACCTGCTTATTCCCTAATTTGTGGTCAGTGGGATCTGATGGAGTCTATTCCAACTGTCTCTGAAAGGGCGAAAGGCAGGAGGGGTACACCCTGGCCAGGTCGCCAGTCCATCACAGGGCCACACACACTCTCACGCTTACACTCACTCCTATGGGCAATTTAGAATCACCAATCAATCTAACATACATGGTAATGGACTGTGGGAGGAAACCGGAGTACCCGGAGTAAAACCACACAAGAACAAGGAGAATATGCAAACTCCACACAGAAGAAATCCCTAATCACTGATTGTAGCATTTGCTTATAGTGTAGTATAATAGTGGTGCTGTTTAATCCCTTATATATTATTATGTACACTGGCTGAAGTGGTGTTACATTTAGCCCCCCCACCCCCTTTCCCCCACCAGTAGCAGTTCCTTTTGTCACAGTTTTAGCGCAGTGGTTAAGGCGTTGGACTGCTAACTCGAAGATTGTAGGTTCGATTTCCAGCACCACTAAATTACCACTGCTGGGCCCCTGAACAATGCCCTTTACCCTGAATCGCTCAGCTGTGCAAATGAGATAAATGTAAGCCACAATGAATAAGGGTGTCTGCCAAATGCCAGAAATGTGTATATATATATATATATATATATATATATATATATATAAATATATATATATAATTATATATAATTATATATTATTATATTATATATAATTATTTGTCAAATTAAACCAAATATTTTACGGCCATTACTGTTCTCTGCTATTCACAATCTGACGAAGGTCTTAATCGCTAAACGTATGGGCTTTGCCGTCTTGGTGCTGTTGTGACACTGAACAGCTATGACAAGATAAAAACAGCATTTGCACACATGATATAATAATTCTTCCTTTACCTTTTCACCTTTCTCTCTTTCTTTCTTTTGTCTAAAGTTGAATAGGTTCTAGACTATTAATTGAACTAAAAGTGTACTTGACAGGACAGAGCACATGCACACACTCTGCCACACACACACATACACACACACACACACACATACAGCTTGATTTACAATTGCCTGAGCCAGATCAACAGCTATTAGTTCACCTGTCCTAGAAGAACCACTTGGCTACTACATCCTTTATGTATCAGATAAGCACAGATATTTTAAATATTCACAGTGAAAAATAAATCCTTAATCTGCTTTTAACTGCAAATAAAATCTAAGGTAAAGACCTAGGACCCAGAAGCACATTTATAAACCTGCTAATATGGCTCTACATTTAGCGATGGATTTCTTTAAAACTTTTATGCAAAACAAGTTTATTTGGTAAGGTAATGGTAATGGTGGTAAAATGTGTGTATATATGTATTAAGGGGCAGTGGTGGCTCAAATGGTTCTGAAGACCTGTGTTCAAGCCCCACCACCAGCCAGCCACTGTTGGGTCCTTGAGCAAGACCTTTAACCGTTCCAGCTCCAGGGGCGCTGTATCATAGCTGACCCTGCGCTCTGACACGAACTTTCTAAGATGGGATATGCAAAGAAACTGTCTTTTACTGTGACTTTCACTGTGCTGTATATGTGACCAAATAGAGGCATTTTTTTTGTAATATTTTTAATTGTAATATTATTATAAGGGATCAATACATGACTGATTTGGAGTGCTGTGAGACATTCTAAGAAAAAAGTAAGAACGCATGCATAGAAATAATCAGCATAGAGTAATGATTTAAGACAGACTTACTGTTACCACGCAACAGATTTCTGCAAAGTGTTTTATTCCTCATATACCACAAGAAGAGGTTTTACAGTATTTTTCAAAAGTCCTTTCCTCACCACCCACTCTTTCTTATCTTTTTTTGTTACACACACAAAGCTCTCCATCCTAAACACATTGCAGTGAAAAAAAAACAGCTTTACCTTTGACTGTTTCAAAACACTGACACAAAAAGCACAAAAATCTAAAATAAACATCTCTACACCAAATGTCGGTATGTCAGTTAATTTTTCTTTATCCGTTCATGGGGAGTATCTGCAATGCAGCTTTAGAAATGAAGAGAAAGTCATGAACAGAAATCATAAAGACAGAAAATAACTTGTTTAAAATGGTTAAAATATTTACAAGGACAAATATTTACTTGAAACTCAAAATAAATTTCATGTTACTCTTAAGACAACATTATTTTTGTCTTACGCTTACCATTTTAGCTGGGTGAGTTTTGTGGGTGTCAACAAATGCAAATTAGCCCTACTCATCTGTAACAAAATATGGATGTGATCATCATGCAAATGTATACCAATATTTTAGAACTGGGTAACCCGTGTTACTTTGTTCTGCTTGTTTTCCATCTACCCCTGTTCTGGCTGCTGCCAATTACTTGGTTCAGGTGCATTCAGTCAATCAGAAGCTGAAAACTACCAATTCAGATGGAAGTGGAAGACTTGGTGGTTTGTTAGCTCCTAACCTTTGATTGAACACAAGTTGAATTAGCAGTGGGTAGAGCAGGTGAAGCTGGAAAACAAGTGGAACAAAGTGAAGAAACATTGATTACCCAGCACTGAATATAATTCTGTAACCATTTTTGGACGTTTTCACTATATTTTTACATCTTGTATGTAACTATGGTTCCCCGAAGGGAACGAGACCCCGATTTGAAACTTCGGGGCTGCCCTTTATAACCTTTGCTCTAAAGCATGTGTGTAATCTGGCGTGCAGAGTGCATTACTTTCTGCAGCGTCTCGATCTCTTGGGGAACTATTGTTACATATGGAACCTGGAGACATTCTTCTTTAGGAAATTGAGCTGCCGCAAACTGCTTTGGGAACGAGATACCCAGGTTGGGTTATCAATTGTCGATCCAATCTGGCAATTGGATGTTCATTACAAAACTGTTTATTACAAAATGTTTATTATTTTGATTGCGTTTAAGTTCATGAGCCAAGATCTTAATCCTTGTTTTGTATACAAAGTTTATATAGAGTTTCCCAAATTTTAAATAAGTCAGAAAAATTCCCTATACATTTTTAAAAGATGTAAATGTGGGTAATAGACCCAAGTCGGAATCGAACCCAGGTTGCTGGAGCCTTAACCCACATCACCACGGCAGCGGCCATAAGTTCCCTTTTAAAAATTCTTGGAATATTCCAAAGCCAAAGTTCCCATGTAAAGTTTCCGGAAAATTTACAGACAATTTTCACCCCTTTGCAACCCAAGTCACACACTTAATAATTTTATTATTTTTAAGTGATTAAATTGCTGTATGTATGATATAGATATAGTCAGTGTCATAAAGTGAAGTGCATGTAAAGCAAGCTACAAGCAGCTATAAAATATTAGCTCAAATGGTGGACCTACACACAAACTCAAATCAAAGTAACAGCGTTGAGGGTGTACATTTTATTACACAGCACTCAGGCTCCTCACATATGACTTCAAGTTAATTTAGTGATCATTAATCTGTTCTGTGTCAGCAGTAGCGATTTAATTGACTCATTTACAGCAACAATTACAAAAGTGTGTTAATAAGCATGTATTAAAAAACAAAAAAGTCTAATGATACCTGGTGAGCGTCTTCCCATTTCTGAAGGTTGTCCATGTCCAACATTAAGCTGACTATCTGGAAAAATTTCTGCAGAACAGACAAACCCGAAAAAGTTGAGTACAGTGAAAGGCCACCAAGATGCAATGTTGCATTTCTGTGTGTTTGTGGGTTAGAGTGTGCAAGCAGGTGTGTGTGTGTGTGTGTGTGTGTCTGTGTGAGTGGTCCACCTGCACGTCGTCGGGAGCTGGGATGTAGGTTGCTCGCTTGAAGGTGTCCGTCACATTTCGGAGAATCTCCACAGAGAATAAGAGGTCACCGCTGTAATAGCTGTGGCGGGACATTAACTCCAGGAGACTCCTCACGATCTGAGACATGCCCTCCCCTGCCAGGGTCCTCTGACCCTTCGCAAGATGCTCTCGTAACTATGAGGAAAAAAAGAGAAGACGAAAAAGCTTTAACCAATATATATTTTTTACTACTGTTGGACAAAAATGTGTTGTTACTTCTGTCTGTTGATTTTACAATGACTTGTTACGTCGTATTTACATCTTAATCATTGGCAAAAATGAGTCCTTATAGAAGTTTCAGTGAGAGGTTAAGTTTGAGAAATAAGACTTATCATCAAAATTTGCAATGTTAAGAGGAGAACAATTATTTTTTATTTAAATTTTTTTTACTAATACTAATATACTGTACAAGGTATAATCTGAACTCTTAAATTAATGCTCAACTGGATTAAAAGTAAAAAAAAAATTAAAAAACATACAGACATTTAAATATACCACCCGTCCAAAAAAGTCTCGAACACTATAACATTTCTTCGGACCATTTTCGGCTTTGATTACAGCACGTATTTGCCATGCCATCGTTTTGATATGCTTCTCTAATGTCACAACATTTATTCCCATCCAGAGAGAGTTGCATTAATTTTTCACCAAGATCTTGTATTAATGATAGAAGAGTCTTCTCCATCACATCACAAAGATACTGAATAAGGTTAAGGTCTGGATTCTGTGGTGGCCAATCCATGTGTAAAAATGATGTCTAAAGCTTCCTGAATCACTTTTTCAGGAATCAATTGAGCCCAATAAATCCTGGCATTGTCATCTTGGAATATGCCCATGCCATCAGGAAATAAAAAAAAATCCTTGCATGGAATTACCTGTTCATTATATATATCCAGGTAGTCAGCTGACCTCATATATACCATTGCTGAACCTGACCAACTGCAGCAACCCCAGATCACAGTACTGCCCCCACAAGCTTGTACAGTATGTACTAGTCATGAAGGGTGCATCACTTCTTCTACCTCTCTTATTACCCTGATGCACCCATCACTCTGTAACAAGGTAAATCTGGACTCATCAGACTACATGACCTTTTTCTATTGCTTCAGAGTTCAATCTTTATTCTTTCTAGCAAGTTAAAGCCAATTTATTTCCGATTAGCCTCACTGATAAGTGGTATTCTTAAGGCTACACAGCTGTTTGGTCCCAATTAGTCCCTTTGCATTGTGCGTGTAAAAATGCTCTTATTTTTACTATTAAACATAGCTGTGAGTTCTACTGTTGTTGTTTTTTTTTCCAACTACATTTCTTTCTCGCAGGTGATGATTCCTCACTATCCTACCAGTTTTTAATGATGCAATGGATAATTCTTAATTTTATTGGTTTCAGCAATTTCCTTAGATACTTTCTTTGCTTGATGCATGCTAACAATTTAACCCTTTTGAAACAGATTAACATCTTTTCAACAACCACAGGATGTGTCTTTTAGCATGGTTGTTTAGAAAATGAGAAGTTTCTTACTGCATCATTTAGGGTTATGTAACTTGTTTCATAACATAATCTGAAACATAATCATCCACGCAGTTATTATCCAGTGGGAGGTGCTTATCTATTTGCTTAGTTAAATCCAGGTGGTGACATGTTGTTTGGATGGGCAGATCATATAAATAAATAGATGCAATAATAATATCACTAATATTGCTAATACTAATAATTATTAGTATAATTATCAGACAAAAAAGAAGAAGAAAAAAGTGAATAATTAAATGCCTTTACCAAAAAAATCCTGTGTCTATCTGAGAAGTGTGTGTGATATAGATTATTACGGGAAAATATCAGGAAAATTATGTTTAGTTGTCGCCACACACAGGCAATTTTTAGGCTCGATACTAATGACAGAACCGCTCTGATAATGTCACAGCTCAATGCTAATGAATAAACTCTATTCAAACTCAGCCTCAAATGGAAAACCCAGATTGAAGCTTTGAGAGTAAATTGATTCACATTGATCCACATTTGGAGTACAGTGCATGCTGTTTGAGAGAATTGGCATTCTCTACAGTAAAACACAATCACCAACATGCTGAAATGCACAGCAGGCTCTCCTCTCAATACAAGCATGTTTATAATCCAAAAAAGCATGAAGTCATTATCGATTGACTAATAATATCCTTGTGGGTCTGAGACAATAGCAATCAGATCCAGGCGAATGTTATGTGATTATAATGATAGGTTAGTGAACAGGTTAACAGTGCAATCAGCCGATTTAATCGTGGCTTGGGAAAATTCGCTGACCCTTTCGGTCTAGATTTGTTACAGAAAATTAAATATGTATGTGTCCATTTAAAGACTTCCAACAAGGGCTTCTTCATTGACATTATGGATGATAATGTGTAAGTTTGACTTCTTTTGTTTGGTTGAGACCTGGCGGAAAAAAATGACTTTATAGAGTTGAATCATGCACAACGCCAGGGTTTGTTTATGCTTTCCAACCTTAAATGTCCAACTGTGGTGAAGGTCTCATTATGCTTCATAAATCGATCTATAAAGCATTTTCTTTAAGTGGATTAACATACAAATCCTTCAAATCAGTTGCTTTATCCATCAGCTGTCCAACACCTACAGTTGTAGCTGTTGTCTATAGACCACCCAAATATTTTGCAATACCTTTTTCTATAACTTTTGTGCAATTAACCTCTCTAAGCACTATATCAACTAATATCATTCTACTGGGTGACTTTAGTATTTATGTTGGCTGTGCTAGTAACTCATTTACAAAAAAACTTCATTTCCTGGCTGTACAGTTTTAGTATCCAGCAATAGGTGGACTTTCCAACCCATTATAAAGGGCCACACTCTGGACCTTTTTTTGCTGTTCAAGTTTTACACCTTTGGACTGTACAGTTACTGTAAATACATTAGATATCTGATCATAAACTGCTGTTTTTAAATTTTAATGTCACAGTCTCTAGATCGAAACAACAACATATAACGTTTTAGCATATAAAACGCTTAACCCTGTTTGCTGCAATCACTGACTTGCCACAAACTGACCTTCTCACTTTCTCTTATGATCTGGTCTCCTTTTATAAATCTGAATGGCAGCAGCTCCTGGACATAGTTGCATATGTCTGGGTTCTTAACTATTTTTGTTTTACTTGATTTAAGTACAGCTTTTGACACCAACTCACACAATATTTTGTTGCTTATCTTCAATTGGCATCTTTGGTATCCCTCCTTCCTGGTTTTATTTAATAACTTTCCAAACACACCAAGTTTGTTCAACTAAAAAGCTTTAATTACCAACTTTCATTGGGGTGTCCCCCATGGTTCTGTCCTAGGTCCAATATTGTTCCTATTTTTTTCCCACTTCAATCTTTTATTAATTTGTTATTATTATATACTTGACTTGACTCAATTCTTCCACCCATCTGTCTTACTAATTGTCTTAATAAAAAACAAACTAATCTTAATAGCAACAAGAGTAAAGTACTCCTTATAGACACATTTTTCTTTAAACATTGAATGTTCTCAGGAGGTTAGGAACTTGGGGATCATCTTTGACAACAGTCTTTTAACTGAAGCCCACATCAATAGCATTGGTTTAACACATAAACTGCTTCATATACTCTAGTTAACCTAGAATTCTATTGCTTGTATAATAACCCACACACCGTTCCTTCAACGGCTTCATTGGCTCCCCATTAAATTTCGCATTGAATTTAAAATTCTTTCTCTCACGTACAAAACTCTTAACCTCACTCCATCTTACCTTTAAGATCTCATACAGCCCTACACTCCCTCTTAAACTCTGTGCTCCTCTTTACTCCGTACACCCTCTGCTTTTTAAAAACCATGGGCCACAGAGCCTTTAGGCATGCTGCTCCTCACCTTTGTAATTCTCTCCTATGCGTAATTTAGACTTGTTGTCTGAATTCAATGCCAAACTCAAAACTCACTTATTTAGAATAGCTTACCCTACATGATTACTGTCTGCACTCAAATCCAGCTTATTGTTTGTTTAATCTAGGTAACTGCTGTTCTCCCTGTATTTTAACATTGTTATTATTGTTATTGTACTATTATTCCTCTGATGTATGGTGACCTTGAGTGAAAGGCACCTTAAAAATGTATTATGATTAACATTATTATTATAATTAGAGCAGAGAACCGCTAGAGTTTAACAATCAGAAATAACAAATGTCAATCACAACACAAGTGGTAGAACACAAATCACGAATCAATCAACAATATGGACCTTTGTGTTCTGATGAATGAGTAAACAAAAAAAGGAGGAACTGACGCCACATATGGAGAGGCTTAAAAGCATACTATAATTCATTTTTTATTTTTTTATTATTATTATACGTTTTATGTATTTATTTTAGAAGTATAAAATAGATGAATAATTCACAATAAAATAGTATGATTTTTTTTCGATTTTAAAAACAAACCCAAATAAAATGATATTTCTTTGTATTTCCACTTACACAACATTTCACTAAATGAACCTCTTTACTAAAAAAAAATCCTTTATCGGATACCACATGTTTAAAAATGAGCAATTCCTAAAGATAGATTACTTACAGATAAATGTAAATATCTATACTCAAGTGAGATGCATCGGGCGAAGCTCGGAGGACCCCAGTAAGCAACTCCATTAACGTCCAGCAAACATCGACGACTAGCAGATCCTGTAGGGAATTAGGAGAAAGAAGACCCAAAAGGTTTTATTTCCTTTACACACAATGAAGGGAAAAAAAGGGCCTGTCGGATCATAAACATACTAGATTTCAAACTGGTCTAAAAAGTGCCTCTGGTGAAAATCACAGGGAAAATCATGCTGCTAAATCACATTTACTCAAACTTGCATCATGCTGCTTCTGTGCAATGGGCCATGACTGTGCACTCATCCATCAACACAACACTGAGACTGATATTTAGCGGCCAGTGCAAAACTCAATACTCCGTTCACATACTGAGCAGCAGGAAGACATACATAACATAACTTACCTGCCTGTTTTCATAGCAATTAATTCTAAAATCCCAATTCTACCAATAAAAGTATTTCTATTTTCGTTATATGCCAGTAATTAATTTTTTTATGTAAAATACAATTTTCATGTTATTTTTACTATAATAGTACAAAAGGGTTAGTTATTTTTCGCTAAAAGCACTAATCAGATTAAAACAACACATTAATTAGTATTTATAATTACAAAATAAATTAAAAAAAGTATCCACCTTAAATGTGTTGATACTAAAACTTTTGGTAATTAAGGTTTAGTGCATTTTTGACTTCAATTATTAAAGTAAAAGGTTGTTTTTTGTTTTAAGACAACCTTTCACATGAAAAATAAATAAATGTTTAATGTTTTAAATATATACTTTTTGAAAAGGAAAAAAGAAATTAAGGATCAAATTAATAATTAGATGCATTTAGCATCAGGAAATATATGAAATATGATAAGAATTAATGACTATATAAAATAAATTAAACAAAATAATACAAACTTTATGACTGATGAAATAAGATGAAAATCAGTTTTTCAATCACAAATCAGGTGTTAGACTGTATTTCCTGCCACATTTTTTTTTCGCTTTTTATCCTCATAATATGCCATGCAGCTCACAACACACACTAAGCTTCCAATCCCTAACAAGCACCGAAATTAATTGCACTCAAATCATCTTATTTTGGCAGTAGTCAGGAGGTGATTGCCTGTGGTGAGCTTTAGGAAATGAATAATTGCATCATTGATGGGGTTTTTATAGTGTGTTTTACTGATCTCAGAAATCTCAGAAAAGTTTTTTAAGCAGTTAGTTCAGTTTAACTTTTTTCTTATTTGCATCATGTTAAACAATGAAATTGCAGGAAATTAAATAAAGTCAAAATCACACTCAAAATCGATTTTAGAAGCTAAATAATTTAATGTTTTAAGCCAAAGCACACAACTGAATAAAATATGAAATTTATATTATAAATTTCATGACATTAGTGAGGTGGAGAACCGGCTGATGAAAAATTATGAAGAGACAAAAGCGCTAGCTAACATTAAAGCAATGATAGAAGAGGTACACAAACCCAGTACTTGACTCAAAGTAGATATAAAACATTATTATACCTGAACCACAGTTCCAAAAATGTTGGATCGTTATCTAAATTGGAATAACATGAAAACTAAAAGACTTTTAAATCACATAAGCCATTATGCTATGTACAATAGAACATAGATAGCATGAAAATGTAAATTTTCTCAGTTTAAACATTTGTAATCCCTTAAATGAAATCATTTCAAAATTGATGTCTGCTACAGGTCTCAAAATAATCAGCATAGGGGAACAAAGGGCTAAAAAAGCAATACATTTTTAAAAAGATTTAGCTGGGAGAACATTTAACATCTAATTAAGTTAATTGACATCAGTTCTGTAACATGATTAGATATAAAAAGGATGTTTTAGAGAAGCAGAGTCTCTGAGAAGTAAAGATGGGCAGAAGCTCTCCAATCTCTAAAAGAGTGCATAAAAAGATTGTGTGTAAATTGAAAATCTTATCATGTACAGTGAATAACATAATCAAAAGATGGCCAGATGTCTTTTGTAAAAAAAAAAATTAGTGTTTGAAAATTAGTTATATTCTCTAGGTTCTATTGTAAATGACATTCTATTGTTTCATTTGATTTAAAAGTCTTTCATTTTATCATTCTATTATTAGTTATCATTTAAAGTACTATGATTTCTTAAGGATGTAATATCCTGTTTTTTGTTTATCCATTTTTGTCACAAGCTAAATAAAAAAAATTGTGAAAAGAATCTGCCTTAACTATTATCACACTGATTTATGAATAAAATGATATTAATTAGTCAGACACTGATGTCTAATAAAATGCCTAATGATGTCTAACTATTTCTTACTTTTAACAACTTAAAAAATTGTGCAAATAAGGGTACAGGTGTTGTGACAAGTTAATATCAGAGGTTTCTTCAATCATTTATGCATTTATTACATTTGGCAGACGCCCTTATCCAGAGCAACCTACATTTATTGTATATACAACTGAGCAATTGGGGGTTAAGGGCTTTGCTCAGGGGCCCAACCTTGGTGGAGCTGAGAATCGAACCCACAGTCTTTAGGTTGGCAGTCCAACACCTTAACCATGAGCCACCACAGTGTACAGTGGCAAACTGTATTCGCAGCAACCAAAGTTAAAACAGAGTGTGTGCTGTAATCTGTTTGGTTGGCTTGCCATGTGCTTCACCAGTTGAGTTTTTCTTTACTCAACAACATATTTTGCAAAATGTGTAAATTTGAGTAAAACATAAGATATTTAACTTTAAAATGTATTGAAGTGAAAGTAAAAGTATCTACAAATGAAAATGCTACAGTAAAGTAAAGATATGTGAAAAAGCTACCTAAGTAAATTATATTTACTTTGTTATTGCCTTCTACTGCTTTAAAGTTACTTAAAGATTTTTTCACCTGACCCACAATCCTATCTACTAAAGGCTTAACAAATCTCTCCGCCTTCAGTCCACCCAATATCTCCCACTATCCTTACAGGCTTAACCAATTCGTCTGATTTTCACTAGAAGAATTAAGCAATCCCTCCGACCCTCACTTAAAGGTTCACTCAAACCCTCCAGCAATACTTGAAAGTCTAACTAAACCATTTAAGTCTCATTTAAAATTTTAACTAATTGTGCCAGCTGCCCACTCTTACTTTATTTATCGACTCATCCTCCCTTAAATATTTGACAAATCCCTCCTATCTTCACCTACAGGTTTGCTCAATTTTGCCATCTCCCACAGATTTACTCTTGACCACTCTTGACTTTAGACCATCAGTGCAGAAAATTAACCAAATCTGTCTGACTCTCAATAAAAGACTAACCGATACAGTCCAACAGTTTGATCAACCCCATAGGCTGCATCTGTAAACAGTTTGTCCAATCCTAAACACTCTTAAACATTATCAATCCCACCCACTTTGCTAGAACAATTTCCACCAACATAGATGCTTCTTTTTTTAAAAAATATAAACAATTCAGTCATTTAAATCCCCATATCCCTCACCAAGATAAAGCATTTATTATAATAAAACATCTATGAAATAATTGCCTGAAGCAAACATTTTCTCCATTTTTATACATGATATACACAATAAGAGTTTCTCACAGGTTTATTTCTAAGCAGAATGAAACAATAAAGTTTTTATATACTATAAAGTTTATCCAATGCTAACTTCTAATGAGAACTGATCACTTTAAATAAACTGAAATTATTTGGAAAAGTCTGGAAATTGTTTTCAGAATGACTGGGACGATGACTCACCAGTGGCATTTGATGGACATTTGTTGTAGACCGTCTCTCCAGCTGAAGTTCTTTTCCACATTATTAGACCTTGGTACTCGTCCTTGCATACCTCATGAGGTGCTTTGGATAACAAAAAAAACATTCCAGTGAGACACTTTATCAAATCCATTTAATATTTAAAATAACTTTGATTAAAATACCAAAATATTATAACCAGATAAAACCACTATTAGCATATACAATAAATCAGTCCATATTATTATTCCTTTACATGCAGTAGGGATGCAAATCTGAGTAAAAATGAATCATGAATCATAATTTATTTCTTATTATACAAAAAAAAAAGTTATTGTACATGAATTCTAAGATATTCAAAACCCGAACCAGTTTTTGCTGATAAAATGTTTAAGAACCCTTTTTACATGTAAGATTCTTTGCAAATTTTTTATGAAGAACATTAATATTTCTGAAGGACATAGTGATACTGTAAATTATCTATTAATTGCAGTTAAATTACTTTAAGCCGTCTTTCGCCACCACGTCATACTGCTTTGCTTCCTCTTTAAACAGAATTAAATTTAAAGGATAAAAATACGGTGAAATAAAAGACACTTAAAATGTATGTCTTTCTACGAAGTTCTTAAACAGATCTTTGTCTTCAAGGTGTTGGCACGATGCTAGCAAAAATCCTGATATAAGCACTGCAGCGACACCTGACATTTATTTAATCTACAGACTCCCAAAGCTACAGTCAAAGAGCCGCTTATTAAAATCTGCTGTTTGCTGTGTTGCTCTGACAAATCACACGGGAGGACGCGCCTCTGCTGAAAGAGACGGGCGGAGGGGGAGGTTGAGGAGGAAACAGACGGCAGACTGTCAAATGGAAAAAAAAGAGCAAAAGACCTACAGGTGAACAGATAAACAAGCAGAAAGAAAAAAAAAGAGACCAAGACAAATAAATAGCAAGCAAGGAAGAGACGGAAGGGAAACAACAGATGCCTGGTTAGATGGAAAAATGGATGCAGAGGAAAAAGACAGGAAAGGAAAAAAAAAAGGACGGATAAAATGAAACGGAGAATATGTGCGCGCGCACACACACACACACACCTGGGCATTTCTTGTCATTGCAGGAACGCACTTCCTCCCCGGAGCCATCGCAGGGGTAATTCTGGATTCCTGTGCCCTCACACATCCGGACGCGGCGCTGCCATCCCGAGTCACAGGTTTTCGAGCACAGACTCCACTGGTTCCACGCTCCCCAGCTTCCAGCTCCTGAAAGAAGAAAAAATAAAACATTAAGAACTAAATAAAGTGACACTTTTTCCTTTCTGAGGATAAGACAAGGTGCTGCAGATGTAAAAATAAAAACCCATATTTTGTCGTTAATTTGTCTGCCAAGCAAATCAAACCCGAGCATGCGAAAATGGAGTATGTGAGCTGAGCTAGGATATCTGAGTTTAGCTTAAAATAGTGCAGACTTAACAATCTTAAGAACAAAAACAGCAATTTTTAGAAGTAGTGAATTTCTGTGTGGGGTTTTTTTGTCCCCTTTTTAGTTAATGGTTGATTTAATTATATAGCTTCAAGGAACTCAAATCTTCTGGTTCAGATTCATTTAAATGCAGCGTATTTATACACTCACATGCAGGCAATTGGATGATTCGCAAAATGGTGTATACAGGATTTGACTTTAAAGGCAATTAAGAAATAAGGCAAAAATCTGTAAGACAAAACTAATTAAAAAAGCTAAAAATTATAACAAGCAAATTAACAGAACTTACGTTTTGCAAGTCCAGCAATTTAAAAACTGGGGCCTTTTTTTAAACAGGTGTGTATTTAAGTCTAGCATTAAGTAAAGAGGAATTATAGCTGTTTTGACAGAATTTAAGGTGATAAATACAATATATTGCCAAAATTTGTAGACATCAGACCATCACAAACATATTTGATTTTAAAACATCTTATTCAACATTTACTCCCCATTTTAATGTTAGATCTAGTTAGTTTTTCCACTATAGATGGAGCTTAAATGAGTAATATGTGTTTATTTAGTTACAATAGTATTACTGAGATCAGACCCTAACATCAGGTAAACAGGTATGTGTTGCAGTCAAGGTTTCAGTTTATCTGAAATGTGTTAAATTCAGGGCTTTGTGCAGAACATTTAAGTTTTTTCACTCCAATCAACAACAACATCATGGCTTAATGGAACTCAGGGGTTTTGTGTGTAGGAACATTGTCATGCTGAACTGTGTTTGAAAAACTGGAATAATGTATAAAACATACAAAGATGTTCTAAATGTCCACATATGAATCTGATGGTCAGGTGTCCACAAACTTTTGGCAAAATAGTGTAGGTACTGATGTAAATGTGACATGAAATCATCCATCCATCCATCCATTTATCCACCCATCCATCCATCCATCCATCCATCCATCCATTCATCCATTTATTCTTTATGAAAATGTCACTGTTACAATGCTATTCAAATTGCCCTTATGTTACCTACTTTCATTTGTCTAAAAGGAGCCACTGAAAAACTATTAAACCATCAATCACTATATGAAACAGGTCTCCATAAATTAATAAAAGTTCAGAAACAAATACAAAGTGAAACTAGTTTATGTAAGAGAATTATAAAATATTAAATTATAAATATAAATTAATACTTCTACTTATACTACTTCTTCAATTTTTTTTTTTTTGAATCCAGTATAAAATGTAAAACATAATTTTAAAAATTGCACAAGAGGTGCCTTTTCTAGGTACAGAGTAGGGTGGGCAAAATGTAACTAGGCATTAAACCCTGGTAATAAAGTCCATATATGTAAAACAAAATTTAATATAACTTGCACATGTACTTTATTACATAAAAAAAAAAAGCAAATCTTCAAATTGTATCATAGTTGGTGTCAAAAAAATCCCTCAAACGGCCGGAGATGGAATGCACAATCTTCAGACTCCTCAGTCGTTTAAGATGTTGCTTAGAACCGCCCAAATCTATAACCATTGAATATTGCCTAGTTTAATTTTCACCCTCTCTCTATATAAAAACTACAACCTGTTATGCAACGATAAACCTACTAACTAGTCTATGTCCGTATATTACCTATTGACCTATTTAAAATGGTGTCTTTGTGACATACCATCACACAGCCGGTTAGTGCACTCCCTGGTTTCTGAGTGCAGACCTTTACACTCGGCTTCGCTGTGTACAGACACACTGCAGTGCCGCTGCCTCTGCTGACTGCCTGTTCCACATGACACTGAACAACCAGACCATGGCGCCCAATCCAACCACAGCCCCTCCACTTGAGACAGAAAGAAAGAAGGCCAAAGAAACAGACAGAGACAAAGGTTGAGACAGATAAAAAATAGAGAGAGTGAAAAGAATGAGGGAGAAAAACAGAGACAAAAATGACAGACGGAAGAGATGGAACTATTATAATAAGATCAAAATGGAAAAATATATGGCACAAAAACCAAAAATAAAAAAAAGGTTTTAAGGAACTGCTTTTGATTGATAGTTAATTTGTATTCTAATTATGAGGCTATTAAACACCACATTGCTTAACTTAGATAAGGATTTAAAAGCAGCACCGACAATCTTTTAGCTGCAATAATTATTAATTGATTTACTCGTTTTTTTAAATCTTGTAAAAGATAAAACTTATAAACATATTTCTGTTGATCATTTATTGGAAGGAGTCTTCAGTGTCTAATTAACTACAAGTAAGCGTGAAAAAGACAGGCTGAGCTCACACTCTTATTATAATGTGTTTATAGTTTGCATCCTGGTCTCTTTTCCACCCCCATTTCGTAACTAGATTGTGTTTTGTCTGTTCTGTGTTTAGATCTTAATTAGTTTGCCTATTTATACTCTCCTGTGGGTTTGTCTCTAAAGCCTTATTGTGCATTTATATTAATTTATATGTAATTTATTGTGCATCTATTTTAATTAGGTGCATCTTAATCAGCTTTTCAGTTTCCTGGCTTGGAGATCAGTGTATTAATGTACACAAGTTTGGGTACTGATGACTCCATATCCTATCACATGACTACATAATCGCACTGTAACACATCACTACTGAAATTCAACAACATGCAGCACCGATATCTGACTTTGTTAGGTGTTAAATTGTCAAAATAGCTTGCATTAGGCCAGTGTGGCGTACAAACAAACCTAGCAGGACATAAAATATCACAGACATTACTAATCATTTCAAAGCTACCAGATTAGCACACTTTTATAATTTACAGACAAAGCTAACTGAGAGTTTTGTTCGATCAACAGTTTTCAAGATGAAATTGTTTAGTACATCGACGTTTTTTCCAGTAAAGAAACTTTGGGTGTATCAGCTCAGATTTAAGATCAATTGAGCATGACTTGCTGATCTGCACTGACTAATGAACTAGAAAGATAATTGGGACACATCCTCCGTTTCCTTGAGTCCTGTTTTTGAATTTTGCATCAACAAAACAAAAAACAAAGGTCCAAGATTCAAAAACGGGACACAAGGATATAGAGAAATAAATAGGATTTTCCCAAACTTCTCAGCATGGTTCGATTTGGGGAAAATCTTTGATTGACATCATGTGGAGTTTATGCATAAGCATAAAAGGTTGTATTTCTGCTTCATGGTCAGCAAACACAAGCAAATGGAGATAGTTTTCTTCAAATTTCTTTAAATTTATCCTCTAAATGCATTTTTTTTGTTTTTTATTCCCAAGTCTATAAGTCAAGAGTCTATTAAACATATATAAAAACGTTATTATTATTATGTCAAGCCTACATCATAATATTACTAAAAAGTAACACAATAAACCCTATAGAATTACTCAGATATTTAGACCCTGTATATTGTAAGAAAAAGAATGAGGAGAGCAAAAGGAAACTTGCCAGGTAATAAGACGTACTAAAAACAAATAAGCAGAGAAGCAGGTTGTGTCTGTAATGCAAGAGATTAAGCACTGCTAATCTACAGTATGAAGCCACTTCCAAACTGCAACAGACTATAACAAACACCAGACAGTATCACCTGCTCCATAGTTTATATTCACCTTCAAGTCCAACTGACATTGTATGTTTGATACTATGCTGCAAACTGAAATGCTTTATATGGCTGTCTAGAAGAAACAAAAAAATCCAAATATCCCTTGTTGGCCAGAATGGATTTTTTTACGTTGACAAAATCAGTCCATCAAGCACACAGTTCCGATACCACATTTAGAAAAAACTAAGGTAATGAAGACTGTGACAATGCTTTAATGAAATTCCGACTTTTATTTTATTATGTTAAACTCTTTAGCTTTTGTCGGTGCCAAGGTGTACTGGGTTGAGGTGGCGGCACCCTCATGCACACTTGCGCTCCAGGTTTTATTCCACCCCCTCTCCTTTTCTCTCTCTCTCGTTTCATCTCTCTGTCTCTGTCCTATCAATAAAAGCAAATGCCCAAAAAATATCTTTAAAAAAAAACTTTAATGCTTAAAGATTAAATTTACAACCCAAATTTGTGTGATAATGTTTTGCGGATCTGTTTCCCAGAAGAAAATCACTCAACCTCGAACCCTAACCCTATTTATATCTCTTGCAAATAACTACCTCCTATTGTCACCATTTTCATATGATATATGAGCTGACTGGGGAAATATGTTAAAGCTGATTTCAGTATGATTAATGACACATGTTAAAAACATATTTGCTTTGCACAAGGAAGAAGAAGCACAATATGGGAAATGATGGCTTTGCCAGCTCTACTCAGTGCAACTCATTTCTTTATTATTAAGCAATATTAAGGCTTATTCAGTGCCGTTTCAGTTTGAATGAGGTGCTTTTGATTAATTAGGTAAAAATCAGTCGTGCGAGTTATGACAGGTTGACCTACACAGGGAAAACGTGCAGCTGGAGGTTAATCTATACAAAGCAGTGTGATGATTAACAGCGGTCATCGGATGCTCATAAGAACTGGTGTTGGGAAATTCGTGAAAAGTGTTTGTGTGTGTTTGTGTGTGTGTGTGTGTGTGTGTTTAGGATTGTATGCTACTCTAAATGGTAAACTTATCCCTTAAAGAAGTGGTCAATATCAAGAATAATCGTTGGTTATTCGTAGATTTTATTAAGCATTAACATTAGCATTATCTAGTAAAATTAATTGAATAATACCGCTATGAATAAAGAAGCACCAAATATATTAAAGATATTAAAGGTTTTTTTGTTTTGTTTTGTTCGATTTCGATTCCCTTGTTCCTTATTGTGTTCAGGTGTCTCTTGTTTAGTTATTGTTTTTCCTCTTAGTCTTATATATATATATATATATATATATATATATATATATATATATATATAGCCCCTGCATTTCCTATTGTCCTTAACTTGGATTTCGGTTTTGTCCCTGTACAATTGCAGTGAGCCTGTTAATGTCTATGTCAAGCTAAGTCAAGTTAAGTCTAGTCAAGTTCATGTTTTTGTTTTGCTAAGTGTTTATGTATAGTGTTTATATTTGTAAATAAATACTATGTTTGGCTTCTCACACTACTTGCCTCGATTTATTACAGAATCCAAGACCCATCATAAACTCAGCAGTTAGCCGATTTCTTTGCCTTCGTCAAGGTAATCCTGCCATTAAGGATTATGTGAAAACATTTTGCAGACCTGGCAACCCTGTTGGATTTAATGATGTGGCTCTAAAGGACATCTTTCGGGCAGGTCTGAAGCAATCGCTTTAGATTAAGATGCCGGGTGGGAAATTCTTTTTTTCCCTTGCTGAGAATATATCGACTATGCTTTGCTGTTGAGTGGGTCCTCGATGACTGTGGGTGAAGCAGACGAGGAACCCAGCAACCATGCAAAGCCTGCCAAATCAGAGACTGTTCCTGTCATGCCTGCTACATCGGAGCTCACTCATGCCACCTTACTCTTTGTCTTGTGTGTATATATAGCGGTTGTGTTTCCTAATGTCCTTGGCTTGGATTTCTGTTTTGTCCTCTTACCACTGCGGTAAGCCTGTTAATGTCTATATCAAGCTAAGTTAAGTCTAGTCCAGTCAAGTTCATGTTTGTTGTTTATGTATAGTGTGTATATTTGTAAATAAAGACTGCGTTTGGCTTCTCACACTACTCGCCTCAATGGGATTCATTACAGAAATTATTGCTGTTGCTGTTGTTAAAAAGGAAATACAAAAAAAAAGAAATAAATACAGTTCAGATTGTGAAAAATAAGGAAAAGAATCATTACTTCATAATGTAAATGGAATAAAAAAATGTAATAACCTTCTATTATTATTATCATTATTATTGTTATTGTAGTATTTATGACTGGTATATACTTAAGTAATAGTAAGAAGGCTAGAGAAAAGAAACAGCCATCCGTTTTTGTAGCCTGCTGCAACAATAACGCATTTACGCATTTAAAAAATATTCTTCATTTATGTTTTTTCATGCGCTTTGTTTATGATTAACACATTGTTTAGTAACTTTGTTCTCTTCTTTATGTTGTTTACTCTGGCAATAATTAAATTAGAAACATTCATCACTTTACTAAAGAGAGAGAGAGAGAGAGAGAGGGAGAGAGAGCAAGCAAGGGAAGGACATATTTTTTATTATACTTAAATAGAGAACAGCAAACCCACAAAAAGCAATTAAAAGTAACATGTCCATACAGGGTTATCAAAAAAAATTATAAAGAGTGGAAATGAAATTATCTAAATATAAAAGTTCATTTTTTCCATCTTGAAGTGTCAGTCAATGTCTCTCTCTCTCCTTTTTTTCTCTCTTTCTTACTCTCTCTCGTTCTTTCAAGGTGATCTACAGCTATTTTGCTGCAAAAATCTAAATAAATACTGACCATGAGAAGGTCAGTCACAGATAGTTCATTATGTATAACGAGAGAGAGACATAAAACTACTGTACCAGCACAAAAATCTGCTGCATCCTGCCTAAGGGACAGACAGTGATTAAAGTTTTATAAATCCTTTTTTTTTTAAAGAGGCTATTAACATATTGCGTTTATTTGGCTACTTGTTGTTGAGGATCAATAACTTTTTTATTTATTTACCGTGATACAATTACCCTGTAATTAACCTTCCATTTTCCTGTTTAAGTTTTCATTCAGTAGTAACTTTACCTGCACTGAAGTATGAAGTGAGGGGGGGGGGGGAGAGAGAGAGAGAGAGAGAGAGAAAAGTCAGCAACAGTGAGAGATGAGAGAGAATGCATCTAGAAGTTATTGAAGCCCGCTGTACTTCTTCATGCCCTGCAACACTGGATAGGTGTTTATCATCTCAAAGGCACCCGGCCTTTGAACCTTAGAAATTTATGGACATCCTGTGTACAGCAATGAGCAGGAAAAGCTTGTTTTTTTCTGTTTCTTCCTCAGTCAAACTTCCTTACAAACTTTCTCCATAATTTCACTTTTCAATGGAATGGAAGAAATCATTTTCCTATTGATCTGATCCTCAATACATGATCCGTTTATCTTCTTCTCCGCATCAATAGCAAATCCGGCTGTTAACTTGCAAAGCTGATTGTGTTTATTTAGTTTATTGTATTTTCTCTTTAGCCTTAACGAGTCTTATAACGGTCAGCTGTGTCTTTCCAACACAGATGAAACATCTGCTTATTCTTTTGACAAGAAACAATCAAAGAAAATCAATTTCTGAAGTGAAAATGGCAGCTGGTGAGTAAACAAATTGCATGTTAGATATGGGAAAACAAGGACCTGCCTTTTTGATGTTAGTATAAATGGGTTATGGGTTTTATGTTAGTATAAATATATATCACGGTAACCCCCATCTCCTCACCCAAGCCTACCACCATGCAACTCACACAATCCCCAGAATTCTAATTAAGAGCACCTGAAAGTCATTCACTAATGACTCTCACTCACATGCCTATAAAAGAGCACATGGCCACTGTCTGGTCTGGAACTGAGAAACTCATGCTAGACATTGTTTAGTTACCCTTTTCCAGGTTCCTGCTTCCTTTTTTCTGAAGTAATTTGTTCCTGGCTTGGTGGACCTCCTCAATCTCTGCTCCATTTATACCTATTTACCTCCTTTATTTTCCTCTGTTCATGTCACTCATATAAACACACCCGTCCGGATTAAACTGATCTGTGTCTTAGTCTTGCATTCCATTACAGAATAACAATTAAAAAATAAAACAGATCAGGACAATATTTAAAATATTTAATTCTATTTTCTTCAGCATGAGGCATTATTCTCCTAACCAGCATACCAAAGATCTGGAACACATAGGTGAACAGGTGGGTGGCAGTCTCTAGGGTTGTATAGTAATTAATAGGAAGGCCCATCATATATTGCTTCAAATACTTATAATCAATTTGAACTAATAAGCTACTAAAATATCACTTAGTCTTAGTCTCGAAACCGTTTATTATCCAACAAAAAATCAAACAGTGTGCAAACAACCAAAGATGCACAATGAAACGTTTACTTCTAACAATCTGTTACTACAGAGCCATATGGGGCATATGGGTAATATTAGCATAGTAGCATCTATGCCAAATACAAAGTTTAGATACAAAAAAACATTATCGATTTCAGAGGCCCGGGTTCCACTGTTTAGGGGACATGTTAAAGAGTCTGTGGGTTTGTTGATATTTAAAAGCAACACTTGTGCAGAACAGAAAGCCATCCCTTCAATTGCGTGACTTACACTATATGGAGTCTAACCCTAACCCTGACCATCACATCCATCTGCACTTTATTCTAACATTATATTCCAGATTTAGTGTTACTTGTTCTCCTAAAAACCCTCTGAACCTCTGGGAAAGTTTTTTTCTATTCACCTACAATAGTATTAGTGAGATCAGACGCTGATGTTGGATGGGGAGGTCTGGGGTGCAGTTCGGTGTTCCAGTTCATCCCAACGGTGTTTAGTGGGGTTGAGTTAGAGTCAGGGCACTGTGCAGGACACTTCCACTCCAAACAGAACACACTAGGTCATCATGGCGCTTAGGGGGTTTGTGCACAGGCACATGGTCATGCTGGAACTGTGTTTGGGTCTCTTACTTCCAGTGTCGGAATAATGTAATGCTATAACATACAAAGACATTCTAGACATCCGTGTGTTTGCATAAAAGACACCCTAATGTGAATGTGCTCACAAACGTGGCTGTAGAGTCTCCCTATTCCCCCTCATGCACACAACAACTACAGCTATATTCATATAAAGTCCACAAAATCACTATCTTTTTATCTTTTTTTTAGTTTGTCTATTACAATATAAGCAATAGTACATGTAGGCCAAGTAACTCTCTTGCTGGGTGTTTTGATAGAAGCGAATTAGAAAGCCTAGCATTAGAACAAATTTTAGATAAATGCTTGGATGCATGTCCCTGTAAAGCAGAAATAACTATGTTAACAGAATAATTTGCTGTGTCTAAAATAATTCTCATGGCCCACCATGCTCCAGCGAGTAGTTGAAGTGTCTGCTGACATGACCTGACCCTGCCTGGCGTTAATTGCTGCGAGTGAATTGCATGTCACCGATGGTCTCGCAGCCTGACATTTGAATATGAGTAAGGTGAGATGGTCTGGAGGGAAATACTCAGAGAAGCGGATGCAAAGGATTTGCTTGCAGACAGGCTGTAATCATCGTCAGTCAAAAAGACACTTGAGCTGATTGGCCGGCCCTGCTTGCTCACGCCACTTCGAATCGAAGACAATCACAGTGATTGGACATCACCTCTACACCTTCTCCTGGCAGCCTAATGGGGGTTTTCAGGACTGTTCAAACTAAAGCCAAATTGAAATGTAACAGTCAAATGATTTATTGCTCATCGCAGTGAGGTAATACCTAATCTGAGATCTGCAAATTCTGCTTATAAAAGGTGACAGCAGTGCCAAAGAGGAGAGTCAGCACACACAAACAGGTGCATTCACATCTGCGCTTAGATAAGGTTGGAGTCGCCCACTTTAGAGCGTTGTCACTGATGGAGAGATAGCTGAATGGAGGAAAGATGTGACTGGGAGAATGAGGGAAATGAAATGCTAATGAAAAATGCAAAGTTGAAAGAGAGCATGAAAAAGAGGAGGCTAGACGGACAAAAAACTATAATTCTGTTTGTAAAAGTTTTGAACAGTTTAGTACAGAGACAGAAAAAAAAGAGTCTTCAACTGTTAGTCTTCGAACTACGTTCTATGTGTTACGGCACACCCAGATCTGCACCCTGTCCTTCCACAATTACCAGAGCACTAATTAGCCTCACCTGCAACTCTTCACCCAATCACTTACAGTCTCACTATCTTCTCTAAAAAAACGGCACTCTATAAAAGACGGCACCTTCACTCATAGTCTGGTCTCATTTCCATTTACAAGAATACTACACTCCCTAGATGCGAATTTTCTTCTTACAAGCTAAGACCTTCTTCTTTAACTGCTGTTCCCTTCCTCCCTACCACCTTCAGATCTGGTTCTGACGTCAGCTTCTCTCACTCCTAGTTCTTTAGGTTCAGTTCATGTTCTTCCTCTTCTGAACTTCTACTATCTTCTCTGGTTCCTATTATCCACATTAAGGCTGCTAAACCAAGCTTTCTTCTATTTACCTGTTTGTTCAATAAACATGCTTGTTGGGGCTTTACTAATCACTTCTTTAGTCTGGTTTATCGATACACTATGTAAATCAGCAAACTGCAGTATTTATTCTCCTTAACTTATTTTTTACTATGATATATATAAAAGTCTGTTGGTTTTTTTTTTATCTCGAACACTAACTCCTTATTTAACTATAAGCAGGTGACTGTTTATTTTGTGTGACAAATGTTAGCTATATAACAACTATGCATGATACTTATTACTAGGGATACGCCAATGTATCAGCCTCTGATATTTATTGAAAGATTTTTGATTACTTTAAAGCCATCGGCATAATGTCTGTAGGTTGGGAAAGCCAATAGCGATGGATAAATAATTACCTGCATGGAAACAATAAGTTGCATGTCTGTTGCATAAGCTAATGTTTTTTGGGGAAAAAATACTAAAATAAAGTCTGTACAGAATAAAGTTTGTTAGACGAGCATTGAGAATGCAATGCTATTAAGTATGCAACATGCACGTGAGCCAATTGGATTATAAAAAAATATCTGTGGTTTGGTTTTTTTACAACATATTGGATAAAGACCAAAAAAATGCTTTTTGCAAGAAATATCCAAAAAGAGTAGCAAAGCTAAGAGGTTCAAAACATTTTATTGCTAACAAAAGAAATATTGGTTGCAAAATTGTCATATTGTCTTTTTTTTTTTGTTGTTCTTAAAATTTTGCTCAGTTAAATGTTAAATAGCTCCAATCTGTGTTTAGTGAAATCAGATAACAGTTGTTAGTTAAAATATATTCGTTTTGGCCCCAAAAACATCCTATCGGTGCATCCCTACTAATAAGACTAAACAAAAATTACTCATTTTATCATTTGTATATTATATACTCAAAGTATCCATGCATTTCTATTGCTAACAATTAAAACATGAATCTGAAGAGAGGTTTTGATGTAGGAGCTTACAGACAGCATTCCAGGATTTTATCCACCACCGAGCAAGCAAAGAGCACAGAGAGGAAATAATTCTGGGAGCATTTATTAGACTATGAAACGCAGAACTTTTTTACACCATATACAGAAGGGTATAAATTGACAGGTGCAGGGTTTTCTGAAGAATGATGAGGGAATAGGAATAAGATACCATTCTGAGCACCCAGCTTTACCCTCCCATTGATGTGTCTCCTCTGTAGTGAAAGTTTAATTTTCATACATTTTTTTATTTATTTTTTGGCTACTGTATCAATTACTGCTGTACTGTACAGACGACATCCTGGCCCAAAATGGCTGCCAAAGATAAAAGCAGATTTTATTTAAAGGTTTACTAAAATGATCATGTGGTTCACTACAGTTAAAATGCTGAATAATAAAAAATAACAATAAATTTTAAAACGTGTTTAATCCTTGGGTAGCACAGTGGCTTAGTGTTTAGTACTGTTGCCTCACAGCAAAAAGGTCCCAGGTTTGATTCCCGGGCAGGGGCTTTTCTGTGTGGAGTTTGCATGTTCTCCCCGTGCTGTGTGGGTTTACTCAGGTTTCCTCCTATAGTCCAAAAACATGTATGTTAGGTTGATTGGGGATTTTAAATTGCCCATAGGAGTGAGTGTGAGTATGTGGCCCTGTGATGGACTGGCAATCTGTCCAGGGTGTACCCCTCCTGCCCTTTCAGAGACAGCTGGGATAGACTCCAGCAGATCCCTGTGACCCCGAATTAGGGAATAAGTGGGTATAGAGGATGATTAAACTAATGTCTTTTTTTTTCTTTACCCAAAATGAGCAGGATATGATGTGAAAAAAAAATGATGACACTTATTTCCTTGTGTTCAAGAGGATATAATAGAATCTATTCTGTATATCAAGCCCTGACTTGGCTCTCAGTGGCAATGCCTATCCGAGAGCTCTGAAAGTGAGCACAGATCACTCCTCTCACAGGCCATGCTCTACAAACACCAATATTTCTAATATACTTTATTTCTATTCCCCAGATGGTGGAGAGGTCATTGAGAAAAGACCCTGACGTGGGTCATCTTAAACAAAAGCTCAGACAAAATAGATATCCTACAGCAGAGGTGCTCAGCTTTTCTATCTTTCAAACATGTATTATTTAAAGGCTTGATATTTAGCTGATCTGGTGTATAGCAGAGGTAAGGAAATCTTCTAACTGTGCAGGGTGAAGAGAGAGATGAGAAGCCCTGACCTTGACGTTAGAGCAATATTAAAGAATGCCGGGTTTGATACGAATTTGTGGCAAGCTCCAGGACAAAGAATTGGGATCTAATTAGTACTAATTATAAGTTTTAGTGCAGTGGTTAAGGTGTTGGGCTGCTAATAGGAAGATCGGGGTTCGATGCCGAGCACCAACAAGCAAGCCACTGTTGGGCCCCTAAGTAAGGCCCTTAACCCCCCCAATTGCCCAGTTGTATAAAAGAAATTAAAAGTGTGTTCCAAATGCTGTAAATGTAACTAATTCATGGATTAATTAATTTTTTAATTCTCATGTTGTTATTAATGCATAATTCTTGTTAAATAGTGAATCATGCAAAAGTCTGACTTTAATAACTTTGTACTTTCTTCTGTCTATTATAAAATACCAATATATTTTTTTTTCAAATCACTCTTAGAACACAATAAGCCACACCACCATTTCATTAACTAATGAATGCAAAACAGGGGAGTGAGAATGTACTGTTACATGATTGTGCTAATTAATTCAATAATTAACGCTTGCTGTTGGAAACTGTACTGTACATGCTATCAATTATGAATGAAACATACTGTACAGTGCTACAACTCTTTTCAGCGCTATTCGCACAAAGAAAGTGATTCACTAAAAATGACATCCTTTACACACGAATAGAAAGTTCCAGGTTCGTATCCCTGTTCACTCTAAATTGCACATAGAAGTGAGTGTGTGTGTGTGTGTGTGTGTGTGTGTGTGTGTGTGGTTGTTTATGTGGCCCTGTGATGGACTGGTGACCTCTTCAGGGTGATCTCTGCCAATAATAACTCCATCCAATAATAAACTCCAGCAGATCCCCATGACCCTGATTAGGAATAAGACGATGAATGAATGGACATCGTATATGCATATGTATTTATTTATTGTAACACGATTCATATATTATCAGATGATTCATTTATTTTCAATTGGTTAATATTTTTTCAAGCGATTCCACAGTTGTTAATTGTTTTAATTATTAATTGAATAAATTATTCATCAAATCAACAGTTGATTTTTTTCTCATGTACTTATTTATATTTCAGAAAAAAAAATCACACGATTTATTTATCCTCAAATGATTCACTTAATTTATTTTTTTTCAAAAGTGATTTCTTAATTTGTTCATTTGTTTTTCTTACATTTATTGATTTCTTCCTTAATTTATTTCATTCAATTCGGGTTTTTTTTTCAAAACAGTTGCTTATTAGTTTATTTAATTTTTGTGATTTCACAAACAATTAATTTATTATTATTATTATTATTGATAATAATAATATCTTTTCTAAACATTTTTAATAAAAAAAATAATAACTTCCTGATCACATATACCCTTTTGCATGAGAAATGTGTGCACTTTTATAATAAATCAACTTTTTTTTATGATAAACTAACTGCCCGACTTTTGAAAACTACACAAAAGAAAAATATTTTCCTGGTCCTACACCAGAGACCCAGATGGCTGTAACGTGTAAAGTAATGAGTGAGAGTGAATAATGAAATGCTGGAGAGATTGAAGGCTTCTTGCCAAAACACAGCATTGCAAAAACAGTAAAAGCCACAGCAGCCAGATAACCAACCAGGCAAGAGAAGTACACGGCCCACGGGGCATACAGCAGCCTGTTCATCCCTCCTGCTCATTTAGACCAGTGATTGGCTTTAATGCGAGAGCAGAGAAGCCAATCGCTACATCATTAGCAATGCAACTCAATGCTAATTCAGCTTAGCTTCTATGCGCTGTTCTGTCGATGAATGGAATTGGACGTGGTGCATAGCGATAAAAAAAATTTTTTAAAAAAGGGACCGACAAATGAAAAAGTGATGTGGATGCCAGTGTAAGAGCATATAAAAGAGAGAGTGAGAGAGAAAGAGGGAGAGCAAAATGACACCAAAATAGAAACGCAGTAGAGTCTTGAAGGGGTTACTAAGATTTGATGAGAGGCAGTGGGGTGTCGGAGAGATGGATGAGATTTAAAAGCAGGATGGGGGATCATGGGAAAGCAGTGAGTATTTTAGAAAAGGACGAGTGCAGGGGTTTGAAAAGAAAAGGAGATGGAGAGATAGCTGGCTCGCAGTGTGTCAGGCAGGGATGTCGCATGAATTATGTATGCCTATTAATAATTGATCTCGCTCTGTAGTGCAAAGCTAAGGAGAAGCAAGGCTCAAGCTGAACACCAAGCACTAAAAACTCACACACTGTGGTGGTGAAAGAAAAGAAGAGAGCAGGAAGACCAGAAATTGAATCAGAATGTGGAAAAGTGCTAATCTGCATAAAAAACAGCCAGATTTCAGATCACCAAGTTTGAAATGTGGAGAAGATGAGAAGCTGTGTTGGGTTAATAGATATGGAGTGGTTTTTTTTTAGTCTCTCTTTAATAACTTGTTGTTGCCTGTTTAAAAGAAGTGATAGATAGATAGATAGATAGATAGATAGATAGATAGATAGATAGATGGATGGATGGATGGATGGATGGATGGATGGATAGATAGATAGATAGATCGTTCACTGCCAGGATGGATAAATAAATAGAAAGGTGCATCATCTTAAGGCAGCAACTTGATGTCATTCATTAAAGGCAAAAAGTTCTTCTGCAGGTTTTTCCAGATCACAATATTTTAATTCAGATCAGATTCTTTTACAGAATCCTTCCCTGACCTGATTTGCGCATGTTTATTTTCTAGAAATTAGGTATTAAGTGGATTGAGGTGCAACACAGAGCCAAGACACTTTTCCATGAAGACTCCAACTTTAGCCAGGTTGTACATTTGCCTTTCAACCAATAACAGCTGGTATAGACTTCATCAGATCCCTGTGACTCGGATTAGGAATAAGCGCGTAGAGACAATAGATGGATAGATGGCTGGATGGATAGATGGATATGTGTATGTATGTATTTATTGTTACATTATTCATTTATTATTAGATGATTTATTTTTAATAGTTTAATATTGTTCTTTTTTTTCCACAGTTGTTTATTGTTTTAATTTTTAATTAAATAAATTATTAATTCAATCAACAGTTTATTTTTCTCTCGGTTTGTTTACTTTATCGATTAAATTCACTTCATTTATCTCTTTTAAAAAGTGATTTCTCAAGTTGTTAATTTATTTTTCTCACATTTATTGATTTTTCCCTTGATGTATTTTTTTCAGTTAGTTTATTTTTTAAAGGGTTTTTATGTGCATTGCTTTATTTAATTTTAGACCCATTATTTCCACAAGGATTTCACAAACAATTCATTTATTACAACACAAAGTCAAGACACTTTTCCACCAAGACTCCAAGTTGTTCCTGATTAAGTTTTAGAAGCATCTACACTGTAAAACCTGCTATTCTGAGCCGTTAAATCTTGCTAACATATGCATATCTCAAATCTTTGCCTTTCTTTTTAGATCTCTTTTATTCTAGTCTGCAACATGACATAGAAAACAGTTCACCCAAAAAAGAATTTGTTTATCATGATACGCTTTGGTAAAGGGCACTAAACGTTTATTACTTATTACTAAAACTTTCATTTTCAAGTAAAGCAAGTATAGCTTGGAGATAGCTTTAGAATCTTCATGTGACTACAACACATTAAAATAACATTAAGACTGCTATTTGATTGGTTCAACATAAACCTGTTGACGCAAGTTTTTGGCGCAAGTAAAATTTGTATTGTGTTTTATCTATCACTTGTTATATTCCAACCAAATTAGGTCTTGTCTTTCAGGGCCACCAAAGAAACGACCAGAGTTGTTGGCCATTCTGTGGCAGCCATGGTGGTTATTAAAAGGCACGTCATTAAGCCTCTTAGGTCTCTTCTGCGATGCTGTACATCCAAGAGTCAAGATGTTCCAGACAATCTTTGGCATTCCAGAGATACCTAGCTCGCAGCTTCCAGGTCCAACAAGATGCTGGGCAGAAGCGTCCTGAAAAAGCTAGTTCCTCATATTGCATGACACAAAAGCACAGCGTTGCTATTCACACCCTGTTAAAGACTGAGGTGATGAGGCAGCGACAGCAGCCAGGGACCTCTGAGAGAAAGGCAAGTTTGAGGATGTCACTCTACCCAAGATGGCCCCCAACGAAGAGGTCCTGATGCCATCAGAGCCAGGCCTCTGCATATGAGACCAATACAGTGGTGGAGCAACCAAGAGAGGGACCATGGACACTAAACAGACGATAAGTAGATAGGTGGTTGAGGCTATTTCTCTAAATTATGACTCATAACTCCAGGTTATGGAAGGACTCGGAGCACAATCTACCAGGAGCGACATAGGTATCTTGTTTCCAACGCATTCTAATGCAGGTTAGGTATGTAATCGATGACGTCACCCATCCATGACGTAATGCTTTCTGATTGGTCATAATTAAAAGGCGTTCCCAAGGAACCATGGTTGTAAGTTTTAGATTTGCAGCATTAACCAGATTTTTTTTTTAATCCATTGTGACTTCTGTAGGATATAAAGCCACCTGCTCATTTTACCTCAATGAAAAGATCCTATTAAATAAACACTTTATTTTCAGTGCCAAGTCCTTCTATCTTTCACTTAGGAGAGTAGAAATGCTGCAAATGATTTCAGTGTGTGTCCTGTATTTTTTCCAATCATTCTTGCCTCCAGCAACTTGCACAAACTGCCTTAAAGGATCTATCAAACCAGGTCTAATCATCTGGAATGCCAAAGTGTTTACGGAAGGTATGGATTGACACTGTGTGAAAGAGTAAAACCTATTAAAAAACATAGAGTTAGAAAGCAATAAGGTAATTAACCAAGCAGAACGTTACAAATTGTTCCCAGACCTTCACCTCTGATTTTTTATATATTTTAAACCATTCCTAAATCCAATAGTACTAGCAACAGAGGTGCTTTAGGGAGAAAGAGGTTTTTATCTGCAATGGGTTTTAACAACAAATAATTAAACAGAAAGCGCCACCTTTTGGTTTGACCTGACCATTGCCCTGTTTGCCCTCGGCACATGTTTTACGGTTTACGCAATCATATTGCAAAAACAGTGGGTCGGGAAAACTTGGACGAGGCATAGAGGAAAAGAATAAATGGATATCTGAATAAATGAATAAAAAACCGGCACACCGAGAGTGAAGTGTGGAAGGCAACTGATTAGAAAAATGACTAAGCATAATGTGTTAATTGTAAACGTGGTAATGTCAAAGCAATAACAGCAGGTGTCCTTGTCTGTGATGTTCTGAACACAGAAAAAAAAAATTTCATGCTACTTCTTGCATGAAGGAACAAATATCGGCTACTATTTAGGTCCATTTGAAGTCTGTCCTAATATGCAGCACCCAGGATTAGTAGCAGTGCTTAATTTATAAATTAACAATTATAATAATAAGAAGAAAAAGAATTAGTAGTAGTAGTAGTAGTCATAGTGAATGTATTTACAACATTATAAATTTAATTAATTACCAGGAAAAGTAACAAAATTTTTAAATTATGTCAAATAAATCTTTGATGCCCTTAATATTAAATAGGTTAAGTAAATGACATGGACAATAAGTCAAATAAGTTATGATTGTAAAACATTGTACCCTACTCTTTACTATTTTAATGTTGTGATGTCATGTGATGATGCAAGATGCTTCATTAGATTATAATTACTTTCCTCCGACATGGAGAGACTCTTTAACATCTTACCAAGTAAATTGGGGAAAATTAATGTGAACATAGACAAAAAATAAATAAAAGCACACAGAGAAAAAAGAACAGTGGTACGTGGTACCCAAAAAACACTGGACTGACACAGCACAGAGTCACTTAACACTTCTAATCCAGCACCAGGAAAATTTAGTACTTACATATCCATGTGCATATACTTATATTCTCAACTTTATTGTCATTGTGCAAGGTACATGTATAGAGCCAATGAAATGCAGTGTTTTTCACATATCCCATCTTGGTAAGTTGGGGTCAGGGTGCAGGGTCAGCTATGATGCAGCTCCCCTGGGCCCAACGGTGGTTGGCTTGTCGGTGGTGGGGCTTGAACCCAAGTGTTTCTGGTCTTCAGATCAGCAACTTAACCATTTGAGCCACCACTGCCCCCATCTGTATACATATCTTATAATTTATAGTTATATTTTAGACTTTTAACACCTTTATTAATACTTATTATATTTATTTTATAATTATTTCTTTTTATTTTTACATACTTTTACTTTATTTACTTTACTTTATTATGTTTACATGCCGGACAATCGTAGAAAGCAGTTCACTGCATGTTTTACTCTGTATTATTATTATTATTTATGTCACAAATAAAATTTGAATTTGAATTTAATCGCAGGCACAAGTTACTAATCACATCTATGACAACTTCAAAAAAATATATCCTTGCAGTAATAACTAGCGGTCCAAAAATCAAAAGAAATGGTTCTGTCTTAAAAAAAAAATAACCAAAATGTTACCTCAGCGAAAATAACTCGTGATTAATCTCGGTTACTTGAACTCTGATATAATTCTGTTTGTATGAGATCTTGTTCAGTGAAGTTCCATTAACTCGGAGGGGAAAAAAAAAATCTATTATGAATAGCACATCTTTTCCAGTGCTGATTGACACCTGAACAGGCTCTTCGTAATGAGAGGTACAGACACAAAGCAGGTTCTCACACACGCTGGAAAAAGATACTGCAGCTGCTCATCATGAAAGCAATCATCAAGTTATATGAAGCAAACCTTCAATCCATGCTGAACAGAATTATAACTATACGAAAAAAATGTTTCTTATAATACTGAGAATTTCTATCAGTGGTATACTTATATGCAGGGTGGGGTGGCAGGGTTGGATTTGGTTGGAGTATAGAATGATTCCAAGGGCCCACACACTATAAGGGGCCCCAGAGATTCGTTTTTTATCAGTAGTAACAATACTCTAAGTAATGCAATAGTATGTTGGTTGTGGATTGGATGTGGTAGGGGGCCGTACCTCTCATTCTTTCAAAGAGCCCAAAATTGCTAGTATCACCTATGCTTATATGGAATATAAGGGTATTTTTATTCCTAAGATTTGGCACTAGACACATTTAAAAAAAAATACTCTTCATCAATTTTTACTTCTCCAGTTACTTTTATTCTCATATTATTTCTTTCCATCCTAGAACTTTCTTCTAGTTTATAAATATTTATTGCGATTAAGAGTACAATGGTAGCTCGACTTACGATTGTCCTAACTAACGAGTTTTTCGGGATATGAGCCATCTCTTGCCCGATTTTTTGCTTAGAATTGCGAGCTAAAATTCAAATTACGAGCCAGCTTTAGACACCCAATCACTAGATGGCGTAGGGAACGCCACAGTGAACAAGTGGAGTCGTCTGATCTCCAAGGTAAATGCTGTACATTATACTTAATAAAACCAGTTTATTGCAGTATATACTACTGTACGGTTTTTATTCAATATACATTATTTATAAGTTTATTTTTCTTTTTTAAAAACATATAACAAAAAAAATGCAGTGTTTTTTTGGGGACCGGAAGAGATTAATAGCATTTCAATTCATTTCAGTGAGGAAAATTGATTTGACATACGAGTAATTTGAGTTACGAGCTCAGGCATGGAACGAATTAAACTCTTAAGTCAAGGCACCACTGAATCTGGTATATTGTATAAAATGAGATCATCTTCATAAATAATCTCAAGTGATCTTGTAGCTTTCAGCTATCATCCATGTGTGGTCAAAAGTCCGCCGTGGCGACAAAAACATTGGTCTGAACCGAGCAGGTCAAATAATTCAGGTAACATGTATAAGTACCAAGTCTACTTATTTGTGTCTGTTTGTGTTTTCAGTGATGCCAGGAAGTGAGAACTCGAACCTGATGGAGCGAAAGGTGCAAGCCTGCGAAGGAACTATTTACGGTTGTTGTGTTGCGTTGTTGACTTTTCCGACTGAATAAACACGAGCATGTCGCTTGGCTAAAAATGGCTTCTCTACAGGCTCACTCAATTACTTGAGTTCTACACACGTTCCTATTGCCGAACGCTTACCGTTATTATTGTTTTGCTGCAGAAATATTGTGCTGTTTTGCACCATAAACATGTTTTAAAGGTAATAAAAAAGGTGCAACAGATTACTGTACTCGCAGAGAAGCATTTAGAACATTTAGAACTCTAGAATATATAATATCTATCTATACTAAAAAAATCTATAATAATAATAATATCTATAAAAAAAAAATCTATAATCTTTAATAATAATAATAATAACAATAAATATATATATCTATGCTGCTCTTTTCAACAGTTTTTGGGGATGTTACACTTTGATTTGTGGTCTAATGTACCAGTATTGAGCTGTTCAATGATGTGACTCAAAGCTTTTTTGTACCTTCGCTCAAGACAAAAGCGTCTGCTAAATGCTATAAATGTAAATGTGAACGCTAATGCTGTCTTTTCTTAAAAGAGTTATCTTGAATTTGCATTTATTTACACACTAGGGGTCGCACACTCGACACGTCTTCGTTTCCTCCATCAGGAAACGAGGGTTAACATACGTAACCGAGACATTATCATCATTAATTTGGCTTACTCTTGTCTTTTGTTTATTTGATTGGACATACCTATGTGCTAAGGTGGCGCTTTACCCTAAAGGAAAGGACAGGATTATTTCATTGCACCATTTTACATTTTAAATACACTTGAATGTAAGACCACATGAAGTAAACTAATATTTTAAGTATTATATAAACAACAAGTTGGATAAACTTTAAAATTTAAGAACAGTTACATGATCACTAAGCTATATAAACTAAGTTCATTTGTTCAGAAGGCTTGGTTGTGGACGAGAGGGTGGGACATACACTTTCAGTGCTATCCGGCTACAGTTAGCATTTACCAAGATGCCCTAATGTACATTTAAGAGACTTCTCAAAGCTAACAAAACTTAGTCTCATAAATATTAAAGAGACATGGATGCGTACTATAGTCTTTTGCCTCGTCACCACCTATGATGTCGCCATGATTTAGATTTTTGATTTAGAAACCCAACATATAAAATAACGAAAATAGGCTCAAAATTTGCAATTTAAAGCTAAAATTGTCTTAAATGATATTCAACATCTATAAATCTGTTAAAATCTAGTTTAGGGTTTCATGACCCTACAGCTCGAATTAACACAAAATACATCCAGATCCCAAACGCACACAAAACTACTCTTGACTATGTTCATTGAAGTTTAAAAAAAGTGTACAGTTAGGTGTCAAACTATCGATACAATGCAACTTTTAATTACTAATTACATTATTTGATACTAAATCATCTCTTACTAGGCATCATAGGCAAGAAAAACACGAAAAAAGCACTGCTGACATCAAAGATCTTACCTGGAGCTCTGCAATTACCACATACTGGGGGATAACCAGCAGTTCAGGGGAAAACCTTGATGCTAACTAGGTTTCAGTAGAATTTATGCTAAAATTAATTGCTAAATCTTAAAATATTGTGATTTTTTTTTTTTTTGTTTTTCGGCAGTGGTGGCTGCAGGGCAGTGGTGTCTTAAATGGTTAAGGCGCTGATCATTGTTGATTGGGAGACTTGGATTCAAGATGCACCGCCGACAGTCTGCTACTGTTGGGTCCTTGAGCAAGACCCTTAACCCTATAGCCTATAGCTGACCCTGTGCTCTGACCCCAACTTTCTAAGATGGGATATGTGAAAAAACAAATTTCACTGTGCTATAGGGTTTATGTGAAAACTAAAGACATTTACATAACAGTGTACATAAAAAAAACAAGTTTTTGAGCTTGAATTGTTAACCCTAATTACAATGTTAGGAAATTCTGGTATTTTTGATGTTAGTTCACTTTTCCCACTTGCACATTAATACTAGTTTGCTAGATCCGAAAATAAGAATGCCATTAGTCTAAACTGGGAGGAAATATAGCAAGAAATGCTAGTTCACATATTTTTTTTAGGAAAAAAGACAATTAACAAACAGTGTTTCAGCTGTTTAAATATCAAGCAGAAGGTTATTTCACCACACAAGTGCCAGAACAGTGAATCTTCATACGGTTCTTCTTGTACTCTAAGAGGTTGTGGACCGCCAAGCAGGACAGTTAAGCGATTCTGGTTCAAAGCTACACTAAGCCAGTATGGGGGGCTGAAATGTTGAAAACAAGTCTGCAACACTGATTTGGATCAGATAGATGTCAAAGTGTGCTTCGAAGTAGAGCTACCAAGATCAAGTTGCTGTAGTCTAGTCTTGAAAAGATGTTGGATTAAGTGACCTGTGTAGGTAAAAATCGACAAGTTCTTACAAAATTGTAAAAGAGAAATGTCAGATGAGCAACGTGAAAGGAAAGGGACGGTTAATTGTCTCTGGTTACCAAATGATTGTGTGCAGTGACTGTGGGTGAAAATAAGGAGTTATCTGGGGACTCCACAAATTAATCCCATGGGAATGAATCATTTGGGATGATACATTTTCGAATAAAATTATTCTGCTCATTCCACTAATGAGCTGCTATCTTTTAAGGGTTAGCACTTACATGAGACTAAAAGAAAGGGTAGTGAGGTTTCTTTTACTAATAGTTCAGGCTGATTACATGTTATTTTTCAGCATTTTGAATGATATGGTATAATTGGGCAGAAAAATGGCAAATGCCGTAACTAATGCTCATGCTTTAACTGTTGTGATTAATAAACCCTCTTCACTTCTCTATGATTGCTTTGGCCAATCAATTAAATTCATTTTGAACTTTTGCCAAAAATGTTGTGTGTGTGTGTGTGTGTAGAGTGAGGCTGATGCTTAGCTTAAGCCTTGGGAATTCCCATAGCCTTCTGCTCTTAGCCCCAGTGCAACAACAATAGCACTCACCACTGAATAATAAATAGGCTACACAAAAGGTCAGCGTAAATCACTTGCACACTCGTTCATCCATAATGAAAGAGTGAGAATAAAAAAAAGAGAACCAGGTGCATCGTAGGCTGTAGTTGTAACACAGCTGTTTAATAATGGACCTCAGTTTGGTGCTGGTTGTAGAACAGCACTAGTAACGTCAAAGGACATTTGTTATATATCTGTTTTGCTCAGCACTGCTTTAGATCTGGTTTGAAAAATTAAGACAAATAATATGCTGTTTTTACGGTTTTGAAGGTTTTGAAGTTCAGGTTCTTTGATTTGTTCTCTTCTTTTCTAAAGGAAAAGTTCTAAAGCTGGGTTTACTCTGTCTGATATTGGCCACGATTTGTTGGACTGCTAATTGAAAGATTGATTCCTAGTACCACTATGTTACCACTGTTGGGCCTCTGAGCAAGACCCTTAACCCTCAATTGCTCTGATGTATAAAAGAGATAAATGTTACTCGCTCTGAATAAGGACGTCTGCTAAATGCCATAAATGTGAATGTATCAAACTAGGCAGATAAATTGAGTTATCCCGTTTTATAAGTAATGAATCAGTATATGGCATGACCTTCATATTCCTAAAACAAATAAAAAGCCATAAATGACATTAGCCTGGAAATTTGCATTAACTATTTAGCATTTAAGGGCAATTAAAAATGAGGTTTGGGGTCATGAGCAAGTTTAAAAGGGTTTTAATTTTAACATCCTTTTGAAATATTTTTTTGGATAGAAGGTCGTAGTATTGTTGCTTGAATATTAAGATAGTATTGAAAAATTTGGTGAGTTCTGTGGTCCCTCTAAGTGTGAAATAATATACCTAGTTCCCACTTAGTTTATCTTTAAACAAAAATACTGATTCTAAATTGGCCATAGAAATGAGTGTGTGTGTGTGTGGTTGTTTGTCTGTATATGGCCCTTGCAAAGGACTGATGACCCATCTAGGATGTACCCTTGCCTTTTACCCAATGACAGCTGGTATGGACTCCAGCAGATCCCTGTGACCCTGATTAGAAATAAGCGGTATTGACAATGGATGGATGGCTGAATAGATGGATGGATGGATGGATGGATAGAAGGATGGATAAAGTGAAATAAAGTCAAATAAAGTTTTTGATTACAAAAATAAGCAATATTTTACCGAGCTTGTATTTTTTAAAGTTGCCATAAATTTAAGATACCGACAGGCCAAGATGCTTAAGAGAACACCCATTAGATTACAAAATTCTATCAATTTGTTTACATTAAATGGCTTCATCAAAAATGACTTATTTATTTAAAGCTGTTCACGGTTAAGCGCCTTGCTTAAGGGTCATGCAAATCATCTTGGTAATCCTGGGATTTGAAACTTCTGAGCAGTAATTCAGCACCTTAACCATTAAGCTGTAGCACCTCATCCAGATTAATACAACTAATCCAATGAAATCAGAAAAATGTTTAAATTAGCAAACAGTATAGAAGCTTATGTCCATCAACAAGGTTCTTCATATATCCCTAAAACCAGCCATATTTGATTATAAGACTTGATATTTTATGTCAACAGAACTGTCAGTATCATTTACCAATAAGTTGTGAACTCAATGCACATACAATTTTACAGAGCGTTAAGGTACTAGAACAAGAAAACACCTCTTTCACACACCTTGTACACAGATCTAGAAAATAAATGATATTAAAGATAAAACATTCCAATAAAAAGTAGATGTAGTAGTACACGGTGTGCAATTGTCTTAGATCTTCTGTTGTTGATGATTTTTTTACTGCTTGGCTAATCCGCAGAAGTGAGTAGTAAATATATTAGCTAATTAGTGTAAACAACCGTTAGCATGTATACGTGACCTGTAAATGAATGTTGTGCCAAGTTTGAAGTCATTGAAATGCATATTCAACATTTCTGCATTATACTGGTGCCAGGCAGCTAAACACTGCTACATTTCTGTGTGTGCTCATGCAGTACAGTTTAACTAAGTGTGTGTGAGCGTGTGAATAAAGTAGGTTCTCTACCTGCTTGATGCTGGGGCTCACCTGGGCAGGTGGCAGTGTTGTTGCAAAGGCGCGTCTCCCTCAGCGGCCCGCTGCACAGCGTGCCATACGGAGAGGACACACAGGAGCGAGTACGCACCTGCCATCCCTGCCCACATGTCAACGAACACACACTCCACTGAGACCATTCTTCAGCTGCTGGATCACCTATGAGAGAAAGTACAAAAAAAGGTTTATAGACACGGTGGTACGATATTTAAAATAAACATCAGAGACTGATTATATAATGTTTCACATTCTGAAAGCGTTAACATATAAAGATAAACCATAAAATGTTATAAATTAAGAATCATTTGGGATCTGAATTCTGCAGTTTTCATTTTTTAACATTCAATTGAATGTCCCAAATTTCTTCACCTTGAAAACTGGAACTTGAATATTAAATGTCTAAAATTCCATGTGTTCAATATTTAAAACTATTTGGCAGACATCCGTATCAAGAGCAATTTACATTTATCTCTTATATACAATTGAGCCAATGGGGGTTGAGGGCCTTGCTCAGGGGCCCAACAGTGGTGGCTTAGTGGTGCTATCTAACCCCGGTCTTACTGGTATCAGTCCAACACCTTAACCACTGAGCCACCATTTCTCTTGCCACATAATATTCAGTTTTGTTAAATTACACTTAGCCACTAGTACAAATTTCTACTATTATAATTCAAATAATTTTGTCATATTTTAAGCTCCTTAAAATTATAGAAAACTATTGGAATGAACTGATATCACTTTACTTTAAATTTGGCTAAAAGCATCTCTTCAGTCGTGGAGGATCTTATAGGAATAAGAGTAAGAATAAAATTGAACAATTTTGTCTATATCCTGTGAACCAAGGGAAAAAAATCCCATGACCTTTTTAATTTAAAAAGAAAGTCCATAAGACATGCTTATTCCTATACCTATGGATGTTTCTAGCATTTCAGCCAATCAAATGACATATAACTAAAAAATAACAGGATGTCCTATGTACAGTACAGCTAAAATTGACAAAATAGACATAGAAAAACCTTTATAAAACCAATACGTCCACTACAAAAGACAGACGTCAATGCATGGGGTCTCAGGGGGATATAGTGGATGTTTAATAAAGATTAAACCAGGTTAAGTGTACTTTATAACGTTCTGATGAATAATTTATTTATTCAACAGGAAGTTGAATTATAGGAATTGTAGGACTTTTCCAGTATTAATATTTTTTTATATTTTTTATATACTATCCACAATATATTGTACTTAATCCTTTCCATTTTTAAGGTCATCCTTTACACACAACATTACATCACACAGAAGCCCAAGTGCCAGACTTCTGTGTTTTGTTGATTAGTTTAAAGCAAAGAGAGAACACAGAAGTTAATTGGACTCGGCAGCTCTGAGAGAGGCCATATGCCCTGGGCCAGTGCTTTCTTTGCTTGTGTTTCGATGCCTCACATTGCTTTGCCTTTCACATTGCCTGGAGTATACAGCTTCCTTGAAGGTGGCATTGGGACACAGCCACACCAGCAGGGTAACACGTGCCAACAGGCACTGATCTCAGGACTCTTCGTGTCATTCCCGAAATGTCCTTGCATCGAGGCAACATCAGAAGGTGACTGGCCAAATCGAATTAATTGCACGTTTTATAATTGCATTACATGTTTATTTGCATGCGGGTGAGTCAGATCCTCATCTTCCTCTCTATCCTCGAGGGAATAGTTGGAGGCTGGGATGTAAATGCTGTGAGGTGGCATTATCAAGGCTTTTAATTTTTTTTTTTCCTAAATTTGACTATTTTTTAAATAATAAAGATTAAAACATATATAAAATGAAAGCAGTCTAGCTCTTACCTGTTTGGGCTTGGAACACTCCTGGCTGATCTGCTGATCTCGGCCTCTGGGTCTTGACCTTCTGCTCATCATCGTCAAAGTCTGAATATAAACAACGACAGATCAGCAACTGTCTAATGCGTTTATTTATCTTAATTAATATGAAATGATCAGATTAATTAACTAACATATAATAGATAGATAAAGCATGTAAATCCAAAACTTTCAAGTTTCGGGAAGCTTTTATTGTCATTTTAACTTTTTATAGCTGGTGCAGTACACAGTCAAAAAAACATTGTACCTCTAGGTGCTATTTGAAAATGATGGAAGTGGTAGCCTAGTGGCTAAGCTGCTGGAATGTTATCCAGACGATTATTGGTTTAATTTTATTTAAGGGGTTATTTAGGGAAGTCATGTGAGAATGGCGGAAATCTTAACGTGAAACCAATGACTAAATACCTAAGACTAAGTTAGATGACTTGTATTTTTGTCAGATTAGAGAAGGAATAAATGCTCTACTGTTTATTCACAAAGGAAAACTGAAATCCATTTCATTTTTTTGTATGATTGTGCCTTGATTTCTGGGCAATTTGCAGTCATACTTCTTTTCTGACAAGGCACTGACTGTGAACTACTATTCAAGAACTGTCAATTCCGATTTTGTGACTGTATATCGCGACTATTTTTTGACAACCTGCTCACATCTTCTTTTAATATTGAGACATATCCGATATCAACATTTATATATAATGAAAATATAATATGATATTGAAAATTCTAGCAGTTATCTTCTTATTATTAATGTATACTAAAATCAGCAGCTGAAAAAAAAGGTGGAAAAAGAAGCTTCTATAATAATATGTCTCCATCACCCTGCGTTAACGTGCATTATTAAATATCGTATAACAAACGAGTGATGAAAATAAAACAAATTTTCGACTTTCATTTGCGGAAAAAGATTTAATACAAATAAATTAAGTGAAAAGCATTAAGAAATTAAGAAATGGCGAATATTAACCCATGTGACTAATCATCTATTCTCCGCTTCATTATGATAGCCTTGTTTTATTTACGGATGGTTACTAATACTAAAGTCAGCTGCTTGTACAACTTGATTAAAACACACCTAAATCGCATTTCTTTTTACTTTTCTTTTTCTGCGACCTTTGAAAAAAAAAAAAAAGTTATAAAATGGAAACCCAGCTTATGATGGCTATCTGATAGTCTAAGAAAATTCAATTATAAATGCTTTAGTTCTGCTGACCAGGATAGCGATCTGCACTGACCTTAACAAACCTAAATTTAATTCCCCAATTAATCTTAATTGGACATTAAAGACCTTTAAGTGGATAAAACGGATCATGTGAAACACCACTGCTGCTAAGCTATAGCACATGTAATTAATTAAAAGCATTGTATGAGGCTAATATTATTAAGTGAATAATAATTATCTTCTTAGCTCACATGTCAGTTTATAAAAAGGTTAATGCATATAAAATGTGCTGGATATTAGTCTGTGGAATTTTCTCTATATACTATATATAATATTGTAAAAACATCATTGTTAATTAATAATTTACATTAATGAAAGATTTGACGTGTGGTCGTTTGAAAATGATTGCAAAGCTTTCTTTCTTAATTACGCTCACACAATGAAACAGAATTTCTTGTTAAAAAAAAGGGATTTGAGAAAAAAAATGCGAAAAAAAACTTGAAGGAACCTCCAAAGCCCTTTTTAATTTACTGTCCAAAATGTGAATTCAGAATTAATGTCAGTTTAAAAATACATCTTTGATAGCAACATAAAACATTTTCTTTATTTAATATAATTTCTATTTCACAATGAAAAAAATGGATTGTTCCATTGGGTGTGTTTATTAAAATGATCAAAGTATCATTTTCATTCCTGGCATTCAGGAGACCACCTTATTCAAACTGACTTACATATACCACATTTTTAGCTTAGTTAAAAATTAAGGGACTTGACTAGCAGTAGCTCCTTGGTGGTGCTGGGAATTAAACCCAAAATCATCCAATCAGCATTTTAACTACTGAGCCTAAGATACCATTATGTATTTAAGTTTGGGTGAATCCGGTTTATTTGAGAGCAAAGCACAATAAATGTATAAAGGTACCCCTGACCATCATATCCATATCCATATGTGTGTTAAACATTGTGTTCCTGATACAGTCTCATTCTATCTCATTCCATTCTCTTTGCATTCTGCAAAGGCTTTTAGCTAGATTTTAGAGTAAGCCTTTGGGGATTTACTATTATTCAGCCACAATAGTATTGTAGAAGAGGTCTGAGGTGCAGATGCTCCTCTAGCCGAGTTCATCCTTTAGATATTAAGTGCTGTTGAAGTCAGAGATCTGTGCAAAACACTCTCATACTTTTACTCTAACCATAACACAACATGTCTTAATGAAGCTTGGATAATTGAACTAAATTGAATTAAAACAGTTTAAGTAAAATTGATTTTAGTATCTATATATTGTATGTATATTTTAAAAATTTATAGATACTTTATAATTTTAAGTTTTCTGATTTGTCTTTGACTTTTTGTCTTAAATCAAACAAACAATATGTAATAAATACAGATTTACCCTCTGATTCCTCTCTTTACTGTAAATAAACTAGCTCTAATGACCAGAACGAGTCTGTTTTTACAACTCTGTGTATAAAAAACTACATAAAAGATCTACTCTTGTTAAAGAAATTAGAACTTCTCTGTGAAAACACTCCTACATTAGCCCTCTTCTAGTCAGACTCATTAGACTTTAGGCAAACACGCCAAGTAGTTATTGCATTGAAGGAAGGGCCGTCAGTAAAAATTCCACACAATAAACACCCCAAAAAAATAACAGCAGATAGCGACACTACGCAGTTTTGTTATTGGAAAACTATTGTTTTTTTGTTTTTTTTTCTAAAAAATATTAAAAATAATTGTTAGTTAGAATTAGGGCATTAGTATAAAAGAAACTGAAGAAAAAAAGACAAAACATGAACAGTCTACTTTTAGTGAAGGGGACATGGATGATTCTAAATTGATTCACAGATGAACAAAAATCAATTTTCTAGTTTCTATGTTTAATTAATAACAGGATGTTTACGGAACGCAAAAGGCGGAACTCCAAAGCGTTGAAGTGTCGCACCCAGACAGTTCGGGCGTGATGACATGACAGGGTAACACATAACAAGACTTCCACAGGGACAATCGGAACAATAACTAATTAAGACAAGTCCCAATGTTGCCCTCTGGTGGGTTGGTAAGGTAACGTTCCCCATATTCTTGACAATCACAGTTCTTGACAATTGCAAATAATCTGTATTGGCTCTTAAAAAACAATATTGGTCAAGCGCTAGCATACTGAATTACCGTATTATAGATTTTGACCATTTAAAAAAGGCTAAAAATGAAAAATGAAAGGCTAAACATTTCTCCAAATGTGAACTGTTGGTGCTGATGTGATATTTTTTTTACATTTCGAGGTAATAATCATGCCGTTGCCAAAGCCTTACACTTAAATTCTTAATTTTGTTTTTAAGAAACATTAACTGAAGCTTTAAACTTGTATCTACATAAATGTCTGAATTAAACTGTGCTTTTTAAAAAAGGAGAGCCCCCTGCTGTACTCACTGTACACATATATCTGTGAAGCCATTTTCAACTCCACCACCATTAAGCTTGCCGACGACACTGTTGTGGTGGGCCTGTTCTCCAACAACAACAAAACCACCCACCTACAGAAAATGGTGCAGGAAAAAACAACCTACTTCTGAACGCCAGCAAGAATAAGAAGTTAAGAGTGGACTTCAGTACAACGCAGGAGCGGTCATACCAACCTGTCTTGGGCCTGTCACATGGACATTCTGGTGAGGAAGGGCCGGCAGCGTCTATAACACCTGAAACGCTTAAACTACCCTGTCAGGTGCTAACGACTTCATCAAGAGCGAGTAGCGTCAATGGAAGCGTCAATGGAACAGCACCAAGCAGGACAGGTGAGCCCTCTAGAAGGTGGGGCATCCACACCGAGCTCCTTGTCCTGCAGGACATCTATAACAAGCAGTGCCTGACCAGGGCCAGGAGGATTGTGAAGGACCTCAGCCATCCTAACATTGGACTTTTTTCTCTGCTGCGTTCAGAAAAGCGCTTCCGATCTTTAAAGTCAAACACAGAGATAATGAGGAGAAGCTTCTTCTTGCAGGCTATCTGGAGTAAACCAGGTAAAATCGAGCACTTAATACTTTCTTTCTCTGTTTCATCTCTCTGCACAATTCTCAATGCACACTTCTTCTGGCACACTTTAGTGACAATCTATACTGGGTCACTTTTATACCATACTACCTCTACACTTGTACTTATTTTTTATTATTTATTTATACTTTTATTTGAACACACTTTTTACTTACATGTGACAGACAGACGAATAAAGCATTTTACTGCATGTGGTGAGTTTCAGGTTTTGAGAAACTGATGCAAAGTTTTATGTTTGGTGCTATTAATATAATTTATGGTAAATTGTACCTATACAATGTGCCCAAAAACAGAGTCGGACTAGTAAAAATGCTTCCTCTTTACAAAGCTCCAATTACAAGCCAATCCAATCCAAAAAAATGAGCCGCAGTTTGTCACATCTCCGAATTACCGTCTCGCAGCAGAGTACTGGGCTCTGTTAAAAAAAAGTCTGAGAGAGCAGTAGTTCTGAGGGTGATAAACCCTTGTTCGTGAGAAGAATTGCCAGATGGGAGCTAACAGTCATGTCCAAGTCATGGACGTCAAAACAGGAAGTCACTACTTTTCACCTGACATAAACAGAAAATCATCTCAGAAAGCATGACATGTCAAACCGTAAAGGTTGTCAGCTTTGCTGATGAGAAATAAGAATAGATTGGTGAACCAGGAGCTGTCAGAAACCCCTAAATCATAAAACTGCTCTGTACAGTGTGGGGGAAGGCACAAGATGACCAGACATTAACTGTCTAGATTTGGTGTGGAGTAAGATTTAAGACTTAATATTAATATTACATTAAAATTTCTGGCATGGTAGACGCCCTTTTTAGAGCAATTTACAACTTATTTTTTATCCAATTAAGCAATTAAGGGTTAACAGTGGCAGCTTAGTGGTGGTGGGAATCGAACCTATAATCCTCTGAACCGTAATTCAACACTCAGTGGTTTAGGTGTTGGACTCAAAACAAAAAAATTCTGGGTTTGATTCCCTGCACCACAAATTTACCACTAATGGGCCCCTAAGCAAGGCCCTTAACCCCAATTTCCCTGGATAACCACTGAGCTGTTACTTTACCACAAATAAAATAAGTACGTTTGTATATCCGATAAAAGTTACAATAATAGGGACATCAAGTTTAGATTATTTTTTTATTATTACAATATTAGAGTTTTTACGAGATTTTAATGTGTGCATGTATGTATGTGTGTGTGTGTGTGTGTGTGTGTGTGGATGTGTTTCCACAGCTGACGCTTTAACCAGTAATTAAAAGTCCTCAGTGCAACCACTCACACACATACACACAGTTTGTTGTCTTGTGCTCGAAATGAATTAAAGCTGTTAGCACAAATTGAAGCCCTTTAATTGCTCTAGCCTTAGGGGTATCTTTATTATTTGCTGATGCTTAAGTGGGCCGCTTCTTCTAAGCGCTCGCTCATCCATCCTACACAATCGATACACACTCTCAGTCGTAGGGACACTTGCTTTCCTCCTTCATTACTAACAGCTGTATAGAACAATATAGTGCTGCAGCAATGTGTAGTAATAGCAGACACATCACCCTGTGTGTGATCTTCTTTGGGACATTTTAATGTCGGATCTATCTATCTATCTATCTATCTATCTATCTATCTATCTTTATAAGGTTGCTATGCTGCTGTAAATAACATACACACACACACACCCACACACAAAGAGAAAAATTCCCATACTTTGTTCATCTCGTGCCGGTAAACAAGCATGATCCAGTCACACGGTACCTGGATTTAAATTTGACATAACAAACAGCAGCATCAGCAAATAAACAGAAATGGAGGAATAAATCAGCAGGACAGAAATGTTCTACAGCTTTTTTTTCCAGTCCTGTTAGAACGATGCCCAAAGACACATATAGCACACATATATAGCACACAGGTGGTGACTGTTATAGACTTCCTTATAGAGACTGTAGAGCTACTAAAACCTACTAGAACAACAGATTAAAAACAAATAAAAAAAAACTTTAAATCTATCTTTCATTCATTCTTTTCTTCAAATGTTCTTGTTTTTTGCATTTTCCTTTTGACTTACTTCCTTACCCATTTCCTACTTTTTCCTTTCTTCCTTATTTCTTTCTTCCGAGGTTGCTTTAAACCGAACACGGTGTCCCGAATCAAAACAAAACGAGAAAAGGTCGGAAGGAAAGGGAAAGGTTTTAAAACTTTATTCTTTACTTCCTCTTTTTATTAATTTTTCTTCCTTCCTTGATTTTTGATTTCTTTTTATTTTCCTTTTGTCCTTACTCAATTTCTTACATCCTTATCCACATTCCTTACTTCCTTCTTTATGCATTTCCTTATCTTTCTTGATTCTTTACTCATTACCTTCCTACGTTGTTCCTTTCTTACCTTCCTCCCTATTTCCTTCTTTGCTTAACCATTTCCTGTCTTTCTTACTACCCCGTTTTTTCTTCCTTACCCAATTCCTTCCTTCCTGTTTTACATTTTTTTTTCCTTTTTTCCTTCCTGCCTTCCCAGCTTCTTTCCTTCCTTCCTACTCTTTTTTCCTTCTTTCTCTACTACTTTCTTTTCTTCTTTCCTTACTCAATTCCTTCCTTCGTAACTTATTTCTTTCCACCCTAATATAATAAATTAACATCCAGAGACTCAGGACTTGCCCAGAGGTGTGAATGTGTGTATGAAAGTAGATGTCTAGTGTCCTACATGTCATTCAGAATGTATTTTTACATTACAAACAGAATTTTAAGGACAGACTCCAGAGCCATCCTGACCCTGAGTATTAGGCAGATGCATAATGATATAATAATCAGATTTAACATTCTGTTCTGTCTATGATGTTGGCTTTTTTAATTACTCCTTCCAGAGTTAAGGCATACAGTGGACCATATGGGTCCATCTATTTATTCTGCCCTCTAGCATATCACCCCTTCTGCATGCATGCATCACTTTACAAACCTTTTTACATAACCAACCCTGTGAACATTATGTTATCAAGCGAGAGAGAGAGACGTGAGAGTGGTATAAAAATGGCTTTAGCTGGACAAAGATTGCCATGAAGAAAGAGGATTTGGAGCTTTTTTAGTCTGAGCCAAAGTCGCTCTTTGTTGAACAAGAGCAGAATAGATTTTAAGAAATAGAATAAGGGTTAGCGAGAGGAGGAAATAGAGAAAGAGGGAAAAAGGTAGATAAAATGCTTGCCAAAAAGTAAAAGGTGAAAGAAATACAGACAGGATGAATGCATAATCTTTTTTTCAGGTTTGTGTGTGAATGTGTGAATGTCCATGGTATCCATGTATTTGACTTAAATGCAAGTGATCAAAAAGGTTGTCATTTCAGTGTGTGTGTGTGTGTGTGTGCACATTTAAAACAATATACATATTTCATATGCATTACTATTAAAAAAAGTAAGAAAGAAAGAAAGATAGAAAAAAAAGAAGGAAATAGGGAGTAAGGTGAGAGGGAAACAATAAAGAAAGGAAATATGTAAAGAAGAATGAAAGAAAGAGGGAAGGACGTAAGGACATGGGTAAAAAAATAAGGAAATGGGTAAGGACATATGGAAAAAGAAAAGAAATGGGTAAGGAGGGAAAAGGATAAAAGGAGGAGGGAAAGAATGAAATAGGTAAGTAAGGAAGAAAGAAAAGATTGGAAAAGGAAGAAATCTGGAAAATGCGGAAGGACGGGGAAAAAAAAGGATGGTAGGAAGAGAGAAAGAATCAAATGGGGAAAAAGGAAGGAAGGAGGGAAGGAATAAGGAAAGGAAGGAAATTAGATTAAATAGGTAAGAAAATAAGTAAAAGGGAAAATAACAAGAACAGGAAATAAAGACAGAAAGAATGAAAGAAAGATTTAATAAGTGTGAGGAGTTAATTTTAGGGAAGTCCCTGTTCAAACCTGCTGCCTTTTAGTCCTCCAACTTCAAATTCATATTTTTTTGGTCACTTACATAATCATACAGTACAACACACAGTGAAATGCTTCGTACTGCTGTCCAACATATAAACATTAAAAGTAAGAGTGTGTAAAAATTAAAAAAACGAAATAAAATGAAATGAAATGAAAATAAATAAAAATGTGTTAAAAGTATAAAATATAACTATAAAGTATAGGATATGTAGTATGAAATAAAAATATGGCTATAAAGTATAAGATATGTATATACAGTACATACACCAGAAAAAGTATCTGCACATGGATAACAGAAGAATGGATATGTTTATACAGATATTAATAGAAGTACTAAAGTGAAGTGTCCATGTGCTGGATTAGAGGTGTTAAATGGCGGTGCACTGATTTTAAAGGTTACTCTAAATATCTCCAGGAGACGTTAGTGTGTGTATAGCTTTTTAAATGGCATGCCTAAAAAAAACTGATGTGATGCTTTAGTCCGCACACTATTATATAGCTATAACAATAAGCTTATAGGGAACAAAAAACTGACTTTACTCAATGTTACAATTTACTCTACAGATTCAGCAATTTGCACTTTGCAAAAAATGTCTATTTTGTGGCGACTTTCCATTTTTATAACCCCTGAACATGAAGCTAAGCAAAATGAACTTTTAAATGGTTGCGTGACATATCAGATCAAGTTCAGGAGGTTTTTTTGTCATTTCAACGATATATAGCAGATGCAGTAACAGTGAAAAGAAACAACGTTTCTCCAGGACCCCCTAGTGCTACAAAACAGAATTACACAAAACAACAAATAGCCACATAATAGAACAACACAGAGCCAAAGACTAAAGAATAAATTCCTTTGCAACATGAAGTGCATAGCACTATCATGGATCCGGAGTGGCTGCTGTGTGCTACTGCCGCGCCGCCATCTTGAATCTGTGAGATGCCCCACGCAGGCCAATTAACTTTGCTATGGAATCCAGACCACCTGCAGTCAGTCTTAAGCATGGGGTACTCAAACATACACTTACCACTGGTCCACTTACCAAATTTCCATTCAGTCTGAGGTGCGGAAAAGTGATGGTCAAATTCCAAATAAAGAATTCCAACAAATATACTAAACACAACTATACACACACACACACAAAAAACGACATAGTAGGACTTTCATTGTGAAAGGTGACACCTTTTTTTGGTTATGTAAGACTAAAAGATGCTTGCTCAGCACTTTAACCATCTTAGAAAAACTTAAGTTAATAAAAATCTTGCGATGTTGAGTTAACTGGTGTCAACACACTTTTTTTGGTCCTTATTCTTTAAACACACACTGTTATTATCTGCATGCTATTTTCTCTCTCTCTCTCTCTCTCTCTCTCTCTCTCTCTCTCTCTTTCTCGTTCATTCCCCTGTATTCACCTTTTAGTTGATATTCAGAGCACTAACATAAGAGCTAACCATCTAGAACATTCTGCAGTGTTCTTGAGCACAAAAGTGTTTAAAAGTAAATTTTGTCTATTTGTACACAATGTATTTTTTATTTGTCTGGATGCACACCGGCATGTCTCTCGAATCTGAGATTCAACTGAATAAACTGTGTTTGTTTTGTGCCACAGGGAGTTCTTGACCTTTTCCTGTTGACCTTTCATGGGCTGGAATGTACAGGATCAAGTGCTATTCTACATCATTCAGAATAATAGGATTGGAAGCATTTTTAAAATCTTTATTATTTACTATTTTTTTTATTTTAACTAGGGATGCACCGATACCATTTTTTATCCTGAGTCTGAGTACCGATACCTGATACTCATCAATACCAATATCGATACCTGTACCTGGATATGGATTCATTTATATGGCTCTTGGGTTTGGTTTTGCCATTTTCTTTCGTCTTGCGAGGGTTGATGCAGGGCCGTTGGCTAATGCTAAAGTTACTGCTAGCGGCAAATGCTTCCTGCTCACTTTTGTGTTTTAATTTTTTATATTTTTAAAGTTTTATAAGTACTCATTTTTGTACCTCTGCCATGTGTGGGTTGCCAGCATTCATTTCACACTGCTAAGTCTGATATTCTCTCACTGTTGCCGTATTCATTGTGCACTGAATGTTTTGTCAATCGCTAATTGTATCCTTTGTATTGTGTTCCTGTCAAACATACAGTGTTTGTCCTTGTAATTAAACTGATCTGAAATAAACTTTTTTTAAGGCATGAAATTAAAAAAATATCACTTATTTCTGGATTAGTCCATGATCATTTCCATAGAACCAAAAACAACAGGTCACATTAAGCCCAAAGTCAACAGGATTTTTAAGTTGTCCCAGCTTTTGTCTTTCAAGGCCAAATAAGTTTTTTTTAATCCAGTATTTATTTTCTGTTCCTGCCTTTTTTAGGGTTATGGTAACTGAGTTTTTTAAAAAGTGGTGGTTCAAGATCAACTTAACATTTGTCCTTCACTATGGATATTGAATCCGTTCGTTTCTTTCTTAACTAATAGTACATGGAGAATAAACATAGCCTTGTCGTTTTTCTCTCATGTTTCACAAACGCTTCGACTCTCTCTACAAAGTGAAAACAGAGAGATAAAACACCAGTCGACCTCGCATTGCAAGACAGATTAGAAAAAGGACCAGGGGTGAGAAGTGACCTTGCCGGCAAGCCGCCTTTGCGATTATAAGTGCACAAATAAGCACACCCGTACGATCAGCGTGCGATGAGCACAAAGAAGACATTCGAAGCTTCTTAAATGGAAAATGGCGGCTCTTTTTTCTGCACCTTGTAACATATAGTGATTGCTTTTTCAGCAAAGACCGACAGAGAAAGACAGGAAGAATATGATACTGGTTTGCTCGTGTTTAGATTTAGATCTCAAGATCATTTTTCAAGATTTAGATCATCTACTGTAGGCAGGAATATGTGGCATGTTGTATTTTTTTACGCTGGAGTAGAAATAGCTGCGCTGTTAACTAGTAAGCTGAAAAAAAACCCACTTATATTAAATCATGTTGTATGTTAAGCATGATGGAAGTTCGTAGTGTACCAGTTCCCAAAAGCTTTTAACAAGTCACACTAGTCGCACAATTTATAGACAACATAGCCTGAGGGGGGCAATGTTTTTGACACCATTGTGGGTTTTTTTTTAAAACCATTTTGAGAAATGGATAGAGAGAGAATGACAACAAGAGAAACAGAGAAAATAAGATAAATAGTGAGAGAGAAAAGGAGAGAGACAGAGAAAATAAGGGGGAGGAAAGAAAGATAAAAAAAGAATGACAACAAGAGAAACAGAGAAAATAAAAGAAAGATAGAGTGAGACAAAAAAGGGACATAGACTGAGGAAATAAGATGGGGGGAGAGAGAGAGAGAGAAGAGAAAAAGAGAATGACAATGAGAGAAACAGAGAGAATAGGAGAGTATGAAGAGAGAATGAAGCGAGACTGAAAAAAATGATGAGGTTAAAAAGAGAAAGGGAGGGACAGAGGAAGAGAAACTGACAAGGAGAGGAACAGAGAGAATAAGAGAAAGAAAGGGTGAGGGAGAAGAGGAGAGACAGAGAAAATCAGGGGGAGAGAGAGAAAGAGAGAGAGATATTAAAGGAGAGAAAGAGATAGAGTAAGAAAGAAAAAGGGAGAGAGACAGAGAAAATGAGAGAGGGAAAGGGAGACAGAGAGAGAGAGAGAGAGAGATTGTGCGCCTGGGATTTGCAATCAATACTGACTGCTCCCACTGGCCTTGACAGTACATCAGAAATAATACAGCAGGCTGAAATCATCACAATGAGGGCACTTTTGATTACTTTTTCTTAGATGTTTTTTTTTCCATTGCCTCATTTTTTCTCTTTTTTTACACACTCCATCCTGGCCTCAAGAAAATTACATATTTATTTATGTGTTGGCTTGATACTATTCTCATTACCCTTCCTCTTTCATGCTCTTTGTGTTGCCCTCTTCAATAACCATTAAACAGTGGTGATCCAGAACACCGTGTACTCCAGCTCAGTGTGCTGACTGACATTTCCCAAGAGCAGCTAAGAATAAAAATACTTACTAATTTGATCTATAACACACTCTACTTATAAACACTTTATGAAGCATCTATTCACTGGTCATGAGTTTCCACCCAAATCTTTGCCAGCTTCTGTCTGTCTGTTGTTGAAATTTTAGATTTTTATTTTATTTTATAGACAGTTATTAAGTCAAGAACCAAAAAGATGTCTAGGGACCTGAATCATTACAAGAGAAGAGAAGAGAAGAGAAGAGAAGAGAAGAGAAGAGAAGGAAGAGAAGAGAAGAGAAGAGAAGAGAAAAAAGAAAAGAGAAAAGAAGAGAAAAGAGGAAAAGAGAAGAGATGGAAGAGAAGAGAAGAGAAGAGAAAAAAGAAAAGAGAAAAGAAGAGAAAAGAGGAAAAGAGAAGAGAAGAGAAGAGAAGAGAAGAGAGGAGAAGAGAGCAAAGAAAATAGCAACAGTTTATTACGTTATACAAGTAATGTCAAGTTTACACACTGTGTTTTCTTTTTTTTTTCTCTTTCTTTCACTCTTTTTCTCATTTTATTAAAATAGCTTTTAAAAGAAAACACCATGACGTCACATAATTTGCCTTCTTCAAGTCATGTTGCCTTTAAATCATGGGACTAGTGTGACTTGATAAAAGGTCAGAGACAAATTTTTGAAAGACTAATGAAGTTTCTAGAATCCGACACTGAAATCTGTTGTCCTGTTTGTTCACCGACAGCTGATTAATAGGTGTAGCAATCAGTTTTTTCCTCTAATAAAATTCTGGCAGTGTCAGAGGATTTCAGACGCCTGCCTCAGCAAGACAGCATTCAACGACTGTTAAACCAAGAGCCAATAGGAGCGCTGAAACCGATGACGCAATTATAAATAATTATGTCAAAATAATGCTATAACAATAATAATATACAACTAATACAATTAAACACAACACTTCCAATAACACACAATGTACTTGTATATCGTAAGTATAATGGCATCTACACTAACATCAGTCTATTTCTTTCCTATTCCGAGCTCACCGTTACCACCAGATCCAGTCTGTATCCAGCACAGCTGGTGAATCAGCACAAAAACAATAAGCCCCAGAGGCAGTTTCCCAGTGATGACCTTTTCTTCATTACGGCCATTCAGACAAGTTCACGGAAACTTTACTGCAGCATGGAATAACCTGCTGATCAGAGGTGAGCTGGTTTCCTCCAAGGTTTTTTCTCTATTTTGCCACCAATGGAATTTTGGTATTTTAAGCCAACATTTTGTATAAAAAAACAACTTAAATGCCAATGCCAATTCCTTCTCATTCCTAATCCTCAGTGTACAGCCAGGATCAGTTCAACAGCTTTCATCACGTGTAGCTGATCCCTGCAGCGTGAGTTATTATTATTTATATGCAGTTACATGTTTCAAAAGTGTTCAAAAAATCATGATGGTTGGACAGCCTTCAGTTTTTAACAGCGTCTTACTTATTTATTTAATTCACAGAAAAAGTTATTTTTTTCAGATAAGAAAAACGGAAAAGAACAAAGAAATGGGTTTGCGTAGGGTTAAGAGACCTATGATTAGTGCAGGTTCTTCTGAGCTCAAATTGCTGAGACATGCAAAGAAGCCAGGACTGTGTTGTAAAGCATCTCAGTGCTGACGTACCGTCAGTTGCCACTCTCAACCACAAGTAATATGCCTACTTAAAACTAGGATGCAGGAAGTTCACTAATCAAAGAGGATGGAACGAGACATTAGCAACTTGATTAAGCGAGTGTTTGCATCTGGGAGCAGGCAGCGATGAGCAGGACCAGCTGGCATAAATGTGCGAGCACAAATGAGCCCTTCCTCTGTTTGGATGAAAAATCATCTAAAATAAACTTTTTTTTGGTTTATTATTACATATTTTGGTTGGCGAAGACTACATTACTTCATTACTTCTATTCTACGTAATAAGAAATTGGTAGAGTATGATCGTCATAACACCCTCCAACAGTTATCTTTATTGGGTGGATAAGAAACTAATGCCAAACCCTTAATTTAAATAGTATTATATGAGTAATGGTTTATTTCTAGGCATGGTAATAAATATAATGCACAGCTAATATTATTCATGAGTAGTACAACTCTGATTGATGCTGTTGTTCAAAGGGATGGTCCAAATGTTAGCTATATTTTAGGGACCCCTGGTGTAAACGAAAACAGAGAGAGATAGACTCTCTAGACAGAGTGTTTATATACATTTACATTTATGTAAGCAATTAGTGGTTAAGGGTCTTGCTCAGGGACCCAGCAGTGGCAGCTTGGTGGTGCCAGGAATTGAACCCAGCTCTTCCAATTAGCAGTCCAACACCTTAACCACTGAGCTACTACTTCCCTGTTAGATAGCCAGCGTGCACACTACACGGTTGAGTATTGGCTAGCTGGACAGTAAGATGTGTGACAGCTTGACTGACACTGGATGGGTTTTCTGTACGCTAAATTGATGGAGTACATGTTACATGTTATATATTTAAAGTGTATTGAACTTTTAAAAGCTCCAGCCGCTCACTAGTCCCTAGTTGTTTTGAGTTATTTTATTGCCACACACTTTGTTGTGTGTTATTGGCAGTGACAATCTGCTGAGGCAAGCAGTAAACCCCTCATCTGCCATTAAAATAATGCCAACAGGGACATACTGAGAGATACCACACTTGACTGACAAGATAGCGTGTCTTCTTGACGTTAAGATGCGGAAAATCTGCCAATTGAAAGGAAATAGAAGAAAAGTTTTGGACTTGATTAAGCAAGTGCTCCCAGCTGGGAGAAGAGAGGAACGAGTCAGAGACAGCAAGCTAGATTATAAGGATTTGGGGCAAAAGAAACATGAAGTTAATTAAAAAGTGACGTCATTCTATAGTGTTATTTATCTTTCTGGGCTACACTGCTGGTTTACAGGTGACCAGATTTGTTATAACCGACTATGGAAAATGTTAGTTAAAAAAATGAGACTAATGAATATTTGACGTTCATTTTATTCTGAATTTACCTAACACTGCTTGGGAGGCAGACAAACTAGATTAAAGCCCCATCTCTTTAACCCGGTTTACACATAACACACTTACACATTTTCATTATCCAAATCCGTTAGAGGATTGTTAGGCTGCAGTAATCAGGTCAACCGGAACTGGGAACACTTTCAATAACACATAATGCTTTTGTTAATCATACGTAGAAGAGAATCTACATTAACATACAACCATTTTTTTTTCTGATTCCGAGCTCGATGTAGCCACCAGATCCAGTCTGTATTCAGCCCAGTTGGTGGATCAGCACTTTAAGACAATTAGCCCAAAAGGCAGTTTCCCAGTGATGACCTTGTCTTCTAGATGGCCATCCAGACGAGACCATGGAAACTTTGGTGCAGCATGAAATAACCTGCTGGTTTGTCTGGTCAGAGATAAACTGGCCCTCTGACTGAGCCTGGTTTCTCCCAAGGTTTTTTTCTTCATTTTATCACTGATGGAGTTTTGGTTTTTTTGTCGTTGTCGCCTCTGACTTGCTTAGTTGGGAACTTTTTAATTACAGATATTAATTAATCTGTGTTTTTAGTGAGTGTTCACTTTTGTATTATTTGATTTAAATCTGTGAAGCTGCTTTGACACAATCTCTATTGTTAAAAAGTGCTATAAAAATAAAGATGACTTGAATTTACTTGACTGGCCCACAATAAAAAATTACTCTAGAGAAAAAAAAAATTGTCAGGTTGGTCAATTTACAGAGAAAAAATGTTATTTCATACATCATTATTAGCACTAACAGAGGCCCTGAAGCAAAAATCGTTCCAAAATGTTATTATTATGGCTTGTTTTCTTATTATTTCTTAAAAAAGTATCTATTTGAAGATCCAACTTAGCTTCTTATTTTTTTGTTTACAATATTTATCTCAGACTTTTTTCTCTTATTAATTTTGGCATTTAAAAACATACATCATCTTTTCATCTCGACTGTTCCTATTATTTTGACCCTCACCATTTACATTGTAATTTACATTGGCAGCGTCAGCTCATCTGAGAAACAGGATGCAGAGTAAGAATTCCTAACACTATAAGCTAATTATGAATAATTCATTTTCGTGGTATTAAATATTACTCGAAATAATGAGATAATAATTTAAAGCCATATCATAAACTTTTACAATAGGAGAACAAGCGTGAACTCCAGGGGCATGGAGCAACAAAACAAATTACTATCACATATCATTCGGCTCACAGTATCATGCTTGTTGTTTCTTTATATTAGAGGTAAACTTAATAAGCAATGTAATACGATGCTTGGTGAATGAGCGATATTTTAATTCGAAAAGCTTAGGAACACATCTCATATATTTCACAGTCCCACATATCCAGCAATGGCGCCTTTATGGCCGCTGGAATCACCTATAAGATTGAGGTCTGCAATGAGATGTCATTCCAGTAGTAGCTACTTATCTTATAAGAGCCCTTAAATTTTTAAACTACTTTATATAATATGGCACGTCCAGTATATATATAAGGATTGTAGTATGGAAGAAATTATTAGAAATAAAAAAGACAATTTATCTTATTACTTGCTACAAAATTAACAAATTATTTGTTAATGTAAAGTATTGATACGTTCAGTAATTTAAAACAGGATTTGGTCAGATTTAGCGCTTGTAATAAAATTCAACAACAAAAAATACTTCATTTGTCTATAACTCCTTTATTCATTCTTTCTTTTTTTTCGTTTTACTTTGTTGGTGGTGTTTGTTTTATGATCTTTTATGCACAGCACTTGGGTGAAGTAAAAGTTTTTCTTAAATATGCTTTAAAAAAGAATCTCACTGCAACTAAATCTTTAATTATGGATTTTTTTTAAATGCAACTTTTTTTTTTAAGTTTGTAATTGGCGTTTTTCTGTAAATCTGTGTCCAGGATTGGATTGAATTGGATTGTATGGATTGGACCCCGGTGGTCTCTTGTTTTTGTAGCACATAAACATGGCGAATAAATATGTTTTTCCGTTCAGGCTGTTTGTTAAAAAAATGGATATTTAAGTTAGCCCACCAGGCTTTCTGTCAGTCTCTTAAATTTCCACCCAAGTACTGTACACTGGATGTTACATTTACATTCATGTATCAATAAGTTTGGAGACACACCAACAGATGGCAGCATGAGGCAACGTTTTGATCCCTTCTCATAGATACTTATCTATTAGCACTGACAGACGTGCTTTTAAGACGCTATCAATAAATACAGGTTAAGTAGGACACAAAAACCTACAAAATCTGTGACTAATTTAGGCATTTTTAGAAAGCAATAGGTTTTTAAACATTGTTTGACGATTGACAATCAATGAGCTTTTTAGACACCTGAGGTTTTTTATTGACTAGGTGCCAAACCTTAAACAAATTTTGATGCATTTCTTCTTGAGAAATACCAGTTTCAGTCAAGCTTGGGAATCAGATGGAGCTTTGGTCCAGTTTAGGGTTTTTATATCCTTCACTTAGAAAGACTAAACTTAAAGCCCAGTTAGTTTTATGCACTTTCAATTCTCTACACATTTTGCGTCAGTTGTCCATTTTTATATTATTAGTAGAGCTGGACGATCAATCGAAAAGTAATCAAAACGGAATTTTGGAACCTCTAATTGATGTAATTTACCCAGTTATTTCTCTTTTTTTAACCCTTCTCTTATGTGAGGTCACATGACTCCACCTGGTCCAGTCATATATATATATATATATATATATATATATATATATATATATATATATATATATATATATATATATATATATATATACACACACAATTCTACCTTTGAAAAGTCTATTTTAGGATAGAATCTGTAGGTGCTTGTACTTAGCTTACAAGCATCATTCAGCTTGGTTTCATCAGAGTTCTTATAACAGCAGAGAACATTTGAGTGATTAGGAATAAAGTTGTTGTTGGTTGGCTGTAGATAAATGTGTCCATCCATCACCTACACAGCATGATAAAGAATCTGGAATCTATCCCAAGGGGCTCAAAACAGAAAATGAGAGACACCCTGGATGAGGTGCCAATCACAAGCCACAATCACATACATCAGCCTAAAGCAAATGTCTAAACCAAAAGAGGAAACCAGAATATCTGGAGAAAACCCCAAAAACCATATAGGGAAATAGGGCGGAGATAAAAAACCAAAGCCCCAACTTCAGAGGTCGGGGAATAATTATAATTAAATAATTTACAGCTAACTTTTAAAGAGTGGAATAAATTTGATGATAAGCGGACACCTCTGTAAAAGAAAGCTTTTTAATGGTAATAAGTAAAATTCTTTAATTTGATCCTATTAAGGCAATGTGTAACTAACCGACCTCCAACCACCAGAGGTCGCCCTCACCTGAATACTACCCCCCCCCCATCCTGTATCTATAGCATTTAGCAGACGCCCTTATCCAGAGCAACTCACATTTATATAAATAAGCAAATGGGGGTTAAGGCCCTTGCTCAAGGTCCCAGCAGTGGTAACTTGGTGATTCAAGTTCAAGTTTAAGAAGCTTTACTGTCATTTTAACAAAAAAAACAGACGCTGGGAATCGAACAGAAAAGCAATAAAACTACTAGAGCTGACTACGCTCGTCTTTTTTAAAAAAACAAACATAACCCCAGGTATTTATTTGTTACTGTGGCTAAATTAACAAAAAATAAAGCACCTGCAGATGTTGACATTTCCAAACAGCAATGCACAAATGATTTTATGACTTCACTTTAATTTTAAGATCAATATTGTTAGCAATAAAATTGTAAGCATGCAGCTAAAGTATCGCATCGGATAGTGCGCTATAAGTCCCCATAGGTACAATTTTACATATTCTCTCCTATAGGGAAAAAGGAATTTTATAAAGTTTTTAAATCATCTGAACCAACAACATGTGTGCTAGAACCAATTTTATTTAAGCTTTTAAAAGAGGTGATTCCAGAATAGATCCTTTTCTGATTATTATTAATTCGAAATTTTTATTAAGATATGTTCCCAGAACTTTTAAACTGGTTTTTATTAAGCCTCTCATTAAAAACCATAACTTGACACCAAAGATCTAGTTAATTACAGACTGATCTCAAAACAAAGATAATATAAAAGGTACTATCCTCAGAATTATTTTCCTTCTTAAAGAAAAATGGTATCTGTGAGGATATACAGTGCAGATATAGACCATATTATTAACATTGTTGGTGTTTGGCAGAACCCTTATCCAGAGCAACTTTTATTTCTTATTTTACACAGCTGAGCAATCGGGGAAGTTAAGCAATTGAGCCTTGCTCAGGGGCCCAGCAGTGGCAGCTTGGTGGTGCTGGGAATCAAACCCTAATCTTGCGATTAGCAGTCCAACACTGCGCTACCACTTCTCCTATCGGTTGTATTTCCCTATTAATGCTACATTCAACACCACAACATTGTTTTCAATAAACAAGATAACTTTGTAGGCATTAGTGAAAGTACATTAACATGGTACTTATCTGACCACTATCAGTCAATAGCAGTGAATGAAGAGGTATCATATCAATCACAAACATAATATGGAGTACCTCAAGGCTCGGTACTTGGCCCATTAATTTTCACGTGTTACTTGTTTATCAGAAATTGTATCACACGGTGTAAGCTTTGACTCCTAAGCTGAAGACACTCAGCGCTATATTTATTCGTGCCCCGGCAAATCAAAGGAATTCGAAAACCTGGATTAATGGAATATATATATTTAAATTATCAGACCTAAAACCTTAAACCTCGGCATGTAATAATCTAGAACATTATCTAACATTTGGTGGCTGTGCTTTTGGTTTTTTGTTTTCGTTAGGAACCTTGATGTGCTATTTGATGTCTAATAATTCCTCCTAAAAATATTTCTAATGCAGAAATCAAATGCAGAAACGTTAATTTATGTATTCATGACCTCATGCTTAGATTATTGTAATGCTTTATTGAATGGTTGTTCTGCACTCCTAATAAAGTTAAAATTGCAGCAGCTAGAGTTCTTACTAAAACTAGGAAGTATGATCATATTAGCCCGGTTCTGTCAACACTGCACTGGCTCCCTATTAAACATTGTATAGATTTTAAAATCTTGCTAATTACTTATAAAGCCCTAAATGCTTTAGCACCTCAGTACTTGAGTGCTCTCTTATTCTATTATAGTCCTCCACGTCTGCTGCGCTTCAATAATACCTAGAATAACAAAATCAACTGCAGGCGGCAGATCCTATTCCTATCTAACGCCCAACCTTTGAAATAATCTGGAATAAACATTGTCAAGAGGCAAACAAAATCTGTCAGTTTAAAACTAGATTAAAGACCTAGTTCTTTCACCTGGTTTACACATAACACACTTGCAATATTTTGGTCATTTGGAACCGAGAACACTTCCAATAAAACACAAATGTACTTGTTACATCATAAATAGAATGCCATCTATGCTAATATTAACCTGTTTCTTTTTTATTTCAAGGTCACTGCCTCCACCAGACCTTGTCCATATCCAGCCCAGATGGTAGCTCAGCACTAAGACATGATGAGCTCCACAGACAGATCCCCATTGAAGACTTTGTCTTCTAGATGGCCATCCGGACAAGACCACTGGAAGCAGAATTTGCTGCAGCATGATACAACCTGCTGGTTCATCTGGCCAGAGGAGAACTGGCCCTTCGACTAAGCCTGGCATAGAACTGTTTAACAACATCTGTTTCTTTAGTGTCCACTATTAGCGTTCAATCACTTCTTGTCGTTGTATGAATGCCCACTAGGGGGGCTCTACCGCCTCATTTAGAATCACTGGAATATAGGGAAACTGGATCCAACTGTGACTCACCAAACAATCAACTAGACCGTTTAATTAACTTGCTTTTAAGGTTGTGTGTCCAAACCATGCGAATGAATAAAACTGATTCAAGCAACATTGGAACTACGTTTGCTGTTTCTTAGTAAGACACTTTTAATACATGGCAATTTCACATACATTACAAATGCAATTAATAAGATTTGGTTGAGAAACCCAGAGTATTCATTTAAAAGATCCTGTAAAGTGTGTATTTTCAAAAAGCAAATGAAGTAGAAGAATGTAATCATGTTATAATTGCAGCACTTAGCGAACATGAACATTCCAACGACGGCAAGTGCATCAATAAAAGAGTGAAAAAGTACTTTAAGTTAAAGTGCACTGACACCCATGCCTACCACTTAAGTGAGAGACATCAAATCCATCATCTTCATCTTTTTCAATTATGTGTACAGATGTATGTGTGTCAGCAATTTATTTTTTTCGACTGATGCACATGCCTGACTGGATATAAATGAGGGAACCGGCTGCCGTGACTTGAGACGATGTCTTGCTGGGTTGCGATACGTTTCTCAATGTGCTACGCTCCTAAATTAGTCTGTAGGCATTTTATTAAGAATGGAAAAATGAGGTGCTCTCTCAGAAACAGAAAAATGAATCCTGCTATACTGATCAAATCCTGCTTCTTGCACTGTCAGTTATTGAGCATGCAGGTTTAGATACTTTGGACTTTAATGGCAAACACAAATACAATAGCAAGGATAGAAATCAGAGCTTTAGCATAAATTCCACTAGTAATCCATCATACACTATCCTAGGTTGTTGTTATTATATAAACGTAAGATATAGAAGGAAAGAAAGCTTCCATTATGCGCCAATATAGGAAACAAAATTTAGATATTTCACTTTATTTTGTTCTGTTTTTTAGTAAAAAAAAATCTTTTTACTGCTTTATATGTATATCTTTTTTACTATTATTACTACAAGTAGCAGTAGCAGTAAAAGTATTAAAAATAATATTAATTAATTATTATTATTTTTTAACTTTTAAAAAAAAATCTTATTCATACTGAGCAATTGAAGATTAAGTGACCCAACGGTGGTAGTTTGGTGGTACCTGTAATCAAACCCAAGATCTTCTGGTTAGCAGCCCAACACCGTAACCACTGCACTACCACTTTTCCCCATAAAACCCCTTTTTTAACTACCAAAGGTTTTAACTGGGTTTTAATGCACAGAACATTCTGTCTACATAAATGAGGGTAATAATTTTTAAACATAAAAGTATATCATTATTATTAATCATTATTTTTTATTTATTCACATATATCACTGACCTCTATGATGTGTACTGTAACTTTAATCCCATTCTAGTTAATATTCTAGCACAATAACATAGTTATTATAGTTAATATAGTTCTAGCACTATATAAAGTATTTATATCAGAAGTGGATCTGAAAAAAAAGATTCATATTTTATTTACAGTATATAGCGCCTTTCCGTAGCTCAAAGCCGATTTACAAATTGCAAGACGATTTTCAAGTCAACACAACAATATAAACACAAATACAGTATAAACACTAAGGCATAATGTAAAGGATATGTTAAACAGATATGTTTTTAACTAACTTTTTAAAGCAGACAGAAATAAAATGGTAAAGAAATTAAAGGGTTAAGAATTCCGTAATTTTCAGATCATTTAATGCCCTTCCACCTACAGCAGACAACTAAAGACAAGGGATGGACAAAAGACATTAAAGGAGGTGATAGAATTGTGTGTGGGCCAACCTGATAAACATTGACACAATTGTGGTTAGCTAAAGTGCGAATGTACCCACTGAGTCTGCAGACCTTCAATCGATTCCAAGTCCAATCATCATGGCCACCCGGACAGCACGGTGCTGTCTAGACAGGAGTAGGAGGTGTGAGCTTTTAAGTGCAAAAAACAATGAGAAAGGTATGTGTTTCAGGAAAACCTTCACATTCACAGACTTGCTTATTTAAGAAAGATCTGTTCTTAAAAAAAATCAGATTAAAAAAAGCAAATCACACGTTGCCCTGCATCTCCATAAAACATTTATTATGCATCCGTGTGGCTTCAAAAGGGCATTAGGCTCACATTAAGCAGGAGACAGCACCCTCATGGCTCTGTACAGATCGCCCGTTTGTTGCTTTCCGTCCTATAGCCTGGACTCATTATTGACATCGTATTTTGTCACTCACAAAGTATCATGACTCTCAGAAGAGTTTATACAGCCTGGCGTAATGAGATGCATGGTGTGTGAAGACATCGTGTTAGCGGCTGATGATCTTTATGCATAATACAACACAGCCTAAGTCTATATGCTGTTTCCTTGCATTACGGCAAACACACTGGGAGAGCAATCAGGTGTCTCGTATATAAGCTTCATGTTGTGAACCGAAGTGTTTTTGCCGCCCCAAAGACCAAAGAACAAAGTAATGACGGTAGAAAAGTGGCAAAGAAAACCAAAGCTTTCAAAGGTAATTGTTCTAATTGCCATAGACCCTTTTTTATCTTAGATACATTTAGAAACACACTTTACGTACGAATTTCAACTCTAGTTAAGCTACAATCATTTCTTAATTTCTGTTGTCAGACAATTAATTCAGACTTCTCTGTGTCATTAAGAGCAATAACAGAATGGCAATTATCACTGCCAGTGATTAATTCATAAGACCTGAAAAAGCTGACAGGTGATTTTAAAGACACAACAACATTTGGGTTACAATACAAGTGTAATGAAAGCTTGAACTAAGACAAAAAGACCTTAAAGAAATCAATATAAAGATAAATATGCCTTTCAAATATGTCAAAATTTACTAAATTGTACTTCTGTGCTGGATCCACAAATCTGACATCTACAGCAGCATTTAGTCAACGCCCTTATCCAGTGTGACTTATATTGATCTCTTTAATACAACTGAGCAATTGGGGGATAAGGGAAGATCACCCAGAATCTTATGGTGTATTATATAAGAGCAAACAGCCTCCTGTTAGCCAAAAGTGTTGGACTGAAACATTATATTGAGCCAACTCTGACAAATAAATGTATCACACACTTTCCTACATGTCAATATCACACTGCTGTGTTGGACTTTGGAACTAGACAAAAACACAAAGCAGCCCACGCGCACACATACTGTACCAAGAACTCTCTGTTGGAGTTCTACACCGAGTCTGTCTAATGTTTCAATTATTTATCATGTCTTAATCAAATTCAAGACAAATATATTTTTGGAAAATGTTTATTTTTCAGGTTATTTGCACTTTGGACCTTTGGTACTTTTGTTGTATCTTTTGCTATAACTCTTTTTTTTAATTCCATATCCAAAGATTTAAACACATAATACTAATTGCATAATGTCCAAACACAAATAAAACTATTTTGTGTAACATAAAAGACAATTTGTTTTTTTAATGTTATGAAGTTTTGGCATGCAGTTTGTTAATACTCTTTTAATCTCATAAAATAAGTAATAAAGTCAATAAACCTGACAAAAGTAGACACTGTGAGCCTTTTAAGAACTTTGGGACCATAAATGAATTTCCATGAGTTTTTATTGTCTGATTTTATTCTCTAGGATTTTAAGGCTGAGGTTGGTAATAAAAGCTTTAAAATAACCATGTATTATTTAAAAAATCATCTATCAATGTTATAAAGCATTCAAATATATAATGCAACGTTACATTTACACACATTATATTTTGGCCAGCTACTTTCAGTCCGAGTTTTTCACAAATAAAAGTGCAGGTGAAAATCTTTTATAATTAATTCAAATAGTCACAATGATTCTGATGTAAGGCTGAATAATTACCCCAAAAAATAGGCACAGTGCAGGCAAATTCATAAAACAGGATATCACAGATCAACAGAAAATGCACACAAAACTGAGAAACATTGTAAAACTGTTAAACCTAGAAAAATAACACAATGAGAGTAGCTGTATTTACAGGTAAACGTGTAAGCTGAACAAATACTTTGCAATGAATTCAGGGGACACACAGGTTTAAATAGATCTAATCAAGGGAAAAACTGCAAACAGATAGGAATAATCTTATATTATGGAACAAACCCATGGCAATGTGGGGCAGAGACATGACATGAATCAACACAAGACACATGTGACAACATAAACAAATCAGGCACATGAAAGCAGAACATTGTAGTAGTGCGAGTTGCTATGTACTCAGAGGCTCAGCTCGCAGTGTTCGGTACATGAGGGGGATTTGTGACACAGTTACGCTGCAAATATCCAAACAAATTGAATAAATTTGAGTATTTGTAAGAAAGATATAAATCTACACTGATCAGACACCACATGCTCAGTTGCTCACTGTAGGGGGTTTTAGCAGTGGACAGGGTCATCATTAGCAGTCTGTGATACACTGTGTGTTCTGACATCTTTATATCAGAGTCAACTTTTAAGCAATTTGTGCTACACGAGCTTCTCTGTGGGACTGAAACAGACATGCTAACCTTTGTTTAAAGTATGTGTTAATGCATCTTGTGTGTTTCTGAACCCGTCTGGTAAGTACTAACCACTGAAATCCAGAAAAAGACCACACCTCCACAAACTTTCACAATGGTCAGTCAGTTAAATGCTTAAATTTGCCAATTTTTTATCATTACACATCAAACTTTAAGAACTGATTGTTCACTTGTTTAATATATCTCAACCCGCAACAGGTGATTTACTGATTTCTTTACTCAGTGTTTTAGATGTTACAGTTAACAACCCAGAAAAATCAAGTCTATAAAAATTCCTGATGATATGCTAAGTCATATTTTTTCTAGCTATACAATTTGATATATTGTTTAATGTGAATTAGTGTAAAAATGATTTTTACACTATTGTGTAGCAAAAACTCAAGTACATCACATCAAGTACTCAAAGCCCTTGTGAAGAGATGATTAGTGTATGTATCCTGGACTGTTTACATTGACTTAAAAAAAACCTTTTTCACAATACATGCATAAACTCTATTTTCTCAAAAACACAAATACGTGCATACATGTAATTAAAATATTTTTGTAGCTCAGTTTGCACTGTGTGCAATTTAAAGATAAATCAATCAAAATAAAATGCTTTCAAGGGCTCAAAAGACATGCATGTCTAAGCTTTTCCAAGGCCCAAAACACTTCTCAGACCTCTGGATATTATAATCTGCTTGATTAATAATCATTTAGTAAAAATATTTATATCTTGGTGCTCAGGAGTAGTTAAGCTGTTATTACACTGTTATTACATTGTTATTAACTGAAATTTTTAAAAAAGATAAAAGAAAATGCAATAATAATCTCTATAGCTAAAAAGCAAGATTCCTTCTCACATCGATATACTGCTCAAAAGCAGCCCAAGTAGAAATGTTTATTTTTATTCAGTATAATACTTGTCTGTTTATATAACCTGTGCTGTACCTTTGTATTGTAATCAACACAGTGCAGTAATTTCCCGGTTCTAATCAGCGGCTTACTGATGATTCTGTACACAGCACTGTTGATTGCATTGTCCTCTCTAATATTGTAATGACAAGCTTGCCATCGCATTATAGTTCAACAAAACTGTTTAAACACAGGAAGATTCACTTTGCTCCTTCGAGTTATAAAACAGTAGACAGCTATCTGAAACTTCACAACATTTATGGAAGCTTTTTTGTCAATGTGTCTTCCCTGCTGGGGGTGCTGACTGACAATCCACTGTCTTACAGTGAAGACAAGACAAGTTGACCATGTGATCCATTTTTAATGCGCTTTAGTGAAGGGATTTAGATCTCCTGCATGTATGATACGTATCCAAGGAGGTTGATCGATGGGCTTTAGTATTCTCTCAGTTGTGTTCATCTTGCAGATAACATCGATTTGGCTCGGAGTGTGCCGGGTGCACAATGTCTATCCTACACATCTCCACCTGAGAGAAGGACATCCTAGAGAGTGAAACAGAAGGCAGGGCTAGATTTATGGAGAGTATCTTGTGGCTAATATCAATACGGAAAACCAAAGGGAGAAAAAAAAAACTGCAGAATTATTGACTGACTTATCTTGGAACATTGAAACAGAATGTTGGACACATTATTTGGTTTTAAAGTGGTCTGTCATTTAAGAGCATTCTGGCAGTTTTCCTGTAGCTTTGAATTTTCTCTTTGATTTACTTCCAGCTCGCTGTTTCCTTGACCCTTTTTTCCATTTTTCAATTTTTCAAATGTCAAGATTTTTTTAATCGCCCACACTGTGTTCCTGTTGTACTCTCATCTTTAAAGGCACCTAACTTTATTTTTTGGTGTCTTTTCAGGAAGATATGAATTGTACCATTATTCTGCAATATTATCAAATTTTAAACATAAATATTATGTAAATAAGAAAAGAAATTAACTAGATGAACCTTAGATGAACTGTCAGTTCAACACAAATTGTCATTTCGGCCTTGGTTTGACCATAAACAATAAACATGGTGCCACCGACATCATTTCACAGCAACCACAAGCACTATGGCATTCACACTCATCAGACGTTTTATTACGTTTCCTTGTTGTTTGGTATGCATGCTTGTTTCTTATCCTTCCTAAACCCTTTGGTTTCAGTTTCTTGTTGTGAGGTATCCAATCAGTTCTGAAGGTCTGTGGCTTTACTAACAGGGCTGATTCCATTTTTGATTGTTATTCCTACTATGAACCTGATAAGCTCTGATATTCATGTGTTTGTTTCTGTTGACTGGTTTTGACGAATCATTTCTCCTGCCAGTTTTGGATTATTCACTGGGGCCTGTGATTTTTATGTTTGGATACTTTGGCATGTTTTTAACTTTGTGCCTGTTCCAATCCATATGCTGTTTTCTTTACTGTTCCCATATATTTACATGTTACATTTTTATGTCATTTGGCAAACACCCATGTTTACATACTTTTTTTTGTCTTTATACAACTGATAAGTTAAAAGTTAGGGCTTTTGTTTAAGGGCCCAGCAAAGGCAGCTTGGTGATTCTGGGACTTGAACTCCATTCGGTCAGCAGTCAAGCACCTTAACTGCTTAGCTACTATTTTCTTATTTCAGCCCCAGCACTGCTGCCTATCCCTGTTTTTGTGACTACATTTAAATGTAGCTAGGCCACCTATATGTATGTGTTCTTAGAAAAAGGGGAGGAAAATAGACATCCCTGAGGTAACCCACATACACACATAAAGAACATGGGAGAGGCACAAATAGACAGTAAGCACAGCAGGGTTGTAATGTTGCTGGTCGAAGATTTATAGAAAAAAGAAAAAGTCTTTAAAAAGGCCAGTTTTAACATCTGTCATGTACACGTTATATAATTATGACAGGAAAAATTAGCTACAAGTTGGCTACAGCTGCTAGTCATTAGCATTTTGGCTTAATTGCCAACTTGCAATTCGGGAATAAGGGACAATATATTCCACAAAAACATCTAAGAAGTTATTTACTTGTAACAAATTGTTAAAAATTTAATGATTTATATATAACACCTCTGATCATTTTGATAATTTATAGTTAACTGTTATATGCTGAACAACCAAAGCTAAAATGAACAACCAAAGCTAAAATGCAGCACAGACACAAAAAGAAATGAAATGCACAAATTGTCTGTCCGCAGGCTCCTTTAGATAAAAAATAAAAGGCAAAAAGGAATTATATTCCAAGTTACAACATCCAAAAAGGCATTTTACCGTCTGACTTGCTAGCCGTCAAGATCACTGGAATCAATCAGCAATTACTAAAACTCAAATAACCCAAGCTTAGACTGTACTTAACATGTTTTTCTCATACCTATTTTACCCCCCACGGTTTACCACTGAGTCACAGAGAGATGCTTAACGGCGCTAATGAAAATCTGGTTAAGTAAAATTAGCAGAGTTCTAAGCTGGCCCACGGGGACTTCATTTGGGAGGCACTAAATCAACCAAAGTGAACAAACCCAAACAAGTCATGACACTGCTGCCAGGGTGGCTGTAATGCAGCTAAATAGTTCGACTTATCAGCAGCGAGAGGTGAACTGAGAGAAGGCACGCTGATTTCATTTGTCACGTGGACTCGACTTACGCAGTCGAAAGTGAAAGACAGACCCCAAGTGCATTAAACTTCATCGAGTTGGTACAGGTTTACTGCTGAGAAACAGTAACCGCACTCTGAAATCGATTCATCCTTTCAAAGCATAAAACTGCTGCTGTTCAAAGATGGTTAATCCCCCTTCTCACCCCCTCCCATTCTTTCACCATCCCAACCTCACCCAACCCACTGCTCTCTTTTCTATTGACCAAATGAGGCCTGATTAAAAGGTAAGCTTTTCAAGCAGTTCAAAGGTTTCCTGCCTATTAACTACTCAAGCAATCTCGCCTCTTATTATATGGCAAAGGAAAGACACTTCATTTTTATGTTGAAGAACAGGCTTCTCTCATACAGTATATATTCATCTAAAAATCAAATGTCAGAGCCATTTTTTTTTGCTTTGCTCCAATTTTACGTTCTGTGACAGCTTTATGATGTAGCGTCTGCACATGGAGACACATGCAACAAAATGACGCTCTGTGCCGCATGCAAATTCGACTTAGGCAATATATCAAATTACAGTAGTGGGATGCTGTTCAGAACTATGTCCTGCTAAGCCTAAGTAATCAAACTATTCTTCTCTGACTTTTGATAAGTAAATCTGATTACTGTTTGGGTTTGTAAAAGAGATTAGTCATTATCTATTCATTTGAAATCAATGAACTGTTAAATAACTAGGAAAGATATTTAGTTACCAAACTTAAAGAATTAGTTCTGTTTGGTCCTGGGGTTATTCTATAAACTTATTCTTAGTTATTTGCCTTTATTTTTTTGCACATCTGAATATACCAGTGCTTTCAATAACAGGGATGACATGCTATTGCGTCAGACAAAAGGTTTTTTTCCAGTAAGGGAAGAAAGAGAAGAAAGTGCATTAAGTATGCATTGATGTACTATCAAAGTGCAGTGCGTTTATATTTTAATTTGATGTCTTGTAATTAGGTAAACCCTTCTGTAAAGTGTTGGCTAAAACCGAGAGACTTTGGAGAAGGTGTTTTTGCCTCAGGTCATTAAACTTTTCAATATGGACATGTTCACCAAACAGAACTCTATAAAAACTCTGCACTCCATTGACAACTCCTCACTCTGCACTTTATCTGTAATTTAACTAAACAAAACACAGTTCTGTGTTGTAGTAAAGTTGATGTGCCTGCAAAAACAGATCTGCATGCAACCACTTAAAGGAATCATGTAGATTAATGAGTCGATACCATGTACTTAGGTACATTTTGACTTAATGATGCCTTATTTTATGAGAGTTTGTCACTATGGTAGCCTAATATCCGCAGTTTATAAGATCAAAAGTAACACAAAAAATAAATGAAGACTTGACTTGACTTGACTTAATTTGATTTGACTTGACTTAATTTGACTTGAATTGACTTGACCTGACTTGATTTGACTTGATTTGACTTGACTTGATTTGGCTTGACTTGATTTGACTTGATTTGACTTGACCTTGTTTGACTTGACTTGACTTGACTTGACTTGACTTGACTTGACTTGACTTGACTTGACTTGACTGACTTGACTTGACTTGACTTGACTTGACTTGACTTGACTTACACCTGACTTGACTTGTACACAAACATTAGACTTATCAGACAGCGGTACAGGGAAACAATATCTCACAAAAGACAAGACAACAAAAAAAACCCTATATATTTACATATTTAAACAGGGACAATACTAGACTTGAACTCAGGGACAAACACAAAAAAAACTATATAGATTTACATATTTAAACGAGATTACACAGAATGACAAGACAACTATATATGAGGGAAGACAAGACAACATGAACAAACATTAAGCAAATGTTCTACAACATTGACACATCCAATCTCACTGTTGCCCTCCGGTAGCCCGGCAGTTCTGACAATATCTCAAGTCAAGTTAATAATTATTTTTTTTATCTTTTGTGTTATTTATTAATCTTGCCAAAAATTGTCTTTTTAAGATGCCATGTCATTATTCTAAATTATTTACCTGTTTATTTTAAGATGCCGACATTATTTAGCTGACATCAAGCCACATCAGTATTTTGACTTATAGCTACATATTTATTCCAACTTAATTCATAGTGTTTTTTATTACATATTTTTTAATTTTATTGACTTAAACATAAAACAGATAAATACTAAGCAGTTTAATAGTGCTGACATTTGGAATAACAGCACTATGCCACGTCACTGTTTGTATCACTCCAGTTCTCTGTGTTCACTGCATAAAATTCAGAATCTAGTTACATTAAAATGGATTCGACTCTTACTACTGGCTGTCAGTTAGTCAGTGGGTGAGTCGGCATGGCAACACAACATTTTGTTGTGCTGCAGTTTCTATGGTAACCATTTTTACTGAGCAGAAATTAACAAAATATTTGGACATGTTGTGTCTGAAATGTCAGTTATTTAATATTAGCTTGTTTGAAAAACTGTCATATAATTATTTTATAATATTTTTTTTACACAGCAATTGGCATTTCTAAATTGTTTGTTGTGTGTAAATGAGTATAAGTGTGTGTGGGTTGGGTGTTGTGCTTTGTAATAGATTTGCACTTTTGTCCAATTGTGCCCTTTATAGACCCCAGGTTTGACTTCGTGTAGCAAAGTTATTGTGGAATGCGAAAGGGATAAATTCGTCGATGGATGAATGGATGGATGGATGGATGGATGGATGGATGGATGGATAATAGGCGGGAAGATGGTCACTTATTTTAATGCTTTTGTTAGCTGAATAAAGTAAAAAAAAATGATGTAATGATGTTTCACCTAGAATTTGAATTATTAATCATAAAAATCGATTTGAGATTTTGGATTAATGTAAACAATTAAGAAATTTTGGGGGTTTTTTTAATTTTTTTTATTATTATTAAAATTTCAAATTTCAACTTTTCAAGTTTTCATTGCTAACACCTAAAATATAGCAATCACATCAGAGACAGTGATAAATAGATGGATGGATGAATGTATTGATGGATAGATAGATTTCAAAATTTCAAGAAGAAGTAGACTAAATATATTGAATATATGAATATATTGTAGCTTTTCTCAGCTCAGTGATACTTTTATATACAAGGATACTTATTTAAACTATAACAAATCTTTATGGGGAGCTGGTAGCTTAGCGGTTAAGGTGCAGGACCGCCAACCGGAAGATTGTGGGTTTGGTTCCCAACACCACCAAAAGTTAACACTGCCATTAGTCTTGGCTTTATATTTGCAAATATTTCTGCTGCTGTAAAATGGCAATTTTCCCATTGTGGGACAAGTAAATGTTTGCCTCGCATTGCCTTGTCTTGTCTGGTGAATGTGAAAAATATAGCATATGATTTACATCATTTTTAACCTCATAAAACCAGTTAAAGACCTGGATGTGGGTGGAGGCAGCCCTGTAGCATCACAATCATTAGAAGAAGAGCTTTACAGTAAAAGGTAAAGAAAACTATATTGTTTTATAAATGCCTTCACAACCAGACAGAACTGCATGTTTTTTTTTTATTTTATTTTATTTGTCATTCATCTCCATATAGGGTATTATAAAATGTGTTATTACTGGGTTATGACTCGAAGTAAATCAAAAGTCTGCATGACACCTGTCCAGCAACAAGACTGCTGTAGTCAAGTTTGATGCCAAACTGACAAACATCATATACATAAAACATGTTTTATCACTGAATTATGACACTTATGCTGAGGATGACAAATGACCTAATAACAGTGCTGAACAAGTGAAACTGCTTTAATAGTCAAATCGATTAAACACTAAAACTGACTGAAAGTTTACAACCAAATTGAATGACAACTGTGACAAGGAGTGCTAATAGGGTTCAAGTTCATAACCTTTTAAACAAACTCTATAGTTACACATCAGTTACCACCAGTGAAGTGGTAGTGCAGGGGTTAAAATAACTTGATAATTGGATAATCGTGGTTCAATTCCCGGCACCACCAAGTTCCCACTGCTGGGCCCCTGAACAAGGCCCTTAACCCCAATATCTCAACTGTACAAATAAATAAAATTTAAGTCGCTCTGAATAAGGGCGTCTTCCAAATGCCATAAATGTAAATGTTTACGTAGGGACTGTATTTCTGTAGGAACTCCACCCGCCCACCAGCAGAGAGCGCCATCACTAGAGTACTAACACTTCTGTAGTACTTCCGGTGACACATTTGTTTGGCTCCCTACTTAATCTTAATCATTTTGGATTACCTTCTCTGTTCATGGTTTTTGATCTATGCCTGACTTTTGACTACGATTTTTTGCCTAATGTTTTGGATTCGTTTATGGTTTATGTTGGATTATTGTGTATCGAACTTTGCATGTTTTCTGACTACTCTTTTGGATTACCTCACTTTTCTAAATAAAGTCATATCCGGCTACATGGATCTTTCAATGACTGTTTCTTCACAATTTCAATGACCCAAAACATGATGCTAAACAAAACAAACTCTGATTTGCTTTATAGGTCACCTCGCTAGTAAAAGCTGATAATAATATAATAATAGAGTACATAAACATAAATTTATGTTTACAAGTAGGGCTGTGTTTTGGCAAGGGCCTCACGATACGATACATGTCATAATACATGGGTCACGGTACAATATAACACCACGTACTGCAGTACAATAAATATTGCAATACTTTAAACAATATAAAACTACTAGTTAAAAATACAACAAACACAATGTTGTAGGCGCCCTTATTTTTTCTGCCACGCTTGCTTCTGAGACAACTAGAGGAGTAAAGGTGTAAATCGTATTAACATAAATGTAAATGTAATTTAAATCTGTATCGATACTAAAGGTTAGACTAAGAAACAGATAGTAAGCTGTAAAGACAATGATTTTTCTTTGTGTGCAGTAAAGATAACGTAAACTGCTGGCAGAATAGAATGCAGAGGAAAATTACCTTTCCATGAGCTCGAATTTAAATGAAAGAGTATTTGAATCTGATCTTTGTTGCAAGCTCACACACAGCTGATATCTGTACACTGTCCTTCAGGCCAAGAGTTGGAGGTTCAATGAGGCCCATTGTTCCTTATTAATGTCTCAAACACACACATACACACATCCTCGTGATGTGTTTGGTGAGACTCTCTTAGCACCAGTAGGGATCCAGTGGTCATTAGAGGTCCGTTGTAGGATAATGAAGCTCAGACAGCTTTGGGGTTTGAGATCATGGTAGGAGGCACAGGAAGAATGAGTGAGGATGAACTGTTCTGCCGGGATAAAAACTGACACTAGCATTTAAGCATTCGGAATTGTGAAAAGTATAATATAATAATATATATATATATATATATATATATATATATATATATATATATATATATAAGCTTCTTATACTTATATAGCATTAACATCATCTGTCAACTAAGTATTTTGCACCAGGTTGCACAGTGTGCACTTTATTTAGCAATTGATTATCTAGTCTTTAGCTTTGTGTCATTTTTATTTTGCATTTACATTTACAGCATTTTCACAGATGCCCTTATCCAAAGCGACTTACATTTATCAAATTTATACAACTAAGCAGTTGGGAGTTAAGGGCCTTGCTCAGGGGCTCAACAGTGGCAGCTTGGTTGTGCTATAAATTGAGCCCCGATTTTCCAATTAGCAGTCCAACACCTTAACCACTGCGCTACTATTACCCCTATGTAGCACTTTGTTGTTTTGTGTATTTCTGTGTTGTTTTATATAGCAGCATGGTCCATGGTTATTTCACTATGTACACTGTTCGCTGTATATGTTTAAAATGACAATAAAAGCTTATTGACCTTATGCTAATCAATTTAACGCTGTAATCGGTGCGATTAACATATACTAAACAATACTTAACAGTTTACTTAAAGGCTGCTACTCTGTACCTGTGTAGCTTTACAAAGTGCGAGTGTTGTGTTAGAGTGCATGTGCACAGTGACAGAGTCTGTAATGTGATGATTCATTCTCATCTTTCAGCCAGGCTGCGCTGATTTAGCATATCCGTTCGATCAATGCAGTTTTAGACTGACTCTCTTTTTCTCTCGATGTCTCTCCATATCTAGTGTTTAACCGAAAGAAAGAGATGGATTTGTACGTTATAGCATTATGTTATTCCTTCACTGGAAACCCTATTTCAGCATGACAATGCACCTGTGCACAAAACTACTGAAATCCATGAAGACATGCTGTGTTCTGGTTGGAGTGGAAGAACTCCAATGGGATTACATAACTGTTTTATCTATTAGAAAGTAATTAAAATAGTTAGTTTTTTCATAATGTACAAATTGATTTAATATGATATTTAGCGCCATGTTGAAAAATTGAAATTTTAACATACTGCATTAATTCAGGCATTCCTCATAGGCAAGCTTGCTTATAGGCAAGCTGATTGGGAGTAAAGCATCCCAACCCTTATCATCTGATCACCCACCTCCTCCTTATCTCCTCCTTTAATTTTGCTACTTAAACAATGTCATTTTGTTGTCATTGTTGCGTTGTTCTGAGGGGATTTTGTGCCACTCTCTTATTCCTAAAATAAGAGGGTCGCCCCTGAAGATGCTGCTTCCCTGTTCTAACTTTTAATGAAAATGTAAACTTTGAGCATGTCAAGAAAAGTCAACCTAAAGTTTGCCTATTTGTTCTCTTTTTTGACTTAAAAGGAAATAAAGTGTTGAGAATACAGTTAAAACAATGCAAGATTAAAGTAAAAAAATCCGAAAATAAAAGTTGGAATAACAAGAATGCAGTTGAAGCAATATGAGATTAAAATCCTAATATTTTAGGTAATATTGTAGTAAAAATTTAAAGAATGAAGATTAGCTCTATGTAAATCAGTGAATGCTGATTGGTGACGTTGATGACGTTGAGCTGAGCATTCTTTATTTATTAATTTATTTATTATTGCCATTCTTTGTGGTCTTATGAAGTAATAGGACAAGAGAAACGCTTAATTTTGTTCTCTTTCTTTCAAACATCAATAAAGCTTGCATAGCACAGCAGTGACAGGTGCGAGTCAGACATCGTCGTAGGACCAGAACATCCTGTTCATTTCAGCAGGTTTTCACCAGCATGTCCTTAAATCACTCTTATGCACCAATGCATTTTTTATGATGCTTCTTTTTATTTGTGTGTGTATGTCTATGTCTCTAAGTGTCCATCTGCTCCATCTGGTTGAGGCTGTTGGACTGACTATAGGAAATGTAGATATTTCCAGTTTATAGGTGTAGTATCCAGATAACCACCTTGCCTATCAATTCTTTATTATCACATAAATACACAAATTGAAAAGTTACACTGCCAGAACCACATCCCAGGTGGTTTGCAAGAAAAGCCGAGTAAAAAAAAGAAATAGGAAGGAAGAGGGGGAAAAAATAGCTTCTGCCGAGCCTACAAATTCCCGGCTGACTAACTGACGATGTGTGACAGTGCTCTTATAATTGCTGTGATGTCGATAAATCCCCATGCCGGTTTATTGCCATAGGGAATACAATCGGATTAATTCCCGTTTGTCCTATAGAGACTGTACCACAACATAGTATTATATTTATTTCTTAATTTCAGTGCACCTTGCAAACTTTTACTGGTGCATAAAATGCCCTCTCAGCTACAACTCTATTTTTGAAACTATGGGTTTTTATCTTTATCTTTTAAATATTAACGCTACTCATTGTGACCAACGTTCATCTGTACCTGGCAGATTCATTCGTCTTCTTCACGTCTCTCATGTTTTTCCATTCATTATTTATTGTCTGCAATTCTTTTTCACTTCTTGTTTTAGGTGTCTATATGGGATTTTTATCTATTGAAAAATATTTTCTATTGTTTACACACATTTAAAATGACTGGGTTGAAGTGCCACATTAAAACATCATTAAAAAATATGGTTATTACTGATAAGAACCTGCGTTTTTTGGGGAAAGAAGTCGCAGACGAAGAAACCATACTGCAGTAATTGGTTTTATTAAGCAACAGTAGACGGTTCAACAACCGTGTCAGGAAACATGGAGAAGTTGGCAACAGGTAATCAGAAATAAACCGGGCAAACAAATCCAAAACACTAGGCAAAATCTCAAAACCAGAAGACAAGCTGAAATCATAAATTAGGAAGTCATTCAGAAATAATAAATGCTTAGCAAGTCTCATGCTAGAACAATACTAGCGGCTAGCTTTAATAGAGAGCTAACCTTAAATGACCCTGGAAGTACTGCGAGTCGAAGCCCTCTGGTGGTGGGAGAGGAAAGTTGTGACAGCTTTACATAAACACAGCACGTCACATTTACATTAAATGCATTTGGCAGACGTCTTTATTCAGAGCGACGTACATTTATCTCTTTTATACATCTGAGAAATTGAGGGTTAAGGGTTTTGCTCATGGTCCCAACAGTGGCAGCTTGTTGGTGCTGCAAATCTAATCCCGATCTTCCAATTATCAGTCTAACACCTTGACTACTGAGCTACTACTTTCCTTGAACAGATGCACATTACATTGCACTACACCCAATCTTTACATGAACACTTCCCCAAAGTCCTTTTTTTCTTCACTATTTATACGCAGACTGTCTTTAGGCTATAATATTTATAATATAAATGCTACGGCTATATCAATACTACTGTTCATACTTCAATATTACTGTTCATATACTTACATACTGTACTTACTTGTAACTTACTTTTTTTGCTTTTTTATTTTTATGTTGCTGTTAAAAACAGCTTGGACAGTTGTACGTGACAAATAAGCTTTAAAGATGAATGTCAGATTAAAGTTGTAATACTTTGAGAATAAAGTTGAAATCACATAAACAAGATAAAATACTCATTCAAAAAGTCATTATTACAAGAATAAAGTCATATTTGTATGTAAATCAGGGAATGCTGATTGGCTGCCGTGCATGAATGCCGTGCAAGGAGAGAGAACAATAATTCATGTTTGTTCAATGCCTGACCCTTTGCCTATTTCAAGCTTTGTCTTACTTCCCTTTGACAATAAAGATTACTGAGTACTATCACTTACCTTCACAACTGATTCAACGCATCTATTATAACGCACTGTTTTGAAACATATTGGCGTTTAAAAAAAAGGTTCTCCTGCAGACGACTTTAGCTGGTTCAGCAAATATCTTCAGTTTAAAAAAGAGAATGTGCAGCATGGAAGCTTCTGTCTTTCAGCATCTTTAGTCAGACTGACTATTTTTACAGCTGCAGGTCTATTAAAGTGGCTTTGTATCCACTCAATATGGTCTCTGAGGAAACCTAATACAAGATCTCAGCTTGGGACAAATATATTTAGACTTATATTTAGTAAAATAGAGGTGCAAAATTTATTAGAATTGCTGTTTAAATTCTGTGACAATATCTGGGTAATTTCTAAAATAAAAAAGTCTCTTATTTAAATTATATAACAGTTAAAAATTTACAAAATACTGAAAATCATACTTTGGAATTTCGAACATTTTACAAAGGCAAAGGTTCTAACTCTTGAAATCATAAATATATGCACAGTATTTAAGAGTTATGTAAGGGAATACGATTCTAAGCATCACACCATGCACAAACACTTGCAGAGACACACACACACTTATATAACATAACATCATTTCCTCTCTCTACCATCCTTCCTGACCCTCATTAGCAAGAGAGCTTTCGCCATCACACCGCGCATAGAACCACTAATCTTAGCTGGAAGTGCCAACCAACGATTGGCCCACGAGTCTTTGGCACAGAGTCAGGAATCCACTCTTCTTCCACTTATTCCAGTCACGTCCTTACGGTTGACTGAATATAGAGCATCTGCAACTATGACAGTGCGTCTCTTACTCTGGCTTATATATGCACCGCATTCAAAAACCTGTAGAAATGAGCAGCGCAGGCCGGCGTGCACAGCAAAGATTTTAATATAGGTTCCATACGTTCATACACAGAGGAATATATAGGCTTTTGATAATATTCCTTTTGCTTTTGTTCACCCATGTGTCTTCATACCTCTGCACGGATACTCACAGCAAAAAGAAAGTGATGGGTACAAATACCAAGGTGAAATCAAGAGGGTGTAATGGTCAATTCTTTTTATATAACTCTATGCATCTCTGGAACAAAGAGAGAAAACAGACTAGTATTGGCAGTAAAAATGCAATGAACTGTCTGTAAACCGTAGGTGTTAGATTATCGTGTAATTGAGCAGAAAAGGAGATGAAGAAAACTGTAGCAGCATGATCAGTATGAACAAGTGTCTCGTAATAGCAAAAGGGTCTGGTGGTATGATAAAATCTGAAGGCATAGTGATAGATGTATGATGAAGGTTGATGGGGGCTAACGGCATGCTGAGTAGCTATAATTATACACAATCACCCACACAAGTAAATACAACATCTGCGGGTTATACACAAAAATAGATACCTTAAAATAGGATAATTAGTAGTAAATAGTGTGACTTTATCTGGGAGGCTGGCTGGAATGTAAGATCTGGAGTGAATTGAAGAGAAGTGAAGTGTGGTGAAGTGGATTATCGAGAAATGTAGTGGCACAAAATGAGGTGCGGTAAAGTGATGTACAGAATAGTGGAGTAGAGAAAAGGAGAGTAGGGTGGTGGAGTAAAGGGGATTTAAAAATATAGTGGATTTAGGAAGAAGTGGTGTTATGTGAAGTGGATGAAAGAGGAGTTGTGTAAAGTATAGTGGAGTAAAGTGGATTAAAGAGGAGTGGTGTAAAGTATAGTGGAGTAAAGTAAAGTGAAGTGGATTAAAGAGGAGTGGTGTAAAGTACAGTGAAGTAAAGTGAGCTGAAGTGGATTAAAGAGGAGTGGTGTAAAGTACAGTGGAGTACAGTGAAGTGGATTAAAGAGGAGTAATGTGAAGTATAGTAGATTAAAGTGAATTGGATTAAAGAGGATTGGTGTGAAGTATAGTAGATTAAAGTGAAGTGAATTAAAGAGGAGTGGTGTGTAAAGTAAAGTAGAGCAATGTGAAGTAGATTACAGAGGAGTGGTGTAAAGTTTGGTGAAGTAAAGTGAAGTGAATGAAAAAGGAGTGGTGTAAAATAAAGTGGAGTGAAGGAAAGTGAAGTGGATGAAAAGGGAATGGTGTAAAGTAACGTAAAGTAAAGTGTAGTCGAATATAGTGGCGCAGACCAAAGTTAAATGTAGTCGAGTTAATAGAAGTGAAGTGCAGTGGATAAATAAAGTGAATTAAAGAGAAGTGGTGTGACGTACAGTGTGGTACAAAGTACATTTACAGTATTTGGCAGATGCCCGTATCCAGAGTGATGTACAAAAAGTGCTTTAACCCTCGGACAATGAAAAGATCAATACTTCTTTATTAGATCTCGAAGTATAATATAAACCAAAACTGTTAAAAAAAAGAGCAAAGCTTTTTTTACCCCTTCATTAAATTTTAAGTGGCGGGTATTTAGAACCCTAGATAGATTATTACCCATCTCTTAAAGCAAGCCGGTGACTCGGCTATTCATTCCAGCACTATGGTGGCAGAACAGAGGAAAGTTCTGAGAATGTAGCAGATTGAGATGGTTTAATTAAACTTTCTCTTTGGATGTGTTGCCATTTTTTTATTCTGTCTTTTTCTTGTTTAAACAACAATAATGGACATAATAATTTGCTACCCAGACATGCACACACACACATGACTGACCCTATACCTAAGTCAGTAACTCTTATACAATAAGCTGCTTCATCACATTTAATCACAAATCCAAACAATACATAATCACTCTCACAGGCTTATCCACTGCAATAAGCACAAATGCACACATTCTCTCTGGCACATGCAGGCAGACACGAGGCTTCGGAAATCTGTGCACATGTCCCCCAGCCACAAATGCCCTTGAGACGTAGACTTCCTTTTCTTGTAATTATTTCCTAATACAGAATCACCGCCCAAAGACATACTTCATTAAACACATTGGCTGGTGATTGTGATGTGTACCGTCAGTGCCTGTGCAAATAAGCTATAACACACACACACACAAGTGTGCAAGGTTGGATGTGCAAAGGCATTCATGAACATTGTAAATCCCTGGCGGAATAATTACCTCATGTTCACCCACACAAAATCCCCCGGGGAGGTGATGTGAAATCCACAAAGCATTACTATCAAATAGGAACTCCTTAAAACAGAAGCCTCAGCATTAACCCCGAATGATTTGTTTAAACCATTTACAAAAAGATCACGATTTAAAAAGTTATTTTATCTGCACCAAAATCTCAGTCTTGAAAGTGAAACTAATCACAAAGAGTCGCTAGGAAAGACTCCAGGCTTAGGCAGCTTATTTTGAATCAAAGCTGTGCAGAACACCTGGAAAAACCTCCACAAAAAAAAAAAAAGAAACACAACACACCATATAATTACTGGGTATTTCAGGGTATAACATGCTATTTATATGGCTGTTAAAGTCGGTGATGGAGAATTCCACACATTTACAAACCAAATAACTGGTAATACTCTCAGGAATTGAAAAGTTACTCTAATTGGTTACACTGAATTCTGCAGTGGAGGTCCATCTTTGTGGAGGACATAATGTAAATATCCACTATAAAATAAATGTATTTGTATCTGTATGATATTATTATATTAATTTATTTAGTGTCTATTTATTTATTCATTCATCTATCTTCTATACCTGCTTATTTCCTAATTAGGGATCACCGGGATCTGCTGGAGCCTATCACATCCATCTCTAAAAGGGGGAAAGGCAGGAGAGGTACACCCTGGACAGGTCGCCAGTCTATCACAGGGACACACACACACACTCACTCCTATGGCCAATTTAGAATCACCAATCAATCTAATATAAGTGTTTTTGGACTGTGGGAGGAAAACCAGAGAACCCGGAGTAAACACAAGGAGAACATGCAAACCCCACACAGAAAGACCCCTGCCTGGGAATTGAACCTGGGACCTTCCTGTTGTGAGGCAACAGTGCTAACCACTAAGCCACTATGCTTCCCTAGTTAGTGTCTATTTATATCTCTATTTATATATGATTCCTCCGGAAGTCTGAAGGATTATGAAATCACCTGTCGTTTATTCTTATAAATATACTGTGAATAACAGAAACTATATGATGCTTTTTTATATGCTTTTATTACTATAACCGCCACATGTTTTTAAAAATATCTAAAATATAAGAGTGGCTAATTAAAAAAAGAGGAGTATTCTACGGAGAGTTCTCTCCAATAGTCGAGCAAGCTGGAGACACGATCAACTACATATCACATAAGACTTATATCAATATATAATTAATAGCCTCTTCTAGTGGGATGTCCATTAGAGAGCGTCCTGGTCTTCATGTTGTCCTGTCCTTTATAAAAAGCCTGTTAGCCACTTTACTGAGGTTGGTGAAGACCACATTACTTATGTTGTAAGTAAGAGGAAATCTGTAGAGAATGAACCGTCAACAACTTCTTGTATGTGCCTATTATTTAAATCATTCGTCACATATTAATGGTTTTATAAATTTTTAAAAATGATTTATTTGGTAACAGCATACATAACAGATTCAAAATAATATCAGCCAGTATTAATAGCTTTTCCTCACTTAGCTGTTGACTATGAGTGATTTCACTCCCAAATACAAACAATCCCCATAGTATAGTGGTAGTGGTGGCAAATTGGTTAAGGTGTGAGAGAACAGGGTTTGATTCCCAGCCCCACCAAGCTGACACTGTTGGGCCCCTGAGCAGGGCCCTTAACCCGAGTTGCTCAGTTGTAAAAATGAAATAAATGTAAGTCACTCTGGATAAGGTCCTCTGCCAAATGCCATAAATGTAAATGTATAGCCAAATGCCATAAATGTAAATGTATAGCCCCACCCCTAACACTGATTGACAGGTTTCAGTGTAAGGCTTAGGAAATTCAAACATTTCGTTTGAGTTTAGGTTCAAATACAAATGTTTGTTTCAATTGTGTCACGATTTATGCGTCTACATATAACAAACACAATTGCAGATACAATTTGCAATTTCTTTCCTCTGGAATATACTTCTGTACAGGGTTTTTATTTTTATTTAGTCACTGTACAGGATTGTTTGGTTGAGCTTTTTTTCTGTATGACCCAATAAGGCTTCTGATGCCTTGCTTTAAAAAGATCTTGGCTTTTTTCCCTACAAGGTTATGGGCACCATTTGGGACAGGCCGAAAAAGCTTTTATTCCTTTTGGATTAATCTGCATCCGCCATAACCATAGTGACCATAACTTTAAGGAAAGACTTTAGAGCCTTGCTGCTATACATGATCTACTCAAAATCCTTTATAACCTTTCTGGGTTGTAAATAGACATTCTAATAATTCTGATACCTGAGTTTTCACATCATTCATGAAAAGCAATCATGTTGGCTAATAAACATATATTACTGTTGCAAATGTCTGACTAAGAGAATAAAAAGAGATGCTCTGGATAGCTTCAAACAACCATAAACACACAAGAACTCTCAAAGAGCATACAATATTGCAGGCAGACCTTGAAATTTACATGGGCATGTGTGGATGTGTATGTGTGAGTAGGTGTGTGTGTCCTTTCCCATTGTCTGTCAAACACACACTGTGCCCAAGCTAAATGACCCTGGCACTATGGTGCCAATCTCTGCCACACTGTGAACAAGACCTATTCTTCAGGCACACACACACACACACACACACACACACACAACGTCCAACAGCAGTGTCCAGATAAGGAGCAGGTAAGTGATGGCGGTAATGTGTCACTGCTCGCTGTGTTAGATCCTGCTCTCTTGCCCTGTGTCAAACATTACATGCGCTCTGGGAGAGAAGCCCATCATGGCCAGTCTTTTCTAATACTTAAATAACTACGATTCAAGGCAGAGCATTAAAAAAATAGAAGGTTTACGCTTTTAAGACCATTCATGCAGTTTGGTTTTAGTCCCCACTTGGAGACCAGAATTGGGGGGATGAGGCTACGTAGTGCTTTGCAATCGAAAAGTAAAAAAAAATGTATTGGATTCTTTATAGAATTTAAACTATTGTAATATGAGCAATTTTTTTTATTTGTTGGTGTTTTTAAAAGAATAGCTAAATAATACATTCCCACTATACCTGCTTGGTCCTAGATAGGTTCTTGGGCATCTGGTGGAGCCAACCAGGCAGATTATTAAGTGAAAGGCATGGTCCACCCTGGACAGAACACCAGTCCAGGGCCACATACAGACAAACAACCACACACTCTCACACTCACTCCAATGTGCAATATAGAATCACCGATCAACCTAACATACATGTTTTTGGACTGTGAAAGGAAATCGGAGCACCCAGAATAAACTTATGGAAGCACATGGAGAACATGCAAGCTCGACAAAAAAGACCCCTGCTAGGGATAGGAACCTGGGAAGCAACAGTGCTAACCTCTAATCCACCGTGCTGCCCTCCAACTAATACAAAACTACCCTAATCTTAAAGCAAGCTCATGAAAGTATGTTTAATGCTTCCTAATGCTTGTGTAACTCCAATACACTAGGATTTTATTTTATTAGGTTTATGTGTGTGTAGCTAGACAATTGCTTTCTATTTAATTACTTTGTCAGCCTACCTTAAAGCTCATCCATCACTGGAAGCAAAGAGCAACAGATAGTATTCGGTTGCTGAAATATTTTCACTATACTGGTAATACTGACATTCTAAACAAAAAGTGGCTGGACCTGTATAACGTGTATCAGCATTTAGTGTATTTAATAACAAGCGATACGATATAGTGTTTAGAGTGTAACTGAACATGTGTGGTTCCTTCCTGCAACTGTAGCTGTATAACACAACACATTATATTCACATTTCTTTCACCCTTATCCAAAAAGAGATATATTAAATCTTTTATTTGAGTACTTAAGGGTTAAAGGGGCCCACTGCTGGTATCTAACCCACAATCTTCCAATCAGCAATCCAACACTTTGACCACTTCCCAAAAAACACCACTTTGGTAAAAGGCAAAAGAAAATACCCAAATCACTATTTTTCATCAGTGGATGGTCTACAGACATCGTTTGAACCCTTTCAAGAGACAGTCCATCCCCTAGGGCTTCTCTACATTGCAAAAACTTTTACTATTTTATTCTTACAATTTTTATCAACATCAAAACGTTGCAACAGCCAGATCTTTAAAGTTTTCTTGCAAGGTTAAGAGAATTTTAGCTAAAAACTCAGCCAGAGGATAAAGACAGATCAAAAACTCCCTCGGAACACCAACATACCTTGAGACGGATCAAACCCCAGGAATTCCCAAATATCTCAGGGACAGACTGATCAATCCTCAGATCATGCATTAAGCCAGCAATTTCATTGGGACTTCTTCCCTATCGTGTTCAAAACCAGCCCAAAAGCTCTGTGCCAACAAAAATGTGTACTCAGGGGACAGTTTAGATTAGGTCTCAGACGTTTTTAGCTTTCCATTCATGTGAGATTTTCCGTATTGTGTAATGTAGGAAAGAGTTTAGAACAGCGCAGACCTAAAAAACCTATTCTCATCTTTCTAAAATGGTTCTCACACGCATACACAGTCTGACCTTTGTTTTGTCGTTGCAGTAGTAGATCAGATTCGCCTCAAGTTATTTACTATTTGTCATTTTGCTTAAACCTGCTTAGTCGAGCTATAAATCAGATGTCCCCTGAAGGCAAGCTATTTCATAAGTCCTAACTTTCAGAATTCAATTTATTTTTCTCAAACTAAATTTGGAAGATTTAATCATTTTAAGTTGAGAAAATGTATATTCTTAAAACAGCCGTTTATTTATGGTAGATTGCCTAGATTTATAGCTACAGTATCTTGGAAGTATATCTACAAATCCTTCCCGTATAAATTAATACATAAATCCTTAATAATTCTGACTTTTATTATAAGAAGGGATAATTTTACTTTACCGCATGTATCAAGTGACCTAATTCTGATTTTTCCTCCATTGTGGCACATGATCGTGTAAGCAGGGATAAAGCACAGGGATTCGGTCTCAGACCTCATTCTTATATGGAAATAAATCAAATATCGATTGAATAAGTTTTGCTACCGCATGGCATGTAGTCGGACGTATTTACACACCTGTCAATGTGAGTCGTACATAACTGAATAAGCAATGGTGCCGAATGTCATCAAAACTCAGGTGGACACCAACAGCGACATATATAACTTAGCGATTAATGCTACTATCACCCAGGCTTCAACACTTTTATTTTCTCTGTCTAAAGATAGTGTTGATTTGCCAAACTTTAATTATGGTGCGAAAAGCAAAATACTGAATAATTATTTTATCTTTACATATTTTGTCTATTGATTATTGCACAGTATGTCTACCTTGGGTTGTTTTGCCGTGTATAGTGTAAATGCAGATATCTGATATCAGTCAGTTTTAAAAAAAAAAAAAGGAAAAGTCATCTTGAAAAGGCATCAAGACCTGGATGCTGTCTAAGACAGTGTAGTAACTTGTAACATTGCAATATGCTGGGTTACAAAATTGTTGCAAACGATGGGTTGAACAGATGCAAATGCAGCAAGTAATTTCAAATAAAGAAGAGAAAACATAGGCTGCACATTTACCAGACACCCTTATCTAGAGCAACGTACATTTATACAACTGAGCTATTGGGGGTTAAGGGCCTTGCTCAGGGGCTCGGCAGAGCTGGGAATCAAACCCACAATCTTTGGGTTGGCAATCCAACACCTTAACCATGAGCCACAAATTTCCACCAGCATGGTTGCTTAGTGGTAAGAGCTGTTGCCTCACAGCAAGAAGACCGGCGTTCGATTCCTGAGCAGGGGCACAGTCTAAAAACATTTCTTAGGGTTAGGGTTAGGATTGATTCTTAATTACCAATAGGAGTGAGTGAGAGTGTGTGTTGCCCTGTAATGGACTGGCGACCTGTCTAGGGTGTACCCCTCCTGACTTTTACCCTTTTAGAGACGGCTGCGATAAGCTCCAGCAGATCCCTGTGATCCCGAATTAGGGAATAAAAGGGTATAGAAGATGAATGAATGAAATTAGACAAAACATGAACTAAATAAATACTCATACAAAATGAGGCTTAGAATAAACATATAGTATAATAACAGGGAAACAGATCATGGACAACACGGACAACAGCACAATACATTTACAAAAGCATGACAAAGCAAGACTAAAACAATAATTAGGGAAAACGAAACAAGAAGAACCATAAGACAATGAGGAAACCAGCTAATGAACTACAGGGGAAAAACACATAATAGTCACATAACCCCGAGCACATGGTCAGGTAAACAAAACACATTCTCATGGTTGCCCTCTATTAGCCCGGGTGGTGGCAAAATATATCAGCAAATTTCTTTGTACAACATGCTCCTACTTTGCTTTGGTAAATGAATTAACATCTAACATTTCACATAATTTAACCCCCCTAGTTGCTATCTGCTGCTGTGTTTGGCAGTTTTATTGGAGAAAATCCGAAGCAGTAGCTGGATCAATTACATTAATTAAACAGTGATCCTGGATTGTACTGCCATATCTATTTTAATTATTATACAGCATTTCAAAGCCCAATAATACATGATACCATGTGACCTAAGCCTTCGTCCTAGAAAAAGACGAAGCATCAACGTGACAGATCTGGATGTATTTTCCTATTAACAATGGAAATAAATGCAGAAATGCAAACTACAACAGATTAACCTGCAATAAAATAACCTTAAACCTTACATCTTAATTGAAAGACATTGAACTAAGCACATTAATATCCAGTACACTAAATTATTTACATTTCTGGCAATTGGCAGATGCCCTTAACCAGCGTAATTCACAGCGTATTCTATTTAATTGAGCAGTATTGGGTTAATAGGACTTGCAGCTTTGTAATGTCTGTTATTGTTAGTTTTATGCTCCTGGTTCATGTTCATGGTTATGTGTTATCTGTTACGTTCATGCTTTGTTTACTTTCTGGTTTGTCCGTGTCATGTGAACCTTGTTTCTTATGTTTCCCTGTCACATGATTTCCCTGTCCTTTTGTCTTGTTTTCAGTGGTTTATTTGATCATGTGTTCCGTATTGTTTGCAGATGGTTCTTGTTCAGTCTTGTGTGTATATATACCCTCTTTTAGCGTTGTGTCTTGTCAGTTTGTTGTCTTTGTTCCACTGAGGTGAGTTTGTTCATGTTCATGTTCTTTTTAAGCTAGTGTTTAGTCAAGTCAAGTTTATGTTTGTTGATTCAACACTTTGTAAATACACTGTATGGCCTAAAAGCGTCTTGCCCCAGTGGGAGTTTGTTACAGTTATCTTTTGATTAGCAGTCCAACATCCTAACCACTTCACTAGTGCACCTTGTCCCGTTTTATCTACATTGTATGTGTCAATTAATTAAAATTCAAATTTAAGAAATTGCATAATTAGTAATATGATCCTTGACAAAAACAGTCACTGTAACTGAGCAAAGCTAAATAAATGTAAAATAACAGTCTGTCTCATTAACAGTCAACCGAGTGCTCCAAGTGTTAACCTTGTTTAGAGAGATAGAAGGAGTAATGTGTGATGGCACCTAATCAAGGATTCTTTTTTTCCTCCAGGTTTCCCCCCATTTTATCCCAATTAGTTGTTGGCAATTCATATCAACAACAACAAGCAGCAAGGTCAAAAGCTCGTACACGTACTTCCCCTGACAGGTGCAAAGCCAGTTGCCATTTTTACACAGATATGGTTGGGAAAAGTTCCTACTATGTACTTTAAAAAATGACAGTTTGAAAAGTACATCATGACTTAAAGTAGCTATATTGGTATAAAGTATATTTAGACTCCAACAGCTTAAGCAGGTTGAGCTAAGATTTAATAGATGGCATTATACATGCGTCTACGTGTCTCCTTGTGCACTGATATTTATTAAAACAGCCTGGATTGCAAAAAAATCAACTGCGTGGTACTGTAAGCTCAGAGTTATTTTCATGCTAGTTACATTTAATAATTCAGACGTCATTATTTAGCCTGTTTTACCTACTAACAGTTAACTGTATGATCATTTTATTTAAATTAGTGTTTTATCTGAGAAGTGAATCTGTCATTTTCTGGGTTTAGCTAATTTATAAACTTTTTGATAGATAACTTTACCTTATATCATCACTTATTTGTATTTTAATTTGCATCTGAGAAATTGGAAAAAAAAAACAATTGTTTTTTTTTGAGAGATTACAAATTAGGGTGTAATTATTTAACCTACAGATTATTCTTAATTTTCCAAGTGTCTGACAGCAAACTGGTCATTTATTTTAATAATTACTAACATTTGAGGTTACAATTAAAGAATAAATTCGGTGTTAGTCAGCCTTAGCTTGTTTGCAAGTTATAAAACCTTGGGTTAGCCAACTGATTTGTATGGACAGAATTATCGTGTTATTATCATGTTATTATCATGTTATTAATGTTGTTATTTCTAATCTATTTTTAATGGTCGTGATCATAATAATAATTATTATTTATGATCACGAACATTAAAAATAGATTAGAAATGAAGTTTTGATTACTTGGCCTTAGGTTGGGCTCAGTTGTCATAATGTCAGACTGTACATCAGTTAAGTAATGTGTCAAAAATGGATAAAGAATAGTAGCAGGAAACAAACAGAAATCACATCATACAAACACTTCTCTTTTCTCAATTAAAAAAAAAACCTTTAATAAACTTTCTGTCTTCTTGTTGTACTGTTTACCAGACAAGTTTCCACATTTTCCCGAGATGGTTTGAAGTTAATTGCATCATTAAGTTTGGCTTCTATTGGTTTTTAGTTTGACAGTGGTTGTAGGAGAAATTACACTGCAGGAAAGTGTCTGGAAACTTCTGACTTCGACCATTAATCGTCTACATATCAAACTAGTAATTAAAGTACAAAATATTTTAGTGTCAGATTTCAAAAGTTGTCTCAAACAACCAAATTGTGGATGAAATAGCACAGTGTAAGCCCATCTTTAGCTATTTGTTGGTTTGTAAGGTAAGTGTTATAGTGTCAGTTTAGTCATAAATTAGATTAGAAATAAAGCTGGTGTAATTTACCCTAAAGTGATTCCTTATTCTTTACAAAAATATGTACTTAGATGAGTAACAGCCCTTGTTCCTGAGAAATAAACCAAAAACTCAGCTTTTACCACCTCTGATAATCAATATCTCAACTTTTATTTAACCAGAGACACACTATTGTATTCGATGGTGTTATTACGATAACATTTTCCTCCATTATAAAATATCTGTAATCCACTTTACCTGAGCAGGGAAAGTCACTGCAGTGCATCACAGAGCCCCACGAAATCACACAACAAACACAGCTGAGATTAAAATGGCACTTCAAATGTATACTAATACTTTGAAGACACATTTACTTCCACATTCTTCTTCATGAGCTGCTTATTGCTTTTACTTTGAACGGGCTGCTCTATGCCCTGCTTATGGAAAAGTGTGTGTGTGTGTGTGGGTGAGTGGGTGGTGAATGAGAGCAAAGTTTTCTTTTTTCTCTTGAGCTTTCTGTCACCTCAAGTTCTTCCACAATGAATTAATTAGTTTTAAATAATTTTGGTTTTCTATTATGAATTAATATGCTATTTTATATAAAATATAAAAGTTTTATTGGCTTGATTTATATTTTAAATATTTCTTTGATCACTGTTTATTGTATAAATATTGTAAAACATTTTACGTGGTGGAGCAGTGGTTCAGGTGTTGGCCTGGTAATTGGAGGATCCGGGTTCAATTCCCAGTGCCACCAAGTTACTACTGCTGGGCACCTGAGCAAGGCCCCTAACCCCTGATTGCTCAGGTGTATAAAGAAAATAAATGTCACTCTGAATAAAGATGTCTGGCAAATGTAAAATCTCACTTTTGTCACAATTTATGACTCAATTAAAAAGTGCTAAACATTTCACAAAAGCTTTGTTGGTTTTTATTTATTCATATATCGATTCATTTTTTTTAAATTAATTTATTTTTTTAATCATTCATGGGTACACAAAGTGCAAAAAAGTCCCAATTTTAACAGGTCACACAAAAAGGAATTTATTCACATTCATTCATTTATGTATTAGTTTTCTCATTTGGTCAACACTTTCTGACCAATCAGAATCAAGCATCCAACAGCGCTGTAATCCAAAATGCATCAATGTTACATCTACCTTTACAATGTCTGGTTTAAGAAAGCTCAATATTCTTAGTTATTAAAAGTCCAATATCCAAAGACAAACTTCCAAAAGCTTTGCGCTGCTAGAAAGAAAACATTGCGCGGGACAGGTTAGACCCTGGGGTTTCTAAGTCAGCAATAAGATACCACCTAAAAACAAAACAAGACGTTTCCTAAAACTTGATAGAGGTCCTGAATCACAACGTTGTCACTGGAATCATTTCAGATGTTCAGCTGTGGTCAGATGTGAGCAAAATCAACCTTTTTAGTCATAAATCTCATCAGCATGTTTGATGGACACAGAGGAACAGCACCTGGTATCCAGTGTAAAATCGGGTGGTGGAGCAGCGCTGCTTTGGGACTGTTTTGCGGCTGGTGGTCCAGCGGCTTTTATGAAGATTAATGGCATCATTATATCCAGGATATTTTAGCACACAACTTGGTTGCCACTGCTAGAATGTTAAGTTTTGGCCTTTCATCAAGATGGCCTCAAACATACATTCACATCAGCACAGAAGTGGTTGCCAGAAAATAATTAAAAATGCAACTGCCAGCACAGTCTGTGTATCCACTGAACACCTGTGGTCCCAGTCTAAAGTGTGTCTACATGTGTCATGATGAGGTAGAGTTTTAGTAGGAATAATAACCGGAAATTATCCATGTGAGGGACTGGTTGAAGATCTAGCTACAAATGTCAATGTTAATATTAGTCTTTATGGCTGATGTAAAGGAACTTGAGTGTCCTATACACCCTGACTTGAACCTCAATGGGATGAGATGTTTACTTTGACATGTTTGACAAGTTTGATTTTTTTTTTCTTCTGTTGTCACAGAAGTTAATTTTTTTACTTACAAACAACAAAACACTGGAATACTGTAGAAATAAATTCAACTAGCTTATGTAACAGCTTGGCTTTAAGCATTTGATGATGTTTGGCTAAAAGACTAAAATCTATTTTGGCTAGTTCTGGTCTTGTTCATGACAGTGATCGTTTTCAAAAGAGACTTATTAAGCCACATCATTAAGGATCAGTGGTGGATCAAATGATTAAGGTGCTAAGTCGTTGATTGGAAGACCAAAAGGACCTGGGTTCAAGTCCTACCGCTGACAGTCTGCCACTGCTAAGGCCTTGAGCAAGACCCTTAACCCTTCCCTGTTCGTAGCTGACCCTGCACTCTGACCCCAACTTACTAAGATGGGATAAGCGAAGAAACAAATTTTGCTGTAGAGTATGTGTGACAAATAAAGACATATACATTTTAGTAAAAAGCCAAAAGCAGTATTGTGTAAATGCACCGTACTAAAGATGGGAAATTTGTCAATCTGCTCATCTTGAGAAAAACCCTTAACCTTCAACAGCTTGGATGAGTCCTGTTATAATTATTCATCACTTACATTTACAGCATTTGGCAGACACTCTCATCCAGAGAGACTGACATTTATCTCTTTATACAACTGAGCAATTGGGGGTAAAGGGCCTTGCTCAGGGGCCCACAGTGTTGGCTTGGTGGTGCTGGGAATCGAACCCCAGTCTTTCTGGTAGCACTGATCCACCACTTTCCACTTGGGCTAAATGTATCAGCTAAATTATGTATGTATAAATGTAAGTTAAAAACACACATATACACATATGCACATGCAAGGAGGGGTTGTGTAAAGGCATTTCTGAATGAGGCAAATCCCTAGCGAAATAATTACCTCTTGTTCACCCACACAAACTCCCTGTAGCCGACTGCCTCCAGAGGCGATTTAAAAATCACATCAAAAAAATGTATTTTAGTGCCTTATTATTTCATTTTCCCACGTTAAATTAGGGCATCTGCTAAGTTCTGAATAAATTACCTACTTTTGAGACTGTTCGTAGGCCTACACATGAACTTTAAACATGAAAGGAAAAAAATACATTAAAACCCCTACTTTAAAATGATGAGACCCACACTCAGTACATATTTGGAGTTTCCTCACCAGTATACAATAGAAGTCAAGGTTAGAGCTCGTAAGATATCATATCAGGATATAAATGGCTAGTAAATTGAATGAGCTATCTGTGTGACCTCAATAAAAAATCCTTCTCTCCTTAGTAATATATCCTATTTTCACATTAGCACACACACATGCAGTCAAGACACTCTGTATCCACCCTTCATGTTAACCTCTCTCACCAAGGACATTCCTTCGGAGCGGAGACCTCCTCTTCTACTTAAGTGCATAGAATGAATCATTTAAATATATTAATTTGTGATAATAGTGCAGTGGTTAAGGTGTTGGACTAAAGATTGTAGGTTTAATTCCCAGCACCACCAAGTTACCACTGTTGGGCCCCTGACCAAAACGCTTAATCCCCAACTGAGTCGGTCTTGATCAGTTCAGCATATAAAGATGAACTATAGATGAAAACATAGACTATGGCAAAAGATTAGCTGTAAAATTAAAATTAAAGTATCTAACTGGTCAGGAATAACCTAAAACAAACTGCTACCAAAAAAGGGGAGGGGGGGAAAGGAAAATAACGGCAAAGGAATTAAATGAAAAAAAATAATAAATGATTAAAACAAAGTCAGAAAAATGAACAGAATAGTGAAAAGGAAAGAGTATAAAAAAGCTAAAATAAAATAGAATTAATCATATGTATATTGTTCCATATATGTTAAATAAAAAGAGGCATACACAGGAGTTATGTACCAGTTTGTGTGTGTGTTTACTCTAGTGTCCTACACGAAGCTGTGGGTTATGAAGATTTTGTTGGGGTGGTGTGTATTAAGATTATGATAAATGTCCATGTCCATCAAGCAGAGCTGTGGCCAGCTAACAGATTGGGTGGGAAATTCAACTGAACGTCACAGCAGATGAACATAAATGACTCTAACTGAGGCTGGACTCCAGACACACACTGGCTGTGAGAGACACTGACTGGCACAATGGTCTAAACTCAGCCCCAGAATGCCTAACTTTAAATGCAATATTATAGATGGATAGCTTATAAATAAGTAAAATAAGAGAAAGAGGAAGGGAGGAAAAAAGAAGGAAAGAAAGAAAGAAAGAAAGAAAGAAAGAAAGAAAGAAAGAAAGAAAGAAAGAAAGAAAGAAAGGAAGGAGCAGTCAGAAAATGTAAAAGAAAGGCAGACAAATTTTAAGACAGAAAAAAGACAGAGAGAAAGAGAGAGAGAAAAGAGAGAAAGAGAGAAAGAAAGAGAGAGAGAGAGAGAGAGAGAGAGAGAAAGTGAGAGACAGAAAGATCAGACAGACAAATAAAGACAAAAGGAAAGAGAGAGACAGAAAGACACACACAGAAAAACATATTATAACAGAGTGAGAGAGATAATGGACCGAAAAGTGAGGCAGACAGACAGATAGGTAGATCAATAGACAGAGAGACAGCCATTTACATTTACAGCATTTGGCAGACGTCCAGACTTACATTTATCTCTTTTAAACAACTGAGCAATTGGGGGTTAAGGGTCTTGTTCAGGGACTCAGCAGTGGTGGCTTGGTGGAAATCAAACCCTGATCTTCCAATTAGCAGTCCAACACCTGAACCAACACAAGAATCACCCCTCAGACAGACAGACAGATAGATAGACAGCCAGGCAGTCAGTCAGTCAGTCAGATAGATAGATAGATAGATAGATAGATAGATAGATAGATAGATAGATCGATAGATAGATAGATAGATAGATAGATAGATAGATAGATAGATAGATAGATAGATAGATAGATAGATAGATAGATAGATAGATAGATAAACAGAAATGTAAAAATGTCTGCTTGTATACTAGAACTCTTGCTCATTAAAGTTTCTATAGTGGCAGCTCCTTGTTATTAGCATAAAAACAATATTTTCCTTTCGCAGAGATGTATATGGGTACATCGTCCAAAACACATTCACTTTAGGAGAAAACATTAAGGCTAAAGAATATTTATTTCATTCGCACCGTGATATTATTTTATATAAAAGAAAAAAATGAGAAGAAAAACAGAAATGCTCTGTCTGTGTTAACTATTTTACTGAAACGTCAACACAACCCTGGTGTAAAAATTACAACTAATGCTAAGTAAAATACAAAGTCGGCACATTTGGGTTCCCTGAAAACTTTATTCTTATTTGTATGACATCCAACAAACCCCCACTTCCTTTTTAAAATGTTGCAGGAGCAGGCAAATATAAAGGATTTCAAATCATGTCTTGTCTGTCCATCCACATGCTGGACCACATTGCTACTAAATCATCAGATATTAATTAGTTCCCCTTCCTGCGCTTTCTCTCACTCCCTCACTATTATGCCTCATTGCATTCCGCTGCCCTTCTCTCCTCCTCCGAGATTCTCATTAATCCATCACTTCACATGTATCCACATAGAGTTGCACCAAATCTGTAATCTTCCTATTCTTAAAACTGCATGTCAAAAACATTTTATTTTTTATTTGTAGGGAGCTGTGTTACTTCACAGGTTTTTAATCTTCTGAAGTCGTATAATGATAGGAAAGGTTGAGATGTGTTATCAGTGTGTCAGCTGATGCAATCAGTTGTGTTTGAGCAGATTTGTTCTACGATCACAAATAGTTTCGGCTACACAGCTCCTGTCAGTCGAGCTGTCTGGCGAATGACTGTGCGCTACTTAAACACTGACAGATTTTACACACAGTCTGTAAATTGCTCCTAGTGCGAGTGTAAAAAGGGAATGAGGAGTAAACCGGTGGGCAACATTCTGGAAACTGAGGCAAAAGCCAAGGAAAAGCTGTTACACTGTGAGAGTGGGAAAACAAACCTTTGCATAAATTTCTATAAAGGGCAAGTGCTGATGTTTCAAGCCAGTTGTTTCAACTTGAGACAAATATGCCAGAAACTATAGAACTTTGCAAATAAACAACTGAATCTATAACCTTCTTCTATACTAGTATATATAATTTTTTTTCCTATTTTTTTATATATACTGTACATCATATTCAGTATAACCTCAGCATAAAAGTCATTCTTCTTTTATATGAGTTCTTAAAGCAAAGATTTGTATTGTGATATAAGAGAAGTGACAGGAGGCAAAGTTTGAGGAAGGACAGCTCAAGATGTCGAGGTACTACCGAGGTTCGCAAGGATTAGAAACAATCACATCAGAGGGACGGCTTACGTTGAAAGAAATATTAAAAGAAGAATGCTAGGCATAGAGGCCAAACAGAAAGACCAAAGAGGTTGTGTACGGATGTGACAAATGAGGACAAAAAGTTAGTGGGTTTAGGGAAGAGGATACAGAGAATAGGGCTTGGTGGAAGCAAATGATTCGCTTTGGGAAACCATTAAGAAACCAGTCAAAAAAAGACGAAAAATGGTTAAGGTGTTGGACTACCAACCTGGAGATTGTGGGTTCGATTCCCAGCTCCATCAAGCCACCATTGCTGGGTCCCTGAGCAAGACCCTTAACCCCCAAGTGCTCTGTTATATAGAAATATAAGTCGCTCTGGATAATTTTCCTATAAGAAATAAGTTAAATGCAAATTGCCCTTTTAGCCATTATCAATATTTCCAAAACTACAATCATTATTGGACATAACGATCAAAACATTTAGAAAGGAATAAGAGTAAATATTAAATAAAAACGACACCAATATTGGTATCATGGATGCAACACTAAAAACAGATTTCGCTCACTGAAAAGAACATTATAAATTCCTAAAATCGCTTTGGTTGACTTAAACAGATAAAATTTTTCACAAGGAACAACAAAAATGGTGTCATTCCTGGCTTCCATTGTAAAAAAGCTTACTCTTCGTAATTTAGCTCCAGTACTGTGAAAACTTAAAAAAGACCGACTATGTGTTCCTTGAACAGCGAAAATAAACCGTCTACAACCCTAAGGACACAAAAGATGTCATAATCACTGAAGGACATGAAAGTCAAAGATGATTTTTATCGTCACGGCATTATAAGTACACAGAAATGAATGACACAGAAATGGATGACTGGTGAATGACACCAGACTATGACATTCTTAAAAAATGGCTTTTTAAAGATAAAAAATAAAATAAACATAATTTTTGACAACTAAAAGACTCACAGTTTCGCTAGCTTTGTAGTTTATGTAGGAGACGCAGTGAGAGATGCACCATTACTGCACCATTCAGCAGCTTTCACGTACCTGAACATCTACTGATGTCCTGTCAATCTCAGGGTGCAAATGACTAGAACAAATAATGTGAGAAACAACGTATAATTCATGATGGAGTGAGTCGGAAGCATTGCTTCGCTAAATGAATACGGTGTCAACTCGAAGCAGATGTTCAGTAATGATGCATCTGATAATACTATTGCATCAACAGTGTGTATATATTTACAGTGACTGAATATAGAACAATTCAACAGAAGAAGAAGTAGATGTTGTCTTGAAACACAGTTGTTAACAAATGTTGGTTATATGACCATTAATTAAATTTGGTCCATCAATATATCAAAATTTCATATACTGTATAAAGGATTAAACAGAGTGTGTGAACTTTAGCTACCCAGACCTCCTTTCTCTGCTCACGTGGCAGAAGTAAAAATTAGACCACTTTCCCTCTGGCCAGCAGTAAAGCTATTGTTCCGACCATCGTTCAGAGATGTGGAGATCCGTCTCTGCTTCCCCAACAGGCATGGGAGTCTTTTGTGACTGTGTGACACACTCATGCAGTGTCCCTACTGATAGCTGAGACATGGTGAACTAAGTTTAATGCACTGCAGGCTCTACCTACAGTTTCTTTCTGCCTTTTTTTATCCCTTAACATCTGTATCCTGACGCTTTGAAAAATACGTCCCAGCCCTGGGACATCATCTGGAGGTCCCTAGAGGAAAGCAAAGCTACAAGGGCATCATCTCTCTACCCAATAGTTGTTGGTATGAATTATGAAACATTTATCCAAGGGTTCTGAAAAAAATGTGTATTCACATATAGATAAATCAAAAAATGTATTTACAATTAAGAGAAAATTTATAGTTTAACACATTTCACACAGTGTGCTAATTAAAAGTGTGGTTTATATGGTATATAATGTACGATTTACATCTGGACAGGCAATCGAAGACGCCTGCAAAGATTTCAATTGTCCGGGCTTCTGGTAGTTCCCAGAAGGAGGTAGAGCTTTTTCATATTTAGCTTGTAAACTATGAAATGGCCTACCTGACAATTCAGGTAGTTCAGGCACAGTCTAACAATTTTAAAAAATAGATTATAGACATATCCCTTTCACCAGGCATACACATAACATATCCCATAATATTATGCTCTAGTATATCTGATTAAAGGCACATTATCAGCTACTGCCTGCTAATACTATAAACAGCAGCTATGCTAATTTCTCTCCACCTTTTCCTTTTTATACACATCCTGAGGTATCAAAAGATTATTGGTAGACCTTCTGGGAGAAGATGCCAACCTTGCAAGGATCCTCAGGCACCAGTGACCAGGTTTCTACCCCTTTCCTCGATTTCAAGGAGCTTCGAGGATGGACTAGGACTCACTCTGCTCCACTGGCCCAAGGCTACAATTTACATTACATTTGATCATTACAATATGTTATAATTAACAATAACATGTGGTGTCACCCAGATTGAGTCTGGTTTCTCTCAAGGTTTCTTCCTACTTCATCTTAGGGAGTTTTTCCTTGCCACAATCGCCTCCGGCTTGTTCATTAGGGACAAACTTACACTTTTTACCGTTACTGCATTCTGTGTAAAGATGCTTTGAGACAATGTCTATTGTTAAAAGCGCAATACAAATAAATTAAATTAAACTGAATTGAAAAAAAAAAAATGAATACACCTAACATGTTTGTCTAGACGCTCACTGTCTTTTTTTAAACTTTGTTGGAAAAACTAATGTTTTTTAAATTATAAAGCAAAACATAATTCTCTGGATAGATGTTTTATTTTATTCATCAATTCCTTGCAAAAAATCAGTGAATCTCCCCCCAGGATTTTTTCAGGAAAGTGTTTCAAAAAGTTAAAACGATGACAAAACGTGTCTTAAATATGCATTACTTAACTAATTAATAATACGTTTTAAATGTTTTAATGTTTAGTTATACAATTGTATAAGTTTTTTGTCTTGACATTTAGAGTTACAGAGAAAGAAAGAAAGAAAAAAAAAAAAAAAAGGAAGAGAAAGGTTTTTGTTTAAACTAACTAAATATTCTGTATGTATACTAGTTTCTAGTTTTGGCACCCTAATTTTGATTCCGACTCACTGACTTAGTTTTGGTTTTTAAAAATATTCATAAACTGGCCAAAAATCCTTTTTTTGAAAATATATTTCTGCAAATATATGTTGAAATATATTTTAGCAGATTTATTTTTGGGTAATTTTTTGTATATTATAAAATATACTTGCAAATATATATATTTTTTTATCATGTAGGTGCAGGAGTGCCATTAAAGGAGGAGGGGGGGGGTTAGTATAATTCTAAGGGCCTATTATGCACTAAGGGCATAGTATTGTTAAATTTTGTTTCAGAACTTGTACTTTCTTGTGTTGGTTTATTGAATTGGGTCAGCATGTTTCCATTGAGCACAAGTAAACAGCTTTCATGTGACTTTGTGCTGGTAATATGTGTACGTCACATGACTATGATTAATCTTAGTGTACCCTAAGCTACACTCCATGGAGCTGAATATAATGAGCACAGGAAAGGTCATTCACAGGAAAAGTACAGACGAGGTTGAGAACACAGAAACATTAATTACTAGTAGTACCAACAAACACAGACAACAGGTATATAGTATAAAGTGAAGTATATGGTTCTAAAATAGATGAAAAGGTAATAAGCAGTGGCGGCTGGTGGTCCATCAGACACAGAGGTTAAAATGTAATCAATAGCCTGACAATGAAACTATTAGGCTTGAGCAGTGGGGTTATATCACAAAGGCTTATTAATGACAAAATAATAATGTGGAACACACAATAACACAAATACTTGAAGACAGACTGTGTGATGCAATTGTGTCCCTGGTTTGTTTCATTTGTATACAAAACACAGCTACATAAAGTGTCTTTTAATGCCATTTGTCCTTTAATTGGATAAAAAAGCACTCTATTATATGTACTTCAGTTTCAGGGAAAATAAAAATAGTATAATAAAATCCACTGCAATCAATGTTGATGGTGTGTGTTAGTGATATCTTAGGATTGCGGAAGATTGTAAAAAAAATATATAAAATCTGATGCACATATCTAACTAGATGGATTTTCTATCGGAGACTGAGGCGCTGTCTGAAAATGCATACTTTAATACTAAGTATGCATGGTGAGTAGTATGTCCAAATCCAAGACCTACTGCCCAGATTTTAAAGTACAAATATAACGTACACATATTATGTATCCCAAGTGGTGATGCATCACTTTTAAAATGCTTAAAGTAGGTCATTGTATTTAAATTCCAGTATCCAAAAATTGTGCTACCTGAACGCCATATGTCACATGACAACATCTTTATAGCAGATGTCTTAGTTCAAGTTTGATTTATATTAACTGAAGCGATGCTATACAGAAAGTACTTGTTAAACAGTCAAACCCTTCACTCTTAATCATATAAAGGAAAGACGGACTGCCAAATGCTATAAATGTAAATGTATACTTTAGTAGTATGAGTCTGAGTGAATCTACAGTCTGGGCTAGAAGAAAAAGAGCCCCAGACTTTGTTACTCAATCCATTTTGTGTATTTGATTTATAATCATAAAGTGTTGTTATTATATTTTTTATATATATTTAAAACATTCACATTTACAGCATTTGGTAGCAATTGGGGATTAAGGGCCTAGTTTAGGGGTAGCAACTTGGTGGTGCTTGGAATCAAAACCCAAACTTTTCCAATTAGCAATTCAATGCCTTGAACACTGCGTTTCCATTTTCCCTATTTATTAAAACATTTATAGTGCTATTATATTACCCGCTGTTATTCTGCAGTTATAATATTTATTCAAATCCGTTCTAAGGTTATCATTTTTTATTATTTATAGTTATGTTGTTAATGATATATTTTTAAAACTATATCGGGGGGAAGTGGTAGCGCAGTGGTTTAAATTGTTTTGGACTATTAATTTGAGGATCCAGGCTCAATTCCCAGCTTCACCAAGCCACCACCGCTGGGCCCCCGAGCAAGGCCCCTAACCCCCAATTGCTCAGTTGTATAACAAGGATTATTGTATGTCGCTCTGGATAAGGGAGTCTGCCAAATGCTGTAAATGTAAAAAGCTTTACTACATTCAAAGGTCAACCCTGTCATGATTTTTTGTATTGTTTATATTCCTTTTTATATTTTAAAGACAATTGTAGTGCTGTTTATTTGTTTTTATCCTTGATAGTGTTATATTTATATACACTTTTATAAATAATATTATATTATATTTCTAATATTTCTTTATAAAGCTGTGCTGTTCACAATAATCTACCTCACTGCATTTTTAAGATACAATAAACAACATACAATAAACTTAAAGTTCAGAAACTTATCAGATAATATTAGGCTTTATACAGGAAGGGTCGTCAGCCTGTAGCTTTAATCTCTACAATCCCTGCAGCTCCACTATAAATCCAACACCAAGGACCAGCTAATCAGATATATTGATTAGCTGAATCAGATCTTCTTAATTAGGTATTGGTCTGAACTTTTTAGGAACATAGATCTCTACAGACACCGTTTTGTATCTAGCAAGGGCTATATTGGCTTTTGTTTTTGTTTTTTTAAAAACTTAACATGCCACACCATGCATAAAACTTTGCTACTGTGACATCTTACACAGGCATAAGCAGTACCCATAAGGCATAGCAGCAGTACTGGGAAGAAGTTTTTAGAAGGTTTTCAGGACTTTGGGTCTTAAAAAAGTTCCACAAGTGCAACTTTTGTGACGTTTCTTTTTTTTTTCAGTTAGCGGATATGCTAAAAAGGCAATGGCTTTAGGACTTTTAGGATTCTCATCCAGGTCTTTTCTTTGCTTCCTATATCTTTCAGCATGCTTTCTTATTCATACCAACCAGTCACTCCACACCCTAGTGCCTGGCTAGGGGTGAATTATTTTATCTGGATGTCTCAGGACGGCGACTGACCGGGATTATTAGAATTCATCCCATTTGTCTTTTTTAAGGTGCGATCAATACCTTTTTTTTAATTCCCTTGTGAAAGTTTCTGGAATCCGCAACATAATTATTGATTAGGCCAGAGGGCCTACATTTGGACAGGATAAGCAGCAGGAGACCTTTTAAAGTAGCTCTTTTACTTCTAATGGCCACTGGGAAAAAGATTCACCAAGGCAAAGCATGGCAATATGGCATCTGTACAAAGTGGTTTGTGACTAGGTTGAAATGCTGCAAGTAACAGTATATATCTTACAGTTTAAGCCCTAAAAATAAAGAAATTTATATTCTAATAATATAATTTTAGTATATTTTAATAAAATATTTATATAAAAAAAGGAAAAAGGAGGGCTATAAACATTGGCTCAGGCAAAAATACTGCGGTGAGGTAATTCTGTATAACTATAAGGTTACAAAAAATGATACATGCATGATAGAATGCTGCAGTTCTGATGGGTCTGTATGATGTTACCCAATTCATCTATGTGACACCAACAACAAGGGCAGCGGTGGCTCAAATAGTTAGGCGCTAAGCATTCGCTTAGACGACCGGGAAGATCAGGTTTTAATCCCCACCACCACCAATTTGGCACTGTTGGGTCCTTCAGCAAGATCCTTGGCCCTTCCTGCTCTAGTGGCACTGTATCATAGCTGACCCTGCGCTCTGACCAAACTTTCTAAGCTGGGATGTGAGAAGAAACAAATTTCACTGTGCCTTAGAGTTTATGTGGAAAACACATTTTTATTTAAATTAAGATTTTATTAAGTTTTAACACCTGCAATATGTGATTTTAAGACAGGGTACCTGCAATAATCTTATCAAGAATCATAAATTTATTAAAGCACAATTCATACCTGACATTACTAAGATACAGTATGACTGTTTTACTTTACTAAGCTTTACAGTAAAATTCAGTCCACAGATACTACAAATTTTATTAAAAGCAAAATCTGAAATAAGTAAACATTAATTAAAGCTAAAATAAAAATGGATTTGCTCATTTAAATCCAAACAAAAAGATATCTGCTGTTTTATGTGGTGGTAGTTTAATCAGGACTTAAATCTTGCTGCTGGTTTTTTTTATAAGCCCTGAGAATTACACTAATTATATTCTAACAAACTTAACAAACTTAAAAAGGTTGAGGAAAATCATGTTTTTGTGCGTAATTTACAGTTCGTCAGAAAATACCGCACTCATTTAAGGTGATTTAAAAATATGTGCTATGTTTTCATCTCGCTAAAGCCATGACTTTTTTTGTGACAATGCAACAATTAAACCATTGCAATTCTTTAAAGAATAATAAAAATTCTAAAGTATTTCATTAATGATATTTACTGAAAGACATCGATGATAAATTTTTTTTTAAATAAAGGCTATTATCAACAAAATGAAAACCAGAACAGATTTGGGAAAAATAAACGCATTCACACACAGTTAAAACAGATTTTTTTGTATTCCTGTAAAGCTGCTTTGGGGCCATGTCTATTGTCAATATTGTCTTAAAAATAAAATTCAACTGAATTGAATATGCAAGGAAAAAATTCTTGACAAATTGTTGACAACTATTTTATTGATAAAGTGGGCATTAGGCTAGGTACCACATCAGGCTAGGTACCAACAGAAATACGTATCAATCTACAAATTTGATACAAGAATTTTAATGCTAAACCCAGGAACTGAAAACAGGGCCAAATATTAGCCTTTTCTGAGAAAAAACATACCATCTGTATTGTCCGTGAAACAAATTCTATCCCTTCTTGCTATGAACATAGCTTCTCTAGCATTCTCCCTTTCTGAGTGATGAGCATACAACATTATGTTATTTTATTTATTTTAAATTAAAGCATGTGTCATATTATGTTACCGTATAAGTCGTTACTAGAAGGTTTTGAAACCCAGTGTGTTAATATGAATCTAAAGGCTATGCCATGCTATTAAAGCAAATTTATCACCACCATCTGACCCTTGAGAACCAACTAGATGATTTATCAGCGCTGTGGGATAAGAGGAATGAGATTTTACTGGGATTTACATGTTACGACCTACAGCTAATTACACAGGGGTTGCTGTCTTCATGGTCAGTTGTTTATTAAAATCTTATATCATTAAAGCGATGCAGAAGAGCCACACAGCTGTGGCAGGGCAATGCATCACATCATCGCATTAGCACTTATATTTTTTTTTATTATATTTTCAGATGGTTGCGAATCCTGGATTCACATCCTCTGTTGATCCTTAATCAACATTTTAATCAACCAATCTGATAACCATCTGATGTCATCAGTGTGTGTCGACCAAACCTGCCTTAATCCATTTTTAAATCTTATTCTTTTTTGTCCACAAAGTGAAAAAATGCTGAAAAAATAGCTTATTTGCTAACAGTAATACTTCTGGAACAATTTACTAACAATGACGATTCCTGGATCAACACAACATGAAGATAGACAAACTATATTAAAATAATTTATGAAATGAAATTACAATCCTTTTGAAATCTAACAAACACAAGCCATGTACAAAAAATTTATGAATGTACTTTTTATTTATGCATTTTGGAAACTACTTACACATTAACTAACTTGCACATACATGTTGTATGCAATTGTTCATTATGGCATGCAATGTATCACATATGTCATTTAAGTAGATTTAAGTAGAAAATATGTTATTCCAGAATCAATTCCTACTTGGTAAAATCACCTCCACTATGTCAAACATGGCGCAAAGGTGCCACAACTCAAAGTTTTGCTTTGATTAGAATGTTTTGTCTAGCACCACAGACTCAGACACAACAAAGTGTTTTGAATTTTAGTAAGGAATAAATGCACATTGCATTCATATGATGAATTCATATGATTAGATAACCCACAACACGCCATTATCTGCCTATGGATAATAGATTTTTTTTCTACATTAATCAGCTACGTTACACCCCTTTATCAAGATCAATCCAGTTTCTCATCCTAACTTCAGTTCGCCACTTGTCAACCTTTGCCCTAAGGACACATTAACACACAGCCTGATGATAGAGCCATATCTCGAAATCCTTCACCCTGACCCAAGGCACGATGATGGCCAAGTGCCAGAGAAGACATTGAGCCTGAACCCTTTGAGCTTGTGCGTGTTTTAGAGTAAAGGAGAGTGGATTGGGCTTTGTGTGAATGAGAACCAAGGCTGCACATAAAAGCTCTCAGTGCACAGCCACTACAGAAAGGGACAGAGAGATGGAAGCAATGGACTCGGAATACTAATCCTGTTAGCACAGCAATCAAAAGCCATGCCGCATTCTCATGCCTCCACCTCTTGCACACCACCTCTCTCTTGCTTTCTCTCTCTCCCGCTCTCTCTCTGTCTCTATCCATCTTTCTCTCGCTCTCTCTCTTTTAATTACTGTCTTACATTGTCACTCATTTTCATTTTCTCTGTCTCTTTCTCAGTTCCACCTTACCATTAACTTATAGCATGACAGCCTTGAGTCTTCAAACTCGGAGAAAGTCATTAAAATCGGCAGACAGACAGAAACACCTATACATTTAATGGCTGCTCAAATGAATTCCGAATGCAGCTTTTGTCCTCCTGCCTAAAGAATCAAGGCTTTTCATTGATATAACGACACAAATTTAATTATTTCCATAAATGTTTTAAATAGAAATACAGAACCTGAGATGACATAAGGGAGAGAAAAACAGCTGAAATATAAGCCGGAAATATATGCCATGCCGCGCCCCACCACCCAGCAGTGTTTAGCTTGCAGGTTTCTTCTTTTTTTAACTGTCATCACTATGTGGTGTGACGCCCCCTGAATTTTTTCACTCTATGAATGTGCGTGCTATTTAGTTGCTTATGGCCCAACGAAGACGTCACTTGTGTACCACTCAGCTTAATAGTAAAGTTAAATATAACTTAAATGCCACAGGAAACTTTTAGAATACTTGTTCTTATTTGCATGGTGTCAACAATGGTAAAATGCCGTTACCCTCTTGGGATGCTATGATCTGCTTACATGCTTATGATTATACCTTCGTGAGACTACTTATTTTAAATAAATAAAGTGGTGGCTCATGGTTCAAGCGTAGGACTGCCACCCCGAAGATTGTGGGTTCGATTCCCAGCTTCACCAAGCCACCACTGCTGGGCCCTCTGAGCAAGCCCCAATTGCTCAGTTGTATAAATGTCACTCTGGATAAGAGCGTCTGCCAAATGCTGTAAATGTAAATAAAAAAAATTCAAAAAGTTATATATTCTTCTGTTTCATAAAACTGAATTAAAATACCATTTTTTTAATATTAATATGTTTTCTGTCTAATCGACTTTATTGTGCTATTTTCAATAGTTGGATATTTTATTTGGCTGGTGATTTTTCACACACATACACACCATAGACCACCTGTTTGTTATTCTCATCCGGCCTGCTACACAAGGGATTATTTAGGCTTCACCTAACTCATTTCAAGGTGCAATGGCCTGGGGAGTTGAGCAGCACTTTAATCCGACCGAGTAAGCAAGTGTGTGTTTACATGTGCGTGTCTGTGTGTGTGTGTGTGTGTGTGCATGTGTGTAAATGGTAGAAAAAGGGTGAAAAAGAGGGGAAATGAGCTGTTATACGAGTGAAAATTTGTCTTTGTTTTTACAAACTGGATAATGGACACGAAGCTGATAGATTTGTCAGGACAGACTATTCATAATCTAATTTAAATTTGGAAAGCTACGTCTTCAGCATGTCTTGAAAATGAAGCTGTCAAACCTCCCACACAAAAAAATCTGTGTGTCAGTTTGGGAAAGGTCGTCAAACGAAACAGAGAAACATAATGAAAAAATCCAATCTCATTTTGACCAAAATACATCTAAATTTGTGGCAAGAGATTTGGAAGGACATACTTACTGTATATAGGGGTACTGATAGGGTCTGTCTGTCTGTCTCCGTCTGTCTGTCTGTCTCTGTCTGTCTGTCAATCCAACTATCGGTCTATCTGTCTGTCTATCTATCTATCTATCTATCTATCTATCTATCTATCAATCAAGGAAACGATTGAGCATAATTCTTTAATAAGGTTTCCACACACATATGCTAAAGAAACTTTCTGGCGGATGAGTTGAGGAATTTCGTAAATTTATTTATTTTTTTTTCTGTACACATGTTGTGCAAAAAAGGCTAAAGTCCAGGTGGAAAAACAGCATCATGACCCACATAACTTGGACTTTATTATACTTGAATTATTCTTTCCTGTAAATTAAATAGCATGTTAAAATAAGCCTGAGACAAAATGAAGGATAGAGGAAAAGAAAAAGGATAAAAGAAAGACATCTATTTTGCTCCTTATTACCTTATTTAGAATCTCTTCTAGACTTGGCGGTGTGGACTATAAGAGAGAGGCAATCAAAAGCAACATTGAACTCTCTGCGACCCACAAGAAATGTGGGCGAACAAGAAAAAAAGACAGAGCCGCACAAAGAAAGGAGGAGATAACCTGGTGATATTGCGACTTAAGATTTTGAGACTGAATGAGCTGATTATTTATTTACCAAGAGACCAATCCCCTGCGTGAGACAAGAAAGTGGGCATGTCTGTAGGTGTCTCACCGTTTGGTGAGGGTTTTACATTGGCTAGCTAACGATAGCAGTCAGACAGCAATGCATTGAAAAAAGACCTGCTTTTATTGTAAAATATGCAGATTTAATTTAGACATTTCAGAAAGTTTTGCTCACGTAAAAACTGAATCCAACCCACATGAATAAAATACTATATTATATCAAAATAAAATATTATATTTATATACAGAGTGTGTTGTGTATTTTACTGCAGTGTACTATAGTATTAATTATAGTATTAAGTCTAGTAAATTTATGAACTGGAGTTCAGTTACTAGAGTAAAGTTACTAGAGTATTATATTACAGTAGTTACTAAAATATTTTGTTTTAATATTTACACTTGATTACTGATTACACCATAAAATAGAAGAAAGAACTGTAGTGAACAATACTGTTCTATGGGAAACAGGGTTGTTAATGGGGAACATTGTGTTTCACTGTGAAAGACCAAAATTCCCATTTCTAATGGACAGCAATGTCAAATCATGGTGTCGACAAAAGGTGTACAGTGCAGAACCGATGCACCTTTTGCTCTAATTTGTTCTATGCAGGTTCTCACACATACGGTATCATTCCTAAACTGTACCACAAACTTAGAAGTGCAACATGGTCTAAAATGTCTTTGAATGTTGTACTATTACAAAGGCCAAGGCATAAATGGTAATGAGAAAATAAAGGAAAAAATAAGATCAAAACCCAGCATGGAATAAGCATAAACAATGGCTTGGTAATGACAGAAGACAAAGGAACCTGAGCAATTACAGTGAGTAATTACGAAAACAGTGCGGCTGTAACAAAAGGAGGTTTATAAAAGTGCCAGTGACTGAGTGTGTAATTGAAAACCGGTGAAAGCAATCAGAAAGTCTGGTAACTGTCGCTGTGTCCGAATTCGTAGTGTTTAAAACTTCAGGAAAAAAATTAAATTGTTTCTTGTGGTTGACAAGTAAACATTAGTCAACTGCAAATTTTTTATCTGTGTCACATGACAATATCAACATGGCGACGTGTAGTACGTCAGAAATTGCAGGTTGGAATGGGTGGAGAAACGTGTCAGGAGTGAGCTGTGACAGGAGAATATCAGCTAGAATCAAGAGGAAGTGGTGAGACCAGCTATGATGTATGGTTTAGAGACAGTGGTGAGACCAGCTATGATGTATGGTTTAGAGACTATGATGTATGGGTGAGACCAGCTATGATGTATGGTTTAGAGACAGTGGTGAGACCAGCTATGATGTATGGTTTAGAGACAGTGGTGAGACCGGCTATGATGTATGGTTTAGAGACAGTGGTGAGACCAGCTATGATGTATGGTTTAGAGACAGTGGTGAGACAAGTGGTGAGACGGCTATGATGTATGGTTTAGAGAGACAGTGGTGAGACCAGCTATGATGTATGGTTTAGAGACAGTGGTGAGACCAGCTATGATGTATGGATGTAGACAGTGGTGAACCATCTATGATTATGGTTTAGAGACAGTAGCACTGAGGAAGTAACAGGTGCCAGAGCTGGAAGTAGCAGAGCTGAAGATGTTGAGGTTTTCTTTGGGAGTGACGAGGTTGGACAGGATTAGGACCGAGTTCATCAAGAGGATGGCTCATGTTAGATGTTTTGGGGAGAAGAAAGTCGGGGAAGCCAGATTGAGGTGGTTTGGACATGTACAGAGGAGGGATAGTGAATATATTGGTAGGAGGATGTTAGTAATTAAGCTACCAGGCAAAAGGCAAAGAGGAAGACCCAAAGGTATATGGAAGCAATAAACCAGGACATAAAGTTTGTGGATGTGAGTAAAGAGGATGTAGAGAATAGGGTTAGGTGGAGACAGATGATTCCCTGCGGCAACCTCTATAAGGAAAAAGCTAAAATCTAAAAGAGGAAGAAGAATAAGATGTACTTAAGTAGTATGTAATTTTAGACGTAGCATCCGAAATGGAGTTTACAGAGCGGGCCATGTTGAAAGCCAATTTTAGATTGCAATTTGGTTCATTTAATGTAGCTGAAGCTTCAAAATGGCAGCATTAGTTTCTGGACTCTATGGTAGCTTTTATTCGCAAAGAGGGCCTTTGGATGTTATCTAAAGCAACCAATCACAGCATGTTTTGTTTAGCATCACGTTTGTTTAGGGCCCAAAAACAATCAGTGTCTAAAAACGGACAGTCATGCAATCATAATTGTGATAATTCAGAAAAGACATACAGCATCAGTTAGTCTGTTATAAATAACTTCACATAATTTAAAAAATCCATCATTAGGCTATTTTTATAGGTGCTCATTGGTACTTTTTTTTTATGAGGATAATATACGTCACAAGGGCTTGTTTTCTCTGTAAAAAAATACATTTCCCAGAAATCCTGTGAAATCTAACCAATTAAAAGTGATTTTCAGTTTTGTGTGTCATATACAGTACCTTGGACATTTAAGCAATAGTGTGTGGATTAGACATCTAATGCTGAGACTAGCGTTGTTGAACTAGTAGTCATACGAATCACAATTGTTAAATATCAAAAACAGATTGATAAGAACACATTAAAAGCTATTTTCTATCGCTTAAAGTACTCATTTCTCAGGCAATGGAATCCAAGGCATGACATTACGGCTTTATTCTGTGCTTGTGAATGTGCATGCTAGTAGCATTTTAACTGCATTCTCTCAGGGCACTGAGTTCACTATCGCTTTACTCAACCACAGCAATTAGTCACCTGGATACACATGATTGAGAGAAAGAGATTGTCAGGACCAGAGAGAAATAAAGTGATAGAGAGCATAAGAGAAGGGATATATATATTTATGTGTGTATTTAAAGAGAGACAGAGAGAGAGAGAGAGAGAGAGAGAGAGAGAAAGAGAGAGAGAGAAAGTGGGGAGGATCTTGGAGGATCATTCTTTGGATCTTGTGCCTTGCAGCAATAATAATTAAGTTCAATCAAACTAACATTTGACCCTATTTGCTGTTTACCTTTTAATGCTTACTAATACAAATAACAGATAATGAGACAAAATTGTATCTTCATTCAGAAAACTAGAATGAGACTGAGGAAAATTTTTTTTAGTGTGGCACCTAAAACACTGCTTGGCAATATATAACCAGGTGTAACAATGGGGCAGGCTGTTGCCCAGGGTCCTGCATTTTGAGGGGTCCCCAGACAGCTGACCATATGAACAATGTTATTATTTACATTTACTGCATTTGGCAAATGCCCTTATCCAGAGCAACTTACATTTATCTCCTTTATACATCTAAGCAATTGGGGGTTAAGGGCCCTGCTCAGGAGCCCACGGTGGCAAATTGGTGGTGCCGGAAATAGAACCCCAGACTTCTAATGAGCAGTCTAACACCTTAACCACTGCGCTACCACTTTATTATTAATATAACATGAAGTAAAATACCTGCATCTCTGCTAAAAGCCCCCCTCTTGTGATTTTTCCTAATGCATCGGCGCAGTATTCAATCTGGCACAGCGCTTAATATTGCATTTGTTAATTTAAACATAGGCAGCATGGTGGCTTAGTGGTTAGTGCTTTTGCCTCACAGCAAGGTTTGATTCCTGGGCAGGAGTCTTTCTGTGTGGAGCAAGCAAAAATATTGACTGCACCACAAAGAAAAGATTTTCAGATAGGTGCAGGTTTTTTCATCAAAGTAACATAATTTATCATACAAGGCATCTCCACATGTTCTGATTCATCCCTTTATGCCCATTATGTGAATGTGTGTGTGTGTGTGTGTGTATTATACATGTATATAATCCATAAAACCTTTAAAGTGAATATCTATAAACAAATGGACACATCCAGAATCGACCTGTACGTTCTAAGCTACTGTGGTGTGTTTTGGTGTGTATTCGTAGTCAGTATAAATACATTTAGCCAGCTGCAAGAAAGATACAACTAATGAATAATGAGAGTCCTCTGCTGGACCTCGCTTACAGCCTATCTCACATCCTCATCCCAAACAGAGTGTTGCTCGGCGTATGATAACAAGTGTCTCTGATGGATGCTGCACATATACAGCAACAAAGTACAAAGCTAGCACAAAGATATATTTTAAACAGACAGCTTATCCACATGGGGTGGAGGATTCCACAGGGCCAGGTTTAAAGGTTTTGACAGCTCTCTCCATGCTGTGTATGGAGGCAGTGATAGGCATCATCTCAGTAGCTGGAGGGAATGCTGCCTACATCAGACAGAGCACTCCAAATGTTTTTTTTTTCCACACAATACAACTCTAATCTTATACTTAGTTTTTAATTATTTATTTATATACTTAGTTTAATCATATACTTAGTTATGTAATAAAAAGTTTACTGGATTTAAGCCAGAGTTGTGTTTTGGCTTGCTTCAATTGTGTTTCGGCTTGTTTTATTTGTGTTTTGGCTTGTTTCCATTGCACTTCAGCTTGTTTTCATTGCGCTTCGGGTTGTTTCCATTGCATTTCAGCTTGTTTCCATTGTATTTTGGCTTGTTTTAATTGTGTTACAACTTGTTTCCGTGGTGTTTTGGCTTGTTTCTGTTGCGTTTCTGATTATGTTGCGTTATGGTTTGTTTCTGTTGCGTTTCAGCTTGTGTCTGTTGGTTTTGGATTGTTTCAGTTGCATTTTGGCTTGTTTTCTTTGCGTTTCTGCATGTTTTTGTTGCGTTTTGTCTTGTTTCCGTTGCACATTGGCTTGTTTCTGATGCGTTTTGGCTTATTTTTGTTGCGTTATGGCTTGTTTTTGTTGGTGATTTTGAACGCATAAACACTATCTTCTGAAAAACAAATACATTTATGCATGTAGTTATGCATGTATAGTATTGTATCATAGTTTGTGCTTTATTAAGTGTCACTATACTTACATAATTAATAAATGTTTTCAAAGGGTTAAAAAAACTAAAATATCAGCACACATCTAAACTAAAACTAAAATCTAAACATTTTAGGGCCTAAAATCCCCCTCAGACTCTTAAACCATGAATCAGTGAACATTTGGATTACAGCCAGTTTTCAGCCATGTTTAAATGCTTATGCAAATGCTACACTAGGAAATGTCACATGAACCACTGAACATACAGGTAAGTCCAACAAATCTTGAAGACTTAGACAAGATTTGACAGAGACAGGTGTTTGAATGTCAGATGAACTTTATACCTTAAAGCAAAAATGAACAGAAGAACCAGAAGCCAAAATAGAGACAGTAGACAAAAAAATAAAAAGGTCTTTGAATATTTATAGAGATCTGGGGAATACACATGACATTCACAGATAAACACATACACATCCCCCTGAGTGCACCCCTCATCTTCACAAGCCGGTACCATAAAAACTATTTGCAACTTGCAGATGTCAAAAAAAGCCCCTGAGGCGTACAGCGAGGATCAACATTGCAATTAGCGGTCCAAAGAAAACCAAATCTGAAAGTCTTTGGATGCAGAGCAGAAAAAGGTAGAACAAAGAATGTAGGTCTAAGAAAATTTTAAGAGAATTTTAGCTGTTTTCTTTGAGCCTCTTTTCCTTCATGGTCCACTCACTGTTTGGTGACACCTAAGAACTTCCTATTTCTGATGTGTGGCGTTTTTTTTATAGATGGGTCCCATTGGCCAATGACTGATTATTCAATGCTTTACAATGTGGTAGAATTATACCCCTGCCTCTCAACACACAGTCAATAAGGCCAACTATAGAGAGAAAACGTGGCTCAATACCAGGCTATTAAAGTAGGAATATGGCATTTAAAAGGGGACAAAACCTCCAATGTTTGATTTGAGAATTAGCACAATAAGCCGAACGTCACAGCTCAATCCTGTAGGTCATACCAGTAAAGAGCCAGGAATATTAGATGAGTATAGATGAGATAAGTGAGATGTTTGCTTTTCTAGTTTTGCTTTTGCATCGTGATGGCTAAAGGGTGTAATTACACACCATAATAGGTTGGTGATTTGTCTATTAAGGTCAGATGGACAACGTCGTTTATTAAAAAACGTATGTCATAGATTCTAGAGGACATTAACCGGAAAGCTATGGACTAGTGTCACTATAAGATAGAGAATTCTATTTTGCAGTATAGTCATAAACAGAATGTTTAAAGGGTTGAAGCCAATCATCATACATATCCTGGGATATGAGCTGACAGAAAAAAACAGAAACACCTATCTATTAATAGAAAAATTACACATGACTGGTCAGACTAATTTAGATGGATGACTATGTTAAGTCAAACAACCACAATTTTACAATGCATTACATGTTAAATAATAATCTGGATTGTTTACTGCCAAAGATATCTTCAGGTTGCTCTCCACATAAATGTTTAACATTTTCATTTTTTTCTTTATTTTCTCTTTAACTCATTGACGTATCAACAATATACACTACCAGCACACCCATAGTTGTCCAAACTCTTTCCAAACAATTGTGTGTAACGACTTTGTAGCATTACAATTGTTTATCACTGCAATTAAGAGACTCGAACACTGTTCCAGCATGACAATGCCCCTGTGCACAAAGCCCCTAAGTTCTATAAAGACATGGTGTGTGTTGGTTGGAGTGGAAGAATGTTCTGTACAAATCCCTGACTAATACAGTTGTAATGGAATGAGCACATAGCTACAATTCACGATCTAGTGGAAAGCATTTCCGAAAGGTAATTATAGGAATAAGCGTGAGACGAAAACACATATGGATGTGATCCTATTGTATATTACATCATAAGACCCTTGTGTTATTCAATCAAACAGCAAGTTTTAAACAGTTCTTCATATACATTTTACTGACAATCCTTTGTACCAATCCAGAATAAGAAGCAAACAATGCAGCACACAAAGACAAGCCCTATACAGACCGGCTGATCTTTTATAACCATGACACTGACATTTCTGACACATTGTGCAGACTGAAAATAGAGTGAATGCGAAATAAAAAAAAAAGCTAGCTGATCTTATCTTAACACTATCATGTTGGCACACAGATGAGAAACCAGCAGTGACCCTGACGTTTGGCGGAGAGAGTGGGCCGGAGCTGGATTCGAATCAGAGGACTATTAGGTTTATGTGCTTTTAGAGATTTAGGACTGAGAGTTACTCTGCCTCTGTTAGGGTTACATATCTATTGTTTATAACACCCTGACATCAAGACTACTACAGTCAGTGAACCTTCTGCAACTACTAAATAATAATACACACAAACATACAGTACATGTGCTGCAAGCCTCAGTAAGAACAGAACACCTGATGACTGACTGAGGTTTCCTTTTTGTTAAAAAATCAATTGTGAGTTTTCACACAAGAACTTCCTCGTCTGATTAGCTACACATACAGAATTAATAAATTAAGAGTCATTCCTGGCATACAAAATATGGAGATGGATCAGCTAGTTAGCAGCTAGACTCTATTTCCAGAGAGGGCTGTGAGGGAAGTGGGACTGTAGCTCAATAGCTAAGGTGGTGAACTGCTAATCAGAAGGTCGTAAGTCCAATCCCCAGCACCACCGAGCTGACACTTGATAACTCTAAGCCAATGTAAGTGTGATGAGATTCTCAGTAGTGCAACAAATCAAGCAGTCTTTCGAATTAAAAAAAATTATTTTAGTAGTGTTTCTCTTAAAATGATCTACACTCAAGGTGTCAGCCACTTGATATGAGTGGAAAATTTCATTAAGGCTCACTGGAGAAGCCTCGAAAAGCTTAAAGCCCAAATCTTCGCAGATATTAAAACAGGGTGTCAATTTTAAATGTTGGCTAGAAAAGTTGTGTGGTTTTACAGCAAGAGGGTTTTTTTGCAAAAAGTTGCATTTTGAATGTCATTATCTTTCCATACCATGGATGTATTCGTAAAAAAGTTTTGGTTTTTTTTGCATATATGAGCAAAATAAGATCATTTATAAAACAATAAAAAAGCTTATGCAGAATATGCTTTCGCTTATGCAGAAAATCCTTGTATTTGATGTTAAAATGTTAAATCTGTATTAAGGTTTTGTTTAAAGTGTTATTAATTTAAAAAAAGATAAACATTTTAACATAGTGGATGGAGGTTTGCCAAGTGGTAAGATTCTGTTAAACATCATTAGGATAAATGCATAAATCCATTATTTCAGTACATAAATAATTCAGCTGTGCGTCTGTTGGATGAAAAAAAAATGTTGGATATTAATATTTCAATCAGCAATCTGCAAGATCTAATTTCTATCGGTGCAAATAGTGAGACTTGATGTGAAGTTTAATAATCATTTTTAATTTTTTTGGCAAACGTATCTTATTTCTCCACATCTAATTACCATTTACTTCACAAATAATTACCATAGCGACAGCCTCTATAGTGACGGCAATGGCATTCAAAAACAACTAAAATAAAGTGATATAATTATATAATGCACAGTATAGCATGAATCACGTAACTGACCACTTTATGTCAACTCATTTCGTTTTGGGGTTTTTTTTTTTAACAAATGAATGAATCAGTGATTCATTTCACTACTGACTCACTATGTAGAATGTTGACTATGTCCACACAAAAGCTGTTAAGTTACATATGCCACTAAAGCTTACAAAATCTTACCTTTGGCCTTGGAATTGACTTATCAAAAGTGTCAGACGATGTCGAGCGCTATAAATCTTAGCGCAGTAAAAACAAACAGCAACGGCTTGTGAGCTCGCACTTGTTTGTAAAAACAGTTTTTCTTTCATTCAGTTGAAAAAAAAAAAAAGAACTGTGTGGTTTGTGGATTTTGTTCTCGTCTGTCAACTCAACTTGTCTATTCAAAGCCAGCTACCCATGGGATTTGTGAACAGTGTTCCGCAGTTCAGCCTGTTTGTCGAACATAAAGATATTATGCGTCGGAATGCAGCTGATGATTTTTTTTGCTGTAAGCTTAAAATATTTAAAAGGGAATAGATTTTTTGTGCCAAATTTAGGCAAAAACCCTCAATATTCATTCATTCAATCTTAACCGCTTATTCCCTAATTCTGGGTCTTGGGGATCTGGAGTCTATCCCAGCCATTTCTATGAGGGCGAAAGGCAGGAGAGGTACACCCTGGACAGGTCACCAGCCCATGATAGGGCCACACACACACTCACTCCTATGGGCAATTTAGAATCACCAATCAACCTAACAAAGATGTTTTTGGACTGTGGGAGGAAATTGGAGAACCCAGAGTAAACCCATGCAAGCACAGGAAAAACATGCAAACCCCAAGGAAGGCCCTTTTTGCTGTGAGGCAACCCATCGAACTACTAAGCCACTGTGCTGCCATAGCCTCCACATTCTCCAGAATAATCAGATCACTCCAAACACTACACTCATAAAAAGTTTCCTTTGTTTACTTTGGCTGCAGGTCCTTGATGTGAATGTTGGCATGAGTGATTGGAGCAGAACAAAGCAGTATCTATTTGCATGTATTTGTGTGTGAAAATTTGATAATAGTACTCATTGATGCTTTTGATTGCCCAATAACCTGGCTGTCGTCATGGCAACAAGGGCAGATTAACAACAGCAAAATGGGTCTAGAGGGCACTGACCGGATTAAGGGTAAGATGTGAATATCTAATTTAAATATCTGATTATCGTTAGGGATACATCAGCAACACAGCTCGAAGTCTCCGCAGGCCTTTTCTCAAATGTCAGACATGGACCACGCCACTAGCACTCCCACTGCGTAAAGCCCAGATCTGGCACACTGCCTAGAGCGAAGCACAACCTTCTCTGTTGCAGAGATGCAGAGGAAAAAGGTGCAGTCGCATTTCAATGAAATGAAATGCTGGCTTGAGCAATCAGAAGCTCCATTCTTTTTTCAGTGATTAAATGGATGAAAGAGACACATTATCAATTGGACCAGAAAGGGGATCTGGGAGTAAACAAAAAAAGGGGATGAATTAATAGAGAAATGCATGAAAGCCTTGACCTGTCATTTTTTCTAACTACTGTAATATAACAAATGAAGTTTGCATGTTCTCCCCTTGCTTGCGTGGGTTTACTCCCGGTTCTCCGGGTTCCCACAGTCCAAAAACATGTAGGTTAGGTTGATTGGTGATTCTAAAGTGCCCATAGGAGTAAGTGTGAGTGTGTGTGGCCCTGTGATAGACTGGTGACCTGTCCAGTGTGTACCCCTCCTGCCTTCACTCTTTCAGAGACCGTTAGGATAAGCTCCAGCAGATCCCTGTGACCCCGAATTAAGAAATAAGCCGGTATAGAGGATTAATGAATTTTTGCATCCAAAATGTTATGACAAAATAATATACGAGTTATTGGCCTCAAATAGCTATCATAAAAGTACATATGGCAGGAGTTTAAAAAAGAACAATGTTTTCGGTTTTACCAATTTAGACAGCTTTCCAGTAAAGATCTAAAGCCAAATCATCATCAGCCAAATGAAAAAATGTAGCATAAAACAAACAGCAAAAAGGCTTCAACTTTTTCAACTGTTACTTGAACACATTATCGCTATGAAATCGTAAAAACCGAAAGAATTTTTTGTTCTATTTTTTTGTTTAACCTGTGAAGCCACATTGTATACCATGCAAACCAGTTTAAATTAATTTAATTAAATGATGAATAAATGTTTACTGTTGACTATTATTGATGTTGTATTTTCATGTTGAATTTTTATACCCTCATTTAGTGTTCATGTTTTTGTTACCTAGCCAGTGTTCATGTGTCTGTTGAACCCACTGCATTATTGGGTTTTAAATAACAAATTTACCCTATTAGAGTTCAATATGTGTTGAGGAAAATATTAAATCTCTATTTTATGTTCTACATGGAAAATGAGCCAATGCCAATGAGGCTGGGACTAAATAGAAATAACAAAAAGAGTTATAATGATAACAGGGTAGACCTTGTAGAATAAAATGAGATCAGCCTGTGATAAATTTAGACATTTGTGAATGCACCCTGAAAGCACCCTGAATATGAAATCATCAGTGTCAGAAGTGGCAGCCACAGCAAAAACAGAGTTTTGCCTACAGTTTTAAGAAACTCCAGGTTAACTCCCAGTAGGTTACACTACAAGACAATTTCTTACCTTGATGAACATCTCTGGGTGCAATGTTGGAGATTCCGTTCTTGCCATGCAGTTGGGTGACGCAGCAGTCATCAGTGGGTGGTAGCAGCACACTGGCACTGGGGTCCAAAGAGTGGTTGTGGGGGGTAGCGGGCAGTATTGGCACTGGAGGCCCAGCATTTGGGCACACACAGCCAGTCTGGGTGATTCCACATCCTTCACTCTCCCTGCCAGAGCCAGAACGGAGGCATTCCTCAAACCAGCGGCACAGCACTCCACACGTAAACTGGCTGGAATTCTCATTGTTGATCAGCAGAACCTCCACAAGCCGAAAGTCCAGCGTTTCAGCGGTCAAAGTTCCCTTTTTTTCATCAGTGTCAAATTGTTTGGTCTCTTCAACGAGGCACAACTGTACAAAGTTTTTATCAAATTGCAGGAAAGCATGAGGCCCAGGCACCTGGCACGGATCTACTGATTCGGATTCAGGCACCACCTGTCCACATGTCTGATTTGCAAGATAGTGGTCAAGGGGCAAAACTAGCGGTGAAAAAGCTAGGCAAAATCCAGCATGACGGTTAAAGCGAAAGTAGAGGGTGTACTTGGTCGGATCAGGGTTCTCCACAGTCCACGAGCAGCCAATTCTCAGGCCATGTGGGCCGGGAAAAAGGTCCCTAAGGGAAAAGGAGCCGTACAGCACCCCTGCCACAAAAGAGGAACAAGGGGAAGCCTGGCACAGCGGCACTGCCGCCCAGGCCAGGGTGAAAAGGGACGACAGCAAACGCAGACACAGCTGGGCAGCAGTGTTCATCCTATGTCATTTGTCCTGTGAAAAGACAAGACAAACAACGTCACCAAAGATTTATTTTAAAAAATACATACAATTTACAACTAATCCTGGAAATAAAAAACATAAAAAAAAGAAAATGCAGACCAGTAATGCAGAAATGCTTGAAATTATATTGATCTGTGTATTTTAAATTACACGTCCCTATTATAAAAAGGACATTTCAAAATGTAGGCCAAATTTTAATCATAGATATAAGACAAATATTAAGTGTTATTTTTAAACAGCACACCCCAAAAAGTTTTTCCAACAACTACAACTGACCGATTTACCCATTTATAGTTCTGTTTAATGTTGTAAACAAATTACAAAAGATAATCAACTGCTACATTGCAACAGCTATGAAGTATTAGTGTAAATAAAATCAATTTTTTTTAAAAGAGTTATTTGTGAATTCCTTTTGAAGCTTAAAAAGGCAGTATGGTAGTTTAGTGGTTAGCACGGTTGCCTCACTGCAAGAAGGTCCCGGGTTCGATTCCCGGGCAGGGGCCTATTCTGTGTGGAGTTTGCATGTTCTCCCGGTGCTTGTGTGGGTTTCCTCCCACAGTCCAAAAACATGTATGTTAGGTTTATTGGTGATTCTTAATTGCCCATAGGAGTGAGTGTGTGTGTGTGTGGTTCTGTGATAGACTGGCGACCTGTCCAGGATGTACCCCTCCTGCCTTTCAGAGACAGCTGGAATCGACTCCAGCAGATCCCTGTGATCCCAAGTTGGGAAAGAAATGTTTTAACTTTATGAACATGCGACTTTATTAATAAAGTCACTGTTAAGTAAGGAAAACTTCTTTTGAATGCGTAGCAGATTCATAAAGAGATTTACCCCAGTAATCCTCCTTAATCTGTGCTGTGGAGCAACTGAATCGACTGCTTTGTTTAATATCAAGTTCATAAGTAAACAACCTCACAGTAAAGACAGATGTGAGTGAACATATTAGTCTGAGCAAGAGACAGAGAGCAGGAAGGATGAACAGACAAAAAGAGGTGTGTAAAGTGTGAAAGAAATGAGTGGCACAAATCCGACCACTTTATGTGCTCTGACAGTGTTAATAGAGAGTTAGTCTGTAAATCAGCCAGCCTTTTCTTCCTACTCTCTCGCTCTCACTTTCTCTCTATCTCTCTCTCTTTTTCACTCGCGCAACCCTTCCCTCTATTTGTTCATTTATCCCTGCCCACATGTGACTTTTAATTCAGCTCTGATGTCTCGGCTTCACCTCTTTGTTCACTCCTGATGTACACTCTCTCTCTCTTGCTTAATTGCATATGGCCACTAAGCCGTATTAGCAGGCAAGAAGCCAACGTGTCAGCTCCACCACCAGCACCACCGCATACTTCCGTTTCTTTCCATCACTTTGATGGCTCATGCAATTTTTCACCCTCCCTGGATTTCCGTGCATCCTTCCCTGGATCAATAGATGGACGTGCATGACTTCTTTTTCCTTCCTTCCAGCTTGTTTGTCATTCTGCTACACCTCCCACTTTTCTTTTCTCCCTCTCAATCACGCTCATGCTGCGATTGCTGCTGTCTCCTTCCTTCCTTTCTTGTTCTACAACTCCTCCTTTGCCGCTTGCTTCATCAGCCTGTAGCGGTTGCTATTTCCCTTTGTAGATGCCTCTGTGCTGCGCTGAAGATCAAGCGCACATGCACACATGGATACTTTTAGGATTTGCAATGGAGCGTCAGATTCAAAACGTTTTTTTTGGCAAAAAAACAGCAATTTGGTATGAGCATATTATTAAAATGTGTATTTGGGCTGCAATTAGCAATTATTAGACCTTAAAAGTGATTATTAAAAACTTATTAACAAACAGATTTTTAAGAATTTTTAAGATATAATGTTTTTTCTCCACAAAAAATCTTTTTTTCCTAGAAAATTTCTCATTGCCGTCGACCAAATGTGAGGTAAAAAGGATGTAAAATTCCCTCTCATCCATCATCATGCGAAAAACCAAAGAGCGGAAAATAGCAGCAAAACACCCATACGCGCTCTAAAATATGATGGGGTTCATTGAGTGCGTTCTGTAGACAGTGGTCTGGGAGTTCTTGTGAAGATTGATGGCATCGGGCTGTATTCGTTGCCGAGTTAAGCGCATGCGGTAAGAAGTTAATTTCTCCGAATATTGGTATTCCGATCTCGGTCAACTTGGAGATTAAGCGCCGCTTGAATGGTTACATAGAAAGGTTGGGGTTAGCAGCTGTTACTCTGCCACCAGTTGTGTAAAATTTATCGCGCCTCGATGTGCTGCAACTATAAAAATTTCACATGAAATTATTAGTGCGATCAAAATATTATTATATTTTCGCTAATCATAAGTAAGTTATTCCTTCTACATTTACATTTAATTTTCTGGCATTTAAAAGACACTCTTATCAAGAGCGACATACATTTATCTCTTTTATACAACTGAGCAATTAAGGGTGAAGGGCCTTGCTCAGGGGCCCAACAGTGGCAACTTGGCTGGAAACTGAACCTCGATCATCCAATTAGCAGACCAACACTTTAACCACCGCACTACCACTTCCCCTACTACAATACTTTTATTCCTCTTGTAGTCCATCCTTATCCAACACAGGTTTTTGTGGAACCTGAAGCCGGGTCCCAGAGGACCAAGAACACGACCAAGGCAGGGCATACTCTGGATAGAACGCTAGCTCATCACACACTCATTTACACACCACAGATACTGTATAGAGAAGCCAAACAACATACAGTGAATGTCTTTGGACTGGGGAGGACACACAAACACAATGAAGTGGTAAGATTTGCTCTGGAGGTACCAGGCAAACATTCTAAACAGTAAAACATCTTGGAAAACATACAAACAAAGCACTAATACTGGAGACTCCACTTCATCCACGGTTAAATAAATCATCAATAATCAACAAATTATTAATTATTAGTATCAAAACAAACACATTTACGTAACCCTATTAGATTAATTTTAACACTACTGTTAATACCACCACTGTTATAATACATTAATTAATGTGTAATTAACACACCAGAGCTGTCTTTTAATTAATTTATTGTAAAATAGATCTTCAGAACGGTGACCAAAATAAATGTTTTTATTTTTTATCTCGTAACATTTGAATTTTATCCTCCGTTTTATAAGCACTCGTTTCCAAGGTAAATGCCTTCAACTTAAGCACTTTAAAGTGACCGTTAACCGATGAGGTTTTTGGCAGCTATTAAAGAATTTTACAAGACTCCCTTTTTAAATCTCATATACATGAGACTGCATTGTGTGCACAATATAGCATATCTGTGCATGACATAAAAAATATAATCAAACAAAATAAAATCTAATGCAATTCTTAAAAAGCAACTACAGCATTTGTTTCTCTTTCATGGCTTTTTTTATGATGTTATGGACACTGTTCCTTTTCTGGCACTTTTAATTGTGTAAATCTTGTTTATCAGCATTGTTGAAGTAGAAGTATTTTAATCATAATATTAATTTTATGTATTTTTAAATAGCACTGTAAATAAAAGTGCACTGGTAGTTACATATTAACTTTAATAGAAATACATGCGCCTTTATAATGTCATGCAATTAGCCAATCAGGTGTCAGCAGCACAATGCATACATTTATGCAGATGCATAATGCAAATTAAAACTTGGAAAAACATGTCAGCTTAATAACTTTAAACAAGGAATGGCTGTTGGTACCGGACCAACTTTTTCAATTGAAAATAAATAATAAATACACTTTTGTCTAACTTGCTTAATTATAATTTATAATATGATAATTAATAGATAAATATGACGGTGATAATCTAATTTCAACTATTAACATTCTGTGGCCAAAAAAAAACAAACAGGAATGTTAAAAACAGTGAACCATTATATTACTGACAGTCTGCTAAGCCAAGCCTCTACCTGTTACATCACCTTTTAAAATCCACTCTCGCTCGTTGACCTCACCATTGGATGTGTTTTTGAAACAGCACTCGGTCTTTGTGGGTAATGAATGGTGTGTTGGGTGGCAAACGCCAAAACGAGGAGCTCTTTTGTGGGATCAAAGAGTCAGCAGTGGCTCTCAACCTGTCTTACATAAAGCTTTAATGATGCTTCAAACACACTGGCTGAATAGACGCAAACAACTAAGTCAGGTTAAGGACACATGCAATGATCTTGGGAGCCATGTCAAGAGCCCTGCATGAGGCTGCAAACAGAATTTGCAGAGTACTTAATCAAGCGCATGTACATGTCCATAATGACCCATGAGGGATGAAGAGGAAAATGAACAGATGAGGTAGTTACTTTTTAGTCCCCATTTAGTCCCCATTATGCAGTTATGTCATTGGAGAAAATGCTTTTTATGACCTCTCTTCGGTTTAGAACCTAGTATTTAAAATTTATTAGTCACATTTTTAGCTTCTGTCAATCTCAACAAACAACCTCTTGTTGGACCATCAGACTCCTGCATAAGTCGATTTTGATCAGCTGTCCATGCATGGCAGCCCAGCAAGAGACTGAGCTCGACTTCCTTTTTTACTAAAATAAAAGGGAATTCATTTGTAATAACACAGTAACTAATGTATAATTAAGTGACAAAAACATCTGTGCAAAATGTTACTTCTTTTTCCGAATTTCATTATTTTTTGCTTTTAATTCTTCTTATTATTAACATGTTATTATTATTAGCAGTAGTAGGGCCAAAAATGTATATATTTTAGCTTGTTTGATTTATTCCATTCTTTTTTTTCTTCTCTGCTAACCTACACAGAATCTTAAAGAACTCAGAACGCAAGGCAGGCTACCCTGGATGTGATATCATCAGTATATCACAGGACTCGATTACTCAAACAATGGACAATTTAAAGATACCAATAGGTCTACCCTGCATTTAATTTGGCCTGGGAGAAAAACAAATGTACCTTAATTCCACCCACTGGGAGAACAAACTTAGACCCCACCTCTGCAGGTTCACAACAACCCTGCTAACCACTGACCTATTATGCCTTGTTAATAGTTTTAAATATTGTTATATCTGCAGAAATATGATTAAGACATGTTGAAGCAGCAACAACTGACTGTATTTATTGTAGCAGTGTTCATAAAATAACAGTTATCTACATTGCTCACTTTAGCCCTGATACTATTATACTAGCACAATACTTTTAAATTTGATTATCACTTTCTATATTTATCTATTAATGACCAGGTTAAAAAAGGCTATTTATCCACGTTTTATAGATTTTCTTTTATTGTTCTTTGAATTATTAAACACTGTAAGAATCAAAATCTGTAAGAATCTTTATAATTAAAGACTAAAATTAAATGTTCAACCAGGCCGGCCATCATCAGCAATTTACTGTTTGACCAATTCCGTAAAAAACAGTGCTACAAACCTACAGCAAATTAATCTATTTCCTGTGGGCAAAATAATAGAAGCCAAATAACAATTTTATTCTTGGGATTTAAAAAAAAAAACCACTTTTTAATAACAAGAAATGGAACTGAAGATAATGTAATATACTGTAAAATGACTATTCATTTTTTTCACATCTAATTAATGCATTATGCACTACACAACAAACAGCCCTCATCTATTATTAATAATCCCAAATGCCTAAATAATTATCTCAACAAGTGAATAAATGAACTGTAAAATTAAATTAGAAATATAAAGATCAGCTTCCTAGTTGGAGCCTTTATTTTTTTTTAGAGACAGCTTACTCCTTTTAGTAGTCTGATAAGAATACAATGGTCTACACACTGTTCTGTAACAGGCTCTTTTATTGGCAGGTTAATTTACTGTAATATTCAATAAGGAATTAGTCAGAGTTTTATATCACTAACCTACGTTAGCTGTCATTAATCATTAATCAGACTCACAGTGATGTGATCAAGTAGCCTTTTTTAAGTAATTGCTAATGAAACACTTTAAAGCAAATGTTGAAAATGTTTTCCTTCCATATCAATTACAATTTGCTATTTTACTGCATTTTAAGCCAAAAGAACAAATGAGAATCATCCTTCTAACTTGTTCGACTGAAAGTTTGTTTTTTGGTTGTCTCTGAAAGCTGTAACTGCTTTGTGTGCATTACTTAAATACTTACACACATCACAATTTTTTTTCTTTTGATTTTATTCCATTGGTTCAAGCTACTTGCATCCATAAAGCTTATTATCAGAATTAAAAGGCAATACTGGGCTCACCAGACTCACTCAGGCTGAAACTTTTTATTTCGTGGTCAGTGCAGAGTTTCTGTCCCACCTTAAGCACCTAACCCTTAGCCCACTTTATTAGTTTGGGTATAAAAGTCTTAGCAGAAATGTGTTCCTCCACACTGACTATGACACCTGGTATGAGACAGACACGAACCCTCACTCCTCTCTTCTCATCAATATTAACTTTTGCCCTTTGTGCTGCTGCTAAATAGGATTGGTATCAGGGATTAGGACTACTGCTTTGCCTTCCAGCAATGTCTGTATGATATCTAAGAACGTCCCTTATGAGAGAAAGCTAAAAAAGTTAATTTTCGGTACTGCAAGGTCACCGAACAACTGTATTACATTTTTAGAGCACAATTGTGTATCTATTAGAAAGCAATTTTACCTCTACCTCTGAGGCCCACCCTTGCTCTAGAGGATGCCTTTCATTGACATGCTTACACTCCCCATTAAGCTTACCATGCTTCGGCTATTGATTTATTCATTCATGCTGCAGGTGGTTAATAAGCTGCAAAGCAAAAAAAAAGGAGTCTAATTTTTCAGGGACAAGGGACATATGGAGGAAATTGCAGCAGTATAAAAGACAGGAGACTACAAGCCTAAAGGTTACTAATTTTTTAGCAAAGGATAAAAGAATCAACAAATCTTGTGACATTGATGTTCATCGTATAAATAAGTAAGGCGCCTTCCACATGAACATGGGTCTATTCGAATCCACAGCTTATCTCTATGAGGCAGTAATATGCAGGTCACTGCTCATCACTTATGACAACATTTTCAATAAACAATTATTGACGATTCTTGACAAACATGACCTCACGGTTAGGATTATTATTTGGGGTTATAGCAGAGTGACAGGCATGATAGAGCCTAGACTCCTGGATTAGAGTGGGTGAAGAGTGGTGGGTCTTGATCCTCTGATCAACAACATTGAGTCTTATCCAAATGAGCTGCTGAATTATATTTATAACTATAAATTGTTTTACAAAATCTTTGAATTACATTTTTAATTTGAATTTGGTTGTCAGAACATCACATAGCTAAAAACATCCTTTCCTTATTTTGGAATATTTTCCCAGGTGGCTACATACATCAGGAAATTAGCCTGTGCTTATTACATAATCTGCCTACTGATGCAAGGTGTAATAAATAATCGACTGAGCCTAGCAGGAAGTGTGATGTATCGGTGGTCAGTTAGCCAACTCAGCACTTCAGTGACATAGCAGAGGTCAATAACACACCATGTAAATTTCCATCTAGCTATTTAATTCGCGCTCGAGATGGCGACTTTGAGGCAGAGGCTTTAAAAAGACATGAAGTAAGCTGCAGGTTTCCTGAAATCGAACTGTTTGAAAGATGAAAGCATGTTCACCTCCCAGATACTGTTTACTTTTTAAAATAAGACAAAAAATATCTAAGGAGAAGTAACCATGGCAACTTCCCTCTCTCCTCAGCTCGGGGAGTTTTAAATTGGTTTAGCATGATATTTTTGTCATGTTTTTGCTCAAATCAAGGCAGTTCGGAGATGCGTAAAGAGCATTCCAGAGCACAGGCTCCGACGAGAAATGAAGTGAAATGAAGTTCATCCAAGAAAAAAAAGTGAGGGTCTGAATACAGTAACAGTGAAAAATGTATAAAACAAATGTGGTGAATCAAAACAATTAGGAAAATGCAATAACACAGCAAACAAGTATATAAGGACACATTCAATTCTGTTATAAGGCTTGAAAAGTGTTTAATATCAGGGGAAACACTGCACAAGAGTGAATATAAGTAATATGTTTATAAGTAACAGATGTCAAACATCTGCTTTTCCCAAGCAAGGTGACATCTGCATACTGTATGTGTATCCAGTAAAGTATATAATATGTAATATAATAATAATCATGCAATTTGTTTAGAAAAAGATGTAAAAACACAATCCAGTTAAAAAAAAAAATCACATTAAACCGTTACAAAAATAAAAATATTGACTAGGATAAATTTAATGGCATCCAAATAGGGTTTTTTGCTATAGGGAAACTTGAATTTAAAAAAATCACTATATATATATATATTTGGCTTATCTTAATAACTTAAAAAGTGTATAAGTAACATCAGTCAAACATTCGTTTTATTTTTCTCAAGCAAGCTAAATAATGTATGTGTATCCAAGTCCCAAAAATTAAAAAAATAATAAATAAATAAATAAATAAATAAATAAAAGGTAATGTAACATGCAATTTTTTTAAGAATATGATGTGAAAATACACAATCCAGATAAAACACAAGCATTAAAAAAAGAAAAAAGTGAAATATTTACTAGGATTAATTTAATGTCATCCAAAATTCCAATCACCAAAAATTGAATTTTAGTTCATGCTAATAAATGCAACTTAAGTGTAAATACAGCGACAGCGATATTTTTTTTCTCTTTCTTTGGTTAATTTCAAACTTCATAGTATTTTTTACGCTCTCTTGAGGTCAGCACAAAAGTAAAGTGTTGGACAAATGACATGTTATGTTCAAGGCTATTATAGCATCTCAACAGGGGTTAGATCTTCTGATAGGATTCCTGATGTCTTCTGACACACACCCCACAAACATTAACACACCAAGTAATGACTGACATGCAGCACATGCTTGTCTTTCTCCTCAGCAGGAGGGAATAAAGATTAAAATCTAGTGAAACAACATTTGTAGTTGTTGTTTTTTTTTAAATTCTTCTACTTGTGCATGCACAGACACTAGCATTAATATACACACACCAAGCAAGCTTAAAACATGTGTATGCTGGTACTCGGCTTTTTTGATACCTTGATAATGTAACCACACAGATTTCTTAGAAATAGATAAAAAAAAAAAAAAATCAAGCTCCCTTTCATTTCGTCCTTTTATGTTAGCATGACACTACTTTACAGTAGCAAAGGTTTGAAGACACCAAGTCTGAAAGCATGCAAAGGCTTTAAGGTAGCTGACCTTGTTAGTTTACACTGTAAAACAGATTTTACAGCATCATGACGTGGTAGGCATAAAGACAGAGCGAACGACTGCAGTCATCATGCAGGGGAAAAGAAAAAACAGCCTGGAGGTCAGAACGCAGATCAGCGACAATGACACTGCACGCTGTGTAAGAAGCTCTTCGAAATTTGAGTTGGAAAATGTAACAATTCTAGCAGACGTTTTATATCAGAGTTCAATAAGCAATATTATTTTAGTAGATGTCTTTTACTTCTTCTTCTTTTATAAATTAGAGGACTTGTTAAGCAGCTAACTCGTTTTAATTGGTGTTTTTCTGTAGTTCACCATAATGGTTCTGATTTAGGTCCCTGTTCCCACTTCTGCATAGTTTTCAGTTGTTGCTTTTTGTTTTATTTCCACTGTAATCTGTTGACACTAACCTTTTATCAGTCAGATTTAAAAAAAAAAAAAAAATTAAAAAAAATCTAATGTGTGTATAAACGCTATCGAAAATGATTTTTTTAAAAAGTTTTTTAAAAAGTGTGCATAACTTTTACACACTGTGTGCTTTTCTTGTGTGGTGGAGGTTTTAGTACAGTGGTTAAGGTGTTGGTCTGCTATGGTTTGATTCCCATCACCACCAAGCTGACACCGCTGGGCCCCTAAGCAAAGCCCTTAATCTCCTAATTGCTTGGTTGTATTACAGATAAATGTAAGTCTGTATAAAGTGTAAACCAGGCACATGTATTCGATGTTATCAAGCTGGATTTGGGTCAGTGCAGTTGCTGCAGATCTAGAGTAATGATGTCGAACACGTACTGTCGGGATCGTGCGTCCACAGGTGATGCAGTAGAGACAAAAAAGGTAGGCTTGCGCTGATTCAGTTGAACCACTGCTGTCCCTTGGACTACTTTGTTGATCATCTTGGTTCTGTTCTATGCCTTAAAGGTGGTAGCTACATTGCCGTCTATGGGGAGTCAGAGGGCCTTCAGATTTCATCAAAAATATTTGAAATTGTTATCCAAAGATGAAAGAAGGTTTTACGGGTACCTAATGAGGAAATTTTTATTTCTGGGTGAACTAAGCCTTAAATACGATATTACTGTTATACTGACTTTTCTCAAACAATAACAAATGCCACAAAAAATCAAAAAGCTCAATAAAAATCATAGACATCAATAAACGTATATAGCAAAAACAACGGCTAAAGTCTAGCAAGTTTAATTATTAAAAACATAACTTCCTCAAAATACTTTATCATATGCATAACCAACGTTTTATTTTATTTATCGCTTTTTCTGTTTATTTCTCCAGCATCTTTGACAGAAATGAGGACAAACATTATCGTGTGTCCCCACCTCCCACCTCTGGTTCTGCTCCACATTCCCACTTGTGCATGTATCCCTCTGTGACTCCCTAGGGTTAGCCAATGCCAGAGAGACACGTTCTCGTCTCTGATGCCACGATGGGCACTGCTTGAAATGTCACCATCTGTCACCTTAGAGTGTGTGAAGACAAAATGTCCTCTCTTAGCAGCAGCTTAATAGAGCAGCTGTATGGATGAAAAAAGGTCTTCATATCCCCTCAGCAAGCTGGAATATTTATCAGGGCGTTTTGCTCCTCCTGGCCTGTTCTTGTCTGAAGTAGCTTATGGTGTTCATTAGCAACTCTGTTATACAACCTCTCCTTCCCATCTTGGACACAATAGGCACCACTTTAGAAGTGGTGTCTGACCCAAATCTCCAACAGTGACAAGCTTCTCAAAAAACGAAAATCCAATTTTTTTCAGCATGAGCCGGAAGTCTGGGCTGGGTGATCTGATCTTATCTAAGGCATGTTTATAGATAGTCTATAGAAACAAACTTCCTAAGCTCAGGTTACTGTCTGAGCCAATTGACTTTACATGTCCATGCCTTTCATCTGGATGTTTTTGAACACCTGATCATCACCTATTCAGTTCTTTTTCACCAATCATAACACACTATGTCTTCATAGAGCTCAGGGGCTCTGTCATGTTGAAACAGTGTGTGTATCTATTACTTTTAATGAACGTACTTTTGAATCTAATGCTATAGCATACAGAGACTTTCCAAACAACGGTGTGCTATGAACCTTGTGGCAACGGTTTAAAGGGAAGTAACTTAGGTTGTATTTAGATCACATGTATCTATTTTTTTTTTCAGCACAGATGGGATACGACCCATGATCGTGTTAGCAGGCAAAAATCAAATGGATTCCGATATTTTGTAGATGTGGAAATAAATGAATCAGATACGTGCATTATCGTCTGCCAGGCAGATCAGATTTTCACCTGTCAATATGAGTCGAACGCTATTGAATAAACAACAATGGCACATGACATCAAAAGTAATATACTGTTTATAGCTTAGCGCAACTGTGTATTTTTTTTTTGTCTATAAACAATTTTTTTTCCGCACTATTAACAAAAAAAAAACCGATTACTTCTTTTTTAAAATATACAGATAAAGTCACAAAATCAGAATTGGGCATTAAGATCTGCAGTTTAAAATGCAGCTTTCCACTGCAGGTCTTGATGCCCATTAAGGATTTTATGACTATATCCAATTTTTTTGGACGATCTGCTTACATCATCTTTTAAAACGGACCAGTATCCGAAATCTGAATTTTCACTATACACAGCAAAAGAACCCAATGTAGACATACTGACCGGAATAGAAAGAAAAATCTGTGCGCTAATTAATAAACGCAATGGACAAAGACAAAATTATTATTCAGTATTTTACTTCAGCATCTTATTTAAAAGTCGGAAAAAACAATGCAGCTTGGGTTAATGTGGCATTAATTATGCTATAGAGATATAGAATATATATATATATATATATATATATATATATATATATATATATATATATATATATATTTTTTTTTTTTTTTTTTTTTTTTTTTTTTTTTTTTTTCCTGTGTGCATTAAGTGAACAAAAATAATAAATATCACAATACACAGTTGCACCAAGTTATATATACTGTATAATCGCTGTTGGTGTCCATCTGCGTTGACGTCATGCGGCACGGACGCTTAGTCAATGACGTTCGACACGCATCGGCAGGTGAAAATCCGATCTGTCTTTTTACATGGCAGATGCTAATGCACGTATCCGATTTATATCCCATTTATTTTCACATACGAATGAGGCCTGAAACCAATCTAAAAATATCGGAATCTCTTTTTTTCTGCTTTCACTATTGTGTGTCATATCCCATCTGTGCCACATTGAAGGAAAAAATGGGAATTGAGTCACTTGATAAGTGCAGTGTAAATGTGGCCTAACAGTTACCTAACAGTTTAACTTTGATAATTTGATTACATTGATTTGCATTCCTTTTTTATCAGCTTCTGAAAATGGATTTTTTAACTTTTTTGCTTGTCTATGTTTAGCATAATTTTTTTGTCATGTCACACTACACATAGTGGTTAAACTATTTTTATACACACAATTTTATCTCTCCTCACACTAAAGGTGTCCTGATAAATTTTATGTTTATACTGAATAAAAATGTCCTATCCGTATACTGGTAAAACGTTTGAATTGTACACTACTGAGGATAGTGTGTACATTTCCAGGTAAAACGGTGTAAAAGGAACAAACACACACTCGGTCAGAAGGTTTTACAGTTTTCTCTAAAAGCATCTTTGATAATATACAATACAGCTTCTAAAGTGTATATCAAGGTACTTCAAGCATTCTAATATGCTACTGTTTCTATAGTAACCACATCCACATTGACTTTCACAGCATGGCATACTTAGGACATAAACACATTATGATGTGTAGTGAGTGATGGAGTGCAGCTTAAAAGTAGCTGTAAGTGGATAAAAATGCAGGTATGATAAAATGTAATGTAATGTCATGTAAAAAAAAACAACCAAGGTAAAAACAATTCAGCTTTATGTCATCAAAACATTGTTGTTTCCCACATAATATTAAAAATGATTGTATTATTTGGTAACACATTGCTGTTAATATATGATTTTTATTAAATGGCTTGTGTTAATTGAATTCGAGTTAAGAATTAATTTAAAAAATAAATTCTTTAATAAATAATATTTATATTCACATTAACACCATAAAATGAAAAAAACACAATATGCAAAACATTATGACTGCTACTACTACTATTGCTACTAAGATTAATTTTTTTTTTAGTCTTTTAACAAAGCTTAATGATAAGACAAAACATTTTTTTTAAGTGGGGGAGGGTTGTTAATCGGTAAAATCTAGCAAATAAATAAAAACAGAATTCTAGACACAATCTAATCACTTATTTTTACATAACTTGAAAATATTCAGCTGGAGACAACTAACTTATAGTGAGTCTAATGATTTTATTCTTATATTATATATATTTTAAGTAAAAATGCTTTGCACTGAAAAATATTTAGACTATCATGAATTGTGCAATTGTAAAAATCTATAAATATATCGGGGCAGCAAGGTGGCTTAGTGGTTCAATTCCCTTTCTGTGTGGAGTTTGCATGTTCTCCCTGTGCTTGCATGGTTTTACTCTGGGTACTTCGGTTTTCTCACACAGTCCAAATATGTACATGTATGTTAGGTTGATTTCGAATTCTAAATTGCCCATAGGAGTGAGTGTGAGTGAGTGTGTGTGGCCTTGTGATGGACTGACGACCTGTCCAGGGTGTACCCCACCTGCCTTTCGCCCTTTCAGAGACGTCTGGGATAGACTCCAGCAGATCCCTGTGACCCCGAATTGGGTAAAAAGCAGGTAGAGAAAATGAATAGATAAATGAAAAAAAGAATATGGCAGTCAAATCTTCACTATTTCTTTTTTTTGCTACTCTATTATGCATTGCATGAGCAAGATTGACTCATCAAGTGTCCATGGTGCATCCAGTGCTTTATGTCCAACAGATTCTTGTCATGTGTCCTCCACGCTCTATCAAGTCGTGTAGTCTTTCTCGATGCGTTGCCAAAGTGCCATCAGAGAACCAAACATCATCAAGGCAAAGTGAAGGGATGAAGTGTGATGACAATGTTAATGCGCTCGCGTTCTCTTGTTAATGTGGAAAATAAAAAAAATGTTTTGTCCTGCCAGAGACACACACAGGATTCACAGTATTTGCTCCCAAAGCAGCCATGCAAGTATAATTCAGGCACATTAAAGGGCTGACAGCTACATAGTAAAACAAACGCTATTCTGAGTGAAAAGTGCTACAAAAATACTATGCAAGGCAACTACAAGTGGTCATTTTAGCCTTTTTAAATCTTTCAAAATGCAGGCAAGACCGCAGGAAATATCAGGAAAGTTTATAAAGGACACGTCATGGGGGGACATAATCCTTGTGAGCTAGAACTTAAAACGCATACGAAAAATTATCCTGGAAAAGTAGGCGAGGTAACCGGAGACATGTGTGTGTAATTTGGGGTTGGGTAGCCTACTTCAGCTTTGGTTAGAAACTCACCTGGTACATACAAGCGACTCTTTAAGTTTAGATCCCACAGAATTTTTACACTGCAGTTAATACACTTTATTTTGCTTGTAATTTGCCCCTGAACTCTGAGCAGACTCTTATGACGATTATTATTTCTAATATTCTGAATATTAATAGATGTAATTCCATCCACTAGATAAACATTTTGATGAGAATAGACTCCTAAGAATCCATTTGCTCTGAAAAGAATTGTAATGAAACCAAGTACTCTAGACTCTAGTAGTACAGTTTATTTCTTTATCGTTTATATTCAATTGCATCTATTTTTATATGATAAATACAAAAACGGTGTGTTTCCCTCCAGTTTTTTTATACACTAATAATTGCAGGACTACATATGACAATATGCATATACTGAAGTTTGCAGATTAATCCGTTAATGTGAGTCTCCGAGCAAATGAGGAAGACATCTTTTGGAGCATAATTTAAGAAACACTGAGCTTGTAGATGAGTATAGTACAGTGATTAATACTAAATGGCATTTTTAGAGCTAATACTGAGGCCATCTGTATAGAGGTTTAATAGAGGTGGTTTTTTTTTATATGAAATATGAAATCCTTTTCAGTGTGTACACTGTTTTATCAGGGTTTTATTTTTTTTTTTTTTTTACTGTATTAATGTACCGATTGATCGTGTTTGCCTATTCTGGTAAAAAAACAAAAGCTGATTACGGTAATTGGAGTTTAACAGACATTGCTTTAAGACATTTTAAAGAACTGGTTGTTTTAAAAAAAAGACCATAAAATTATCAATTGTCGGTCCCATCCATTACATAAAGTGTTTTTTTGTTTTGTTTTTTGGGGGTAGTATTTATTACTACTTATTAACTTATTTATTTACTTAATTATTTTCTTGTGTTCAATAAATCTTTACTACAATTTTCAGGAATATTCAGCTTTTGGACAGACAGACGGAAACAAAGGCAGAAGGACGGACAGAAAGAGAAAATGAAAGGATCTAATGAAACTGTAGTATTTAACTAATAACACTATAGTCATAATAATACTATAACTAATGTTTTTTACTGGTTTTGTGAAGTCACTGACAAAATTAGAGCCAAATCGGTGCTCATTCATGTGAATCCCAATCACACAGCGCAACCTGACAGTATCACAGACGCCCGTGAAATATCTGAACCTGATAACAATTTAAAATCCTGCTGTGTTAAAGTAAATACATCATTGATGACCTACAGCTAATGAGAGAGCAAGATACAGGGCAGGATTAAAATACAGCAGGTTTAAAAAGTCATTGATACCAACTGCTATTTTTACTTTAAATCATCTGTAAACATGTGTATGGTACTAAAACAAATTGATGGTTACTGAAACATCCATATTTCCCTTTGTCAATTGTCATTTCTTATTCATTTTGTCTTTGATTACATTGTTTTTAGATGTTTATGTGTGAGATGTAATATGATGTGACACCTGTGCAAACCAAATTTCCTAGGAGGCCAGAAATTCACATAGGATGGGACTTAAGTCCGTAAAACTGCAGCTCACACACACACACACACACACACACACACACACACACACACAACCTAGGGGCAATTTGAATTAAGCCAAAACACCTCCATGCATGATTTTGAAAGATGACAGGAAACCAAAATATGTGAAAGCAGTGACCCTGAAGCCCTGTAAATATACTTTACCTTCCTTTACTTTATAATTCTCCTTTTACCTCTTGAAGAGTTAATTTAATGAGATGTAATTACCAGCAAACACATTAAACATCATCCATTATTTTGGACTGTGGGATTATTTGGTCATTGGGGTCAATAAAGTCAAAATAAAGCTTCTGGATAATCATCTCAATAACCAGCATCTAAAGGTCTGTAAAAAAAGTATTTAAACATCCCCTTTAATGTCTTCTAAAGTCAATCATATGATGACATTGACAACATCAAAGTCAAAACTGTGGAAATACATGCACGGTTGCAGAAGATAAACCTCAAAGAATTAATAGTGCTCCATACAGCTCACACTTCGCATCTTATATCTTCGGATGGTGCCAGAACCTTCAGTTTTGCCATAGGGTCCTTTTTTGCATTTTTGTATTGCATATAAAATGTGTTTCCTGCACCAAGAAGTGAAATATTCTCCAGAGGAATGTAAATCTGATGCACAAAAAACACGAACAGGTACAACATGAGGCGGAAGAGTTCAAAGACAGCGAGATATGAAGTAGCCAAATCGAGGCGAGGGTTTTATTGCGGTCAAAAGTCTTTAAAAATAAGGATTGAGGCTTCGTCCTTGGCAGAGGAGAGGGTTTTTTTTGTTATCTGCACTGTCATGTGGTTTAAATTCTTAAGTATGATCGAAGATTTCTTTGCACTACAGTCTACAATGAAGCTAGATGCTAAAGTAAGAATTCAACTCAGGGAGCTTTGCTAAGGCAAAGAATACAGTCAATAAAATATTGAAAAGTAAAAGCCTTAGTGTATTTTATGTAGAAGTGACATTTGACTTGCAACTACGGATAAAATGACATAATTACGGAGCAAGCAAATGTCACATGGTGGCTTTGTTCACTGTGCCATGTTCATCACAGCTTGTTCATCTCTGTCAGCACACGCTATGTGAAAAAGCCTCACCGCATGCCCCAACCGAATAATTCAACCATCGCAAGATAAACTCGTCACTCTCGACTGTCTTACTGACTTATTAATGTGGAACAAAATAAGCAGTGAGTGGCTCCTACGTCATGCAACAGAACAAAATTTAAATAAAGAAATCATGAGTTTCTATGCAATGGCGCTCAGCAGCCAGAAATTCCAATAAAAACTGATTAATCTGCTACTGTATAAGTAGGAGGGATGGCAAAAACTCCCCCCTGCCAACCAAAGGCACATTACAGCCTATTATAGGTACCTAGTATTTGGAAAATGGCTAACCGTGCTTGGCTTATGACTTGTGAGCATAAACAGCACCTTGCCACAGTTCTTGGGAAGCTGGGAAGTGGGTGGGAATTTGCAAATGAACAAAGTTGCGTTTTTGTCCTTTAATACTGTGTTTAAAACCAAAAACGAATTCAGGAGAAACTCGCATCAGGCAAAACGAACATGTAAGAGAACATGTAATAATACCTCATTTTCGCTGCAAGTTGAAAAATTTCACCTAGAGTGTAAAATTGGCATGACACGTTCTAATGCAAGACAATGAGTAAAGAGCTTATTGAAACATCCATTGTATCAGACAACAAAGGATGTCATTTAGATGTATGCAGGCACGAAAATATTGCACGAATGACGCGAAATAACATCCGGAGTAGTCTTAAGCGAGCGCAGATGCGCAAATTTACTTCATGTTTTATGTGATCACAGCATAGGTCCTGTTCTGTAAAATGCTTATGCACATCCATCAACTAGCCATAGTTTTATTTCCTAGACTTAAGGTAACGCCAGTATGCAAGCTAATTAGCTGGTAAAAGTGATTTCTCTAAATCTTCACACAAACATTGTCTCCTTGAACTCTGGCAATACTGTAGTCTTGAATTTAGAGAAGAGCTGTGACTGCTACTATCTCTATCACGAGCAGCAATTATTTACTCTTGGTGAGTCAAGGCAGAAGTTAGTGACAAATGTCTATAGTCTGTCACAGCAGATGTAGATGAAGCCGTATAAAGCTCTTGGGAACACAATGAGCTATGGGGGACAATATGACATCGATCAAAGAGAGCTCTCAAGAGATTCCAGAGAAATCCTATTTAGATTCCTAAGTTCTCGTCTTACTTTTAAACACATGGATTGACCTTGGAGTCGATGGTATCTTTTCCATAATGACACACATCTGTAATTGCTCATTTCTCGTTATTTATCAAGTCTATTGACCACATAATTTCCATCACCGTGGAGTTTTCATATTCTATGTTTCTTTTTATGTGTTTATTACCTCTGCCTCTGGAAAATCATTATAAGTTTGCATTTATTGACTTTCTTTTCTGCTATTTGAACTCATTTTGATACTCGATTAGTTCTCAAAGTATGAATTAGTAAGTAAAATCAATCTGGTTGCACCAGATTCTAAAATGATGAGTAGAAATTGGACTAGAACTGGTATCTTAGGATCAAGTTTGCCTAAGGCACTCAATAGATTATATGACTTCTTTCCCACTTAACATAGTTTTTATAACATACATGCCATTAAAACTAAATCCGATCAAACCCTGTATGCTTAGGCGAGGAAATGCAAGTTTATTTCTATAGCACATTTCATACATAGTATGGTAATTCAAAGTGCTTTACATAAGAAAAACAGAGAAATTAAAATTTAAACAAAGATTTAAAATAAATAAAAAACAGTTAAGGATATAAAACGGATATAGTCAGTTCGGTCGTTGTAAAGTGCTCATTCAGTAAATGTAGAACTAAACAGATGTGTTTTAAGTCTGGATTTAAAGATGGCTACTGATTTATCACATCTGATCTCTTCTGGTAGCTGGCTCTAACGGAGGGCTGCATAATAGTTAAAAGCAGATTCTTCTTATTCAGAGTGAAGCCTTGGTAGGGTTAACTGACTTGGTTCTAATGATCTGAGTGACCCGATTGGTTTATATTTAGTAAGCGTATCAGAAAGGCGTCTAGATATGCATTGCAATGTTAAAACAGCATTCAGACTAATACTTTATTAATAATTTGATATAATATCTGCTACATTTTTAATCTAATTATCTAATTACCACATTTTTATATTAATAACCATCTTATACATTTAGCTGAAAGCTGCTTGCTATTATCTTTTTTTTGAGCAAATAAAAACGAAAGATTACATTATAATAATATGTAAAACTTTGGTATATTTAACATTTTTAAAAGACGTTTTCCAGCATGCCTTTACTTGACTTAGACATTAATTTGTTTGTTTTCTTGTGTTCAGTACATTTTCAGCACAATCTTGAGTATTTAGACAGACGGATAAAAAAAAGAAAGACAGAAAGACAGACAATGAGAGGAAAGAAATGTCTAATAAGGAAATGAGACTATAGCCGCATTAACTAATGCTGAGTTCCAACTGCACAATTTCTTTCCAGATTTTTACTAGTCGACCAGTTTTGAGAAGTCATCGACAAATGTCAGAAATTGGAGGCAGAAATTGGAAGTCCTAGTCACAGTTTGAAGGACGCGATTTGAGAAAACTGCAGGCGTCCATAAAATATTTGGCATGCTGAATATCTGGAACTGACAATGATTTAAAATCCTGCTGTGTTAAAGTTAAAGGTACAGCCAATGAGAGAGCGAGATACATGGCAGCGGGAAGTTAGGGGAGGATTTTTATACTACAATATCAGCAAGCATAATTTTGGTTCCTTTTTTTTCTTCTCTGTTTTTTCACAAATCAGCACACAGACCATTTGTATAGCGAACTTCTTGCTGGCTGCCATTTTAATAACATTTTCAGTCTGGTGCAAGAACACTGAACTTTAAGTTTTGATGTGAAACCTAGTTTGCGGTCCAGACAGAGGTATCAGAGCGATTTTTCTTATGGTAAAGTCATCCCGTGTGTAACCTCTTGTCGCCAAGCTATGTAAACACAGCAGCAACTGAGTATTGTCACGCAGTGTGAAAATCGAAAAGATGATCAGGCTGCAATAGTCAGGTCAACCAGAACCGGGAAACACCACCAATAAGTCATAATATATTTGTTTACCGTCACCACCATCACTTGGAGACAATAAGGCAGTTTGTCTTGTCTTCTAAGCGACTATCCGGACAAGACCACAGAAACTTTACTGAGTTTTGGTTCCTTGCCGCCGTCGCCTCTGGCTTGCTTAGTAGGGGACTCTAAATTTTTGGATATCAATCAAATGGACTGTTCTAATGAATGTTTATTATTGTTGTTTCTGATTTATTTCTGTAAAGCTGCTTTGAAACAATCCTGATTGTAAAAGCGCTATGTAAATGAAGGTGACTTGACTTGACTTGAACTTGACATATGATGATAATCTTGTTTTGCAGATGATTTTAAAAATTGTAAAATTTCACAGGGATGTTTTTGGAAAAAAATCAACTTCAGAGTGAATCTTTTCTGCTCCAGGTCACATTACATCGCTTCCATCACTCAAAGTTTTCGGGTAAGAGCACGTCTATAATCAGCTTGTTTTATTCCTTACACATCTTACTTGGCCAGTGTTTTATAAAAAGTCATATTACTAGGGTGACACATATAGTATTCCAGCTCTTACAGGTCTGATGAAAGGAAGTGGTGCTCTGTACGCTGCACGTCTCACCTCCTCTGCTTATTACATGGTCATTTCCAGAACCGCACAGGCCATAAAGCTTAAGCCATATTTCATAGGAAGTCTGTTGGGAATAAAAGCCTGAACCACAAACCTTGTATAACTATCCCTCTCTTTCCATCACTGCCTTACTTCCTAAGTCACACTCCTTCAAACTTACCAAACATACCATGCATTACTCAAAATGATGCAGAAGAGACGAAAAAAAAGAACTGCGGATAAGTCGATAGTGTTGTGAGTGAAAAAAAAAAAAGAGAGCTAAATTAAACCTTAGTGTAGTGACGGGGGAAATGAACTTCATTTAGATAGAGACAGGGGAGGAGAAAAAGAGCACAAGCTAATGCTACCCAACTCCAGCTGTAAGAATAAAGAGCATGACGCTGAATCTCAATTACAAAGCCTTGGAATGAAACTTAATTTAGAGGTCTGGAGGATCGTGTGTGATGCCCTCTTGCTGTCATTAACACAAACAGCTATGAGGTGTTTCCAGAGGGAGAGGAAGACAATAACACACTCTCCATAATCAGCCTCTTCTTAATTTATTCTTGAGCACTGCATTAGCCGAATAACAGAAAAGAATTAGAGAGCCTTCTAACGTTGGTGCTAAATCAGATCTCTGAATTAAAGTATCACCTGGAGGATACAGCTCATCTGAAAAGTAAGAGAAGCGAAAAGAGGGTTAAGAAAGAAGGCAGAAATAGAGGAAAAGGTAAGATTTAATAAAACCCAGTGAGACAATTCTCTCTATCTATCTACACTATATTGCCAAAGGTTTGTGGACACCTTCCCAGCACTCCCACATTAGTGTGTCTTAGGGTTTGGCACAAACTCTGAAGCGCACACACATGTCTAGGATATCTTTATATACTGTAGCATACTGGAACTAACACTGGCTCAAACACTGTTCCAGCGTGACAATGCCACAGTGCACAATGCACCTGAACACCATTAAACACCTTTGCGAATAAACTGGAACACCGTCTGCACCCAAAACCTCCTCACCCAGTATTCAGTGTATAAATACTTTTATAGATAAATTAACACAAATTTCTACAGTCAGACTATATAATTTAGTGGAACATCTTTCCAGAAGTTTGGAGGTTTTTTTATAGGAGGACGAGGAATCTGTTAAAAAAACACATATAGATATCCAAATACTTTCTATATCATATGTTTTTAGCCAGCACCTGGTAAGAGAGGGGAAAGGGTACGGGAACTAAGTGGTGTACCTGGTCTATACAGTATAGTGTATTTTTTTGGATAAAAAATTCTTGTCGCAGAAGCCTGTCGCTTAGTCACAGCTGGCAAACATAGAACTGCTGTAAATTTCCAATGATAAAAGTTTTTTTTTTTATGTTATTCAAGTTATGAAGAAACACTTTAATTCTTATGTCTTTCACAAGAAGTAGGAACAGAATAATTGGTATTCTAAAAATCACTAATTAAATTTTTTTTAATAGTCTATTAGCAGTATACGCAATACAAATGTGATTTTTTTTTAAATAGATATGCAAAAAATAACTTTCTATACTCGAGAACAGTCAATATGGCGGATAATTGTGTGTTTACAATAGGTAAAAGAAATAAAATTGTAACTAAAGTGAAACGTATTGTATTTCATCCAATCATATTTCAAGAGGTTGGCAAATTGAGTTAAAATTAAACCTTATTCAAATTTCATTTACATTTCTGTCATTTAGCAGACGCCCTTAACCAATGACTTATATTTACCTCAGTTTTTTATTTAACTGAGCGGCCAGGGCCTTGGTCAGGGGCCCAAAAGAGGCAGATTGGTGGTATAGGGAATTAAATCTATTTTCTTACAATCAGTTCAACATTTTACTGCTGCTTACCGAAGAGCCACCTAGGCGCTGTCGTTGGTGTGTTTTCTGATCGTTTCCAGGATTTTCTTAATTAGTTTGTCTCCTTACAGACACTCAGTTATGTTCTTTATCTTACCCCACAAAGCCTCATCAATATTATCATGCATTACTGAGCCGGGTTTTCGATTTCCCCAGTTCTAGTTCCTTTTTTTATCACTGTTACCTGGTTATTGACCTGACCTGATTCTGATCTGACTCTTGTTTGTGATAATGAAGAGCTTTTGTGTATGTTCTGATGTCTGCCTGAAATTCTAACTGCTATATTACTCAAAATAAAGCCTTTTAATACAAAAAATATATATTTTAAAGATTTATTACCTTTGTGTATAACAGTCATGAATACGAGCTGAATAATATAAAATTGAAGGGGTTTTTTTGCAACCTGATATATAACAGAGGATTTTGTATTCTGTTTGCACTAAATTTTTTTTGTCTGCTGCATCACTGTTTTTTTATTTTGTTTGATGCCAGTACATTTAAAATTTCATGGATTTCTGCCATCAGATTCAGACATGGATTTTTTTTTCCTGCCCTATCGCAATGTTGGTTGCACGGCAACCCACATCTTCTTTCTTACTGTACAATACCTTGTTATGCAACATGAGATTGAAGCCAATTTCCGCATAACACAAATGCGAAATAGATTTTTTGAAAGTTTTGACTGTGAACGTGGAAAACGATATCGAGTGGGATGTGTTTCAGAGGGAAGAGGGTGGCGGAGTGTGTTGACTAAGAAAAAGGTCTTTCTTCAGTATGACTGGATTGATGTTAAGCGAAAAAGAATAAATATAACACCATTTCTCTTGCTGTTCGGCTCACTTAAAGGATATACACTTATAATATTTCAATTTTATAAAACACACATTATAAAAAAAACTATGAAGAAGTGGTGAATTAGACCCTCTATATTCTACACTTTCTCTCTATCTCTCTCTTTCTCTCTCTCCATAAGTGACAGAAACATGGCAAGATCTTTAAAAAGTGACAACAAGTTCACACATCCAAATATGTTCCAGGGGTTATAAAAAGGTCAAACACTAATCCCGATCATTGACACACTCCCAGGAAAAACAGCAGGGTCACCAGAGTTCGAGTCAATGTGAAAGTCCATGTTAGCGCACAAGATTCTTTAATTGGAGTCCATAAAACGAGTGACCATCCTCATTACAAGTCAGTCTACGTTTCTTTTTAACTGCGTATTACTCACCAACTGTTAAGAATTAAGTGAGTAAACAAAGAGCAAGGAGTTGCTATAAAACCTGAAGTGCGACAGGATGTTAAATCTTCAGTAAAAATGCTTGTTAGGGTTGCTGCGACGCGATCTAGAGGCCACCACGGGAATACCGAACGTGACAAAATTGAGATGGATAGACAACAATAAGCATCATAAAAACATGATTTGGGTCAGTTCTATTTCAGTTTGATTATAACGAGCAAGAAAATGATCACAATTGTGCATGACTCCAAATTATGTTGGTGTAAAGGTCAAACAGGTGAACTGAATATGCATGGCTAAATTAAAGTAATAATAATCTTAAGCAAGGAGAGCCAAAGTAATTACGCCTTTTTGATTTTCTCACTGTATCTTTGACATTTCTTTAAAATTTCTGTTTTCATTTTAGTTGAGTTTAGAATGCATATTGTCAGACTGGCTATGGTCCAACATTTTTTGCCTTTAAGGGTTAAATGTGTGTCTGTGCATGACATTCTGTTATTGCTTGAAACCCATACAGGGTGTATTTCTTTCTCATATCCTTTGTTCTTAAAATCCGCCTTAATCCAAAATGAAGAACTAAGTAATTAACAAAAATTGTCCTGCCTATAAGCAAATGTAGCTAATTTTTTTTTAATTCAATGCATCTGTCCAGTTTTGATAAATTTGTTCCCACTACAGCCTCTTTTTTTTTTTTTCTTGGCTTACAAAAGTGAAACCTGATGTAGTTTTTGGTTCATCTATTTCAAGGATCGATGTGCACTCCGAGATGTTTTCGGCTTAAACATGTGCTCACTGGATTTTGCATGAGATTTAAGATTTTGAAATTTGACAAGTTGCTCACCAGCAATCATGTACTGATTACAGAAATAAGATTTTACATTTTAAATTTTAAATGCAAAAGGACAAAGGCCAGGATAAAATATGAGAAAAAGATTATCCAGACGCAAAAGAGAACCCATCCTCATCTGGGTAAATATTATTTTTAGATCACAGGTTTTTCCCTTCCAGATGGATGATGTGAACATTACCTATAGCTGCTTTTCTGTAAATTGTTGTCTTGTCACATTAAAAAAAAACTATAGTATAATTTAGGATTTACTACAGTGTATTTTAGTATTAACTCTAGTGAACTGATAAATACTGTAGCTAATCTTGTATCATTATTATAGTATTTACAAAAGTATTTAGTTAGTTATAGTATTTACACTAGGTTAATGTTTATACCAAACTATAGGAACTGTAGTAAACTGATTAAAAATATTTAAAACAAATGCTAAACAGGGGAAACATCAGGAGTTGCTTATGGGAAACAATGTGTTACAGTGTAAAAGACCAGATTCCTAAACACAGAATTACACAAAACAACAAACAGCAAAGAGCCACAAAGGTTTGTCAACCATTTTATTTTGGTTTTATTAATTTTAGGGTTTTTGTGGTTATTGTATTGATCCATTTCTTGCTCAATGATTTACTTGAATTTACTATAGTAATTAGTGTAGTCCTTAGTTTAGTTTACAATAGTAGGGTTACTATCACAAGTGTACTAGAATTAACACAACAAATTAACACATCATTGCAACTATATGTAATGGCTCATGGTTAAGGTGTTGGACTACCAACCTGAAGATTGTGGGTTTGATTCCCAGGTTCACCAAGCCACCACTGTTGGGCCCCTGAGCAAGGCCCCTAACCCTCAGTTGTATAAATGTAAGTCACTCTGGATGAGGATGTCTGCTAAATGCTGTAACTGTAGTGTTTTTAGATCTTTAAAAACACTACAGTATTTACCACAGGAAATTTGACTACATGTTCTATAGTAAAGTTACTTTACAATACTATAGTATAGTTTTTCATATGGGTTAAACTGCTGCTAGCTTATTGCTAATGATAAGATAATAAATATGTAGATAAATGAATAAGTATGTAGATCCACATGTGTTTCTGATACAGTGCTTAGAAAATGTGTACAGATACACAGAGTCGGGTGAAATAAAACTTGAAACATAGCTTGGTAGATAAATAAGAGTCAGTAAATAAATACATACCTAATAAAAATGCCCCGATATGCATTCTAATATGTTCTCTCTACTGCTTCTTCGAAACCTCTTGACTCTTATTAGTGAAGAATAATGAGGCAATGTTTATGATATATAGCAGGCATGCAGGATTATTTTTATGTCTCTATTACACATTTTAATGGCTGCTTTCAATGGAGCAGTAGGCAGGTTATGTCACGCAGGCTGATAAATGTGAAGAAAACCACAGCAGAACATGTTCATTTATGAAACACACTTGTGACAGTATTCTTTCTCTCTCTCACACACACACACACACACACACACACACACAGACTTTCCATTACCAAAGGTGAGCCAATGTCACTAAATCCCAACTTGGAACTTACATCAAACGAAACCACCTTCTATTCTCAAGCCTGCCAGCCAACCAGAAGACCCGGTGATCCATCAAATGAGAGAAAACAACGTGCAGCGGAGAGTTCCAGCCAAAGAGGGAGGATTAAATGGGTGAGAAGGGATTGGGGGGGGGGAGGAAACGAGCCTCGTGGCTATGCCTTTATCGCTCAGTGCAGAGAGGCTGCTCCATGCCGCGCTCACCACTGACCTGAGGATAAATTTACAGAAGCGCTTCGATCCATAAGTGTGGCCAGATCAGACTGAGAGTTAATGTAAGAGCCTTTTTTTCACCGCTCTGCTGTCAGGATTTGTCAAAATAGCCCTATTTACCCTCATGGTTTAACGGCATAGCAGTAAACAAAGGCACTACAGTAAATTAACCACACCAGGACTGTACTGATATGTAATGGGCATATTATTAGAATTATCTAAAATTACACTGTAGGATTTTAGACTAACAAATTGTGTCCAAATTCGCAAAAGTTTTCCTATAAATCTATGCTTATCTTTGATCGCTAGTTAGATCGCTAAGTTCCCCTATGATGACCGTCAAACCAATAACCAATAGGACCAGGAAACCTGATGACATAATTGCGGAACCACCTGGTAAAACTGTCAAATTGTACAGCAAAAAGAAAAACTTAACAAGTTACAAAGGGAAGATCAGTGTTTGAATGGCATGGCGTTGCTGCTGTTTGTTTGCTTCTAGCTACCATTTAGCGGTAGTGGGCTACTAAACGAATCCCAGACTGACGATGTAAATCTCCGGATGTAAGTCTTCTTGTGTGTGTGCATTTTTGATGTGTCTTGAGTGTCATAAAGTATGAAATTCTAACAAAAAAGATCCAACAAAGGGACATAAGGGAATAATGTTCTTAAAGTCTATTGAAATTCATACAACGTGTTACACCAAACCTTGAACCCTCGGAACAAAGGTATTTAATGTGCACTATAAACAAAACTGTAAGATTCTGACACCACTACTGTTTTTTTTTTTTAATCCACTACTGTTGTTTTTTTTTAATCCTTTTAAAAGCACTATTAATCGTGTGCCACTTCCATGTCACACTGCCATCACAGTGAAGATAATATTTAGGAGAAGCGCATTTTCAATATTCTCAAAACTAAAGAATAACACATAAGGAGGAGCAAAAGAATGAAAAAAACAGCGCAGCCCTTGAATACGGATTTTCAACGTCATAATAATGAGAAATCCAACAGAAAATTAATAAAGGCAGCTCATGTTAAACTTCCAAAAACCAGTGGCTTAGTTACGCTAGGGATTCGTCTGGTTTAGTTAGCGACCTATAGCAAGCATTGATAACGGTGACATTGTTATTAGCATAGAAGTTGAAGCGTTGAAAGCTAATCTACTTGACGTGGAATCTAAAAATCATGAGGTAAAATTTTAAACCAAATAGGTCAAAAGTCATTTGTTACTCAAAAATACTCAAATGTAATGTGTTTTTTTATATATAAATGACGATATCATGACAAGTTAGAAGTACAAGATGACAGTTTTGCTTTACTCGAGTGAAATGGAGCTGCTACCAGCAGGCTTTGCCTCGCAGTGAGGCATTACCAGCCGAGATGCACTTCAGATGCAAGAAAACAAAAGCATCAGCAAAAGAGCGACAGACATCACTTGATGAACTGATCTACACTTCCTGCAGGCACATAAACAGCATGTTAATTAACCATGTGCTTAATACCACCAGGGGCTGTTTGAGACTGATAAATGTGTTAAGATGGACATGACCTTATGGTGTGCTTTCTTTGATCTTTCTATACGGTGTTTGTTGGTACGCATTACTAACCTAATCGATGTATTTTCTCACAACGCTGATCGTGACAATAGGAGGCAAATTGTAGCTTCCACCGTCATCAGAAAAAACTGGTAGATTTTCTCATGACATAAGCACGTGAACGGTGCCTTAAATTACTCTATTGATTGCAGTTGCATGGAATCAGTAGCCAGGATTTTTGTAGAGGTCACAAAAAAGAAAAGAATGTGAATTTGGTGTGTTCAAACGGCTGATGATGGTATTGGTATGCTGTTATAAACCTAGTAATCAACAATAAATAAAACAAGGCATAGCATAAAGGAACGTGAATGCGTTTCCATATAACTTTACTTACATTAACCCTTATAGGCCAAAAACCAACTCAAACAAGCCTGAAAACTTTTTCACAAACTAAAGTTTTTAATTTTTTTTTCCTGAAATTTGTCATTTCCATCACTCGTTTCTGATGCAATACAAAGAAATAAAAGGAGAGAATACGACAGAAAATAACAAAGAGAGAGAGACTGAGAGAGAGAATAAGACAGACCATGTTTGTTAATCGTGTTTACTGCTGCCTTCAGTGTTTCTTGTGGCCCACATGCTCCTGAATCAGCAAAACTCAATAAAAGACTAAACGACTTGGCCAGAGTTTGTCAACAATCCAGCTCTTAAAGTGTCACTTCCGATTTTTTTCTGGATTTCACTCAGATAATTTATATCTCTGTCATTCTTCCTCTCTTATTTTCTGTCTCTCACTGACTGTAGTGGGATGTTTCTTTCAAATTGCATCCAAGGTGTCCTTTTCCTTGTACTCTGTGTCTCCTTGAGGTGGATGTGATTTTAACAAGTAGGATGTGACATTGTATTAACTTTATTTGTTGATCCTGAATCAACATTTCAGTCAACCTATCATAATCATCTGATGTCATCAGCGTGTAAACCCAAACCCGCCTCAATACGTTCCTTTTTTTGTCCACAAACAAACTGAAAATCTTTAACTCTGCTTATTGGCTAAGAAGGTAATTCATTGTTTCGGGAACAATTTACTGATTTCTGGATTAACATTGGATCACAACATGAAGTTGGACAAACTATATTATAATAATTGATGATAGTCCAGAAACAACAGTAGTAAATTTAGATTGTATTGATTCTAATGATCCAAAATGAACATTAATGAATAATTAAGACAGTGAATCATTACCGATAAACAATTGAAAGTAAAATTCTCTGAAACGGTGAACCTGTAGAACCGCAATAGAGCAAAATTCTTGCAATGAAACAGCGTTTACGATTACGAACCTGTAACAATCACAAGCCATATTTTTTAAACCATTAATTTGAAAAAAAAAAAAATAGTAATACATGCACACCTAAATACATTATAAACGCACAAACATCTTTTTTTTTTTTTTTTTAGGGAAATGCTCACACATTAGATAAAATGCACATACATGATGTATGCAATTGTTCAGTACAGCATGTAATGTATTACATATGTTATTTTAGTATTTAATTTATTTATTTATTTTTTTTTGGTTTATATAACTTTGACAATTTTGGTTTAACACATTTTGGTTTAAAATGAGAAAAAGATTAAAATAGATTGAGGTGGGTTTGGTCGACACACACTGATGACATCAGATTAAAATGCTGATTCAGAATTAACAAAGTAAATTAATCCAGAATCACATCCTATTTGGCAAAATCACCTCCACCGTCCCCTTGAATAGGCTCCAGATCCCCTCGTTCAGTACGAGCAGTACAAAAAATCACTAAATATAATGCTAAAAAAATATTATACCCTATTATGGCATAAACCATATAAGGAATAGTCATTTACAGATCAAAATATGATTTGACTTTAGAACAGTTCCTCAAACCCAGTTACAGTACAATACTTTCAGTACATCAATTCAGCACATCAATTTCATTACTGGTCTCAAACCTAAATTGTTATAAAACGTTCTGACAGAATTTTTACCTAATGTGACTAAAGGTATCAATTTTCAAAACTTTCATTTCAATTCAAACTGTTCTGAATCGGGGACATCATCTACAACAGACATATCAGATTAAGTTGTCACATTTTGTAAAGATCAGACGGGGATAGTGCATTAGACTCTACAATGAGGGGATGGAGTTCTGCTGGCGGTCTAAATTAGGTCCTTCAAACAATATTTTAGGATATTATTTTAAAACGATAAAACGAAACATTGATGTTCTATGACCTAAAAAACTTTCTACCAGTACATTAGTGATGGGAAGTTCGGCTCATTTTAACAACTCAGACCTTTCAGTCTTATTTGGCAGAATAAGACTGAAATTATCAGCATTGAGATGTTTTTGATGTAACTTAAAGCACTTCTTGTACGTCGCTCTGGACAAGAGCGTCTGCTAAATGCTCCAAATGTAAATGTAAATGTAAATGTAATAAACAAATCATTTTTTCGAATCATTCTGTTCATTTCAGCAGAGTATAAATAAAATGTTACAGGTTATTTCTATAACACATCTTCTACGTACCCAAACCTTGCAACCTAAACCTCTTATCTGTCAAGTCTTCAGGTATCAGGCGTTAGTTCATCACATCACAACCCCATAAACTTAACCAATGCCGTCTAAACCGGAAAGAGTATTTGTTAGTTCATCTACCCATTTTCGGGTTTGAGTCCTTCGTGCGTCACGTGACAACCCAATATGCCTAATCTATGCAGTCTGAACCGGAAAAGAAAACACAACTGAATGAATCATTCTCCGAGACGAATCGTTCTTCCCGAGTCAATTCAATGATCTGTTCAATCATTCGGAAACAACCCACTACTAATTTGTCCTGCTGGCAGAAGAGCTACATTGACTTTCTTAGTCTATCTATATATATATATATATATATATATATATATATATATATATATATATATATATATATATATACGAATGAAAGTACGTTATTGTAGGTTGTAAGTTTCATCTGGACACCATTGGGTTACAGTTTACAGTGAAATCTAGTGTTTGGGTAACACTAGATTAGCAATAAAACAGGTAATAGTAAATCTCTGCGTACAACTGCCACAAGAGGAATTGACCCTTTAATCATAGTAGGACTAGGTTATTAATATATTTGTATATAAATAAATAAATAAATAAATGAAAACGTATTAAAAACAGCAATTTCTTAAAGCCCTAAGAGGAGCCTACTTTTAATATGAGCCATTAACTACTACTATGAAGTGTAATGCAAAAAATTAATTTTTGGGCTCTAATATATTTGTTATAATCTATTCAATTTTATATTGTTTCTCCTGAAGACTATTTTCTGCTTGCATGGGGAATTTTTTTTAAAAGAATAAAGCATGTTTTTGTGATTTCCGCCCGTAATTTTAAAGAGACCCAGCGGAGGTATGTTGTTATTTTGGGAGCTCTGTAACAAGTGTGTAAAGATTTAGCCATGCACACAACACCTAAATACATTTCACTGCACCCACACATTAATTGTTAGTCAAGAAGACAAGGGAAACACTTACACATGAACCAAACTGCACAGAATGGTATTGGTTCTCTATTAAAAAAGGAAACCTGAATCTTAAGGCTACTGCTTTGCTTCATCGGCTCAATAGGTTATAAGATGTCCTCTAAGAGGCCAAGGGACTCAAGTCAACATATTTGCAGAATTAAGGGGCAGAACTTGCCCAGAAGGCATTATGTATTGAGCGAAAAAATGGCAGATGGTGAAGAAGCAGCTTAGCAGTAAAATATTTATGATTTCATAGGCATATATATATATATTAACTTATATGTATTCAACGGTCTCAACTATTTATAACACAATTATAATTTTAAATATAATTCCATTATACTTATTTAGCCTTATAGTTAAAAGTAATCAGAGGCCTGTTTATCGTTCTTTTGTTTGTTTTTCTTCTCCTTACATATGCACATGGGCAATCATGTGACCTACCTAATAAGCAAATCCTTAACATTAAACAGAATAAGATTAAAAGGAGTTATACTATCGAGAGAGCTTCACTCTAACAGTGCAAGCTTAAAAGTGCACACCTTTTTGACCCCGTAATGAAAGCAAAATGACAGTCCATGTGAGAAACACACAAACACACACCCACACAAACATATTGACTTTAAGAGAGAGAGAGCGTGAAATCAAACACTGTAAGTGTTTTTATTGCAAACGGAGAACAGATCAAACTGTGGATCAACTTACACTCAGGTTTTTTCCCATGCTATTGACTTCATTAGTGAACTACCTGTACAGTCACCCACGTTCGCATATAAATAATGCCTAATGGCTCATTGTGGTTAAAATAGACAAATTTTTAAAATGCATGTCGCAGTACACGGAACACCTGGCTCTGCAGGTATTATCAGCACTCGGCTTATAGTATCATTATGACACACTGATGACTAAAATTTTTATCATGAATATGTAAATTCAGTGCACGTTAATCCTCCCGGATGTAGTGTTCAGCTTGCAAAGTCAACATAAACCCCATCAACAATACTAAAGTAACTAGTATGTTTGCCAATTCATTCAATTAAATTACGAAAACAGAATCATATGTTATTCTCCATTCATTTAATTACTATTTTATCACTATTTAAGCCAGAATGCTTCATATATACATTGCACATACTGTATAATGGAAGGAATAGAGTAAATTTAGCTGCGTGTAACGCGATCAAAGGATATCGGTAGCATACATATGCATTGTCAAAACCAGGATTAATACAGGTTTAAATTTGCTCTAGGTAACAAAACCTTGAACACCTGTCTGCTTTCTGAGTTGATTAATACCTTAAGTAAACTTGCCCCCTTGTGCTGATTGGTTAAATGAGTTAATAAATTATTATTTTATTCATTCATTCATTCATTCATTTATTTCTTCCTGAGCCTGGAGCTTCACAGCAACCAGGGATTTTCTCCTAAGCATCTTAATGTCAGCCTCCAGAATCTCAGCAGGACGTTGGCCAATTATTACGTAAAGTGTCTTACTTTAAAAATAGCAGGCTCTTTGAAACAGAACCCTAAATAACCTTGCACGGCTATATTTTAGCTCTAGCGTTTTAGCTAGTATTCAATGTGTATCTGATCATTTTAAGTTTGCTGTTTAAAATGTACCGTTCCTATTAAACATGTAATCAACTTTTCAATCTTATGTACCATTAACCTTAACATTATGCAACTTGTCACTAATAAACTATAACTTTGTTCCCAACCAGGTTGTCTTCTCTCGCTAGTTTTTAAATATGCTTCAAAAAAGACTAATTATCAGATTGTACCCTTTTGAATCCTGTCATGTTTAAATCTTTATCAAAACCATATTTTCCTTGAGGCAAGATGGCTCAGGCTTCACTAGGCTCCTTGATATAAATTTCCCAATTTCTTCCTTTTTTTGAACAGGCTTGACAGCTTGATCTTCTTTCATTCACTGCTGCATTATGAATCTAGCTCACACAGTCAACAAGGCTCAAAGGGACCCGTCTAGGGTCAAATGTCACAAAAAGACTGGGTTCCCTTGGTCCCTCCTGGATGAGTCATCCACAAGCAGTAATTGACTTCCCTAAACAATTGTCTTTCTGTCAAACAAATGGCTAGTCCACTGTTTCCCCCAAAGAATTTCTCTGGTCCATAATCGATGCTGCAAAAAAAAACATCGTCTCATTGTCTTTCTCTCCTTGCCACTGAGACAAAATGTAAATTAAACTGCTATTCATATCAGAAAAAGATGTCATACCCTGACGGTTAACCCTATTTATTAGAGGGTTTGGGTGTGAGGGAATTTAATTTACTATGGTTGCATGGTCCGGTATATAATACATAAACATTTGAAGCTATGCATATTTTCCTGTTTTCCTGTTTTCCTGTTTGTGGGAAGTGGTAGCTAATTGGAAGATCAGGGTTCGATTCTCAGAACCAACAATTCACCACTGCTGGACCCCTGAGCAAGATCCCTAACCTTCATTTATATATAAGAGATAAATGTAAATCGCTCTGGATGAATGCTGTAAATATAAATAAAATGTAAATATTTAGGTCTGTGAGAGAAATTTTGCTATTAATGTTTTTTTAGCCCCATTGTTTTCCATAAACTTATTATTAATTATTATTAAGTGGATTGAAAATGCAATAATGTGGTGGGTCCACCTGACCCATGACTATTTGCTAGGTAACAAAAACGCAAACTCCAAATTAAGGATTAAAAAAATTATAAGCCAAAAATAAAAAATTACATGCTGAGTAGTTTCAAATTGCTTTTGCTAATATGGACCAACTGAATGCCTCCTCAAGCCTAAAATTGTTAATCTTGTCTATTCTTGGTAGTACAATTGGTCCCATCAAAGAGTAAAACCAAAAAAAAATGAAAGAAATGATTTGATGCACTGAATTTTGTGCATTAGAGTGTTTCCTTCTTATATTTTTACAAAACTTTCCTATTGCTTACATTTACATTTCTTATCCAGAGCGACTTAAATTTAACGTTTACACAACTGAACAGTTGGGGGTTAAGGGTCTGGCTCAGGGGGGCAACAGTGGCAATTTGGTGATGCTGAGAATCAAAGCCTGATCCTCCAATTAGCAATCCAACCTCAACCAGTGGTGGTGGCTTAGTGGTTAAGTTGTTGGACTATGGTTTGATTCCCAGCACCACCAAGCCACCACTTTGGACCCTGAGCAAGGCCCTTAACCCCCAATTACTTAGTTGTATAAAAGAGATAAATGTAAGTTGCTCTGGATAAGGACGTCTGCCAAATGCTGTTAATGTAAATGTAACCACTGCTTTACCACTTCTCCACATGTGGCCAGCTCTGTGTTTGTTGCCATCACACATTTTCCAGTAGCCAGACATGTTCTAGGTTTGATTCAACTCAGTGAGCTCTGCCATCTCCTGGTTAGACTGCTACTCTTGCTAAGTGATCTAAGAACAGACTTAATAGAAAAACACTCTTCTGAAAAGTAATCTCCTTCATTTTATATCCATTGTATGTCATGTTGGAATTCATGTTGTATTTGTATGCATTTTTTTTAACTTTACAAAATAAAATGCTAACTAAGAACCCTGAGAACCGGGCTAACATGATGGCAAATTACTTTAAAATTCAATAAAACACCATACTATAAAACAGTACATGGGTGATAATACATTTACATTAACAGCATTTGGCAGACGTCCTTATCCAGAGCGACTTACATTTATCTCTTTTATACAACTGAGTAATTGGCGGTTAGGGGCTTTTCTCAGGGGCCCACAGTGGTGGCTTGGTGGTGCTGGGAATCGAACCCCAGTCTTTCTGGTATCAGTCCAACAACTTAATCACTAAGCCACCACATACACGCTAACAACCACTGAATGCTCTAGCAGCTATTTAAATCCAAACTTTATGATCATCCCAACTGCGTTAAAGCAGAGAATTGAGGATCATATTTGATTAATTAACTGACCTTTTAATATGCTAAACTCCTGCTATACATATCCCCTGGCCGTTTTCTTATTGAATAAGTAAAAATGTTAATAAAATATGATTGCTATCTCTATATGGGGCTATGTGAGTTGTGTAAACTAGGTTGTCTTACACACTTGCGTACATTGAACATTTTGCTCCTGGCAAAAACATGCAGGCTTGGCTCTTGCATATTCTCTGGCTTTATGCCATCTTAGTGGGGTGGAAAGGATATCTTTCGCCTTGCTTAGTTGCAAATGATTTAAAATCTGCCTGTGCCTCAGCTTGGTCAGAGCTAATCCAGATAATAATCATAAACACCAATGTACATTTAGTGATTTGGCAGCTGCTTTAAAGCAAGGCAACATTTTTTGGCTCTCTCTCTAATGGTTAAGACCCTGTGTTGTTTATCAGAAAGTCAGGGTTTAAGTCCCAGTGTCAACAAGCTGACAATGTGGTTTTTTGACTAAGGCTCTTAATGCTTAAGCCACAAATATATGACGTGCAAAAATATATATATTTTACTGTTTATATGTGAAAAATAAGTAAAAACCCTTTTCTGTCTGGCTTTTCATCAACTAAACCCTCATAATAACAATGTGTTGAATTTTTCCATTCAATAAGAAGCTGGAAGATACCGTTTCAGTTGAGGTTCGAGGTGGGGGAAGAACTGGTGATTTGGCCTATCCTACCCTCTGATTGACTGACACCTGAACCAGGTAATCATCAGTGGGTAGGACAGAGGAAGCTGGAATACATTTGTGAAATTTGTATAGAATAACAAAAACAATTTAATACAGCTTTAATTAGCCATCATTAATGTAAGGTTTTAGCTGAGGAGAAGCCAGCTGGAAAACAGGCTGAACAAAGTAACTTGGGTTACCCAGCTCTGCTAATTAGCATCATTAATGCCTGCATCTATCAAGAGTTATTAGTGCATAGCCATATATAAACAATTGTGTTGACCCACACAAATTATTTACATGTGTTAGTGCGCCTAATGTCATAGTATGGAATAACAAACATAGCTATGCAAGCCATACTTTGTATTTTGCTTGGGATTACAGTATATCAGGGGTCACCAGATAAACCTCAGAGGCAGTTTCCCACTGATGAATAACCTGCTAGTCTGTCTGGTCAGAGGAACCAGTCACCAGGTTTCTCCCAAGGTTTTTTTTCCTTGCCGCTGTCGTCTCTGGCTTGCTTAGTTGGGGATTCTGAATTTACGGATATCAATTAAACTGAACTAAGTGTTTTAGTGAGTGTTCACTGTATTGTCTTATTTGATTTAATACTGTAAAGCTGCTTTGATGCAGTCTGTACTGTTGAAAAGCGCCATAAAAATAAAGGTGATTTTAGCTCCAACTTGCATCAACACACCTGCCTGTAAGCCACATGGAAACCACATTTATGCAATTATCTAATTATGTGCAATTATCTAATGATGTGATGTAAGAACAATTTAAATAAATAACGCAAATACAGGTCACATCTACACAAATTGGCCAGTTTATTTATAGTCTGGTCTTTAGCCCAAGATTTAGTTTTGGTTAAATCCTTTTTCAATGATAATTAATACTTGATTAGATAAATATAATTTGCAGGAAAGTTTATTTTAGCTTTTTCCACTGTTCAACAAGGGTGTAGACAAAAAGCAAAAGGACACATTTATAAAATTACATAAACATGGAGGACATGTTAAAAATAGTGATCCCTAAAATCCTTTCTTCTTAGTAAAAAATTTAAATAAATGAATGAAAACTGATACAAAAAAGAATAGAAACGCAGAATAAAAAAGCTCCATTTATTATTCATGTGGAGTTTTCTGTAGATCAGGGCAAAGGCGGGACAGGTGTGCTCAAGCTGTCTCCCTCAAGAGACAATGATTATTCCAGATGAGGGGGAAAGAAGCATGAGAGTAAAATACTTTGCGAAAGAAGGAAAGTTTAGGGTGTTTCAAGGTGAAAATCGAGTGCCAAGTAAAATTTTAAATGTAGCTTTGTTTAACCTAAAATGTAAACTTTTTTGTGCATTGTTGACACAGACAGCCTGTTTAATTAAAAGCAATGTGGTCACATCCTCTTCCCGCCGGGGAGCCTAATCAAAGAAAGCAAAACAGGAATCAGTAGTTTTTTTTTCACCTGCCTTTTGTTTCCTAAACGACTCATCAGGAATAAAATGTTACGCTGCCAGCAGGCATCAGAAAATAGAAGAGTATATAAAAAATTTTTAAGGGTTTAAAGAAATATTTCATTTAATACTATATTTAAAATGTACACCATTAAATTCTAAAATTTATTTTAGATTGTTGCTTTGCAGCACATAATGATGCTAACTGGGAAGTGGTGGCTTAGTGGGGAAGTGTGGGAAGTGGTGGCTTAGTGGTTAAGGTGTTGGACTGATACTAGAAAGACCAGTGTTTGATTGCCACCAAGGCCCAGCAATTGCTCTGTAAATTGCCCTGGGTAAGGGCGTCTGCCAAATGCTGTAAATGTAACTACTTAACAGGAAAAACGCAGTTATCTCATTCTTAGTCCTGCTCCATTGTTAATGTTTAAATAGAAACTTTGTACATTCGCCCACTGACAAAGAAATGATCAGTGTATAATTTCAAAAATTAGAATAAATTAGGTTTATTCTAACAGTGAGAAACAGAATAACAACAAAAAACATCCAGAAAAAAAAATGCGTATCAAAAGTTATACATTGATTTGCATTTTAATGAGTGAAAAAAATATTTAATCACTTAGCATTTCTGGCTCCCAGGTGTCTTTTATACAGTTAACGAGCTGGGTTTAGGAGCTCTCTTTTTAAGGGACACTTTCAAAGGGGCTCTCTGTTCTAATCTCAGCTCGTTACCTGTATAAAAAAACAACTGGAAGCCAGAATTGTTGCTAATTGGTACGTGATCAAATACTTATTTCAAATCACAGACGCAATTAATCAATCAGATTCTAAACTCTCCAACATGGTTAGGATTAAAGAGCTGTCTAGGGGTGTCATGGACAAGACTGTAGACCTACACAAGGCTGGAATGAGCAACAAGAACACTGCCGGCAGTTGGTACGATTATTTGCAAATGGATAAAATTCATGTTAAACTCCATCGGTCTGGGGCTCCATGTAAGATCTCACCTCATGGAGTTTTAATGATCATCAGAACAGTAAGGAATCAGACCAGAACTACACAGGAGGATCTTGTCAATGATCTCAAGGCAGCTGGGACCATAGACACCAAGAAAACAATTAGTAACTCACTACACCAAGAAACGTGCCCACAAAACCCTGCTGTACAAACAGTTTGTCAATAAACTCTAAACCCTGCTAACACATGTACAAAAGTTTGAGACATCTACATAAACATAGGAGTGAATTTGAAATGTGTTGCATCAACTCCATCACTCCAAAAGTTTGATGAAAAATTTAAGCAGGTCAGATGAAAAATTAAGCTCTTTGGCATCAACTCCACTCTGTGTTTGAAGGAGGAGGAATGCTGCCTATGACCCCAAAAACACCATCACCAGCATCAAACAACATTCAAGGTGTAAGCATTATTGCTTTGGGAGTGTTTTGCTGCTAACGGACGTGGGGGCAACTTCACACATCAAAGTGACGATGGATGGGAACATGTACCATCACCAAAAAATGGGTCATGGCTGGAATGGCCGAAAATGGACCCAATTTCAGCCCAAGAAAATGCCCAACACCCACCCCAGCCACAACACAGGAGTGGCTCAAGAAGAAGCAGTTAAGTTCAGTTTAAGTTTGTGGAGGGAGCTGAAGGTTTGAGTTTCCAAACGTCAGCCACAAAACCTTGAATGACTTGAAAAGGATATGCATAGAGGAGTGGGATACAATCCCTTCTGTGATGTGTGCAAATCTGGTGGTCAGCAGATACAAGAAACATCTGACCTCTGTGACTGCCAAGAAGGGGTGCCAAGGAAGGGGTCAAATGCTTATTTTACTGAAAATCAAAATTCAAATCAAATCATAACTTTTGTGAAATTTATTTTTCTGGATGTTTTTTGTTGTTATTCTGTCTCTCGGTGTAAGAGGAAACCTACCACTTTGTAAGTGGGCAAACGTCCACAATCAACAAAGGATCAAATCAGTTTTTTCTCTCACTTTATACATAGATAAAAATAAAGATGCACTTATACATAGATAGGAACGCGAATGAACAAAAAGGTTAAACTGTAGTGATAGGACACGCTTTATTATTAATAAGACACAAAAGGTAACAGTTGTCTTTGCCATTGATTATTTAATAAAACACACAACAGGGGGTTACAATAATAATAAACACAGAATGTCCCGAGTTGTTCCCGCTACAATACTACAGTACAATATATAAACCAGAATGCCCTGTGTCACCAGTTCATATTTGTACTGTTTAATTCATATCACCCATTAATTATAAATAATGTATTCACGTACATCTTTTCTAGACAGTATAACAGGTGCTCTTCTATCCCTGTGAACAGCCAGGGGCAGTGTGTGTATGACCTGTACATCTCCTTGTCCTCATATGCATACGCATCTGTGTATGTCAGAATAAATGCACATCATATGGAGCTGTCCGTTTACCAGATGATGACTGTGGTGAGAGAAACACCTGAGCTGTCACTCAAAGTTACACATAACCTTTTCTCATTTTCATTCAGTGTGTTTTTCTCTATACTTTCCTAAACCGTCTACTCCGTTATCAAGGTTGGCTGGTTTCCCCATGGCATACAATGCAGTTTATTTCTTCCCTCAGCCTCCTAATTTAGCTGGATTCCCCCTGGATTTCCATTTTGTTTAGAGTCCGTATTGCCTCCATTGTATGTTTTTTTCCTTTTTTTACCATATACTCGGATTGGGTTGTTAGCTACAGTTCAGTAGTCACAAATAACCATGTGCTCCTACAGAGTCCGGGGGGCAGATCTGCTTTAAAACTTAATTAGTCTCTTCTGTACAGAAAAAGACTGGTTATATAAACATGAAGTATGAGATTAAACACCAAGTGTAAACATGGTGCATGCAGCAGTATGCAAAGTACACCTAATTTCTTTAAAATATGCACATGGGAGAGGTTCTTACAAAAATAGTAAATCACTGGAGTAAAGCTGATTACGTATTTCACTCCATGTGGAAGCTTTTAAAAAGTTAATTCTGGTGTCATTTTGTCCACCTACCAAAAAAAAAAAAGTGTTATTCGGAGCTGTGTAGAAGGCAGTGCCAGGGTTATGGTTCATCTTTGGTAGCCTACTTAGTTGTGAATGTTATCAATATGACTAATAAATGGCATGAAAATCCAACTGCAACTGTGCTATGACATTTATTAAAAAATGCCTAGTAGGAAAGATGGTTTTAACCTCTATTATTTATTACAAATGACAGAAAATCTCAGCACCCATAGTGAGGTGTTTCATGCTGTGTGCTAACAGCATAACTAACATTAGAAATCTAATTAATCTGAGTCAAGCTTTTTACTGTCTAACAGTTACAGTTTATCTTCTTGTTGGTGAAGAAAATTTCTAGTATTTTTTTTGATAAACTTTGTATCCAAATTTTACTCAAGAGACTTTAAAAGATGCTTTTTTACGATATTAGAAAAACAATATCGGCTGTTGACTGTGGGGACTCTCTGACTCCCAACCACCAGAGGGCAGCATCACCGGCGGCGTACTAGCTCTTCGCGTAGTACTTCCGGTGTCACTTCCTGGATCATATGTGTATATAAGCTAGCCTCTATGCTAACCATGTTGCGAAGTATTGTTTGCTTTAACGACTAACCAAATGTTTGTATTTTCCTTTGGTTATGCTTATCGTTTTGATCTTTGCCTGTTTACCGACTTTGATTTCTGCTTAGCGATTATTATTGCTGTTTTTATTTAAATTATAGCAATTTCCAATTAAGTTACGTAAACTGGATCTTAAATAACATTGTCAAATTATTTTGCATCTTAAAATTTTTGATAAGGAAATCTGCCAAATGCTGTAACCGTTGAGTAAAAAAAGTAATAAAAGGAAAAGCATAAAAAGAGTACCTCATATTTTATCTCATAAAAGCACCACTTATTGATTAAGTTTGTGTTGACTGGCTTTATGGAGGTGTTTTTCAATTTTAAAATTTCCTAAAATAAAAGGAAATGCAGGATAAGTTACTCGGGTGCAGGCAGAAATAAAGTGAACTTTTTCTCAGGAGAGTTGGCAAGTGTGTGTTTGTGATGTATAGCTATTGCCAGGAACCCACTGTAGCAACATACCTGCGGTGACGGTCACTCAGGTTTCCAATCCGTGGCCCAATTACTCATTTGCGCTGTGATTTATGAGGCTGATACACCAACTGCTCACTCATTTCCTTAAACACTGAACCACTAAGACACACTCACTTTTCTGGAAACTGGTAGATATCAAAGCAACGTAAAAGAAAAGATTTTTTTAATACACAGAATTAACTATTTACTTTTTTTTTTTAATTCACTTTACTTTGTACATGGTAAAAATAATTATTGTTTATAATTCAGTAGATAATGTACATGGACCTGTAGATTAATAATCTGGAGGAAGTGGTGGTTCATGGTTAAGGTGTTGTACTGCCAACCCGAAAATTGTGGGTTTGATTCCCAGCTCAACCAAGCCACCGCTGCTGGGCCCCTGGGTAAAGGCCCTTAACCCCCAATTGCTCAGTTGTATAAATGAGATAAATGTAAGTCGCTCTGGATAAGGACGTCTGCCAAATACTGTAAATGTACAGACCCAGTGCATTCCAATTAATAAAAGATCAAGATATGTAACTTGATATAAGCACATACATTAAATGAATAGAGACATCATATGTGAATACACACTTAACTATTGTTTATTTGTTAACAGCTACAGTATAAACATGTCAGAACTAAATGCCGTTAATTTGTAGTGGGTCTTAACAATGCCTCTCTTGACGAGTGCCACACATTATTAAACCAATCATTCTGGAATATCATTAATGACCTAAATAAGAATAAATAATATAGTTCTATAATAAAGTTCTATCCTGGTCTGTAGAAATTTCTTCCCTTTCTGACTCAAGGTAAGTAGCTAGTATCTGGGCAGATAAGCTGTGTGAAGATGAATATATGTATATAAATGTAAATGATTGGATAAACCACATCTGTTGAACTCGACTCAAATCATAATAGCAAAACAAAACAATTTTTTTTCTTTTCTCACCTGCCCTTTTTTTTGGGACTTATTGATATGGATAAAGAAACATAAAATAAGAAGAAAAAACTGCAACACAGCACTATTGCACAGAATAATTGTGCTGCATTGCATTTTTGTCAAAAGTGTAATTTTAGTTTGTAGGATCCCATTCAATATTTTGAATCTTATTTAAAATCTAATTGGTTATGGAAACATTTTGGGAAAGCCAAACAAATATAAGTGGGCTTGTTTACAAACTTTTGGACATATATATAAATTTCTATGTAGACCTAAATCCAGCGGCAGGGACGCTGGGGATATGGCATGCACCATGGGGAACCCTGGTTATATACGTAACATACCGATGCTCCGCTTCAGGAAATTGAGCTGCATCAAAACGCTTTGGAAAAGAGATACGTTGGTTGCTATAGCACCAACTTTCCCACTGCTATGTGTGGGGACTGAGTGACGCAGAAATACCCCTTATTGTGTGAAGCCAAGCCAGAAGAGCTTCTGCTAGGAGCTGTGCCCCCTCAGGGGCCATATCCATAGCTTCTATAATTATGAATGCGGGTACACTAGGTCTCCCCCACTTGTGAAAGAAGGTTCTAATTGACCAGTATCTGGGGAGCATTCTCTTGGACCTTAAAGCGGCGAGGAAGGTACCTCTGGAACACTTTTGATTGGCCTGATGAGGTGACTGGACATCGAGATGGTAGGTCCTACCTTTCTTCTCTAAACTGGAGAGGCTCAACCACAGATGCAGCTCAGTGGCTACCATAGCTGCCATAGACTGGCCGATGGCTTTGGCCGTCTTTTGGCCCTAAGATCTAAATCCTTCAATAAATACAGCCAGACAAGAGTGGATCACATGCATTAGGAGACGCTAACATTGTTTGCAGTCGACACTTCACCCACAGGCGGATAACACATTGCAGATTTGTGTCCATGCCCAAGGATACACACACTGCCTAAAATTCTGCCTATCTGTCGTCATCATAAGCTTTCTTTTTGGCAATTTTTCTCTATATTTTTTCACACACACGTAGAAAAATAGCTTATCGAGTTGCCCTGATGTACCTGTCCGTGATGTAACGCTACCTAATTGGTCGGATTACACACGTGCTTTAGGTCAAAAGTTGTAAATAAGTGTTCCTATAGTGTTTCGACGCAGCTCAAGTCCCAGTTATAATTCTGTACCAGTTGCTGTTAAGATTTGTTTATGTTAATTTTTTGTTTACGAAGCATCTCAAATCATTATGTAGGTTCAGCATCTAATCCGTGTTGGAACAAATCCATTGTATAGACAAAAAACCCTAACCTACTATGTTTAAATTGATGATAATATAAACAACAGTGCTACAATTTACTTTAAAAGCTATTCGTTTTGTCGTGATTAATGAGAGATCTTATACCTGGCTCTACAAATTGAAATGCATTTAATTTGCACTCAGTTCAATGCACTTTGTCTAATCATGCATTATGCATGCTCAACAATTTATAAAGGATAACAGAAGGGAAATCTACAGTTTCTGCTGTGTGGATGTTTGTTTAAATGTTAATTTTACAGGGCTCGCAAAATCGCTAGCTTGGCTATTGCGTCTTCCAGTCAGGCTACCTATTAGGCTATCTTATAGGGAGAAAAAATATATTGCAACGCTTTGCATTCTCTCACATATATATTTGGGTAAATCTGTTGTCCATTACTTTTGAGCATTGAGGAGCACTTGCTCTTTACTTTCGAATTCAATTTGTGATTGAATGATATTTTAACTTTAAAATAATGTGTTTTTCATTCAGGCTACCAGAAATTGCGTATCACTAAAGGCAAAGTTAGACTTTAGAAACTTTATTCATGAAGAATCAAATGAAATCTCGCTTCTCTATCTAATCTATAAGAATCATATGAATTAAACCAAAAAAAGCTTTGAAATCAAACCTGTCGAGATTTATTTTCTTTTTTCTTTTTGCTCTCCTATGAAGGTTTATTCTCTCACTTTTACAATCTTTTTTTTGACAATTACACTGGCACATCACAGTCACAAAACTCTTGATAAAATGCAAAAAAGCACATGTTCTTAGCTGAAGTATGTGAATGCACTATCTGACAGAAAATAATGCCAACATAGCTGCCCATTGTTACGAATGTTAACTTTAATTTATACACAGAAAACCATGACTTCATGTCCTTGTTAGAACTGACCAATCAGAGCTCATAAAATGGATAAGATAAATAGTTAGATGCAGTAGGAATCAGTAACCTGGAAGTCAGATTTACCAAAAAGTGGCATCAAGATAAAAAACAGTACTGTAGAATCTTAATGTAGCATGTATTTTATTGCAGAGGACCCAAAAAGTGTTGAATGAGTACACTGAGCCAATGTGGAGTAAGAAGGATAAAAGTAAATTGTAGAGCAACCAAGAAAGAAACCTATTAAAGAAGGCTTTTTAATTAAATGTTATCATTATCTTGTCTAAATTATATGTTTTAATCAATGAGACGTAGGAATGATAAAGTAGGAATGATTATTCTGTTGGTGCCAATGTTCTCTTTCATTATGAGTTTGCGTCTTGATGGTGGATTAACTCATTACTGTGTGTGTTAAATAAAATTAATTAAATGAATTACTTTAAACTGAAACCATGATGAAACTGTGCAATGTAAAAAAAAACACTTTGTATTGACATCTTCAATTTGCAAAGCCTTGTACAACATGACCTACACTTTAAAGACAAATACACAGACTGACACCTGCTAGCTTGGCAACATTTACCAGACTTTTACTGAGCACAGCCCTGGAGAATATCTAAATCAAATAGGAAGCTTTTCCATTAACTATAGCTGGCTATTCTGGCCACCCATTTTAGTGTGAAGTGCAACATCTTAAATGGAGGAGGAAAAAACGAAACAGAAATGAGCAGCGAAAAAAGAAAAGCAAGCTTCTTGCCTCTAGTGCATACAAAATAACACTAAGACCCAGGAAGTGCTGAGCTGTAGCGTTTACTGTTTTTTACATGGTCTTTATCAGGCCATGCTGCAGCAAGCCTGCACAAATCTATTCACCTTGCATAGGGAATCTTTCTTACAAGAGACAGCGCTATGCCACTACATCGCCACATTAACCCGAGGCGCTTAACCTTCTTAACAGACAAAGCAGCAGGAACACAATGGGGATAGGAGAAGACTCTTTGCTTCTGTGTCAGAGCACAGCAAGAATAAGGCATATCCAAGTGCAACCCTGATGTCTGTACAATGTAGGCATTTTACTCGTGAAGCTGATAACACGAGTGAATCCATCCTCTTAAAAGTCGTAAAACCGGATTTAAGAGTGTGTAAGTTTCGTTGGCTTTTAAGATTATAACTTGTCCAACTGTGCAACATGATACTTATACAATCTTGGTGGAATTCTATTAAAAAGCGTTGTATCATGCTCTTCGGTTCAGATGATCTAATAAAGAACCTCTAACGGTTGAAAGGAAACAAAAGAAATACATGTATCATGCTTATGTCATTTTTTATGCTATGTGTTAGGTCTTTCTATGAAAGACCTTGCATTAACTCCCTTGACATGCTGTCTACTATTATACCACCCTTCTTGTCCGGTCTTCTATTAAATTTGCTGGTCTGGAACTGTAAAGGAATTAGTAAACTGTTTTTATTTTAGTGAAATGGATTATGGGATACCATGTCCAGTGATCCTGATCTAGATTCACTGACAAGCCCTGAATCAGATTTACAGACCTTGACTAGGCTTTCATGTATAACATGGCAAAGCTTAAAAGGTTGACCCAATGTGCCAAGGTAGACATGGGCTTGATATCACAGAATAGCTTTGAAGTACTTTTAAAGCCCTTAATATCAATAATTATATTTAACACTTGATATAATTACTTGTTTTATCATATTTTTCAAATCTCATTAAAACTAGATCTGGGTGATGTTATAGTCAGAAGTATAGATGGCCAAAATATGTCAGCTAGCCTTGCATGGTTAAAGTATTTAAATATCTGCCTAATGTATAAATCTTCAAAAAAAATTATAATAACATTTGAATAACAAAAGCGGTGGTCACTTGGTTAAGCAGATGCTGGACCACAGCCATGGCTATTATTGTTAACGACAACTAATCCAGCAGCATTTTCTTGCTAAAGCATTTCTTTTACAACAGAACAAAGCCCTGTCACTCGACTGGCGGCTTCAATAAGCAGTGGTGCCATAGATGAATGGAGTGGCAAAAGAAATCACCTGCCAACCAATTTCCTCGATTCATCAATCTCCCTCGCCATCTTATACACACAGGAAATCAAAAGGCATGATGAAGAATATTGCACATCGGAAAGCCTAACTCTCTTTAGCAACATATTGCTGCTATGTAAGTGGGACGGACATCGATCTATTGACAACTTGTTCTGACATTGGACACAATGGCACAGTAAATCTAATTGAGGGTAACTGCTGCAGGAAATTTCTAAACTGGATTGCAGTTGTAACAGCAAGTCCAAATGTGGTGACATTGCTAGCAGGACAACACTAGCATTTAGACAAAATTGCTACCACAATAACCCTAGCGATAATGTTAATAGATATAAACAGGTGCTTTTATCAGTGACTTGAAAAACAAACTAAATATGTATTTCAACACATCAATGACCTTAGCCGCCGCTAAACAATTTTCTAAAGTTCCTGCTAGCTTCACGGCTACTGATGTGACGTTCATGAACGATTTGGTTATTTTGAACAAATCCCTAATATGACTTATAAACAATGAGTCGTCGGGTAGAGCAATTTTGGTTTTTTTTGTATTGTGCAAAATCTTGTATTCTGTATGTGTGAGTTTTTGTCATGATGGTTGTCACATGATGAACGAGCAACTCGGTCCCAAAGACTTGGGAGCTAAAACTAATCATTTGTCAGAAACGAGGTGGGGTGAGCTAATCGTAGACTAAAGACCCATTAATTTGTTTTCTGTTATTTGGCTGCATTATAGTGTTTTTGTAGCGTGATCAACGTTTACGTTACTGGTAAATGTGTTAGAGAAAACAACACGTAACTTTAATTACATTCTGCTAAAATGAACGAGATGACTAGGAAAAATTATTTGAACAAGACTTAAATGTCTGATTCAGTAAAATAGTCTGAACTTCCCATCAATACAGGCAGTTTTTGGTAGTCCGAAATTAATTTAGGTAGCCAAAATAAAAAAGATTTCATTTTTTAAAGTAGAAGATAGTGAAGGAGACAAAACATCATCAAAACATTTTCAACACACAAAGAACAATCAAATGTAAAATAATAAAATTACAATCATCAATACAAATATTTGGTTCTAACTGAACATCTTATTCCAGATCTCAACGATTTTTGCAACTGTAAAAATTATCATTTAAATTCAGTACTGCCTCTCCCTATACACAGTTTGCACAATAATAAATTAAAACTCAAAGTAAAAGCAAGCATAGAAACGTATATTTTCTCTCTATTCGATAACCCAATTGGATACATTTTCGTGGCCTGTTTGGAAGACACAATAGCCCCGGGAATGTCGGCTCAGCGATTTCGCTGACCGTGCTATTAGGATGAACTGGAACAGCAAATGCACCCAAAACCTCTTTATCTGTTAATAATGTCTGATCTTATTAACACTATTGCATTAGCAAATATACAGTATATTAACAAATCTCTATTGTATTAGCAAAAATATATTAACAAATCTCTACAGCCGGAATCCACAATCTACTGAAAGGTCTTTTTAGAAGTATGAAGATTATTAAAGAAGTAAGAGTGAGATAAAATCTCAAACAGAATATTCAAAAAAAAAAAAATTGGATGTGATGTTATATGTTGACCAAATTGAATATTGTGATATTTGAATATTGTACAGCTTGATAGATTTTTTTTTTAAATGAAGTATATGCTACACCATACTGTATATGTATACAGCAAACATGTCAGACTCACAGGGGATAAAATGAATGCATAAATAAAAAAAATTACCCATCCCTGATATGTCTAATTGCTAGTTTCAACCATGCTAAGATCACACACCTGATCATGCTTTTCGGCCACATTGATCTTTCCCATCAGACCGCAGAAATCAATTCACTGTGCTTGACGATCCACTGTTCTAATGAGTCTCTTAGTCTCATCTTCAAAGTCTCCTGTTTTTGCTAAGGGAATTAAGCTACTCCAACATAAAAGTCAGCTAAATAATAGATTGATACTTGTTTCTCCTGTGTGTGTTTTTTTTTTTTTTTTTGAAAATCCTACTCATGCTAGAATCACCAATAATTCCCATTATTTTTGAAGGTGCTAAGCAGGATGTTAAAAAATCAATATAGACAAGGCTTCGAAATTTTTATAAGCAAGGGACCGTAAAAGTAGTGAAAAAGGAAGGTATAAGAATAAAATCAGGCAAAGTAAATGTCTGTCTGAAAAGCAAAATGGAAAAGTAACAGAGTTGGTACAGAAATGGAAAAGTTATATTTTGCAAAGAAAAGCTGAAATGTCTTAAAATAAATAAATAAATAAACATACATAATGTAAACATACTTAAGCATTCAAGAGCAAATTTAATTAGCATTTTTGTATTTTATTATATTTAAAACATATTAAGTTACGACCAGACATTTTTACTTGGAATGAACTCTATTACTTAAAAATTTTTTTTTAATTTAATTTGATTGAATATAAGGGAGAACGATTTTTGATCACTTTTATCTAATCTTAATAGAGATCAAAAAATGAATCCTCCTGAATCACTTATTGAACAGATCCGAATCTCACAAGTCCTCTGGGTCACTAGAGTAAGTAGGGATTCTGCAGGCATTTGCTATGGTTTTCCACTAAAGGAGAATTTAACGAAACTTAAGAATCCATCGAATCCATGGACTCATAAACTGAGATCTGTTTTACTACTTGGTGAATTCCACAGTTCATATGAATCAGATGAATCTCTTCTGTATCTGACCATGCAAGACATTTTCTCCAACTCAGTCAGCTACTTGCTCCTACAGATACTAGCTTACACTGGGGGGGTCGTCAGGGCCAGAAAGGTCCTCTCTGCTGGCCTAAACACTATAAAAAGCATTGACCTACATTTACAACCTAAATTCTAATATTTGTTCCATAAAATTGTTTTAATGTTTATTCTCTTCATTTCCTAGCGTTTCTCTTGTCTGCACTGCTTCTAGTACGTCTATGTGGATATTAGATTTTTTTTATTCAATCGGATTTCTGCCATGTTAACCTAATCTGCCAAGAGTAGTGGTGCCCGATGTAATTTGAACTATATTAGCAATCGGATTGTTTGTTTCAAATTCGCCTCAATAACTTCAGCATTTTTTGTCTTCTGATTTGGAGCTGCCAGTGATCCAGACCCCATCTCCACCCCGGACCTGTTGGACCCTTCCCTGTGACCTGCTCCAGTGGATGATACATCACCAGGGTGACCAAGGACGCCCCACTCCGCCATAAAGACGTTCCAGCTGTTCTTTAAAGACTAATGATTTAAGTTGCTCACACACACAGTGAAACACATAATTCCTGCTACCTGTTTTTCACCCAAATGAGGATGGGTTCTCTGTTGAGTCTGGTTCCTCTCAAGGTTTCTTCCTATTTCCATCTTAGGGAGTTTTTCCTTGCCACCGTCGCCCCCGGCTTGCTAAACAGGGACAAACTGATTTCTGTTTCATTTTATCTCATAATTTCTTCAATTGTGTAAAGCTGCTTTGTGACAATCACCATTGTAAAAAGCGCTATACAAATGAAACTGAATTGAATTGAATTGATTGGTTAATCAGAGCAAAACTGTTACAGCCAAGTTCAACTAGCAAAACACGTCTGTAGTGATCTGCACACATTAACAGTTAAATTAGAATTTTTACACCCAGAACGACTGACAGAGGGGGAGAAATTGACTTGGTCTCGGACATTATTAAAAATCAATTTTTAACGCGGACTTTTCCAGAAAATTTAGACATCGTCAGCAGAGGTAGCTCAAAGCTAACTAGCTTGTCTTGACTCTGGAAAAAGTTTGTTTCAGACCACTTTCAGACTAGTGCCTATGAGCGGTACCACTGGGTTAGAGCATTTGAATGTATGATGTATTTCATTAAAGTAGATAATGTACATGGCACAGTTGTGGTTGTAGTGTAGAGGTTTGGAGTCGAAACTGGGTTTCCTAAAATGGTTTTCTCCCTCAATATGCGAAATGCCTCTTTTTCTCTGTAATGCCACGCAGTGTTATATTGCATTTTTGTATAGTATTGATTGTTTCTATAATCGCGACGTGATAGTGGTGATATTAAGTGGTGTATCAGTCGGGTAAGTCCCCTCTGAAGGCCCAGGTACCAAATGCACCGCCCGCCACTGCTAGCTAATAACAAAAAAATACTGTAATTTTTACTTTGTATTTATCCATGTTGTTGTGAGCAACAAGGACTCGCTTGATCCGAGTAAATCAAGAGGAGGGTAAATCGGATGAATCCAGATTCGCTCGTCTCTAATTCTCAATCACACACAGTATTTAAAACTGACTCTTGCACATGGGAAAATAGTAAATGACACAACTATATGACTGCTGAATACTTACACAAGCTTTTTGTCTTGTATCATAACTGTTTTTATCTCAAACTGTGATCTTTTTTACTTTTGCTTTAACTTAAATTTTTTTTTTAATACACTGCTCAAAAAAATAAAGGGAACACTTAAACAACACAATGTAACTCCAAGTCAATCACATTTCTGTGAAATCAAACTGCCCACTTAGGAAGCAACACTGATTGACAATCAAATGCTGTTGTGCAAATGGAATAGACAACAGGTGGAAAATATAGGCAATTAGCAAGACACCCCCAATAAAGGAGTGGTTCTGCAGGTGGTGACCACAGACCACTTCTCAGTTCCTATGCTTTCTGGCTGATGTTTTGGTCACTTTTGAATGCTGGCGGTGCTTTCACTCTAGTGGTAGCATGAGACGGAGTCTACAACCCACACAAGTGGCTCAGGTAGTGCAGCTCATCCAGGATGGCACATCAATGCGAGCTGTGGCAAGAAGGTTTGCTGTGGCTGTCAGCGTAGTGTCCAGAGCATGGAGGCGCTACCAGGAGACAGGCTAGTACATCAGGAGACGTGGAGGAGGGCGTAGGAGGGCAACAACCCAGCAGCAGGACCGCTACCTCCGCCTTTGTGCCAGGAGGAACAGGAGGAGCACTGCCAGAGCCCTGCAAAATGACCTCCAGCAGGCCACAAATGTGCATGTGTCTGCTCAAATGGTCAGAAACAGACTCCATGAGGGTGGTATGAGGGCCCGACGTCCACAGGTGGGAGGTTGTGCTTACAGCCCAACACCGTGCAGGACGTTTGGCATTTGCCAGAGAACACCAAGATTGGCAAATTCGCCACTGGCGCCCTGTGCTCTTCACAGATAAAAGCAGGTTCACACTGAGCACGTGACAGACGTGACAGAGTCTGGAGACACCGTGGAGAACGTTCTGCTGCCTGCAACATCCTTCAGCATGACCGGTTTGGCAGTGGGTCAGTAATGGTGTGGGGTGGCATTTCTTTGGATGGCCGCACAGCCCTCCATGTGCTCGCCAGAGGTAACCTGACTGCCATTAGGCACCGTGATGAGATCCTCAGACCCCTTCTGAGACCATATGCCGGTGCGGTTGCCCCTGGGTTCCTCATAATGCAAGACAATGCTAGACCTCATGTGGCTGGAGTGTGTCAGCAGTTCCTGCAAGACGAAGGCATTGATGCTATGGACTGGTCCGCCTGTTCTCCAGACCTGAATCCAATTGAGCACATCTGGGACATCATGTCTCGTCCACCAACGCCACGTTGCACCACAGACTGTCCAGGAGTTGGCATCAGGAGCATGCCAAGGCGCATGCCCAGGCGTTGTAGGGAGGTCATACAGGCACGTGGAGGCCACACACACACACTACTGAGCCTCATTTTGACTTGTTTTAAGGACATTACATCAAAGTTGGATCAGCCTGTAGTGTGTTTTTCCACTTCAATTTTGAATTTTGACTCCAAATCCAGACCTCCATGGGTTAATAAATTTGATTTTCATTGATAATTTTTGTGTGATTTTGTTGTCAGCACATTCAACTATGTAAAGAACAAAGTATTTAATGAGAATATTTCATTCATTCAGATCTAGGATGTGTTATTTTAGTGTTCCCTTTATTTTTTTGAGCAGTGTACATAACATGTCTCGCATATTGGAATTGCCTGTGATTGTTTAAGAAACTTTTGCTACTCTTTTTGCATCTGTTTCAGTCTGTTTGTTGTGACTCAACTGACTGGTATAGTAATTTCCTGGTGGGAGTAAAGCCTTTTTTTATGTAATAAAATTATATTAGAATTTCAATCATGCTTCAGTCTGAAATACAAAAATCCTGAGGTATGATAAACAAAGTACAATTTTTAGCTATTTTTGAATGCTGTGTATACAGTGCAGAAATTTACGCTGTAAAAATATACCATGATTGCTATAATGTCATTATCTATGTATTTTTATATGTTTGGAATCAGAATATGTCCTAATGATATTAATCATTCTTCCATGTCTACATTACTACAATACTCCAAGTCCCTTGTCTTCTCTGTCCCAACTTGCCTGATGTATAAGATGCTTCCCTGCTGGTACAATCATTTAAGCAGTAGGTTAAAGGTGCCTGCAGTGTCTCTGTCATGCAAGTGGAACTACTTAGTGGGAAAACCTTCACTTCCATTCCTTACATTTCTCTCTAGTGTAATTCCAATTTCCAGGTTTTTTTCTGCACGACTGAACCTGAATGGTATCAGTCAAGACGTATCACAAATTTGTCTTCCTGAATTAATTTTACACAGCAGAAAGTATAATGTCTTAATGAGTTTTCATTGCATACGGATTGCAAATAGATATCTTTTGTCAAGGTCTCGTAGGAATAATGTGGCAGAAGGGTTTCATGTGACAGGGCCTGTCAGTCTCAGCAAAGAGGACTCGGAGTGTCCTGCTTGTCATTTGTGAGGCGTTATCTGTATAATTCGATGCATGGAACAGATAGAGCTTGCACAAGGATAAACACATTATCAAGGCATGAGTCGGAAATGTAATCACCGTGCAATGGACAACAGATGAGATGGGGGTGGAGAGGTGAGAATAACCCAAGCAAACGTGGGCTCTGTCACGAATACAGAGATATTAATATGACAAGCGGCATTAGAATCAACCAAACAGCCTGTTGTCATATACTAAATAAAAGTATATTTCAGCTTACCGTTTAATCATTGTGCTGACTGATCATCTGGAAGTGTCTGGATTATAAAGCTATGCGTCTTGTAACAGCAGAAATAAAAAAGTGAAGGCAAAGATTGTCAGCTTTAATTTGCGGGATTTTCATCCTAAAGACAAATCAACCAGCTGGATCTTATAGCATTAAATGTGGTATCCCAGCGGGGATGATGTTGAAGGTTAAAATCCCAGGGCTAACAAACTGCCACCACATTATGAGATTGTAGTTTGCTCTGGATAAAGACCAATGTACCAATGAGACCACTGAGAAAATGAGCATAACAACCACAGGACTGTGCTCCAAAAGTCTACGTTTTTATCAAATATTTAAAAAACTGTAATATTGTTTTATGTTTATCCTATAGTGTGATTATTATCCCTGAAACATGTGTAGACTTTCTTCAAATCGATTGTACTGTGAACATTGATGAATAAAACTAAACATCATGTTAAGCATATCCAACCCCTGCTGTGAGCTTTTGTCAGCTGCCATGTTGTTTATTTAAAAAAATTGCAACTATCTAATGGTACTGGATGTCTAATATCTAATGTCTAATATCTGTCACTTTAATACGGGCAGTGGTGGTTTACACATTCAAGTCGCTGGGTGGTTGATTGTAAAATTTGGGCTTAAGCCTTGACAATGGCAAGTGGTTAAGGCTTTGAGCAAGGGTTACTCTTTGCTTTATTGACTCTTTTATGCGAAGATATACACTTAAGGACAAACATGAAGTTCCATTAGTGATTTCAATTTGTAAATCAAAATAATAAACAGACATTTGTGCCAAAAACCCTGAAATTGAGTATCCAGGAATAAATCAACCTTGGTCTTATTTTTCTCTATTCGCAAGTCTGCCTTAAGTTATTTGCAACAAATAACCCCATGTGGATATGATTATAAAATAAAATCCGATTGCCTCTTTTCTGCCCTTTTATTGGTGTTTATTTAGGCATACAGCAGCAGAATTAAACTAAAAAAGCGGCCCAGTGCGTTTTGTTTTTAGAACTGTTGTATTATTCTGTACATTGTTTAATTTATTTATTTGCTTAAATAAAAATTTTATAGCCATTAAAAACACTTCACACACATTTATTAACTACATTGCGAAAGTGCTTAAACACTATCTACCCTTCATTCAACCAGAATGAATATATAAGGGGAAATATTCCTCATCTTAGTGTATTGCTGATTTAACAAGTCATCTGAAGCTATAGAAGAGAACCAAGTAAGCTTTAATACCCTCTTCAGTATAATCTCTGCTACTTAGGGAAGATCATTTACCATTCCCAGGTACGTAATCTTTAACCACAGTAAGAGGAGATATCTAAGAGTGTTATTGATTAACCAGACTCCAGACCTCCATACTGCATTCCAGAGGTCGATGAACTATGTCGGATGGTGTAGAGAACTTCAGAACATCCGGCCTGTTCTTTAGAACTCCATCTACTATTGTCAAGAGAGCCTTTAGGAAATGTTAAGCAAGCACAAAGTGTTGTTCTAACCTCCTGGGTGTTTCTTTAATAGGCTTCTAAAGTGTAACGTTTCTCCACGGGCAAGGTAGACGAAACTGAGAAATCTCTGAGCAGAATCTGGCAAGCGGGAAAACGGAATGTTTAAGGATGACTGATGGCAGTGATGCACTGTCAAAGACTGTGGCACACATTGATTCTCCAGACAAAGGCAGTAAACAAATCTGTATAATACCAGAAGGACATGAAACAAGTCACATCTCGAAAGGATATTTTAGAGAGAGGATGATAGGGTTTGGAGAGTGATAGGGTTTGGAGTTTAGGGCTATTGTTGTCGGTTGTTTTATGACTTACAGCCAACCATGTTTAAAGAGCTTAGACAATAATGTGAGATGAGGAGGTCTGGGGTGGAGGTGTTTAGTGGTTTTGAGTCAGAGTCAAAACTTAAATGCAGGACATTTAAGTTTTTCCATTCCAACCAGAACACGCAATGTCTTTATAAATCTCAGAGGCTTTGTGCACAGGGGCATTGTCTTGGTGGAACAGTGTTTGGGATTTTTCCACACACTCTGAGCAGATAAGGGTCAAAGGCCTTGCCCAGGGGATCGCCATTGGCATCTTGGTGTTGCTGAAAATTAAACCCATGATATTTCAATCAGCAGTCACCACAGAGCTACCACTTTTCCCTTTCCTAGTTAAGAGACGTTTAACGCTACGTAATAGGGACACAGCCTCAACGTTTGCTACTAGGACCAATAATCCCACCTATTTTTGTTTCCAACAGCTGGAGTGGATTTATAGTAAATGCTGGTAAAAATACAAGCTTATGAGTAACTAATATATGTTATAAAAACTGGTCTAGTTGGGTTTAGTTGAAGGAACTTATTTTGAAACTATGTTAAAATAGTGCCTTTCAAATATTTTACCTCAGGGTGTTAAATAAATGGTCAAAAAAATAGCAGTGAACCAGCAGTTCTTAAAATGGCTTACAACAAAACCAGAATAGCAACACACCAGCATTCAGCAGCAAATTAATGTCAGTAATGAGTCAGGCCAGCGGAGGTGGATCCATAATTACAACCACTTAAATATGAAAAGGGGTTCTGGGGTTTTTTTAGAAATATGCAGCAAATTATTTTAAACCGATTTAATACAGACTCCAATAGTGGCAATACGACAGGCATTAAAGCTAAGTTAACCTCAAAGTGCTTTTTTTATTTCTTGTGAAAAGAATTTTTATATCTTAAATATGGCATGGAATCAGGGGTTAATTAAAAATCCTACCGGTTAAATGTAAAGCATGTCTTTAAAATGACCCAGCTCAGAATGCCTGTGATATGCTTCGTTTTAAGCAGGTCAAATTCTTCATGACAAAATGCTTCATTATTTCCAAACCACAGATATTTAGAAATAAAAAGAATTCACTTATTTAAAATCATTATTTTTAGCATCTAGCATTTAAAATTGACATGGTTGTAATTTCTTGCTATAGTGGTTACACAGCCTTAGCTACATTCCTGGTTCTAACCAGACATATGTGTGTGTGGGATTGTTTTTTTTTTCTAAATAGTACAGTCACTATTTTTGGCCCCACTGTCCAGGATATATTTGAAACCAGTGGCCGAAATGAAACATATGTAATTTCTGACCAGGCTTTCGGTAAGTAGGAATGACGGATCAGGTCATCAGATTTGTAAGTAAAAAACACCTTAGCACACATAACCTTTAGATACAGCCTAGGATTTCAGTCCCAACACATACAGTATTTTTAGTTACAGATGCCCTATGAACCTTGTTGGCAGGCTCCTTCTTTTTAAAAATAAGAAGACAGAGAAAACAAAATACCCAGAAAGATCTGCTCTTATTTAACCATATTTAAATCTGTATATGTTTGGAGCAGAAATTTTTTATTCAATATAATGCGCAATTAGACTTATTTCTGTTATTATACCACTGAGCAATTGGGGCTTAAGGGCCTTGTTTAAAGGGCCCAACAGTGACAACCTGGTGGAGCTGGGACTCAAAGTAAAGCTTGAATAATTGATGTAAAATAGAAAATATATTTTTTATTATTACTGTGTATTTCTTAAAATATTAGAACATTACATTATCTTACATTCTACATTATATTTATAAAAACAGAAATCTCGTATGACCCTATTCATCTTCATCTTCATCGAGCCTCTGTTTTGTTACCACATTCCATTACAACCTGTATAGCCCTGTCAATCACGTTCTGCAATACCCTTTAATGCCATGTTTAGTTGGATAGGGCTGTTCCCAGGGGTCAATTGCAGACACGGTGATGATCATGGTCATGACCGTATACAAAAAGTAATCACTATAATATATACACACTGCGATAGTATGTTTCTCTAATGCTGGCCTGGAGGGATGGAAGCGATTCCTACAAAAGATATTTATTTGATTAACCCCACGTAAAAACCATTCAATAAACCGCCATCTTCCGGGAAGTCTCTACTTCTATTAGAAAAACAATATCTGATTTGCAGTGACCCTTTTCACGAAAGGGACAAGTGGACCCAAACCGTACCAGCAAAATCCAGCAGATCCATTCACCCAGGGGGTCAAGTATTCAGGCGTACTTTACTCCTCCTCTCTTGTTTTTTGTTCATATGCACTCACTCACTCGTTGAGAAGATGATAAAATGACTCATTTGACCAGATCATGTTTTTTTAGCCCCTGTGGTTTATCTAATGCTGAATTTTCCAACGTGCCTTTTTTTGTTATAAAGATCTTTACGCATAGCAAACCAACTTTAATTCAGAGACGCTTAACAATTCGATTATGATTGATGTATAGTAGATTTATGCAAATATACAGTCTGGTCATCCTTTGTGTCACTATTTGTGTTTTTCTTCCGACTTAAGCACCGCCTATGTTTGTGTATGCGATTTCTTTACTGTGTTAGAGAAAATCTAATAAAGAAATCTGAAATATTACTGTTAACTGAATTTATATACATTTGTTTTATATAAAATAAAAACATGTGGTATACATATTGCATAATATCTTGCAGATACAGGTTGAAAAACTTAAGTACGTATTTACATCAAGTGTCAAAATAGGAAAATGGTTGTTGGTGCCAGACCAGCTGGTCTGAGTTTTTCAGAAACTGCTGATATTTTGGGATTTTTACAAGCAACACATACTTTGGGACAGCAAACTAATTCAGTGAGTGGCAGGTCCACTGGCACGAATGCTTAGTTGATGAGACGGGTTTAAGAAAATGATGTCCCATAAAGCACAACAAAGAAAACAATGAAGCGGATCGCACCAAAACACCACATTAGCCTGAGAAGCTAAAAACTGTAAAATGTACCAGATAATGTCTTTTTGGGTTAAGATTTAGTTTCTACATATTAATATGACTTTTATATATCATTTTGTTTTAACTTGATTATATTGCACATTGTCTGAGGATTTGGCCAAAAAATCATCATGTGGCTTCATAAATAATTTTGCCAAGTAAGATGTGATCCTGAATTAACATCCTTTGTTGATCCTGAACCTTTTTTTGAACACAAACAAACTAAAAATCTTTAACTGGGTAAATGTTAAAAAATATCTTATTGGCTGAGACGGTATTTCATTGACGATTTTACTGACGATTCCAGGAATAACAATGAATAAACAAACTATATCAAAAAATAATTGATAATAGACCAGGAACAACATTAGTGAATTTATTGATTTTTTATGGCTGTATTGATTATAAGGATTTAACCTGTAAAACTGCACATGAACATTTTTAATATAACTAAAACCACAATCTTTTAAAATTTATTTAAAAAATTTACTTTCTATCCAAGGCTGCACACCTAAATACATTTAACTGCACATATAGAAAACATCTATATTTGGCTATAAAATAGAGGGAAATGTTCACACAGTAACAAAACCGCACGTAAATATTGTATGATTTTTTTTCAGTACATCATGTAATGTATTACAGATGTGATTGAAGTATTTAATGTTTTTTTCAATTAAATAAATATATTTTTTATTTTATATTTTCATTTACAAGGAGGGAAAGATTTAAAATGGAATGAGGCGAATTTGATCGGCACACTGATGATATCAAATGGTTATAATTTGTGGATTAAACTGTTGATCCAAGATTAAGAAAGGATGTTAATCCAGGATTACATCCTACTTGGTAAAACCATGCCCACCTCGTAAAACCACACATTCAGTCAAAGACTTTTTTAACTAACATCCTTCAAACATAAGTGACTTGTAGTAGTTTAAAGAAGGATTTAGTAAATTTTCTCCAAAATAAAAAAATACTACACAGGTTATTAAACATATGCCTAAACTAATCCACCAACCAGTTGAGCTCATATTTAAAATAAAAGAACAAATACAGATAACAATTCCAATATAGTCCAAAATATATCATAATTATAATAATTCTTACAAATTTGTCCTATGTGTTAATGTATAATAATGTATATAACACCAATAGTTCGTTCTACAGACTCAATAAATCCTTTTTTATATGAAATAAGAAATATTTATTGGAAGTTTTTTCAACTTTAGTTGACTTATCTTGAAATTTGTATGCGTTTAGTTCAGTCTCTGATGTTATTTAAAGCTTATGCCTATTTCTGTTTTAAGACTAAAGCAAATAAGTGATTTCTTCCAGCTACTTTTACTTCTGATCTGCGAAGTCTGATTCCATCTTTTCAGGAAAATACTCGCAAGCATAAATACTATAACATTTGGAAGGCGTCCTTATTCAGAGTGCCTTACATTTATCTCTCTTATACAACTGAGTGGTAACCCACTATCATCCGGTCAGCAGTCCAGTTACCTCTCTACAGGTACACAGCAATCAGGTTGTTGTTCTAGTTTGTAATCAACACATTTAGAATTATTACTAGTTGGAAAAAGGAAAATGAAATGCTACATAACTACCATGAGTGGTATTATTATACCAATTTATCATGCTGTAGCTCCTGGTGCACCTTCATCTCCATGTCAGCGGATATATTACATTTCATAAACACCAGTTTAACTGCAACAGTTTGCTGTATAGAAAGTATAGAAATATAGATTACTGCAAAGCAATGAAGATCAGACCTTGAACACTTGTCATGGATGAAAAGTTTATCTCTCCCAGTCTCAACTAAGCAGCCAATCAGACGCTGCAGAGAAATCAATTGATAATTTTAAATGATTTTTTTTTTTAAATCTGTCACACAAGCCATAATTAGTCAAGGCACAAGATGTTATAGTGCAAAGGGGGTGCATTAAGTTGATTTTCCTCAAATATTTCCACTGCTAACACACAAACATGACATGAATAAAAATGATTAGATTTCTGCTTTCCTGTACCAAAACATACTATGGGTAATAAAAGGGTCATTTGGCATTGTTGAAGGCACAGAGATGCTGCTAGAGATCAAGGCCTGTAGGACAACATGTGTGTACATTAGGGGTCTGCTACGTCATTCTTTTACACAGTGGGTGAAGCTGTAATTTGCTGATTGGTCAGTTGGATTGTCTCACATTCGGTTCTTACTCACAAGTTCAAGAAAGGGATAAAAGAGGATTGTAATTAGTGCTCTGTCTCTTTTTTTGTGCTAGCTCATTTTCCGTTTTTGCTCTATATTTTCTCTTTTTCCTTGCTCTCTTTGGGGCTCTCTTCTTAAAGCTCTGCTTACTCTCTCGCTCTCTTTCTTTCTTTCTCTATTTCCCTCTCTCTCCTATTCAGGTAACATTTTACATAAATGCTGGATACAATTAACCATCTATGTTTTTCTTTTTTAATCTATTTTGTAACAAATTCAAGTGTAAGCATAGAAAAATATAGTCATTAAACCATTCCAAATATGAATTATGTGCTACCTAAAGCAATACAATATAATCAGTATATAGCAACGCTCTTAAATATATTTAGCTATTATAACTGCGCTTATCTACATCATTGGTATAAGTGGCGGTGTTTGATAATAGACAAGAAAATTCTTTCGTCCTTCGTCAATCCTACAGCTTGAGCCGTAGGCAAACCACCCTTACAATGTGTAGAACTCCAAATGATACTACATGCTATTAAGGTATGTCAGGTACGAATACATTTAAAATGCATATTACGAATTTATATCTGATTCCTCATGTAAATGTTAATCCAAATCAGTTTTAACAGCCAGAACCTCCTGATACATTGCTTTATAACACAAATGATTCATGACTGCAGTACACGAGAACCATATATGATTTTCAGCATGTGTTTGTGCGTGTCACTGCAGACTAAATCACAGAAAATGTCCGGTACATGCTGTTCTAAGTGGTCTACAGTTCTTTTTTTAGCACAAATTGATCTATGGACTGTGAAAGCGATTGCAATGCCAGCTGTATTTAACGCTTTAAACAATCTACTGCTGATATTGGTGCATCTGGGGAAGTTAGAGAAGTCAGTCTGTTGTATGAATTTTAATTGGGTTAATTTTCAGACAGTGTAGAAATCAATAACGCGACATGGGACAGATGGTATAAACTCGGCTTGTGTTAAGATAGGACCTCATAGTAAGATGTCATTTTTGTTTGGCTTCAGTGGATTCTTTTTTACACAACCAGACGCAACAGCTCCACTAATGGTCGCTGGAAATAAAACATAGTATGAGGAAATCAGGTAGTAGCTTCATTTTTTCAACCCAGTTTTTGGACCTGTGTAGTCTATTAGTGATAGTCATGTCAGGTCATCAGCAGTGATTAAGTGAGCAGGTGTGGAGTACAGACGTGGGGTGATTAACCCGACACAAGTGTGTTCAAATCTGTCTTCAAGGCAAATTTAAAAAGTACAAAATATGTTTTGTTTTGGTTGCCGCTTGAAACGATGTGTTATTTAAGAGTTTTGATATTTTCCTTATTGTTCTGAAAATAGGAGACAGTATAAGAAGGAGATGTAGTACAAAAGTCAAACATTTTCTACTTTTATTTTTCTGATAACACACATAGTAATAATGTCAACTGATAGATGTATAAGTGAATCATAAACAATCACTAATGAACAATTGTATGTAAAATGCTCTAAAAGTTTTGGTTTCTTGCCTCTGGCCTGCATTAGGTGGGGACTCTAAATTCATAGATATCAAATTGAGTGTTTTAATGACTGTTTATTATTGTCTTTTCTGTTGATATTCTGTAAAGCTGCTTTAAAACTCGATCCCCATTGTCAAAGGTGCTATATAAAAAAAGGTGACTTGACATCACTGTGCATGACATGCATTAATTTCCTATAGTATTTTATGGGAGCCTTAATTCTTATTACCTGTGACTATAAGGAAAATATATAATAATATATTTTGTGGACCACACAGAGTATATTATAAATGTAACACAGAGTGTGTTACACAGCAAAATCTGATATATTCAAGTATTATCCTAATTTTAACCTCAGAAATGTGTTTGTCATTCATGATTACATTGTGAAAGGGTAGGTTTTACAAACTAACACTAGCCAGCTAACTAAGCTAGCTAACATAACTCTACTGTATGTGTGTGTGATTTATGAGTATTGTGTGAAGAGTGTGTTTATCCTCTATTATCAAAAGTGCCTATTTTATACTTTGCAAAACTAGCTAGCCTAAACAGACAGACAGACAGACATATAGATAAATTTTCATAATATGTAAAAAAAAAAAAAGTTTAAAAATGAATAACACATTAGATAATTCTTGCAACCAAATTATACTTAAAATTATTTTTTTTTTACCAACATTTAAATTTTTATTTATTTTAAAAAAAAAACATTAATTCTAACACAGGTCATGTTTGACCCACTTTTAAAAAAACTGTAAAGTCCAGTCACTCATGGGTCACTAAGGGTTAAATACTGTCTACTCACTCTTTTTGATGTAATGTATTCATCTTATATTATTGCATTTTTAATAGTCAAACTCTTTTGGGGGTCAGGATTAAATTTAATAAGCAGTAATACATAGAGTGAAAAATGATATTAAATAATTAAAAATTTTGTACAACGTTTAACAGTCTATTAAATTTAATAATTAGAAAAAAAACAAAAATATGTTTTGCAGTACTGGTAGACTTCGGCGTGACTGAAGAAATTTAATCAGTTTTATTTTTTTATTTGTTTTTTATAAATGTATTATCTTAATTTATGCATATTTGTTTATAGCATTTGTATTGTCTTATTTTTTTTTAAGAATTCATAACCAGATGAAACCTGAATAGGTTAAAAAAAAACTTTTAACAACTTAAGATCATCCTAATGTGTTTTTAAAAAACTCCTACAGCCTGAAAAGACTGAATAATTTGACATATTTGTCATCCTGTTTCTTAAAGCTACCCACGTTTAAATCCTGAGATTATGTGAGTATGTTGGCTTTTCAGAATCTGCTCAACTGCTTTGTAGATAAAGCCGACACTGACAGTTTTATGAATTATTATTATTATAACTATCGTCCCTGCCTCACAATCAGCCGGGAAACTAAAAATCTGACATATGACACAGCTTCTTATTTTATATCCCGACAGCACAGCATAAAGTATATACCCATGACTAGAATGATCGATTCCTGCTGATATACAGCAGTGTTTGTGTGTCCTAATAAGAACAAACATGTCATCTGGCAACACATCATGCAGGTGTACATTCAAATAAAGTACCCAGGGAGAACTCTATATAACCGATTTATACAGACACAGACAGACTGGATTGGATTCTGTCTCGCTTTGGACTATAATGGATGACCAAGAGGTTTCTGGTTAAAGTTTTATAGAAACACAAAAAGACAACAATATCAGAAAATATATAAGACATAGATTAATGCAAGATTTGCCGCTCAGCTCATGAACTCATACATGAGAAATTAAAAGAAGGGTAAAAGATATAATTATAGCGGCTTAGTCTTTTCCATGGCAACATGTGACAAACCCCACACTATATATAAAGTCATCTTTCTAAGCGCCTTATTACATATAATGAGGTCCTGGTTCCACCCAAAAAAAAAGAGCCAGAGGGCCAAAACACTTGCACAGCCCTAGCCACACACTGGCTCATTAATAAATTCCAACTGACATGCATATTAAGACAAGACACCAGGGGACGGAGACAAAAGAAGACCGTGCCTAGTATCCCTCTGCATACAGTTAAAAACCATTGGCCATTTTGTTTGATTATCAGCCTTCTATGTATTAATGAAATAATACATACATACTTTATAAAGACAAAAGTATTGGGAAACCTGAGCATTTCATATGTATTTTTTTGTACTAGTTCTAGTCCAGATTTTGTTCTACTTTCACTCCTAGAAACCATCACATTTTGGGAAATGTTTTCCAATAAATTGTGAAACTTGGCTGTGAAGATTTCATCATTAGCCAGAATAATTACTAATGTTAAGTGGGTAATGTTGGTCTGGGGTGCAACTGGTGTTCCAGTTCATCCAAAAGGTGTTCAGTGGGGTTAAGTCCTGGCTCTGTGAGGGACACTCGAGTTGTTAAACTTCATGGATTTGTGCTTCATGGAATTGTCATGCTGACAATTTTAATGCTCAAGCATATAGAGACATCGTAGACCAGGGGTTTCCAAACTCGGTCCTGGCGAGCCGGTGTCCTGCAAGTTTCAAGATCTTGTACCTAGGAAGATCTTGGTTAGTTGGTTCAGGTGTGTTTGATTAGGGTTAAAGCTAAACTCTGCAGAACACCAGCTATCCGGGACACCCCTGTCCTAACTGTTTGTGTTCCTAGAATCTTTTGGTTTAGCAAAAAGACAATTTTGAGTGTGCCCACAAACCTTTTGCCATATAATATGGCGATACCCTCAATAACCTTTATCTTGTAACTACACATTCTCTTTTTTCACAGCTATCCAATTACATTAATAATAAATTGCAGTCGATTTAAGCCAGAGTTGTGAAGATATATGTTGCAGTTCAACTTTTATGTCCATTATTTATGCCCTATTTTAGTCGTCATTGCTTATTTTAATTATAGATTTTACACAGATTAATTTGGTAGACACTCATTCCAAATGGAATACCGCAGAACATAAATCAATATTTAAATGATTTACACATTTGTACCTAAAGTTTGAAGCATTGAGGTGCTTTTTTTTCACACTTTTGATAACAACCAGCACAGCATAAATATTGACACGTAGTTTAAGCAAAGTTCTAATTATTGTTTTTTTTTAAAACATTCTATTGATTTCCAAATTAAAACTTTACTGTTTGACAAGTAGTTTTAAAAATATTACATATATTGTTGATAAAAGTCAATTAACTTTAGTAAAAATGTTTTTTTTTAAAGGATATTTTTACACACCACTCATTTAATGGTACAAATAATATTAATAGTCATGTGAATAAATATACATTAAACACTTCAAAAATAATAGCAAGGCAAGTGTTTTGTGGAGTACAGTATTGTTGCTTCATTGGAGACATAAAGGACCACAAGCCCCTAACCTGCTCCAATGGTTATTATTATAAACGCTTTTATATTTTAGACGATTAAAACCTTTTACTCTTTTATTGTATGTGTATCATAAAGATCCCAGTAGCGTAATGGTTAAGGTGTTGGACTGCTAATTGAAAGATCAGGGTTTGATTCCCAGCACCAAGTTTTCACTGCTGGGCCCCTGAGCAAGGCCCTTAACTTCCGAATGCTTAGTTGTATATGTCCCTTTGGATAGAGGCGTCTGCCAAATGTCCTAAATGTAAATCTATACAGGATGCTTTATGTTACAGATAAAGTTTCTCGTCCTAAATTCACTTCACTCATATAGCCATTAATGTTATCAGCCATATCCTCTCTACACACTTTGCTCAGCTAACATTAAGGCTTTTTACTCTGCAATCATCAGCTGGATATATATACACTTTACTTCCTTAGTTATTTTCGAAATTAGATCAAGTTCTGTCTTGCAAGAAATAGTGGGTTGCTTTAGTGGAGACATCCGTCCTTATCCCTATCAAGTTCAGAGGTATCTGCCTGCTGTGCCCCAAGATCAGATTTCTGTCTACATCCTTGCAGTCCTAATTTCCAGCTGCTCTCATTATAAATTCATCTACAGAGCAAGATGTCCATGTCAAATCACCTTTACTTGGGGAACTGCTTTCCACTTCAGCGCCATCAACAGAACTGTATTGGTTTGGAATACACAGCTATTTCAGCTGGGCTCTCAACTGTCTGTGATCCGCTTCTGCCTGACCGCACAACCACTAAGCTAAGCACTTATGCTTCACTTGATGTATCAATCTCATTGTCTCTAGATCATCTGATTATTAGTGCAGATAGAGAAAATCATGGAAGGGTGTTGGAGTGGAATGATATAAAAAAATCAACATGGTACTGTAGCTATGAAAACAGTGTAATTCAGCAGTGCCTTTCACGTCTATCTCAGTGTCTGCATCCTTGGACATTACATTTCTTGTAAGGCAGCAGTCAAAATCTCATTATTCAACTATTTCTTTGGCTGATTTTTGGCTGTTTCTGTAATGTAGCTGTAATGGTATGCTGAAATTATAAGATAATATAAGATTTTGTGTTAGATGTGTTTTATGTATTTTGTTTTTTTATATATTTTTAATTTTATTTTATATTTGTTTTGGTTTTTAATTTGTTATTTCGTTTCAGATTGTGTTCTTTTAGTTATAGATTTATTTTGGTTTTAGATTCGTTTTTTTTTTTAAAGATTTAAATTTTTTTTTAATTTGTTATTTTGTTTTCTAAATTTGTTTTCAGCTTTGTTTTTTGTTATGAACTTTTCAGCCATCATAAAGAATAAACCATCATAAAATGCCAAGGAAAAGTGTGGGTCCAGAACTTAACTTTTGAGAAGGAAACACTAAATATTCCCTTTTATAATCATATATATGATGTCATATAAGAGTAGAATAAAAATCTATTTAACTTCTGTACTGCATATCATCCACAAAGTCACAAATAACCTGGAGTCTACAGCATATCAAAGGACTCGGCGCTATAGTTATATGAGGTCATATAACTATAATAGCTGCATGGTGCACTAACTAACACACACACACACACACACACACACACTGTTTCTTATCTTGCGGATCAATCTGCTAGTATGTTTATAGCACATCCTAGCCCTAGACAGAGTTGAATATTTCACCATAATTCAACTATGTCTTTTTTTATTTAATATTCATGCAAACCTCAACATCAGGCTGGTTGAGGGTTTTAATATTCAGATTTTTTGCGATATCTAATGCACACTCATTTTAACTTATTCCCATTCATGTGTACCTCTGTGTATTATGTGCAGCAAAGCGAAGCACAGTGGGGGTAATTTACTTAACAGCTTCCCCACACACGGCTCTATCCTACTTACTGTAGCTACACACTGGGCTTCTCCACAGCTTGTAGATACACAGGAGAAAAAAAATCTCTTTCTCAGCAGGAACGCAGCAACACATATTCTAACATCTTACCCGTGACTAGGGTTACATGAAAACTACAATGTGAACAAATTTTAAGTCCATTTCGGTCTGGTAAATAAGGGCATACTTTGTTTCTTTCGGTCAGTAAGATATATAGAAAATGGAATCAAATACTTTATGGAGTAATTGGTATATTTCTGGAGTAATTTGTCTTCTTTCAAAAGAAATAATCACTAAAAAATCAATACCAATCTCTTCTAATTAATTACCTTTATTCTACATATAAAGCAATTTTTTGATGGGGGTGTTCATTATCTGGATGGATCCACCCCTGTTTGAAATGTTTTGATAAGGATGAAAATGCTGGAAAAAAAAATAATCACATGTACCTCTAATTCCAGTTACACAAAGATTTCTTCATGAGATTAAAATGACATTGTAACAATTTGATGCTATTTTGGTTGTTTGTAGTAGGTCCTGTAATACAATATGCTGTTAATCTGTCAAAACCATTATATACAGAATAATTATTTGCACCTGTCAAACACACTTACTAACATGCTTATAAATAATACACTACACAAACAGAAGTATTGGGAAATGTGACCTTAACAGTTGATTCCGGATTTAATCCAAATCTTACTTCTATATTAATCTCCACAAGGCTTTTCAATAGATTTAAAGCATGTGGGGATTTGCTCATTCGGCAATCGGGTGAGAAGGTCTGGGAAAGTGGTGGCTCATGGTTAAGGTGTTGGACTACCAAGCCGAAGATTGTAGATTCGATTCTGAGCTCCACCAAGGCACCACTGCTGGACCCCTGAGCAAGGCCCTCAACCCCCAATTGCTCAGTTGTATAAATTAGATACATGTAAGTCGCTCTGGATAAGAGCGTCTGCCAAATGCTGTAAATGTAATGTAAATGTAAGGTCTGGGGTGCAGTTGTGGTTCCAGTTCACCCCAAAGGTGTTCAGTGGGGTTGAGTCAGAGTCAGGACTCTGTTGAGTTCTTCCACTCCGACCAAGCACACCATGTCCTCATAAACATGCACAGTGGCATTGCCATGCTGGAACAGTGTTTGGGCTGTTTAGTTCCAGTAAATGAATAATATAATGCTTCAACATTGCTTTAAACTTTAAACTGTTTGTGGTGTAAGTTGTCCACAAACGTTTGGCCATATAATGATTATTTTACTTCAGTATTATTGGCAGCTGCTAAGAAAAACCATATAAATAAAATGTAGTTACTAACTATACATACAATAAATACATTCATCTTGATAAAATGATAAAGAATGATAAAAAAGAGAATGAATGAGAATGTATTAATGACTGAATGAATATTTGCCAATTCAAAAATGGAGGCGGACACTTCTGGGGTTGACGGTAAGATAAGTGTTCTGTCTGAAACTATAAACAGTGCATCTGAGTCATGTGTTAGATCTTGGCATGAGCCTAAGGGCATTGTTTTGTTCATGAGTTTCAATCTTGTTTGCATTTAATAAACGATGACAAAACTATGTGCATGCAGACCCAGATAGACATATAACCGAATTCCAAAACTGCTGACAATTACATTTGTTGTCATAATTTAATCTGGAGGTGGACGGATCGCATACGGTTATATCATCAGTCACATCTGGAACCAGTGGAAGTCTTTTTCTTCTAAATGTGATGATATTTTTGCCATTTTAACTTTAGATGGCAAAACAGACTAACAGATGGTCATTTTAATGGTGTGAGAGGGAAAACAAGCCAAGCATCTGACGGTGTATAGCAGTAGGTGACCGACGGGATGCAAAGAAACTGTTACCAAAAGAATATTGCAATTAGGGTATCTTACAAAATTGCAAAACCATCTGATTAAACAAGAATATCTGTTTGCTCTAGTTTAACCAGGCTGTGTTTAGTGATCTGGTATCAGAATGACCCTTTACTAAACAAATGACAACTTTGCAAACATATAATCCTCACATCAAACATGCTGTTTGGACTGACTGACCTTTAAATTACAAGCCTTACAATATATCAGACCTGCTTCAGATTTCCACATGATTCACATGAGCAATTTACTGATAAATGGCTAATGACATATATCCACATTTTAACAGACATCTTAATCAAAGGTTACATCGTTATAATCTGGGAGGACTTAAGCAATAAGCAAAGTAAGCGGACGCTTAGGCACCCACAAAACTAGAGGGGTTCATATAGTGTAAACTACCAAAAGTTTATATTAAGCATGTATAACATTAGTATTAGTATCATATTTTGTCTGGTTAGAATATAACCTTTAAATTTGCCTCCTCCTGCATCAAGGATCATTGGCACATTTTATTACTTATGCACGTTTATCAGCAGTTCAGGGACCAGAGTTAGAGAATGTTGAGGCAGATGGGCAGAGACGGTTAAAACTTGGAAGAGCATAAGAGCAGGTGAAAATTTGCAAGCTTAAAATTAAATATATAATAAAACGCAGCTACACCAGCAGAGCTGAGGTAAAGATGGAGATACAAAGAATCTAGGCAAATTTCCAATAGTCCCTTTTTTTTTTACGCAAACTCAACCGATAGCCAACACAGTCGGTGCTGCTTCCACGGCAACTGCAGCAGCCTCTTTCCCGCCGGATACAGGGGTGTGTTTTCTCCTGGCTCTGGAAGATGACATGTGCAGCCCAAGAACAGCACAAATGTTTTATGTATTTTCAGTCAGTTCTGTTTGGTTGTACTTCCTGCATATTACTGTAGCTGTCTCCAATTTGCAGCGGTACCTCATTAAAACTGATTTCTGGGAATCAAATTTCTAAAATATGATTTCCTGCAATAGCCAAGTGTCATCATATGTTGTAAATAGTTAGTTTGTAAAGTTAGTATTTTTATTTGTTAATTTGAATTTGTTGAACTCCAAGTTGGTAAATAATTTTTTGGGATAAGTTATTTACACATAGAAAGTTACATAAAAGCAAAACCTATTTAAAAGAAAGAAATAAGGGTTAAATTCAAATTGTTTAGGACCCCCTAATCAGTAAGTCCACCCATGAATATCATACACGCTCTGCTGGGTTTATGTTCTTGCATTCCTTATTTAAATTATGCAAATCATATGTGCACAAGCTGTACAAAACATTGAACAAAATGGACGTAAATTTTAAATGAGAAATGTGTACGCCGAAATTTTATTCACAATAGACTATAGATAACATAAATGTTCAAAACAGTTCAAAGACATTTGGGCATCAAGGTTTTGAGTTTCTGAAGTTTTAGTGTTGTAATTTGGCCTCATTTCTGCCTGATGCAGGTTTCCAGCTGCTAGAAAGTTTGTGGTCGTCTTTGCCATATTTTTTATTTAATAATGTGCCAAATGTTCTTTATAGGCGAAAGATGTGGACTGTAGACAGGCCAATTCCAGCACGGATGCTGAAAGGTCTTCCTCCTCTTTAGCCCGTAGGACACTGTGTCCCCTGATTTCCTACAAGAATGTCAAATTTGGACCTGTCTGACCATTAAATAAGTCTTGGCCCACAGGACACGAAGGTGCTTCTGGATCAGGTTCACATATGGTTTCATTTTTGCATGATAGAGCTTTAGTGCAGATGGCACGGCAGATTGTGTTCACCGACTGTGGTTTCTGGAAGTATTTCTGGGCCCATTAAGTAATGTCAATCACAGAATCTTACCGAAGACCATGGGCATCCAACAAAGGTCTTCGGCCTTGTCCCTTACGCACAGAGATTTCTCCAGTTTCCCTGAATCTTTTGATGATGGTATGTACTGTAGATGATGAGATTTGCAAAGCCTTTGCCATTTGACGCTGTGGAACGTTGTTTTCAAAGTATTTCACAATCTTTTTATGCACTGTTTCAGAGATTGGAGAGCCTCTGCTCATCTTTACTTCTAAGATACATTGCCTCTCTTAGTCATCCCTTTTATAGCTATTCATGTTACAGACCTGATGTCAATTAAATTGATAAATGTTTTCCCAGCTGAATTTCTTTAAAATCTATTGCTTTTTCAGCACTTTATTGTCCCTGTGGGAACTGTAGCAGGCATCAAATTTGAAATGAGCTCATTTAGTGAATAAAATTATAAAATTTCTCTGTTTAAAAATGTATGTTTTATTGTGAATAAAATATCATCTCATGTAATTTAAATGTCTTTTAGTTTTTATTTTATTCAGTTTAAAAAAAACGCCCCGACTTTACCAGAATTTGGCTTAAATGAAACATTACAGCTTCTACCTTCATTACTTAGCAACATTAAAAATAACTCTCATCACATGTATTTGCATTTTATGCATTTTATACATATCATTATGTTAACAAATGTTCCTAATGATAATCCAATGATCTTCATGTCCAAGTTACAAGACGTACTTAGACCTAAAATTATGTTCCCTGTCTAAATACTGGCACTCAAATTAAAACTTTGCCCTTACCAATCCTCTTGTACACAATGGGTTAAAAGTTTTGGACAATTAAATAGTCACCACACAATGCTTAAAGATAAATAATAAAGGTTAAATAAGCAAGCCTGTCCTGGAGCTATTGTGTTTTTACTCAGGCTACCAAAATGTATCCCTTCTCTGTCCGTCAGGCTGTCTGCACACCACTGACAGGAACAAACAGGATAGATTTTTTTAAAGATTTTTTGCGATAAAGATTTAATATTCCTTTGAATACTATCTATCTATAATAAAATATTTACAATGGAGCATTAATAAGGCACACGGAAGTTGAGTTGAAAACATTGACAAAGCAAAGAGCAGGGAAAATTCATGCTGGAGCCTATCCCAGACGTCTCTGAAAGGGCGAAAAGCAGGAGGGGTACACCCTGGACAGGTTGCCATTCCATCACAGGGTCACACACACCTACTAAAATTACCAATCAACCTAACATGTTTTTGGACTGTGGAAGAAAAACCTGGAGTAAACCCACCCAAGCACGGAAATTCCCCTGCCCGAGAAGTAAACCCGGGCCTTTTTGCTGTCAGACAACAGTGCTAACCACTAACCCACCGTGCTGCCCCTTATTTCAAATTCAAATTTTATTCATCACATACATAATCATATATAGCACAACCTGCAGTGAAATGCTTTCTACAACTGTCTGACATGTAAACATGAATTTGATGGCCATCTTATATTAAAAAAAAAAAGCGGGGGGTGTATATAAAAATGCAGAAAATAAACAAAAACGAGCGAAGTTTAGTCAGAGCAGTCGTGACGGCAGCCATCCGCACCGGCACGATCTTAGCTTATCGGAGCGATTATATAATGTTTTGCACGCGGAACAGAAATTTCTGCTGATCCCCTCCACTCTCATACTCTGTATCATTTTTGCCTAACACCTGTACCCATTTAGACACTTTTAAATACCTTATTACACAAGGTAACGATATACAATCACTATCATTACAAGCAGTGAAGTTTTTTTTTTACTCTGTCTAGTTCTGGGATCTTAGGCATGAAGAGCTGTTTAAGCTAATTCAACCTACAGTAACTGCACGATGAAACTGCACATTATAGTAGGTGTTCCTTATGAACAAGCAACTAGCATTTAATACAATAAAACAGCAGGTCTTTTAGTACAGGCCACCAGAACAGCTTTAAAGTTGCTTGGCAAAGATTGCATCAGTCTGTAGAACTGTAACAACTGCAACAGATAAACACCATTTATGCAGAAGATATTCTGTCGGTGTTTGTGTTTGGATTGTAGTGGTGGAAATCGCTGTCTAGCACATCATTTTAACCTTGGTCCAAGGCAAACAAATGGTTTAAGATCCGGGGAGTGAAACAATCATTGCATATGGTAGTATTTTTCCAGATAGACATGGACAGGGTCACCTTGGTAAAAACAAATAGAATAATTCTTTCATGGGTTAAAGATGTTCTGTCAGAATTACGGATTGATTGATTTACAATATATTCAAAGTCAAATGCTGAGTAGAAATGGATTTTTGTGGAACGGGTATTTAACTCTACTACCACCTGACTAGTCTTTGAGGCCAAACTTTATGTTGAGAAAGACACGCATTGTAATTTTGTCACATTGACTGACTTCAAAAAGTGAGTGCTAATGCTTTTATTCAACTTATTCCATATAAAGAAAGGGCTTTTGTATTTGAAAATGGGCCTAGCACACAACAATGTAATACGATGTCATTTAAATGGATTCTATTTCCCTTATGTCGGTGCTATAAGTGCTGTAGCTGTATGCACATTCTGGAAGACCCAAGAGCAATGCAAACAAAATCTGAAGGATTTCATTATCACTCACTCCTCAAGCATGAGCTCATACCTGACAAATATTTGCACAGTCACCTTGCAACAGTCTCCGCAGTAGAGTGTGTGGTTCTGTGTATAGTGACTTCCTAATCAAAGATGCGTATGATAAATCTCAGGTTGAATCGAATTAAACAGTATCATTCATGTGACAACTTACATTTTATGAAAACAGTATGCGTTTAGACATGCTGATTAGAATTCAACTGCATTTTGCATGCTTGAGGACTTGGTTGTATTACTTATATACTATATACTGTATATTGTGTAAATACGCTTTTTTTTTAATTATCTATTTGTCCACAAAATTGCCTATGGTTAGTTTTGTTTAGGTTGAACTGCCTGGGGGCAGCCTTTTGTTGAAAGATGACACATCTGCTTTAGTAAGTATTAGTGACAGAATCAAAAGTCAATTCAATTTTGAAGTTCAGTGACAGCCCGTCCTCTGGGTCTAGCAATGCGCCAAGGTCTTCCCCTAGCATTAGCCAGGAATTTTCATGATCTGAAATTGAAACTCAATGAAAAGAAAATGACGGCCATGAGAGCGTGTTGCTGAGCTACTGAAACACCTCATAAATAGAAGAAATAATTGAGAAAAAATGATATACACTCAAACCTGATTCAGTAACAAAGGCCAGCAACATTTTTGTGTGCTAGGTCAAAGATTTCAACTATGATGGCTTTGAACACCTAGCACAGGGTAGAGGGACACTGATTGATTCTGGCTTTGACAGTGTGAACAGTTTCACCAAGGTAGCTTTTAAACACCAAGGCACCAAGAGTCAGTCTTGCATAACGTGCATTATTTGTATATATCTGTGTTAGCTGTAACAGTGATGTGTAAAATGTGTGGATGTGGTTTACTATTGCTTACAGAAGGCCTTGTCTAATAGCCCATGATTTTTCCCTGTATGTAGCTGACATTAGAGGGTCATAAAGCAATACCGGTTACTGTATAAATATGGTCAGTGTAGTGTTGTTAAGGTGACAACAAAGTAGAGAAATGTTTATATTTTAAAAATCATTCTTACACTATATTGTACATGTAATAAAGGTTTTAGTGATGTTCAGTAAGGGAAAACTGATTAACCACATTACATCGTGGAACCAAAAGACAAACAACTTAAAACATGTTAGAAAAAAAGAAAAACAACAGACTGCTAATATCTTGCTTACTGCCTTTTTTTTGTCTGGAAATATAGCAGTTTTCGAAATCAACCAATCAGACTCAACCTCATGTTCAAAATTAATTAGCTCCCAACTGTCATGAATTAAAGTGAGTAATAAAGTACAGCTGTGTCTATAGGAATTTTCTGGCACCTTCTTTGAAACATCTGATTGAAAAAAAAAACTAAAAGCCTCAACAAGCTTACAAAGCATCTTATTGTATAATTTTCTTTATGGAATGGATAATCAACTAGTGGATTCGCTTGTAACAGCATTGACATCCACAAAAAATAGGACATCTTTTTATTGATTGACTTCTTTTAAGATTGCTGCAAAAAAAAACTGGCCAGTGAGGCAAGTAAAAGGCCAAGAGCTACATTAAAAAAAGGGTTTAAGCAATTTATGGCAACATCTGACAATAATATCACAAATTCTTCATATTCAAACTAGAAGTCTTTTTAGTCCCCTTAATACATCGTATTTGTCTTCTGGACTCTGATGGTGGCCCTGATAGTCAGTTACATAGATCTGTCACAGGCGTTCAATACATGTCCTGATGACATATCTGCCAGACAGTCAAAGACAGCAACATTATATAGTGCAAATATTGAATTTTACATAGTATGAGATTGTTCAGGCTTAACATTATGCTACTGCTTACTGCTGTACTCATTTGAAGGATAAGTGTTTATGCTAAATCTTAAGGGCTAAGTCTTTCAGGGATGTGACATGGCAAGCATCCCTTAACTGGACCGTATCGTATGTCTTACCACCTAGACTAAGAGTTTTATATTAAGGTTGTAGGCCATGACAGTAAAATTGCTTCAACTTACTTTCAATGGTACTAGTAATGGAAAATTTGATTTATTCATTTTCAGTTCATTCACCAAAATGATTCGTTTAGATTCGTTCACTGATTAGTTCAGTAACCATTTTTTTCAAATTATATATATAAACGCCAGCGTGTCTTATGTGTTATGTTTAGAGTCAACAAACCTACTGTATTACTAATTACTTTGATTCGGCTTTATTAAAATGGGTGCCTAATCTACTCGTTACACAAATAAAATTAGATGACCAGATGACTGTGTAATACATAAGGTTTTTGCATAATTCAAACATTAATTGTTTGGTCAGACACTTATACATTCATAAATCGTGGAGTTATGTTATGTATTGTAAATTTTAATATCTATGAACAAGCATATGTGCATTGTACCACAGTACCTGCTGTGCATTGCATCCGCTTTCTGCTGATTGCTAAATGACACTGACTGACACGCTAAATAAACGACTTACCTGGAACACATTCATTCATGAACGGCACGCACTAAATCGTTCAATTCGAGATCCCACTCTGTCGTTCAGATTCAAAACAGTGACTCGGTCAATGATGGGCGTATTCGTTCAGTAGATCCAACCAATTATATTCCCCCCCCACAGCCTGAACTTGAATGCTATTTGCTGATGTGTTTTACATGTTATAGAGAAGTGCACAACATGTCTCAAACATATTGAAGTAGTTCTTATTTAAAAGAGGAAATACGGTCAGCGATGGGCGTAGCATCATCTAATAGCACCGAGGAGCTTATTAAGGCACTAGTATATTGTCTTATGCAGAAATGACCAAAGAATGAATCTGGGACTGTCCAACCTCATTAAGAAGAATCAAACTTTAATCATCCTTCAGTAACTTTTAACACCAGCCTGCCTTCAATGTGCAGTACTCTTATGTTTCACTTCAGTCTTTATTCTGCTTCAATTAATTTTCTGCTGAAGAGAGCCTCAAATTACAAGAATGAGGCACAGTCTGCTTCTGTATGCAATGTGGCTGTACTCGGCTCCCTTTGGATTTGTACTTCAATGCGCTGTTGCATTTCTGCCAGCAGCTCATGCATTCTCCCCATGCCCGCAGCCAGCTTCTCTAATCTGCGTTCCAAAGCAGTAAAGACAATCTCCTCTCTTTCACAGGACTGCAAAACACAGCAATAGATCTTCTTTTCTTCCTAGAGGACCTTGCAGCTGTACATATAAAGCATCAAAATATCTGAGAAAAGAGATGATAGCCATTTCATAGGCTGCGAAAAGCTCCTCATGCATTACTAATGTCATTATCTTTTGGTTCTGTCTGTAAGTGCTTGTCGCAGAGGTCCAGGTCCTAAACAATTAGGTATTGATCATGCTCACTATCCGGCTCTATTACAGGTTGCAAAACAAACACTTGTACTCCTGATTTTTAAGTACAGAAATGTTTGGGGTATTTGAAAGTTTCAGTGATTCACAAATGCTACAACTGGCAACTATTATAGGCCTGCTGACACACCAAGCCTGGTATGCCAGTCATGGAAATACTGGATAGAAATCGCTTATTAGAAGTACTATGAACCTCAATAGCATGAACCTCAATGCACTCTGTCTGATGCAGAATTTGAAAACAAAACATGATTAGCAAAATAAAATTAATTCAAGTTGTATACTGGGTGTTTTTAGTATGAATAGAAAAGATGGCAATGTAACATTAAGGAGACATTTTATAAGCTACACACAAGGTCATGGTTATAACTATGCTATAAAGCAGGAAAATTCTATCCGTCTTAAAGAAACATTTTTAATTGTAAGCAGGCAAAAAAGGTCAAATAGACTTAATCTTAGATTTGTGCTGCAGTTGCGGAAGATGCGACAGACTGATATGGAATACAGGGATTTAGAATTCTTTACTAAGTGTCACTAATGTTAAATAACTTTCATGAATAGCTTAGGCTACCTAATCTCAGCATGATACAGAGTGAGTAATATTAACTCGGGTTGTTATAATTAAAGCCTTACATATATATATGAAAAGGACAACAACGTGACTTTAAAGTCCTGACTGAGAACTGAGAAATCTGCTTTATAATTAGGGGTCAAAGCCCTGAAAGGACAAAGACCGCTCGTGAAATTGTTAGTTGTTTTCTTTTTCTTTTTCTCGTTCTGGGGACTGTGGCCCAATAGAACCGCACATAGAGAAGTTATAAAAGTTATAAGTTCTTAAAACAAAATTCCGTGGCTAATGATGATCTATCATGCAAATTTTTTTCGCAAAATTTCTCTAAAAACCTACTTTTTTAAACTTGTCCTAGACCGCAAGTCCGATTTTCACAAAATTTAAAATGTAGCATTTAGAGACAATAATGATAAAAAGTTATTACAATTTTTGCACAACACGTCAACAGGTTTTACAAAGAGGACTTGTTTGTCTGCAATGGCTTATTTACACTAAACTAGTTATATATCATAGAAAGCTTTTCCTGAGAGTACATGCGCAGTTTTGGCACAGCGCCACCTACTGGTGCCAAGACAGAAAAAAATGGCAATTTTTCTTGTTCAAAAATCATAAGGTTGGTCTTGATTAAGCTCTCTTGATCCTTTGAGGCATGCAAAGCCAAACAAAATGCCATTTTATTGGTCGGACATTGTCATAAAATACTTGATTTTTCAATATATTTCATATATCTTAAATGTAATTAAAATTAATTAAAGTAAATAGTAATTTTCCCATTTTATTGCTGGGTTTCAAAGACTGAAAAACCTGCTTATTTCAGATAAGTACATTCAGGTAGACAAGTATGATGTTTATTAACTAAATTTATGCTTTAATTCCCCCTATATATATATTCACTTCATAGGTTTATATTAATTTTATGTTACTTACATTTATTTAAAGCTTCAATAGGATCTGCACATTTTACTATCTTTGCTATCCACACATACTAAAGATGGTAGAAAAAAATTAACATTGTATGAAAATATTAACTAAGCTTTGGATATAAAGACGTAGATAAAATCTCTTTCAGCCAATAATGATAATAAATATTCCAACAATGTTGTTTGTCAAGTTCAGACACTAAATACTTTGATTTGAACAGGTGTTTCATTAAACAGGTGTTCTATAACACATTCGAAATCGTATGAATGTTTTAATGATTTAATCTCGGATGAACATTTTCATTGATCGTTTCTGTATTATATTCTGTATTTTAGCTAAAAAATACCATCAGTGCCATCTACTGAATCGAACCCTATATAAAGTCAGGCATTAATCATATAAGTGTTCATATTGCACTGGTAAATCAGGATCCACGTTTTGAAACTGACAAAAAGTGAAATGATTAGCTAAAACATACACACTAGAAGAGACATCTTATTCAGCTGTGAGTGTGCACTGAGGGGGAAAAAAGCCATAAGGTATACGTCGCTTCCAAGTCTGGACTTTTTCGCTGCATTACATAGCGGAAGAATGAAGAATCAATACAATCTGTGAGACTTTGGATTTCTATCTTGGCTGAACATAATGAAAAGACATTACATAAATACGAATATCGCTACCATGCCCCGAGCTGGCACATTTATGTGATGCAGAACATACCAGTGCAAAATCTCAGGAATAGCAGCATGAAAAGAAAATGTCAGGAGCAATCAGCTGGCTAGGAGATCGTAGTGCTACAGATAAAATAACACTTGGGGGGACAATCCCGTCACATGAATGAGAGTGCTTACTTTATTCTCTTTAGATTTATAGCATGACATAAGTTGCTCCGCAGTGCTCATGCTTCTAGGATACAGGGATCCCTTTTTTTCATCAGTGGACAATCAATATTTCTCCAGCTTTATAAAAGGAATTGATTTTAAGGTGTCAGGGTCCAATGCCTCATTTTAAAAAGCATGTTTTAAATTTTAAAGACATGCATTAGCGTAAACATGCACCATACACTGTGTAAAAATAAGCTCCGTATCAGCCGCGGCATAAGTGCACTGATTTCTGATGACATTACACCTAAGTGATTTGTAGGCTTTCAAGTAAATAGCTTGAAATGAGAAGTGATCCAGGTTAAGAATGATTTACGATTGCAATGCATGGTAAAGCAATGATAAGAAGTTAAATCTTATTCATTAAGGTATGCTATTTAACCAGGGCTTTCCCCAGGCTGACTGGATCTAAACGGACTTTACTGGCAGAAATATATGATGCTTTATCTCACTGGCATTCTTTATTTAAATGCCACACAAGCACCACACTGCCAAGAAATCGAGAGATAGGGGAGGTGTTTAGTTTATTTGGGGACAAAAATTTGATGGTCAGGGATTGGGGTTTACTCAAGCAGACAGGCCCAAGCTGTCACCTGGCTCATGTTCCACATGCAGTGATCCATGGTCCAATGCTTGCAAGCTAAATAGTGAGCTGCTTTAACAGTGTTTGGCATCGTGCACCGCCGCCAATGATGCACATCTAGGACTAATGCATGCACACTTATTTATTCCTCTTTCAATCACATGCAATAAGCTTCATAGAGAGGCATTTTTATTGTAGGTTATTGCTTTAATGCTGCAAATATGCTAATGGATTTTGAATGTAAAACGCAGATGCACTTAAATGGGGCTTTTTAACCAAATCTTTCATTATCCGCTCTGTTCATTTCCCAATTCATTGCTGGAAAGGCGCTTTAAAATCCAGCCAAAGTGCATTAGGGAGCGAACGGATATCGTGTCTGGCCAGGAGACGCTCGGGAAATGTTGGCAGGCATTAAGAGACTCGAGAAGGAAATATGCTGTGTTCTTAAAGTGAGAGCTCCATGTATGCGCATTTCTGCCGAATCCGAGCTAAAGCTGCGCTCAACAGATGGGCGAATGTTCATCATCAGCACCACCTGCATGCACGAGAGAAAACAATCGCGCAAAACCACACGCTCATAGGCTGCAGCCGTGCGTTATGCGTAAAATGGTAAATGGTGTTTCCTTAAACCTCTCGTGCTTGGTAGTTATAGATTAATTGCAAAGGAAAGCGCGAATTCGTCGTGCACCAAATTCGTTTCGTAAAACAGCCAGCAAAGCAGCAGGTGTGCACCATAAAATCTCCTCCATAGTTTGTTAAGAAATGAAAAGGAAATGCGACCATCCCTTTACCAACAGTACTAAAAACCACAGTTATGGTTTCAGTGTTCAGCAGCTGAAGATGTTTTAGTAAAATATCAGTAAGAATAACTCCCAAGGCTTTTCTCCCCATAAGTGTGCAATAAGTTACCATTCGGTCGATCAATAAGACAGACAAAAAAACGAGTCTAAAACGTTTGCACATGCCGTTGCTGGTGAAAATGCAGGAACATTTAGAGATCTATTTGCTTCAGATCATTGACAAAATAAAAAGAATAGAACTGAGAAGACTTTACGGCTCGTGTGTACGCACACTGACTGCTAATGGATTGCATGCGTAGATGTATAAGGGTTGTCTGTTTCAAAGAGGATGCTCAATTAATGAAGCTTGCAAATTACCTGATCTCTTCCAGCAGCAGTTATTCGACAGTGCCGGATGCGTTTTTTAGGTACGAACGAAGTTCGCCGTCCATTGCGCGCCCCAGTTCACAAGCTCGAGCCGGTTTTTCAGTGGCGGAGTGAAGCTTTTCACCATCTATCCGCCCACCAGGCTTCGGTCACGCGTGCTATAAAAGCACAGAAAAATACCCGAGGGTACACGACATTGGAATAGGAAAAAAAAACTTAAAAACAGAAGAAAGGAAAATTCTAAAAAAAAAAAAAAAAAATCCAACAATGCACAGAGCAGGAGCTTTAAAGAGGACCGCTCCAGTTCAGAATCTTAAAGCGCCGGTAATTCCAAACTGCGCGTCCAGACTCATAATTCCAGCCGAATTAAATAACATCACGATTTTCACATCGCTTATTTTCTATTACTTCCACTGCAGTTTGCTCTCCTTTCTCTTCTTCCGCACCTCGTCTTGGATTTACAGCGTTTTTTTCTCTCCCGGCTCTATCCGAGCTCTAACCGGACTACACTGTGCCGCGCACGGGCGCGCATCTGGATCCCCCGCATTCGAGACGGAGGCGCGCGCTCTCTCGCGTGGTGGAGGGGATGACTAGTCCGCGCGCACTGCTTTAGTGACGTCAGACGGCACAGTTTCCCAATCATGAGTGTCAAACATCTCCCACCCTGTAGTAAATTTGTCGAGTATTGTAGACATTTATTTTAAACAGTAGGACATGAGAGAAGCCAAACGCTTCTAAACATTAACAACAAATTAGGTAGAGGAAAAAGGAAGAAGAATCCAAACACCTTAACACATTATATATTACACATAGTAAGAGTCTAGAACACAGGTCGCAAAACTTTCAACCCTACACACACACACACACACACATTTGGACTGTTCCTATAAACTAATTAAATTTTTATGCTTAATAGTTGACTGTATGCCTAATATCATATCTGTATTTGATAATAAAGGTGATGGGGGAAGTGGTGGCACAGGGGTTAGGGTGACTGATATCAGAAAGATCAGGGTTCAATTCTCAGCACCACCAAGCAACCACTGCTGGACCCTTGACCTTGCTGGACCCCTGACCTTGCTGGACCCCTGACCTTAACCCCCAATTGCTTAGTTGTATAAAAGAGATAAATGTAAGTCGATCTGGATAAGGGCGTCTGTTAAATGCTATACATGTAAATATATAAGGTAGACTTTCTAAAATTCCCTTGGTTATTAAGATAACCTAATTATTTGTTAAATCCACCACCAGTAACAAAATGATACAGTTAACATAACGTTCCATGGTGATAATCAGGTGCTTCTGCAAGAAAATTATAAGAGACAACAAATTAAGCAAACGGTTGGGAAAGTAAACCAAAAGTATGAACCAAAAGTATTTTTCTGTTCAATGCAAAGAAACTGCTGTTTACCTTTAAATACTCTATATATCTTTCTTAAGTTAAGGTTTAGTTGTTTGTAGGGTCAAAACAAAAGTAATAAACTAATCTAACTTTAGGGGGCAAAATAATTACATTTAAAATCATAGTAAAATGTCCACACAATACTGGGAGTCACTCCAGCCTATGTAATTATCTGCTACAGAATGACCCACACTTCGTCACAATAAGGAAAATTATTTTTCCCTTTTATAATTCCTTTTATACAAAGACATTATGAAAATAAGGTCACATCTGATTGGATGCCACTCCCAGGTCTAACTGTTTTCATAATGTTTAGTGGTAAAACATTTTGTACCATATGAAAATTCATCTAATTCATGATTCATTTATACAGTCAGTCATTCGTTTATTAGTTCGTTTATGCATAATTCACCCATGTTAATTAATATGTTCTCTAAAAAACTGCTTAAGCACCCACCCATATCTTTTAAAACTTAGTCAAATGCCTTAGATGCCTCATCAGTAGTGTCTAGATTTAGTTATTTAAATTTTCTTTTGGAACCACTTTATCTTTATAGTCTAAGTCATGATGGGTATGTAGGCAATTTCAGGGCACCATGTAATATCCAAGGGTAATTTGTCATGGGGAGTTTACCACTCTGCATGGTTCTGGGAGTTTGGTTCTGGAAACTCACTCGAACACATGCATAAAAACCTTCTCTAAAATAGCTTAGCCTCAGCTCAGGATCGAACCCGAGTATCCTGAAGCTGTGAGGCATCAATGCAGTTAATTACATTTAAGGAATCTAACTGCATGTTCTATACAATATGCAATCTATTTAATTGCCAAACACAATCATTGTAATTGTACTGTACACTCTGTATAGTTTAATTGCTCCAGCTTCACTCCCGCATGTTCTTAAACCTGACCATCTTTCTCAGACTCTCAAACAACTGTGTTCTATATATATATATATATATATATATATATATATATATATATATATATATATAATATATATATATATATATATAATATATAAATAATTTTTAATTTATATAGCACATTATAGGTTTTTTTTATAAATATGGGTATAATGTTATTTTAAAAAGTGTTAAGAACAAGACTGATGATTAGTCAAAGCATGCTTAGCAAATATTTTCATCATTGATGATAGCAGTGAGAGCCATAAGAAAGAAAAAAGGTAATGAGAATAAACTCATAAGCAGATTCAGTGGTCTGCTAACACTCACAGCCAGTGTAAATCCTTCCTTTACAATCCCAAATAGCACAATTGTATCATAATTAGTCTATGATATACACTATATATGGCCTAAAGTATATGACCCCAATCTTCCAATTAGCAGTCCAATATCTTAATCACTGCACTACCACTTCCCCCACATCTAGTGGAAATTTCTCAGAAGACTAGAGTTTATTTTAAGGGCAAAGAGAAACCAACTCAGAATATGAGAATTCCCAGTATACTATCCAGCTGTGATTAGTCTCGGTTCACAAACTTTTGGTCATGTAGTTTATATCACTGAGTGAGCGTTTGGAACATTTTCATCTTCGAGTTATTGTAGGCTATAAAAAAAAGTTTGTAGACATAATCTGCCCACTTCCATTGCTACTTACACCTTAGACATTGCAGCAAAGTTTGCAAAGAAGTAAAAATTATTTTCATTTCCATCAAGTTGATCATGTGGCTGACGGTTGTATTGGTAACCTAGTAACCAACAGTAAATAAAACAAGAGGAGTCTAGTGAAAATCGCCAATTAATCACATTGGGTTAAATATTCGCTAGATCAGAATTTATTCGGAGCAACCAACAAAGCAAGCAAGTAGAGGCAGAATTCGATGAGAATTCTACCAATAGGCAAGTAATAAACGTCCTAGCAGTGCAGCTTTCCTCATTGGTTCAGGCACATTCAAACGTTTTCAAAATCAAAAACTTTAAGCAGACATGACAACTTTTTTTGCTAATTAAGGGTTGTTTTTTTCAGAAATTTGCTATTTTTATCACTCGTTTCTGATTCTCATAAACTCAGGGTGATGGAAACATAGCTAATGCCGCCATGTCACAGTAAATCTGACAGAAGGCCCTGGGCAGAATGTGCAGTTGATAAGGTAGTCATTCATGGTAGATAAGGTAGTATAATGCAGACCGAGCCTATCCAATATTCTATTCTACAACTAGATAAGACAGTATTTTGCGATTGATACAAAAAAGTCAGTTATATAAAAATCAGTTATACGACTTAACCCCGTCTCAAAAGTTCTGTCTTCTTTCCACTGATATGCAGGCCAAGGTAAATTTACAATTCAGAACCTTTATAAAAGAAAAAAAATAGACTAAGGGTGATGACTGAAAAGACAATATCCGGCAAAAGAAAGATGGCTTATAAGCAAATTTTGTAAATATAGAAATAGATAAACAAATAAAATAGATAGAATGAATTAAGAAAAAGAAAAAGAAAGAACGTTCTTTTGTGCATTAGATCCTTTTTTATTGTTTGCAGTACAACAGTTCCAGAAATATAGGTTGCTTGAGGCTAGTGTTTGTGTCATTCCCAGTGAACTTTCATCCATTAAAGAATCAGAAAACCTGGAACAATTTCTAAAACCTAAACGACACCATTTGCTGTGAACCACCTGGAAATGTATGTTTTTGAATTGCATTTAACTACCAGAACTTTCTCATCCCACATATTTCCACAAGTCCGCACATCCCACATATTTCCAACAGATCTGTACTTTTTTTTTCAGTGAATATTTTATTCTTGAATATTTTAAGGTCTTAGAATGCAGTTAGTCAGCATCCCAAAACACTAAAGACAAAGAACTTTATGCAAAAACATTTAAAATAAATATGATGCATAAAGAAGCAGCAAAAATGGCAACAACAAACACAACTAAAATTGCAAGAGATATTAACAGTCATGGCATTTATTTTAGACCCCTAGTGGAGGTATGCAGCATAAGAATGTTTTTAAAGGGTTATTATCCTCTAATTTGCTTTTTAGCGTTTACAACATAAAAACCACTTTTGTGATGATTATCTTGATAATCAAATAATTGACTAGAAAATGTAACAAATGTACTTGTAATAAGATAAATCACAGAAAAAGAAAAATATTTTGAGACAATTTTTGTGCTGGTGTACCAGTTTACACAATTGTTTTACTGATGCCAGACAAAATTTATTGGTTGCTGTCCATAGAAATATTAACATTCCAGTATTTAATACAATGGCATTTTAAGAAATATTAAATTATTTAATTAAAACATTTAATTTAACTCTCCCTTAAGTAAATGTATTGTACAAACTGGAAAATTACTGGTGTGGAAGAAAAATAAATGATGTAAAGGAATTGACATACACATTATATACCATTTTTGTGGTGGAATATGTGCATGAATTGTTGTAAGCCTGTCATAAAATATTACAATAGCTGGGTAAAGCTTAACGAAGGACTATGGCACATTCTGTTCAGCAATAGCCACCATCTATATTCTTTCACAGTCAAACTAAATAAATCCTTAATTTTAATTCACTTTCCAATTAATAAAATACGATAAAAATATAATTAAAGGGCTTGCATGCAATGCTCAAAATTGCATAAAGCACCAGGGATTTAAAACTAGGTCAAGCCAAACAGTGAAACCGTGTGATTTAGCTTCATATATTATAATGCATAGCAAAAACTCAGAGAAAACACACCAAACAAAACAAGGCTAATTACAAGGAGTAAGGGCAAGCATTAAATGAGGATATAGAAATGCAATGGCTATGAATATTCTGCACAGCCTAGTAGAACAGATATTGCAACCAGTAAGGGACTTACTGCACATAATTAACAATATACTGTGATAGTCAAATCCGGAATGCCAAGTTGTTAAGTTGCTGAAATTTGTGGAGACAAAAATGCATAAGGAATCAAGCCAAATTCTTCAGAATTGAAGATTTAAGCTGTAATGACCTAAAATAACGTGTATTTCACAATGCAAAAAAATGAAAAAGTATTATTCTGAAGCCTTATTATGGTATGGATTTGCCTGTTGTAGCTTCCATTGTTGCCTTTAAAAAAAATAAAATAAAATAAAACATAGTGCGAGTTATAAGTGAGAAAACTTTTTTTTTTTGTATATTGTTGTCTTACTTAAATTGTTTATTTAATTATTTATTTGCTTGTTTGTTTCTTCATTATTCGCTCCAGAAGAGGGCTCAGTAGTCGCTGCCCTCAGAACATGGCATTCTGATCAAATATGACAATTATGCTACTTTTTCTTTACCATACAGACCTTTTCCTCAGTGCAACTATTTATCACAGGGGGGCGGAAGTCATCATAATGGCTACCTGAGTAAATAAAGCCTGCCTCATCAACACGCCAGTCCCATTCCACTGGGGCTATAAATCATTGCCAGGATCCACTGTGAGGAGGACTTGAAGAGAGAGAAAGAGAGAGAGAGAGAGAGAGAGAGAGGAGAAAGAGAGATTCTATATATTTATATTCTATAAAAATAATTTTAAGAGATGGCAAATATGACATGTTTATTTACCCCTCATCGATATATAGATTAGATATAATACTACCTGTACTCTCCCAGACAAAGGTTTTTCTCTCTAATATTTTCTATTTAATTTTAAAACTTTGCACAAAACAACTGACAAAATCATTCATCTTATTTATACAACTATGCCAGGGGGTTTTGGGCCTTGAATTTGAACTCAGACCAGTCTAACAATGTCATCACTGTTCATAGCCTTGGCAACGTTCTCGATATTTAGCTTGCTTACGACATGTTCAGCTTCCTTTTTCTTGAGATGCTTTTCTGCTCAACTCAGTTGTAAAGAGTAGTTAAATAAATTACTGTAGGCTTTCCTGTGAATGAAAACCAGTCTGTTCATTATTTCCTAATTATGATAGTTACCCAGGCAATATTTTTTCATGTGAAGAATTAGCATCCTTGTTTTGTTTCCCTAACAGTTCTGTATATAATTTACTGTGCAAATCTCAGGAAATCTGCAGTTAATATTACAATGTCAATGCAATGACATTTCCCCCCTTTTCATATTTGATATAAATTAACTAAAGCTCAATGTTTCTGTTTGTGTTTTTAATAAATTAGTCAGTAATTAAATGTGATCTGCTATACTGCTGAAGCATAACCAGCAAAAGTATTGAGCTGAAAGGGTGAAGCGTTTCCTACCATGGTCACCCAAGCTCTGGACAAACACTATTTGAGAAGACAAAGAAACCTATTACTACCCACATCAGTGACAAAGACGAATCACAGGCAAAGGTGGGATTTAACACAACTTCATCCCCTGCTAAACCGAGCCACAGCAAGAGAAAATATCACATAGTGGAATAAAAGGAAATGAAATGCGTAGGGCGGCTCCTTGTACATTAAAGAAAGCAATTTAAGAAATGAACAGGGATCCAAATGTTGCAGAAAACAGTTAGTTAAATTAAAGTTAATGACTAATAACAAGTAAAAAGTATAGAACTATTGAGTGGAATTACGCACTTTGTCTACAATAAAAACATTATTTCAAAAGCTCTCCTCGTTTATTAAACTGGATAAAACCAAATTTGGGCACAAATGGTTACTATAGTAAAGCTTGATTTGTTGACCTCAAAGTATTTACATAATTAATAATCGATGGGCATTCTATATGAATATGCAAATGTATATGTGGACCATGCTTATTAATTAAACTGTTTATTTAGTTATGAATTAGAAATTAGTGAAACGTTTTATATTTTAACAGTTGACATGAACATAATACATAAAATAAAAACAAATAAGACAATCATTAAATCAAGGCAAAACTAATGGCACCTTTAAAAAAATTAAGGCTGTCTATGGATGTCAAATACCTACAGTACATTAGTGAAAGATTTAGCTTTGTAAATGAGCAACATTCGAATTAGCTGTCATTAAATTCCAGTCAGTTGTAAACACGTTTGGTATTTGTGCATAAATAAAAAAATAAGTTTGTCATCTGTCTTCAGGCTTATTCTGGAGCTAATTTTAAACAAATGTTGGTCAGCTTAGAGCACCTTATACTCTATTGTATTTAAAAAACAAAAAAGACCGACTGTTGATCAGAGGATAATGGGTTAAATTCCCATAATCCTAGATGAAGATCCGAAACTCTCATCTGCTACGTTAGTTTAAAAAAAAAATAATGTGACCTTCTGGGTTTTTGCCGATGCTAAACATGTGAACGCACAGAATGGAGAAAAGGCGTATAATGCATTGCAGAGCTACAAATATTTATCAAAAAAAAAGAAACAACCATAAATGGTTCACGTATTTTCCAACATGTTTAAAATTCATAGAAAATAAGCAAGAATAGGTATTGCTCATAACTCCAGCTGTAGTAGATATACCCATTATTGTGTCAAAACTGCATATGTTGTATTCGTTTTTTAAAAAAGGTGAAAAAAAACTTCCATACATTCTAACCAAGTAGAGGTTTTAGGGAAAAAAATTTAATCTTAGGACCCAGAGGGAAAAAAATAGAAATACTGGATATAGGGGGAGAAAGTAAGATTATGGGTCGTGGATTTAGATGCCAATCCTTTCAGCAGAGGGAGCTTATGTACCAGGAAATTCTAGCACCACATGATAACAAATAAATGTTTTTACACATTGCTTTTCACTGTCTAGGCAAGCAGGCTTTGGGTCATACAGGGGGGGTAAAAGCAACATACACATAACACATAGATACACACACACTCCTGCACTTAATGGGAGACAAAAAGACTTTTAGAAGAGATGGAGAGAATAAAGTGACTACACACTCAGTCAAACATATCATATTAAGTACGAGCCTAAAGACTATCTTTTCCATTGACAGAAAAATATATATATATATCCCTCTTGTGCTCTTTCCTTTCTTTCTTCTTTCCATTAGACATCTATGACTAAGGGCACTACACACAGCCTGATAGACCTGTTTGAGCAGAAATAGGAATTTAGAGTGCTGTAAAAAAAAAGTTTTCAGTACCATCATTGTTAAGTACTGGGGATGACACGAATATCATGCTCCAGTTATCAAAGCTGACCGCAAAAACGACCACTGGAGCAGGAGCATTTCGTTTTAAGCTAACTTACTCTAAGGCATACTCAAGCCCAAGAGATGCATAATTAATAGACAAAACAGGAAAATATCAAGACTAAATAAAAAAATTGTTTTCCTAATAGATAACCATCCTAACATTTGGCTAAAATGTTCAAAACTTATCTAAATCTTCTACAAAAATAAGAAAAAAAAATTGTTCCCCAACTGCCTAATATATCCAGTCCTTCCTATGTACATATCTGATAGGGAAGATATAGAGGCATGCACTGGTTAACCTTCAGAAACTTGAGCTGCGCCGAAACACTATAAAATTGCTTTTTTTGGATATGCAGTCTGAAGCACCTGTTAAATCAGTCCAAACGGAGAGTGACAAGTGATTAGGAAGTACAAAAAAGGATGTATCCAGCATCACTAAACTAGGTTTATGTTTCAGTGTGTTTCCGGAGAAGTTACTTTAAACAATAAATGATGTTCAGGCTTTAGAAAACGCCTGAACATCATTTATTAATTAGACCCCACAGTAACAAATAGAGGCTGAGAGGGGTTACCCTAAGGAGCAAACTGGTTCAATTAATGGGGGCACCTCGGCTCTAGAAGGAAACTGGTGCTAGAAAGTCCTGCCTTTTTTACAGAATAAGCTTCTACCACAGGCCAGAAGAAAATCTGGGAATTGAATAAACAATTCACTTTATCAGACCAGAGGTACATCCAAGTGAGCTCCCCAAAAGTCACAGCATTCCTGTCTAGAGTGGAGGCATGAGACCGGACTGCAAAATTAGGGCAAGCTCCATTTAATAAGAGTAGGACAAGTCCCTGGGTTGTGGAGCTGGGAGCAGACCTCTTGCCAAGGCAGGAGGAAAATCAGGAGAAGAGGACCCTACATCCTTTATGGGTGCTCCAATGCAATGTAACGCAACTTGCTCCCTGTGGGCAAAACCGTGGTGCAAACACAGCAACACAAAAACCCCTGGTAACTCTGTTTACCACTGAGACCTCTGAGGAGGCACAGCTTCAGGCATCTGGTTTCACAACTGAGGTTGTAGGGATGATACGCCACTCTAGAGCCCCCACCACAAGGAGTTTCTGCAGAAATGCAGGGTCTAAGCTGCTTACCAGGCCTCTCAGAGTGGTCCTTTGATAAGCAGGTACCCACTAGTTACACATTATATCCATGGAATCAGGAGACAGAGACTTGCATGGAAAACAAGTTTTCCAACATGGGACTTGGTGGTGATTCTAGCAAGGCTTTGTGCCCCTCCATCTGAACCACTGGAGCAAGTAGAGGTCAAAGAATTAGCCTAAAAACAGTATTTCTTCTGTTGTTGTTCTCCCTTTGCAGATAAGGTACCTTAAGTTACTGTCTACCCTGACTTCCTGTCTGGAATTGGCAGCAGGTATGGTCAAGGCCTTTCTCCACCCTTGACCTGGGTATATCTTTAAAGTGGCCACTAATATCCCGAGAACCACTGTATTGCAGGCTCTTTGTTCTTCACCCTTTTAGGTCCCAGACCAGGAAAAGTTGAAAAGTTGAGCATTCTGTTCCCGGATGCAATGGAAAAGGTCAGACAAGTGTTTGTCTATGCTTAAACAGATGCTACAATCTGGTATCCTTCATCCCAATTATGCTACAAGGCAACAGACAATGGCTACGTTTAATCCTATGTACTGTTGTTCGAATAATAAGATTCGGACATACAGAAATTGGACATTCAGGATGATAAATCAGTTGTGTGTTAAAGTCATTCGCAAAAACTACCGACAGTTGGCACAAATGCACAAGTTGTGCACAAGTGTGAACTGACTAGTCGTATTGTAACATTTTTTTAAATTTCAAAATAAACAGTAACATTTTAATATAATATAATGATACCATTCTTAAACATTATATATTCTCTATTATTAAAGGCTACAGACTGACTTTAAATTTGTTAAATTATTTTTATGGAGTTGAAGTTACTTAAAAAGTCTATGTGCTGTGATCAGGGAAAAACCATTGGACATCAAGCTGGGAAAAACAGGTAGAATTAATTTTTTTTTTCATTGAAATTAGGTTTTCATTGCATTATTATTTTATAACATTTTGTCTATCATCTCGGAAAATGATTTCTTTTGGGAAGCTGATGTTTAAGAAGATGCCCGGCGGAGGTGCAAAAAAAAAATCATTCAAAGACTTGAAGAGCTTTCTTTCATCTAACACCACAAATACAATTCACCTATCAAAAATAATTTCCCTGAGGGGATCGATAAAGTACGCAGATTTTCTAAATAAACCACATAACATGTAGAATGAAGGCGTATCAATGCACATTTCCCGCAAGTCCGGTGTAAATATGGTACTTTTAAGTGTGCTCATTACCATTAATGCTGTACAGTACTTTTGATTTATTTTAAATTGTACCAGTCTAATCTACATCCTCGAAGTTACAGCTACAAACTGCATCTGATTATGTATTATAAGACGAGTATGTATTATAGGAATTGTTGTAATTAGTGATGTTTTATGTGCCTGATTAGTACCATACCATATTAAAGCTGTAGCTCATCATGAATGGTTTATGTTCCTTGGGGTTAAAGTGACCATTCTGTATCCTTACCAACATGTACCATTACTAAAATATATCTTTTACTACAGTTAGAAAAGGTTAAGCTACTTGTGACACATCTGACTGTTGTGCTTTTATTTTCGTCAGTTAGTCTACATGCTAAATCCATAAATCTTAGCATAATTGATAGATTTAACTCAGCTAATGGGTGAATTTATTTTAACTAGAATTCTAGCAAAATGTTTATTTCATACGTCCGATCACCATGAGTTTAGCTCTTAGCAGAAGTACTGCGACTGCCTCCACTCACTGTTAAAAATCAGTAAACAGCTTTGAAGACATATTTTGACAACCAAAGCATTTGTATTCTGTAACTTTATGAATAAATTTAAATAAAATTTTTAATGCGAAGCATCAGGCTTTTTGATCACCTGGAAAGATCAACGCGACACTGTTTAGGTGAATCATACTGCGCCCCTGTATGTTGCTCTGCATAAAATTGAATAATCTTCAGTTCAGTAGGCTAACGATTTTATAAGTAAAATAAAATGTACACAAACCTGCAATTTTTTTTAAAATAATTGGTCAATTTCATGGCCTGAAACTTGACTCAGGAAATAGGTAACACAAGAACCATCCAAACACTAAAAAAAATGTTTTAGTTCTGTTGTTTTAGCTAAATCCTTAAATAACGGTGACAAAACAATAAACTCTGCAGGACACCGACACTCCAGAAACGAGATTGCCAACAAAGCACTGACACACAGTCTTGACATTTATGCTGCTTGCGCAAATTGCAAGTTGGATAATGTTTAAATTGAGTAATGCAATTTAACTACAAGGAACAATGTTTTTTACTTTGAGCGCTTAAACCTACTTAAAGCACTTTAAAAGTGCCGTGTTGCCGCTTTCCGTCACTGCCACATAAGATGAGTCGTCTCTCTCATGGCCTCATGGGATAGTAAAGTGTGCATTGTATGCATTCTACAAAATCTGCTTGGGAGTAGTAGGTCATCCAGAAACTTTACATGTACCGATCTAAAGGTCAAAAGAAGCCCTTTATTCAAATTGGCATGGTTGCCCCCTGTGGTTGGCCTGGTCAGGTAAAGCCCTGAATATCCTGGACAACTAATAGTAATCTCATTATATTTATTGTGGTGGTCAAATGACTCTGTGAGGACTTTGTGGTAGTGTCCAAATTTCCTGCCGAGGAAATGTATTCAATGTTTTATATTGTTACGAGCAAATAGAGAATAAAATTGGATACCCGAACTACTTATTGTACTTATGTTACCAGCTACATTTTGATGACATGGATTCAGACTTAAAGGTTCCTCATATGTCTTCATAAATATTAAGGCATGTCACAGACCTACTACTGGACTCCCTTTCAGTGTCCTACCAACATCCCCTATCTCCTCCCATCCTACTCACTACTTCAACCTGTATAATATACTCTCCGGTCCTTTGCATTGCTAAGCTTTATGACAGAATCTGTGAGGGAAATCATAACAAGCTTTCTTAATAGCATCATAAGCATTTTAGCTCAGCTTTCTAATGCTATATAGAGCTGCATAGTAAGCAATTTTAAAAATAATACATTATAGAATTATTATATTTCGTATTATGTATGTTGCCCTCTGTTATGTCCATTTATAATGTGTATAGAAACTAACTTGTAAAATGTAATAAGAAAAAGAATAATAACACAAGAATATATATATATATATATATATATATATATATATATATATATATATATATATATATATATATATATATATATATATATATCATGTTTATTAAAGAGTTAAATGTTACCAGGCAGAATACCACAGGGATTAACTCAGCATTGTAAATGAGTTTCCCTCACCCACATACATCCATAACTATCATCAAAATAGACTATTTTTATTTTGTACAGTTGCATGTAACCTGCTGGAGTTTGTAGATACATGTAAAGCTATTTTTATGCATTTCTTCCTGCTTATGTCTGCCCATCCTCCTGTGTCTGATATTTGCTTGTCTGCCCACAATTCCACCCACTGGTTTGGAATTGTCAATAAGACTGAAGGTGTACGCCAATAATAATCGAAGGTGTAAGAAGGATTCTAGATCCAGAGAAGGATTCTAGATCTAGTCCAGAGAAACAGAACTTTTATATATTTTTGAGTGTTTTTGAGCTTGTGATATTTAAAATAGGTACAATATACCCGTCATAGAATACAACAGTTATGCTGCATATAGGCACTATTTGGACAAAGGCATTGTGAAATCAGAATATCATATCCATACAAGTTTGTCCAACATCTTATATCAGGTTTAGTCCCTTAATGACACATCTGTAATGGCTTTTCTTTAGATTCGGTAACAATTTGGTGGATGATTACCTACATAGGCAAAATTGGAGCAGCGCCCCACTATCTTAAAGCATTTATCGCTCCTCACACTGTACCGTGTTCGGACCGACAAGCACCATTCGACTGGTTCCGTAATCACCTAAGATGCAAGGAAGGTCTTTCTCAAGACTTTTCTTTTATGGCACCAAGGTAGGATTAACCTTCTGTTAATGTCAAAACAGCCAGGTCAATGTCTATCTTCAAGTGACAATTTAAGACCTACTTCTTTCTCAAATACCTGGCACCTGACATTTCAGACCTAAAAACAAAGTTGTTTTTTCTTTAAATTTTGCACTTTGTTTTGTATTCTAGAAAACCAGTACTGGGCTGTTCGTTGATAAAAGTCAAAGCATTTTTGTGCGTTGGTTTAAATAAAGGCATCAGCTAAATGTAGATGAACATGTGCTGCAAAGATGTTTATATAGCTTGACAAAATGATCAGCCAGTCTTTATTTAGTTTCTCTAAAGTAAAGCTGATTACATTTATTGCCAAAAAGACAACAAGTAATGATGTATGAGGAGTCATGGGTGACAGAAACTCTTTTAAGGGCCTCAGAGTTTATTGGCTAACAAATTTGCATGCTAACTATCAAGAACTGTTCCTATTAGAAAGACTGTTTAGTTATCTCCTAACGAGCATGTCATGTTTGTAAAAAGGGAAGTGGTGGCTCATGGTTAAGGTTTACCAATCTGAAGATTGTGGGTTTGATTCCCAGCTCCACCAAGCCACCACTGCTGGACCCCTAAGCAAGGCCCTTAACCGCCAATTGCTCAGTTGTATAAATAAGATAAATGTAAGTCGCTCTGGATAAGGGCGTCTGTCAAATTCTGCAAAGATGAAAGATGATTACTCAAACAAGATTCAGGATCCTGGTGAAGAATTTCAGGTTCTAAGGTGCCATTTTTTGTATAAAATATGAGTACTTATCCTAATACTTGTACTCTTCATCGTGCATACACAAAACCAGTGCCTAAGAACCTGAAATTCTTTATCATGCTCCTGAATCTTGTTTAAGTTGTGTAGGTGGTGGAATAAAGTTCCCCGCCAAAAAACAGAGAAAGATCTTCTCCTTCCTAAAATACTACATATTAAAAGTCTTTTTGTTGGTTTTCTTTTTATATTATTGCTCTTAATACTATTATTCCTCAAAGCAGAGTTTTAGACTTATAGTATTTTAGTCTGCAGTCCATGTATTGATGTTTTTATTGATAAGAACTTTAAATCACTTGTACTTGATAAGGCTGCCTATCAAATGCTGTAAATGAAATCTAATTCAATCTATCTTATCAGTAGTGGTGTTGGTAAAGCTGCAGCTAGTTAGAAAAGCCATTAATATCCCAGTAGTTATTATTTATTCTTGTATAATTTTGTGCTAACAAGCATCTGCCCCTTAGTGCCCCTATTTGTAGTTTAGGCCATTGACCATTGAAATATCTGTGCATGGTCCGGTTACTATGTGACATGTGTATCAGATAAAAGACATTAAATAATTTCAAATGCTATTAGTGGCAGTTCACTGAAACGTGTTTAAAAAGCATGCTTTTACCTTTCTCAAATGTCATAGCAAATATGAAAAAATCTCATTGAAAAGTCATACATCAATTCTGAGAATTCGAATTCTCATAAGGCCGACATATAACCTGAAGTCAACACATTACAGAAAATGATGTTCAACACCCATTTATGATGGTGACTCACTAAGAGGACACAAAAAAATATTTTTCGTCAATTGACCCCTTACTAAATATTTATGCTGTTCACACTGGGTTCCTGGAAAAGTTAGGAATTATATAGTTTTTATCAAGTTTTAATGAGGATAAACTGTTAAAAATCCAAGTTGGTAAAAGGAGGTAGCAAGGCCATTTAATAAAATACAACAGTAGACAACATAAATTACATTTATCTAGTATAAATTTTGGTATTTAAAATGTCCAGTTTTTATTACTAGGGACAATTGTATAATATTAGTTATTATTGAAAAACTTTAGATGTTATTTTTGAAATAAATCATAATAAAGAACTATTTTTGATTTTGTCTGTTATGGACTAATCAATACAGAAGTATTGATATTTTAAACCAAATGTTTTCCTTTAAAAATTAATCCTAATATAAAATAAGGGCTGGCACTGTGGTGCAGTGGGTATTGCTGCCACGTCAGGGTACAGGGTCCTGATTTCACCCTTGAGCTCAGGTTACAGTTTGTGTGGACTTTCTCATTAATTCTTCTGTTTCTGCATATATATATATATATATATATATATATATATATATATATATATATATATATATATATATATAGAGAGAGAGAGAGAGAGAGAGAGAGAGAGAGAGACGCACCCTCTTCTCAATCACTACCCAATGGATCACATTTAAACCAGCTGTTGATTAATCTGTGGTAAGTGGTAGCGCAGTGGTGAAGTTGTTGGAATACCAACTTAAGGACCCGGGCTCGATTCCCAGCCCCACCAAGCCACCACTGCTGGGCACCTGAGCAAGGCCCTTAACCCCCAATTGCTCAGTTGTATAACAAGGAATATTGTAAGTTGCTCTGGATAAGAGCGTCTGCCAATGTAAATGCTGCAAATGTAAATGTAAATCTGTGGTATTGAAGTCCTTTTTGATCCAAAATGAGATGTTTTCCAACACATTTTTAATTAATAGTATTTAAATCAATAGTTTTACAGAAAATTACAGACAAAAAAATCCTCCCTTCTCATCAGTATTCTGAACACGCTCATATCATAGCAACAGGATTTTGCTGCATTTCTCAATGTAACCCAGGCCGTATTAAGTAAAATTACATTTTCAAATTTATTTGATACCCAATACAATTACAGTTTAAATTAAAACCAAAGTAAACACTAATGCTAGCCTAAAGGATTATTTTATCTGAGATTTTGTGTGTGGTCTCAAACACTAGAAGAATTATTAACAAAAAAATGTACATTTTATAGGTAAAACATAAAATGTAGCATTACATAACTAACACGAGCTGATCTGTAAGGATTTGTAAGGAAGTTCTAAACCTAAACTAACTTTTAAGATGGATATTTATGCCTAAAGTAAATTAAAGATTTACAGACACAAAATCGAGAAGCTGAGCCTGCTGGGCCTGAACACCTCCCTCTGCAACTGGGAGCAGCACCACCACACTGAGCACTGGGGCCCCACAAGGCTGTTTACTCTGCTGACACATGACTGAGTAGCAATGCACAGCTCAAATCACATCATTGAGTTTGCCGATGACATGACCGTGGTAGGTCTCAATAGCAAAGAACGACGATTCAGCATACAGAGAGGAGGTGCAACAGCCTGGTGTAAAGTCAACAACCTGTGTCTAAGACTAAGCCTGTGTCTAAGACTAAGACTGAGCAAGACTAAGAAGATAATTGTTGACTTCAGAAAAGCAAAGAGCGACCATTGTCCGCTGAACATCGATGGATCCTCTGTAGAGATCGTCAAGAGCACCAAATTTCTCGGTGAGAACCTCACCTGGTCACTCAATACTAGCTGTATCAGCAAAAACACCCAGGAGCACCTTTAATTCCTGCAAAGGCTCCCCCCTCCTGACCATGTGCTACAGATGTACCATTAAGAGCATTTTACGCATCTGCATCATTGCCTGGTTTTGGAACTGCGCCGATTTTGACCACCAGACCCTGCAGAGGATAGTGAGAACAACATAACCCGAATGTGTAACAGTTTCTTCCCTCAATCCATCGACTCCTCAACACTCAGAACTAAACTAAACTACCTCTAAACACAGCCACTTTAAATGCTGTTTGCACAATAATCTTGCTGCTTACTTGCACATTTCTTTGTCTATCTGCACATCTTTTCTAATCTGGTAGGCACTATTGAATGTACTGTAGAGAGTATCTTGCTTTTGTATTGTCTGTTTGCACTGTCTGGCGTAATGTTTGTATTGTTTATTTGCACTGTCTGTTTTGCACTGTTTGCACCCGTTTGCACACATGCACTTTATTTGGCTAAAAGATCTTCTTTTCTAGTCTTTAGCTCTGTTGTTCTTCTGTTATGTGGCTCTGTGTTGTGTTGTGTAGCACCATCGGGTCCTGAAGAAATGTTGTTTCATTTCAATATGTACTCCATCTCCATCTGTACTCCATATGTTTGAAATTACATTAAAGCTTCTTGAACTTGAGATCTAAAACACTAAATTTCATATTTAAATAAAAAAATTAAAATTAAAAAAAAACCTGGAAAGAAGTAAAAACCAGCACCATGTGAGCAGAAAAGAGCATGACAGACAGGTATGTAGATGAGATGAATGGAGAACGGCTTGCATGAACTCACTTCTTCTCTAGAGATTTTATAATTTATAAAAGCGAAAAAGTAATTGTGTTTCTTCCTATGGCGCAAAACAGCACAAACTGAGCATAAACACATGGCGATTTGGACAACATGTAGTGTAGAGTGACGGCACTGCCCCTTGTTCTATTTGCTATTTCTAAGGAAGGGAATAGTGGCACAAACGAGCGGCAGAGATTTAAACAGCACAAACAAGATTTGGATGGCATGGGGTGGAATGTGACATCACTGCTCTTTAAAAACTTTTTTAGTAACAAAGGTATTTTTTAGGGGAACAAATTAAGCACAAAGAAAGAGATTTGGATGGCATAGAAAGTACCAGAATGTAGGCCCACACAGAGGCAAAACGTAGACAATGAAGCGCATCACACAGCTGGATCACTTCCATTAAATTTAACTCAAATAAAACAAAATGGTTTCTGTTTTTTTTTTTCAAAAGGGACACAAGTGAAGCAAATAAAGTAGCGGGAAGAAGCAGTGAAAATAAAACATATACGTTTACCTGCTGGCTATTGTGGGCGGAAGCAAGACAAGATTTAAATATTGCCGGTATTATTGCATATATTGTTAAGAAAATAACATATTATTGCGATCCTGCGCAGGTTTCTACATAAACTCTGCTCTAACAGCCCCTAGTGCTCATTTAATTTCCCCTAGTGGTATATTGCTATTTATTATAACTCGGGTAAACACCTCTGAATTCTAGAGCCCCCGTCAACAGGTGTTACCCAAAGAAGCCATTAAAATCTGCTGTACTTACCAGTATCTGTAATAAGCATGTTAACGTAGAGTGCAATTTCCTCTGATGTGATGAATGATGCTGATTCTTTTTACAAGAAAGTCACTAATGCTTGCTTGGAAAAGCCATAAAAGAAAACACTTCAGTCCTAAAAACTCTAAAAACACTTTTAAATATATTAGAAATCTTTTTTTGAGAATTTTAATCTAAATTTGTATCCAGAAATTCTAAGCATTTTATTTATTAACAGTAAAAGCTACACTCATCTTCTTTTGTCACCTACACCCCATGCTGAACACAGTTTTTTTCCTACTTTACCTATAATAAGCTTATCCTGGAAGCTCATATATTATTTATCTAGCTGTTATACTTTGTCTGCACTTATTTCCTATTCTTTTTATTTTATACATCCTTATATATATCCACTTGCCTAAAAGCACATTCGAGAGATGCGAAATACATTTAAGGACCAGAGCTGAGCGGTTAAAAGTTAAGAAATGTAACATTGTGAAAATGTGCATGTGGATCAGCACTTTTAAACACTGCTGTTAATAAAGTTTTACAGATTCAATTTTATGTGTATGTGGTGTAAAAGCATATAACCCATGCGTGTAGGAGAGATTTAAGGGTTAAGGGCTCAGTTGCTTAAATAACGTTGCTCAGTTGCTTTCTGGAAGTTCTAGATGAGCCAGCCAAAGAATAAGAGAACTAAGCTTCTGCTTAGGGCCCCCATGACCACCAGGGTCTTTTATATACACTTTAAAATTGTAGAAGAATAAAAACACTGGTATGATGTAAGCAGCACAGCTACAAATAAAATTATAATGGGTATGTATGCAAATAATCTAGGATTGAAAACATTTGTTGTGTTGGCAGCATTCAGGGGCCCCAAATTAAAATCTGCCTAGGGCCCCATAAGGCTTGGGCTCGCCAATGTTCTTTAAAATTAAAAGCTACTAGGTTATTAGCATGATTTTTGCACTGTTACAGAGCAGGGCTGTGCAATATGGACAAAATAATCACACTGTGTGTTTTTTTTGGTTTTTTTGCGATTTATTTGGCTTTGCTAATTGTTTTTGGCTTTTCAAACATGCTACATTCTATATGTATTCAGTGCACAGAATCAAATGTTATTTGAAAAATTGCAAGTGACATATAACTGTAGACAGACCAAAGAAGTACTTTAGCTAGCATGCATGATAAGGGCATATAAAATCATACACGTAAAATTAAAACATATAGCTTGAAGCCCTTATGTTTTTTTCTAGACAGATCCTGAAGCAAACGAGTGAAAAACATCATATTAGTTATAGACTCTATGTGCACTGTATGTGACTAAGCTGGCTGACAGTGTTGCCTGATAGAGTTGATAGTTTCCAGCCCGAACACTGTCTATTTATTAAAATTTAAAGGAGCGGAAATCTTCTCCTTCACACTTGAGTTTTGCCTAACTATAATTAGCCTGATCCCAAAACCAAACAAATTTTGCCTAAATGGACATTTTGAATGCAATAGTGTACAGTGCGCTGAGATCTGATTGATTAACATCTTAAACATGCGCACAAGAACGTTGCATTATAATTAATTCAAATATGAACAAATTAATAAATGGCCCCCCGTTCGTGGGCCGCAGTGTACTTTTTAAATTTTAGGTTTTGGTACCCCTGACAGAACCCTTTCCTCTGCATCTGATGGACTTCTTGTAAGCTTTAAAAAAATTGTTAATGCATAAATCCAAATTGTTAAACGTGTTGTTTATTCCTGCTTTACAGGTGCATTTGCAGCTCATACTTTGTAAAGAACTTGTTGTGTTGTATGATTACAACGTCTCTACATGTCTAGAACTAGTCAGTGCACTCACTCACACACCTTATCTATCAATCCTGACAGTAATTAATTTTGGTAAAAAAAAAACAAAAAGAAGTAGAGTTTAATAAGAGTTTATTAATGGCCCTTTAGGGCAGCAGAAACACATGGAGAAGTACAAGGTGAGAGCATGTTTGTAGTAGCTAAGTGGATAAGAAAGAAGGAAAAAGACAGGAACAACATAGCTGTAGGGACGAATAGTATAAGACAACAACACATTTGCCACCTTGTGAGTCAATACAAGTACATAGAGATAAGGAGCTGATGATAAATCACCTGAAAGTTGTTTCATGGTTACACAAACGCTGGCCTATTAGATACAATATCTTTCTTAGTCAGAGTGATGTACATGCAAATACATAGATTGTTGATTTTACAAATTAAGCCAATAAATTTGGTGTTGTTGGACTACCAAGCTGAAGATTGTGGGTTCGATTTCCAGCTCCCACTAAACTGCCACTGTTGGGCCCCTAAGCAAGGCCCTTAACCCCCAATTGCTCAGGTGTTTTGAAAAAAAAAGAGATAAATGTAAATCGCTCTGGATAAGGGCGTTTGCCAAATTCTGTAAATGTAAATATGGTACAAGAGTTAGGGGAACCCCTATACAATAAAAAACACTATGAATACAATTGCAAAAAGCCCAGAAGAGGTGGACACAGAAAAGCAACAAACCAAGGATCAGGAATGAAAGACAACAAACCAATGATTAGACTAGGTGTAGCTTTTAAATATACATTAGTAAATATATATATTCATATTTATAAATGTATATCAGCAGTTTCAGCAAGGGGGGGTCCTACTAATGTTAAAATATCTACAGTTTTCTTAAATTAAACTTGCACTTTTTACCCCATCACCTTCTTTTTATGCTGTACATTAGATGCACTGACAAAATCAGCAAAAGACCTCAACATACATCTACATAATTTAAACTGCAAAAGTGTGAAATTAGTTCTCACTCTTGGTGCCATTTTGAAGCAGATGATCTAGATAAAGCTTTCAGGCATGGCGTTTTAATTCTCCAGTGAAGAAAAAGGGAAACAGATATGGCAGAGATCATGTTTTTCATTGAAAACCATGTTTCATCCCATTAAACAATAAAGAAAAAATGAACAATGTAAGCATGACCTCCAAACGCCAGCTGAGCGTGTTTTACTGTTGAAATTACTAATTAACTTTCTCCACATTTTCTCTGTATTTTCTATATTTTGAACTTTATATTGGTATAATACAGTATCTAGTTATCTAGTTAATGCCTTGCTTTCGCATATGTTTTATTACCATGTACATAGAGGCCTACGTGTAAATGAAATGAATAACAGATCAATACTCAATTTCGGTTCTCATAACTTAGTTCAATTCAATTTAATTTTATTTGTATAGCCCTTTTTACAATGGTCATTGTCACAAAGCAGCTTTACACAATCAAAGAAATTATAAGATAAAAATGAAACAGAAATCAGTTTGTCCCTGATGAGCAAGCCGGGGGCGACGGTGGCAAGGAAAAACTCCCTGAGATGGAATAGGAAGAAACCTTGAGAGGAACCAGACTCAACAGAGAACCCATCCTCATTTGGGTGAAAAACAGGTAGCAGGAATTATGTGTTTCCACTGTGTGTGTGTGAGCAACTTAAATCATTAGTCCTTAAAGAACAGCTGGAACGTCTTTATGGCAGAGTCGGACGTCTTTGGTCACCCTGGTGATGTATCATCCACTGGAGCAGGTCACAGGGAAGGGTCCAACAGGTCCGGGGTAGAGATGGGGTCTGGATCATTGGCAGCTCCGTTGTGGCATATGTAGCTCGACATTGAGAGAAAGAGAGAGAGAGAGAGAGAGAGAGAGAGGGAGAGGGGAAGGAAGACAAAATGGAAGGAAAACAGTTACGTTTTCCTAAATTTTGGTTATGCAGGACGATATTATAATATGAACTCAGTAGTCTTTTTCTTTATAGACTGCTACTGGTAGACGCCTTTATTTAGAGCGATTACATTTATCTCTTTTTAGTACAACTCACCATTTGGGGTCAAGTGCGTTGCTTAGGGGACGAGCAGTGGCAACTTGGTGGTGCTGGATAACACCTTAACCACTGTGCTACCACATCCCATTTCACTAAACAGCAGACCAGCAGCTACTCCAGCCCATAAAATTTCTGACCCACCCCAATTAAAAAAAGGCAAAATTATGTGGTCTTTTATCTAGAACTCATAATATATTTTTTATAGACATAATCTTACTAAATAATAATACTAATATGCACATACTGATGTTAAAACCTTCTGCTATTCCAGAACATGTACTTTGGGCAAGAATTCATTTTAATTTATTGTATTAATTGTGATTTTAATATTCATTTGAATTTTAGATGAGTTTTAGTGCATCATTTTTGCAAGAGATTATGCATCGGCAAATTAGGCATTTGCAAATTGGGCTATAAAAAATACCCCCTTTTGCTTATGATTAGGTTCAAGTGGTAAACGATTGCAGGAGGTTTATAGAAATTACACTGCAATTAAAAATGAATATAAGCAACTACTATCAGTAGGTATGAAAGGTATGCGAGCTACTTTTTCTAGAGTGTGTACGTAAATGTGTGTGTGTGTAAAAGAGAGAGAGAGAGAGAGAGAGAGAGAGAGCAAAAGTGAAAAATAGATGCTATGCCACAACTACAGTTCGGTAGGATAAGTTTTGGATCCTCTGATATGTAGAATACCCTGGAGTCTGTTCCCTCCAGTAATATTAATAAAGTTTTGATATTATAAATTATTACTAACACTATAAATTGCCTTTTATATTACATATGAAACTTGTACCCATCATGTCAATTTATTTAAATTGAAACTAGGAGAAGATTTATGAGATATACTCATAGTATATAATATACTTTATAAGATGCCCAATTGGGCATATGCTTAAAATGTCATTAACTTTGGAAAATAATTAATGTTAACTCATTGCAGCTATTAACACTTATTAATATTTAAGTTTTTCTCTTAAATTTACAGATGCTGTCAGTCATTAATTATTATAATATATACATAAATCCTGACATGCCCGGGCCATAGATATATATATTTTTAGGATGGGTAAAGTTTAGTTGGTTAGGAATTGAGATGTAGTCATAGCCTTAATTAGCAGTATTTGAACAGCCCGTCCTCAAATGTAAGGCAAGTGTGTATGTGTGTGTGTGTGTGTGTATTTGCTATAGCAAATCCACAGAAGTGCACCTGACATTTTAATATGCAGGGAAGTCAAACAAAGGCATGCAATGTTTAAAGATGAAATTGTGCTCCACATTTAGTCATTTTGACTTATTACAAGTTTTCAAAATAATTAGTACATGTGGTGCCTCGTAATCTGTCATCAAACATTGATAAACAGGGTTTGTTGAGAGAGAATGTGGCCGACTTAATTAGGGATTACACATTCACAGATGCGGCAGCTTACATCAACATGAAAGTTCCTTTAATTCATATGAACAGATTCTTAATGTTGTTGATCTAATTAGTAGAGCAGTGATGACAGAGGGACAATGGGGTCACATCGGGGCTGTGTTCAGAGTCAGATGCCTGACAGATGCAAATGACCTAATTTCGACTCAGACACACACACACATACACACACAGACACTGAAACACCAAAAGAATCTTTTTTTTTTTTTTTTGAAAAGTCAAAAATGCACCTAGACTTATTGGATTTGCAATTTTCTCTCCTCCGTCTTTTGACAAAAAATATATATATAAATAAAATGAAATAAAATGTAAATAATTCCTTAATATTACAAACCCTTACAAGTTTATTATGGTGTATCGATAGATTATCTTCACTTGATTCTACATGTTTCTGCAAAGCCCAAGGAGATATTGGAATTCTACTACAGCTGCAGGCTAAATTCATTCATAAAAGCAGATAACAAAAGTCTACAGTCTTTGCACTAAGCACTTTTTCTCTCTGGGACAAAAGAAGAAAATGATGATTGATGCAGTTAAAGTGAAGTGTAGAATCTGCATCAAAGCTATTCATGATGGGTCATAACAGCAAAGATGTCCAACTCTCCTCAGGGAGAAAGAGATTGCTTTAATAAACCAAGGTCAAAAAGACTCACCAATCAGTACGGTCATCTGAATGAATGGGCATTTCATCTGATACCTACTGCATAGAACTGGAGTTTGATTGGCAGCTGCTTGATTAAGCAAGGTCACGCATGGGGGTAGGTGTATACTATAGAGATCTATTTCCTGGCCACTGAGTAAGTACAGCGACGCAAAAGGGGCAAAGCAGATATCGAAATTGTACACATGGTTGTCTGCAAACAGGATGACAAAAAAAATCTAAAGGCTTAATGAGTAAGCTGAATGAGTTACAGGTGAGGTGAATCAAAGTGCTGGTTAATATGAGCAGTTGAACTTGAAGGAGTGACATGGTGTCAGTATGTGTTTTACAACATTGCGTTTTTTGACAAATTAAATACTTTTTAAGACTTTTTTAATACTAACTCATAAAATTTAAGACCACCAAACCTACACTAAAAATATACTCAAATACTGCACATATGCTTCTCTTCTCTTCTCTTTCTCTTCTCTTCTCTTCTCTTCTCTTCTCTAAACTTTTCTTTATTCCTTCTCTTCTGTTCTCTCCTTTTCTCCTCTCTTCTCTTCTCTTCACTTCTCTTCATCCCTTCCCTTCTGTTCTCTTCTCTCCTTTTCTCATCTTCTCTTCACTTCTCTTCACGTCTTTCTTCTATTCCTTACTCTTCTATTATCTCCCCCCCTCTTCTATCCTCTTCTGTCCTCCTCACTTCCCTTCTCTTCTCTCCACTTCTCTTCTCTTCTCTTCTCTTCTCTTCTCTTCTCTTCTCTTCTCTTCTCTTCTCTTCTCTTCTCTTCTCTTCACTTCTCTTCATTCCTTCTCTTCTGTTCTCTTCTCTCCTTTTCTCATCTCTTCTCTTCACTTCTCTTCACGTCTTTCTTCTATTCCTTACTCTTCTATTATCTCCTCCCCTCTTCTATCCTCTTCTGTCCTCTTCTCTTCTCTTCTCTTCTCTTCTCTTCTCTTCTCTTCATTCCAAAGTAATTTTTTGTTTAGTTCAAAGAAATAGCTGTTTGTCTCATCTATCATTTTTCATTTTTTAATATTCGTAAGTAATGTTCATGTCTGTAGGGTCAAATATCAATCAAATAATCCCTTCCTTTCCTTCCGCTCCCTTCCCTTCGGCTCTCTCGTACTCGGATGCCTATTGCAGCTACCTGTAATTCAACCTGCTACATCAATACTTTCTGATGACCCAATAAATACGACAGGGGGAAAAATCTTCTTCAATCTGTCCAATGATCATAAACAGTCTTTGGGTTTGGGTATTTTTTGTGGTAATATGAGCAATCGAATCTGCATTTAAGAATCTAGCCTTATGTTAGGAAAACATTTTAAAGATATTTTCGGAATTTTTAAGGACCCACAGGCACCATGACACTAATAAGCTAGACTTTCTCTAGAGCAGAAATCTCATTATCTTTTTTGATTTCTAAAACGGCAATTAAAACGTGTTTATATTATTTATATTATTTCTGCAGACACTGTTATCCAAAGCAACTTACAATTATCTATTTTTTAATCCAACAGTTGAGGGTTAAGGGCCTTGCTCAGGGGCCCAGCAGTGACAGTTTGGTGGTGCTAGGATTTGAACCCGTGATCTACCAACCAGCATTCCAATTTATTATCCACCGAGCCACCACTTTATAAATAGCACTATAAATTCCTTCCATATTCAATTTGTATAGGAAATTTGTGCAAAACAGTCAACATTTATTAAAGAAAACTCACAAAAAGGGTTTACTTAATAAGTGCAATATACTCTATTAATTGTTAATATTAGAAACATTTAACATGCATTTACTTTTCCTTTTTCTAAATTTGCTGCAGTTATTTAATTATAAGTATTCGATTTACAGATTACCGATCATTATTTTATTTAACAGTGTTTTGTCCACTTGTAAAATGACCATGTATATAATGTGGACTGTTATTCACATGATTCTTACTCTAACTGTCTAACAAATCTGTCCTAGACAGAATAGAGATTTTTTTTTGTTATAAAAATAGGTGATAACCTTGTTTCTCCTTTTTTTTTTCTTTTACCAATCTGTTCTCTGTACGCTTTCCACATTCTCTTACACTGTCCCTCTCCATCAGTTCCAATGAAATCCAATCAGCTTCATTTGACATTTAAATTGAGTCCCAGAGGGGGCCAATTTCATGAAGATAGAAGCAGAGAAAGGGGAGAGTGTGAGAGGATGAAAGGGAGAGGAAGACCTTGTGAGCTGTGGAAAAAAATAGGCAAATTGTTCAGACAATGCTCTCTTTCTGTCCTCCATTCTTTGCCAGCCTGCCCCTTTTCATTAGGACTCTAAAGTTGGGTGAGCATTGGCAGCAAGTGAGCAATGTGACATGCCTGCGGCCTCGGATGTATGACAAGCCACCTAATGAAAAGGCTCACTCGCACTGGCTGCCTGACACAGCAGTCTCACACGTAATTACGTCTTGAATAATTAATGGCTATGCACATTTTGATCGCCTGCAAGTCTCGAGCAGAGTGGCTGGCTAGTTTGTGGCAATCTAAGATAAGCAAACAAGCACATAGAGAAAAATATATTGTTGCACTTTGTTTTGGCTTGGTCAGAGCTGCGTTGTGCCAGCCATAAAATATACAAGCCGCATACTGTGCGGTTTTGAATAGTCTTTTGCAATTGTTGCTGGTCAAATTGTACGACCGTGTACAGTCGTAAATTAGATACACACAAGAAGATTCAGTAACCCACAGTTTTTCGCTGAACATTAGTTAGCAGCAGCAGCAAAGACACGTCATACAAAGATTTATTTTTTATTTTTTTATAACATAAGTTATTCTTTTTTTGTGATGTTCAACTGACTCGTTTCAACATTTTTTCGAAATGGTTTAAAGTTGTCATGCTAATTGCATCATCAGGTTCAGGGCTATTATTGGTTCTGGGTTCGATGGTTGGCACACTGCCGGAAAGTGCCTGAATTCTTAAACTGCCAGTATTTCATCAGAGAAAAAACTGGACACAACAGCTATTAATTGGCTGCCTGTGATCATGTTAAACCTAGCGATCAAAGACAACAGATTTTAGCGTAGGATACTGGGGTTTTTTTAGGATTTAACAATTTGTCTCTTAGAACAAAAGTGTGGCCAGTGTTACACAGTTTGCACCCGTCTTAACTCTTATTCCAAAAGAATTTAAAAAGCTCAAACCTTTTAATGTAACCTTTTCTTTTAACATTTATTTAATTTTCTCATATGCTCATGTGAGGCTTTTTCTGCATTTGAAAGAACATAAAGACTTTTCCGTATTTATTTCTTTATTCTCATGAATTCACAAGAATTTTAATACTAGGTTATTAGAATGCTTCACCAGTTGAGTTAGTTTTTTAGTATGAAGGAGCACTGCTCATAGATCGCTCTACTACACCTTATTCATGGTCTGCCACCAGGCTCATTCATCCATTTATTCCCTCAGCAGCATACACAGCCCTCTCTCACACTCCAGTCCCATCCACACAAACAAACAAACTCATTGACAGGTTTCTGTGCCGGTTAGCATCATAAACACTATATTTGTATTCAAATTTCCACTCTGATGCATTGCAAATAATAATAAGGTAACTAAATATGATAGATAGCTTTAAAAGATTAATAACATTCGATAAGGAATTGGCCATGTATGCAAGATGTTGTCATACAGAAAAACAGTCACATGTTCGTAAGCAGGTTGTCAGCCAGCTGGTTTTTCTATAGTATACTATATAACAATTAAATTCAGAGCAAACTATTTAAAATGATAAAAGTTGTCGCCTATGTAAATGGCAAAATATTTTTCTGTATGTCAACATTTCTCTGTACTCTTACAGTAAGTATGTTGATGATCACAAAATATGAAATCTGGAAATCTTTAAGGTATTGATTTAGGCCACAAAAAAAGAATCAGTCATTAATACTTTGTCATCTGGATTAAATCCTGCTATGTAACATATTCTGTTTTACATTTTATTCCACTGTATCTGAATATTTTCTGTGCATAATTTTAGATGATTAGCTATGATATCCCTTCCTTACACTGTTCTCTTTAGGATTAGTTTATCTAGATTTACTGTGCAATGCTGTGTTCAAAAAAAGCAGCATTGCACAGCAAAAGGACTCTACTTGGCATCTGACAGTGCGGACAGTGATGGTAAGCCGTGATGTAGTTGGGAATCTTTATGTTTTAATTCCCAATTCCACCAAGCCACCACTGCTGGTCCCCTGACCAAGGCCCTTAACCCTTAATTGCTTAGTTGTATAAATGAGATAAATGTAAGTCGCTCTGGATAAGGGCGTCTGCCAAATGCCATAAATGTAAATGTACAAAGCTCAGAAGGAAAAAAAACCTAAACATATCACATAGTGTTCGAATGATAACATTCTTGAATTATTTTAAGATAGAATCAACACAGCAAGGACAATCTGTGTCTTGGTCAAGCCATGATCAACCGAATAACGATTACAACACTGAAAAAAACTGGCATATAAAGCCACTGATCCATAAAATCTCATCAAAAACAGTTTAGTTACATTGTCGGGGGTCCAGACGACCCAATTCACTGTATAGTGTAGCAATAAAAAATTGAAATGATCCGTTTTTTGGAGGGTTCAAATTGTGAATTTATTCCACACAACATTATAGCACCTCCACCAGTCTGAACTGCTAACTCAAGCCAAGTGGGGTTCATTAATTCATTTTGTTGGTTTCTTAATCTGACCTCATCAACTACGTGTCACAGAAAAAAATCGAAATTCATTAATTGTCAGCTTATGTTATTCTGTTCTCACATATTCTGTCCTTTGCTGACTGGACTAAAAAAAATGCAGGATAAAGTAGACAGTAAACATATATTCCCTTCCACGTGAAAAAAAAGCAGTGAAATGATTTCCCATATAGAAAACACACTGAACATACAGTACGAATCTGATTGACGAGCCGATGGATTGTATTGTCTATAATCACAGAGCCATTTTTCTACTTGTGAGTCAGGCTTTCAGATGTGTTTTTTTAAACATCATACTCCAGTATAAGCTTTGGGTTTTTTTTTTCATCGAACATTGGCACTTCTGGAAAGCCTTTTTACTAGATTATAGAGCATGGTTGATGGATTTCTTTATTCAGTAACAATAGTTTTAGCAAGATCAGACAGTAATGATGGTTGAGGAGGTCTGGGGTGCAGTCAGTGTACAGGACATGAGAGTTTTTCCACTCTAATTATGCTATTGTTTGAAAGTCTACAGACGCTGTGTCCAAACTTGGTCCTGGAGGGCAGGTGTTCTGCAGAGTTTAGCTTTAACTTGCCTCAACACACTTTACTGTCCTGTCCGGACCAGGTTTGGACACCCCTGCCTTACAAGTCACAAATATTTCAGTATACAAAACTGAAATAACTACTGAAACTACACAAAAAAACAGTATGCCACCACAAAACTACCCCTCATTAATTGGTACATTGTGTCGGTTTAATGCACAGCTTTGTACTTAGTAAAAATAAACCCACTCAAAGTAGCACATGGTATTTAGTAAAATTAAACCACTTGAAGTAGCTTTTTATCACAGGGGGAAAATCCAAAATTAGCCTATTTATTACCCATAATACATATTAAATAGTGGGAAAATATTCTTTTAAGAAGTAAACTGAAGCAAGAGCGAGCTAAATTCGCATAATAAACGCATGATAAAGGTTCACTGTACACTTGAGGACCTCACTCTGACTTCTTCAGCGGCTCTCAATAATACTTTTTCCTTCTATTCGTAAAACTTTTGGCTGCCATTTGGTGCATAGTGATGCATAAAATGCAGTTTTCTCAACTGAATAATGTGCATGAGATCAATGAGACTTTCATGACTAAGATCCTGTTTTCTCACTGGGTTTTAATAGCTGCTTTTAATGTATTCATTTAAATTACATTACATTAACATTTATGGCATTTGGCAGACGCCCTTATCCAGATCGACATGCGTTTATCTCTTTTATCTTATACAACTAAGCAATTGAGGTTTCAGAGCGTTGCTCATAGGCCCAGCAGTGGCAAATTGGTGGTGCTGGGAATTAAGCCATGAGCAATCCAACACTTTAACCACAACGCTCCCACTTTTTCACATTCAGTAAATTTTATTCTACTATGTTTATTTCGCTTCTTATTTCTTTTTTGTCTTCTTATCTGTATATGTATATAATAAATTGTGTCTCTGTACATATACAAACCCACATGATAGTGATTTAGTGGCCATCTATTTTTGTGGCTTAAACTTTTTCTGTATTTTGCTTGTCATCAACACAAAGGTTCGTATTTACACTTGCACATTAAATCGTGATCAGTAAATGCTGAAGATTAGACTGGCCTAATTAGACCAGTGAAGTATAATTGCTATTAAAAAATGGTAACCACTTCTAAACACTAAATAGAGGTGTAGTGGGGCAAACGACAAGACAGTTAATAACACAATTGTCAGAAACATGGTGTTTTTCGTGCCAAAAAACTACCTACTCACTACAATCTTTTGTGTTGCAAATAAATGCGATTAGATTGATTACATTTTCACAGACGAAAGGCAGCTTATTAGTGCAGAGAGTTCAGCTAAGATGTACAGAATTATTTTCATAATAAGATCAAGTTTAAAAGTTATCTGTGGTTCAAAATGTCTGACTAAAATGTTTTCAAAGCTTAGCAAATCCCACTAAGCTTGTCCTCTGTGTCCTTGGGTATTTGTGTATGTAATGGGAAACAAAACGGCTGTATTAATCATTTATATAATTTATGTGAAAAATTTATCAAAACAACATACCAGACCAGGGATGTTAAACTCGGGAGGAACAGAACCTAGCAGAGTTTACTTCCACCCCTGCTCTAATACACATAACATGCAGGTTTTTAAATAAACATACAGGACTTGATTAGCTGGATCTGATACGTCTTGACTGTCGTGCAGCCTGTCATTATAAAAGCTGAGAGTGACGTAGGGATCATGTTTAGACAGTCTGACAAGCAACAATTGCAGAAGACAAAGTTAAAAAGACCTTTTGCTAGTTTCACCTTCAAATGATAAATAATGACAATTTAGAAACTGTTTAATCAAAAAAAAAACTGTAATGGGTGAAAATTTTATGGATGGCTTGCTGTTTTACCTTCCTTCTGCTCTTGGTTATACTCTGTTGTTACAAATCTGTATTAATTGGCAATAACGTTACCTACAGTTGTTGTTGGAATATGAACAAATGATTATGTTTAATTAGTGAAAAAAAGTTTTAAGACTTTTAATTTGTTATTGACTCCTCCCTCCCTTTCTCCCTCTCTATCTCTCCCTCCCTCTCTCCCTTTCTCACTCCAACACCCCCCCATCTCTCTCTCTCTCTCTCTCTCTCTCTGTCTGTCCCAGCCCTCCGTCCCTCCCTCCTTCTCAGTCTCTTTCTCTCTCCCGTTCTGAAATTTGTTTCTATAGGACTGACTGAGTCACACTCTTTATAGCTCTGATTGGTGTAGCAGCCCATCCTAATTGCCAATTAACAGTGCTTACAAAGCAATCAAGCTGGGCAGATGCAATGGATGGAAATTAGCGAGTTTATTATTTGACAAGCGTATCGCTAAATCTGTTTTGGAGACAAAGAATTAGAATGGTGTCTAGGGTTACATGACTGAACTTTAATTCACATCAATAGCCACTCTATTAAAAATATAATTAAGCAAATGTTTTTGTCTAGAAAACAAAAATGATAAGTATGAGGTGTGTGTTTATGTGCAAAAAAATATGCAAAAAGGAAAAAGGTATAGTATTATACTAATATATATATATATATATATATATATATATATATATATATATATATAGTATACTTATCCTTTTTCGTTGCATATTTTTAGTTCCTTGAGGTTTTCCTTAATTGCTTCGCCTGTAAAGATAATGAAGCAAGACATTAAAGCCATATATTACTGTGATTGGAACAATAAAAAGAATGCAAGCCAAACAATCAGTAAGCTTAAAAAAAACGCTATAACAAATTTAGCTAAATATGGTATTTAAAAACATTTTCATTTGGAGTTTGATTTCAGATTATGTCATTATAGTAAGATTTCTGAGAGTGCTTTGTAGATGTAAACATAGTGAACGAACACCACATGATAGCATGCTAACACCAAGCATTGGCCCTGGCTTTTTTTTTTACATTTGCAGATAAGATGTATTTTGGTGTTGTTTTATTTTTACAATTACAATTTTAAAAAATGTACAATACACAATAATTTGTACAATAAATCAGTTCATCTGGAGACGGCTCGACTGCATAAGCAGCATTATACAAACTACCAACCTGGTGAAGAACCCTGTGATGTTGTATCTGTGAAGATAGAGACTCTTTTTATCATCTTGAAATATTCATTTCTGTTCTGTTCTTTATTCCAGTTCCCCGTAAACATAAAGCGTTCACACCAGTTCCCCAGGGCTCTCTTCCTTTCCATTCCTAACCTTTCCACAATTTAAAATTTTCCCCTCACGCTTGGTCTTTTGTCTCCTTTCCATCCACATAGATTAAATCTATGGAAGGCACAAGGGTATGATCTAAAAACCTCTAAAAGGAATGTCTCTCTATGGAGGTGGAGACATTTGTCTACAATTAAGAGCACCGCAATATCAGGCGCAGTAGGCAGTAAAAGGTAACATTTTTTTTTCATTGATAATGGTGCTACATAAAACAACACAGAACTACAAAAAACAACAAAGAGCTACATAAAAATAAATTGTTCTCGCCACATAAAGTGCATAATGTGCAACCTTACCTCAGCCTTAGACACACTGCTGGGCTTTCTTGCTGATGGTTTTGTTGAGTGACCGGCTGAGCTTTTCTGCCAGATGGACACCAAAGAAGTTGGTGCTCTTGATGATCTCTACAGAGGATCCATCAATGTTCAGTGGAGAATGAGTGCTTAGTTTTGTCAGTGTTCAGAGACAGGTTGTTGGCTTTACACCAGGCTGTTGCACCTCCTCTCTGTATGCTGACTTCTTGTTCTGGCTTATGAGACCCCCCTCAACCTGTCATTGGCAAACTTAACAATGTTTGTTGAGCTGTGCGTTGCTACAAAGTCATGAGTCAGCAGAGTAAACAGCAGTGGGCTAAGCACACAGCCCTGCGGATCCCGTTGTACAAGTCAGCTTCTTAATCAGGTGCTGAAGATAATTGTGTTAACTGAAGTCTATAACTTTCTCAAGTGCCTTTATTGTCTAGTTGGCATTGTCCGTTGAGCAGTTTAGTATACCCAGTGTTTATATTTCAGGCCAGTGGCTTAATTAATTTCCTTTCTAAACTGAACAAAGAGTGCAATCAGCAGTTATTATGGCTACAATAAAGTAATCAACAATCATAATCGAAAAAAAGAAAAGTTGTTCTTATTTAAGCAAGATACATTTACAGAATTATTAAGTAGCTTATTGTGCAGCTAAACCCATTTTCAAAACAATTTTAGGTTTCTGATGCATTTATTCGGTGTAAAGGAAAATTCACGGTGGATCAAAATGTAAAAGTCTGAGTAATTTTTTGTTGACTGATGTCAACAATTTTTTTATTATAATCGGTTTTAGAAGAAAGAAATGATTATTAAATTAAACTAAAAATGACTTGTTGACTTTATTTGAAATTTTTAAATGAGTACATTGAATTCAACAGCCATTGGGTGATATAAACATCTATAATTCTTAAGCAATGACATTTTAATAAATTTGACCTACCATAACACTGTCTCAAGGACCTGATTAAGTGTGTAAGCATGTGTTTGTGGCTATGAGCATAGCCTATGTAGAAGTCGGCTAGCTACAAACAGGTAGAAGTTGGCAACAGGTAATTAGAAATAAACCGGGCAAACAAATCCAAAACACTAGGCAAAATCTCAACACCAAAAGACTAAATTCATACACCGAAAGGTCAGGCAGAAAGAATAAACACTCGGTAAGTATTATCATGAGACAATACTTCGCCATTTGTCTAGCTAGCAGCTAGCTTAAGCAGAGAGCTAACCGAAAGTGACACCAGAAGTACTGCGAAGAAGCTAGTACTCCAGTGTCGGTGCCCTCTGGTGGTGGTAGAGGGGAGTTGTGACAATAACATTCAATAAATACATTTTTATTAAAAACATTTTGGGGCATTTGCCTTTATTGATAGTACAGAAAGACATGAAACAGAGGGGAGAGAGAGGTGGGACCAGAAAGAACCCAACCAGGCATGTGGGTGCCAACGAAGTTTTTAATTAGATTAATGCAAATATAAACACAGCATTCATTAGCAACAGTCTATTTATATTTACATCATGGATTGTCCTCACAAGGATACTAAGAGTTAAATGTGTGTGTGTGTGTGTGTGTGTGTGTGTGTGTGTGTGTTTGTGATTTTTCATCGTATCGATTTCCCTAATTAATGTGTCTTGGTTAAACAATGGATCAAGGAAGTAGAGTGCAACAATATAAGCACTAATGCATACTCTGAATAAATTATCCAAGCGTTAGTGTGTTAGAGACTGTTTGAGAGTATTTTAAAATAAATGTTGATCAAACTGAATATTTGAAAAGTTAGAGAAAAAGCACTTTCTTTGCCAGAGAAGGGCTTTAATATAATTAAATCACAACATCTTATAAGCATTAAAGCTAAAACCATTCGAAAATACAAAAAAAATTATAAATAGATATTTAAAGTTTGATGTTGACTTGAAGGCAGTGCTGGGAAGATGTATTGTGTAGTCATTATGCTTTTCCTCTTGTTGTGCTAAGTGTTTTAACATAGTGCCCTTTCTATTCTGTTTGATGTTGCTGTGAGGTCAAATGATATCATGTGATATTATTACAATACATTTTATACACTTTTACACGTTTTGATATGTCAAATGGTTTTATTGACAGTTTTATTGGCAGAAACACATAAAAAATGTGTTTCTTGATTATTTGGTTATAATTTTCATTAATTTAATGTCCTTAAAATTGCCTATAATTTTTATTGCTGATGTTGAATGTGAATATTCTACACTTTTATACTTTAAAAGGGGCAGTATTAAAAATAGTATTAAGTTAGTATTAAGTTTTAAAAAAAAAGGTCACATCTGATTTGTAACAAAGAAACAGATACATCAGCCAACCAAATGTTTACTGACAGCCCGCCCTCTGGGTCTAGCAGCAAGCCCCCAAGCGTTCACTGAGAATTTCCGGGTTATAAAAGTGAATCTCAGTAAAAACGTTAATGACAATCACAGTCGCCAGCATATATATCAGATCTATATCAAATCTTGTTGCCTATCCACTGAAAACATATTTTCAAGACGCACTTTTAGAACAAAACAGAAATATTTGAAAGAAATTTTTTTACTCAAATACTTTTTTTTGTGTGCTTTTTTAAAGCTAATCTATAAAGGCTATTTATGAAAGTCATAAGTGGCTAACAGCTAGCACAGAGCACAACAAGCTATGTTGTTGTCTGTGGTTATTTTTATTACGAGTAAAATGATATGGATGATATGGATATGGATAAGTGTATAAAAAAAGATAAATGTAAGTCGCTTTGGATCAGGGGGTCTGCCAAATGCCATAAATGTAATTCATACTCTGCTGAGTGTGTGAGTTGAGTTGTGGAAGGATTGGGTGAGGAGTTTGGTGTACCGTGACATTTACATCATATACCTTCTTTTTATTATTTCTGTGAAATAAAAGACTGTCATTTATTTCATCTGATGTCTAGTTAGATGAACAAACAGATGTTACCGGATCTGCGTGTGGATTGCTTATTTATGTACTGTCATGTTTAATTGCAGCTTATTAGATAGATGAATGTACTAAAGAGAAAATATCTCCTCCTACTAATTTTTTGGCTTCATTAAAGAATTTTGTTTCCTCATTCAAGATTACACACTGATAGTATTATTAGACCCTGACTTATTTGTATTACTCACAAACGTGGGTAAAAAAAATGTTGCGTGCTAATAGTTAAAAAATTACTACATAGTGGCTTAAAGCAGAGTGTCAAAGGAATAGTATGCTTACATTTTTAGTATTCATGAGGCAGTAGGTAAAAAATACCCAGATGACCTATAGCATCCACAACGTTTGTGGTAAATAGACAGTACACTACTCCGTAATGCAATAGGACTGGTTTGTAAACTCTTGAGATTAAAATGCTTTATGTTGTTAAATCATACTTGTTTAAGGAGACCTGACAAAATTACAAACATGTTAAAGGTTTAAACAAAGAGTACAGAAATGAGCATTAAAAAAAAAACAGTTTGTTCAAATATTGTTGTTTTATTTTTGTGTGCATTACACTAATACACTTTTTCTCTGATCTGTGCTGTGAAGGTTATCACACATACATTAATTACAAGATAGTTGTAGAAAATTTACTCTAGTAATTAATGTTATTTGTTGCTTAAAATGCCGTTTCTAGGCATAGGCAAACTAGGCGGTAATTGTTATTTTACTATAACAGGATGTAGTAGAATTGCCCAAACAAAGGTTATAGTAAACTATAGTATATTTACTAAGGGTTAAAAAGTTACAATAGTATTTTTTTTTATTTTGGTTGTGTTTTAAATTATTTTACTATTGTATTTTTTACAATGAAGGACTAAGGTACACTATCTTTCATAGGAACAAGGTTAAATAGCTTTGTAAATTAAACCTTAGACAATTTATTGAGAAGAATTTAAGCTCATAATATAGTATAAAACTTAAAGTTTATTGGCATTTATTACCTATTTAATGACGATGATATGAATCAGGCTAATGCAACCTCATAAAACCAAACAGTATTCAGTCTTACATAATAAAAAAAGGTTGTTTCTGTATTCAGCTAGAGACTAATTGTTTCTCTTATCTGTTTTGGACCAATATACAACATTCAAATTGTTCTTTTTTTGTTGGTGCATAACTGACCAGACGGGTGTGAAGTATCTCTTTCATGGCTGAAACTCAAGGTTTTAATTGCACCACTGCTAGGCCCACATAGAGAGTGGTCACGTGACAGAATGATGTAGCTAATTCATTGTTAGAGTTAATGATCTATTTTACATTCACCTCCTGTTGGTGTCAGATGCTGCCAATGGTTTGCAAAGAGGATACAATACCCAAATTTATCCAGGCTTTTACATTTGGCAGTCTGTGGGTGGTGTGGGTGGATAGCATGGAAGTGCTCTGATAGGGCACTGACTGTGGAGGCAGAGGGCACGGTCCTTTTTAGTGTGGAGAATTGCTTTGAACATCCAAACTTGGCAGAGTCTCACCTCTTTCACCCCAGTCGAGAGGAGGTTTAATGAGGATGGCTGCAGAAGGGGGAAAATAGTGCTAGAGGTCGATATCCTTGGGGAATTTTAAAAAGGAAAAGGAGGCTAACTGCCGGACATTTTATTTGTTAACCCTTCTTTTCTGTTTAGGTCAAACTGGCAACCTTTTTAAATTGATTCTGACAAAAAAAAGTGACAATATATATATACATGCAGTGACGGCTGGTACTAAAATAGTTTGGTGGGCGTAAACAAACTGAAAAATCTAAATAGTTGATGTTGTAATGATGTATCTGCTAGCTAGAATAACGGGAATAATAGTCATTGTTAAAGCATGCAATAGATGAATTATAAATCAGTGAATTTAAGTTGGGCAGTACGGTGGCTTAGTGGTTAGCACTGTTGCTTCGCAGCAAGAAGGCCCGGGTTTGAATTCCGGGCAGGTACTCTGGTCTCCTCCCTCCGTCCCAAAACATGTATGTAGGTTAATTGATTTTAGTAAGTGTGTGTGGCCCTGTGATGGGCTGGTGACCTGTCCAGGGTGTACCCCTCCTGCTTTTATAATTTATAAATAAAAAGGATTCAGAGATTAATGCTGTAATTCTAATCTTGTCCACTAGAGGAAGAACAATAAAAGACATGACCAACATTGCAACGCCCCAACCACCTAAGGGAAAAAAATAACAATATTTTGCTAACAACAACAGTGGAAGCGTTTGGGTGGACAAAGCAAGGTGCCCTATACGGAATTTAAAACAAGACAATTGGAGTTCTTTCTTAAACCAAATGCTTTTCCAAACCTAAATACACATTCATTGGTCGCACACACCAACACAATATATCTTTGCAATACAGTAAAATTTTATTTATTGATAAATGGTAAGAAAAATAACAATAAAGTATGATGTCTAAGATTTTTTTGTTATCAAGTTTTAATATATATTCAATTTATTGTTAAAATAGCTTTCTTCTTCTCGGGAATGGGGGGTGGGGTGCTCACCAGTCTTACACCATAACCATTGAGCTACTATGTTGTTATGTTACATTTATCAATTAGGAACCCAGAGTGTTCAAACATTACATCTCTTTCGATCTATTTGCTTCTCTGCAGGAGTCACAAACTACAACAGAACACCTGTTCAACACAAGCAACATGACACGTATGCACCTTGGGGGACTAAACTATTTATCATTTTTATCATTTGATTGAGCATATGGTCAAATTTTCATTTAAAAACTCATTGCAGTACTCCAGTGATTTGTTGTACCCTGGTGTTTGTGCATAATTTGGGTTTCCAGGTGGAGGCATTAATTTAACTGCATACTATCTTTATTAGAATGTGAAAGTGTCCTGTAAAATGAAATTTCATGTTGCGTTGATGTAGGCGATTGGTAGTGATAGCACGTACTTATCACAATTTGACTAGAAAAAGTTGGACAGACAAGTAAAAAAAAAACAAAAAAATGTCTAATTAATCAAGCATGAACTTTGTGTGAAACATTTTTTGCAGAAACCTGTTTTGGGTTCTTTTGGCTGTATGTTTGGTGTCATTGTCTCATTAAAATGTTCTTTTAAGAATCTCTTGGTCGATAAAATCGATTTTCTCACTAATGTGCACCAGTACATTGATTTACTCATGTATCTTTCAGTGACATTTATTGAGAAGCATTCCTGTAGCTAAATTATTATCAAAGAGGTGAGGGTTACCCTAGGTTTTTTTTTCATTTTCTTTAAAACTGTTCTGATTTGGTTGAATGCTTGAGTGCCAGTTAAGAATAAGTTTTACATAAGACCTAAGAATTGAGAGGGTTGTGGTGCAGTCCGCTAAATCTGGCACTAAATGAATTTTATTATATCCTGTGCTTTCAAGCCTGTAAAGATAAAGATGGATGGATGTATGGATGGATGGATGCAAGGAAAGGAAGGAAGGAAGGAAGGAAGGAAAAGTTGTCTTCTGCTGTTGGTCTTCGGAAATCCACAATAAACACTTTGGATCTTCTCCCTGTAGGCCGATTCATTGATAAACCTGGATAAAGCAGTGGGCTCAGCAGACAGTCTTGTGGGATGCCAGTGTTCAGGATAAGGTAATGGAAATAACATCCTTGGTTGACAGTTTGGACAGTAGGCAAACTGGTGTGGGTTCATTTTAAGTGGGAGACTCAATATTAGGTGACTTTTAACCAGCTTTTCCAAGCAGTTCGTAACAATTGGGTAAGTGTAACATAATGTACGTTATGGGTATTGTGTTGCTTTTAAGCATGAATGAGTGAGTACAGTATGCACTGTTGATAACTTTTATCAAATGTTGGAGCACAAGAAGCTGAGCTTTTCTATAGCAGTGCTTTACTAAGAGCCATCTATTTCTTGTGAAGCCTTTAAATGAATACTGGTAAGTGTTGTGCTCCAGAAATTCAGTGACCTAAAATGGAAACAAAATTTCACGTGGCACATCAGTCATTTAACAGGAAGTTGACGCTATTTCAAGAGTAACTGCATAAAGGATGTACACCCAAATCAATTTTTTTAAATTATTAAGGGTTGTAAAAAGGGGTTCACCCACAACTCTCATCCTGATTTTTATTTTTATTGGGTTGAGCATTTTTATCCAATTTGTACATCTCTTTTGGACTGAATGGACATTCAAACTAATTGTAATTAAAATACAATGCTCCATGTAAATGAGGTTACTGTATATAAGAGTATAATATATAGTATAAATTTAAGAGTCAATAGAAATAATAGTTAGATGCACAACTCATGACTGGAATTACACTTGGGTGCCATCCACAAAAATGTGGACCACTTAAATCCAATACAGCAAAGCAAATAAAAGTAACAGCGGGTGAGTGATGACTGTGAGGTGCCTATTTTACTGAGTAAAAAGCCTCAAATCCCAGGACACCATGCAGCTGTGCCAGATGCCAGCCCACTTCACTGCAGAGATATGTGCTCAGCCACAGGAAGACCAGAGGAGACAACAGGCTACCTGCTGTGCATACTCACTAGGAAAAAACGGTAAAAAGAAACAGAGACTCAGCTCATTTATGGTAATGGTTAAGGATCTTGTTAAGAAGTGTTGTGTCTCTGGTTCTGCATATTAAAATCCAACATAGTCTCACTACTATAATTTGGACATTTTATACAAGCCAAGGGGCAGTGTTGCTCTGTGGTTCAGGCTTTGTGCTTCTGACTGAAAGGTTATATATTTAAATCCCAGGACCACCCGGCAACCAGTGTTGGGCCCTTGAGCAAAGCTTTATTTTTCTCTGCTCCAGGAGGTTTGTAGCATGACCTACCTGCTGCTCTGCCCAAAGCTTTTTCCAAGTTTGGATTTGCAAAGCAAAAAGATTTTCAGTCCTCTATATGCTTATAAAAACCTTTTTCTTCCAAGAGGAAGATTAATGTAAGGTCAGTCATATGTTCTTTATACTCCACGATTTTCCTTACTTGAAAATTAAACCAATAAACATGGAATAGTGCATTAACCAAAAATGTCGATCAATTTGTTCTTATTAGAACAGGAAGTTCCTAAAATAATAATAATAAAAAGGAATAACCTAAAAAAAAATCTATATAATTCTTATAATTGTAGAAAAGGATCTTTTTGTCACAAATATTTTGTTTCACATTAAACATGCTAAACCTTCAAAATACTTTGTTATTTATTTAAATTCCCAGCACCAGCAAGTTGCCACTGCTGAGGCCCTGAGCAAGGCCCTGAACAGGCATCTGTGTAAATGTCGTAAATGTAAATATATTTATTTATTCTTTATATTCAAGTTTTAAAATCAAATTTCATGCACCTTTTAGAGGAAAAGAACATGAAATAGGGTGTAGATGTCTCATGATGGCACCATACTGTCAAAAAGACAGTAGGTGGATTAGTACCTTTTGAGACAATGTGTGTCAGATGTGTCCAATTTCATCCACAAAGGGCTGGTGAAGGTGTAGGTTTACATCCAAATCAAGCAGGAGTCACACCTGATTCCACTGACTTAAAAATCAATGTAATAGTAAACATGGAATAGTGCATTAACCGAAAATGCATATGCAGTTTTTCTTCCAAATTTTCAAACTGTCGATCAATTTGTTCTTATTAGAACAGGAAGTACTAATAACATGGCAGACAGGAACTGAAATTCCTCTTTCTTTCACCTTTCACCAATCTACTATATAAAGCTATCTATAAAAAGTTTGGTTCATTCATACTTTCTGAGTAAATGCTATGCATGTCTTGTTTTTACTGGATTGTAGTACCGTTGCTAACTTGTTGTTTGTTCGCTTACATTTCTCTGCCTTGCTCTTGTTGGATTCTAAATGTTTCACCTGAGCGTTGTATGTATATGGAAGGATAATTGGGATTAGAAGGATCTCATCTGCACTTCCATCTGTCTCCTTTCCAGTCACCAGCTCTTCTCGTCCAAAAACAACTTTGCAATCTTCTGCATCACAGGGCAGCAAAACACTTGGATGAAAACTGTAATTATGCTCTAATACATACATGAGCTCACAGCTGTATGCCACTGGATAGTGCTATTGTCATTGAGAAAGTAAAGAGAGTATGACAACTCTCCACCCATAGACTATGGCTAATTTTGCTCCCTTGGATTCCAGCCATTAGGAATTTAGCAGCTTCCCAATGACAGGGTAATTGTTTTTTTTATTAATTTCCCTCATTTTTATTTTAAATTCTCAGATATCTTTAACCCTTCCCAAAAATTAGCTGGCAGCAGGTTTCGCTATGCCAAATTCCCCAGATGTGTTAATTAGTGTATTTTTGTCATGTTATATATACTAGCAAGTTATACATAATCAAAGTCTCCTAGAAATAGCTCCAGATTGACCTTATCCAATATTTGAAATTCCTATTCAACAAACATCTCTACTTTAACACACACATCTTCCTCTTTAGGTTTAACTTATTTCTATGGCATCATATTATATTATAGTTATTTTTTTAAAAGAGCAGCGATATGGACCTGCAGTATAGAGTAAGAGGAATCTGCACTCTTATTTTTTAAAAAGGTCATCAAAACCACTTTTCCAGTTCAAGTCTACTTTAGAATTTAAATAAGTGCAACCTAAATAAGCATGGATGGCTGCGAGGAGAAGGGAGGGAAGTGGTTGTGTAGGGGCAAAGCAAGGAATAAAAAGTGTCAGCAAAACAATCTGTCCAAGTGGCTCATACCATCTCCCAGTATAACTAGCGAAGATAAAATCCGCATTACATACCAAACGTAAACCGTGTTGATGTACATTTAAAGAAGTATGTACTTCCCAATTGTGAAAAAATTATGTTATATATAGTAAATTACGTATGATTAGTATGATTTGTGTAGTATGATTAGTGTGATTGTAACACCAAGCTAGTCACCAGGTTTTTTCACCACTTAACTTACTCAACACCCACCCTGAATACTACAAACAATCCCCATTCCCCACTCACACTTACTCTTCTGTAAAAGAACACTTTCTACACACTGCTACTACTAGAGTCACTTCCTATATTCTCCGTATTTTGTCTCCACACTCCTGCTATTCTACGTTTCCCTGGTCTCCCGTAACCAGCCCAAGTTTGCTAAGAGTCCATACTGTTCCTTCTATTGGTGATTACAATAAACGCATCCATCTGGTGTCTTGTGTCTCCAGTCTGGTTATATGTTACAGTATGAATGGATGTTAAATGTACTACATCCACCCTGTTAATTTTGTTAAATAACAAATGATGTCACAGCAGCGCGGATTTAAAAAATTAATGTTTAACTGAATAAATGATGGGCTTAGTGGTTAGCACTGTTGCCTCACAGCAAAAAGGTCCCAGGTTCGATTCCTAGGTAGGGGGAATTCCTGTGTGGAGTTTGCATGTTGTGTTTACTCCAGTTACACTGGTTTCCTCTCACAATCCAGAAACATGTATGTTCAGTTGATTTTAAATTGCCCATAGTAGTGAGTGTGAGTGTGTGTGTCCCTGTAATGGACTGGCAACCTGTCCAGGGTGTATCTTTTAGAGATGCCTCTGATAAGCTTCAGCAAATCCCTGTGACCCCAAATTAGGGAATAAGCGGTATAGAAGAGGAATGAATGAAAATGAATGAATAAATGATGTTAAACAAGTGCAATTTAACATATTTAAAGTACTTCTTAGTAAATCGAAGAAAAGGTAGTTTAGACGCTTTAACAAAGATAAAAGGATACTGAAAAGACCTCTTTTTTTCAGATCTTTCTCACACACTTCTGTGGCCTTGAATACACTCATCTATACAAACATACATACAAACTTTCTCTAAGACAAGCATCTTTGTGATGTTTATATAAACCGATACCGGTCTCTGAGTGCATTTGCTGAAATAAAAGTTTCATCTTCTCAGCCGTCTCGTATTAGTCTAAACACCGTTTTGTTTTATCCTGACAGATGCAATAAAAATAGACACTCCTTTAAATCCTACGTTCATTTTTTAAATAAATTTTTTCAGCTAGACAAGATGCCACTGATAAAATGGTGCCTATTTTCTTTCTATCTATTCTTTCATATATCAACGCTCACTTGTCCTCTTCTCTGCTGCGCTCGGTCCCAGTCCTGCACGCAACCTTTATTCGAGCTAGCATGCTTTTTTTGTTATTAGATTTATCTGTCTCCAACTCCCTGTGTAACACATTTTTCTAAAATCGTAGTATAGAAAGTCAGCAGCCCAAATAAATTCGGGTCATGCAGTAAGATTTAATCCAGCTGTCCTGAGGGATCTTAGTTGAGTGGAAAGAGAGTGCTTGTGCTATTGTACAGGCTCAGTAGACAGACCCTGAGGTGTAGCAACTACACTTCATTGTATTTTTAGATCTTTGCAGTTTAAAAATAATCTACAGATCGTGTCTTGGGTTTTTTTTGTGTCAAATACTGAAAGATGAAGGTATGCAAAGCAATCGTGTGTCCAGACTCAATCTTGTCTCATGAATACAAACTTCTTAAAGCTACTCTAAGCTTAAATTAGTGTGAGGAGCATTCTAAAGCTCTGAATTTCTGAAGTTCGAATTTCTACAAATCTGACATGGGATCGAGTTGCTCCAGGCAGTGTATCTCTGTATTTTGCAGATTTCAGAAGTGTAACATCCTGTGTGACAAATTAGAATAATTGAGAATGGAGCAAATTTGCACAATGTGGCAAGGCTGAGTGTGTAAAGAGTGTCGCTAATAAGCATTCTGCGGCATAATCAGCATTGCAGTGTGTCACAGCTGCGTCTGCGGGTCACCTCTGATTAGCATGAAAACATGCACTCACACACACCATCATGCGGCTTAAAAGAGCTCATTTTTATTAGTGTTTGATCACTTTTTTTCACAAAAGAATAATTTGTAGATAGTATCCCTCTCAATGTGCATTTCCTTCATTTCATCAGACATTGCTCCTTTTAAATATGCGTTATCAGTTTTTTTCTGCATTTTATTGGCTTGATTAGGGTTGATAGATATTTGTGGAGTGACCTTTATTTTAATGTACCTAACGAACGCATAGTTAAATTCCCTTCCAGCGGTTATGATCCCCTCTGCCAGCACCGTTTTCTCAGCTCCACTTGGCAATATCGAAAGTCTAAATCTAATAACAGTCCAATCCGTGACATCCCATGCAGACACTCTTGGGTTTATAACAACTATAAATCCATAAACACTCACCGTTACTGCTAAAATATCACCGACTTCACAGTAGCAGACAGAGACTAACCTTGAAAAGCCTTAAATCGTTCTTAGCAGTGAAATACACCCTGCCAGCTTAAATGCATTGCTACTGACTATAGTATTTTTAACTCCAGAGTACAACACATGGCACAAATATCTAATGTTTGTTTTGTTTTCCTGTAGGTTGTAAAGTGCAATCATTTTGTGAACGAATGCAGTACAAGGCAGCAACACATACGTTCATTAAAGTTTACAGTAAAGTTTATTTTCTGTCATAGTTCGATTTCCAGCACCACTGCTGGGCCCCTGAGCAAGGCCCTTAACCTCTAATTGATAAGATCTATAAATGAGATATAGGTAAGTTGCTCTTAATAAGGACGAGTTTCTGTTAAACATGGTCACCATTTTTCGATCCAAAATACACACATACAGGGCATGTTTAGTTTTAAGATTCAAGACCATAAAGAAAGACCTTTTTCTTGCTTAAAAACACACTGTTAGATCTAAAATCCAAAATACATTTTATCAGATATTGGTCAAATCTGATCAGGAACTGCCTCAAAATTGTAGCACCTGTATTTTGGATCATTCGTGTATTATGGATCACTTTAAAAAATGTTAAGAAATTCCAGGCTAAAAGAATGACATTTAGTGTATTTTTATTGCTGTTAAATGTTAAAACAGGTCAATAGCCTCTGTAATTTGCTGGAGTTCGGATTAGTAATTTGGATCACATTCTCTGAAAGTGCATTTAGCAAAAAAAGGCCTGGTATAATAATAATATATACCGGTATAAGGTAAGAAAGTCGCTGGAATAACCTAAAAAAAACCTATATAATTCTTATAATTGTAGAAAAGGATAACAAATAAATGAATATAAACATAAAAGTTATCTTTTTGTCACAAATATTTTGTTTCACATTAAACATGCTAAACCTTCAAAATACTTTGTTATTTATTTAAATTTCCAGCACCAGCAAGTTGCCACTGCTGAGAGTAAAACTAAAAATTTTAAGTGTTATACTGATATTGATAATAAAGTCTTTCTCATGGCCTATTTCTGGTACAGATACCAATAAACAATAAGTTCAACATTTTATATTAATATAATTTGCATATTTTGTACCCAACAAAACAGAAAATCTAATATACATTGATGAAACTCTTTAAATATCCTGACTTTTCAGCCCAAAGCATTTATTTCTGGTCAAAATAAGGCCAACTGGGTGGGAACCGGGCCAATCTGGCAACACTGGCTGCACTCACTTGCACTTGGAAAGCAGAGGATTCTCGGATAAATTCAAAATACTTTGTTATTTATTTAAATTCCCAGCACCAGCAAGTTGCCACTGCTGAGGCCCTGAGCAAGGCCCTGAACAGGCATCTGTGTAAATGTCGTAAATGTAAATATATTTATTTATTCTTTATATTCAAGTTTTAAAATCAAATTTCATGCACCTTTTAGAGGAAAAGAACATGAAATAGGGTGTAGATGTCTCATGATGGCACCATACTGTCAAAAAGACAGTAGGTGGATTAGTACCTTTTGAGACAATGTGTGTCAGATGTGTCCAATTTCATCCACAAAGGGTTGGTGAAGGTGTAGGTTTACATCCAAATCAAGCAGGAGTCACACCTGATTCCACTGACTTAATCAGGTGAGCGTGGCTTTCGGTTCTGCTTAGTTGGAATAAAACCTACCCCCATGTCAGTCCTTTACGGATCAAATTGGACGACTCTGCAGCCCTGCCTTGGTCTAATTAAAAAGGTGCATCAGGTGCAAACAATAGTCCTATTTGGATGGGACTAGATTACTAAACGCTATTTGACCAAAAGTTCTTATCAGCTAACTTGGGTGATTTCATGTACAGATTCAGACAGGACATGTTCAACATATTTAAGGATACTTATTTAGTGTTTTGTACACATTTTATAAAATATAATTAAAAAATAAATAAATTTAACATGATTTTATTGATGTATGGATAATAAATTTACTGGAATAAAGAAGTTTTCATTTCTATAATTTACACATCATGTAATTAAGGGCAAAAATTTAAGTAATCTTGCCTGTCACTGATATTACAGTAGCAAGTCTCAACACATGATTTGGCTCTACTTGTTGATTTTCCATTTTTTTTATTTCCTCACAAGCTACCCATGCATCTACATCTATTATTTTTATGGATGTACAATATTAAAAATTTTAAGTTATACTGATATTGATAATAAAGTCTTTCTCATGGCCTATTCTGGTACAGATACCAATAAACAATAAGTTCAACGTTTTATATTTATATAATTTGCATATTTTTGTACCCAACAAAACAGAAAATCTAATATACATTGATGAAACTCTTTAAATATCCTGACTTTTCAGCCCAAAGCATTTATTTCTGGTCAAAATAAGCCCAACTGGGTGGGAACAGGGCCAATCTGGCAACACTGGCTGCACTCACTTGCACTCGGAAAGCAGAGGATTCTCGGATAAATCAGACTGGCTGTTTTACTGTAAGCACAATTTATTGAATCTAGTTATCAGATTTTGTTTATTTATCGGAGCAATAAAAATTACAACACTTTTACTTAGATCACCCATAAATTCTGTGCAATCCCTAAAATGTCCCCAATGTCCCCCTGTAAAATTAGTCCCTATGTTAATGGGGCTAATGTCCAGAAGGCTAAGCGGTGACAATCAGGATCTAGGTGTGAAAGCAACATTTTGGGATAAAAACTATTAACTCTATGTGGCAACAATCTCATCAGCGTGTTCACGGACTGTGGAAAAAAGGCTGGATAAAAACAGAGAGAAAACTCAGTATCGATGTTGGGTTTCTACATTGAAGTGGACCACAGGAGTTAAAGGGTCTAAAAGATGATGTCATGATGGTGGTATTTCCTTTGGACAGGTAGGAATACACTGTGATTGTATTTTGGTATGTTTTTTTTTGTTAACACATAGCTTATGTTGTTTGTGTACCTTTTCAAATTAGCTTATTTTATTTAAAAATAGCAACGGTTATCTAAAACCGACCACCGATTTTTCTTCTTTAGTAGGTAATGAATATGCTTTGTAGAAGTGTATCGCTGAAAATGTACTGGAGTAAAAGTAAAGGATAACAGAAATATGAAAACTTAAATAAAGTACAGATTCTCCCAAAAAATACTTAACTATTGTAACAAAGTATTATTACTTAGTTACATAATGCCAAAATTCTGTACAGATTTTAGAAGTGTCTATATTTTTAGATCATATTTATACTAAAATATTAGAATAGAAAAAAAATGTGTTTCAATCAATAAAGTTGATCCTTTAAAGTAAGATTTAAGCTTGTGTTGTACATTTCACCATGCAAAATACGTTAAATCAATAATGTTATCAAAAGCATCTTATCTTAAATAATCTTTTTTTTTTATAAGCAAAATTTGGAAAATAGAATCCGGTGGGTACTTGATAACGCAAGCATCTGTATTTTTTTTTTCCAGCAGTCAGATAGAGGTATCAGAATGCTTTGGCTAATTCCCTGTCGTAGAGATGTTGACACATTAATGAACATAGGCAGGTGTTATATTACAGGCGCACATAAAATGACTGACCCTGTCTAATTGTAATCTCTCTATTACACATTTCACTTCCCAAATGTCAAGAGGCAGCTAATTTAATACATATTGCAATACTGAATCCGAAAAGATGCCTGTAGAGACTGAGGGAATTATGTTGCACCTAAATCATGCAGTCGTTTAGATATGCGTATGTGCCTAAACTTAGAATTATGTAAATATGCTGCTATTCTGAAAAGACCTTTGGACATAAACATTAAAATATAAATTTTGTCAACTACAGTAAGAATTTTGTGAACTGGTATTTTAAGACTGGATGAGAAATAAATTTGTATCAAAACTAATTTTAATTCTCAATTTTTTTTTACTTTTCACAGTAGTTTAGGCTGGAATTTTTTTTGGTATTAAAAATGGTATAAAATCTGCAAAATGATGATTTAATGAGGATATCATGTTATATTTTGACCTTTAATTATGATAATTCTGGAGATTTTACACCACCAAAAGATTTTCAAGTTTTATAAATTTATAAGTGAAACTGAGAATGAAGCTTAATAAACCTCATTCTTAAGTACAGTTCAATTACAACAAATAGGTTGTACAACAAAAGTTGTACAAAGTAAAAAGTAAAAAGTAAATTAACATGTTTTTATTGCGTTTTCTGCGAAAGATTATTTGCTACATTCATTCATCTTCTATACAAGCTTATTCCCTAATTCGGGGTCACAGGGATCTGCTGGAGTCTATCCTAATCGTCTCTGAAAGAGCTAAGGGCAAGAGGGGTACACCCTGGACAGGTTGCCAGTCCATCACAGGGCCACACACTCACTTTTATGGGCAATTTAGAATCATTTATCAACCTAACATACATGTTTTTGGACTGTGGGAGGAAACCAGAGTACCCGGAGTAAAACCCATGCCTGCCCGGGAATTGAACTTAGGCCTTCTTGCTGTGAGGCAACAGCGCTAACCACTAAGCCACCATGCTGCCATTTTTTGCTAAAGTGCTGTTCTAACATCTGGGGTGTGTGTCTAAGTTCATGAGTTTACACTTCATCTGTAGGCTTCCTTTAATTGTAATAAGTACCTCACATAACTGGTAATTATTGACAGCTTAATTACAGCCTGTGTAAGTCAACATTAACACCAACTTATTGCTTAGTTCTTTTTGTATAACAGTTTCACTATTAGTTTTTGGAGCATTGCTTTTTTGGAAATTCAGGACCAAAGCTGGTTTGCAATCACGTGATTCTGATGACGTGTGAAATTCTGATGGCAAACAGGAAGTAAAAAAACAGAATGTGAGACATAAAGGAAAGTTGGTATAGTATCGTTTATATACTATTTTAAAGGAAAGATATAAAGAGAAAAATCACCACATGCTGTATGTTGGATGCAATCCATATATTAAGAAGAGGAACGAATTGTCTACTGAACTCAAATATTAGCTCGCCTTTTGGGATAGTAGATAAGTAGCTTTTCCTCCAGACATCCTTTTAATATATTAATATTCAACTTCATTGTGCAAGGTACATGTACAGAGCCAATGAAATGCAGTGTTTTTCACATATCCCATCTTAGTAAGTTGGGGGTCAGAGCACAGGGTCAGCTATGAAACAGCACCCCTGGAGCAGGAAGGGTTAAGGGTATTGCTTAAGGACCCAACAGTGGTTGGCTTGCCGGTGGTGGGGCTTGAATCCAGGTGTTTCTGTTCTTCAGATGAGCAACTCAGCACTTTAACCATTTGAGCCACCACGGCCCCTCTTGTACCAAAAAATGAATGAAGACGTACAAACTCATGAATGCACACACGATTTTTTTTGTTAGTGGCTGGTTCAACAAACCTGGATAGCAAGATGCTCAACAATAACTACCGCTTACTTTTAACCCACGGGAGTATCATTTCTATTCTGTCCTGTAAATTATCCTAAACACAAGCATTTAACGCTGCTGCAACTCTTGTTGTTAACTTTTTTTTTACTTTACTTAATTGAAATTTTAACGCTCTCAAAGACCCCTGAAACGCTACTAAAGGCATGAATTATTACAAAATTAAAGAAATCATTGCAGCCCAGTGTAACTGCATGGTAGATCAACTTATTTACACTTGCCTGTATTTTGTATAACGCTTAAGTTTAGTGTGGTGTTGCTCCAAGTGGATGTTGTTTTGAATATATTATATAATAAATAATGCATTTACCGATGCATCAAATATATAAGACAAAAATATATGCAGCACTGCCCTGCCCAGCACGCAGGTTTCACGCTCTCCTCTTTAGCCAGTGTCACTTTTAACTTTACAAATGCAATGCAGAAAAGCTAATTTTATATTAATATAAACAAAACATAAGCAAATTAAAACTTAACTTTTTTAAAGTGGTAACTACCCACACTAACATTACCTGACTCTGTTTTTCCCGACCCCAAATGCAGATTTTTAGGCTACTTTTACCTAAGTTTTTCAGTCAATTTCTTGAAAAATTTCCCAGTTATAAGCAACAATAAAATCTCACGATAAAAAGCCCTTCATTTTTTTACAGTTTGATTGGTTTGCACATATCTGTTAAAACAGCGCAAAACACAGGCATTTTTGAATTTCTGCTAGCATTTCTTATATATATATATATAATATATATATATATATATATATATATATATATAATATATATATATAAAAAAATACTTCCAGCCCTCCAGATGCATCTTGCGAGACAGCAATGATGTCAAGTGCAAACAACCTATACATAATATTTTGGTATGTTAGTTTAATTCATAGAGCACTCAATAATGCACGTCTGTAAAACTGGCTCGACAGAGTGAACCATGAATGAATCCCGCACAGTGTGTTAGCTAGAAAAAGCGATATTTGGTCTTAAGCTAATGGTGGAAACTTTTGGATCTAGTCTTTATTTAAGGTTAGTACATTTTATTATTATGTGATCCAAGTGTTTATATAATTGTAATATACTTGCACAGATTTACATAAAAATATATTTTTTAAATATCTTCATTATGATGGCAACCTGCCTTAACTGTTACCCCCTGAGGGTATCGATTAAATACACTTATATTTACTAATTTAGGGTATCATTCGGATGTAAATATGGCCTGACCAAATAAAACCTGACATATAAAAAACACAGTGATCTATTGCAAAACAAAATCTAATTATTGCTTGATATCTAGCTAATTAAATAAAACGTCTATTTTAATCAAATATGATTTTCTTTAAACAGCATTTAATTAGCAAGCCTACAATGCATTTTTTCTTTCTTTTCATTTCTTTCTATTACTTATTTATTTAATTATCTATCAGAAAGTGGTTGTTAAACATAGTTACAAGCTTTTTTCAACTTTTAAATTATCTGACAGTTATTGATAGATTTCCTACAATTATCTCTCCAACTTGACTACACTATTTGGACAAAAAGTAAACAGAAAAATAAACAAACACACACATCTGATTATTTTTACCGAAATTGACTGAAGATTCTTCCAATGATGATAGAAAATGTCTGGGTAATTTCCAAAATGCGAACTCAATTTCTTTCTGTTGATAATGATAGGGTTTAGGAAAGGGCAGATAAATGTTTTCTGCAGTGTGTTTACCAGTAAACACAAACATTAAAAATAGAATCATTTGATTAAAGGTGAAAAAATTTTTGAAAAAAGGTGATATAACTTTTATTTCTATAAACCAATAGTCTTTTTAGATAAGATAATATTCAATTTATTGTGTAAGGTACATGTACAGAGCCAATGAAATGCATTTTTCGCATATCCCATCTTAGTAAGTTGGGGTCAGAGCGCAGGGTCAGCTTTGATACAAAAAAGCTGTCCCCGAAAGCAGGAGGGGTTAAGGGTCTTGCTCAAGGACCCAACAGTGGTTGACTTGCCAGAGGTGGGGCTTGAACCCAGGTGTTTCTGGTCTTCAGAGCAGCAACTCAGCACCTTAACCAATTGAGCCACCCATTCTGTGCAGCAGAGCTTCGTTTCCACTTACAATGGATGAAATTCATGAGTTTGAACGTCTATCGAACCAGGACCAAATGTATTATTTTCCCTTTTTTGTCCAGACCAAATAAATCTAACGAACCAAATTACAAGTATAAACACACCTTAAGAATACACAAAGTGAGTAAATACACAGTCAGCTATCGGTCTGAGTGAAACAGCTATCGGCCTGTTTTTTATTTGATTGCCTTTATTACTGGCTTAAGGGAATAAATTTAGGCAAAGCATCTGCATCACAAATTTTGCTTCCTTTCATGTAATTTATAGTGTTTAGCTCCATTGGCCATAGACCTTGCCAGCCGTTTCAGTCAAGGCTTTCTGTGGCCCACCGGGGCAGAGTGTTCTAAATGAATCTAAAATGCTTAGATAATGCTTGAAATGCTTAAAGACCAACACTATGGCCTGTAACTATTTATCATTAATGGCCCATTTACATTCAGCTGAGAAAGGAGGAGGGTGGTAGGAAAAAGAAGATGACTTGCATAACTTATCGTGCACTCCCTGCCATTATAAATAGCACCAATGCCTGTACTGAATATGAATAGTTGATCAAAATCACAGAAGCCCATGATTGGAGATAACATTTGTGCTATTTTTCAGCTGATGAAATGCAAATGCATAGTCTTGCATCTACGCATATTGTACAGCCTTATAAGTTAGTGTGTGCAACGGCTGAGCTGTCACAACATAATTAAGCACAAATCGCCTGGAATAGCTTTGCAACATTAGAAGTGTTCTCACCTCGGTAGGTGATCTGGGGGTTGGTCACTTATGTTCACATTGGGCTCTGAAACTAATGATAGACCATCTTTTGTGTGAAATGTCTGACATTTCTGAGGATTTAGATTTAATCCAGCTTCTCGTATTTTCCTGCAAATGTCTTTGAGATCTTCAAAGCTTTTTTCATGTGAATAATACTCTAGAAATAAATGGCCCATGTTGTCTAATGTATGATCGGTACAACAGTTTTTATTATTTCTATTCCAGCATTTAAGGTTCTTTGTGTAAGATTAAAAGCAAAGGAAATGCACTGTACCTTATGTAGACTCCAGTATTTGAGCCGGAGCCTTGAATTAGAACCAGCAACGATTCATAATGTTGAGCTGTCATTATATATGAGCATTTGATCTCTCTGTTTGGTATCTTACATTGCCAATTTCATCTTTGTAGCTAAAGTTAAAGCAAGGATTCATGAATTTACTAAAGGTTTTTATGAGTGGAATAACTGATTTGGAATACATCTACCTACCATGTTTTTAGGTCATTTATGTGCTAACATATTCTTAGAGGCTCATCTTAATGCATAATAAAATAGTCTTTAGATGATAATGTGTACTACTTATGTATCTTCTTAAGTAAATTCATAAACTTATCCTATGCTGTGACATATCAGGTCAGATCATCCTGAGACATAATACCTGCGAATACTAATATTCAGCTTAAAAAGTATAACACAGATTCGTGTATAGGAGAAAAATGAATATAAAACAGGAAAATGCAGCAGTTTGCAACACGCAGTGGTGTGACCAAAAATGTGGAAAATTTTAAGCTAGACACATAGTGGTGTGGACCGAGCTAAAGTTTAGACGGTCTGAGATTGATTAGCATTTCACATGGACACTTAATCTTAGTCACAATTATAAACTACATTTAGCTAATTTCTCTGGAGCTGAATAGTTAAGGGTTAAGGCGGACGTGGGATTTAGACCCATAAGCTAAATAATGGTTGTAACCAACATTTTAACCCCTAAGCTGCCACACATTCACAAAATGGATTTTTATATAGAAAAACTATATATTTCTGGGACCAACATTGAGTCACATGCTTTTTTATAAATGGTTTTCAAATTTTTCTGTCAACTCTATTAATATCTTCTGCATTGTACAGAGGACATACTGAACATTTAAGTGGTATGCCATTTTATTGGCTAAAATGCTGGGAACTGGTTCTCAAACAAATCGTTGCTATAGGAACAATCATGTTTCACGAAAAGGACTAAAATGGTCCAAGTTACACTAGAGTCACTGACATTAATAGAAAATCGCACAAAACAACAAAAACGTTAACACTTTTTCTTTGGATTTCAGAAGGATATAGTTCAAACTCTCTAATGATTTGCTTTATATATTCTAATAGATAACATCATTTTTAATTTTGAATCTTTTGGAAGGTCAAATGTGACGTTACTTAAAGTGGACTAAACAGGAACAAATTTAAAGTCGAATTTTATTAGCATTAACCAGATTTTACTGGTTCTGACTTGCTCCTCAGTGACTGTGGACTGTGAACCGAGCCCCAGAAACAGATGGTTGAGACTGAGTTAATATATCATACAATCTTCATTTGCAAAACATATGCCAAACAGAACCAGCTGGCCAGTCCAGAAGCATGTGGGAATCCTCGGGTTTAATTAGTAAGACTGACAATAGAAGAATTGATGATTGCCAATCAGAATGAGAGAGTGTTAAGCGCTGAGGCTGCTGAGAAAATGACAATTAGGTAGTGAATTTATCAAATGCTTTTATGCAGAAACATTATTGTTATCATTATAATTGGATTACTGATTTTTTTAAAGATATTTTTGGAAAAAAAATTGCCTTTATTAATGAGACAGAGGGATGATATGGGGAAGATAGAGAGAGAGGTGGGACCGGAAAGGACCCGAGATGGAATCAAACCCAGGTTGCGGGGCGCAACAACTACACCACGGCGCCGATCATAATTGAATAACTTATAAGTTGATTTCTTATAAGTCTTACATGATAAATAATAAATACAAATAACATCCATGGTTATCTTCACTGTCTCCCATGACTATTGACGGCAAATTCAACAGTCTGACTTAATCAAAAATGATTTGAAGAGTACAAATTGGCAGCAGGCCCTTAAACAATTGGATCACAGAATCTAAACCTATAAGTCACCACTGTCCTAATAACGAGATAGTAAAGTGTCTTTAATAACATTAGTATTGTATATAATGATAGTATGATAAAACGAAGGAGGCAAATACACATTCAGTCTTACAGCTGAACAGTTAAGGGTTGGACACATTGCCGACGAGACCAGCAGGAGATCTATTTTATCACACCACAAGCTTTAACCTCTGGTTAAAGAAACTATAGTAAACTGTTATTTAGTTTTGACAAAGCAATGAACAAAACAACATTGCAGGCTGAAATTGAGATTCAACAAAATAAAAAAAAGAATATAAGTTATGCTTTCTTTTATAAGTTTACCCAATATACCGAATCCATGCTCTCAAGTAAATATTTGAACTGCTTATAGGAATAAAATTCCATCTATAATCTTTGGTCATTTTGTCTTGCCATGCATTTCATTTATATAGTTTTGCAAACTTTATTAGCTCAATATAATGTGATTCTCACTAATTATAAAAAACATTTCCAAATTTTCAGCTTCCACATATAGTGGCTATCGCAAGGATGTTATGCCTGAAAGTGTGAAGACATTCATTTATTCTTTTATTTTCTATACCTGCTGATTCCCTAATTCGGGATCACCGGGATCTGCTGGAGTCAACTGCAAACATGCAAACTCCACACAGAAAGGCCCATGCCCAGGAATCGAACCCAGGCCTTCTTGCTGTGAGGGAAAAGTGCTGCCCAGTTTGAAGACAAAAAAAGGAAAATATGTTCAGAAACAAATCAACAGCCTGACAAAACATCATCTACAAGCACATGTACATGTTTCAGATAGAAAGTTTTGTCGCAAAAGCTGACCAGTCAGGTTGTGAACCTATTACTATGCCTTTATGTTCGGTATATTTAGGTTCCCTATCAAAAATGCAACTACAAATGCTAAGACTAAATGTAATATTTTTTTTAGCTCAAACCCAAAGAACCGAACTAAAAGAGTGAGCACGCCCTGAGATGGACTGACTGCTGTGGTCTGATGAGTCCACATTTTAAATTACTTTTGGATATCAGGCTAAGGAGAAAAAGGACTATCCAGGACCATCAGTGCCTGCTGTCAGTGCCAAAAACCAGCATCTGTGATGGTATTGGGTTGTGTCAGTGCTCAAGGCAAGGGTAACTTGGATAACTGTGAAGCCACCATGGTAAGTGAAGTCATACATCAAGCAAGAATGTAAAATAATTCCATCTACAAAGCTTTACCAATTAGTGTCCTCAGCTTATTGTGTATTGTTAAAAAGAAAGAAAGGTGATGCAACACATTGATAAAAAAAATACCCCCTTTTCCAGCTCTTTTGGAACCTGATGCAGTCATTCAATTTTAAAACGAGTAAATATTTGCAGGACACAATAAAATTCACAAATATCAGTTTGAACATTGCATATTTTTGTCTATTTGGTGTTTTCAACTGAATATGGGTCGACAAGTATTTGCAGATCATTGTATTCTGTTTTTGTTGTTGTTTTACACAACGTCACATATATTTATATATTTATTTAAGCCATTTTTTCTAAGAGACAGCTCATACTCCTTAGTTCCACCTTGTTATTTCTAAATCAACATCTGGGTAACATTCTTTGAATTTGATGTGGTGTGGGCTGTTGTGGAATAATAAAATCATATTGATTGACAGGTTTTGTAATAATGCACTCTGGGCTGATATGTAATGCGCTCTAGGGTAAGCGAGTCCTCTAGGGTAAGTCCTCTATGTTTCACATGTTTGTTATAACTAATTGCACTGAAAGACTTACCAAACTCAAGGAGAAATGCAAAAATCTATTTATGCCTCTCTTATAAAAAAACAGCCAGAGGACCAGGAGAAATCAAATGACACACACCATCAGCTTCTGAACTGTCCTGATACTTTCTGAAGCACAAGAGACTCATCAATTCCTCATATCCCATTTGTCCTCCATCTATCTCTCTCTCTCTCTCTCTCGCTCTCTCTCACGGCTGGCACAGCAGACAAAACATTAAAAAAATGTTTGATCTGAAATGGTCGATTTGCGTATTCAAATTATCTTGGCATAAAATGACTAAATTCCTCGCCAATTAGTCTTTTACGTTACTGCAGTTACCTTTTTTCATCAAAAAGATAGAAGACAACTAATCTGGACGATAACCACAAAGATTTCTTGGGGGAAACTGTGCAAATTAGTAAGGTGGGAGAAAAAGGGAAAGAACCTTCTTTCTGAAGCAATACTTTAAGTCCTAATGACACAACAAGAATGTTTTTTCTGGTGCCAGAACTTTCCCTGATGAACAATTTACACATTTTATGTCCCTGCCCAGACTGGGGTTGCCTTTGTGAATTTTAACAACATTGTATGAAGTGAGAAAGCGAACGTCTGGTGATGAAAGCTTTTAGAGACGACTTGTGTATTCCTGGCAGGCACCTACCTTTGGATTCAATCAGGCAAAAGTAGTAGTGCAAATCAGAAATAAACAAGCTGGACTGTGCACGTTCAGGTTCTAACTGGGCCAGACACCTTAGAGCTTAACAGCCCCTGAGAAGCCACCTGGGTACAGCATTTACAATAAATATGACTAAAGTATACAGTACGACAAATTGAGGAAATAAACGTCAGGCATGAGTAATGTGATATCTTAGACTTAACAGAGGGTTTTATGATTTCGGATTCTATTTTTCCCACTCACAGGAATGGATATTACTGCAATTTTACCGTGTACTTGTAATATGCATTTTATCCCTTTCTGTCCTATAAAGTGGCTGTTTTACTAAAGGTTATGCAGTACATGCATTCTGAGTAAGAGTAAGAAGCTGAGTAAGAGGATTGTGTTTGTGTGTATATCTGCATGTGTGATATATAGAGCGTAGAAAGAGGAGTAAACTGAGCTTTGACAAGTAAGAAAAATTGCATGTAATGTAGCATTTAGACAATTACTCACTCCCGCCTTGTCTGTCTCTGATGTCTCTTTCCTCTGTGAATATGTGACTGCTCACATACCCACAAGCATTCATTTGTCACTTTGCCTGAGTTTGTGTGTATGTGGGTAGACTGAAAATTTATTATTGTCATGAGTACACTATGCAATGTCATTCCTTGCTTCATTCAGCTCTCTCTCTCTCTCTCTCTCTCTCTCTCTCTCTCCTTTATTCACATATATCTGTCACCATTTAATTAGCTGAATGGGCAATAAATCCAAGGATGGATTATTGACTGGGCCAGCAGAGCAAGTATCCGTGGGCCTCAAACAACCTGAGGTGTTGGGCAAATGAAGGACTCCAAAGATAATCCAAAGATTTTATAATTACCTCTTTATCATGTGTTGATAATTATTTATTTATTCATTAATTTATTGATTCATTTATTTATTCATTAATTCATCTTATATACCCATTTATTCCCTAATTCGGGGTCACAGGGATCTCCTGGAGTCTATTCCAGCTATCCCATCCTTTTAAACTATGGTCAGCATTGAAGCCAGGGCCTATACTAAGACAGAAACATTTGCTGGATGAGACACCCTTCCATCAACAGCCCACCCTGAATAGGACACCAATCCATAGGGGCACCGCAAGCAATTTTAGGCCCAATTTAAAGAATAGTACACCTATTAAAGAATACTATTAAAGAATGGAATTTAATACCATTTCTCTTTAGGGTTGAGTTATTGATAATGCTCTTAGGACACAAGCTCATGTTGTTTCACAATTAGCAGTAGCAGTGGCTAACTAGAAGTTTTATCAAGCTGCCTTTTTAAATCATTTTTGGATATTTATGTTCTAGCTGTAGAAACTGTTTAACTTTTTAAATGATTAAATTACCACATGATTCAAAATTGCCCATAGGAGTGAGTGAGTGTGTGTATGTGTGGCCCTGTGATAGACTGGCGATCTGTCCAGGGTGTACCCCTCCTGCTCTTCGCCCCTGCAGAGGCGGCTGGGATGGGCTCCAGCAGATCCCTGTGACCCCGAATTAGGGAATGAGCGGGTATAGAAAATGAAATAAATGAATTACCACAGCAAAACCTATTCCGTTACTCACACTGTACAATTGTAAAAATAAATATTTTCTAGTATCAACTCAAATCATATCATTTATATTCCTCCCATGTACATTCTGATTAAGATGCCACAAGGTGGGTGCTTACGCAGTATGTGAAACCTCTACAGACAGCTCTGTTTAATAAAAAAAAAAAAAAAAAACAATAGTCCGGGATGCATTTTTTTTCCATCTAGGTGAGTCTAGCAGATTGAGTTCATAATGTGCTTTGCTTGCACCTGAGATACGGCCTCAGCTCAGGTTATAACAGCCGTCTCCATCTACTATCAACATTTTTCCCATCCTCGCTGTCATGGTAGGATGACGAATGAATATATGTTGTTGCCACAGCTTGACTGACCTAGCCTTCATGCTCATCTATCTGTGGCATTCTGTTGAAAGTTATTATTGGTTACAGAAGCAAATGCATGGATCGGTTTACACACAGTTCATGCCAAAAAAAATCTTTCAGTGTTTAACTTCTGTTTGTCTGCTCAACATTTATCAATTCCTGCTCATCTGCAATGTTTTTGCAGCAAAATGCTCAAATATGGTGTTTTAAATTCCAAGCAGACTGTTTAAACAGTTTCACAGGGGTGGGAAAGGATTTCTGATATGATAAGACTGCTTTGTTTGGCTGCATCCCAGTTTACATCCTACTGCAGAACAGAAGTGCAGTTTTACAAATTAATATAAATACTGATAATGGTGGGTTGTACTATTTTGACATATGCTTCAGAGAAATAGTATCCAACCTTCTTTGTTGTTCATTACATAAGTGTTGTTACTTTTGGTAGCATGTGCATGCTGGCTGCCAGCCGTAATCTTCTTGTTTTGTTCAATACTTGAAGATGAAAGACAATCCTTTGTAAGCGTTCATTGATGCTATTATTGTGGCTCTTTGCACTGGCTTTATGTTTGTGTATAAAAATGACCCGATAGTTTATTTGCAAAAATAAGAACACAGGGCAGCATGGTGGCTTAGTTGTAAGCACTGTTGCCTCACAGCAAGAAGGTACTGGGTTCGATTCCGGGCAGGGGTCTTTCTGTGTGGAGTTTGCATGTTCTCCCCGTGCTTGCGTGGGTTTACTTCAAGTACTTTGGTTACCTCCCACAGTCCAAAAATATGTTAGGTTGATTGGTGAAGTGAGTGTGTGTGTGGCCCTGTGATGGCCTGGCGACCTGTCCAGGGTGTACCCCTCCTGCCTTTTGCCCTTTTAGAGACGACTGGCATAGACTCCAGCAGATCCCCGTGACCCCGAATTAGGGAATAAGCAGGTAAAGAAGATGAATAAATGAATAAATAATAACACAGTGAAGCATTGTAGGATGATGAAATTGTAGGTATTGTAACATGTGGACGTAGGAGGCAGTAATAATCAATGATCATCAAAGTCTGTAGCCAAGTTCAAATCTCTGGGGAAGAGAGACTTACACAAGGATAATCCAAAAAAGGCAAGGCTCCAAAAGAGGATATGGCATGAAAAACAAAAAACACAAAAAGAATTAAACTAATCAACGAATCCACTAAGGCGAGAATGTGTGAACCCAAATGCAGTTTTTATTTTAAATAGAAACATGTGACAAAACAACAAACTTAACCCTCACTTAACTAACATAAGTTGAATATAACAATCTTGCTAACACTTAACAAACATAACTTATCACCAGTGGTACAGGAAATATCCACAATCCAAGACAAAAGACACCAGGAAACACAAGGGCTATACATCTTAACAGAGAGAGACACATGATCAAAATAAAACAATCAGAACAGAAAATAGAAACACGTCACATGGACAAGAGGATCACATGACATTGCATTGCATTGCATTACCAATCATCTTGCACTAAGCGCTGCTTTTACCAAAATATCTCTTTTGTACAATTTTAATAACAGTAATCTATGTAAAGTCTTAGTTTTTGCACAGTCAACAATTTTTTTCTTATACTTGTATTGTTTTTATGTTTATATTTATGTTAACCAGTATGTATCACAATATGTTCGTTTAACTATATGTCCACATATGTAGTAAAATGACAATAAAGCTTGACTTGATGACAGCTACACCTGTGGAACAAAGATCACATGACAGAAAGTGAAAAAAAGGAATAAAGAGAAACATGAAACAGAAACATAATATCCAAAATTAACATAAAACATGACAGAAACACTGAACCTTACAACAAACAAGAACAAAGGTATAGACAGGAAAAGGGACTTTTGTTTAAGGGACTTGCTCTGTGGCCCAGAGGATTGGTAGAACCCATGAACTACAAATCAGCAGTCCAGCCCCTTATCCACTTAGCTACCACTTCCTAATTCATGACTTTATTTATGGACTGGTGTGTATACTGTGTCTTTCTACTTAACTTTCCCAGTATCTAGATGATAAAATATAGAGAAGCAGTTCTGCTTGACAGTTACCCTTTTATCCAAGCACTGCATCTGTCTGAAATGAATGTACACTGCAGCCACTCAACCTCCGGTAAGCAAAGGGCCCTTTTATATGGGCAGTTTAAAGTGGGCTTCACATGAAGACCATAATCTCTTTAACACAGATGAGGTAGTCTCTGCTGTCATCCAGACTCTCCTTTAATGATGAAGGCCTTGAAATGAGCTGAAATCCATTTACAATCTCATGGCGTTGACGTTTTCTAGCCATTAAAAGTAAGATAGTCATTAGATATCTGGTTGACTTAATGTGTGACAAGCGCTAAAAGAAGTGTATACAGAGTTTTTTTACTTTTGCTATCTTTATCCTATGAAATACCCTGACATAACCTGCGTGGTCACCTAAAAAAGGGCTCCTTCTCTAGCCACTGGGCATGAAGGGTTTTGGACTGTTGGTTTGACTCGTTACACAGAACTCTCTACCATCCATCATAGAAAAATGCCAATTAAAGGGATATCATCTTTCAGAAAAATGGTGTCCATCCTTCAAGTTCCAGAGGTTTGTAGAATCTAGGCCAAGAAATACATTGAAACTATTCTAGTGTATTGTCAGGGCCTTACTCTAAGTTTAGACACTTTAGGTTTCTTTTCCTAATGTGTCTAATCATTGCCACTGTATTAAAGATGCCAAAATGCATAATATTTTTTTCCCATTTCTTTATTTCACACATTAACATAATTAATAAAAATCTGTATGACGTATCATGTTTCATGCATCCATCCGTCCATGCTGTTAATCTGTTCCGGGGTCCCCAAAAAAACACCGTGATTGTTTTTGTTAAGAATATTGTATACAAAAACAATACAATAGAATGTACTGCAATAAACTGGTTTATTAAGTACAGCATTTACCTTGAAGTACAGACAACTCCACTTGCTAACGCACTTGCTAATGTGCATGTCTGACTAGCTATCAAGTGAGACACGGGATGCTGGGCGAATGTTCACTATGGCGTTCGCTACATCAACTAGCGGTTGGGTGTCTGCAGCTTCTTCTTCTGCTTCTTGTGTCATTAATTGGTGGTTAACAAGACAACTTATTGTTCATTACCACCAACAAATAACTGGAGTGTGAAGCACTGGGTGTCTGAAGCTGAAGCAAAAAATCGGCCGAAAAACTAGTTAGTTAGGACACTCGTAAGTCAAGTTACCTCTGTATGTATATATTTTAAAAAGTTTAAGACTGAGGTAATTAGTAAGTGATAAAAAGCTTTGTAAAGCCCTACTTCAACATGATGGATACTGAATAAGGTACTTTACATACCTGCTTTGCTGCAGCATGGCTAAGTGCTCCATCATCTTCCTTCTTCCCCTTAGGGGGCTGGGGGTGCTCTCAGTATCACTCATATGGCTGCGGTAGCAGATGTTGGAGAATGTCATAGGTGTTTTGTCTGTAACCTTTGGGGATGCACAGGCAGGAGGTACATTCTTGAAACCTTTTTGGGAAGATTTATAAACAAGAAATCACTTTATTACAAATTTATAGTTAAATGCTTTAAGATTACAAAAAACTTATCAAGATAAAAATGCTGTATATTAAATAATTCAATACAATCTACTGTAAAAAAAAATGTAAAAAAAAAAAGAATTATTGACCCTGCTTTAGATATATTTTACTAGATTTTATTTCTTCTAAAAGTAAAGGGCAGCAAAGAGACTTTCATGGTTTATGTTGTAAACCAGTTGCTCAATGTTTGTTTATGTCATATGTCTTATGTCATGTGTTTCCCCTGTTCATGTTTCCATTGGATTGTTTTGGTCATGTGGTCTTCGTTGTGTTCAGGTGTGTCTCGTTCAGTTGATTGTTTTCCCCTATTAGGTTTAGTATTTATACCCCTGTGTTTTAGTCGGTCTTTGTCTTGCTTTGTTGCGTGTCAAGTCAAGTTCATGGTCTAGTTTATATCATGTCAGGTCTGGTTCTTTTAGGTAATTTTTTATGTTTTTTAAGTGCTTTAATCCGTTTGTATGTCTATCAGTTATTTTAATAAAAAAACTGCATTTGCATTTAAACCTCATTGTACGGCTTGTAACATATACCTCAAAATAGGCTCAATCTTCTTCTTCTCCTTTCGGCTGTTCCCTTTTAGGGGTCGCCACAGCAAATCATCTGTCTCCACCTAACTCTATTCTCTACATTCTCTTTACTCACATCCACTAACTTCATGTCCTCATTTATCGCATCCATATACCTTCTCTCTGGTCTTCCTCTTTGCCTTCTGCCTGGTAGCTTCATTTCTAACATCCTTCCACCAATATATTCACTATCCCTCCTCTGTACATGTCCAAACCACCTCAATCGGCTTCCCTCAATCTAACATGAGCCATTGAAATAGGCTCAATAAACTTTTAATAAATTGACTTTTCTAGTAATTACACAATTTTGTCTGGGGCAAAGAAATAGCTTCATTTAGGAATTCTTGTCATTTGAATATAGAATTCTATTAAGTAGTTTTATTAAAACATAAAATAAGTAAAAGCTGTGATGTGTTTATCCTTTTTTTAGCTAGTGTATTTACGCTGGCCATCTCTGTGGAAAATAAAGCACCAAACAAACAAGCAAACATATACTTAAGTGCTCATGCGCTCCCCCTTCAGTAAGGCAGAGGCACTGGCTCAGGCTGCCTCATGTCAAGCTTTTTTTAGATCAACCAGACAAAATATTTTCTACACATGAAATCTGTTACCTAGATTATGAAACATAAATCGATATAACAAAAGTGTTTAAACATTTTATACTAGTGATGTACAGAAAGATGCACCAATAAGACATCGCTCAATCCAGTTTGTAAGGAATTGTATCTTACTTGAGACAGAGCCTCACCTGCCTCCACCAAGACCACGTCTCTGATATATCATAAAAGAATTTGCCTATTTAGAGATTTGACTACAGAATTCGCAAAAGAAGCACCGCGCATGGATTTTAAATATATATTATAAAATAATTTACCATTATTTGATATTAACCAAGAATAAATTATTATAATTAATCTGATTTTACCGTAGGCCTTTATCTAGGCCTATTCCTCTCCCTTACACACAATAGCACACATAAAAGGGGATAGATGAACATTAGTGCATGTGTTGAGTCGACAAAAGTGTGTGTTTGTCCGTCCGTGTGCGTGCGTGCGTGCGTGTGTGTGTGTATAAAAAATATTCATAAAACATTCTTTGTCAAAGGTCCTGCAGATTTGACTAACAATTTACGAAACAATACAAAACAATAAAGGCAGTAAATCTGTTTTGGTTCCTGTGTGAGTGTAATTAGAAGAGAAGCTACTTTAAATTTTGATGAGCAGATGGTATCAGACTGAATTGTAAGAGCTTTCAATCATTGGGATAATCCACTTCTGCAACTCATTTGTCAAAACCTGTGAAAAATCACAACATATCATGTAATACTAGACACTATCCAATTATGAAGAATACTCCAAAACACTTTCCAGCTATTATATTATATTATTTCGGGAGATGCAGAAGTTTCAGGTCATATGCTATGGCAAGACTGAGCTCAGCAACAAAACACAAGTTAGTTATACTGCATCAGCAAAGTCTCTCCCAGGCAAACAATTCAAAGCAGACTAAAGTTACAAGAGTGCAGCTATTGCTTTCCTCGGAGTATGAGCTGCCCTGTAATACCTGTAAAAAGGTGCAGTTTCTGGCTTCATTCAGGATAACACAATAAATCAATAAATTCAACAGACCATACGGATATCAGAGGACGCAGAAATGGTTTACGATCAGATTAAAACTAAAGGAACTGGAGCCCCGTGTATTAAACTTATATGATTTTTTGATAGATGTACAGTAAATTGCCACCAGTAAATACATTATATGGAAAACTGTTTTGGAACATCCAACTATCACATTCATGTGTGAGTTTAAATATTTTGTACCGGATTTAGTCTTTAGAAATCTTTAGTAGACTCTTCTATACCCACCTCCATACTTCTGTAAAGGCTTTTTACTAAACTGTAAAGTGTGGCTTGGGGGTTGGGGATTAAATATAATAGTATTAGTGAGAGCAGACACTAATGATGGCTGAGAGGGTATGGGGTACAGTCTGTGTTCCAAATCATCGAAAGGTTTTGTGAGGGGACGTGTTAAAAAAAAGGTTTACTTTTACAAGAAATGATGGCACGACCGTGCAAGTGATGTTTATTTACAGTGTCCGTACTTACAATCCTACAAAGTTCACAAAAATGTAAAAACCCATGAACCAACAACCAAAAGAATAATCCAAAACTAGTATATGCGATGAAAAACAAAACAGAATAAAATATATATATCATATAAATATTATATATTATATAAATATTTAAGAGGGTACAGCAAAGCACATGAGCACACATATCTGTTTCTTTACATAATAAAGGAAAAAGAAGTTGCTTTGTTTATTTTCTTTTATTTAATTGGGGGAAAGTGGTAGTTCGGTGGTTAGGTGTTGGACTCCTAATTGGTGGATCGGGGTTCAACTCCCAGCAACACCGAGCACCGACCCCTAAGCGAGGCCCTTAACCCCCAATGGCTTAGCTGTATAAAAGAGATAAAGGTAAGTCGCTCTGGATAAGGACGTCTGCCAAATGCAGTAATTGTAAATGTCTTTTAAAATTTAACATTTTTTAACTGTAGATTAAGTGAAGTATTTGTTAATAATGTCATAACGTAAGACTTAAAAGAACATTACATGTGCATCTGTTGTTAATTAGTCACAAAACAGTCAACAATAAAGCAGTTATTTGGTCTGACAGCTGGCAGAAACATCACTATGTAGTGCTGTACTGTTGAACATGTGTAGGTGTGCATAAGTAAGAGAGAGAGGCAAAGAAAGAGAGAGAGAGCGCGTGTGAGAGAAAGAGAGAGGAAGCGTGAGAGAGAGAGAGAGAGAGAGAGCGTGAGAGAGATCGTAAGAGAGAGACAGAGAGAGCAACAGAGAGAGAAAAGGGCAGATCGAGAGAGAGAGAAAGAGAGAAATGGGCAGAGAGAGAGAGATAGGCAGAGAGAGAGAGCGAGGCAGAGAGAAAAAGAGAGAGAGAAAGAGAGAGGAAGTGGGAAAGAGAAAGAGAGAGCATAAGAGAAAGACAGAGAGAGGGAGCGAGAGACAGAAAGAGAGAGGAAGTGGGAAAGAGACAGAGAGAGCAAGAGGCAGAGATAAAAAGAAAGAGAGAGAGAGAGAGAGAGTGAAAAACCTTAATTACAGTGCAGAAGCTTTAAAAAAAGCGCAGAAGGTGGTTGAGCCCAGGGGGGCAGCAGAACACAAGATATGAACCAGTGCAAATGAAAGTCATCAATCAGTGGAGGATTCACTTCGTTTAGCAGGTCAGATAGCTCAGCGCCTTCCCTTACACACACACACACACACACACACAGGCCGCAGGTGAAAAGACCACCCAGACTAAACTGAAATGACTGACACTTAACCTTAATCATCTGTTCAGGTTAAAAATAAATTACAAGGTTTTAAGTGAATGTGAACAGCGGAATGATACTAATCAAGAAACATTCGTTTAGATTCGTTTGTTTAACTAATTTTACAAGACATTTCATATACTCTCTCTCTCTCTCTTTCTCTCTCTCTCTCTCTCTCTCTCTCCTCTCTCACCCTCTGCCGTTCCTGCCTTTCCCTCTCTCTCTCTCTCTCTCTCTCTCTCTCTCTCTCTCTCTCTCTCTCTTTGTCCCTCTCTCTCTCTCACCCTCTGCCGTTCCTGCCTTTCCCTCTCTCTCTCTCTCTCTTTCTCTCTTTGTCTCTCTCTCTCTCACCCTCTGCTGCCGTTCCTGCCTTTTCTCTCTCTCTCTCTCTCTCTCTCCTCCCCTCTCTTCTCTCTCTCTCTCTCTCTCTCTCTCTCTCTCTCTTTGTCCCCTCTCTCTCTCACCCTCTGCCATTCCTGCCTTTCCCTCTCTCTCTCTCTCTCTCTCTGGCCCCCTCTCTCTCACCCTCTGCCTTTGCCCCTCTCTCTCTCTCTCTCTCTCTCTCTCTCTCTCTTTTATATTTGTCTATTTATATTTTTTCATTTTTTTATTTTATGTTTTTCTTATTTATTAAGTCTTTATTATTTATAAATCGTCTTGTCATGTATAAAGACTTGATAATAAATGATGTTTAATAGTCAAAGTCCTCTCTCTCTCTCTCCCCTCTGTCTTTCCCTCTTCCTCTCTCTTTCAGTCTCTGTCTCTCTCCCCCTCTCTCTCTATTGATGTTTTAACTTAAGTTATAATGCTTTTTTATGATTTTTCTTATTTATTAAGTCAACCTGTTTTATCATGTATAAAATGACTTAAATAATAAAAATAAATGATGTTTAAAAGTCTCTCGTGTAAAAAGTTAAGTCTCCTTCTCTCTCTCTCTCTCTCTCTCTCTTTCTGTCTCTTTTGTCTCTCTATCTCTTTCTTTCTCAGTCGCTATCTCTTTCCCCTTAGTCCCCCCCTCTCCTGCTTTCTCTGTCTCACACACTCTTTCTCTCTCTCTCTCTCCTCTCTCTCTCTCCTCTCTCAGTCCTCCTCACTCACTCATCCCTCCCCCCTCGTCCTCTCCCTCCTCTCTTCTATCTCTTCCCTTTATTCTTTTCCCAGTCCTTTTCCTTCTCCCCTTCCCTCTCTCTCTCTCTCTCTCTCTCATCTCTCTCTCTCTCTTCTGGTTATACAGAGTAAAAAAATCCTTTGTACTACAATTGGACAAATTAAATATATTTGGCGTGTATGTATGCTTTTACCTTACAACCCACATTTGCAATTTTTAAGCAAACACAACACCTGCTGTGTGCAAACTAGATCCTTTACACATTTAACAAAATGTATAGAAATGTTTTCAGGCCGATGCTTTTATTTCTTGGAAGTGATTTCAGACAGACTGTCTTTGCTTCTGCTGACTCATATCATATGCATGAGTTTGGTCTCTTTTGAAAGTGGACCCCATGAGATTTGTTTCAAAACAGTACAGTATCCCTGGTATTCATTATATAACTTGGAACACACTGGCCTTATCAAGCCACGGTTCTAATTTAATAATAATGCATTAGAAAATAAGGGTTTAAATTTTATTTTATTTTTTATTATATATTTGATAATGTATATATATATAATATATTAGTATATTATAAGCTTTTCAAAGAAAGATGTCACTTGGAGACAGCAAATAACCCTTTTTAACAACTAAAACATTAAATGCTGCAATTATTCAATTGTAGATTGAATATATATGATGCTGCATACTAGTGCTTCCAGAGGCTCATTGGCTAGCAGCTGCCATTTGCATACTGTGATGCAATTGGAACACAACTGTGATGTAACTGTGATGTAACTTTACTATAGTCTTACAGTGGGTGGGCTAATCCTGTCGAAATCACCTAATTTTATACTATGTAGTAGGACTAAGTGTGAAAGGCAAGTAGTATGTCCGAATCCTTAATATCTAAATTATAGGATGCAAAATATTCCTGTATGGCCTATTACTTTTGTCTGGATTTTCAAGTATGCATACCATGTTCACTTAATTATCCCATGATCCTGTGGGAGACATGACTTGTCATAAGCAGAAGTGTTGGAAAGTGCAGACCCGGCACATTTCAAGTGCTTCAAGTAGCTTTAAGTGCTTAAAGAAAAAATTCAGTGTTCATTGTAGTTAAACTGCAGTCATTTACCATCATTCAAGTTATCCAACTTTAAATTTGCGCTGCTGGGATGTGACTATATTAGAATAGCAGATGTATTACGTCCGATTTTCATGCATACTACCTGTAACCATACTATAAGAAAGAACAGCCAGGAAGTACATACTTACTGAAATTTAGTACATATTTAAACAGTATGACGATTTTCAGACACCTTTTTTTAGCTGATGTTTTATTCTGTGGATGTCTATCACCTTATAATGTGTTGTGAACTACAAAGCACTACTAGATATGTGACATGTTTCAACTTTGATAAAGGTTTCTTTCTCAAAATCTAAAATCCAACTGTTCCGCGGGCGGGATGTCGTAACATTTAAATAATAATAGTATAAATAACAATAATAATAATAATAATTATTATTATTATTATTATTATTATATACTTTTGAGTGAAATGTAGAAAATATTCAGAAAAATTGTGTACACTTTTTTAACTATTTAATAAATAGAACGTAATAATGTAGCGTAATGGCTTTATATTATTAAAAAGTGTGTACCTATAATGTGTTTAGTGATGCATTATAGTACTGGAAAAGATTTAGGTTTAGAGTTTAAGTCCTGGACAATATGATGCTTTTAGTCATATCATAGCATCATTGCAAGCTATTTTTGAAGAAATTAAGCATAGAGTGTGTGATAGGAATGCATAATTCAATCAACATGAGGCATCTTTATTCCCACTTTAAAACACTGAGTTTTGTTTTTGTTTTTTTCTTTCACTCTAGGAATGTTCCAATTAAAGATCACAATTCCTCCTTGAGTAGACCGCCACATCTGGGCCGAGTAATTATGCCACTGGTAATTAAATATTCATTTAAACAATCAGAACTGTGGGGAGAGGCGTCTTTGTCATTGGGAGCATGCACTCTTCTGCAGCTGCTCGAATGTCCTTTCGAAGCACCTTGAAAGTGTGCAATTCTCTTACTAGGCCTTCCTCTGGGTGTGTTTTTGTTTGGAAGTGGGAGTTTGTGGATGTGTTTTCTCATTAAAAGCCATTATCCTGTACTGAAGATGGGTTTTTATCTGTGTGTCCTATACCAAAGCTCGAAGCAGAGGCTCGAGCAAACAGTCATGCAGGGCCAGAGATCAGACACATTTTCATGAAATAACATTTCCCCCTGACAATTCCACACTCATTCCAAAATCAATTTTCTACCCAGGATGTTTCAGGAAATCAAAGTAACATAGTACGCTGGCAGCTGCTCAGCAGGGTGTGACTCAAATAATTTCCTTTGTGAGTAAATCAGAAATGATCAAGGAAGAAATGTGGGGATACAACTGGGGCCAAATTCTGGGACTATAGCAGACAATATGAGGTTCTTAATATGAACATGAATAAAACATAAATATCATGTTTGTACCTCATTTTTTGGTAAGCCCTACACATACTTATTCACATAAACAATTAACCAATCACCTGGCTGGAGCAGCATAATACATAAAATAATACGACTGCTTCGTTTATTATTTACATTAAAAAGTTCAAAATTGGCAAAAATGTAATCTAAATTCACTAAATTTAGATTGACGCAAATCTACGTCAGATATAATGAAATTAAGAGTGCAAAAGATGCTATATGTGGCCGGCCCCTATAACCTCTCAAAGCTTGAACAAACTCAAAAATCATTTCACTGCATGTTGTACTATGTATGATTCTGTATGTGACAAATAAACTTTGAATTTTAATTAAATTTAACTAAGCATTATCTCTGTGTTTTGCCCTCAAGTCTGTAACAAATCGTTTAAAGCTGACTGCACTGACAGAAAACAGGCAAAACCTCAAGATTACAAGCTTGTTTGGAAGGAAGGACAAGTCTAAAATCAAATTTAGCATGTGCAAGTGCTAGTAAACGAAAGATCGTTCAGAGATTGTTTAGAGCTTGTTATGCAAAATCAGGATCAATGCACAGGTCAATTGATTGGCAAATAACAAAATGCAAACCATCCCACGCATAAAGGCTCAAGGTAGTCTTCCTTTGATTGGCTAATATTCGCTGCTCTTATCAATTTGATTGGTTTACTACTGTCAGGTTCAGGCCAGGGCCAATCAGGTTTATAGGGGTGGTGGGTTTCAGGTTCAGATAAGCATCCAGTTTAGAAAGTTTAAGAGTTGAAACAAAAAAAGAGGGCAAAAGCATGAGAGTGAGAGAAATCAAATACATGGCTGAAAAATGTCAGCGGAAATAAGGATTATTTACATTCAGAGCATTTGGCGGACACCTTTATCCAGAGCGACTTACATTTATCTCATTTATACAACTGAGCAAATGAGGATTAAGGGCCTTGCTGGGTGGAGCTGGGAATCGAACCCAGCTGGGTAGTCCAACACCTTGTACATGAGTGATCACTTTCCTAGCAAGCCAATAGCACAATTTTTCTTTTGGTAAGTGTTCTCTTTGGTGCACAGTAATCTCTCAGACGTAAAACAGCATGTATAGGCTCTCCAACAACATTTCCGCAGGGTTGGAGCTTACAGAAATCAGAGCATTATCCCACAATTCTTTATACCCGAAGTAGATATTGTAATGACAGTTTTATAATCACCTCAACGATTTTTCTAATTGTTTACATTAGATTTCATATGCTGCCTATTTGTTAAGACTGAGGAGTAGAATCAGATACATAAGCCTAAGCATTGGGTTAATAAGAATAAAGAGAGATTTATATATTATTAACACTATTTAATACAATATAATTTCTATGTTAGGAAAATAATCAACTTTATATATTTATTATTTTATTTTTAATATTTTTTAATAATATTTTTTAGATAATTGCATCAATACCGTAGAATAACTAAAGGCTATTTAAAATCAAATAAATAATTACATTTAATTACTAATAATAAAGATTATAAAAATGTAAACTTATAAACGTTTGTATGTGTATATATAAAATTATTTTCAATGTTAGTGTTAATTTTAAGGGTTAATTTATAGTTAACAAGTTATATATTTGCTAATTTAGTAATTTAACTCCTGCCCAATTTTTTTTTTGACAACAGGTTATGTTATGTTGTGATTTATCACCACTAGCAGTCCATCAGGTCCATTGTTGTCTTGGCCTGAGGGCTGTTGGCTGTGCTGCAGCAGGCGTATCTTATTTTTTTTTTTTTTGTATAAAAAATTGACAGCCCATAGTCTAGAAGTATGTGCAGTTGTGAATCATCACTATAATAATGTCTGTAACAGGGACAACAGCGAAAATATATATATATATATTAACTGTCTATCAATTCAATAAAAAAATAATGCACATCAGTGTTGAAGGTATTGTATACTATAGCAGCCATTGTATACTATAGCATTATAAGTTGACAAACTATAAAGTATTCTGGATAGCGGAAAAATCTCTCGAATGTCCTAAAACATATTCTTGCATAGAGTTATATAGAGTATCCTTGCATATAAAATGTTTTTGACTTGACTTGATGTAATATTCGGCTGTTCAGGACGAAAAAAGCTAATGCAATGTAACAGTCATTAGCAAAATTGGATTTTAAATAAACATCATCCTCTCACTTTTCTCTCTTGAGAATTTCTCTCAAGCATCAGCCTTCCTGCTGTTTTATAATACACATATTTATTCTGTTTATCCCAACAAGCATATAAAAAACCTTCTTCAAAGTCTCAAAAACAATCATGAGGAAATTACATATGTACATTGTAGTTATCTTGATAAATAATTCACTAGTAACTGCCGGAACAGAATGCCTCAGTGGTAATGACTGGAAATTGCAAGCATTTCAGTCAGGCATAGAAAGCCTTTTTTTTTCCCTGAATAAACAAATGGAAGTCTAATTAACGAGTTATAGAGCATAGAAAGAGCTGCCAATCAGGCAGTCAGTTTTACTCTCAGCTTCACTGGCTCATCAGTTGCCATTTAGTTGTTATGATCAATATACAAGAAGACTCTTAATAGCTCAACTTCCTTTTAATTGTACAATGGCACAGGAGTAATTAAAGATGCATAACTCTTGCTCCAAAGGACTTCTAATGTAAGGTATTAAATAGAGAGGTGCATCACGCCGAGGTACTTATGAGGCTCTAACCACTGCTAGTGAGACTGTCTGTCAAAAGTTTGAGGATACAGCTCCTCAAATGGGATTTAATTAAATTAGTTGCAGACAGTAAAAAAATGGCAGCAACAGCAAACATGGAGTGTTTCAGGATGCAGTCGAGAATACAAGCGTTTGTAAGGATTTTATAAATTGTAAGATAAATAAACAAGAAAGAATATCATAAATACAAATTCTTGGCTACGTCTGGCACAAAAGGACACAAAGTATATTTCAAAATGACTAAAAGGACAGAGTCTATGGCTGCATCTTAATCAGTTCCCCTAGTTTAGTAGGCAGAGCACTGATTAGGGAGTTTTTAGGGATGTTCCTTTTAATCAACAAATCATTTCAATGCACTGAAACATCCCATAATGCACCACAAAAATTAAGACGCATTGATGCTCACTTTGTTTTCTTGCTGAAAATTACATCATGATTACTCGTTGTCTTTGTTGTACCTTTTAAATGATTACTTACATGAGTTTATTAAACTTATTTGATGTTTTATATAAAGTTTGTTTGAGGTAAATAACTGTGAAATGCTTAGCACTTGTTTTTACTACCCAAGCAAACAAAGTTAAATGACATATAACATGACACAAATATAATATAATGTTTTACAAAGAAATTTATTTGGAAATAAGTTACATAATATAAACTAGTTTCCTTACTCAACCCACTGCAACCTGGACCAAGCGATTGCTAAATATGCTCACGAGATAATGACTATAATACTAATACGTTTTAGTGGGTTTTTTTGTCTTAAATCCCACAAGATCCAAGTAAAGTCTTGAACAAATATCCTATAAACCTTTCTAAAACAGATATTTATGTCAGTGTCCCTTAATTATAGAAAATTTTATATCTAAACACAGTTTCTGCTTTTCCTTAAACCCTAACAAATTATCAGTGTTGTGACAAACAGGTTTATTCATATAACTTCAGTTATGTTATTAATTTAGACTGGTCCTAGAAAGATACCTCAAAAAGCAGTGTAAAGGATTTAACGGACCATTTAGACCCTATTAATTCTAGATTAGCAGTCTACCATAATCTGTACACCTCTACATGTTAGAAAAGGATTTTTATTATTTCTGTTAAAAAAAAATGTTTCTTTTTTTAGTATATAAAATGAGATCAGATTGTGACTAATTGTAGCTATGAGGTAAATCGCTATCCCCCATCTCGTAAATCTATGTGTCCTATCGGTAAAAAGTAAGTGACTAAAAGAGCTGATGGTGCAGCTCTGACACATTTTGTTGAATCAGAATGGCTTTCTGCTGTGCTGGGAGTTAAATTCCGAGTGTCAGAGAGAGATAACGTTGCCCTGATTGGAGGGTCTATTAGTCGAGAAAATAGCATACAATGTTCTGTACGCATTAAGAAAGAAAAGAAAAAACCAGCCAGAACTGTGATGTCCTTAGAGAAAAGGCGAGTATGATACGGCTTTTAAGCTCACATCACACATTTGGAGATGAACAAGCAAGGTGGAACACCAAAAAAAGAAAAAAACAAAATACGAGCCAAAACTGAAAGAAAGCCAGAATCAAAAGGATGACATTGAAAATACAAAAAACGATAATATTTCACAGGTGGTACATTTACATTTACATACATGCATTAGCACATTTGCATACTAAAATTCCTTTATTAAATATGTTGCATTTGCACTTAAAGAAAACATCTAAAGGTATGTTCACTGTATGTATCCATGGTTTCAAAAGGAAATGAAACGCTGCATCATGAAGCTTTGGGGAACGGCCTTTTATAACCTTTGGCCTAAAGCAGGTGGTTTCAACTACTTATCTGCCTATTTTTCTGTTTGGTGGCCACTGCCCTTCTATTGGGCACACTAAAAGAGATGAATAGCTGGTCTGAGCATAAGTCAGCTCTGTGAATGCACAGTGCTCACATTTTGGGTACATACCTGGGTCGGAAAGCATAGCCAGGTTTCATGATGGGAACCTCAGTTGCTGCATGCCAAGAAGAAACCATGTTATGAGTGAGCTTCCGCCAGCACTGAACCAACCATGCAGTTAACCGGGTCCTGCTGCTTGTGTCTGCACAATGAAACAAATAGATTTAATTTGAGGTTATAAAGAATGTGACTTGTGGTAGGAGCACTGGATTGAAGCATGTTTTTAATTACCTTAGTTGAGAGACCTGCTGTTAAGGGCTGTGCTAGCACACACTAACTTAACACCAGGTCAGTGAATCATGGTCTGACCAACCAAAATAAGGGCTACTAGCAGCGTGCTTAGGGAAAATGCATACAGACGTAGCCTTGGCTACATCTGCAACAGGGCATCCACATGGCATCCACACCAACAGAACTACATGGGACATCCTACACCCTGAAGCACAGAAGGTGGCAGGGATAGTGAGATATCTCCCAGGGGAACACTGAGGAGGTCCGGGCGCCATACAACAAGGTGTGATTTTTCCTTCTCCAGGGGTTTGTGTCTCCTGAGGCCTGGCTTTCTCTCTCTCTTTCTCTCTCTCTCTCTCTCTCTCTCTCTCTCTCTTCTCGTATCTCGTATATATATATATATATATATATATATATATAATAATATATATACTTACATTCGTTTTATTTTTCCATGAACTGAGCAGTTAAAAGCTTGTTTTAGGGGCCGAGCAGCATGCTGGTCTTGGGAATTGAACCCACAATCTTCCATCAGCAGTTCAACACTCATTGAGATGAGTTCTTTTCCTGGTAAAATAAAGATATAATAATAACATAATAATAATAATAATAATAATAATAATAATAATTAATAATAAAACACCTTAACCACGGAGCTATCGCTTCCCTTTTATTATAAGAATTTTAAATAGGTTTTGACATTTTGGGTGGAAATCCAGGTTTTGAGATTGGTTTTGAAATCCAGTTCCAATTGTAAAATATGGGATCCAGTAAAGAATGCTGCAGTGGATAAGACGGCTATATTTAACTCTATAAACTGTTAGGGGGTTATTTAACCCACTTTATATCCAAAGGACAATATGCATGTATTAAATCCTGATGTTAAACTGTTTGTACTCTTTTTTATTATGCCTTAACTATAACGGGCACTAACAAGTTAGTTTGTAATGTAGTACATTAAAGGGCAAAGTCTTTGGTAATCTTTTGAGCTTTAAATGCAGACAAATAGGTTCTCCAGGTCCCTTCGCCTTCACAAAAATATGCCAGAACCTGACCTGTCTTCTTTAATTAGCCCCTTGGTATAAATGAGAGTGAATTTATAGCTCTGAACTGAAGAACATTACCTACCAAGCCTAAGTTGTGACATTGAATGTATACCCTGGATGCTTATCTATCACACACATGTCTCTCTCTCGCTCTCTCTCTCTCTCTCTCTCTCTCTCTCTCTCTTTCACTTTCTCGCTTTCTCTCTCACACAAACACACTCAGACTGCAGACATGGCTCATATAAAAAATAAACAATAAATAACTCTGTCTAAGCCTCACACAAACCTTTTACAATAAGAGCCACTGCCTCAGACCTGTGGTGAGCATCTCAATGCCCCTGCCCAACCCCAAACCTGTTTCTCCCTTACCGCAGATATTTTCAAAGCATAACCTTGAAGAGAAGAGTTCTGCCTCCAGCCTGAAGCTTTATAAGTGCTTAAGGCCTAGTCAGACATCAACTAAGTTATTGCTCTGTCCGAAGAAGTTTGCTCCTAAAAAACTGTGCTATGAACCAAAAAAAGAAGGGCATACAGTTCAAAATAAGTCCAGCACTTAGCATTATTGTATTTCTTTAAAATATATTGCAGTAGTCAAGGAGCAGTTCATTAGGGACTTTACCACCATTCTCAAAAATATTATAGTATTTGGTTCCATGTTGTACTGTAAAAAATCTCCCTTTCACCAAAACAAACCAACCAATGAATCAGCAAGTTCAATATCAATGCTAGCCACCAATGCTGGCATTTGGCACTTTTATGTGACTTACACTTGATTTCTTTTTTTTAATCTAATCAAGAAGTTAAGTGTTAAGGGCTTCGCTCCAGGGCCCAGTAGGGGAACCTTGGTGATCCTGTGAGGTAAACTATTGATCTTCTGATCAGCATTTTAACACTTTGAGCTACCACTTTCTCCATGTCAATTCAATGTGTGGCAGACAATATTACAGTAGCCAATAAAAATTAGCCAAGTTGCTATGTGTATGATTTCTATGCCATATAGATTGGCATCTGTACTCAGACAGATTTGGCAAATTGCAGTCAAATGTGGTTCTAAACTGCGTTGGAATGCTTGGTTCGAATGCCTTTTATAACCTTTGCCCTGAATCATGTGTGTAATCTGACCAATCAGAAAGCATTACATCACAGGGGATGTCAGCAACCAAAAAGTAATGCTATATAAACGTGAGCAGCAGCATGCCACAATAAGCTATTTTTCTTTAGCACATTTGTGTGTGTATGAGAGAGACCAAAAAAAGCAATATTTGAAATAATTGGTAGCATAGTCTGGAGTGTGAAGTCGAGACCATGCTCCTAGGCATATGAGAAGCTGGTGAATTTTATAACCAGAGCTGCCACAAAGCTATATATAGAGTGGGCAAAATGGATGCTCGTCCACAAAGTAAGCTAGATAACTGATACCTAATAACTAGAGTGCAACCTCCACCCAGGGGTCTTAAATTTTTTTAAGATCTTGAAACCTGCGCAGCAAGACTGTTTAGTGGTTATAGTGTACCATGCCGTAACATTGCAGAGGCTAATAAGTATGGTTACCAGGCGATGCCTCGGGTTGAACAGACTCTAGCAAGCTATGTGTACCCAACTGTGGCATTTGTCCTTGGGTTAGGGTTAGTGTTGGTAATCTTAGAGGCTGGTAATCTTCCCTTAAAAACTGCCTCCATCTTGGTGGGGAAGGCTTATGTCTTCACAGGGCAGGCAAGAGCATGCCTACACCCTCTGGCTATGTTGCAGGCCTACCAAGCAGACCTGCTGAGGCACCTGGAAGAAGGGGTAGATCTCGAACTGCGTCGGTATTCAAGAGGTTCTATTCAATTCAATTCAATTCAGTTTCATTTGTATAGCGCTTTTTACAATGGTCATTGTCACAAAGCAGCTTTACACAATTGAAGAAATTATGAGATAAAAATGAAACAGAAATCAGTTTGTCCCTGATGAGCAAGCCGGGGGCGACGGTGGCAAGGAAAAAACTCCCTGAGATGGAAAGAGGAAGAAACCTTGAGAGGAACGAAACTCAACAGAGAACCCATCCTCATTTGGGTGAAAAACAAGTAGCAGGAATTATGTGTTTACACTGTGTGTTCTTGAAAGTGAAAATACAATCAGCGGCGTACCGGAGGTACTGTACAGTTTGCACAAATAGCAATAGATTTAGACTATTGAATGGCAATGTTGGATGCATTGACGTTAAATCAAGGCACATTTTGTGTTTGGCTTGCTTATTCACATACATCTGAATAGATATTATTTCAAACAATTACTACAAAAAGCATGAAAAGAAAATAGGTTTGTTTCTTGTCTATTATGAAAAATCCCCATTAATCGAACCACATGTTTCTTCTTTTCTGTAATAGTACAAATAATTATATGCCTTAAAATTGATTTGTTTTTCACAGCTATTTGCTCTAAAGCACTTTTTACTTATTGGATTGGTTTTAGGTTCTGTTTTCTGAAGACTTTAGGTAAAAGTTAGATCTACTTTTCATTTATGCTGTGGTACAAACTAGATAGAAAAAGACATTAACACAGAGGTTTGTCCCTTGCCTTGACTGTATCTGGAAGGCATTACTTAGAGTCAGGTGTAGAGTCTACTCAACTGTTTAAAACCCCTTTTTTAGCAAAGAATAACTTTGGCTGCCATACTGCAATTTAGCCGCATTTAATGCATATGGAGGTTAATGGTGGTGGTGGTGTAAATACCCATTGCATAGATTCTATTTTTTCTCTGCTTGCCATCAAGGATATAATAGACTTGAAACTAACTTTACAAAAAAGAGACTGTGTTAGCAGGTGATTTAAGTTTACACTCTGCCCGGCCTCCAAAGAGGTAATTTTTACATTTGGCATTGTTTTGTATGTAATTTTTTTTAACCACCAAAACCGTAAACAGGTATGCAGCTTTAAAGCATTAAAATTATATATATATATTTAAAGTTACTTATTTAAAAATAGACTTCTTCTTTATTAGGTATGTTAAGTTTGCTTGCTTGCTTGTTAATTAAGACTTGTTATAAGCTGCTCATAAGTAGGACATCTGTGAGTTTAGTGAATTAAACACCATTAGCGCATGGAATAATAGTATGATAAATGGTCTAATATTAAACATTCCTTCTACTATGAAAACAACGCTTTTCACAGTGTAACAGTTGCCAATGAACAGAGCCTAGCAGGCTTGATTCTTTGCCAACATTCACTTCCCCCCTTCAGCACAAGGACAAGGAGATTTGGCTTGGTTTTTAAATAAAAACTATTCCTTTTTAAATCAATTCAAGTCTGTTTTTTGAATTTAATATGTGTGAGTGGATTAAAGTGTTGAAAATAAAGTGCTGGCCCAATTGCTTATTTCTCTGTGGAAGTGAAAATAACAACTTGTGCTACAAAAAATTGTAAATTTGAAGCAAATGACAGGAATTTAGCCTGTTGCATTGGAAAATATTAGTAAATGCTGGCCTGGCTCTTAGAAGTTCACAGAAATTTGCTGCGTCATTTTAAGTTAAGCCACAGAGTGCCAACTTGTATTGATACGATATGTAGATGACATAATGTTACAACTGCACAGGTGCCAATTTACAAGTTAACAGGTGGCTTAATAGAAAAAAAAACATGCAATTTACGATATTACAGAAGAGTTTTGTCGCACTGATTCAACATGTAATAAATTTAATTGCTTTTATGTTTATAGAAAGCTTAGTCTGAACACAGCTTCCTTTTTATTGAAAGAAATTAGTAAAGGATATAAACTCGACAGTGTTTGTTTACTAAAGTTACTAAAAGATCTGTAGACTGTAGTTGAGTATTTTCACCATTTTAATTTTTTATTTGCAAGTTCTACTTAGCAGGTGCGCCTACATACAGTTTAAAATGCTACGTTCTAGCTAAGCTCACATAGCCCTCAGTCTGAAAATCTGAGAACCTTGGTTGATCTGAATGGCTAAGGATCACTTAAGAGGGCGTATAACTGACACGTAGAGCAAGTAATAATGTTTCATGTTGTACTACGTCATGTTTAAAGGCGTGGAAATGTCCCCACAATTACAGACTATTATGCAACTGGTAAATCATTCATTGTCTCCGATGTGAACACAACAGCTTACTTCTTTAATCAGACGACGTTGGGTTGCTTCCAGGTGGACAGTTAAACAATGCGACACATGCGTATCCCGGAAATCCCGTACACTTCAACCAATCAGAGGATGAACTCGAAACATGTAAAGTGTTTCAACTAAGTGTGCTGTACGCATCAGAGCTTCAGTCAGCAGTCTATGGGAGAGACATCTGAAGCTGAGACTAGGTTTAATCTAACTGTTATATGCTGTTTCAAAACTTTGTTTTTCAGGCCTCTCTTTTGCAGAATACACAAAATAATAATCAAGCCTATTCCACCCACAAATATAAAGACACTTTCAGAAGGATTTATTTATATTATTATTTTAGGGTTAAAATAGGGTTTAAATATTGTTGGTTTAAAACAAAATAAGTGCTAAATGTCATTTTCCAGAAAAAGTGATACTCTGTGTTTTATCCAAATCTCTAATAGCCCTTCATCCATCCTTATTGCAGGGCTGTTTCCCCTGGTACTATATGGGCATTGCCTCATACTTACGCCTTCTGTCATCTTTCATCCTTTCTCTCTCTCTCTTTCTCTCTCTCTCTTTCTCCATCTTTCTATCTCTGCACCTGTGTAGAGCAAAAATCCACTCACATGACTCAGCTCCCCTTTGCATTATTATGTTTTTTGTATTACCAACCAACACCTGATCTCCCCAACACCTGCAATTCACACACACACACACACACAAACCAGAGACAGTCTAACCCTGCTCAGGCACCTACAATCAATCAAAATATATTTCCCTCAACTCGATTCTATTCCCTCATGGGCTACCTCACATAAATGTCAAGGGTGAACATTTTGATTTATCTAGCTGAAATGGGGTGCACTGTATGTAGGTCTCAGATCTTATCCAAAGATCTGTGGCTACTCTGAGGCTCTGTATTAAATCCAATTCATTTTATATCTTACACCAAATCCTTGCAAAAAAAATGAACTCAACAACAGCAGCAGTAGTCTATGTTTATTCATCTGTTTCCAGATGCCATGCATGCCTGTAGAAACACAACTATATTATGTGAACTATTTATTTTGGAATGTCATTAAATATTATTTTTTAAATTGTTAATTGAAATTAAAAAAAAAATCAGTTTGGCTGAAAACCAAGGCAATCATCCAAATCTAACAAAACAGTTAATAAAAGTTAGAAAAGTTTTTGTGTTTTTTGCTCCAAAGAAAGACTAACATTTATGTAACAGTCACACAATATATAGTAATATACATGTAGAAATATTATGTAATATGTTTACAGTATTAGGGCAGCACGGTGGCTTAGCGGCTTCTTTACCTCACAGCAAGAAGGTCCGTATTTGATTCCTAGGCAGGGGCAGTGTGGAGTTTTGGACTAATGACAGAATCAAGCAAACATGTTACAAAATTAGATAAAAACCGGTTGGATTATGCCCAGAGTTTATTACAGCAACAAATATATTATGTGGGTGCTTTCTGGAAAGTAAAAAAAGAAAAAGAAAAAAGTGGAAAAAAGTGCAGACAAAAAAAAAAAACACACAACAAAACATATTATAATAAATAGATTATCATTAAGGTTCCATTTATGTTTATGTACCAGGGAACTGTGGTTTTTAATGAGAAACATTTGTATATGTCAAGAATGTAGAAAACTAATACACCAGGATTTTGTTTATGTCAGGATTCTGAAATGTATCGGGGTAACAAATAAACTTACACAGCCTATAATAATGTCAGTCCCCCACAATTCACAATAGTTGAGGTCCTTTAGTTGAGCCCTTCAGCCCACACATTTCAGTCTTCTATAAAACCTACTGCACTATCCGAGAGATCGTTGATAGTGACGAGGTAGGGCGCAGCACCTCATTGATAAAGAGGAATATGGTAAAAAGATAGATGCCGGGTTCCATCTCCTAAAGTCTTAGATCCTATGTTAAATCAGACAATTTGCTGCTCGCTGCCTTAATAATTATCTGGTGTGAACGCTGCAGGTATGAAAATCCCTTAGAAGCATGGTGAGCTTCCGGTTGGAAGGGTGGTATTTTTTAGTCCATTTTCTGGTCTTTTATACTGTATGTGTCATTTGGTTTTGAGTTTTGTCTTGTTCGTTGGATTTGTCTGCATTTTATGATAAAAGTAGACTCAATATACTCACAGCCATTCTAGACATCTCTCATGACATACCACTTAAACAGTAAAGGACTTATTTAGCCCTGCTGTAGAAACGAGCTGTTTAGAAAGACGCTTGTAAAAGCAGCGATACCACTGTACAATAGATCATCACTGTGCATTCACGTGTGTGAATGCTTGAAAAAATCCTTCACAACTTTGTAGTGTGTAGGCTCAGATATTCTTCTTATATTTGCAATTTATTGTACAAGACTTCTAATACATGAAATACTACTTTGCCATATTGTTGGAGATCCTCTTTATTCTGGAGTGGTAGACTATATCATACAAGTCATAAAAACATGAAAAAACACTAAAAACTTCTCTAGGATGAAGTTCTGAACATAAAATGGGCCAAAATATAGAGAAGATAGAAGCATTTCTTTTTCACACATACACATGAAAAAAATGAATTAAAAAACTTGACTTGACATTAATATGCCTTGTTAATAACAAGTTATTGATTTTCATGTCTTCATTAGCAGCCTGCTCCACTTAAATTGTTTGGGTCATAAAACTGATAAGGTCACCAGACTCATAGAGACAGGGGAGTCTAATTAAAATAACTAAAAAAAGGACAGCAGTGCACACACAGAGGGAAAAAAATAGTGTCCAATAGACTTAATGTTTGTCAGGTATAAAAGATAAGCATGTAAGAGAATGTAAGTGCTAAATCACTGAGACTTCATTAGTACACTTGACTGCTAGTTTAATCAAATAACTAAATCTTCACTTCTTACAAATGCATTAGCTTTTTTTGTTGTCCTTTTTAAACAATCCCTGTTTGTGTAATCACTAATATAATAAATAGGATATAAAATTATAAACTTGGTTAAGGATATAATGTCTAGCTTTTTATTAAACTAAAGTTAACTGGACATCCTGTCAAAATGAAAAGTAGAATTCAAATCAATAAAATTTTGTTATATATATCAACAAAAGAGTAAATGCAATTTCTAGATCTATCTATGAAAAAGCAATATTAATAACACTCCAAAAATCTTTTTTTAATTATTCACCTCATTCATGCGAAACGTGAGGCAAACACAATGAATATGTATTTCTGGGATCTAAATGTATTCGATACATGCTAAATCTCTTACTGCTAATGGTCTGAGGGAACGTGTTTATAAACATGCATTTTAACGTCTGGTGTGGCCTAGAGACAAATCACTATCAATTACATAATTGGGATGGGACAGGAACAAATGTCGGCACGATTTTGCATGACCATAACCATTATAACCTACGATGCCAATTTTATACACACATAGACCTTTTATTAAATAAAATATTGTTTTTTGAATGCCTCCTACTGTTTGCTGGCTGTACATTGGTGCCAATATGCACCAAGTTAGTATGCCAATGCCATAAAAAATCATAATCAAAATATAGTCAAACATAAAAACCACACTGCAACGACTACTGTCGGATGATGACACCTCAGTTGGGCTTACCATCATTTCTGGAAGGTTTGCGGTAATCACAAAATTTATGAATTGAAATGCTTTACACCAGCTGCATGACATGTAGACAAATTATTAAATACCATTCCAACTCAGGCATAAGTTTTCTTCAGCAGGGACGCTGTTAGCAGCTTTGAGTCCTATAAAAGATTTTTCGATTGGACCCCCTACCACACCTATTCCGAACCAAACACACTATTACATTACTGTGAATATTGTTACTACTAAAAATAAGATCTCTAGGACCCCCAAACTACCCCCCTTAGTAAAGCCCAGATGTAAAGTCGAGCTGAAAAAAGGCAAAAAAACACCAGTGTGAGACAATGGAAGTCATTCATCTGGGATCGGGACAGAGTTTTTTCGTGGGATTGGTTTGAAAATCCACTCCTGTGTCACACTCTAGTGTGTCCTAGACACATTCTGAGCATGAAACAAACTATACTTTGACACGTATATGTGGTCAATGTGAATGTCAACTTAACAGTATTGTGGGGCAAGTAAGACCATGGGAAAGAAAGGTTTGTGCCCAGTTAATAAGTCTACCACTACAAATGCCAAGGATATAGATTCTTCTCCTAGGCTTGGAGTCATCAGCTACCAGCTACATCTTCAACATCACATCAACCTAGAAGACGGGTAAAACAAGAGGCTAATGAAAATAGTCTCAGACAGGGGTGTCCAAACTAGGCTAATCAAACACACCTGAACCAACTAATCAAGCTCTTGATAGGTACACTTGAAACATACAGGTAGCTGTGTTGAGGCAAGTTGGAGCTAAACTCTGCAGGACACCAGCTCTCCAGGACTGAGTTTGGACACCCCTAGACTAATATCAAAGTAATGTGTAAATAATAAGACATGGCTTTGTATACCAATAGCAGTTTTACCAGTAAAGACATCAATATCATAAAAATAAATCAAGTGAAGAAGCCCACATAATTTGGTAAAGATTAATACATTGAGCCTGCTTGATTTATTCCAGACTAAGATCCTCGGCTCAAGTGGTAGAAAACTGAATGAGTTTATGAGAATCCCTTTTCTGTTGGCACAGCATGACCATGCATTTCCACCATTACTGCCTAGTGCTGACACCGGATTGGAGCTCTAGTGGTTGCTTGCAGGAAGTTTTTCCTTGTCACTGGCACCACCTGCTTGCTTATTAGGGACAAACTGTAAGGTTTATGTTTCGTGTTCTTGTATTATGTTCTATGTTTGATCATGTTTTATGTTTATGTTTCTTGTCCATGTTAGATTCATGTTTATGTTCTGATCATGTCTGTTGTTTAAGTCTATATATGTCATGTTTTGAGTTCATGTTGATCATGTTTCTGTTCATGTCTTTTGTTTATTTCCTGTCTTGTTTCTTGTCATGTGATCTTTGTTCCCCATGTGTTTCTGTCACGTGATCCCCTTGTCCATATGTCTTGTTCCCATCAATTAGTTTTGTGTATTTATAGTCCTTTGGTTTCATATTGTTTTGGTCGTAGATTTTGGTTTGTCCCTGTACCACTGTCATTAGTCTGTTTTATGTCAAGTTAAGTCTATTATAGTCAAGTTCATGCTTATTGTTTGGTCAAATGTTTATGCTTAGTATTCCCTATTGTAAATAAATTGCATCTTCAGGTTCTAATACTCAGTGAAGATCATTACACAAACTTACCCTTTTCTTACTGCATTCAGTGTGAAGCTGCTACAGGATCGAGGAAGGATGTCGTTGATGAGGTGATAGTTCTCTATAAAGGCCTCCGTAATGCATTCCACTATTGCACTTGTCTCTAGTATAGACAGTGGTTAGGGTCTGGAGTAAGATGGTGACATCCATTAGGTCGCTCTACTCCCGGGGTAATGACTACTCTGGACAGCTGAGTCAGTGGATGTTGAGCCACACTAGAGTTGAGAACATCCTTCTTGACATTTTAGTGACCAGATAACAATCTTTTTGCAGATCCAGGAATCATAAGTTATAATTTCCATCCCGTATCACCCACAAAGTATGAAATGATGGGGTGAGTCAATGTCATATGGAAAGTAATGATGTTGCCAGGACCATGTCATAGTTAGCTCCTGGATAGCAAGTCTGTCAAGGTATTCCTAGAGCTCTAAGCAAATACTTTGCAATAAAGCAAGTAGCCTAGTAGTTAAGGTGTTGGACTGCTAATTGAAGAATTGGTTCGATTCCCAACACCAGCAAGTTGCCATTGCTGGGCCCCTGAGCAAATCGTTAATAAAAAGAAATTAAATGCAAGTCGCTCTGTATAAGGGCGTCTGCCAAATGCTAGAAATGTAGAAACGTAGATGTAAATCATGATATGAATTGAAATGCATGGGGACACTAGAGGAAGTATATACACTCATAAAAGGTATTTTGTTTAGTGTAGGAAACTATAATCTTATCAGTTTATTTTCTACAATGCTAAACTTTATGTGGCAGGTAATTAGAATATAAACAAGTGCATTTGATCTTGACATTTATTTTCCTCTTTAAATATTAAGCATTAAAAGTTTATGTACTGTTTTTCTTTGGACTATGATGTCAGAAACTTCTGTCAATAGCTCTTGGTCAAATTAAGTTTATAAAAAAGGCAGCCTAGCTAATGTAGGTGCTTCAAGTAGAAGGCTTTGACTGCAGGAACAGCAGAGACGAGGTAAGTCTACACAGACTAAGACTTGTTGTCTTAGAATAAAGATTGTGGTTGGGTGTAACATTATATTCTAATAATAATTACATGAACTACCTTAAATTCTCATGGTAACAATAATTAAGAAATATAAATATATTTTCCCTAAACTGTTTAGCTAATATTCGTCCCAGCTGACCAGCCTTTAAAATGCTTTTCCTCTTGTATTAAGAAAACAGTCTGCTTAAAACTTTTTTTGCTTTGCTTTTGTACCATTAAATGCCACAATTTTAATGATGTAATAATCAGCACTTGGTTAAGGCACATCATCTTGGGTTGATGCTATGGGTTCCCTAATGACTCTTGCAAAACATGCTGAAGTAATTGCTGTGCTGGTCTAACTTCCTCAATTAATTAATTAATTTGCTTTGTATGTCTGATTAGTTCTTAGCCCTGACCAATTCTTAATTAAAATAAACGAAAGGAAATAAATTAATAAAACCAATCAAACAAAATAAGACATTGGACAATATAAACGTATCTTTGCCATGACAATGCTCAAAAAAATCCTATGAGCCCTTTGTACTGGTCCTTATATCTGTGCTTTATTATGGTCTACACCAATGCAAAGTAAAGGTTTAGCCACCAGGAGGAAGCTATCATGTTCCTGGCATTATTAATCACAATGCATGTGACCTTGTCCCAAATTCCCAACTTATCCTTTAGGAAGTGTTTATTACAGAATTTTGCTGGCATATAGATGTGTAAAAAGATGTGAATTCCCTCAACACAGTATTCAAGCTGATATAAACAAACCCAAAGCCCACAATAAAATGTCAATATTTATTGAGGAGCACATATCCACAAGAGGCTCACTGCAGGAACTTACTAGAGTGCTTTAGTTGCCTTCTTGGTGTTCTAATATTTGACCTGTAAATCCTGATGACATATTCTCCAAGGCTGCTGTATTTTACAGCCATATTCACCAGGGCAGTATCAAGTATCTGTTTTTTTGACCCCTAATATAAACTTTCAACGTGCAAACACATTCACCCTTTGACTTTCCTTTTATCTTAGTTAGGGCCATGGGAGAACCCGAGGGTATTCTTGGAACAGTGGACATGAGGCAAAAATGTACCCTGCATGGGTGCGACAAGTTATTCTTTATTATAACTGCAACATTTATTTTCAATATTTTATCTGTATTTGTATGTGAAAACAGAAAAAAAAGATATAATGGGATTTTTCTCCAGTTGATTATATGTGCTTTATCTTTTAATTTTCTTTGTGGCCTTATCATTTTGGGTTTCGTCAGTTACTTTAATTAGCCCTGAGAAGCAGCCATGCACAAATCGTTTATTATTTCTTGCAGAATGATTATGAATCCTCAGTGGTAAGTCACGTTTACTAACATAAATCAAATTAAATAAATATTAAAGTACAAAAACAGAAAAGCAAATTTTCCAATTGAGCTGTACCGACTGATCACAAATCATATCTGCTACACTTTTTTTTAAGAAATGTTTTACAGTGTGACATTTAAACTCAATGTAAAGCATGTATGGTTATTTTTTACTTAAGATTTGTAACCAAAATATGTAGATAAAGCTAAATATTATAATTATAATAGTGTGATGTTAATCATTTAGCGTCAGTGGCCGCATTTACACTGCATGTATCAAGTGACCCAATTCAGATTTTTTCCTCTAATGTGGCACAGAAGGGATATGACTGATGACTGTGTAAGCAGAAAAAAATCACATGGGTTGCACTTACATTGCAGACCTTGATGCCCAATTCTGATTTTGTGACTATATTCAATTTTTTAAATTATCATCTTTTTAAACCGACCTGTTTACCTGCTGCATTTACACTACAAACGGCAAAATAGTCCAAGGTAGACAGACATGCTGACCAGAAAAAAGAAGGAATGCTGTGATTACAAATTTCGGAATTCATGTGATTTTTTCCTGCCTATGCAGTCGTCTGTCCATTTCGATTTGTGCCACATTGGAAAAAATCAGAATTGGGTCACCTGATACATCCATGGATTCTGATATTTTCAGAATATGCAGCGCTATGCATAACTTAACTAGTTAAGTGGTTGAGTTAAGTGTTAGCTCAGTGGTTAAAGTGTAGGACTGCAGATCTGAAGATTCTGGATTCAATTCCTGCTGCCACAGCTGGGCCCCTGAGCAAGGCCCTTTACCTCAACTGCTTAGTTTGATAAATAACGAGATAATTGTAAGTCGATCTGGATAAGGGCGTCTGCCAAATGCTGTAAATGTTAACTGGTAATTTCCCACTGAATCCTGTTGTATTTCGAATCCTATTTAAGCTGCTTTGACCTGTCATAAATGACATATTACATCTTTTCTTTATGAGACATAATTTAGGGGTTTCAACAAAATTCTGTTCCCACCCGAGAGCAATACTGGCTATGAGTTATGCATAAATAATGTGTAACAGCACAAGCTCACTTACCCAATGTGCTAGTGATACAGTGAGCAGTGTGTTTGGACATCTGTGGGTCTGAGTGATGACATTTTGTGCAGGTAATGAGGTAGACTAAAGGCCAGGGCAGCATGATGAAAGGAATCGCTGGATTACCACTAGGATGAGAAGGACACTTAGTGTCAAGGAGGGCAGCACTCACCGAGAGGAACCTAATCAGTAGACACCTAGGAATTGTGTTTCCTTCTCTCTCTCTCTCTCTCTCTCTCTGTGTTTCAGATTTAAATATCATTATTGCATGCTGAAAGCTTTACATTGCCAAATCTTTTAGTAGAATCACATTGCATTCATACACTTATACACTGATACATACTTATACACTGATACATACACAATGTTCTAAAAAGGCTGATGACTTAGCAATTAAAAGGCAAAAAGTACACCATTTCTTGCGCTTTTTTGTCTCTCACTTTCTCTCTCTTTCTCTCTCTTTCGTAGATTTAGATGCCACTATCATTATTGCATGCTAAAGTAGCTTTGAATTGCCGAAGCTTTTAGTAACATTACATTATGTACATTCACTTTATGCCACATGCACACAGTTCTAAACAAGTAGATGAATTAATAGCAGTCAAAAAAGTGCAGTTTCCTAATCTTTTCTTTTCTATCTTTCTTATACTCTCTTCCTGATTCAAGCGCCTTTATTGGCATAGCAAAATGGATTTACATTATTAAAGTATTAGAAACATTAGCAAAAAGCATCATGTGACATTGTTTATGTCTAGGAGGGGATGGGGGTCGGATGTGACTTTTTACAGTGCTCTCCAGAATGTTTGACCCGGATTCGATTTTAAGGCAGCGGTCTTTCTGTCTGGAGTTTGCATCTTCTCCCTGTGCTTGTGTAACTTTACCCTGGGTACTCCGGTTACCTCCCATAGTCCAAAAACATGCATGTTAGGTTGATTGGTGATTTTTATATTGCCTATAGGAGTGAGTGCATGTGTGTGTGTGGCCCTGTGATGGACTGGCGAGGATGTACCCCTCCTGCCTTTCGCCCTTTCAGAGACAGCTGGTTTAGGCTCCAGCAGGTCCTTGTGACCCCGAATAAGGGAATAAGTGGTATAGAAGATAAATGAATTAATTAATCACATGCAGTAGTAAAATTTTAAACCTAAACATACAAGAATGCTTTATAATTTTACTTAAACATCTTAAACCTTTTCAGTGTTTATTATGATCCTTTCTTTATGATAAAAAAATTCGATTCGGATTTTACATGAATGTCATTCCGGCACAGAAACAAGAATTTTTTTCATAGGTATTCTTGGCTGGATATGATTTGGTTTGTAAACTATTGTCAACATAGCAGGGACACTGACATGTGAAAATATTTTTCAACAGTCATGCTGTGCTGAGAACTAGATAACATAACATCTTATGAAGACATTGTGAAAGAAGTGATAAAATGAGGTGGGTTGAATGTGGTAGAATATAAAAATAAACCAGAAAATGGAATTTGCACTAATGGATGAGTTCGGGTGAGTATTTTTATAGAATACATTCAAATGATTGGTACATTTTATTTATAACATTAATAATCTATTTTAATAGGGCACAATAATCACAATAATCTGTTGTGACCTTGTTTGAATGTCTAACATTAACAGTCAATGATCCTGGGATTAATCCAACCTTTCGCTTGATAGCTTCAAGTGCATTTCACTGAGCTATTTCTTCCAAATAAAAGAAACGTTTTTTGCAAATGAATCACAAAATGATTAATTTAATTAAACACAATTATGCAAATTATCTAGACATTTAAACAGTCATATAAAAAACCAAATACTTTATAGTATAGAAATAAAAATAGAATAGAATAGAATAGAATAGAATTTTTCATAATTGCAGAGCAATGAAATACATTCATTATATTTACGTATACACAAAGAGAGAGCGCGAGAGAGAGAGAGCGCGAGAGAGAGAGAGAATTTTTCATTATTGTAGGGCAACGAAATACACTAATTATATATACATACACACACATTCACACACACACACACACACACAGATGACTAAATATGCTGACAATATTTATGTAAGTAAATGTTCACACATATACAGTACCTATATATCTACACAATTTGGTTAATATATAGAGTATATTTGATGATATACAGATGAATGTTCAGAAAATATAGACAGAGGTGTATCGCATTTCTGAGGGATTTCCGGTTTGAGGAGGGGATTTTACTGTCAGTGAAGGGGTGGTTAGTAAAATTGAGTTCCTTAAGAACACCACAGTTAATAAATAAAAACAGAATCATAAAAATTACTGAGCGCTTGTTAATCTCTAAAAATCCAGATTATGCTAAAAATTCATCTGCTCATCAACCCTTATAACAGAAAACAGCTATTCAATATGGCAGTTAATTTCACAGTGAGGCTGTGTTTTTTTTTCTCCTACCTGGGAAACAATTACCGCTAATTAATGCCTTGCTTATTTGTATGCGAATATGAAAAAATTACATGGATGAATTACAGTCTGTCACATTTAACATGGCTGTCTTTGTATTAGTTATCATATTAAGGGTGTTGTAAAAGAGAATTAGAATAACGGAATGACATAATAAAGAAAACACTTCATGTAGGAGCTTTTTACAATCTCCAGATCACAGGAAGTGCTGAGAGGCTCGTGAGCAGCTATTAACAACAATATCTTACATTTTATACTTAACTTTTATACTTATGCTCCTGTTATCTACTCGGTTCCTGAAAGCATAATGTAAAAATACTTAGGCTTGATTGGAATGCAGGAAAATAATAGGCTTCTAGTAATATCAATGGGACTTGACTGTCTTCATCAAGCATTTATAGGAGCATCTACATTATGCATGTCTTGGGAGATCACATTCTCCAACTCAATCATGAGTAAGTGTCCTTTCAACAGCATGTTTTGTATAAAAGAAACTTGACCATATGGTAAATTCACAAGCCATAAAGATCTGTATATTTGAACAGCTAAATAGAACTTTTAATTAACAAAATCCGCTGAGTTTCATCTGAATGGTGAGCACACACCCAAATTAAAGTGCTGGGATCACCAAATAATGTCAGGATAAACGTATTTCCAGGATATATAGAAATGCACATACACTTTACAGCCAGAAGTGTGTGGCATATTTACATTTACATCATTTAGCAGAAGAAGTTATCAAGGGCAACATACAAAAGTGCTTTGAATCTCATAATTGAACAGATCAATACTGGTACTTTAGAGTACAAAGAAAGTGTATCAACTGAAAAACTGTTGAAAAATTCATAAAACATATTTTTTTCTAATTTAAATGTCAAGTGCCAGGTATTTGAGAAATATATGGGGGTTTAATCATCTCCTGCAGACAGCCAGTGACTCGGCTGTTCTGACATTGATGGAAAGTTCATTCCACCATCTCCTTGCCAGAACAGAGCACTAGTTTCACATGTTCACCAACAGCCGATTAATGGCCTTCGATCTGTTTTTCCCTCCGATGAACTTTTGGCAGTGTCAGTAGATTTCACACTCTTTCCTGCAGTTGTGTGACTTTTCCTACAACGACCGTGAAACCAAGAACCAATGAGAGCGCTGAACCTGATGACACAATTAGCGTGACAACTTCAAACTATCTCGAGAAAATGTTGAAACTGGTGGACAGTACAGCAAGAAAAGAAACATTGTGGTACGTCATGAGCCTTAATGCTACAGATTGTTTTTGTTTGCTGCTAACTACTCTTTAGTGAGAAAACACACCGAACGTAATGACGTAATGGGTTTTGACTGTCATACAGTCTGACGTTATGACAACAGTGATCTGACAGTGTGACATGTTGTACAGTTTGACAAGCAACAATCGCAAAAACTATCAAAAATCACACAGTGTAAGTCCGGCTTTACCTTGTGACTTAAGGTATTGTGGGACCAGTAGATCTGAGGGAGCGTAGTGCAACAAAAGGGGTGATACATTTTTTCAGGGTATGACATCATACTATTTTAATTTAAGATAAGGCAATATACCATAATACCCGTGTACCTACATGCAGGGGGAAGTGGTGGATTATTGGTTAAGGTGTTGCAATGATACCAGAAAAATTGGGGTTCGATTCCCAGCACCACCAAGCCACCACTATGGGCCCCTGGTGGCTTGGTGTGAGCCCACATAGTGTGCCTTGATAAAAACCACAATTACATACTACATATATAATATATATATAATATTTATATATTAAAATTATTATGTAATACATTATATACAGTATGTCACAGAAGTGAGTACACCCCTTACATTTCTTGTAAATATTTATTATATCTTTTTATATGAAAACACTAAAGAAATGAATCTCTGCTACAATGTAAAGTAGTGAATGTACAGCTTGTGTAACAGTGTAAATTTGCTGTCCCATCAAAAAAAACTCAACACACAGCCATTAATGTCTAAACCCCTGGCAACATAAGTGAGTACACCCCTAAGAGGAAATGTCCAAATTGGGTCCAAAATGTCAATATTTTGTATGGCCACCATTATTTTCCAGCACTGCCTTAACCCTCTTGAGTTCACCAGAGCTTCACAGGTTGACACTGGAATCCTCTTCCACATCACAGAGCTGGTGGATGTTGGAGACATTGCTTTCCTCCACTTTCCGTTTGAGGATGCCCCACAGATGCTCAATAGGGTTTAGGTCTGGAGACATGCTTGGCCAGTCCATCATCTTTACCCTCAGCTTCTTTAGCAAGGCAGTGGTCGTCTTGGAGGTGTGTTTGGGGTCGTTATCATGTTGGAATACTGCCCTGTGGCCCAGTCTCCAAAGGGAGGGGATCATGCTCTGCTTCATGTCACAGTACATGTTGGCATTCATGGTTCCCTCAATGAAGTGTAGCTCCACTGTGCCAAAAGCACTCATGCAGCCCCAGACCATGACACTTCCACCACCATGCTTGACCGTAGGCAAGACACACTTGTCTTTGTACTCCTCACCTGGTTTCCACCACACACGCTTGACACCATCTGAAACAAACAAGTTTATCTTGGTCTCATCAGACCACAGGACATGGTCCCAGTAATCCTTGTCCTTAGCCTGCTTGTCTTTAGCAAACTGTTTGCGGGCTTTCTTGTGCATCATTTTTAGAAGAGGCTTCCTTCTGGGACGACAGCCATGCAGACCAATTTGATGCAGTGTGCGGCGTATGGTCTGAGCACTGACAGACTGACCCCCCCACCCCTTCAACCTCTGCAGCAATGCTGGCAGCACTCAAACGTCTATTTCCCAAAGACAACCTCTGGATATGACGCTGAGCACGTGCACTCAAATTCTTTGGTCGACCATGGCGAGGCCTGTTCTGAGTGCAACCTGTCCTGTTAAATCGCTGTATGGTCCTGGCCACCGTGCTACAGCTCAGTTTTCAGGGTCCTTGGCAATCTTCTTGTAGCCTAGGCCATCTTTATATAGAGCAACAATTCTTTTTTTCAGATCCTCAGAGAGTTCTTTGCCATGAGGTGCCATGCTGAACTTCCATTGACCAGTATGAGAGAGTGAGAGCAATAACACTAAATTTAACACACCTGCTCCCCTATCACACCTGAGACCTTGTAACACGAACGAGTTTCATGACAACAGGGAGGGAAAATGGCTACTTGGACCCAATTTTGACATTTCCTCTTAGGGGTGTACTCACTTTTGTTGCCAGGGGTTTTAGACATTAATGGCTGTGTGTTGAGTTTTTTTGATGGGACAGCAAATTTACACTGTTACACAAGCTGTACATTCACTACTTTACATTGTAGCAGAGTTTCATTTCTTTAGTGTTTTCACATAAAAGATATAATAAATATTTACAAGAAATGTGAGGGGTGTACTCACTTCTGTGACATACTGTATATATATATATATATATATCGATATATATAGATATATATATATATATATATATATATATATATAATATATATATATATATATATACATATATATTACATAATAATTTTAATTTCAAAACTGCCCGGGGAGTCCTTTTAGAAATAATATAGACCGTAAATCAAAGTCATCAGCAGTTTTTTTTAAACACTTTCTAATGCATTTGCTGGTGAGTGGACTCGCTAACCTCTCTGGATTTACTACAGTAAGTCCTAAATGCCTTATAACAATAGAAATAAAAATTATAATATTAATAACAATAATAAATATAAAGTCAGTCCTAATGCCGTGCATTTATAATACTGAGAATAAAATTCCCAGAACAGGTTTAACGCATAAGAGCATATTCATCAACAGCACTACCAGGAGACCAGAAGGTGCATAAGTGCATCTGCATAAATGTTTTTATCATCCTCCTTTTCTATGACTGTAGAGTGGGTGGGTGTATTAGAGAGATAGGAAGAGAGAGAAAGAGAGAGAGAGAGAGAGAATTTACTGTGCCATATTTACTATTTGCAAAGTAATGAGGTACAGAAAATAAAATACATTTTCATATTGTCTATCTAAAAATACATATTTACCGTAATCAAAGCAGACAGTTTCAGAGTGTGTGTATGTAGGCTTTATTATGACAAAGGGCATATGATACGATTGAAAGCAGACACACAATGCAAAATAAAAACACATCAATGCCATACAACAATATTTGGTATAAGAAAATTTCATACTTAATTGTTTAAGAAAAAATTCAAAAATTAAAACTTTTATTGTCAATCTTTTTTTGCAGTCATTGCTAGCCAAGCAAATCTTTTATGTTGTAAATGTCCTAATTTTTTGTTTGTGTGCGTTAAAACTAATCTAGTGGCAAGCGCAGAAACTTTTTTGCAAACTGTCAAAAGGATTATAAATCTGCCATCAGTATCTGTATTTATACATACATACAATTACATAGCAAGAAAAGGAGTTGAGTAAATAAGAAAACTTTGTATGAAAGTCAGCAAGCGACCATGAGAAAAATATTTCCAGGATGGAATTTGGCTATTCAGTGTCACTGCAACATCAACCTCCACCTTACAGTCTCATGAACCTCTTCAGTGACAGCTCTGTTTCCATCTATTGTTATCATATAGGACACATTCACACCCACATTGGTTTCTGCAAATCGATCAGACTTTTTATTTTCTTTTGTCTGCTTTAACATATGTAAACACTCAGCTTGTACCCAGATCAGCAGGAAACCCTTGAAGCCTGCTAATAAACCTCATCTAAGTGAATGATAGTTCTATTTATTGCTGTTTTTATGATTTTTTACACAAAAATTACATCAAACATGAGATAAGCATTTATCGTTACAATAAAGTGTTGAAGTTTTAAAGTAAAAGAAAACAAGCACATACACAGCAAAGTTCAATCCCTATTTTTAAAAGAAGTGATAAAAACTACAATAATAAGCTTTGCAGTTTATTTTTTGCCCTCAAATTTAAACGCTAGAGGACGCTGGAGGTATGGTACTTGACGTATCGTCTCGTTCTCGTTCTCGTGAACCAGGCTTGCATATGTAACCCGGTGATGTTTTCTTCAGGAAATCGAGCTGCTATTCTGCAACCCTACGAATACCCACAAAGCCCAATGCCTCGGAGACTGCTATACCTCTGTTAGATTCTGCTCTGGGTCATTCCAGGGCTAGGAGGCCGGTAAGCTGTAAAATTGTAAAATGGCCCCAACTACACACCTGCTTATCATTTGTGTTGTAGCTGGTGCTCCATGAAAGTTTCTTTCCACAGGCCTGGACTGTAAGACATTCTGCAGAAGTTTAAATGCTGCCACTTCTTCACGAGCATAAATGGGAGCAGAACATCAGCTTCCACACTAATAGGGCTCAGCAGAGGCTGTACTTTCTGTGGCAGCTGAAGAAGTGTCACCTCCTTGTGAAGATGTTGGTGAACTTTTACATTGCCAGTATTGAAACCATCCTCTTATCCTCCATTACAGTCTGATTCGCTGCAGCTATGGCCAGGGACAAGGCCAAGCTGCCCTGAAAACGGGCATCGAAAATCACAGCTGAGAAACCCTAGAGACCTAACTCTCTTTGTGGCAGGACATGTTTCTGTGGGTTTTATGGGGGTTGGGTTAACGGTTCTCAGGCTCCTCTTTCTCCCCTAGTTACCCAATTGCGATTGCTACCTCGACACCTCCATCTTAGCGAGGTGCGAATAGGTATGCATTGTGTAGCTAGTTGGTAGATGGTCACTCAAATCTTTTCTTTCTTGAGCTTACTATTTGTAGTTTACAAACACACGTCTGGCACTATTTATACTTCCTGCCCAACATCCCTTTAGACCTGGAAGTGGCAGGGTAGGTACTTCTGAAACGTGCATGTGCAGTGCAATATGCATGTATACTGTGCAGTATTGTGGGTGTACAGGACATGTCCTGAGTCCTTTAGTTTTTTTTGAGCACAACGCAGAAAAGAAAATTTTAGGCTTTGACTGTTCTGGTTAAGAGCCTGGATAGCCTGGGGGGGGGGTGAAATTTTCTTTCCAATCTCTATGTATTTGTCTTTCAGGAGCGGAAACGCTTTCCTGACCACAACAGGAAAAAAGGGCAATAATTGGGAGGGCAATAACCTTCTTCGCCATGGTCAAGCATTGTTTGCTGTAAATAAAGTACAGGTCAGGTGTGTCACAAATGTGACACAGTCAGTCAAGAAAAGCTAAAATAATCCACCATGAATTATTTCAGTAAATTTTAGCCATGATGTGAATGCAAGATTAGCTAAAAATAACCCATTTGAAGGATTGTTTTGGAATACTGAAATCGTTATTCCGTTATACCAACTGACCACAGAAAGTTCATAAAAAATGAAAAATGTGAAAAAGAAAAACACATCTGACAGTGATTGGTTGCAGAGAGCAGCATTGTATTAGTATGCAAGATGAATACATTTGGGAGCGAAACAGTCTAGAGAACAAGCCATTTTTAATCCCATTTTAAAAAGAAAACAGACAGATATGAAGCTCAAGGGGAAAAAGAGATCATACATACGTTTCTTAGTCACATCCTACACTACAGTAAATGTAAATCAAATATCTTTGGGTTTTTTTTAAAAGACTATTTTAAATCATAAGTAGATGGCATGTCATAGCCACACTGTAAATCTTTTTATTTTACACCAGAGGGCTGCTTTGATGGCAAGCTTTATATCGTTTTTATGAATAAAATGTGACTTGCATATATTGCATATATTCATGCTGCTGTTTTTTAACTGTTCTTTTTTACTCTTTGGATTGATTGGATGTGAGGCCATGGGTGTCATGTCTTCTCCTTATCTGGCGATTATTTATGTTTATATTCCCATACATACTTTACATAGTTGTAGCCTCAAGATCATGGCTTATTTTATGTAATGTGATGATAATTAAATATTAAAACTACTTTAAAACAATTATTTGAGAAACACGGTCGAATATAGCGAAGTAAAAATACGTTTCTAATAATTTTGAGATTTTTAAAATTGCAATTAAATATCAATTTAGTAGAAGTAAGGTCAGGTAAACCAACTCCTAAAGTCCCTTATTTTTCAAAGATCTACTCGAGTAAATGTCAAGAAGTAAATATCATGTGTTACTACCCACCTCTGGCCATTGCAGCTGCAAAGTCAGCCAGTAAGTCTCTCTGTTAAAAAAAATTACTAGAAAAAAGAATGTGACTATCAACCAAAGGGGAAGCAGCTTACTTTAATAAGTGTAGCTAATCTCCCGGATGATGATTCTGTCTTTTCTGAGCTATTGTGAGGGGGAAAGGCTTCTTTGTGACCTTAAAATATATGACATGAAGATTACACTTTACAGAAATGTAATTCCACAACATTTGAGTTTAATATTTATACCGCCTATCACTATCTTGTTCATATTAAACTTGTTTGCCCGTATGCTTTATTCTGGTTGTCTATTTGGTCTTCTTAAAGGACTCTGTTAGTAGTGTCACAGAAACATTCCATAATATTCTTTAATTAATTGCTGTGAAAATAATAAAAAGCTTCTGCAGCACACATTATCGTGAATAAAAACAGCGCATGTAATAGCATCATGCAATAGCCTGATAAAATAAGGTAAACACAAGATTGTAGGGGTACACCCTGGAGGATACCCTTATCAAATAACAGTAAGGTAAAGGGGAAAAAAGCATCTATCCTCTGGTTGTGCTCTGGAAGGTTGGAGGTTTCTCTGTGCTTATTTTTTTAGGTGTCCATGACTAAAAAAGACCGTAATGGGATGTTTTTTAACACCTTACTGGAGTCCAGTTGCTCTGGAAAATGTGTTAGTACAAATTGCACACTACCTCCACAGCTGTCGCCACCTTAACTTTCTTTCTTTCTAAGCAGCATTTTTATCCACACTCAGATATATGTGTGCTGACTAATTGTTGGGCTTCGAGTGTTGCAGGGCTGGATGTGGCCTTTATCAAGCATCTTGTATTATCTGGAGTAAAACTTTTGCTTTTTAAAAAATAAAAGGTTGTATTATCTGAAATAACCATCACACACATACGTGGTTGTACAGAGCAGTGCTTCCCAACACAGGGGTCCCCGACCCACAAGGGGGCCTCAGCGAGCTCTGTGGTCGTGATCGCATTAGGCAGATCAGTCATATTGCATTAGCTAATTTTATCTATGATCCCACTGGTTGACCAAAAATGGACAAATCTGTAATTTTTCCTCCACAAAAAAACGAGCGAGTCTCACTGATTCGCCTTCAGTGACCCAATTATACTGGACCCAGATGAGGAAGCTCCCACCAATTCAAATCGCGGTGCAACAATACTGGAAACACGAAATGCAGGAAATACCAAAAGTTATAATATCATTAAATATGAATAGGGGCCCTGAATTATTTTCTTAGGAACCACTGGTATAGAGTATTATTTAGACATCCTAGTTTTATATCCATTTGCTGACTGTTTGAGCCAGAATTGATCTAGGGTACCAAGAATAGATCAACGATTGATCTAGAACAAGCCACTGCAACCACATGGTCAATCAAATCTTTTCTTTCTTAAGCTCACTATTTGTAGTACACAAACACACATCTGGCACTGTTTATACTTTTTAAGATTTTGATTGGTGTGTTAACAAGTATTCTTCCTCATATTTACAACTCAGTGTTACATGATAATTATGTTTGTGTTTTTTTTAGATAAGCACTTCAAACACCTAATGCTCAATAAAGGATTAACATGCCTAAACCAGCAAACAGTGTTAAGTTCGCAGTTTACAAGAAGGAAACATGTCATGAATAATAAATAGCTAACAGGAAATGAGTCTATTTATATTTATATAGTCTATTTATATTATTTTGACAAACTGGATTTTAAAATGTATTATTATAGACATGTAACTTGTAAGTTAGTTGAGCTAGCTGAGCTAGTTAAGGTAGTTGAACAGATGGTCTTGAAGTACTTTAGAGTTTGTATCACATTCTTGACAGGTTAATACATAGAATTATGTTTTGAGTAAAGTACCAACTATAATTATAAATATTCATTCATTTATTCATCTTCTATACCTACTTATTCCCTAATTCAGGGTCACAGGGATCTGCTGGAGCCTATCCCAGCCGTCTCTGAAAGGGTCACCAGTCTATCACAGGGCCACACACACTCACTCCTATGGGCAATTTAGAATTGCTAATCAAGCTAACATACATGTTTTTGGACTGTGGGAGGAAACCGGAGAACCCGGAGTAAACCCACGCGAGCACAGGGAGATGCAAATATGCATATGCAGACTCCAAACAGAAAGACTACTGCCTGGGAATCAAACCCAGGACCTTCTTGCTGTAAGGCAACAGTGCTAACCGCTAAGCCACCGTGCCTCCCATTATAAAAAAATTCTCCAATGTATTTAAAAAGTCATTATTTATTATTAATGATAAAAACGTAATTATTGTTTCATCCAAATGATTATAAAGTATTTGTTAATAAAGCAAAAGGAACACAAATAGAGTTTATTTCACAGGCAGTGATACAGTAATATTAATTTACAATTGTTAAGTCACAGTAATTAATACATAGACTTTTGTAGACTCTTTGTAAAGTGGTAGCAAATTCATCAAATTCTTTATTAGGCTTCAGTTTTTCAATATTTAGTCATTTATCACCAAGTCATTTATATAATTATTGTCTTTTGTCAAACAATAGAATCCTTTAACTAATTAGACCAAAAATGTTTTATTAAAGACTGAAGAGCTGTAAGAGCTTTCTTGACAACTCCATAAGGAAAAGCTTGTGTTGAGGACACTATTCTATTGGGCCGTTTAAAATAATAAAAGAGATATTATTACAGTTGGCGAATTGGAGATGGGGCATTTCTGAGATTTAGTTTTCTCATTTTATGTTTTAACTTAATGTGCTTGAATAGATGTATAAGTTTTATACCATTTGCATATTTTTTACCTCAGTGTAACGGCACGTTTAACTGGTCAGTAAGTGTTGTTGTTACTGACCACTTGTGTCTCTTACTATTTGTGATACACACTTTGTCCTCCAGCATAAACAGTTAAAATCCAGTCTTTTGCAATACATTGCTTTATGCCACAGGGCACAATGTAACTTTAATGCAGAGATCTCACCTCACTTTGCCTCGATTATAACTGAATCTCACTGGCTCTGTTTAGCAATGCAGGAAGACGGTGGCAGCTGTGAGCCTGAAAAAAGATTAGATCTTTTATAGATGCTATTAGATGCATACATTTTTGAATAGTTAGAATGTTTTTCTTAGTACAAGTGTGGTGAAATGTTTAGAAGTTTTAAAGTTCCTTTGCCACTTTAACTGTTCTCGAGTAACTTGTGCAGTAAGACAGTGAACTAAGGTTTTTATTTTTATTTTATTTTCTTGTACATACTGTACATCGTACGTCTGTAACCTTGGTGAAAATCAACTTCTTTTTCTTAGCAGAAATGCAGTGTTACTGTGCCTTTCATATGGCTGCTATCATAAAAAAGCATCATATTACTTAGTACCTTATGCAATTTTTTCCTTTTTCTGCGATTCAGATAAATTCTTATGTCTCAGTAAGGCCAGGGAATAATCAAACATTGATGCTGTATGTTTCTGTTCATTTTAATTGTCTTAACGACTTTTATTTTCTATCATTAATTTCTTGATTTCTTTAACCAATTATTCAGTTTAATACTTATTAATGTTAATGTCTTTATTTTGTCACATATACTTTTTACAGCACAGTGAAATTATCTTCTTGGTATGGGGTCAGAGTGCAGGGTCAGCTATTATACAGCGACCCTGGAGCAGAAAAGGTTAAGGGTCTTGCTCAAGGACCTAATAGTGGTTAGCTTGCCGGTGGTGGAGCTTGAACACAGGTCTTCCTGGTCTCCAGATCAGCAACTTAGTTTCTTAAGCATTTGAGTCACCACTACCACTTATTATTTTGTATTAAAATGGCTTTTACTGTAATTCCAAACAAATTTACATGACGATTAATTTACCCTTTTGGTATGTGGTACACTGTGACCTGGTTTCCCTTTCATGGTGTATTCTTATTTTGCCTGTTCTTACTAAATGTTTCTTTCATTTTACATTTACATTTACAGCATTTGGCAGACATCCTTATCCAGAGTGACTTATAATTATTTCATTTATACAACTAAGAATTTCAACACAATTACCACTTACTATAAATATCGCCTTGATATACATCCAACTCAGTATTTACCAGAAGATAGTAGGTTTTTGTAGAATAAACAAAATAACAAAATAACAAAATAGACTAGACTAGATTTTAGTATTAGCTGAGTTTTAGTTAGTCGAGTTAGTTCGACTACACCTAGACTAAATAAAGGAAAGTATTTTAAGGGTTTTGATGAATGAAAGTATTTACTGAGACAAATCAGGTTGCATCACATGTTATTATCAATGAATACTGAAAGGCTGGCATAAAAGGATACTATTTGCAACCACCAACAAGCATTGCTGCTTGTTAGGGTGCTGGATATTTCTGTTAAAAGCTTTTGGTAAATAATGGACTGAAAAAATCTGCAAGAATCTGTCTGGATGGGAATGCTTATTTTAGCTTTATATCAAAGCATTTCTGAATTTAAAAAAAAAAAGCTAGAATGAAACTAATAACATAAAATTTTTAGGCAAACAGGATGGCCTAGAAAAACTTCCCAAAATCGTAACACTCATCTGCGCTTTACGATTATTACCACATTCTTCTGATCACCTTCCCAAAGTTGAGTCAAGAAATTTTATTATTCCACAAGGTTTTAAAATCAGATAATTCTGTAACCTTTAAACCTAAGATTGATTTATATTATTTGTCTTGCAAATAATGGATGCAGCTCAATGTTTCCAAACACATATTTCCTAATATAAAATTTCCAGATAACATAAAGATTGGGGTTTTTTTCTGGATATTTGAAGTGATGTAAACACTTAAGGTCAACAATGCATAACTATATATAATAATAAGGTGGGTTTTTTTCGAAATAAGTCTTTTAAAATTAAAAATGAAGACTTGACGATGTCTTTTATTGTTCAAACTGTAAGGACTGTAACAAGGACACAAAATAGATTTTTTGGAACGTGTTTTGAGTGTATTAGTAAAGATTTCTTCCATAGCTTAATAAATCAAATGTTTAAAGGTGAATCTCTTCTAAAAGTTCAAGTACGGTAACCGTACAATGACAGACTGTCTGGACAGTAACATTAATTTATAGCCAGAGGTGCTGCTAGAAATTTTAGGCCATATAAATGACTATGAGGTTGGGGCCCCTACCACATAATAAAACAGGGGGGGGAGGGCGACCCCAAAGTGCAAGGGCCCGTTGAATCTATTAAACATTCTCCCCGTTAGCGCCCTCCTCCGTTTATAGCTATAAAAAGCAAAAAAAAAACAAAAAAAAAAACGTTACATTTCTCATCAATTAGGAAAACTTTAATCAATGGATTATAATTTTGCAAAGACTAAAGGACAATTACTCTAGTTATTTAAGTGCTGTTAACTGAGGTCAATAAAACACAAACCTTCTCATCTAATCACTCATCCAGATTGATGATGCAAATTTTAGTTGACTTTGTTAGTTAGGCAACATGCATGTTTTTGTCACTGATGTTTCCAGAACCTTTAGCAAAATAGAGATCCATCATCATAGAATTTTGTGAAAAGTATTCATATCTAAAAAAAAATTTAATCGCCTACTTACACCAGGACTAATCCAAGTTTGAAGACATTGAGGAATAAGCAGGTGCTTTCTGGGTATAAGATTTCCACTAGTTCTTTAGCTGTTCCTCTGAATAAGACAATTAAAGGTTCTGCTTAAAATCCAACCAGAGAGTGTTTTTTTAATCAGAACCGCTTACAATAGAATCTCCCTTACTAAGCAAAGAACCCTTGTAAATACCTGATATCTGTAAGCAAGCTCTGTATATTAATTCAGATTTTATTTTTAGACCGCGGCATATAAACAGCTGTAATGACCAGCATTAATAAAAATGGAATGTACATAATTAAAAGGTTTGTTAATATCAATTTTTAAAAACAGTATGTTTATCCATGAGTCAACAGAGCCATCATGTGGTAGTATCAGCTTACTGCTGACAGCAGCTGGTTTTCTTGACTGACTCAAGAACTTTTAGGAGAATTTACAATATTGAGCTCTTAGGCCAACATCCTCAACCTTTGACTGCTTTGCAAAAAAAGAACAAGCATTTTTAAGAAACCCTTGGAATCTTAATGTCCTAAATTGAACATGAAAATTAGGACAGAAAAAACTAAAATAGAAAAGAAATATTAGCCATATTCTGGTTCTTTGGAGAAATTAAGTTTACAAGTGCATTTCTTACCATTTCTTTGCGATAGATGTATGTTCCTCTACATTTTTAGACTGATGACCAGTTGAAGTCTACTATTAAACAATTATAACAAACTAAATGTGCAAGCCACAGGTCATATTAAACATAACCATATTCATTTCATTTTATATTTTTCTGCTATTTGCAGATACTTGCAGTCTGTTCAAGATATTCAGAATTGGATATAGCCCCAACAAGTGGTGCCTCTTAAAATGACAGCTTATCCAGAGGTCCCAACACCGTGCTTCCGCTAATGACAGGAACAAGTGGTGCCAGTCTTTTTCCAAGCTCATTTGGTCTACTTTAAAGACCACATTTCAACAGAATCAAGATGCTTGAAAGTATAAGTGTCCTAATAGTGGGAGTTTTTACTAAAGACAGCAGGGAACTACACCAAAAGTAGGATTGGCTAAGTGGGAGCCATTGGTGGACTCACTAGGTGCTAATACCACCACTGAACATTGAATGGGTCTGTATGATGCAATTTGACACAGTGTCAGCAATCTGCAAATGCTTTCAAAACTACTGTCTGAGGAAAAGCAAAACTGGTGACATGTGGGACAACAGCTAAAATTCTAAAGTGCAAAAAAGTCCTAAAAAGCATACAAGAAAGGAAAAAGTTTGCCTGCATGCAATTTATTAGGGGCATGAACATGCATGAGTTTATGTGGCTTGTTTGGGCTTGGAGCATGAGCATTGGCTGATAAAGAGGGCAGGGTGTGTAGTTCGCATGGCACAGGCCCTGTTACAGCCGAGGTTTGGCGAATGCTGCAGTAATGGGGCTTTAAGATGGAGCTAGAGGAGAGTTTATAGACTTTTTCGATACCCCTCCCTAGCTTAGGGTCATCTCGGGAGCTGGAAACATTTCTTCCTTTCCAGAACACAGAGGAGTTGAGCTGAATCTGAAATTTGAAATTTTGAGTAGAATCTTGAGTTTGGAATTTTCAGGAGTTGAATCTGGAATTTGGGCTCCAAGAAGAATGCTGCCACACAGCTCTTAGCATCCAGTCTCAGGACATTGGTTGTGGAGACCATGCTCCAATCCATAGCCCCACCACTGTAAAACAGTATGCCCACAGGTGGAGCGTTTCTGTCTAGTGGTGCAGACAGAAGCAGCAGAACCCAGTTAACTGCTGGGCTGTACAGTCCTAGTGTTCCTGCAAGTACACTATATGAAAGGGTTATCTCTCTATACTCAGTGCAGATTTAGGTGCTTACCGCCACGTCCGTCCTTGATAACTTCACGCTATAGCATTATCATAGCATTTTGACATACCATTGAGTTCTCAAAGGGGAACATCTCAGGGTTTTGCTGAATGCGTGTATTAATTCTCGCTGGTCGCTGAGGTGTTGCTCTCTGATTGGACTGATTGCACATGTGCTTCAGACTGCGGTGATTAGAAGCGTTCCCATAGCGTTTTGACACAGTGTTTTGTTTTCTCAGGAACCCGTAGTTATGCTAGTAACTCTGAGACATTATTGTTGTTAAGCTACTTACCAATTTTTTGTCGTTTTTTTTTTTTTATAAAACATTACTATAAATATATATTAATACAATTTGATTTATATGTAGATTGTAAATTTAACGTAAATAAATTTAACATAAACACAAGGAAGTTTAACAAAATTTAAATCAAAATGCAGTGAAAGCATTTTACGTTCTTTTGAGGCATAAGTAATAAGAAAATCACATTAAAACCCCCCAAAACTGCTCAAACATTGTTACATATTGTCATTTTCTTAATATCCCAAATTAATAATAAAACTAATAGATAATGAGAACTTATCTTAAACTGTTCTCTTACAATATTCATGCTTAACATTATCCATGATTAATCTATTCATCAATGAGGAAAATGCAACACCGGTGCCTATTACTATTTACACCTAAAAAGAAAACTAATCATTTAATTATGTCCGTACAAAGTGTTAACAATGATAAATCCCACTTTGAAATGAAAGTGTTTTTATTATGAAGCAGCATTTATTCATTTGAGAGGTAGTTTATGTGGAAATATCCAGGCAGCATTAGACGGAAACAATTCATCAAATCAATTCCATTAACGCGTGTATTTTACATACATTCTTTTCACATCAGCTAATGAAATCTATAATTTTTTTGATGTGTGTTCTCTGAGGAACCGGGAAGGCTTTTAATATTTCAGGCCCGCCTTATTAGCATCACATAGCCACGAACACGCCATGCATTTTTAAAGGGCATTATTCTAAAGAATTGCTGCCTTGATAATCATTTCATTCCCTCCCTTATGTCATGCAATGAAATGTATCTATAATTTGCAGAGTTTTTTAAGTATTCTTTATGTAATGCAGGTCATTTTTTTATACTGTAGAATTTGTTACTTGCATAATAAATTGTGAGCAGTGAACACATCTCAGAATTTCAAACACCCATTTTACTATTTGTATCTATTTCATATTCCACTTATAACAATTCCTATTCGTTTTTTACTAGCTGTGGGGACTGGGTTTTTTTTAGCAACATTAGATTTGGGTTTGTTTGGTGTTCAACATGTGATTTATAGCAGCTTGCATTTGTTTTGCAACCCCTGTTTACCATCACAATTTTACAATTCACACTCATTCATTACAATAAATAAATATACAACACACAAACCGTTTAGCTCCAACATTGGTGTTCCATTATTTATTGCCTGTTTTAAGTGGTTGTATAGTTTTGAACTATTTTAGTTTTATGTCATGCTGTCGGAGCAAAAAAATAACAAATAAGCGGACTGCTCTTAAGAAATGTAATACCGCCCTAAAGCCTACTGCAAACAATTGATGCTATTTTTCTGGTCATGTAACCTGCAGCCAAGTTTCAAGAAAATATCTAAAGAAATTGCTTTCTAGAGCAATGGAGAGTGTGTAAAAGAGGTAAAGAAGCGAGTACAGGCAGGTTGAAATGGGCGGAGAACATGCCAGGAGGAATGTGTGACAGGGGAATATCAGCTAGAATCAAGGAAGAAGGGTACAAGACAGTGGTGAGACCAGCTATGATGTATGGTTTAGAGACAGTGGCACTGAGGAAGAGACAGGTGGCATAGCTGGAAGTAGTAGAGCTGAAGATTTTGAGGTTTTCTTTGGGAGTGACGAGGTTAGACAGGATTAGGAACAAGTTCATTAGGCGGACGGCTCATGTTAGATGTTTTGGGGAGAAAGTCAGGAAAGCCAGATTGAGGTGGTTTGGACATGTACAGAGGAGGGATAGTGAATATATTGGTGGGAGAATGTTAGAAATGAAGCTACCAGGCAGAAGGTAAAGAGGAAGACCAGATAGGAGGTATATGGATGTAATTAACGAGGACATGAAGTTAGTGGGAGTGAGTGAAGAGGATGTAGAGAATAGGGTTAGGTGGAGACAGATGATTCGCTGTGGCGACCCCTAAAAGGGAACAGCCGAAACGAAAAGAAGAATTTTTTGATCTTTTGATGCTGTTCAGAGTTGACCTGGGATCCAATGAGCAGTCTGCCAGCATATCTTCTTTCCCTGTGCAACATCACTTGAATTATTCTAATATTAGAACCATTGTGTGTAATTTGATTATCATGAAAATTAAAAAATGTGCTTTTATAAATTTAATGGCCACCTCCTGCCTTTTGTCCTTTTAGAGATGGCTGGGATAGGCTCCAGCAGATCCTCGTTACCCTGAATTAGGGACTAAGCGGGTATAGAAGATGAATGAATGAAATTTAATTGCCAACCTTAATGATGAACACATTTTTAATAATAACAACTTCTTAATAATGCCAAGAGAGTTTTCCAAGATATTTACACTTCTCTTCTCACTAACCACATAAGGCACTAAAACATTTGCACCGATAGCCATAGGGAGAGAGATAGGACCTAGTAGCATTGACCCTAAACTTAACCCTGAACTTAAGCCAAGCAGGATCGATTGTTCATCTATGGTGTCGAGGCTGGCTTTGCAACACCATACATGATCAATCGATTGCCAAGCATGCGCTAGTGGTGAGATTTCTCAGAGGGGCACTGAGGCGTCACCCTCCTCGCTCTCCCTCAGTGCCACCTTGAGACCTGAAATTTGTGCTGGGAGCTCTCTCCCAGCCTTCCTTTAAGTCTTTGGCATCAATCGCCATTAAGAAGCTTAAGCTAAAGACAGCACTTCTGCTTGCTCTAGCAAAGGCTAAGCACATGGGAGCGATTCATGTGTTCTCTGTAAACAGAAGTGTTTGTTCTGTGGGCCCAGTGACTGCAGCAATTCGTGCCGGCTAAGGCTGGTCCAGATGGCGATTTTTCTTGCCCTGACAAATTTCTAGATCTCTTCAGTGTGCAATGCTGGCGCTTGATCTGTCCGGTCAGAGCATTAACAGCTTATATGAATTCATCTTTTTGTGCTACATTTGTTGCATGAAAGAGTAAGCAGGGTATGAGCAGAGACTTTCCCACTGAAACACGGATGCCGACAGATACGCTTATGCAACCCAGGGCGTGAACTGCCCTTTCAGCATCAAGGCTCACTCTACGAGAGCTATCGCTTCTTTGTGGGCATGGTCTGGAGGTGTGTCTTTTCAGGATATTTGCCTTGTGGTGGGCTGGTCTTTTTGGAATACCGTTGCAAGATTTTACAAGCTGGAGGTTCCATCGCTGGCAGGCAGAAACTTTTAGTAAGCAAGTTTTTTAAGACTCGTTTTTTCTCACCTACAGGTCACAGTATGTTCTCTGTCTGCCCTGTTGGGTGCAACACTGTCCTTGCCATTTCTAAAAGCCTTCCATATATTACGGTATGTATGTATCTGATGCTGGCTTCGATTCCCGCCATTTGATATCTCTCTTCTCCCTTTTCTATACAGACTTTACAGAAGTTATTATGCCTTCTCTTTACCTGTCAGCCACCAGAATTTCCTTTAAGCAGATTTACTATATCACAGTTTTCTATATTTATGCTTCCACCCTACTCCATATGGGCTGTTTAGTGTGGTTCTCTGCCCTGTTTAGTGCAACCTTCTCAGGCCACTTGTGTAACTTCGGTTCCCTGAAAGTGAGAGTCATCGCCGCATTCGCAATATTTTGTGAGCAGTGTTTAGCGGATGCTCTATAATAAGGTTACACAAGTAACTGGTTTTCCTCAGTGTCATCATCTTGCAGAATGCACTCATGAACAACTCTATAATGCTCTAAACACTTATAAGCTGAAAACTTATTTGGCGACATGAATGACAATCGTTACCAATGTGGATGTGTTTTTTGAGTTGACATATCTGACCAAACTTTAATGATGCATACACATACAGACACTCCTTTAAGAGAAGTTTCAATTGAAAAAAAATGTAGCTCTTAGTTATGCAAACACTATTACTATGGCAACCAGTAATAGGAATGCCTATTGGTGACTTTATAATAACAACCTAAAACAATAAAATATCTGAACGTGTAAATGAAGTATCATACATTTGAGGAGATGTCAAGACCCATGTCATTGACAAAGCTGTGGAATAAGGCTGCTTATGCTGATGAAGATTCACTGGCTAAAATCTGACACCTTAATGGCATGATTGACTTTTACTGAGAAATTATGCAATAAAGTAAATAGCAATGGCAGGTGGTGCATTTGGTTCCTTTTAGTGAGGACTTAATACCACTATAATGTAGCAATTATAGAAACCATCAATACTATATAAAAACGCAATATAACAAGGCGTGACATTACAGATAGAGAGACATTTCGCTAATTAAAGGTATAAACTATTTTACTATTACTATGGCAGCTAGCACATAGAGGCGGAAATCTGATTGGACAAAAATCTAACATCCACATACATGTACTGGAAGCAGTGCAGCAAGAGCAACGCTACGAAATGAAGAGAATAAACTGTTGGAAATAAATGCATACAATTTAAAAGAACAAATATTAGAATTTAGGTTGTAAATGTGGGTCAGTGCTTCTGATAGTGTTTAGGCCAGCAGAGCAGACTTTGCTGGCCCTGACTGCACACCATTGGTAAACCAAACATTAGCCAGTTGACCTCAAAACATTACAAAAAAAACCACAAAAACTTTAAAATGTTAAAACCTATTCGATTTTGGGTCTTGTTTGTTCTTACGCCAAAAAATATATATTTTTATTTAACAGCTGAACTGAACTGCGGAAGCTACGAGAGGCTTCGGGGGCGTTTCCGGGTTTTTGAGCCGGAAATAACGTAAACGAATCACGTCACAATATTTGAAGCCTTTTGTTGTGTGACTCCGGCAGCCATTTTACGAAGTGCGTTTACACGAGAACAGAGGGAGAATCGTCTGCAATATATATCCTGTGTTTGTAAAAGCGGTTTCAAGCTATTTTTTTTTTTCGTTTTTGGAATTCAAAAATAACAGCTTGTTAGCTATGTCTCGTGACCGTTTCAGAAATCGTGGAGGATTTCAGCAGCGAGGCCGTGGAGGCGGCGGAGGAGGAGGAATGCGGGGCGGAATGGGAACCCCTAATTTTCGAAATAATCCTCAGCATCCATTTCAGAACCGTGGCCCACAGCCTGGTGGTGGTTATAAGCCCAATCAAGGAAATCAAGCGAACCAAGGTACACCACAGAAACCAGACGGACCTAATGGTACACCGAAGCCTGAGATTAAGTCGCCTCCACAGCAGCAGCAACAACAACAGCAGCAGCAGCCGGATGCACCAAACAAAGCACCGGCTCAACAACAGCCACAAGTACAAGTACAACCGCCTCTGGCTCAACCACCAGCAATTCAATCCCCCCCGCCGAAAACCGTTAATATAAAACCAGAACTCTCCACACCACAGAATCAGAACCGGAAAAATCCAAATCAACAGAAGACACCAGTCGGTGTACATGGCCAGAAACCTGCGGGTGGTGACGGTCAGACAGTGCGTGCAGCCGAAAGCGAGGAAACGCGGGTAAAAATGGTTTTTGAGACTGTTTTGTGTACTTGTTTGTTCGGTTCGTTCTTGGCTAACACAGTCCGCTAGCTAACGACAGAAATGTCTAAAACCTCACGGGTACTTCATAACTAGCGTTCTCTAAACATGTTTAAATGAAATTCCAAATAGGTCCATTTTCCCCTTTTCTTGTATGTGTAAGGAACAGTAGGTGTTTTGTGTAGTTGTTTCTTATGAGCCGCCGCGGCCCTGTAGCATTTAAGTTATGCTAGTTGCGCAGCCATTTTGTTTAACCAAACAAAGGTGCTATATATTGAAGCTAACTAACGGTGCCGTTAGCATATTGGTAGAAGAAATATATTGCTTCTTACAGTAGCTATTATTTGTTTAGTGTTACATAATTGTCTTTTTTTTCTATTCTTCTTTTTGCGTTGGTAGTTGCTATTGTAAGCGTGTAAGTGAAGCCGTGTTCTAGCCAGTCACATAAGACTACAAATTGAACGCTACTTTTAAGGTGCTTAAACTCACAAAATGCGTTTATTTAATTAACTATTAAAAAAGCAACCGTCAATATGTTGTATCTTACGCTGTCCTTCTAGTTTTAACCGTTTTTTTTTAAAACTACGGACAGTAATATAGCCACTGTGGCTTTTTGTAGCGTGTTCTGTGGCCGGTTGAAGCCATTAAATAACCGACCTTGTGTCGCAGCCATTTTGTTGGGCCAAACAAGGGCTACTATTCGATCCAGTTAACGGCATTAAACCATTAGCTAACTAATGGAAATAAATACCAGGTAAATAAAATGCCGTATTTTTAGTTTGAGAATAATAATATAGGTTTCGTATGCGACATTTCCACCTCCTCCCCCCTTCGCCCTTCTATTGCTTAAAGATGTTGGCTATTGTGTTGAACTGATTGCTTACTCGGCTAACTGGCTAACAATAGTGGACGATGTGTTTGTATATGAAAATTTAACAAAGAAGCTGCATTTCTTGCAGTAGTTTTTTTTTTTGTGTGTGTAAGCCAAATGCTAACTGTGAAACCTTTTTCCCAGGAATTAAGGGCATCACTCTCAATGCTACGCAAACCTGGGGAGAAAACCTACACCCAGCGATGTCGGTTGTTTATCGGCAATTTGCCCAACGACATTACAGATGCCGAGTTCAGAAAATTGTTTTCCAAATATGGAGAGCCCAGTGAAATTTTTATTAATCAGAGCAAAGGTTTTGGCTTCATAAGGCTGGTAAGGCATCATCTGTTTCGCTAGACTTGTAATGTAAGTCTCAATTTTCCAAGCCCTCATCAGCTTAACATTTTTTCTCTTTTTTTGCTTTGATTTCAGGAGTCACGTGCTTTAGCTGAAATCGCCAAGGCTGAGTTAGATGATAAACCTATGAAAAGCAGACCACTCCGGGTTCGCTTTGCTACTCATTCAGCTGCATTATCTGTCCGTAATCTTTCCCCATACGTCTCCAATGAGCTCCTTGAGGAGGCTTTCTCACAGTTTGGAGTGGTGGAAAGGGCAGTGGTTATCGTGGATGACCGCGGACGCTCGGTTGGAAAAGGAATTGTTGAGTTTGCTACTAAGCCAGCAGCTAGAAAAGCTATCGACCGGTGCAATGATGGGGTCTTCCTTCTCACTGCGTAAGATCATTATTAAATATAAATACATTCTTAACTTTGTTTTGTAGGTGATGTAATAGAGGCTAGGAGCTGATTCAGATATGGGAGCATGCACCTCTAACCATATCAACTGCTTTATATAAGTCCCATCCCTCAATACTCTAATACCCTTTTTTAAACATGTGGTCTAAAATATTCTAGTTTTTAAATTTATAGAACTGATATTTAGTGTTGATTTGTAGTAGACAGAAAAGTAAAGTGAGAGGAAAAAATATGATGCCCTGATCCTGATTTTGTATGTATTCTTACTCAGTCTGTAATTTAATGGTAGGTTTATTATTAGTGAGACAAACAGAAAAAAATACATTTCAAAAAAATTTGATTAAAGTAAATGTTTGACCCCTTCCCAAGACAGGACTTAATACTTGGCCAACCCTTGTTGGCAATCACAAAGGTCAGATGTTTCTTTTAGTTGACCAAACAGGTCAACACATCCCAGGAGGGATTTTATTCCACTGCTTTTTGCAGATTCTCTCTAATTCATTAAGGTTTCAAGCCTGACAATTGGAAACTTGAACCTCTACAAGATTTTTCATACGGTCTGGAGACTGACTAGACCACTTCAGAATCTTTAATTCCTAATCCACGCCATTGTTGCCTTGATTTCGTGTTTTCAGTCATGGTCATACTGAAATATCCATATATTGAAGAAAGGAGGTTTTCACCGAAGATATTATGGTCCATGTCCTCCTTATCCAAACAGCAGCATTCCTCCTCATCCAAACAGAGTTGCGTTAAAGCCAAAGAGTTCGATATTTCGTCTCGCCTGACCACAAAATCAATCAGATGTTTTTTGGAAATCCTTAGCCGGGGCATATATGTGCGCCTTCTTAGGCACTGGGACCTTGCGAATACTGCAGTATATCAGTCTTCCACAGCGTAGTGTTACCAATTGGTGGCTATAGTTCCAGTCGCCTTAATACTCCTGTGTAGTTCTGGGCTGATTCTTCAACGTTTTATTAACATTTAAATGCCAAAAGGTGAAATCCTACATGGAACAGACTGAGGGAGGTTTGACATTTGAGAATAATCACACCTTCTCATAAGGCTGTCTGGCGATGATCTTGTAGCCCATTCCAGCTTTGGGAAGGTCTACAGTCTTGTCCCTTCCTAGGACAGCTCTTTGGTCTTGGCCATGGTGAAGAGTTTGGAATTTGATTGATTGAGCACTCCCTTAGAGAGGTTCCTTTTAGAAGAGTGCTCCTAATCTCAGCTCACTATTTGTATATAAGACACCTGACACCTGGAAGCCAAAAATCTTGCTAATTGATGGATAAAATACTTATTTTACTCATTAAACTCAAATTAATTAATTTATTTATTTATAACTGTCTATTTCTAGATGGTTTTTTTAATTCTTATCTTTACATAATTTTTGTTAATTTGTACAACCCCCAGATCACCTCGTCCAGTTGTTGTTGAACTAATGGAACAGTATGATGATGAAGATGGTTTGCCGGAGAAGCTTGCTCAGAAGAACCCAAATTATCAAAAGTGAGACATTCCGTCCCTCTTGATTGTATATAACGTGGAATTTTATGTGCAGAGTTTGTAAAGTCTTTACTAATGTTGGTTTCTAATATAAATTAAATTAAAAATTCAATTTTATTTAGAGAGAGAGAGCAGCCCCCACGTTTTGCCAGACCAGGCACTTTTGAATTTGAATACTCACAGCGATGGAAGTCTCTTGATGATATGGAGAAACAGCAAAGGCAACAGGTGGAGAAAAATATCCGTGAGGCCCGTGAGAAACTGGAGGCAGAAATGGATGATGCCTACCACGAGCATCAAGCTAACCTGCTTAGACAAGGCAAGTGTCTGTCGGTGTCCAAAGTACGTTTTTAACTTTAACAATGCTGTTAATTTTTGACTTTCTTTTTTTTCCTTTTTAGATCTTCTTAGACGACAAGAGGAACTGCGACGCATGGAAGAGATGCACAATCAAGAAATGCAAAAACGAAAGGAGATGCAGCTTAGGTAATTTGTTTTTTATTTATTAGGCATGCTATGATTATTCTTGGTAATGTTTTTATATAATTTTATTTGAAGAACCATCTAAACTTAAGAAACCCCAAACACACAGTTACCTACTTATTAAGACTAATTCAAATAAATGTAGTTGCTGCTGTAGCCCAATGAGAAGATTATTATTATTATTATTTTTTATTTTATTTTTTTTATTTTGCAGGCAAGAGGAGGAGCGCCGCCGACGGGAGGATGAAATGATGCGGCAGAGAGAAATGGAAGAACAAATGAGGCGCAAGCGTGAGGAGTCCTACAGAATGGGTGGCTTCATGGACAATGTAAGTTTGTATTCTTTTCTGGTATGAATATTGAATAACCTATGGTGTCCAGTACTGCAGTTATAGCAGAAACTATTATTTTTTTTAAACAGAGGGATAGGGAGATGAGGATGGGCTCTGGAGGTCTTGGATTGGCAGGTGATTATAATTTAAATGATTTTCTTGAATGATGTGCTTTGAACAGTAAGGATTTGTCATCCTTTGCCAAAATCAAACAATAGTACCTGTTCAAGCTGGCTCAGAACTTTTTTTCCTAACATTTCATTAGATATGCCTTTTGGTGCCAACAACCAGAAGTTCCCCTTGGCCAGAATGAATTTTGATGGTCACCCAGGACTCGGCGGACCTGTGGCAGGGGCCATGGTTTCCTCCGAAATGGTAATGTATCTGGTGGTGAAAGTGTATGAATGGCAGTGGTGGGTGTGTGTGAGACTTTCGGGGAAAAAATGTTAACATTTTTAATCAACAGTGGTTGCAGATCTACCTGTTCATAGATCTATTCATTAAACATACCGACTCTGGCTACAAGTAAAACTTGGCCACCATGCTCAGCCCTTCCATACATTGCTTGAAAATTCTGTCTGTACTAAAGCCTAAAAACATGTGGACTGGGTTTTCTTAATTCATGCTTGTAAGTCCTGTCAGATGTGATGACTGGCAGGCATTTTTGTGTTGAATCTGAGTTTTTGCAACTTTCTCCAATACAAGTTCACCTGGACTCTTGTTGAAAAACGTCTGGACGTTGAACGTGTTCTAGTTTTTGGCATTATTGGCAGATTTGTGAGGACTTCAACTATGGAGTGGATCAACTGGCACTTTAGTTTTGTAGTAAATGTATAGAAGGTTTTAGTGCAGATGGAGTTTAAAAGCAAGTATACTATATGTATATTTCTAAGCAATTCAATAATTAACAAGAATGCTGGGCTTTTGAATGAGCTGGTGGTGTCCACACACAGTATACTGTCTAGACAGGGTCCCCAGGGGAAGATTAATTTTTGACTGGTTAAGAATGGGCCTCTGTTTCAAATGCACACAAGCTGCTGCCTGTTTAAAAACAAATCTTGAATAGTTGAACCTACATACATTTAGGTTTTCTTTTCTGGTGTAAAACAATAACTATAAATATAATCCACGTATATGGTCTATTTGATTTTCATCAATCAGCTTGTTGTGATGTTCCTGGGACCTTTGCACAACAGCATGTTTTCATCGAGAAGTGCAGATCGTTAGTTTCTCAATCCCCTGCTCTAATTTCCAGAGTTTATGCTGTTATTTGGATCTGTATTAGCATTTGTGCAATAGAGATGCATAAGCTTTAGACACAGATTGGTAGGGTTCCTTCTAAATATATATTTTAGGGCATATATGTTAGATGTTTCCTGCTGTCCCCTGTAAGGGGGTGTATTATTTTTGTGCTTCTATATGTTAACATTAGGGCTTGTTGTTATTTTATTATGTACAGAAAAGTTTAGACTGAAGAAAATAACATGAGGGGAAAATAGAAATGTACTGAAACACTGAAATGTACATTCCTATGCTGCACATGCAAAATATCTTAACTTATTTAAGATTTTAACTTTTTTAAGATTTAACTTTTGGGGTGTTTTAGCACAAACCCCCTTTTTAAGGTAACCTTTTTTTAATTTAACTCTGGTTTTGTTTTTGTATACAGTAGTTCTTTGAATAACAAAAATTGGGATAGTCCAATTTCAAATAAGCTATGTTGTTTAATGGAGAAATGCTATATGCAATCTGGGAGTGGGCGGTATGACCAAAATTCTATGTCACTGAGTTAATAAGTTATTTTATAGTAACAATATATTTCGCAACATAGTTGTTAAACAGGTAATAAGGTATCTATTACAGTAAATCAACAACACGGGCCCTATACACAGCTCTGGCAGATTGATGATGCCTCCCTGTTCCCTGAAAATTAAAAACAGTTTAATTACCTGAATATACTATATTGAATATTTCTATGAGTGCCCAATGGATAGGGCTAAAAACATTTTCGTAGCCTGACTGAAGGAGACAATAGCAGCGAGACATCAGGCCAGCAGTTTTGCAATATCTGGTCTTGCTCACGCACACAATAAAAATCTATTAGGTTGACAATTTATTCCGTAGTGATGATAGTCGTACCGCCCAGCATTCTATTATTGTCCACTGGCTATAATAATAATCAAACAATAATAAAATAGTTGATCATTCTTGGCCGTTATAAGGTGATCACAGCTCTTACAAACAGTTGATTGTATGACTTTTAGTAGCAGAATGAGTGGAGTCATCAGGATATTAGAAACAAAACGGATATTGCGATATTTTGTTTTTCTGTTATATATAGAGATATGAAATACAGTGATGCCTTGACTTAGGAGTGTCCCAGCTAACTAGATTATTTTACTTTAAGTTGGTTGCTACAATGAACGCCGTAACATCCGCCCAGCATCCCATGTCTTACTCAATAGCTAGTCAGACATGCATGTTAGTGTAACAGACTAAACTGTTCGAGTTTGAACATGGTAATTTTGGGTCAGCACTCATTCTGTATGGGTAAACGCAATTTTCTCCTTGGGGCCTGCGAAGTTTGAGCGCGCATGCGCACAACACTCAGTTACATTAGCAAGTGAGTTAGCAAGTGTAGTCGTCTGATTCCAAGGTAAAAGCTGTACATTATACCCAATAAAACCAGTTTATTGCAGTACATTCTATTGTATCACGTTTTATACAGTATTAGTTATTTATAAGTACATTTTTCTTATTTAAAAACATGTAACACACAAACTGTTTTGTTTTTTTAGGGGGACCCGGAAGGGGTAATTTCATTTCAATTGGGGGGGGGGATTGATTTGACATACAAGTCATTTGATTTATGAGCTCTGTCACAAAATGAATTAAACTGAGTCAAGGCACCGCTGTCTAACATTTTACCAGCTGTTAATAACTGTTAATGAGCATACATAATACAATAGAACAAAGATGCAAATAAGAAACAGTACTTTGTTTTTACATAATCCTCATAGTCGTATAAATTGAGTATAATTAATCTTTGATAAAAGTGATCAGTTGTCTGAATGCTTTAAACTTTCACTCTATCGGTAAACTTTGCAATTAAATCTCTCAAATCTCGTGTTCTGAACTGTGGTGCAGTCAACTATATATATATATATATATATATATATATATATATATATATATATATATATATATCAACTCAACTCCCCACTTCACATTGAACATCCTGCAGTTTGACTATTGCAGATACACACATTTCTTTGGTGCAGTCCTATTTAAATTTCAACGGCCACCCACTCCCAAAGACTTTAAACAGGGAATGAAGGCAGGTTTTTTAACATATGAGTAAAAGGATTTTGCACTGAACAAGTGTTTTCTATAGGATTCTGGGAAAGGGGCTAGTGGTTGTTGCTGGGTTGGCAGACTTGTATCTCCTACTCTGTATAGCTTTTTGCTGCTAACTTATTCTGTGTTTTGGGACATTCATTGGTGCATTTCTTCTAACTAGCAAATGAATTTTTAACCCCCCTGGCAAGTTATTTTAAACTTTTATTTATCTGAAGGTTTTGTCCAAATAAAAGTATGTAGGGTTTTTTGACAGAAAATCAGTTTAGTTTAAACCACATTGTTACACTAGTTTTGAATTGACCTGAATGTGGTAGCCAATTTCCATGAGTGAATTGAAAGTTAGATTGTTTTCTATCGTTCTCTGAAGTTGAATTAGAACTCAAGCCGGTTAATTTTGCTTATCCAATAACCACAATAACCTGTGGACAACAGTGACATTGTAGGTTGTGAGCTGGACCGACGTTTAGCAGCTTCAGTTCATTGTCATGGGCTTGTCCTGATTTACTATAAACAGACCCCTCATGAGTCATCTTTTTAACTTCGGGGATCTGGATACATCTTTTAAAGTAACCAGTATAACACCCTTTTGCTCACTAGCTGCTATTCCACTTTGAGATTTGTTTTAGTAGGATTTTGCTAACAAAAACATTACCCTCTTTTCCTTTTCCTATGTTACCTGTGGCACCCGTGGATCTGCGTGTTGGAACGGTTTCATCGAATGTTTCCCGTGGACCCTGCTTTAAAATGCTTGGCTTAAAAATATGAACTCATGGAACTTGTGGCAATTTTGCCCTTTAAACTTCTGCAATCAAAAACGCAATCCCTTTAACAATTCTTTACCTTGTGTGGGAACGTTTCACTGTAGCACAATGAGCGTTTCCCTCAGGGTGGCGCTGCAGGCCCGAGGGGCATGGGCCCTGGCAATTCAGGATTTGGCAGAGTCCGTGAGGAATTCGAAGGACCTGCCAAGAAGCCACGCTTCTGATTCGGCACTTTTATATAGCAGAGCTTGTTTCCAGATTCCCAATGTTTTTGGGGTCTTAATGTATTTAAGTTTAAGTCTATCTACATTTTAGCCTGAAAATACCTTTTTTTTTGTTTTTGTGGCAAGGTTTCTTTTAAGTAATTTGTGTGTTCAAAATTTAGATCGAAGATTAAAAAGTGCTCACAAGCGGGTCTTCCTGCTCAGCACATACTATTGTATCCTCCTTTTCTACATATAACCATTAAATGTTACTTGTTATGCTGCTTACGCTTGTAAGTTGTTCTGCTATTTCTATGATTGTTCTGTGCCATTCAACATTGAGATAATACATGTAATTTGCAATAAAGAGTACATTTGGTTGTTTAAAACCCACCTCCAACTTTTTAGTACAGTGATTGACCTCATCCTTGTTTTCATTCACATTTAAATTTAGTTCATTCGAACTTGATCATCACTGCTACCATGATTAGTAAATTCAGGGGTGGACAAAATAAATGATAGCCTACCTGTTGGGTAAAACGCCCAAAATGCCATTGTTTGTTGCCTTTAGGAGGGCTAACATATATAATATGGCACAGCCACTTGTTTGTCTAGAAGATGTGGTGGTAAATTATATTTGAACTTTGCTTATGCAGCTATGTAACTAACCACACTTACTAGCTACTGAATTGTTCTTAGTGTGTGCATGTTGATAAAACTTATGCCCTCTGAAAACTAGAGTTTCATCCAGGGTAAATTTTTCATGCTTTTCCCCCTAGTCGTCAGGGTCCAGGCCTTGACCAGGAAAAGTGACTGAGTCTTTGCAGATGTTGTGCAGTTGTTGTGATTCCGAATGAGGAAATTGTACTGTAGCTACACTAACATGCAGTGGTTGTACCATCTCATTGAAACACTGTCAACCTTGCCTTTGGTTTCCAAGTGGTAAACTTGTTTGTGTAGCAGGTTTGAAAGTGTCCATGCAAAAAATCTGCTTTTTTAAAGTATGTGGGCCCATGATTTGTCCACCCCTGAAGTACATACTAATGCTGGGGCTTTGTGCCTGGTATAAAATGCCTAAAGTACATGGCATGTGTTAAATAGCTTATTTTAAACAAAAAAGCATTAAAACCTGTTGTAGGTAAGTTGGTTAAAATCTCGTTTGGTTTATTTAACGCCTTTTCCTTAAATTCTTGATTCTTTAAATTTTAACCAAGTTTAATGTTTTGCCATAGGCCTAAAGATATTGCGTACATATTGTAACTACCAATCTTTTACCAATTTCCACATTTAATAACGTAACAAGGTAGTGCATGCTATGCCTCCATTTTTTTTGTATTGGTTTCCTCACATCCCTCATGAGAATGTTGTTATTCTCAATGTAAGACAAATTTGTGATCCTAATTACGAACCTTTAATGCGAAACAAGACTTGGTGTGGAAATCTGTTATTATTGCAAAATCTTTGCAGTCATCCCGTCTTAATTTGCTGATCTAGCATCGCAAAACTCATTTCTAGAAAGGGATGTTTTAATCGAGTTTGGCTGTAAATTCATTTGTGACTTATTTATGCATGAAAATAAATTTACAAAATTACATTAAAAAATTTCAGCCATATTAGGGTAAGCCTCTGAGCCAATTGGGTATAATTATAATCTAATAGTGTACTTGTATGGCTGAATCTAAATACACACATAATGTTTTTGCCGTTGTGTTTTGTATATTTTCTTCCTTAACAGGTGACTGTCCAAAGTTGTGTGCACTGGAACTTGTGCCAGATTTTACTCATTAATTCTCTGAAGAATTTAAATTTGGTTAAATATACAACACATTTTTTTTCTTCTCTGCTAGCTGCAAACTATACAAGTGTGGAAACATACTTGTAAAACTTTACTACTGTAAAGCACTGTCTTGGGCCAGCTCTAATGCCTCTAACAGTTTAAATATGTTGACTTTCAGTCAAATAAATTCACATATGTTGCCAAATCTTAAACTAAGGATAAAAGACCTACTGTTGGTGGCAACAGACACCCCCTCACCCTCTATTACACAAGCTTTTGCCTTACACCCTCCAGCACCTCTTAAATCCTTAGACGTATGTCCTGTGTATTGCAAAAATGATTTATATCCAGCAACTGTAGCATTTCTGAGATGACTGTCCTGACAGGTTCCCCCTTTTTGGCAGAGGACCCTCACGTCTGTTAAAGTAGACTACTCCTTTACCAAGTCCTTTGTAATCCGTTTGAGATTAGCCGGATGACAAGCTTAAGAAATAGTCATGGAAGTTTCTTTACTCATATTGGAGGTCTACAGCGTACTGTGGGGTTTGTTTTCCAGTCCAATTCAATCTGGAGGCTCGTAAAGCCCCGTCTGGGCTAAATCATGTTTGGTTAATTAAATTTGCTGCAGGTGGACTAGTTACATGGACATGAAGTTCTACAGACATCACGAGACAAAACAAGATGGAACAAGGTCACTTTGGAACTTTTTAACTAAATGAAATTATTATTATTATTTTAATGAGGTTGCAGTTTTTAAACATTTAATAAAGTTTGTAACCGTTTCTAAAGCGTGTTTCGGGTCCTGTGTAGGTAAATCTACGACAAAAATCTACATAATCAATTTTAAAATTCTGTACACAAAGTAAAAACCTAAGTCAGATTTTCTTAACATACTCTGCACATTCCTAATAAGGGTGTAGAAAAAGTAAGTTTCTGTGAACATGTTTAGGCATTCTTGGAATGATTTTTACAAAGCAAATAAAACTTAATTTGTTGCTCTACGGTATAAATCAAATTTTCTGTCGAATAAAATTAGCATAATTAAAATGTTTGTTTATAGGTTGCATGCGTTAGTTTAAACAATAGTTTTTAGTTCTACATTTTAAGACAAGTTTTTGTACAGTTTTCCTTTGCTGTGGAACATGAGGGAAAACTGGTTACGTTTTCTAACACATGGTTTTATGTTTACTGTGTAAATCTCTTGTGTAAGCTGGATCAACTCTTTCATTACGCGGACTTAAATTTTGCAGTCCCACTAAACTGTTTTAAAGGTGGACTTGTTTCCTAAGAGCTTTTTCACGTACATTTTGAAGGTCGTTTTGGAATTACCCAAAACATCTTAAGACAAAATTGTGCTTTTATCACTTAAATTCGGTGGCATTTAATAATGCATGTTAGTTAAAATGCTGCAGCACGCTTAATTTAACTAGACATGATTAAATATGGGAAATAGAAATCTGGGAAATATTTACCCAATCAATAGTAAATTAAAGTACTTTAATGCAGAAGATGCACATTAATTAGCTAGGTAATGTTTAACATTTCTTAACTAGACTTGCATAGTTTTTTTAACCATGACAATTTGTAACACTATAGGTTTGTGATTTTTATTTTCTTGCCGTTGAATTTAAAGGTAGTGTTTTTTTTTGTTTTTTTTTTTTTTTTTTTAACTTTTGCCCCATTAAAAGTATTCTAAAATGTAATCAAGGTTAAAAACAAATGGTCTCCAGTAGCGAGACAGTTGCTGGCATTTACAAATTAAATACAGGTGTTAAGAAAAAACTGAATTTCTTTACTGAAAAATCTGTTGCTCCATCTTTAATTTTAAATTTGAAGTCATGTATGCCAAATAATATAACACATTTGTTCTGTTAAGTTAGTGTTGTAAGTGCTGTCTTTTTGATTATAGAACTAATTTATCCCTGCATTGGAAATTTTTTTTTAAAATCTATGTACAATTTGGACCAAAGGCAAATGGCTATATTGTTGGCGGTGGCCCCTTTTTTTCCATTAGCGCTCTTAGCCCAACATTTAACATATTTATACAATGACTAAGACCAGGGCAGTCTTCGAAACACCATAGAAATATTGTATAAATTAACGATTTGATAATTAAAACTTCAACAGCATAAAATTAAATATACTAAGGATTTTAACCTAAAGAGCAGTTCCAGCGTTTTAAATGTTGTCATTCATTTACCTAATTGACCGTACTTTTCATTCTGAGGACTTAAACTCAAGCAGCTGTAAAAAATTTAGAATCACCAAATAAATTGTGTGGATTTGCTGGAAGTTGTATGTTCGAATTTGTCATTTGGCTTTGCCAAACTGTTGCCAAAGTCTTTATGTACTACAGTCAAGAGGCTTGTTTGTCATCAACTTTGCCCCAAATTTAAGGTCAAATATTTGAAGACCCTGGCAATTGTTTAATTGAAGGTTATGGTTTTAGTGCACTTTCAAAAAAAAGTCAATGGAGTTGCTCTTTAAGCTTGTTAAAATACTTGTTAAAATACAAAAAACAACCTTTTACATAAGGAAAATGTAATGTAAAGCCTTTTAACTAGCCCCTTTACTAAACAAGTAATGGCGGTAAGAGAAAAACAACACACCAACAGGGATTTAATAACTCTAATGCAATCCTATTATTACTATATTGAAAACATTAGGTGCAGACAAATAAGGTTGTACCAAACAAAAAACTGGGTGTGAACACTGGCGCTGTCCAAAATTGCATGTGTGTCTGAACTGTAGTATACGAAAAGTTCCCAAATTACCTTTTACTCCTGTCTTTATTTTGGAATATGCCTACACTTTACTGTCCCACAAGAGCGTAGAAGATGACTCTTCATATCTGGAAGTAGAGGAACGCGCTTTAAGTATCTATAATTGCATTAAAGAAACGTTGTAGTATTACATTACACTCGCTTACAATCATCTAATTTAAACAATATCCAAATTTAAATTGTTTAATAATGTAACTCAAAGCACTTTTGTATGTATCTCTCAACAAGATCGTCTGCTAAACGACTAAAAGGTAAATTCATGCTGCTGAGACATGTGATGCGTCAATATCAATGTAGTACGTCCTAATTTCATTCATGCTACCCATAATTATACTTTACAAAACAGATTACTTTAAAGGTCAGGAAAGAAATAAAGTATGTGATTTTGGATTTTGCCTCTGTTCAACACCTGTAATGCCAATACTCAGTCTATTGAAAAGCAAGCTCTTTCTGTTGGCATTGGAACTTGCCATTTCCAGTTCTCTGTTAGGAGAACTTGTTTGTGTGTATGTGTGTAACGTGTATGGCATGGATGGTGGCGCTGTAGCTAAAGCAGTAGCAGCCAGTGTCCAGCTTGCCCTGCTCCACAGTTGACACTCCAGCAATTGCTTACAATGAGACAAGATGAGTAGTTCTTCAGATCAGTGGACAGTTGAGCCTGGACTTGTTTGCATCGAGAGGTTTGCTTGCGTATCATCCGAAAAGGTAAGTGCTTATGTCTTTTGTTTAATGACAATGAAAAATACAGGGCTGCTTTACCTCCCTGATTCACCATGCGTGTTGAATATATTGGAGTTCTGGCATCACACTTCTAAAAATGGATTCACAGTGCAGATTTTTGTAATGGACCTAATGTGGCCAAGTTGTGTTTTTGTCTGTTTTCTCTGAACTACATGTAGTTGGCTTCTTGGACAGTGCTGGACTGCTTGTGAAACGGTTGAAAGTAATCAGTGACGGGGATGGGATGGTGTATGAGGACATACTTTCTTTGAAGGAAGTACTTTTGCATTATATACCATGGCAAATGTGGGTGGGCTTGGCGAGGTTTTTTTTTTTTTTTGTTTTAATTCAATACTTGGTCTTCTTACTGTAAACTGCTTCTTCAAGATCTATGCCTTTACTTGAATGCATCGCTGTACATTTAAGCATTTCACTGTATCTCAGTGGGTCTTTGAGTGTAGAAGAATTTAGCATCTGAATAAAATCTTATTATAATGTAGCATGAACTACAAATACACTTGTTAAAAAGTTTTAATAAATGTAAATCGAATAACTTTACCTGGTATAGATATTCTGTAATCTAAGCAGATTCGAGAATGGGTTTAAGCAGTGAAGGCAAAACTCTTATTTGAAATATAAACCCCATTTATAAAGGTTAGGGCATGATAAATCGTACATAAAAACAGAATACGATGACCTGCTAGTCGTTATTGACCCCATTTAGTTTAAAAACCCAACAAAGATATGCAATATGCAAAACTCAAGCATTTTATTCTGTCTTAAAAATATTCTCATTTTTAATCAGATGTTTTGCAATACATAATGCACAATGTTTTCAATTGGAGACTGTTCTGGGCTGCAGCCAGGCCAGTCTAGTATGGCTTGGTATTGTCTTGATAAAATAAGCAGGGACATCCCTGACAAAAATGTCCCTTCGATAGCAGCATATTTTGCTCCAAATGCTGTCTACCTTTTCAGCATCACTGGTGCATTCACAGATGTACAAATAACCCATGCCATAGGCGTTTTTCCACCATACCATCACAGATGCCGGCTTTTAAACTTTGTACTATGGCAGTCTGGATGGTCCTTCTTTTTTTTTAACCCGGAAGACATGGCGTCCATGATTTCCGAAAATGTGGACTTGTCAAGCCACAGCTCACAATTACACAGCTCACAGCTTGGGCCCTAGAAAAAACAGCAGCATTTGAGTGTTTTTGATGTATGGCTGCTTTTTATGACTGTTTTAACTTGCATTTTTAGGATTCTACAGGGTGTCCTATAAGTTTCCATACATAGGGGAAAATAAACTTTTTTTTTTTTTTTTTTTTTTTTTTTTCTGAAAACCATTTTCCCCAGATCTCACTCTACTTGATTTGTTTTATCTTGGGTGCATTTAAAGGCCATGGTGTATCAGGAAAAAAATTACCTTATTACTTATTACCAATGCCATTACAAGCATAACTCCAGCTGTGCTTATACGTGTTCTTCAGCAGTGGAGGACATGCATCGAAATGTGTTTTCAAAAACAATGCTAGTCATGTAGAGCATATTATACAAATAGAGTTTTTTTTCCCATGTATGGAAACTTATGGGACACCCTTTATAAATCATCTCATATGGACCATAGAAGAGAGAATTTCTAAATACATTGAATGTTGGACTATTGGGATCCTCCTTTATACCCTGTCACGATGCCCCCCTGTTTCCAAATAACTTGTTCATCTGTGGAATGTAACAAACAGGTGTTTTTAAAGCATTTCCCAACTTTTACCCAGTCTTTTGTTGACCCTGTCACTGGAAAGTGTTGCAAGCATCAAATTCAAAATGAGTGAATGTTTGCAATAGACAATTAAGTTTCAGTTTAATCTTTGCATATCTGCATATTTGCATGTCTTTGTGTTGTATACAATTATATTGTTTTGTTTTACACAATGTCCCAACAAATTTTAGTGCAAAAGCCGGCTCAACAACATGGAAAGTATTTAAACAAGTTATGAGGGAGTTTTTGATGCGCTGGTGATGGTTAGTAACATGTTCGACATGGATCATTGCTAAAAACAGAATAGTGAAATATTCTGAGGTCTTACACTAGGTTTGTATGCAGTAAGGTACAACATGGCTAAAGGCACACCCTAAGGATTATTTTCTTTGTCTTCCAATAATGTATAATGTTGAACAATAAACAACACACACACACTGTGGCAAAATAAATAATTAAAGTAGTTTTGATAACTAACATTCAATGTCTACTAGTAAGTATATTTATTTCTTTTTACCGAATTAAATAATAAGCCTGTTTATTTTAACGTCAGATATTTAAAAAGAAGACTGTTTTACAACTTATAATTTGGGCTATTTTTACCTTTTGTAGAACAGGAGATAAACAGGAAGCAAAGTGGGTAAGAAAATGGGGTTGGATTGCATAAGGTTACTGAGCTAGGAATTGAATTCGGTGAGCAATCGCAGCATGCGAGTATTTTTTCATAAACAGCTAAACATAATTAAACACTGCCAATTTTGACTTTTGCTGCTCCACAAATACTTTGTTTGCAGATCCCACACCACTTGACTGGACCTCACCATTCTGTTTCTTTTCCTGCCTGGACTCATGTTTTGGGTTCCTCTAAAGTCTTTATTGCAAGATCCCACTCACTGTATTAATAGAAAACACATCCTAAAGTATTTAGTCAACGTTTTACTGTACACATCCTGGTGCATTGTGTGCCTCAGTACATATACTGTGAAGACAAGGTTGTGTGTACAAGTGCAGAACTGCACTTGTAAGCATTCTGACATAGTAGGTCGGTGGATTTTCTTGTCCAGGGAGGTGTGTCTTTTTGTCTGCACTGTGATCCATTATCTGATTCTACCCTTTTTGGGCCTTTGTAGTTTCTTTAGCTATACTCCATTAAGGAGAGTGATGCCAGAACTCTTCTGTTTGCTTAATGGCTTCCTGTGGAAAAGCCTCACTTCTAAAGATTTACATTTCCAGAAGCCCCGTGCTGTATACAAGGTGATGTCTTTTTAGATAACTCATTATGTGGTTAAACATGGACTATACATTAAACATCAACTTCACAGTCTCATACAGTTTAGCAGGATTTGGCTGGGGTTTTTGTTTTCCTTGTTTCCTCGAGCAACGCACATCACATCAAAATGTCTATTGTCTTCTTGTATAACTTTTCTGCACAAAAGCTTCACCGTTTTTGCCATCAAGTATAGTAAATATTTTACTAGATAATTTGCTTTATTATTTACTATGCATTATTATGTATATATTTAGCTTAAACCTAAATATCAATCTTTTAAATATGTTGTAGGGCAGTGAAAATTTTTACTACACTTACATTTTAGCATTTGACAAAAGCTTTTATGCAGTGCGACTAATATTTTTAGTTATACAACTGAGCAGATGAGGATTAAGCACCTTGCTCAGGGGCCAAGCAGCCATGAACCCATGATTACCTGATCAGCAGTCCAACACATTGCGTCTTGTGTAGCTAATCACGATCATAAAATTTAGTCTGCTTTAGTTTGTCCTTTCAGAGAAGGTCATTAAAACAAACACTAATCCACCCTTTCACCAGTTAAAAGTTGTAATTTCTCAGGTATGGATTTTCCAGCCTACTATACCAAATTCAGACATTTGTATAGGAAAAATGTTTACACACAGTGTATGACGTAAACTTTTTTTTGCCGCGTTCACAATAAAACTTGTCTTGCTCGTCTACAATTGGACCAGCTGCTTACTAGTTAACACACATTCTTACATGTTTGTCTTTATAATTAGTTTGTCCTCAAGCAGAATTGTCTAGAATTTGAATTTAAAGTGGCATTGATTTTTCATTTTGTTTAATAGGAGACAAAACAATGGGTTGGGGGTGGTGATGGAGGGCCCCCCTGCTAGGTTCAAAAACATCTACCTGTTAGTGACTAATGTTGTATCAAATTGAGACGGTTTCAGAATATTACGTTAGACACACTCCTTTTTATATAATAAATGTCCTCAATTTTGTGTAAAGTTTGTAGGCAGCCCTACTATACATATTTAATCATTTAAACTGAACTAATCATAGTGTATCTGCCATATTCTATAAATTCCCATCTTCTAGGATTTGTATGTTTGAGTAAAGTTGCATATCACACATAATCTATATAATCATTCATTAGTAGGTTAGTAATTAGTCTAGGGTTAGTTTAATAAAATGTAAATATGATATTTACTCATTGTTCCTCTCACTGCAGGGACCTCGAGCAACTGATGGAGGCTGAGATCCACAATTTAACAAAAGGTCTGTGATAAAACACTTGAATAAAAAATGCATTTAAAATGTAATTTTATTGTAAATTTATCTCTTTCTCAGTCATTGTAGTTTACTATTCTGTTTTCTGTTCTAGGTCATTGGTAATAGGTTATCTGTGAGCCACTACATGTTAAGATGTAAACAATGCAGTGGAGTATGAGAAGCAGACCAGCAAATGCTACTTTTGAGTGGCATTTCAGGGTGGGTAAATTTTATATATAAATTTTTTTTGCATATTCAGAGGTACTAAAAATATACCTTATAGTTTTAACCTTGTAGATGGTCATTTTTCTCCTTAGGGTAAATAGCCAAATGGACTGGACTGCGAAAGGTTATGAAGTTTACCTGCATTCAGATTCACAGACGTTTTCATCCTGGTGTCGCATGTGCTCCTTTTAGTATAATCTCAGTAGCAAGTTTGGAGTTGCAGTACAGAGACGGACCTGTGTATCCTGTATCACTGGAGTGTTGTCTTTACACAATTAAGTTAAAGGGGGTGTGTTTCACTCCGTTTATCGCTTTCACATCTAATTGCTTTGTTCATAGCGGCTCTGATTCAGGATGAATGTGTGCAGGCTGATTACAGACACACACACCCACACACACACACAACAGGAGCTGTGAATGGAGTTGTGTTTCTATCTAGCAAGCATACACCATCCAATGAATAATAAAATATTTGAACTATTTGTTACTTGTCGCAGTGTTATTTAATTACGTTGTAGTAACATCTTTTTACTTGCTACAAATGTTAGGAAAAATAAAGTATCTGACAAATGTTTGATCTAAAATATATTGATTATATGAAAATATACTGTTGATATATACAACTTATGGGAAAGTTGTAGCACAGTGGTTAATGTGTTGGACCGCTAATTGAAAGATCGGGGTTCAATTCCCAGCAACACCAGGTTACCACTGCTGGGCCCCTTAACCCAAGTTAACCTTTAAGTGCTTAGTTGATAAATGAGATAAATGTAAGTCGCTTTGGATAAGGGTGTTAGCTAAATGCTGTAAACTAAATAAAAACAATCATGAATTATTAAATGGTGGCTAGTTATATTTTGTCTGCACGTCCTGTGCTGGGCTCCACATATGAATATCAAATTTTTTTTGACATGGTTCACATTAAATACATTAATGCAGACTAAACCATCAAACAATTTTACAGTGGAATATTTTAATAATTGCTCTTCAAATGAACCACAACGCTTACTATAAGTGCACCAGGAGCTGATTATAAATCATTATAAAATACACATTTCAAAATGTTTGTGATCGCTTTATAAAGATCGACTCTTAACCCTAACCAGCAATTTCAGTGTGGATTTTCAAAATAATTTATCTTTAAATTTGTTGACTAAAAAAAAAAAATAGAACATTATCAAAGTTTCATTGTTTGATATTTTGTGGAACTATAAAGCAGGTCTTCCGAAATTGATCTGAGTTGGTAAAAAGTCAGATCATGATGCGATCATATTAAGAGTAATGCTGACTTTAAAGATTAATTAGTAACAAAATTCCACAAAAATCTACGGTGTTGGTTTTTGTTTGTCTCAATACGTATATTGTCTGTTTATTCTTTATTTTATTCATCAAAATGTGAAAGATTATGAAGGTGTTTGACGTTTTTGTGTTCCATATTTAATAATATATAATAATAATCATATAATAATATATATATATATTGCATTATTATATGATTATTATTATATAAGAATAATTTATAATATAATATATAGATATATTATTATATGATTATTATTATACAATAATAATAATTTTAAATGCCAAGTCCCAGGTAGTAAACAAAGACGTGGGTCTTTGGTTATCTCTTAAAGATAGCCAGTGACTCGGCTGTTCTGACACTGATGGGAAGTTAATTCCAGTATCTAGTGTTAAATTTGTAAGCTTTTAAGTAAAGCTTAGGCCATATCATTCTATAATCTGTCTTGGCATTTGTCTACACTAACGGAATCTGTGTGTCATCATAATTATGTATAATTTGGCTCCTGGGTGTCTTTAACCTATTATAATGTTGGTGTGTGAGATATCCGGCTCCACTGAATGCTTGTAAGTGGACCATGTGGAAGTGGAAAAGAAACAGAATTGATTAGCATGGGGAGAATAGGTTTGCTCGTTGCATCTTTAATGCCCATTCATCATTTATGAAGTTGTTTCGACACAGGCACCCCCAGGTGCTTGTGGACGTTCACTGTGTTTGCTCCTGGTCTGCAGAGATGACTGGTATGATGTCTAGTCCTAACTTGGGCAGAAGTACTGCACAGCGTAAACAGCAGCAAAATGTACAGAAGGGTCTGGCTTTAACGCAAATGAACCTACTTTCCAGTTCTGTGGTTCCTGCAGCACTTTCAACTGGGCCTAGAATATGGGAATCTTTGAAACTTCCATCAGTTGTGAATATGGCACATCAGAGAACACCAAGGTAATAATAATAATATTATAATTGTTTAAAAATGTACATTAGCAGTTGTGTTACCAGAGTACTGGAGATGGCTTTTAACCACAAACCTCTTAATATGATTGTTCCGCTGGCCAGATAGTTAAATTTAATAATATTATTTGTGCTCTTTATTCTTTCACTCTTTTTTTGAATGTCTGCAGCATCATTGAACCATCCTTGTTTATTCCAGTCCAGAGGTCACTGTATGAAACATTTTATCACAAGTTCAGCCCTTCTTTTAAAAAACCTACCTCGCCACTACCTTCTAAAACTACAGATAGACCCCCGCTGGCCTACAGACCTGTATATACACATTTTTCTATTCCAATACAACCTCTTCCCAGGCTCAACCATGTAGCTAGGCCAGCTCGGAGCCCAAACAACAGCCAGTGTGGCCTTCGACCTTTGGGGAAAGCGCAACAGTCATCTGGATGCCAGCTGGAGAATTTATCGATTAAAGGGGTAACATGTTTCAGCAAAGCTTTGCCCACCAAAGGCCCAAAGCAGCTGCATGTATTCTTACCAACTGAGGGCACTACAGAGGAAGATGACAAGGACAGTGAGTCGGTTGATGAGGGTTTTATGGATGAGCTGGACCACAGAGCTGTTTTGAAGACAAAAGAAACAACAATAAAGACACTTACATAATCTTCAACATGTTTAAGTTAAAAACCTTATTAAAGCATAAATAAGAATATGAACGGTATGGATGTTTGTCTGAATTGTTGTCTGTGTATTTATTATCATAAATTACAGAAAGATCCTCAATGTAAGTCTGAAATAAACCTATTTATTCACAGTTACTTGTGATTATATCCCTAAATATGTTATAATGGGTAAAGGATAGTTTGACATCAGTAACATTTAGCATCCAACATGTTTAGTCAGTTTCCGTTGGTTTTTTCTTAGAAGACTTTGTAAAACAATTCTGACTTTAATTAGCAAAACAGAAACTTAACATAATGGAATAAAATCACTAGAACAAGCAAATAACCAAAAACACCCCCCAAAAAACAAAGAATAATTAAATCCTGAAGTAAGGGAAAAAAGTTACAAAGAGTCGCCTATGTGAGAAAGGAACTATATTAATATTTGTTTTTGTTAAAAATGTTTATTTTTATTTCATATAAACCCTTTACAATGGGTGTAATGGCAGTCATTTAAGCCACATGAGCAGAAAATTCCTCTTCTTCCTTTTCTTGTGTCGTTTTTTGACAAGCCAACTTATGGTGCGTTACCGCCACCTAATGGACTGGAGTGTGAAGCATAGACGGGAAGTGGTAAAAACAAACAAATAAATAAAAATAACAAAAAAGAAATATAACAATTATTATATCTAAACTGCTGAAACACCTATTTTTATCTCTGGCGGAATCGCTATAATGACCGCAAGATGGCGCACTTCTCCTACTCGGAGACCCGGACTAGCGGGTTTGTACATGCTCAACACAGTGCGGAAGTAATTTAGCGGGAGTTCACCGCGCTCTGTTCAGTAATCTGCGCCGCCTATGTTTACTTATATCCACGCAGACCGTGCAGATTGTTGTGCAAGGCGTTTGCATGGTCCTTTTGCGTGACTGCGGGAAGACCTGGGTGAGTATTTTCAACACGCTTTGCACTGGGATTTACTTTAGCTCCTTTTGCACAAATGGCTAATTTTTGTGCTGCTGATTATTGTTTTTTTTTTTGTTGCGCCATACCGAGTCCTAAATGACCCCTTGTTAGTGCATAAAGTGCACTAAAGACAGCTTTAAGTCACCTTATTTGCAGTGGAGTAAACAGGACTGTGTCCCCTGAGTGTTATTGTTGTTTATAAACACTGTCCTGTGTGTCCATGCATATTTAAGCTACTAAAGATACCTCAACTCTGAACAAATGTCTACTGCAATTTGTTTTGTTTTCTAAATAATTATAATTATAATAATAATTTACATGATCTCTTTATACACTGCATAAAGTGTCTACATTGTGCATTACAATGTGGACCAGTGACTGCCAATAAAAAAAAATATATTTTAACCACCACCTTTAAAAATCCACCTCACTATCATTATGGCAAAATTCAACACTGGCCCAATATAAAGTCCACCAGGCCACCAGGCTTTTACCCATCTTCCAACACTTTGGGTGGAAACGCTTGTCCAGCAGACTTTCACCCACATTAGAAAACAATGTCCAGTGCACCATCAGCCATTAATCATAATTAAATCCACAGTAAATAAAAGAAGTGGTTCATGTGTTAGAATGCTGATTGGAAGCTTATAGGTTTCATTCCCAGCATCATCATGCTACCACAGTGAGGTCCCTTAGCAAAGCCCATAACCCCCATCTGCTCAGTTGGATAAAAATATAAGCTAATTAAGCTAAATTTAATTGGTTCTGAATAATAGCATCAAACGAACAAATGACAGGGATGTAAATCCAGATTGGTCCTGTTTATTATAAACTGGATACTATAGCTAATTTTGGGGGAACTGGTAGCTCGGTGGTTAAGGTGTTGGCCTGCTAACCAGAAAATTACAGGTTCAATTTCTGGTACCACCAAGTTACATTTACAGAATTTGGCAGACGCTCTTATCCAGAGCGACTTACATTTAAGTTAAGGGCCTTGCTCAGGGGCCCAGCAGTCATGGCTTGGTGAAGCTGGGAATCAAACCCACAATCTTCAGATTGGTATGACAACACCTTAATCATGAGCCACCACTTCGCCAAGTTACCTCCGTTGGGCCCTTAAGCAAGGTCCTTAACTGTAAGTTGCTCTGAATAACCTGTAAATGTGAATACAAGAGATAGGCAGACATGAATTTCTAGGAGGAAGTGGTAGTTCAGTGGTTAAGATTGTTGCACTGCTAACTGGAATATCAGGATTCAATTCCCAGCACCACCAATCTGCCACCGCTAGACCCTTGAGCATATTTGGCCTATATTAAAAAATATATATATTTACCTTAAAAAGTTGGGGTCTTATCTGTCTGTCTGTCTGTTCGTCTGTCTGTCTGCTCATCCGTCTGTCTGTCTGTTTATCCGTCTGTTTGTATCTATCTATCTATCTATCTATCTATCTATCTATATTCTATTCTATTCTATTCTGTATTTGCTAGAATGTTGAACGGGCTGAATTTTATTCATATCTATTTGTGTGTGTTGTCTTTCAGACTTTTAAAATATTTTAAAATAAATAGATAGATAGACAGACAGACAGACAGACAGACAGATGGATGCCGCTTTGCTTGTTGAAGAGGAATCTGCCAGTGTAGCTGCTGTAGATCACTTAAGTTCCTCCAGTTTGGACCTCAGGCAAGAGGAGGACAGTGAGAAACATGAGCATGAACGACAGAATGATGATGATGATGACGAAGAAATCCAGATGGATGAGAACAACTATGAGATAAGCCATGAAGTTGAAAGAGAAGAAATAGTGTTTGAAAATGAGGGGATGAGTCCACAATGCACAGATATTCTAGAAGAGGATACGGTATTGAAGTATACCAACAGTGAGGAAGAAATAAACACGTGTGTAGATATGGCTGAAGAGGAGAATAATATCAGTCTGGAGGAGAAAGAGGAGGAGGAGGAGGAGAAGGTACCAGAAGTAGCAGTTGATCTAATCCTCCAGCATAAATCTGATGCAGATTCAAAGGAGAAGAACACTGAACTGAAACAGAAAGATGAAACGCCACATGATGACAAGGAGAATCAAGAAAAAGATTTAGAAAATAATATGGACGCCGGTGAGCTTCAGTTGGTCCAGGAGACACCAGAGAATATAAACAACGAAATAGAAGAAATGGAGCGCGAAAGTTCAGAGCAATATCAGGAACCCCAAGTCATTGATGTAAATGAAAAGAACGGACAGGACGATCTCATCGGGACTTGTCCACCGGAAGTAGAGAAGGAAAAGAGTGAAGGCTGTGCTGGAATATCTCAGGATGTAAGTGACCCAGAAAAAGGGTTGCAGGAGGCTGATCTGGACAATGCAAAGCCTGTTGAGAACGTAGGTATGTGTTCGGAAAATCTTAACTAATTAACAGATAAATACAAAGCGGTACGTCTCTGCATATTCCATTCTTTTAGCCACAAGAAAATCTAGAAGAAAGCTTTTCCAGGGGTTGGAAAGGTATTAACACATCTGCATATAATAGCCAGGTGTCCTAATAATTCTGTTTGTATGACTAAATAATTTATTACTGTCTTAAGTGATTCCTTCTTGTTGTCTTCTAGTCAACCTTGACTCGTTAAACGTTGTTAAATTAGAAATATATGGTTTTATTTAAGTCATTGCTAGTGTTTGCCAGAATTGCTTTATAAACAGTTCATTCAGATAAAGAAACGATTAAATGAGGAGGACAGATGTTGCATGGAAAGATGATGGAAAGACAATACAAGGGTTAAATCAGCTTTATTATAAATTAAACTATTTAATTAGAAATAAAAAAAAAAATTTGTTTTAGTTGAAGCCAATGATAAAAATAGAATAAATATAGACATAATAACCACTAGGAACTTTAATGTTTAATATTTATGTACTACAAAACTTGAGTTTAAGTTTAAAATTATTGCTGAAGCTTAATTTCTGCGAGTTAAGTATGATGTGTTAATACATTTATTATTTTTAATTTTTATCCTAAAAAAACATATTTCCTCAGGAAAAAAATTGCGATAGCATAAGAAAATATCTGGAAATTTAAGTCGAAAGGATTTAACATTTAACATGCTGGATCTCCCTAATAAACTGTTAATGTTATGTTAAACTATATAAAGAGTGTGTTTACACTTTCTTTGGTTTATTTGGTCCGGACCAAAAAGGAAAACTATACATTTGGTCCTGGTCCGCTTAGGGTTAACCTAAAAGCATAGTGATATGTTCCCAACCTGATCGGTCGGTATTACATGGCGGAATTTACCATCCAAAAGACACAGTTTACTGGATTCATGGTGTGCGTGTGAATACCAGCTTAGAACCTGCATAAAACAAACTCAGGTGTAATTTCACTGCCCAGAGTTTGTCAGCGTCTCCTACATTTGAGTTTGTTTTAGTTGAACCAAATATGACAAGTGTAAGACATTGTAGACAGCTGTGTGGCTAAAACACACTTATTTTAGTGTGCTGACAAGATGTCCACAAACTTTTGGGTCATATAAGGTCGGTTTTATAATAGTTTTATTGTTTTGATCTTTTAGCATTTTATGGTTTTTTTTTTAGTGGAAAACAATGCAAATCAGGAAGTGACAGAGCAGGCGATGGAACCACCAGCACATTCGGTAAGCAATCACTTCTTAAAACATCTGTATAGAATGTCCATTGTGTGTATGTGTTTATGTTTGGAATATTCTAGACTTACCTTGTTTTTTTTCAATGTTTTTTCAGTCAGCACATTCTAAAATAGAGGCTGAGAAACGGTTGACTCCTTCTACTTCTGCCTCCCCTCTGGTGAAGATCAAGGATGAACCCGTGGATGAGGAGTATGAAAAAGCTCTGGGTCCACAGGCTCCAGCTGCAAAAGTCAAGGACGAACCGGATACATCTGAAGTGAGTTCTAGTGAGATATTTTATTTGTGAACTTTATTACGAAAAAAAATAAAACATGGTGGGAATGTGATGGGAGTAACATGGCATTGATGAGTTGTTGAGCTGCAGCAATCTGTGTTGCATTTTAAGACATTGACAAGCATCTGTAAACTCTGCGAGCGAGAGATATAAGAGATATCTGTGCAACATTTTCAACTGCATTGATCAATTACCTATACTTGCGCTTCCTGCATTCTTTCAAGCCTCCTCCCATTGATCACCTGTGATTTTTATATCAGGTGATCTTTCCGGGAGTCTGTAAAATAACTTATACTTATAAATAATTTAACCGTGTTCTATTGCTATATTAACAGACATTGATATGAGCTTGTTATTACTATGGGGAAGTGGTAGCGCAGTGTTTTAGGTGTTGGACTGGTATTTGGTACCACTGATGGGCCCCAGAGCAAGGCCCTTAACCCATAATTTCTTAGTTGTTTAAAAGAGCTAAATGTAAGTCGATCTGGATGAGGGCGTCGGCATTAATATAAAAACAGTAATTAATGCTTTGGGTCAATCAGATTTAAGAATTTAGCAGCCCTGTGTTATAAGTTCTTTAAAATTCTTACTTTTTTGTGGACCAGTAGTGATAAAAGATTCATGCTGTGTTGCAGCTGATTGATCTGTATTAAAACATATTTTTGGTGTATTGCAGGAATTTGGCCAGAAGACCTCGGAGCAGATCAAGATCAGTGCCGTGTTCTCTGTTGGTGGAAACTCTACAGTTTTAGGTTGGAAACCATGCAAAAGCTTGCATGCCCATAGTAGATGTTTTTTGCAGTAGTTAACATTTGTTATCAGTTTGTGGATTAAATTTGTCCTTGGGCACAAAAAACGGGTATTGTTTTGGTTTTAGGACAACTTTTAAGAATAGTGTAGATACAGTATATTGTTGCTGTAAAGTGTTGTTGTATTTTTGGAAAACTTTAGAATCCAATATCTATTAAGTTTATAACTTATGTGAAATAACTAATTTAGAACATGGGTAACATAGGTAGTGGTAGCTCAGTAGTTAAGGTGTTGGACTTCTGGTAGAAAGATTGTGAGTTCAATTCCCCAGCACCACCAAGCTGCCCCTTCTGGGCCTCTAAGCAAAGCCCCTAACTCTCAACTGCTCAGTTAGATATATAGTGTAAGTCGCTCTGAATAAGAGTGTAACTGCTCAGTTAGATATATAGTGTAAGTCGCTCTGAATAAGAGTGTAACTGCTCAGTTAGATATATAGTGTAAGTCGTGAATAATAGTGTAAGTTAGATATAAAGTGTAAGTCGCTCTGAATAAGAGTGTAACTGCTCAGTTAGATATATAGTGTAAGTCGCTCTGAATAAGAGTGTAACTGCTCAGTTAGATAATAAAGTGTAAGTCGCCTGTAGTCGCTGAATAAGAGTGTAACTGCTCAGTTAGATATAAAGTGTAAGTCGCTCTGAATAAGAGTGTAACTGCTCAGTTAGATATAAAGTGTAAGTCGCTCTGAATAAGAGTGTAACTGCTCAGTTAGATATAAAGTGTAAGTCGCTCTGAATAAGAGTGTAACTGCTCAGTTAGATATAAAGTGTAAGTCGCCCTAAGTCGCTCTGAATAAGAGTGTAACTGCTCTCAGTTAGATATAAAAGTGTAAGTCGCCCTTGAATAAGAGTGTAACTGCTCAGTTAGATATAAAGTGTAAGTCGCTCTGAATAAGAGTGTAACTGCTCAGTTAGATATAAAGTGTAAGTCGCTCTGAATAAGAGTGTAACTGCTCAGTTAGATATATAGTGTAAGTCGCCCTGAATAAGAGTGTAACTGCTCAGTTAGATATAAAGTGTAAGTCGCTCTGAATAAGAGTGTAACTGCTCAGTTAGATATAAAGTGTAAGTCGCTCTGAATAAGAGTGTAACTGCTCAGTTAGATATAAAGTGTAAGTCACTCTGCGAAAATGCGGTATATGCAAATTTAGATAATTAGCCTGTTATTAAAACCCATTAAATGCTGGTGAAATCATCTGAACTTGTTTGCTCCTCTGTTCTGATTTTATGTTGAAGTTTTACAGTTCTTTTACTTAACTCTGAACAGGCAATCCAGCTGTGTCTGCTGCAGCAAATCCTCCATCCAACACACCACCTGCTGCATCTCTATGTGTGGTGTGTTCTGGTTGTAAGAAAATCCTTCTTAAAGGTCAGACAGCTTTCCAGCGTAAAGGCTGCCCTCGGCTTTACTGCTCACCACGCTGCCTATACAGCAGCACCACCGGGTCTGTGCCCACGGTTGGCTCAAAAAAAACGTGCCATTACTGCCTCAAGTAAGTCTTATGTAATAGTCATTAGGTTACACCTCATTGTCTGATCCATATGTAGTTTTTTTTAAAGATATTTTTTTGGCCATTTGCCTTTATTTATAAAACCGACAGAGATGGAATCGAATCCCGGTTGCCGGAGCGCAACTGCGCATGTGGGCGCCACAACACATTCAAGAAAAAAAAACTACATATGGGCTGGCGCTTTAACCCACTACACCACGGTGCCGGCCGTATGTAGTTTTTTTTTTTCTTGAATGTGTTGTGGAAAGTGGTAGCGCAGTGGTTAGGGTGTTGGACTGCTAATTGTAGGATCAGGGTTTGATTCCCAGCACCGCCAAGTTGCCATTTCTGAGCCCTTGAGGAAGGCTCTTAACCCCCAATTGCTCAGTTGTATAAAAGCGATAATTATAAGGGTGTCTGCCAAATGCTGTCAATATAAATGTTGCCACAAATTTGGAACCACAATTTTATAGTGTCTGTGTGTGTGTGCTATAACGTTACATTATTCCTTTATCAGAAATAGGCTTAAAACTATGCCCCTAAGACCAAATCCTCTAAACTCCATAAAGACATGGTGGAGAATTTGGAATCTAATTGATAGATTGTTTCTGTGGACAGGTGTCTTTTATTACAGGTAACAAACTGAGATTAGGAGCAACCCCTTTAAGAGAGTGATCCTAATCTTAGCTCATTACCTGTATAAAAGATACCTGTGAGCCAGAAATCTTGCTGATTTACTATAGGATCAAATACGTATTTCACTCATTAAAATGCAGATCAGTTTAGAAAAATGTTTAAATGTGTTTTTTTTGTTGTTATTCTGTCTCTCACTGTTAAAATAAATTTACCATTATAATTATAGTCTAATCATTTCTTTGTCAGTGGACAAACATACACAATCAGCAGGAGATCAAATAATTCCTCCCTCACTGTAAATACTGTATGTACGTTTATCTAGAAACTGTCCCTAGAATTTTCTCCTCTCGTATGTGCAGGGGCATTTTAAACCCAAAGGATGTCATCATCGCCCCCGTGGATTCCAATAAATCTGTAAAGGATTTCTGCAGTCAGAAATGTCTCAGTGCCTTTAACTACAAGAAAGACAGTGCAAGTTCTGCACTTGCCACAAAATGCAACATGTGTCAAAATCTGTGCACTGTAAGTATTGCTTTTGATTTGTTATCAGAAAAAAAAAAACACGCACTAAAGATATTCCTAGAATGATATGATTATTACTTAAACATATTAAAAGGGTATTATAGTAAGTAGTAATCAATAACTTGTCTTAATTGTCCCTACTAAAAAAAGTAGCCCTCTGATGATGTGCTTGAAGTGTAAAAATGATTATTTTTATTTTTTAAAGAGCATAGTTTAGCCTTATTCCTCACAAATCTCTGTTTTTCTGCTCTTCAAGATTCGCCATGAGGTGAATTTCATGGGCACCGTTTACAAACTCTGCAGTGACGCCTGCTTTCATCAGTTCCGCTCCTCCAATAAGCTCAGCATGAACGCCTGTGTAACATGTGGAGCCCACTGCTTCAGCGGGGGTGGCAAGGGTCCAACTTTGTTGGTCGATGGTACCAGTAAGAAGTTTTGCAGCCAGAACTGCGTCTCAAACTTTAAAAAGGTAATTTTTTTTGTGTTATGCTTTGGTCTTTAGCTAAGATTCTTGGCAAAATAAATAGACTTTTATAGGAGGTTTCCAACAGTGGAGAGGCATTTTTTTTTCCTTTTTCAGCATTCTATCATGTCTAACACGTACATCCCATCAGCTATTATGTTTAATACGCTTACATTCCTGACACATTATCGAGTTCAACACAAACGCCAGTCACGTTCCTGGAGAGCCGAAGCCTTGCAGAGTTTAGAATTCAACATTATTCCAATTAAAAAACATGGATTTATTAAACAAGCCCAAAAGACCATAAATCGGGTGCATTTTAATTAGGGTTGCAGCTAAACTCTGCAGGGCGGTGGCTCTCAAGGAACTGAGTTTGGCCCATGTCCTTCATGTTCAACACCAACTTAAGCATATGTTTAACAGAAATATGCCGACTGCATTTTTCATGCTGCTTCCACTAGAGGGCACTCAACACATTCCTAAAATCTACTAAATCCTTTTACTCCTTTGTATCTTGCCGTTTTACTATGCAGTCAGAATCCGCTGAAATCCACGGTTTTGATGAATCAGGTGAATCGGCTTATTTTTATATTTATATATGAGACTTATATTTCTGACCATGCAGGAAGTTTCCTAAACCACTCAGCTAATTTTTCCTAAAGTTAGTAACCAACAAAATGGTGTAATTTTCAGTTTGTATTTATGTCGTTAGTAAAAGATAATTTAGGACTCAACTGTTTCATATAATAGATCGGATTAATTAACCCGGTTGAATCCGGATTCGCTCATCACTACTCACATGCTTTACACCACTACCAAGTACAAGACAAACACTTTCACATGTCCTGCATGCAGGTTTTCACAGACTCTTATCTGGTACAGAGACTCACCTTTCACAAGGGAAGGCATGTTTAAAATACAGTGGTGCCTTGGCTTTCGAATTTGATTCGCTCGGTGACTAAGCTTGTAATACAAATTACTCGTATGTAAAATCAGTTTTCCCCATTGAAGTGAATTAAAATGACATTAATCCGTTCCGGGTCCCCAAAAAAACATGTTGCATATTTTTAAATTAAAAAAATATACTTATAATTGATAAATACTGTATAAAAGCACAACAATAGATTGTACTGCAATAAACTGATTTTATTAAGTATAATGTAGCATTTAAACCAGCATTTACCTGGAGATCAGACGGCTCCACGTGCTAAGGAGCATGTCTGACTAGCTATTAAATGAGACACCGGATCTTGGGCAGATGTTACAGCATTCACTGTGGCGTTCGCTACACCAACCAGCGGTGGGGTATCCAAAGGTAGCTTGACACTTGTAAGTCCAGGTACCACTGTAATCAGAACATTCATAAAATTCTTTACCTGGGATGGTGTAAGGGTTTAGATGCACATTTAATCATTGTTAGGCCTTATTTTCCCATTTAATGCAGAATACCGATTGTTTTCAGGTGTACACAAAGGTTGTGCCCTGCACGATGTGTAAAGTTTATCGAACCATAACAGAAATGGTGGAAAACATTAATTCAGATGGCAACACAGAGCTATTCTGCTCCTCTGCATGTGTGACTGCTCAAAAAGTGCAGACTGTCAGTTCATCAGGTAAAGCTTTTCAGGCTAAATGAATATAGCTAAATATATAAGATGTATTAGTCTTTGTGTTACAGTCGCTTACTTATTAACATCAGCATTTCTGTCTCTGTTTAGGTTCTGCAGTAGAATGCAACCACTGTAAGAAAGTTCTTGTGCCTCAGTATCACCTTGCTATGTCTGATGGTACCATCCGTAACTTCTGCTGCTTCACGTGTGTGATATCATTTCAGGTAGGCTTCCATTTTTTTGTATACTGCAAAACATTGCAATAGACATTTGCATATTACAATGGGTGCAAATGTTGCAAAAGAAAATATAACTAGTTGTTGATGCTATGGTATATTTGGGGAAGTGGTAGCTCAGTGGTTAAGGTGTTTGATTGCTAACTGTAAAACTCGCCCATTAGCAAAAGCAGCCCAAATTTGATCAACCAATCCAGTGTAATTTTTCTTTCAGTAATTAATAGACACGCCCCTTACTGGTCGCAGGTCAGTTTTGCCAGATTGGGCGGGTTCCTTTTGACTTCAGACCCCAAAAAAATCCATTGGGCTGGTTGATAAAATTTGGTCAGGTGTAAGTTCAGTTTAAACTCTGCTTTTTGCACTACACTCTTTAATCCAATCTGGCAACACTGATTTGTTTTGGGCTATGGGTGTGTTTTGGTGCATTCAAATGTCATCAATGTTTGGCGAAAATCGCTCAGTACACCTTTAAATGCAGAGTGCCATATATTTAAGAACGAGCTCTTCAGTCGTCTTTTAAAGACAGCAAATGACTCGGCTGTTCTAACATTCGATGGGAAGTTTCCACCATTTTTCTGCCAGAAAAGAGAAAAATCTTGGGGCAAATCTATAGTGCATTGTATCTTAGGGGAGGGTGAGACCAGCCTGTCTAAGAGAGCATTGTAAGTGCTCTAAAGGGTGCTTTAAGATGAAAAGGTGTCTTTGTTTTTTTTAACTTTGTAGACAAGCATCAGTTTTCTAAACTAGAAGCAGGTGGATGGAGCGCAGCCGTGGGGTGGTGTGTAAAAATTTGGGGTCAATTTTGCTTAGTTTAGTCAGTGTTTCTACATATTAAAAAAAAATTTCAAGCTGTGTTTATAGATACATATGCACAAAATTGCACAAAGTGCGACTTTTTTTTAATTAAAAAAGTATTTTAGTTGTTGTGTTTGCTAATCTAATGGTTCTTGTTTTTTTTTTGGTTTTAATTTTTTTTGTGTAGGATGCCTTTAACAAGACAAATACTCAGAGCAACCAGCTTAACGTTGCGCCTTGTCTTAGCACCACTCCGGTAAAGTCTGCCACCACAGTGCAGTCCAAAGCTGCAGAGTCCAGTTTGCTCAGCGTAACCCAAACCCCTTCGGTCACCAATTGCTCCTGTGCACAGTGCCAGCGTTCATTCTGCTCCAAGCCTGAGCTGCTGGAATTTAAGGTATTTCCTCATGTTCTCTACATGGAAACAGTGTATGAAAAACACACTAAAATCATTCTCATACACAGCACTGGATATTTATTTGTCAGGTATCTATGCCATTTTTAACGTCACAAGTTTCCTGATCTTAGGTCTATCATGTGTAACGTTACAGGGAAGGATGTACGTGTTCTGTGAAAAAAGTTGCGTCGATGAGTTCAGAAGAATCCATTACATCATAGCGCCATGTGTGTACTGCAAAATCGAAAAGATGGTGAAGGAGGTGAAGAGGATCAACAACGTAGACTGCTGTTTCTGTAGTGAAGGTGAGCTTCCTCTCTAGTCTGAGTCTTAGACCTTTATCGTGTAGCAAAAAAGTGTGAAATGTTCATGCTATGATGAGGATGCACTGAAGTTTGTTCTGTTCTGTTGCCTGGGATCTCTTACAATGGACTTAATGGCGGTTTAGTGACCAATCATTGCAAATAGGTAGGAATATGTGATAATGTAAAATTGCACTTGATAAATTGTCGCTATGATGCTCACTAAACATCTTTGGATGTTCTTGTTCTTTTTTTTGTTGAAATGTACAATGCTTATTTGTCGTTCAAATTTGTGTCTAAACGGTGTAATTTCCTCCCTTTCAATAGGGAGCAGAGCCGATAAAGAATACTGACAGTATCACTGTGTAATTATATATGCTAATATTACTACACCGTAATTACATTATGTAGGGAAAATACATAACGTACTGTATGTTTATATAATACCATGTGCAATATTATACACTGTGTAATATGTTTTCAGTTCTTTAGCTTGTTTTTGTACTTTTTGTATACTTCTACTACTGTTGGTGTACTTAAAGAGTAATTTATTTTTTATTTATATCTTGTAAACGGTCTCTGGAAAAAGAATTTCCTCCATTCCTCAATAATGTTTAATCGGAAAGTGTTTTTATTTATTTCTACTTTAAAATAAATTGATTGACTTATTATTTTATTCAAATAATTTAAAAACCATTATCCAAACTATTTTTTACAATACATTTTAATAATTAACATTTAGTGTATAGTATATTTATATAATTTTTAATTCAGAGCAGACTTGTGAACTGTAGAAATGCCTTTTGGAATCCCGGTTCCAGTGTCCTATTTGTAAATACTGTCTGCATTTGAATGCATTGAATGAAAGAATAAAGGTATATTGATGCTGAAGTTTAAATACCATAATAGGAATAAAGGAAAAGTATGAATTCTAGGTTACAGATATACTACACAGTGCAGCCGAAAAGTGAAATAAACCTGCATGATTGTTTAACAAATGTCTCATCTCCCCATGTTTAATAAAACACCTTCAATTAATCCGCAGGCTGCAAACTTCTTTACAAGCATGACCTTACCAAACGCTGGGGAAAGAAGCACTGTCGCAACTGCCTCTACTGCAGCAGCACTTCTCAGACCGTCATGACCAGCATCTTTTCTGGAAAACAAGAAGAGTTCTGTGGGAACGAATGCCTATCTCAGTACACACTGTTATTCTGTGAGGTAAAAACTCAATCCTTTTATCCTCTGTAACTTCCTGCTCAGCATTGAAGCAGACAGCTTGAACAACAAGATGGAAATACACCTAATTTAAAAAAAAAAATTCTGTACATTAGGATGAAGTCCTGGCTTGTGTTATTGTTGTTTCTGTATATTAGATTGATGGCTTTTATGCAAATGTAAAATATAACAAAATAAATATAATCATACAGGGCTCAAATATTGTGAAAGCGAATGGAAAGAATGTGTCTCTTTAACATACAGGTGGCCAAATGCAGCATGTGCAGACGTGCCAGGAAGATGACCGAGTCGGTTAAATGGCTGAATGAAATAAAGCACTTCTGTAATCTGAAGTGTCTGATGCACTTCTGTAGCCAGCAAGGATGCTCTACTATCCCGCCTGGAATTTCTGCCAAATCTGCTCCTTCACAGGGTAAGAACTATTCCCTCACTAAAACTAAACACTGTTCCAGCATAACAACACCCCTGTGCACAAAGCCCCAGAGTTTCATAGGCTGCTTTTACACTGCAGGTCTTGATGCCCACTTCTTTTTGTGATTTTGTGACTGTATCTGATTTTTTTTTTTGATCACCCGCTTACATCATTTTTCAAAACTGACCTTTGTGCAATATCTGCATTTCCACTATACTTGGCAAAACAACCCAAGGAAGATGTACTGACCAGAAAAGGAAGTAAAATCATCACTAAAGGCAATGGACGAAGACGAAATAATTATGCAGTATTTTGCTTACGCATTATATTTTAAAGGTTAGCAAAATCAATGATTTAGGTGGAGAGTCGCTGACAGAGAAAGAGAGCTCTGTCTGTCTCCGTGTGTGTGTGTGTCTGTGTGTGTGTCTGTGTGTGTGTCTCTGTGTGTGTCTGTGTGTCTGTGTGTGTGTGTCTGTGTGTGTGTCTGTCTGTCTGTTGTGTTGTTCTGTCGTCTGTGTGTTGTCTGTCTGTCTGTGTGTTGTCTGTCTGTGGTGTCTGTCTGTCTGTGTCTGTCTGTCTGTCTGTCTGTGTGTCTGTCTGTCTGTCTGTCTGTCTGTGTCTGTCTGTCTGTGTGTCTGTCTGTCTGTCTTCTGTCTGTGTGTCTGTCTGTCTGTCTGTGTGTCTGTGTCTGTCTGTCTGTCTGTGTTGTGTCTGTCTGTGTGTGTGTGTGTGTGTGTGTGTGTGTGTGTGTCTGTGTGTGTGTCTCTGTGTGTGTCTGTGTGTGTGTGTGTGTCTGTGTGTGTGTGTGTGTGTCTGTGTGTCTGTGTGGTGTGTCTGTGTGTTGTGTGTCTGTTGTCTGTGTGTCTGTCTGTCTGTGTGTGTGTGTCTGTGTGTCTGTGTCTGTGTCTGTCTGTGTGTGTGTTCTGTCTGTCTGTGTGTCTGTCTGTCTGTGTGTGTGTGTGTCTCTGTGTGTGTGTCTGTGTGTGTGTGTGTGTGTGTGTGTCTGTGTGTGTGTGTCTGTGTCTGTGTGTGTGTGTCTGTGTGTGTGTGTCTGTCTCTGTGTGTGTGTGTCTCTGTGTGTCTCTGTGTGTGTCTGTGTGTGTCTGTGTGTGTGTGTGTGTGTCTCTGTGTGTCTCTGTGTGTCCTCTGTGTGTCTGTGTGTGTCTGTGTGTGGTGCTCTGTGTGTGTGTCTGTGTGTGTCTGTGTGTGTCTGTGTGTGTCTGTGTGTGTGTGTGTGTGTGTGTTTCCAATCATCCACTACACAAATAAAAAATCTGCGGACTGTTAAAACTGCCTCTGATTTGGGTCTCAAACATTTGTTACAGTGAACTAAATTAATAAATATAAAAATCCAGCTATTAACTATCGCTGTTTGTGTCCATCTGCCTTGACGTCATGCGCCGTCGATACTTATTCAGTGACGTAAGACTCGCATTGACAGGTGAAAATCCTATCTGTCTGTTTACACAGCAGACGCTAATGCGCATATCTGATTGATATCCGATTTATTACCACATACAAATAAAAATTTCGGAATCCATGTGTTTTTTCCTCATTGATGGAAAAAATCAGAATTGGGTCACTTGATACCTGCAGTGTAAATGCAGCTTAAGACATTGTGAAAGACACAAAAACATGGTGTGTTGTGATTGAAGTGGATAACAAAGTCCTGACCTTAACATCACTGAACATTTTTAAACTGGAACACAGACTGCACCACTATAATTACAAAACAGACTAATACAGAGTCGTCAGCATGTGTGATTTGGTTTATATATTTTGGCAATTTACGACAAAGATAGAGGGAACATGAAGACATTTTTGACATTTGAGAGAGATTTCACATGTCTGTTTTCTCTGATACAGTTAAAAAATATAAAAGACATAAAAGCACACAGGATGTAATGATGTTGCATCATATGTAAGAGTAGCTTTATAAATTTGTTAAACTTTCGTTTTGGGAATAAATAAACAAATAAATAGTGCGGAGTTTAAAATCACCAAAAACATTTTTTGACTTTTATAATGATCCAACCAGATTCTATTATTAATGTTTTCACATATTCTGCATCATATGATCTTTTTGTACAGTGCCAATCACTATTGCGCCTGTGGCGCATTCCTCAACCACCACTACAACTACCACCACCAACGTAAAACCCTTGGCGCCAAAAGAGGCCACGCCTGTTATCGCCAATGTTATTTCACTATCCAGTGCTACCAATGGACAGCCTAGTGTTCTGGGAAGTGCAGCATTGCAAGGTATATTGTTTTGCCCATTTTTCAGGCATTATGAAGATAAATTCTGAGTTTAATCAATTTATAACTACTTATTATGTAAAAAATTGTAAAAAGAAAATGTAAATCTATGGCAAACCAAAGACCTGGAAGATCTAGGTTTACTGTTCCCTAAGCCAGACCCTTAACCCTTTCTGCTCCAGTGGTGCTGTATCATAGCTGGCCCTGTGCTCTGACCCCAACTTTCTAAGATTGGATTTGTGAAGAAGCAAATTTTACAGCGCTGTAGAATAAGACATTGACTGTTTGTTTACATTTTAGGTGCTGTGCCTACAGTCGTAAAGCTGTTAGGACATGTAAGTATGAACACTGGCAGGCTCAGAATAAAAACGGCAGATAATTATTTTAAATTTATATTTCACAATAATAATTCCATCTTTTAGCCTTTATTTAACAACAAAATTGTATTGGAAATGCCACTGTTGCAGTACTGTCCCGTTGTCTAGTAAAAAATATTTCAGGTTGATTTACTTCAGAGAGATTTATATATTCTATTGAATTGTAGTCTATAAATAGCTGTACCTTAAAAAAGAGATGGTCAGAGAAGTATGGCATAACTGGGTCTAGCTGACAAGAAAAGGTTAGCTCACATCTTACAACTGCGTTAAACAGTCAAGCTGTATATTGCGATATATATATTTCAATATAATAATTACCAGATGACTTGAATAGCTCTAGCTAGAAAAAAAAATCATTATTTTGGAATGACAGTGCATCTGTGTTAAATATAATACATACATCATAATCATAGATAAATACAATAAAACAAATAAAATAAATAGTGCTTCATATTCTTTCTGGATACAAATACAGAAATTATACAATCAAATATCACATTAAATAGACTTCACGGTATAAATTAAGTACAATTAATCTTTGTTAAAGCTACAAAAGTGATTGTTTCTTGTGCCCGAATGCTTTAAACTTGTTTGAAATGTTCACATTAGTAAGAGACCATAAAACAAATGACAAACTTTTACTTGGTTATTAAACCGGTGAGCAAAAGTTATTCAGATAGAAATCAGATTCCGATTATGTACTTTGGATTTAATGAGGATTCTAATGGAGTGAAATAATTGTCTGTTTTTAATAACCTATGAAAAAAACTCTTGTTATTTGTAGGCCAGCACGCAGACAGATAATGTGAAGACACCCTCCGCTCCCCTAAGAATCCTGAAGAACAAAGCTTTGCTGTGCAAACCAATGAACCAGAACAAGGGCACCTCCTGCAAACCAAACACATCTGATATAAACACACAGACAGGTACTGAGCAGATCACAATAAAAATCTCAGACACGCCTGTTAAAGATGTTTAGTGTTCTTGTACGTTTCAGGACAAATCTACATAATATTGTCCAAAGTTGTGAGTTGTAGCTTTACATTATTCCTTTACTAAAACTAAACACAGTTCCAGTATGACAATGCACCTGTGCACGAAGACCCATAAACATGTGTGTTTTGATTGGAGAAAAAAAACCTGGGTATTTTGCACAAAAGCCCTGATCTTCACACCACCGAACACCTTTAGGATGAACTGGAACACTGAGAGCACCACAGACCTCCTTACCTGATGTTAGTGTCTGATCTCACTAATACTATTGTGGCTGAATGAACACTTATCTCACATTCAGGCTCCAAACTCTATTGAAAAGTCTTACTTAAAGAATGGAGCTTAATCTAACAGCAAAATGAGGAGTAAATCTGAAATAAGATGTTTAAAATCATATGTTTTGGATGGTTAAGTGTCCTTGACAAACCTTTGACACTATGGCGTGTATAAATCATTGCTTGTCCCTAGGAGTCCCTTTGGATAACACTGACTTACTTATAATGCTTATTAATTAGCTACTTGTCACGTTCACAAATTTGTCCACAGATGAAACTTCACCTAAAGTGATAGTGTTACCTTTACCAGTGCCGGTGTTTGTTCCTGTTCCTATGCACCTCTACACGCAGCTTACACCACACCCTGTTGGACTTCCTGTTCCGGTGAGCTGCTTCCTGTTCTGTATCGATTACCGCTTTATCACTTCTAGACAAAATGATTTCTATTCAACATACTGGTAACCCACAATATATCTAAGGTCTTGCATACGTTTTCACCTCCCCTTCTAATTTTTGTTAGTGTTTTGTTGCAACTGGAACTGGAAATAGAAACGTTTGGGAAGATATCTACTCAATAGTCCAAATCTTTTATAGCAAAAGGTTAAAAATCTATATTTACAAAATTATTTAAAAATAATAAAGTCAGGTTAGACTGTCAGGAATTTTATTTATTTTTTTTTCTAAAAATGTCTGCTGACATGTACAGCTCCATTTTACCCTACAGTACTGATTACTTTGTTCATTTTAGGTTCCAGTGCCCATGTTTCTGCCCACTACTCTAGACAGCGCTGAGCGAATAGTAGAAACCATTCAAAAGATCAAGGAGAAAATTCCAGACAACCCGCTGGAGGCCGACCTGATCATGATGGCAGAAATGGTGGCGGAGGACAACGAGAAGGACAAAGCTGTCTCCCAAGGAGGTAAGAGTATGACATCACTGTATATGGTCTATATTTGCGGTTTGCTTGCACAAATAAGGTTATTACAAATTAAATGTATAAGCTGTAATATAATTAAATGGCTTGCTAGCTTTTCTCTTTAATTAAAGCATGGTGTTGTGGGGGTTTTTTTTGTTTTTTTTTAAACTTAGACCAGGATGAAAATTTTATCGAAGATTTCGATTTGGAAGCCCTCTCCAGCCAGCTGAGTTGGGAGGACGACAGTATCACCAGCACTTCCCAATGGGGACATGCTTCAGACTCCGAAAAAGAAAAACAATCTCCCAGCACACCCCCACCACAAGAGCCACAAATGGACCTGGAAGCAGATTTTCCAGTTGGTAAGTACTGTAAAGGGCATCAGGGACAGTTCTGTTTTATATAATATGATTGCTTATCTGTTATTAGTTGATCTTTGTATTCAGCAGAGACCTTTGAGCATTTGGAAAACCACACACAAGAAGACAAGACTGTAACCAAAACCAGAGCGAAAACACGCAAGAGGAACCGTGATCGTTTCTCTCAGAAAAAACGAGTATGTCGGCTCATGTTTTTTCCATAGCAATCAACATCATCCCATAGTCATCCATATCTCACAGATTATGATTAAATCCTTGTATTTGTTGAGATATTAATTCCATTATGAGATCTGAGTATGACGTGTGTAAATGCAGGCTCGTAAACGCACAGAAGCTCCTCAGGCATCTGCAGCATCTGCCTCTGATGTTCATCACCCAACTAGAGTGCACCTTGAATATGGTGTTCAGGCGTGGAAGAGCTGGGTACGCTGGAGGGAAGCACAGTCTAACGTCGAACTGCCCAAACTTGGCTGTGAGTCAGTGCTGATTTGTTGCTACTAAATTACTCTCACTTACTAACTCAAGTACAGTGGTGCCTTGAATTATGAGCGTCCAATCTAACTAGTTTTTAGAAATTCGGGTTACGGGCCTGCTTCAGACACCCAACCACTAGTTAGCCCAGCGAATGCCACCGTGAACACTGTAACATCTGGCCAGCATCCCGTGTCCCACTCAATAGCTAGTCAGACATGCGCATTTGTGTTAGAATTCATGATGGATTCCATGATGGTGAGTTCCCAGGTCCTGCTGCAGCAAAGTATTTCCAAACAAGGGCACCTCCACCTCCATGTTTCACAGTTGTTATAAGGTTTTTTTTCCTGGAATGCTAAATTCGATTTATGGCAAACATGTCCTTTGTGGCAGTGTCCAAATAATTTCGTTTTAGACTCATCTGTCCAAAAACCATTATTCCAGAAGTCCTGGTAATAATCCTCCTTGCACACCTCTCATAAAAGTTAAACTTGTGCACTTCCACATCAACAGTAGCAAGGGCCTGCTGTGGACCCTGTGATGATACCTCAGGGTTTTTGGTGACCTCTTTTTAGCATATTGTGGTCTGCTCTTAGGGTAAACTTGATTGGACAGCCAGACCTGAGCATATTGTCAGTTGTTTTAAAGGTCCTCTGTGGACTGTGGAATGGCTGATTTTAAAATCTTTTGAGATCTTTTTAAATCCCTTTCCAGACTTATAAGCTGCTGCAATCCTCTTTCTGAAGGCCTCAGACAGCTCTTTCAGTCTCATCATGGTGTTCACTATTACTTCAACAGTCAAGAGCACACCAAACTAAATGTCTTTTAAAAAGCTGAGTAACATTAATGTGTAACACTTATGTGTACCTGATGTGATACACCTGTGTGTGATTTTTTTTTGCCATTTCTAAGTGGGAATAAATGTTGGGATGTCCTTATTTATTCCTCACCAGAAATTGTTTTTTTTTTTTTAAATTAGATTTTACAAAAAAGCTTTTGTTCATTTTTAATTGTTTAGTTATATTACTTGAATATCTCAATATTGCTTTAACTTGATATTAAATATTTCTTATGTTTCACATGACTGTATATAATACCTGACTTTTGTCTGATTTACTCAATCAGCACGGGCCATTTCCATAAAGGAGGACCTGTTACAGTGCAGCACGACCGAGCTCAGTTATGGTCTCAGCAAGTTTGTCACCGAAGTTCGCCGCCCTAATGGAGAGAATTACAAATCCGACAGTATCTATTACCTTTGCTTAGGCATTCAGCAAGTAAGGAACTGTATTAAAAAAAAAAAAAAAAAGCTTTATTTGAAATGTAAATTGAAATGTTGTGTTAGGGTGAATTTTTTTTCCCCCTTTTTTGTAGCACCTTTTTGAAAATAGCAGAATGGAGAACATTTTCACCGACTGTTTCTACAATAAATTCAGTCAAGCTGTGTCCAGTTTATTAAAAGACTGGAAACCCACTATACTTCCCAGTGGTAAGTAACTTTTTGGGATAAATATTAATTTAATGCTGAAATTTGTTTTAAAATTCCATCTACTACTATTTTTTTTTTACATATAAAATGGTGTTTTTATCGTGCGTGCGTGTGTGTGTGTGTGCAGGGTATGTGCACTCTCGAGTGGAAGAAGAGCATCTGTGGGAGTGTAAGCAGTTAGGCGCTTTCTCCCCAAGCGTGCTCCTCAACACACTGCTTTACTTCTGCACCAAGTTCCTTAACTTTAAGACCATAGCACAGCACCGGCGCCTTTCCTTCGCCCAAGTCATGCGCTGCACGCGTTCTCAATGCGACGGAAACAAAACGTCCTGCCTCCGCTTCTACCCTCCCGTGCACAAAGATGACAAAAATACATGTTAGTGTTTGCCTCAAGCACCGGTAACATTCCAGTTACAGCTGTAACGCTTTCAATTAAAGTAACATCTTTTGAATTTGAATTGTTACAGCAGGTGAAGATACAGATGGTGTCCCTGCCAAAAGGAAAAAAGAAGAGGAGGATGAAGTGGTGCTGGAGATGGAAGAGAACACTGAAAACCCTCTCCGTTGTCCTGTTCGTCTCTACGAGTTCTATCTCTCCAAATGGTATACCAATGATTTCAGGCTGTCTTTGTGAATCACAAGTCTTTTTGTAGTGAAGCTTTAGGGGTAAAGATCATTGCACACTTTTGGCATATTAACCTGGAAAACCTTTAGACGATAATTATGCAAACAATAAATACAATCTCTTTTTGTGTCAATTGCGTTTACACACTGCCTCCAAAGCTGGTTAGATTTTTTTGAGCTTTGCATTTTTTGCATCTGTAGCAAGCAATTTACATTTTGGCAGATGCCCTTATCCAGAGTGACTTGCATTATTCTCTGATTTACAACCGAGCAAATGGGGGTTAGGGCCTTGCTCAGGGGCCAAGCGGTGGTAGCTTAGTGGTGCTGGGAATCGTACCCCGGATTTCAAATAAGTAGTCAAACACCTTAATTACTGCATCACCACCTCACCTTTGAGGTGTTTTGCCAATTCAGAGCCACCATACAAACAAAAGGCAAAATCCAGAATAGCGAACAATTTCTGTAGCATATTGTATGATGGTTTTAGTGCTCTTTCGCAGTTTGGTGTGTGTGTCCATACCTTAGACATTCTGCTCTGATCAACTGGTTTACAGAAATAAGTGGTCTTCTTGTTCTTGTTCTTGTTTTTTTTCTTTCTTGTTTTTTTCCCTTTCCTTTCCTTTCCTTTCCTTTCCTTTCCTTTCCTTTCTTTCCTTTCCTTTCCTTTCCTTTCCTTTCCTTTCCTGTCTGCCTGCTTCAAGATTCCAATTTGTATTGTTTTTGCAAATTTTTATGATAAACTGCTTCTTACTAGGCCGAGTGTTTTGTGGCTCAGGGCTCAAAGAATTCTGATTGGTCTGATTGGTCAGAAGGTTCAGTAACAGTAGCTATGACGATGTCATCGGTAATTCAGATCACAGGATTATATTATAGATCACATTAATAATCTAGTATTTTCAGCCTCTGATTTAGAAAATTTGAAACACTTTATGTATTTAATCACTGAATTCTGTCTGCATTTCTATATATTACATTCCAGTCTTACACAAGTCTTTTTACCCTTCCAGCTCAGGTGAAGTAAAGCAACGCACGTCTATGTTCTACTTGCGTCCTGAGCGCTCCTGTGTCCCAAACAGCCCCTTGTGGTTCTCCCACACGCCACTGGATGACCATGAGCTGGAGAGCATGCTCAGTCGCATCCTCACCGTTCGAGAGATCCACCTGGAGAGGGAAAAGCCTCTGAGCGTGTCCGATCCAGAGAACCAGCCTGATGTAGATTAACACATCAGCGATATTGTGTCTGTAGCCAATAAGGAGGAAAAAAAAAACTTCTGATTGCTTGGTTTTCTTCAACAGACCTGATTAGTGCTGAGCTGAGCTGAGCCGAGGGCTCGTAATAACGTAGGAGACATTGTTCTGGATTATTCATAGCCGTGCTCAGTATGGAGAACAGGGCTGAAATCCAAGTCTACAAGTGCACAATTATCACGTTTAATAGTGTCAATCATTCTGCTGTGCTTGTTGATCAGTTTCCCCATTTTATCGTTCTGATCGATAATAAACCGAATAAAAGATCTCACTATCCAAAATCACACCATCTGAGACATTTGAGAAGACACTTAGCTTCTCAGTAAATTAGAGCATGATATCTAAGAGAATTATTCTCTACCCGTTCACCTATTTGGTATTCGGCAACACTAATATAGTTTGTTTTAAAGTTTGACCCATTTTATATTTTTTAGGTTTCGGAATCAACATTTGGTTTCATTTTATGGAATCAGAAATTTTTTAAGAGGCTGAAATCTTTGGCCTGCAAATCTTTTTTTAATTGAAATAATGTATTTGCTAAAAACTAACGTAATTTTGGAAGAATAAATATACAAAATTATGAAAAAAAATTCTTTTCCGTTCTACAGGGAACATTATTTCGTTATTTAGCTGGACTTTAGTTATGCATCATCAGTTGTTGTCTATTATAGATAGATAGATAGATGGTTAGATACGTTGTTCACCCCAGGTGGGAATTCGCATCATTATGTACAGTGTTTCTACACATTGTTAACTGTCTGCTATCTGTTAACTGCTCCATACATAGATATTCTTTTATTCATTTGAGTTTATTTTAGTGCATTAAGGTGTAAGTAGTGACTTAACCCTACTGAAGGGTGTAAAGTTAGTTTGGAACAAGTGTATCGCTCACTTGACCTGAGGACTGAACACCACAACTGATATGTCAGGATTTTTTTTCTGATCATGACATAAAAGACAAAACACTTTCTACACAAATAGATTAAAAGAATTAAAAATCACCAAAGACTACATGTTTACTTGTCCAGATTCTCGAAATAATGTTTCTCAAAATATGGGGTGTACCACAAACTGAGACAATTATATATTTTGCTTGTTTATTAAATGCAAAAAGAAATATTGTGTCTTGCTATTTCTATCAACATCTGTTCATTGTGTAATCCATGTTTGGATTTGGTTACGTGCATCCTAATATTAACCTCAGGTGTAAAACTATATTAAAATAATTGATGATAGTCCAGGGACAACATTAAAATTCTTTAATGTTGTCCCTGGACTATCATCAATTATTTTTGATTTTAGACTATTGATTTTAATGATCCAAAGTTAGCCATAATTAAACTAGGCAGTTAATCAGAAACAATCGCTAAAGCACAATTGAATGTAAAATTCTCTGAAAGTGCAATAGAACAACATTCTTAATATAAAATAGAACGATTTTTTTATTAAGCCATATTTTTTATAACTATAAAATTGGAGGGAAATCTATGAATTAACTTTTTATTCATGAATACAAACATTTTACATTTTACTGCACACACAAACACAATTATTTCTGGCCATGAAGGAGAGGGAAATATTTACACACTAACTAAACTGCACATACATGTTGTATGCAATTGCTCAGCACATCATGTACTGTATTACATACGTCATTTAAGTATTTCATGTATTTGTTCTATTTAATGAATACATTTATAATATTACATTTTAATATACAAGAAGGAAAACATTCATAAATAGGGTTTGGTCGACACACTGATGACATCAGACGGTTGTGATTGGTTGATTAAAATGTGGATCCAGGATTAGCAAGAGATTTTAATCCAGGGTCACATTCTACCTGGCAAAATCACCTCTACTGGTTGGGATTTTACCAGATTTTTATAAGACATGTCCCTTTTTGTCCCTTTATACTGTATACGTAATATACAAGATCCCTGAAATGTTTTAGTTTTTGAGGCAACAGCACAACTTGGGGTGATGCACATAAATAAATAAACAAATAAATAAATAAAAATTGATTCCAAATATTTCGGTAAAGATATATTTAAATAATATTTAAAATGTTGTTAGCCGATTAAGTTAGCCACTTTACATTTTCTCTTACAGTGTCTCTTAAATATTAGGGACAAAATAAGGGACTTTTATTTTGGAAATTGATTTACAAAAAAAAAAAAAAAAAAAAATCAAAAATCCTTTAGTTTACAGTTTCTGCGTTCACACATCCTTTTGGGAGCATGACACAGACCGGACTCTCTGTTACACCTGTGATTATTTTGTTTGTTTAAAAAAATAACAATGTGTTTAATTTTTAATGAAGTGCAGAGTTTTTGTTAGCTAACACAGACGTTAGCTAGACGTTTTGACATGGAGACAGACACCGCTGAGGAGCTTTTAGTCAAACAACATCGCAAAGAAAAAAAAGAGCTGCAAGGTGGGACACTTTTTAATTTTTTTCTTATTTTTATATTATCGTACATATGTTATATCTAAACATACGTTGGTTAACAATTCCTTCTAAATAATTGGGCAGCCGAACGGCTTGCTAGTAGCTCATGTAAGAGCTCGTGAATCTCAAATAGCTCCAGTGTCACTAAGTAGTGCACTAACTAGGTTACAAAAGGCAGTATTGTATACCCTAACAAGTGCAGTAGGGTAGGCAGCACGGAACTAAATGGTTTTTATTTATCTGTAGCGAAAATCCAGAGTATGAAAAATGCTGTAGCTAAAAATGATAAGAGAAGAAGAAAGCAGCTGAGTGACGACATCATTAAACTGGAAGCTGAACTGAATCAAAGACATGAGAATGAGATGAGACAGCTGCAGACATCCAGTGCTGAAGAGCAGGTGGGGTAACATTACACACAGCTCTGTGCTGGAGATGGACTTGGAGTGTTAAGTGTGTGTGTGTGTGTGTGTGTGTGTGTGTGTGTGGGGACTGTTGGATTCTTAGGTGAAGGTTGATGAGGTTACTGAGGCTGTTGATGGCATGAATGTGTCCAGTGGAGAACAAGATGATATCAAACACACCAGAATATCCAAAGCCCAAAAGAGACGGGTGAGTCTGTCTGTCTGTCTGTCTGTCTGTCTCGTTTTCTGTCTCTGACTCACTATCTTTCTGCCTGTACCTGGGTTTCTCCCTTTCTCTCTCTGTCGCTCTCTCTCTCTCTCTCTCTCTCTTTCTGTCACTTTCTCTCTCTCTCTCTCTCTCTGTTGCGCTCTCGCGCTCCCTCTTTCGCTCTCCCTCTTTCGTTCTCGCTCTCTCTCTTTCGTTCTCGCTCTTTCTCTTTCGCTCTCGCTCTCTCGCTCTTTCTCTTTCACTCTCCATCGCTCTTGATCTCTGTCACTCTTGCTTTCCTTCCTTCTATCTCTCGTGAACACTTCCTTTTTCTTTCTCTGGCTCTCTCTTGCTCATGCCCTTTCTCTGTTTTCTCCTCTCTCTGCTCTCTTTCTTTTTGTCTGTTAGCTGTTGCCAGAGGAACAATAATGTATTACATTTTAATTTCATCCTTATTGCAAGCAGTTGTCGTTTTCAATTTTGAGCTCTATGAAAGAATACTAGGTTGGGCCTCATACCACATCCATTCTGCATTAAACATACTATTATATTACTACTAGTACTGTTATTACTAATAAAACAGATCTCTGGGGCCTCCAAAGAATTTGTAGAACCCCTCACCCACCCCTTTTACAATAATTGCCATTATTATTATGTGATAAAAGTCTGAGTTTATATAGTTTCTGATTCATCACTTTAGTTCTATTTCTGCTGTAAGTGTTTTGTGGAACTTTTTCTAGGACAAAAAAGCAGCTCAGGAGAAAGAGCGAGAGAACCGCATCGCTGAAGCTGAAGTAGAGAATCTGTCAGGATCTAGACATCAGGAAGGATTAAAACTAAGACAAAAACTGGCTGAGAAACAGCTGCAGATCAAGGAGATCTTATCTGATGGCCACTGCATGTATCGCGCAGTAGAGGATCAGTTAACATGGCGCGGATGTTCTTTCGGGATCCAAGAGCTTCGAGTTCAAACGGCTCAGCACATGAAGAGCCATGAGGACGATTTCCTGCCATTCCTTACAAACCCCAACACCGGGGACATGTACACTGCAGGTGAGAGGCGGAACCCAGTTGATCAAGTGTTCTTTTACTCAGACACCTGTTATTTAAAGATGTCTCATCCTTCTGTGCCCAGATGAGTTTGAGAAGTACTGCAATGATGTAGCAGAAACAGCAGCTTGGGGAGGACAGTTAGAGGTGAGAATTCTGATAAAATTCCCTAAAAAAAGCTTTTATTGTAAAAATCGCTTAACTGTTTATTGGCTGTGGTTAGTTTATCTGCTGTAAATAACAAATCATAAACATTTAATTATCAATTGTCGGGTACTGCTTTCACTTTTGGTTCAGGTTTCACTAATTAACAATTAGGGCTGCACAATATATCGAAATATCACGAAATGCATATCGCATTTAAATAATACTTTAAATAATAATGTATGATCAAAGTTTTAGTTCAATGCAAGCCAGTAAAACAATTAACAAGACAATTAACTAGCTGTAAAGCCTTCTTAGTGAGGTAATCATTATAAGTCCGAGGCACCTGCAGCTGCTGCCAATGATTTAGTACCAAAACAAAGAAGCAACTCAAAAATATGGCAGAATTTGGGTTTTAAAAGACACGCAGACTGAAATTTTATGTAAAACTTAAATCTGGAGTGACGACGCAAAGTGGAAACACTACAAATCTTTAGTCACCTTAAAACCTTGCTAATACATCGCTAACGGGGCTGCACGATAACATCGCTAACGGGGCTGCACGGTACTGAAGATAAATGCGATATGCAATAGCATGATAAATAGTTTGAAATGTGATGCAATATTTAAAAAAATGATGTAATAGCATCGAATATCAAATTATTTAGCATGCTATCATATTTATCTTCAATATCGTGCAGCCTCATAAGCAAATTAACAGACAATCAACAGCAATAAATGATAGAACAAAAAAACAATCGTAATAAATGTAAATAAATAAATACAAATTAAATGAACAGATGTGTTACAGAAAGATATGTAGTGTTAAATTAATTTATACAGCCTGCAAATATAAAGTTAAAAGATTATAAGAAATTATTGGGGGGGGGGTAGTTCTTATAAAAACATGTGGTTAAGATTAAACTTGATGTCTTGAGTCTTTATATTCGGTTAATTGTGTTTTTTCCTGTTGTCATTAATTTATAATAACAAGTCAAGATAGTGTGCCAAAATAACAAGAAATAACAGGATAATGAGATAGCAATAACATGTGCTAGATGTTCTAGATGTCTAGAAATAATAACTTTTCAATATTTACACCCATTTTCTTTCTAGCTATCGTTTAACTGTAGTTACTTTTATTTTAATTTTGCTGGATGCTTTTCCTTTGTTTAATCACTTTTCCCCCCGTTAAAGTTAAGAGCCCTTACGCACGTCCTCCAGTTCCCGATTGAGGTCATTCAAGCGGATTCTCCTACAATTATTATTGGAGAAGAGTATAACAAGCCTCCCATCACTCTTGTGTAAATATCACAAATTACGACAGTTTCCTTTTTTTGTCTATATTTCTGTGTTAAGTGACACTGTGGTGAAATTTCTGTGCTTTAAATGATTCAGTTACATGAGGCATGCATACGGACTGGGCGAGCACTACAACTCTGTGGAACCACTGAAAGATGCAGCGGCTGAGGAGCAAAACTGAAGACGTTAGTCCTGGAGCCTGGAGTACAAACTGTGTGGAAACAAATACACACAAAAAAAGTTTGGCATTAAGAGGTTTACAGTAGAACCAAATGATAATTGCTGTTTTAGATGTTATCTCATTGCATTATGAGATGTATTTCTAGGTTATAATAATCATAATCATGCAAGATTTGAGAAAATGGGCTAGAATTTTTTTTAAATTATATTAAATGCTACATTTCCTGCTTTTCGAGTCTTGCCTTTCTTTTTAGATATTATTTAATAAATAATATTTTCTCTTTGTGATTTGATGTTGGGCTGACAGATATTTAGTAAAAAAAAATAGGTGTGGATAAAATCAGATAACCTAAATAACATCTGGTCATTCTGGCAGATTTTGTAAGGTGTTTGATATTTTTAATAAAAACATGTATTATTTGATTATTTATTATAAAAAAATTTATAATATTTAAAATATTTATAAAAATACAGTTTTCCTATTATTCAAAATTATGTAGTTATTTCCAATTTGAAAATGATGCATTGTCTAATGTATTTTCTAAATTCTATTAATATTATTCAAGACTTAACAACCCTTTTGGCTGAAGGGGGTAATTCTGTTTACCCTAAACATGCAGAACATCTTTCTTTCCCAGGATTTTTTACTGATTATCCCTATCCAGGGTAAATGGTGGCATAGAAACCAGGATAGACAGATCTAAGAATAAATTACTAATAACTCATTAAGAACAAATATCGTTATGTCAAAAAAATATCTTAATTAACTACTGTCTCTGGTTATACTGTTATATTGTTATTTCAGTTTTAGTTATGCCTACCATATAACAATAAGGGTAATTAGTAGAATAATATGTTGACAACATAAAATGATATATTATTATATAATAGCACTAGAACTAATAAAAACGAGAAAATAACGAATTAAGCCAAATAAACGAATTTACCCTTAAAGGTTAATTCAATACAGTACTTTAAACACTAGAGGGCAGTGTTGTGTAATTGTTTTTAAGAGTCCAGGTTTCTATAGGAACGTAAATAAATTGCTACAGATTTTAAAGCTTGTTTCGGGCAAATGGCTAATGATTTGATCTTTCGAGCACTAAAATCTAATTCTAAATCTTTAAATTTAATCTCGAGAAATCTAACCGAGCTTTCCAAAGATGTTGACAAACTACTTCATGTTGTAATTTTCCGTCTAAACAATAACCGTCTCACGGCTCTGCCTGTCGGACTGCAGTGTATGCAGCAGGTGGGCAACTAAACAGTGTCTAAATTAACCACCCGAAATGTTATTTATGTTATTAAATGTTTACTGCTTTAGTTAACAGAACTTAATCTGGGCAATAATTCTTTTGAGGAAATGCCACCGGTTCTGAAGAATCTTTACAGCTTAAAAAAGCTGCATTTGTTCAGGAATAAGATTTCCACACTGCCTGCAGAGGTTCTGGGTGAGTTTATAATAAAGTCAATATAAAACAAGAAAGTAAATATGTATAAAATATGCTTAAAAATGCATACTTTACACTATATAGTATGTGAAACAAGTAGTATGCAAAAACAAGTGGGGCAAATAGTACCCAAATGATCTACAATTTCCACCCATGAGCCTAGTAGTACTGCTACCAATAATAAAACAGATCTTTGGGGGCCCCCAACGTGCAGGGCCATTAGAATCGTTTGACCTTTTCCACCTGAAAGGCTAAGACTTGGTTCCACCCATTCTCCCTTTAATGCGGTGAAGTTGCCCTGTTCTATCAGCAGCAAAATGTTTCCACCTCCATGTTTGACAGTGTGGATGGTGATCATAAGCATCATTCCTCCTCCTCCAAACACGACGAGTTGAGTTGATGCCAAAGACCTTGATTTTGGTCTTATCTGACCACAACACTTTCACCCAGTTCCCCTCTGAATCATTCAGATGTTTAATGGAAAACTTCAGACGGGTTTGTACGTGTGGGACATTGCAGGCGTTTTCAGCCTTGAAAAGATCCTCCCGCATAGTTCTGGGCTGATTCCTTACCATTCTCATGATCTCTAAAACTTAAGGTGAGATCTTACATGGAGCCCCAGACTGATGGAGATCGACAGTTATTTTGTGTTTCTTCCATTTGCGAATTATCGCACTGTGGTCACTTTCTCAACAAGCTGCTTGGTGATAGTCTTGTAGCCCATTCCAGCCTTGTGTAGGTCTGTAATCTTATCCCTGACATCCTTTTCCTGGACATTCCGAGTAAGAATTCTTATTTTTACAAGATATTTCAGAAACGATGGCTGAAAACAATCATACGGTTTAATAGTGAAAGCAGAGGCAGCTGAATATAACATTTTCTTTAAGAAATAGAAATCATGGTCTTATTCTATGCTTAAGAAAGTTACAGGCAGATTCGATGATCCAGAGCTGACTAGGAAGAGCTGTTTTAAAAACTAACAAATAAAAAAAGAAACTACATGTTCATCTATGTCTGTCCACAAAACATCTATAACTGCATGTGTTATTCTATGTTATATCAATATGGAGGCGCCAATATTATTATATAACACTTATAATGTTCTACATCAGGTTAGTCTTAAAAGCAAACTTGTTGGATAAATGTGAATGAATCACATTAATGTTATATAATTGCATTGCAAACCTGGTTTCTTTTTGTTTTTCAGAGGGTTTGTCCCATCTTGTCGTCCTCAACCTAAACCACAACAATATCAAAATCATTCCTTCAGCTATAAAGAGGTCAGCCTTCGCAGTGGATGATGAGATGCAAAACATAATGTGAATGAGGTTTCTTATCCGGACAGTGCTTACAAACGCTTTTATCTACAGCCTCTCGAATTTGGAAAGGTTTAGCATTGCAAACAATCAGCTAGAAGAGATTCCGGCTGAGTTAGGGCTCATCAGCAAGATGGTGGAAATGGATTTATCCAGGAACAAACTGAGGGCAATTCCGCAGGAGATGTATCATTTAAAATATCTGAGGAAACTGAACTTGGCTAGAAACAGTCTCGAGGAGTTCCCAGAGGTGAGTTCAGGAAACATATTAGAATCTTCTACGTATGTGTGATTCAGTAGTCCTGGAATAAATCAGAACCCTTTTAACTTTTTTCAAAGGGAATACATGGATGGCAAAATCTAAGGAGGTTAGATGTTGCTGGTAACCTCCTGGTGATGTTTCCAGTTGATGTAAGTTTCTTTTTCAAACCTTGAGATTTTGTTTATACAGTTATGGCATACGCCCTTACCCAGAGTTACTTTCATTTTCTCTTATTATATAAAAGATATACCACGTCCCTATATATCAGATAGCATACGCAGCATTTATATTATTAATGATATTACATTATTAGGTTTTCAGATGCACAGTAAGTTCAGTTAAATCTTAAGTTTCATTCTCAATTCGGATTAATCTGAAAGTTTACAGGAAATATACTTGATAAATGTTGTTGACGTATAATATCTTTATTTAGCCTCAGTTTCATATTCCTCAGTTTCGCTTTCTTGAGCTGGAGGAATTCTACTTTGAGAGAAACAATCTGGTTCGATTTGAGCTGGTCACATCTGCTAAAGAGGAAGAAGTTCTTTCATTAAAGGTTAGCTACTGTAAATTCACATCTATGGTACTCGACATGGCATTATATGCTGTATTTAGTTCAGTTTAGTTTGTTTAACAAGTTGTTTTAATTAGGTTTCCTTTAATCCGCACCTGCTCAAAAGAACTCAAAAACTTGCAAATGTGTTCTGTGATGTAGTAAAATATTATTAAGAATCCAGCACAAATATGTATATATATCACTAGATATGTATATATATGTATATATATGTCACTAGATTTAGGGGAAACATGCAATGGGGACTCCTAATATATATATATATGTATTGGGTTAGGGTTTCATATGTTATAAATAACAGCAATATTTCATAAGAGGATTTTTTCCTGAACATTCAGAATATGAATTATTAACCTTTTTTTTTAATTTTTATCTATATTATTATCATCACTTAATATATATGTTTAACCATTACTAGATATTTAAAAAATGATGCCTAAAAAAACAACCGTAAATACTGAAGGCAGAGGCAGCTGAATCTAACATTTTCTTATATAAACAAAAAGCATGGTCTTAATCTATGTTTAACAAAGAAGAAAGTTGCAGGCAAATTCGATTATCCATAGCTGACTAGAAGAGCTGTAAAATTAAAGCTAGGAGACTTTGTAACCAGGACAAAGCTCTGAAAAACAAAGAAGCATGAGATATATGAGACATAATAAAATTACTAAGAAGCGACAGGTGTTAATAATTATGATTTAGGAGGAGGAAAATAGAAATCAAAGAGATGATAACATTGTTTTCCACACAGGAACTTGCTGCCAGATTTGTCCTGAAAGAACATTTAAATAAGTCACCCGCTGTGTCCAAATCTTTCGGACTCCTTCCGGATATAAAGGCAATGCTCTCTCAGTTTGGAAGGTGTGCCGTGTGCTTCGATCCCTTTCTGAGCACCTGGGTGGAGTGTGTGCAGTTCATCAATCTGTGCAAGGTGGATATACCAAGTTACAGTCCAGAGTCACAAATTAGAATTTTTTTTTTTATTTTACAGATCGGAAAGCGTTTATGATTTTATTAGGTAATATGAGCGAGGTAATATGGGCGAGGAATATTTCACGTTTCAAATTCCCAGCATTCTCAGCACTTTCCACAGCTTTGAACAATGTCAATATAGTGATTTACCTCTATGCAAAGGTGTTTAGTAACACAATATACTTAAATTTAACAAAATGTCCTTTTAAAAGTAAATTTAAAACTGGCCTTACTTTTATTCTAATTCATTTTTTATCTCAGAAATGAACTTTTTCTTACGCTATGTTGTGGCGTTCCGTCTGTTATTATTAAAAGTACTATCAAATAGTTTTAGAAATTAGTTTTCATGATGTTATGCATAACCATCTTATTTATTGAAACACACTCAGTTTGGAAAATCATGGCCTTCCAATAAATAAGAAAAGAACAACTACGTAATGCGATGCCTTTTATGTGACCAAAACAAGCTGACATGTCAGCGTACAGAAATTCCAGCTCTTCATGATACCGGTTATTCTGCAACTATGGGCACTTTAACCTTACTGTAATTTACTCTAAAATCTCACACATTGATTTCTTTTTTGTGTTTTTTATGTAGTCGATTATTAGTATTTTTTCTGGATTCAGAATTTTGCTTTCATTTAATCAGATCCAAACGAACTACAGTAGTAACACACTACTTACATATACAGCGTTTGGCAGACGTCCTTATCCAGAGCGTCTTACATTTATCTCCTTTACACAACTGAGCAACTAGAGGGTTAAGGGTCTTGCTCAGGGGCCCAGCAGTGGTGGCTTGGTGGAGCTGGGAATCAAACCCACAATCATCAGTTTGGTAGTCCAACACCTTAACCATGAGCCAGGTGGTGCATTTGGTAACTACGCCTTTACCCGACTAATACATGCTTACTGCTTACTTGTTACTTTAAACATTAATACTTTTATTGATACTTAAAAGTAATTTTTTGGCTACTCTACCTATCTCTGTTCTTATATTAGTGCCTGATAAGTTGTTTGGAGTTGTTTTTTTTGTTTGAATGGCAACTAAATGGTGGAATTCTTTTTCCAGTAGCTGCTGATTAGAAAATATCAGAACTAATAATAAGAAAATAAAATAATTTGACAGGAAGGTGCCAAAATTGTTTGTATTGTGAAAGAATGTTATTGCACACGAAATATATTTATTGCACATGGTATCCCCAATAATATAATAATAATATTGCACTTCGAGTTGTATTGCACTGTAATGATATTGTAACAGTAATAATTAAAGCATGACAATTTGGTTACCGTCCATGCTGTCATCACAGCTCCCGAATGAAGGGGGAGAAGTTATAGAGTTTGATGGCCACAGGTATAAATAACTTCCTGTGGCGTTCCGTCCTAGACTTCGGGTATATATGTGTATGGTTTTAGCACACACATAAATTATATTAATAAAGAACACTTATTTAATAAATGGTGTAAAATATATGTATGTTTTTTATTTAATTGTGCCTAAAATGTACAATAAATGTTTCATTATTTTTTTCTAGGACATGAGAATAAAAAACTCCCAGAATATTCCAGTCCGAGTTCTGCTTTGCTCTTATTCCTGCTTCAACAAAAGCGGCCACTCTTACTACTGTGTCGCAAAAGTAAAGTCAAATGAGTTGCCTTCTTACACTTCTACATGTCTCCTCTGAGCCTGCTCTGTATTGTGGTACTGCTTTCATTTATTTGTGGTGCATTATACAATCAACCACCAGATGGCAGTCTATGATTACTCACTGGCTCTGGAAGTTTTAGGTAAAGTCTGAGATTAATGTTTATCAGACATATTTCATCTGACGTCTATAGGGGTTTTAATGCATATGATGAGCAACATGGACATAATACACAAGGACAAATCTGTAAATATGTACATCTCTTTTATTTACACAAAAAAGTAAATCAATACACTAAAATACAACAGTATAAACGATGTGGGCTAACACACACAGTACAGAGAGAGAGAGAGACAGATAGACAGACAGACAGATGGACAGAGAGAGATTAATTTAAATATAAGTCACAATGACATTTTTTTTGTAATAGGTAAGTGGTAGCTAAGTGGTTAAGGTGTCTGCAAAATACCCAAAATGCAAAGTTAATAAGTAATCTATCTTCAAAAAACATATTATAGCCAGTGTTAATGTTCTAAAAACATTTTACTAGCATGTAGTAAACATGTATTATATGAATTTATAGTGAAAACACGCTCAAAAACATAAAAACTTCTCTTTGAATTATTGAGCTATGAAGTTACACAAGACTTCATTGGTTCTAGGTGTGCGTGTGTGCCTGTGTGTGTGTGTTTGTGTGTGCACATCTCTTTGTGTTCCTGGATAGGAGTCTAAAACAAATAAGATCTAAGATTTAAAGTGATCACTAAAAGCGAGTAAATAATCATATACAATTTGACAGATTGTAGCTGCACACAATAATACAGTTTTTTTTCAATGAGAGCGACAAAACGAGGCATATTCCTTTGATCTTAAACATATTTCTTTATCCTTCCTGGTAGACCAATGAATGAGAAGTCACATAGCAATAAAAGAATAAAAAAACATGTTTTATGCTAAATCTGTTTTCTTTTCTGGGTATTGTGTTTTTTAAGTATTTGCAGCAATTTGGTGTCATCCTGGGCAAAAAATAACACAGTAGAAGCATATATCGTACTTTGTCTCATGTATTATGTCTTGCTTGTTGTACCATTAAATCATAGTAACTGAAAACGGTGTAAGAAAAAAGTACATTGAAAGAAAAAATTAAAAGAAAAAATGACTGGATTGATCTTATTCACATTAAGGATTTTTTTTTCTCTCTGGCTCTTAATTAAGGATGTTTTGTGTATACATTTACCATGTAACTGGAAAACAGTTCAGTTTCTACATGATCAGGTTTACTATATATATATATATGTAATCCAGCACAGTTACATATTTAGTTCCCTAAATTAGGCATATACATACACACCCAGCCGCCTATAGAAGAGGCTTCCATTCTCAATATCTACTCTTTAGTTTAGCTGTTCGACCTGAGAGAATTTAATTTCTCCAAGTTAATTTCCCATGCATGCGCTCCGAGCTCCGAGCACAATCCACAAAGTCGGCGCTGATGAATAATGCAGCAGGTTTAATTGCAAGAGCCAGAAACTAATGATTTTGGACTGGTTAACAGCAGGGGAACCATACATCTCTGCAAACTGAATGAAAAATCCGTTTTTAAAAAAGGGAATAGGGCGAAACTCTAATTGATGAATAATTAAAGCTTCAGCTACAGGGCATAATTGTGACATTTTGTTTCAATCAGTTTTGAAGTACAGGGAAAAAAAGTGCATTAAGAAAGTAATGACAACTGTAAGAATGTCCAGTGTGAAAGAAGGATTGACTCACTTAATTATATACTCTTCAGTCAGACTCTGGAATGGAAATTTCTATCTGAAGAACGAGGACAGAAATAGGCAGGTAGTGTTGGATAGAAAATTTGTCTTTGTTATGTTGCTGGATTAAAAATGATATATGTAACCATTATGTTGTTTTTTTAGGTCAGAATATTTTGTCAGTTGAACAATCTTGGGTTTAATATTTCCTTTAGTCGATAATTTTATTCAGTATTTCTTTGCTTTTCTTCTCTAACTTTTTTTTTGAAGCTGTTTTAATAGTTTCAATGGATTTCTTTTATTCTCTCTTAAAGTATAAATGTTTCTCGGTGAAGCTAAGCGTATGCCTAGGACTGAATTGCATTCCTTGTCCAAAAAAAACTAAAAAAAAAGGTTTGACCTGAAAAAAATATCTTAAATTTTAAAAATTAACAGAAAATGAAATGCAAATATATCTTAAAACCCATACGTACCTCTATCATTAGATTGCAATGAGAATGAGAGTGGAATAGAAATAAATAGAACGTCTTGGGTAGTTGGCGTTCATAAATCGTAGGGGATAAACATTAAATAGCATTTATGCAAAAAAGTGCTTCTTTAGATAAAGTTGTCATGCTAACACACACACACCACCTATTCCTCCAGCCACACAATCCAAAGACTCACCCAAAATCTAATTAGCCTCACCTGCAGTTCCTCACACAATCACTCACCCTCCTTTAAAAGAGCACTTCACCTTCACTTACTGTCCGGTCTCATTATACTGGACTCACTCTGAATGCTTCCTAGGCATCTACCCTGCGTTTCCTGCCTTCACAGCTTCTTCCTGCAGCAGGATCTCTGACGTCAGTTCTCACTGTTCCTGGTCCCATCGCTCCTGGTCTGATTCCTTACTCACAAAATTCCTTCGATATCCTTTGACTCCTGTGTCTCTGTGTACGTTTCCCTAACTTATCCATTAGCTAAACAGTTGTCAATGAATGTGCCCTTCTGGGGTTTAACGCATCGGTTGTCCATGTCTGGTATACGGTTAAAGAAATGACTTTTGATATTTGATTTCCATTGAATGCGTCACACAGATACTCGTTTCTGTAGTTCATCTATACAAATCAATGTATAATGCTGTGCAGGGACAATAATCAGAACCTGCCGTCAATCATTTATTATTTCAGCTTCTTAAGATTTTAACCCTCCTGTAGTATAAATTTATATATAATGTAGTGAATTGTGTTTCATCATTATAGTGTAACAGGAAGTAGACTCAAGATAAGGGGTTAGAACCGGTTTATTTTACCTACCAAAAACAGGCAAAGGCTGGAATTTGGCAAAGCCTAGGGTTAGGCTTTAGCATGAACAAAGAACTGAGAATACACAAGATCTTACTGGGAACACTTGGAGAACAAAATTGTCTGGAGGTCTTTTGAGAACATAGAGTCTGGAAGTCCTTGGACACTTTGGAAACGAGGAGACGTGGAAGTGAGTCCTTCTTCCAACGGTTTAGACCAGACCGTGATTATTAGGGGTTAGAGATGCTTTTGAGTGATGCTTTTATGGAGAGTGTGTGTGATTAGGGATTGGTGTCAGGTCAGGTGCACATGATCAGATCTCAGTGATTGTGGCAGGAAAGCGTGTGTCCATGATCTATAGGTCCATGGTCATGGTTTAGATCTTGAGCATGGGTTATGTATGTATGTTCCGGGTTTCATCTAGGTTCTCAGGTTTCCTTCCCTTACTCAGCAGGTGGATTGGTTATACTAAATTGGCACTAGGTGTGGATGTTTGAGTATATGTGTGTTGTGTAATGGTTTGTATTGTATTAGCATTCTATTCAAGGTTGTTTTGGTTTTTTTTGTGCCCAGTGGTACCGACCATGATACCATGATGGATATAAATATATTGCCCCCCCCCCTTTCTCACTTTCTCCTTCCCCACTTTCTTTTCTAACTCCATTTATTCTATTTTATAATATATTCATTATTCCAGTGAGCAGATGTTTGGCCCTCCAGCATAAAACCTGCCTCAGGCCTTGTCTGGTATGTGTGTGTGTGTGTGTATGTGTGTATAGCTCCTCTGCTGAAGAACACTTTTTGTACAGAGCTCAACCCTCACCTTGTTGTTTTGCTTGCCTGATTTTACACAAATGTACACAGCACACACTTGTTTTCATGCATCAGTGTTTCAGGGATATCACAAAAAAATCACCAGCAGCTATTGATTCCTGTATCTGAGAGGATTTGCCGCGAATAAGAATAGACTAGGTGCTGCGATTGATATTAATGGCGGTGAGGAATAGCTGTCAGAGGAGAAGCTAAGTCTCAGTAGGAAATCGTATGGTGAGCACTGCATCCATACGTTTTTGAACATGTGTGCCATATGCTAATTAGGAGGTCTGCACTGATACGATTACCGAACAGGATTATAGCCCCTGGTGCCGTATTGCTACACTTTCTCATGGGGGAAAAGCATGATATGATATGATAAAGTAGCCGTGCATGCATTTTAATTTACCGAGCTCAAGCCAGGCAGTGTGATGTTGGCAGTTTCGCTTAGAATGATCTATTAGAGAGTGTGTTCATTACACCTCTTGTCTGTTAGTCTATTTACACTTATCAGCTTCACATGCTTAAGGCCTTTGGTGACTACGGTTAAGGAAAAGAAAAATGGAGAGTTTAAATCCATAATTCACATGCTTGGAATGATAAAGTAGGGAAAGGGTTGCTAATAATAGTCATTAGGAAGGGCTGGGAGACATTTGGAAAGTTGTTTGTGCATCAAAGTCAGACTGAGATGAAATTTTATGTGGGTTTAATCAAAAAAATTGAATTTTGAATTGAAGAAAGAAATAATTGATTTGAGTTATAATAACTCAAATAACAACACATATAATACCACATATAAATAACTATCTAAATATGACAAATCAATGTGTGATTTAAGAAGATACAGAATAGAAACAGGTCAAGTTATTTGCCAGTGCAGTAAAATAATTACACTGAGGTAAGATTGAAAAAATTTCTTAAAATAAGCATTAAAACACCTGTTCCAAACATTGTATTTAGTCTAATTAACTTAAAACTAGCTTGTTAATCGTGTTTTAAACAGTTTACTTTTCCTAATTTGTGTAAAAAGATCTTAAATCTAGAGTTACTACACAGGAAAATTGCTCTTAATTTAAAAATTGGCATTATATATGTTCTGTCTTAAAATGAGCCAAAGCATTTCAACTTAGCTAAAATAAGAATAAGTGATTATTGGGCGTTTTAATGGGAAATTTAAAAAAAAACAACCCCATTATTGTAGCTAAAATAAAGTCTTAAAAATTAGTCAGGCCCCAAAGAATGTATTTTATTATCATTATGCTCAATTTGCAGGTAAAATAACTAACATTAGGCTTTTCTTAAAACAATCATAATATTCTTACACAATTTGCGTTTGTGGAGTATTTTATTCTTAAAACAAGATGAATAAGAGTTTTCGGCTTAAAATAAGATTGTAACTCTTGACTAGATAAGGAGTTTGCCAAACCTTTACACAAACACACACACACAATTTAAAGATGCTAGTCAGACTACAATGCATGTCTTTGGACTAATAGAGGTAACCAGGTTACCCAGAGGAAACCTTTAAATTACCAGAAAAACATGCACATATGGCAACCCCCAAACTCAGAGATTTGTGATAAACATGCTAACAATTATGTAAACGCTATTTCTTTTTATTCCTTGTTTATTCAATTCATTTTCTTTATACGGAGCTTTTAACAATAAACGTCATCTTAAAGCAGCTTTACAAAAAACAGAATTTAAAGGAATTACAAATGTAAAGAGATAAGTTCGTATTTATCCCCAATGAGCGAGGGTGGCAAGAAAAAAATCCCCTGAGATGATTTTAGGAAGAAATCTTGAGAGGAACCAGAAACTCTGTGATTATAAATAATGTCCACTCTGCATACGTACTTATCCAATCTAAAAGCTTTGAGTTTTAAGTTGACCACAGGTTCCACTTCAATTTCTTCTCGCTGAAGTTATTTATTCTTCATGTATATCTGTCAGACAGGCCCTGAAACGAGATCACTTCTAAAAGTCTGCACTACAATTCGAGTTGACTTTGGTTCCACTAAGTTGCACTCTCTGAGTCCATGTGGAGTGGGTATATTAAAATGAGTGTCATTGATTGCTGGAATAAAGGCTGTGTGTCTGAGAGGGAGAAAAACAGCCACTCAGTATCACACAGAGAAGCCCTGTTGAAGTGAGACGAGCACTCTCCAATCAGGCCAATCTATTGTCTTGCATCTTATGCTGAATGAAGTATCTCCCGTCGAGCTGCTGCCTTGGCACTATGGCATTATCAGCATGATGGCTGCACAATCAATTCCCTCTTTCCCTCTGCCTTTCTGTCACTTTTTCCTTCTCTGATCTGCCTCTAGAAGGCACTGTGCCTCTGTGCACCGACCTCAGACGCGCTCTGACGATGACTCAAATGCCTCCAGCTACACAAAGCGGAATAGCTGAGGATAAAAGTCAGACCTACCGTGGATGATGCAGATAAAGAGAGTGTATGTGACATTTGTCACAGCTCGAGTAAATGGAATTAAAAATCAGGCTTGAAATAGCAACATGAATAAAAATATTTTGTTAAGTGCTGCTCATAGCTTTAAATGGGCATTTTTTTATGTCTCGTTGATGCATAATAATTGTGAAGGAATTCAGGACAAATGTGACTCTGACAAACTCATCTTTCTAAACTGACTACTAGATTTTTTTCTCTGTATTTCTGACCAGCTGTCTGGGGGAAAACATATATAATGTGTATATAACTGAAAGGGAAGTTTTTTAGATCTGAATAAAATAAAAAATAAAAATAAAATTGTTTTATTAACAATAGAACATAGACAACATAACAAATATTTAAACTGAGAAATTTTACACTTTTATCCACTAGATTGAGCTCATTTCTAATTTGATGCCTGCTACAGGTCTCAAAATGGTTAGACGGGCATGTTTATACATAGTGTAGCATCTTCTCCTTCTTTTCCAAATGGTTTAAAGATGTCTGGGCGTTTGGGAGTTTCTAAAGTTTTGGTGTTGTAATTGGGTCTCATTCTTGCCTGATACAGATTTCCAGCTGTCTTTGACGTATTTTTAGTTTATTGATGCGCCAAATCGGTCGCATGTGTAATAAGGTGATGAGTAATGCTTTGGTGGACACAAAAAGGATGAAAAAGAGATTAACAACAATAATGGACACATTCCTCAAGGACGTTTTTCCTTCTCCCTCTGTATGCGCCAGATGTTGGACTAGTCGAGGCAGAATGCCACAGGCGCTGCATGTTCCAGAAAAAAGCGCAGGTCCAGATGCCGCTACCTGGACTATAATGATGCCAGCTGCTTTCCTCACTGAGCATGCTCCCTACAGACCATGTGACCCTATCAAACATTATATGCCAGCAATAAACATAAAAAGATGGCATTTACAGCCATCCCAATTCTTCAATTTTATGTCGTCGTTCTCTTTGAATCTCGAATTTTGAAAATGGCTTTTTTTAGTCATTTATTGTTCTTCTGAGAAAGAACACTTCACCTCAAAGAAAAAGACACCTCGATTAACAAAGAAAAAAAATCTTCCCTCAAAATTGTCGAACCACCTACCAGACATCTTGTAGCAAATACAGTAATATCAAAAAAATTATGAATTCAGGAACTAGTAATTTTCTGCAATTTGATAGTTCTGTATTAACTTCTCTTTCCAAGCACTTCAAAGAATTCATTTGGGGTTTTTTTTTTTTGTCTGGAAGAAAATTACAAAACTTCATGTCCAACTTTCTGCAGGTTTGAAAGGTAAAGTTCTGAAAAGGCAAACAAAAATCCCCTGCACACCCTCCCTGGTAATTTTCAAGGCGGGAAACTTTCCAAGTGCGCCTCAAGATTAAAGCTTGCTCGTTCTTTGAAGTCTACTCTTTTTTTTTGTATTTTCTTGCTCCTAACAACATGAAGTGTTTTTTTTTTTTTTTTTTTTTTTGTAGTTAGAAAATGAGGGATGACCCAAAACTGCCTAAATGCATTTAGGGGCTGTGTGTGTGTTGTGTTTTCTCTTTGCACTCCTGTAATAAGAATAATGGGATGGCTTTACTTCAAAGTCCCTGAGAGTTATTTCGGTTATGGATATTTTATGTTGGTTCTGAGACAAACCAAAGCCCAGTGTTCCTACTGCTGTAAATCCTTGGTGTGTTTTAAAGAATATTTGTAAGCCTCCTTCCAGTAGTTTTAGTCATTTACAGCAAATTAAAAAATGACTAGAAATAGTAGTAAAAATATTTTTCTGATATAATTAAAAGATTTTTCTTTACAAAAGGTGTAAATCATGACTTATGGTCATGGTGTTGGACTAACAACCCGAAGATTGTGGGTTCGATTCCCAGCTCTGCCAAGCTACCACTGTTGGGCCCCTGAGTGAGAAGCAATTAACCCCTAATTGCTCAGTTGTAGGAAATAAGATTAATGTAAGTCGCTCTGTATAAGGGCGTATGCCAAATGCTGTAAATGTAATATTAAAAAGCTGTTTACAGAATATGTTCACTAGTTTTTTTGTTAGAGAATGTGCGGAAAACTATGTTTACTGTTTAAATAATTTGTTACAGTACTGATGGTGGATGGTCAGTACAGGGCGCTGAGAAAAAAATGTACTTTTCATGTAATACCATGACTTACATATCACGAATTAAAAAACAAAATAAAACTATTTAGTCATACACACACATAGTCTTATTATTATTGATTTTAGTCGTCGAAATATTGTACTATTGTAATACAAACTGATGTGTCTGTAAAAATTTTTGAGAAGCACGTAATTCGTAGCTCTAATGGGCAGTTTTCTCCCCGGGTTCTGAATAGGCCTGTTGCTGTCCAGATCTTTCACCTATAGAGAACATTTGGCGCATCATTAAATGAAAAATACATAAAAAGACGACGACAAACAGCAGCTGCAAACCTATCTGCCAAAAATAGGACCAAATTCTAAAATCAAAACTCCAGAACTTATAACCTTGATGCCCAGACATCTTCAAACTAATTTGAAAAGAAGATAAGATGCTACACTGTTAAACTTGCCTGTCCTTAGTTTAAAATTTATCTATCTAATCTATTTTCGATTGTGAATAAAATATTGGCTCATGTGATTTAAAAGACTTAGTTTTTATTTTATTTGAGTTGTAAATGCAATTTTTATTCATAAGCATCCAAAAGTTAAAGGCGTCATCAATCACTTAAATTCATTTGTCCGATTATCCTAATAGAGGAAAAACATCTCCTACTGAAAGTCAGCAGTGTTCGTACTTGTTTTATATTAACCCAAGTGCTGTTCAATCATTTGTTGTTTATACTCATTTAAACGTCAGCTGATTTCCATTCCCCAAACAGAAGTAACCCCAGTTTACTGACTAAAAGGATTATTATGCCCTGCATTTCTTTTTCATTAGTGTGCACAGATGAAGCAGATACAGGCCAACCTAGCATTCACATTATACAACAATAATTAGTCTCTCTGACTTTGAAAATGGACCGATTTTGGTATTTTAGAAATGCCAGGGCAATGAAAAATCAGGGCTAGGCAACCCATGTTCCTTGAAACTAGAGGGCACAAACTCACGTTTTCCCCCACACTTTACTCTCATCTGATATCTAGCACCTTTAAGCCGCCGCTTACAGTATATACAGCACATATAGTATGGAAATAAAAAAGGCTTTATCTTCAACCGCATTGAAATCTGTGTAAAGTTTCTCCAATGGAGCTAAAAAATCTGTTTGCTTTTTTTTTTGCTTGCAATCTTTAATTTTTTTTTCTAAATGTTTTATTATTTCTTAATTATTGACTCTCAAGTGTGTATTAAATGTGTTTGGAACATTGAGCACCATATGGGGATGGTGGTCCACTCCAGCAGGTGGAAAACATATCCAGCGGCTGGGATTAGAGGCAATGTGCTTTTCTGTGCTGGAGCTCATCCAAACTAATTGAAGCACCTGGCTTGAGTCAACCACCTCGACCCACCGACTAATTCAGCTGCTTAGTCCAGTGTGGAAATCCAAAACGAGTTGATGAAGAAAATCATTGCTGTTGGAGAATACAACTACTTTTCCCCCAGGCTGTTTGTGAGCTTATTTAAACAAACAGATAATGGCAATTACCGGTATGCAGAAAGGTCATTTTTAAAGAACAGTGTTGGGCAAGCTACTTGGAAAATGTAGCAAGCTAGGCTATCAGTTACTCTGTGTTAAATAAGGCTTTAATACAATGACGCTACCGCCCTAAGAAACATAGCAAGCTAAGCTACAGCAACATGGCAAAGTAGTTTACGTCTAAGTAAATTTTTTAAGCTAAGCTACATCTAATTTTATTTATTAAAGTTTTATTATTATATCAAACCAATTTTTGCCCTTGGTGCAATTACAGATTTTGTCATGAAAATGTGGAAACTGGGTGTGATTTGAGTCACACAGACGTGACTAAGCTGTAGCAAAGGCTCAGCTCTGTGTGCTGTATGTGTAGTGCATTCAAAGCACAAGGCAGAAAGTAGAAACCAGCCATTTAATATGTTTGTGTGAAAGTCAGATTTTAACTTTATATGTACCGCAGGTAAAACATGGATTACAGTCGGTACACATGCACTGAAGCGGTTCAGTGTGCACTGTTACACCCCTTCCAATGACCTAAATCAACTACAAATTGTTTCTGAATATTTATCTAGGTGTTGAGGATGAAATACTGACCTTTGGAGGTTAGAGAAAAAAAACTGATTTTTAAGGGGAGTTTTTAGGAAGCTTTCTAGTGGTTGGCGGTTGCTAACTGTTGTTAGCAGACTCTACTGAATTACAATGGTTGTGTTAGCAACTCTATTTGGTAATTACCTAAATTTACATCCTTAAATTCGTCTTCGAGGTTGAGAGCCCTTTTGTTTTTAGGTAGCGCAATAGGCAACTTAATACATCTTTTTTTTCTCTGTTTTTTAAATAGTAGCATGTACTTTTAAAGGTATGGCCACAGGAACTCCGGCCACAGGAACTTCTGCCTCAGGATTAATTCCTCTCTTAACCTTAACACCAGCATCCCTGTCTACACACTTTGGATTGAACCCTATTTGAGCGTTGCTGGACTCTTCTCTTTTATACTTCCTGGTTTTTCGTGTCACTCTCCGTCTAGACTCAGAAATCAGTCGTCAAATAACTGTTTTAAGGTGATTTTGAGTTAACATTATCTAGTTTTCATTTCTTTCGTGAACATATTTTTATTCAGGGTCTTATTCTTTACCTGGTCTCTATAGTTCCTGCCTTTTAACTAGTGTAAAACCAAACCCTACAAAAGCCATTTTAAAAAGATTGGTAGTGGATATAATTCATTCAGCAGTGTGAAGATAAAGCTATAAGAACAGTGTGGTGTATCAGGCTGTCTTAAGTGTTAGAAAGCTTTCAGGTACTGATTCCTTTTGGGTTTAAGGTGTGATATATATGTTTTTTTGTTAATATGCTTTGTGCATACCCTGAGCTCAGATCCATTTTCAGTGCTATTCTGAAGCATCTGGCAGGCCTGAATTCAATTCTGCTCGGAAAATAGGAGTGCATTTTAAAATCCCAACATTTAAAAAAAAAAAAATATGGACAGGTCTGACAGGTCTGCATTTCAGGGCAGGTACGCTATAGCTTCTCATTTTAGGTAGGATTACTTTTATTGGATATGCATCTGACATCTCATGTGTGACTAATATAAGCAATTTATTCACCCCATGAAACCCATAAAAGTATATCACACTCAATGAAGTCATGGTGAGTGACAGCATGAAAAGACTATTACATGGATTACAGAGTGTGAATACATTATTCAAAATGAACAGATATGAAGAGATATAAAGACTAATATACATCAAATCGGCTCTTTTTATCGATATATTGGCTTGTTGAGTCTGTAGAAAACATACCTGAAAAGCATACATGATTTGACGCTACAGTTGTACATTAAAATTGTAATCTTGTGAAAAATGTGGAATGCTTGAAAAAGCTTTGCCTTTTATGTGGACGGGAGCTTTGCCTTTTGGACGGGAGCTTTGCCTTTTACAGATGAAAGAGCAGTTAGATGTTATAATCTTAAAGTACAAATACAAATAAATACCACATTTTTTGATGGAAGTGGTTTATAAGATTAAGCACAAAATAAAATTTAACAGAAAAAAAAAGATTTTAGACATTTTACAATATAACACTGTAAGTTTTATATTGTGGTCTAAGAAGTGGTGGCTCATGGTTAAGGTGTTGGACTACAAACCCGAAGATTGTGGGTTTAATTCCCAGCTCCACCAAGCTACCACTGCTGGGCCCCTGAGCAAGGCCCTTAATCCTCTAATTGCTCAGTTGTGTAAAATGAGATAAATGTACGTCACTCTGGTGGGGTTTAAGCCCCACCACCGGCAAGTCAACCGCTGTTGGGTCCTTGAGCAAGACCCTTAACCCTTCCTGCTCCAGGGGCGCTGTATCATAGCTGACCCTGACCCTGCGCTCTGACCCCAACTTACTAAGATGGGATATGCAAAAAATGCATTTCATTGGCTCTGTACATGTACCCTGCACAATGACAATGAAGTTGAATATTTATTTTATTTTATTTTATAAGGGCGTCTGCTAAATGCTGTAAATGTAATAGTGATTAGCATTAGAAGTTATTCATAAAAATGTTACATGAAGCCTGTCAATGTTATTGTACTGGAAAACCTGCATGTACAGCAATTAATTAATTTTGTTTATAAGCTTAATTATTTGTACGCTCAGCCACCATAATTTCCATTTTAGTAAAAATGGGTTGTTGATATTTCTGGAAAATAAATTTGCTAATGACAAGCGAAAACGTACATTTATATTCCTGGCATTTAGCAGACTTCCTTATCCAGAATGACTAACATTTATCTATTCTTTTTTAGCGGGTTAAGGGCCTTGCTCAGGGGCCCAAGCAGTGACAGCTTGGTGGTGCTGGGAACTAAAGCTATAATCTTCTGTTTAATAGTCCAACCTCTTATATTCACTGTGTGAATATAGTTTTAGTCAAGTTACAAATATTTTAAAAAGATATAGGGATTTTGGAACATGAAAGTGTTTAATTTTAGTTTTAGTCCTCCTTTACCTCCAGAGAGCACCTGCTGGGTGCAGCGCGGCTCTACTATTGCCCTAGGAGAGATGGATAGCACCTTCATTCTCTTGGGCCCACATCCAGGTGTGGAACAGCTGGGGAAGACTATAGTGGGGGTTGACAGTGAATGAGAAAGTAGGAGAAGAAGGAGGAAGGGAAGCCTACGATAGGGAGCTATAAATTGCACAGGAACTTCGGGTACTTAACGCTGGCACGTCTGGATGCTGATATTAATCATACACAGGTGCTCAGGTGTGTCCTGTCATTCCCGAGGCCGTCAGCTTCACTTATTCACTTTCCGCTTCTCTTTTTTTTTCCCTCGGCTCCGGAGAAGTGTACGGCTGAGCCCTATTGATTTATGACCTCTCCTGGGTCATTTATTTGATAGGATGAGATGCATCGCCAGTTGTTTCGAATGAAATTTCTCTCACCCGCCACCATTTTGAGTAAATTTTCATGCTTATGCAGGCTTGATGGCACTGTAACGGATGAGCTGACTGGTGTTAATAAAACAGTGTTTAACGTTAACATAAGTAATGCCAGAAATCAAACGAGAAATGTTTTTGTAGCGTCATTTTTTAGCTAATCTCTGTGAATCATATTTATTTAGGCTTCGAAGTCTATGCACTTACAAGATTCTTATGAGAAAAAGGTCACATCATTTAATTCTGCCAGTGAAACAACAGCTATCTAATGAACTGCACCGCTGCGTCTCGCAGAACAAAGTGATAGAGATAGGGCTTTGTTACAAAAAAAAAAGTCTTAAATATGCGATCTGATTTTCTTCTATTCAAAGGCAGAGCTGGCCCAAAGCATAATCAAACTATGCAGCTGTTTAGGGTACTTGTGGCTAACAGGGGGCTCTAAGATGTACATGAAATGACAGACTGTTGTTTTTATACATTATGTCAATAGTGTCGATGGTAATTATTTCATTCATTCATCTTCTATACCCACTTCTTCCCTAATTCTGGGTCACTGGGATCTGCTATCCCAGCTGTCTCTAAAAGGGCAAAAAGCAGGAGGGTTACACCCTGGACAGGTCGCCAGTCCATCACAGGGCAGACGCCCCTATCCAGTCCTTATTTTTTTTATACAACTTGGGGGTTAGGGCCTTGTTCAGGGGCCCAACAGTTGCAACATGAAATGTGGTGCTGGGAATCGAAAAAACGATGTTTTGATTAGCAGTGCAACATCTTAACCACTGAGTCACTGAGTATCATTACAGCTACAGATGCTTTAACAGTGAAGTAAAAAAAAAATGTATTGCATCAATAATCATTTTAGAATTGCATTGCAGCCCTCTGATTCCGAATCGAATCATGAGATGCCTGAAAATTCCCAACCCTATTGCACTCACAACTTATAGTTAAACCTGGACTCCACACCAGCTATGAAAACACAACAACGCCCGAAAGTCATGGCGTCTCCCAGCATGTGAAAGTTTTCCCAATGCATAATGCCTACTATCATGAACACAAACTTTGTTTGCGTCAGCAAGAGCAGGGCTGTGTGTGCAAGCTACGAGCTGTGTCTGTGAAGAGGGGATCCCAGCCAAGCATCAATCATGCCTTAAACACGCAGTGGGTACCATGCGGTACGCTCCTCATTCGCCGCTAAACAGCCATCAATCATCTCAGCAGTGTGAACCCTGAGCCCTGTGTGACACTGCTGGCCCACACCTGAGCTTCAGGAAGAACAGAAATAATCCCAAACCAGATTGGAGGAGAGAAGTGTTTCCCCCTAGAGCTGCTGGAGGAGCTTAGATCATCATAAAGCAAATCTTGTAGGTAAGGAGGAACATTTTCCTACCATCTGTCAAGGGTTTTAATTCATAAGGGTTAATTTTTTTTAGGCTTCCCTATAGACTGCAAAATGCTAAGTAAATTTTTGCTTAATAATTTTTATATAATTATAACCAGTCTAATAAATGTTCTATATTATTAAACAGGATTTAAATTGATGAAAACCTTAAATTCCAAAACTGTTGTGTTATAAGAGCAATAAACAGCTATATAAACAAGATGTTAGAAATGAAGCGATGTTAGAAATGAAGCTACCAGGCAGAAGGCAAAGAGGAAGACCAGAGAGGAGGTATATGGATGCGATAAACGAAGACATGAAGTTAGTGGTTGTGAGTGAAGAGGATGTAGAGAATAGGGTTAGGTGAAGACAGATGATTCACTGTAGCGACCCCTAAAAAAGAACAGCCGAAAGAAAAAGAAGGAAAAGCAGCTATAACCAAGTGCTGTCAAGGTGACAGCCAAAGTGTTACACAGTAGTTGATAGTTGGCCTGACTTACTTAAAATATGCTTTTTTTAAAATATGTGGTTTGAGCCATTCCTGATCTTAACTTTCAGAAGATCTTTAATTATTATTTTTTTATCTTTTATTGTGCAGGTGGGATGCTAAGTGAAGTGGGTGTGTAAGGGGGTGATGGGTTTATGGCATCTGGAAAGCTCTATGATCAAACTCTATTAAATTAGGCTACTGCGCCGACAGCAATTTTTAACTAGATTGTCATCCAGGATCGTCATACATAATGAAAGGAATAAACCACGAGTCAGGCTGGTATAGGAAAATAATCAATAACAGAATCACCTAATGTTAACATCCTTAATGTTTTTCACTGCCAACAATAACATTTCTCTCACTTATATTAACTCTTTTTAAATCCTTTTCCATCCATCTTTATTAAGGGTGCCTGTTAAATTATACTAGATACTTTGAGAATTTGTTTTTTTTGTTGAGAGTTGAGAGTTTTTTTGTTGACAGAGCATTCACAAGACAGACTTATTCCAAAAACAAAATTAAATAAAGTTCTTCAAACTAAGAACTTTGCCATATTTACAAATACACACATCCATAATATATCACTATAAAGGTTGTCTGGGATTAAAATGCATAATTATGGACATTTTATTGTCTGACCAATCAGAATCCAGAATCCAGCAGCATTCTCGTAAATTCTTTTATGCTCTATTGTAGATGTAAACATGCTCTGAAATGAGGAGAGATGTTCCTGCCAAACAACCAATAGTGGATTCTATATTGCCGCAGTAGAGCAATTCCCAGTGGATTGAGTAGAGAGTGTGGAGTTATCCTTTTTTTCTCAGTATAAATCTAGGCCTGAGCTGTGCTGGCCACTACAGATAAAGAGATGCTCTCATTTTCCCAGCCTGTTCAACTACAGGACTGAGCAAGGCCATTAGATGACATTTAGACAATGCTTTTGTTATCTCTCTCTCTCCCTCTCTCTCTTGAGCAGTTGTGACTGGGTGGATTGATGGAGAGCATAGTGCATTCACTATTCAGGGTCTGTAAAGAGATGTACCACCCTAATAATGTCATTTGGGCTGAATGCCATTAGCTGATTTGCCCAAGGACAGGTGGTGTTGATGGAGAGGCTACAAAATTACAACCTTGCAATTTTACATTAATAATGTCATTTGCAATGTTATTTTTTTTTCCATTTGGCTGGGTACTTGCTGTTTATTTTGACTTTAAGATAATAAACAAGGTGATCGACAGCTACAAATGCGTAAATCCTACGAAAACTTGGGGAAAACCCTGTCCCGTGTCAATCTTGTTATTGACTCCATTTTGATTATGATTTTTACCTTTCTACAAAGTAGGGTTGTGATTTAGGAAATTTTATCACTGGTTATTTGACATGTGACAACAGCTTTAATACAGTCATTACCATCAGTGGGGTAGTGGAGGTTATTATTATTTTCTTTATTTCCCTTGCTTTTCGTCCCTTGCAGTAGTAAATGTATGTAAATGTTACAGGTGTGAAGCACATCAGTTACTTACTTACAGCGGAACTGGTGGCTCGTGGTTAATGTATTGGACTACCAACCTGAAGATTATAGATTTAATTTCAAGCTACCACTGCTGGGCCCCTAAGCAAGGCTTCTAACCCCTAATTGCTCAGTTGTATAAATGAGATAAAAGTAAGTCGCTCTGGATAAGGATGTCTGCAAATGTAAATGTACTTAACCGGCCAAACCAAAGCAAACAGGAGCAGAAAGACAGGGCAAGTAGAGTTCAAAATAAAAATATCTACTTTATTTCTATAAAGGGTATATTTGTGTATAAAGTTGCGTATTATAGTGTTATTACGATTTTACCGTGCCTCCCATTTTATCCTGTCCTGTCACATAATTGTTAGTGATTTTGTTTCCCCTCCCATGAGATTCACAAAAATGTCCACCTCTAGTACTGATCTACTATCCTGTCATTGCATAGAAGAAAACTTGCTTTCGCTCAACTTTCCGCAGTAGCTTTCGCCACATCACGTGCATGGCTCTTCTCCGTCCACCAGCATTCTATCGCTCTTTCACACACAAGCATAAGAGCTTTATCTCATCTACCACAGCCGTAGTTCAGTCCTTGGGGCTGCTTCACTAGGAACTTGTTTCTTATCAGGCACTCTGCACCTACGCCTGTGATCAAAGAGCCAATTAATAGAGCTGAAAAAAAAGGTGAAGCATTTGAATAATGGAGACAGCTGTTTTTCTCCATTCAAGAAAATCCATTTGTATTGTTATCAGCTGAGAACAGTCCTCCAGACCGGTGCTTATTTCAGGCCTTGTCTTTTTTGACAGCTTGATAAATATATAAAAAAGGAGAAAGCTTAAAAAAAGGCCTTGAGTAAGCCAAGTGTAAATGAAGGCAATATCTTATCATCCTAATTCCGGTTTTATGTGGCAAGAGGGAGAAAAGTGGATGTGGTGCATAATAAGGAAATTTTTCTCTAAAGACCTTAAAGCATTACAAGGTTGCGTGATTATAAAATGGGTGCTAATTGTGACGGTGTCCAGGAGGTGGCTGATGCGCCGTTTACAAAGCCTGTCACCAGGCTTATTCTAATCGCACGTTAAATGCCTTGTCACTGCGACAGGCTTCCGCAGGACATATTAGAGCTATTTACATTAGCTAGAATATAAAACCAGAGATGCCGAATGAAGCAACGCTTTCAAATGCAGACCTTTTACTTTAATGGCTTCATTATAGTACGGGAAATGATACTTAAGTCTATTGAGGCTATCATGGGATGCTGACAAAATCATAAGCCAGAAATAGGAAGGCGATTTAACGTCACAGCTGTTTTGCCCTTTACTTAACAATTGCCATTATGTCTTAATTGGTGCAGATGCCAAATTAAAGTAAAAATGTGTATGTACAGTATATGTAGATTTAAAACCTTTCCCCTTTCCCTCCGCCTTGGACCTTTTCTCATTTTGTTTTGAACTGATAACAAAATGAGCTGCTGAATGGCTTACTTCTTTCTCAATGGAAGGTTCAGGATCCCATATACTTTGTGAGGAAATTACAATTAGCCAACATGGTTTCAAACCTTTTTTTTCCCAGAATACCTTTTTCTATTTGATAATGTAGTATTATGGTCAAATCCCAGCTTAGAGTGGAGACACACATACTTTTTCTGTAATGCTCAAAACCAAGTCTCGCATAGCCAGAGCTTTAGAATGGTGGTAGAAGTACTGGGAACCTTGGCCACTTTGAATGGCTAAGCTCCACCCCAGAGAACCTATAACTTACAGGTAAAGCAACAAATGAGTCATGTTTGGGGGCATCACTAAGGTCATTGAGGTGATGATTAAGGTGTTGGATTACCAACCTGAAGGTTGTGGGTTCGATTCCCAGCTTCACCAAGCCACCACTGCTGGGCCCCTGAGCAAGGCCCTTAACCCCCAATTGCTCAGCTGTATAACAAGAAATGTTGTAAGTCGCTCTGGATAAAGGCGTCTGCCAAATGCTATAAATGTAAATTCAATTGTTTGCAGCGTCACCCAACCTTATTTTACGCACCACATTTTACACATCTGTACTGACAGAAACACAGCCTGGAGTGCAGGTAATAACATATTTATTACACAGTAAAGAGTACGACAATACCAGAATCATACTGCAAAGATTCACAGACTGACAGACCATTGATTATAGCCCCCAAAATAAAAAATAATAATAAAAAAAAAGAAAAAAAAACAAAACAAGAACCCACAGCTCTGACAGAGTAGACCCCAACGCTCAACAACACACTGAAGCAGTGTGAGGGAAGAACACACTCTCAGTGTCGGTCTACCGTTAACCTGCGGTTCATGTTTCAATTAAATATTGCACAATAACCTTCATTTATTTGAGCTTTTCTTCACAATAAAAAATTTTCTTTTCTTTCTGCCCTCCCCTTCCCTTCCCTCCCCTTTCCTCCCCGTACCCGACTCACAGACTCGGGCTCCACATTTATTCACTTTACAAATTGAAAAATGCAATTTATTTTTACATTGAATTAAAATAACAGGCATAATACGCCAAAAAAAGACCAGCCTTCTTTCATTTTAAACACACCTCGTGTTTAGTACAGGAACCTAGACGACACTGACGAGCGGCCTAGAGCTTTTTACCGCAAACTGAGGGGAAAAAAAATGGAGGAAGGAAAGAAAGGGTGGGAAAGGGGGCGCGGTCACGGTTTTCTCACTCGACCGCTTCCTTAATGTTCGAAATGGTGTTAAAATGTTCCAATTGTTTTTTTTTTTGTTTTGTAATTATCATTAGAGAAGCGATCAGCGTGTGAGACAAGCAAATATGAAACGTACAAAGTTTTTTTTTTTTTTTTTTTTTTTTCAGCATATTTCTTCTATTCATTAAGTTCTCTCTTCATGAGGTCTGCATTGTTACCAAGTAGTGATATGGTTTCGCAGCTGTATGAGCTTTTAACTTTGGATTATTATAACTTTTTTTTTAGTCCTGTTCTCAACATGCCCATTTGGTTTGACTCGACCAGTGTCTGCTCAGCGACTGGTGCTCGCAACATGCTGTCAGAGGTAGAGTGAGGGTTTTTTTCTTTTTCTGAAAACAGAGGAAAAAAAATGTTGTAGCAAAAAAAAAAAAAATAAAAAAAAATAAAAAATTTTTAAGTAGAAAGGAAACAGGAGCTCCCTAGGTGTTCGTAAAGACTTCCACAGTATGTGTTAGTTTTGGATCAGGTTTTGGTTTGGTGTCTTGATTAGAGTTGTGAACAGAAAGGTTTTTTTTTTTTAATTATTTGGATCAGACATTAAAAAACAGAGAAGGGATGTTTAGCACCATGGATTCCCACTCCTAAAATTGATCTTTATGGATTGCATGGCTTTACCGTATCACCTCAGCTGATAGGAGGTACAGATGAATGAATAAGTGCTGCTGCTGTTGTTGAATACGGTTAATCTAAACACCCCAGTGCATTCTGGGTGCCATGATGGGGCTGCTCACTAGAAAAACCTCACTAGCTATAATTCTGAATAACGGATTCATGCCACCGTCTCTATTATTGCTCATTAGGTCACATCGATGATCTCATATGCAAGTCTGACTCCGCTTCCTTTTTTTTTTTTTCCTCCGTTCAGGCTGAGCAGAGCTGGTCTCGGCTTTCGACAGGAAAATGTTAAAGGTTTCAAAACGGTAACCGAGAACGGTTTCCCCTGATGAACTCTCGGAATAAAACGAAAGTATCGATGGTGCGTGCGTAATGTTTGTTTTCCAATTTTTTTTTTCTGTGTTACATTTCTGTGTGTTTTGGTCCTTCGTGTCGGTCTTTGGCTGTCTTCCATGTTAATTCTTTTTGTAATACTGTGTAACCTGGTGCTCTGCAGTGTTAAAGCTGTCTGTTTACACCTCTGCATTTGGAAAGTTAGATTCTTAGCGAATGTTTTTTTTTGTTTTCTCCTTTACTTATTTTTTTTTTCGCAATTTGTTTTCGTTTTTGTATTAAAACGAACGAAAAAAAGTATGAACATATACATCAACATTCAGTAATGTGCATGCACTGTTTGTAACTATTCAAAGCAAAAGTATGACGTTTTTTCATTATTTAGGCCAAAGAAAGGATTTCTTACAAAAAAGCAGGACTGAAAATTATTCTTCCTTTTTTTTTTTCTTTCCTTAAAAAAAACTAAAAGATCACAGATACCTAAAAGAAGCATGTGAGGCTCTCTACGTCAAAACTTTTCTGAAAAAAGTAGCATGCTGAAGGAAAAGGTGTGACAGTGCAAATACAATTATGTACGTCTCGTGTACAAAACATTAATGTTAGCATTCCGTGTAACATGCTAGTTCTTAAAAAAGGTCGGCGTTAGACTGAAGCAGCAGCTCTGGGACATAGCTTTTTGTCTCCTTTTTCATGATGATGGGATTTATTTTATTCTTCTTTAACAACTACTAAGGTTCTACCGCAAACACTCACAAACAGGAAAGCAGCTCGCGATATGCTTAATATGTTTTTTTTTTTTTGCACCAGCTACAAAGATGGGCCTAGATGTGTTTTTTTTTCTTTTAGGTATTATGTATAATCACAATGTTTATCCAACATGAACAATAAATAAGCATCAGAGACAGTATGGGACACAAATGTTCAACACAATAAAAGGAAAGAGGAAACAAACAGAACAGGAAGAAGGATTCAGGGTTGGGCTTAAAAGCTGGGCAGAAGTGGAGGAATGTGCCATTTTCAGCCCTTTATCCCAAACAGCTGTCATAGTGTCATAGTGCATGGGTGGGCTGATGACTTCACTTCCTGTTCGCAGGCACGCTCATCATTGGAGCTGAGCACATTGAACTGCTTGGTCCTCCGTGCCATTACTATTTTTTTAGCGAAAAACAGACAGTATTTTTCAGACCACTGACCTGGATATCCAGCAAATGTCTTGCAGACGTGTAAGGAAAAAGAGGAGGGAACATCTGCGTTCCTTCACAATCTGCTGCGCATCTGCACGCGGTGCCGAAGGTCTGCCAAGTTCGGTAAAACACTATTTGTCTTCTACTCCACAATGTTCTGTCCCGATGGGTTTTATTTCCCCGTTACTTTTGTTTTTTTGTCCTCCTTTTATGAAACGCTGTCCTTCATACAGTCACATTTATTGTGTCTTTGTTTACAACATCTATAAAGTAAATCCCTTGGTTTGTTGTTTGGTAAAGTGTCTTTTTTGTTGAGGTCAACTAGTTTCATATCCCAGCTAGTGAAGAGGAGAAGAAGAAGCACTGAAAACGGGTTCAAACAAACAAACAAACAAACAGCAAACGAACAAATCAAACAGGAGGTTTAATGTGCTGAGCCAGAGGCCTTTCTCTTTTTTCGGCTTATTTACAAAAAAAATTTACACAAACAAAAAATAATCTATAGTAGCATTTGGGTGCGTTAAAGTATGGTGAGAATTTAAAACAAAGAATATCTTTGTGTTCTCTGTCATAGTAAGTCAATATGACCCGATACGGACCTCCGGTTGGGCGATCGCTCTGTGGAACTAGTCCTCTTTTTCTCGGTTAGCATGTTAGAGTTAGCATGTTTGAGGAAGCGAGGTGAAGGGAGACAGTCCTGGCAGGGCTGGGATGGGTTTGGCTCTAGCGTGGCGCAGGTTCTAATGCTGCCGGCGTTCCAGGCGTGTCTGAGCGTGGTGTGGCAGCAGCCGAGGGGGTGTCAGCGGGGCTGCCAGCGCTGCTGCTGGGAGTGCCTGAGGAGCTGGCGGTGCTAGGCGTCTCGCCCTGCTGCTGTGCCTGTAGAGTCTGCCCGCACACATGGTGGTGCTTCTCCCAGTCCTTGTGCTGGCAGAAGGAGCCGCAGTAGCGCGCGGTGTTGCACCCGCTGCACGTCTCGCTGGCTTTGCGTCCACAGTTCCAGCAGCTCTAGAGAAGAGGGAACAAGAAATATTTGGATTTTAGGACAACAGAAAGTTAAAGAATAATAAGAGAGAGAAAAAAATGAATGCAAGCCACATTTCATTATTTGTACATAATTATGAAGACAGATTGTGGAACATAAAACAAACAAATAACAAAAACGGTTTCCAAGTGTGACAGTAAATTCTTTTTTTGTATATATATATATATATATATATTTACATTTACAGCATTTGGCAGACGCTCTTATCCAGAGCAACGTACATTTCTCTCATTTATACAACTGACCAATTGAGGGTTAAGGGCCTTGCTCAGGGGCCCAGCAGTGGTGGCTTGGTGGAGCTGGGAATTGAACCCACAATCTTCAGGTTGTTAGTCCAGCACCTTAACCATGAACCATCACTCACACATCTGTTTATATCTGTTTAAGGCCTGGTGTCTGTCTAAGGTGGTGTACTAAAAGAAGATAGTGGCTTTACAGTGTATTTTGGATAATCAACTTGCACTCGCCATTGCTAAACATCCTTCCTGTTTTTTTTTTATCCTATTACATTGTGGTCCAATGGATGACCTATCTGCAGAGAAATTTCCTGATTAAAAAAAAAAATCCTCATCATTCCTGTTTGAACATATGTTCTGCATGACACATTGTAAAGACAGGTTCACTACAGGTTTAATAGGAAATGCAGTCAGGGTCTCCTTGTCTTTGTCTTGGGGCAAAAAAAAAGCAATTAGGCCACAGTTCTTAATGTGAAGCAGAAACAGGAAGCTGGAGTTATAAACAGCTACTGACGATATTCTCAGGAGAGGACGTACCCATAAACAGGCCTCTCGCAATTAAAATCAGATGTGTGTGTCTTTTTTACCCCCACTAACTGATTAAATGAGCTGAATCCTCAGTGTGCCTTACTCTTTCTGTAACATCCCCCATCAAATCAGGACCACCCTTAACATCCAAATGTCTTTATTCAGAGTGATGAGGACAGATTGATAACCTAAATGTCATTTTTATGTTACGCAACACCTGGGTTTGTGAGAAATGATCTCTTTCAGTTCATCTGTGGTTTTTATTTACAGCATTAATATTATCGCATTAATAATTTTGAGTGAAACACTGACCTTTACTATAAAACATGTAATACATTAAAACATCTGGGCCCGAATTCATTTAAAAACATTTGACGATAACAAGCTTTTAAAAAGGTATCACCTTAAAAGCAGGGTATTATCACTGTTGCATAACTTGTCAGGGATGGCAGTCACAGATTATGGGTTTGCAACATCTGGCCTCAGATGAAATACAGCTACGTGGCAATTTACATTTTTATTTTAAAATAATTTTTACTTGAATATGGTAACATAAAATCACTATATATCTACAATAACTTCTATGACTAAACCTTGGACAGAGACTCTTTCCTTATCAGCCAATCACCGAGTGCGTATAGTCGGTAGGCATGATGACATCATCCAAAGCAGCAAGGTCAACCCTGCTCTTAGCTTATCACTTATTAGTAAAGGTTTCTTAGTAAAGGTTTCTTAGTAAAATTTTCTTAGTAAAGGTTTTGTCTCAGCATCTTTGTGGACATGTTTTAAAAGAAAACTCTTAGCTAAAAACCTAACTGCTATTTAAGCAAACTTTTAGAGGTAAGACAAATAGTTTTGTGAATATGATGAATTTGAGCTAGGATTTTAGAAACCGGAATAAGGTAATGCTTGAGAGCTGATAAGAAATATGTGATAGTGAGTGATTAAAGAAGAGAGTGTTTTAGGAGGTATTTATGAGTATTTAATATGTCTGGTGTAATTGAAACGTATTTTATGTTATTACTTATTCATTGCATTTTTACTGAAAAGTTTAATCAAATAGTAAATATAAACATTTCCAAAGGCTCATGCTTGGTTAGTGTTGATACGGATACCTAGTTTGGATTGCGTAAAACGTTGACAGTTTGATGAAGAAGGGATTACGTAAAGTGGTAAAATAAAAAGGAAAACAGGCCTGACTGGGACAAAACCATAATTCATTTTTATAAGGGGATTCGCATGAAATCAGCATGATGTGGTTTAACATTTGCCAGTTTTCAACCAGATTTCCCCTATTACTATACACATACACAGTTTCACAGATGTAAAAGAAGTCCCAGATTAAACTGCAGATTAACTGCAATTAACTTGCAGTAGCAGGTCTTTAAATAAGTCAGTGCCATTGTTTGCACACCAATAACCAATTATACAGCTTTTTTTCCCTGAACGACTGTTGCACTTCTTAATGTAGCAGAAATGACCTACCATAGAGAAATATTCTAATATAATAAAAGAAATTCATAACACATCATTAAACACATCAGCAGAAAATATGTGTGATCCCTCTAGTATGGTGTCTACCAGCAAGATTACCCAAAATTCAATGTGACATGGCATCAGCTTTACAATTCTCCATTGGACAGGATCGGTCAAATTTGCCATAGAAATACTGGACAATGGTGGGTGATCCTAGTCAAGTTGGCGCACTAAATGTGTGTGTTGATGAGGACATTTACCTCACTGGAGTCCTCCTGCTGGTTTATAATAGACAGCGCATCCTCGGCCGCTTGCCTCTTAGCCTCAGCCACAGTGCGCTCCATCTTGGCGCGTTCCGTGCTGATCATCTCATGAGCCTTGCGTTCGGCATCGGCCACAGCCTTTTGCAGCTCAGACATGGCCTGCCTCTTCACCTCGTTTACCGCCTCTTCTAAAACAAATTTAACATCAATAAACGTCAATTTATAAACCATGCAGAACACAAAAAAGGAGGACAAACAACAAAAACAGAGATAAAAATCCTTCTTGCAGACGCCTGTATCCAGCGCGACAGACCTTTATTTAATTTTTTTTATCCAACTGAGCAGGTGAGGGTTAAAGACCTTGCTCAGGGGCCCAGCAGTGGCAGCTCGATGGTATAGAGAATTGAATCTATTAGCCTCTGGTCAGCAGGCCAACACCTTAACCAATGAGCAACCACTTGTTAATGTATTCATTCATGTTTCCAAGTGTATTTTTACAGATGAAAAACACAACCACTAAATTAATTTTTTTGCAGACCCAATAAAACGTTTCTTTTTATCATAATTTAAATCACATGAAAACAGTCAATATGAATTCTGGGATTGATTAAAAACCTTCGACTATAACAAGCAATCTAGAAAAAATAGAGCAGCGGTTTTGTTTCCGCTTAAAAACACACTGATTTTCCACCTGTGAGGCAAAGTGCTGTTCCTGGATCAACCGAGACTTTTATCTGTGTTCTGTAATATTGTTGCATTATCACATTTGACACGGCGCTCCATCTGAGCGACAGGACTAGATTTTTCTTTTATGTTTACACCACTGGAAGCTGCAGCTTGTCTAATTGTGTATGCAAATCAGGCAATTTATATTTAAATTATGAATTTTAGTTGTGCTCCCAACGGCCTGTGCTGTACAGGATATGAAAAACTGGCAGCGTGTTGCATGAAACAGATATAAATATTCACTGCTTACTGTACAGAGCTGATCCAAAAAAAACAACCACAACAAAAGGATCAATCTATATTAAGTCACTCCCCCCCCGCCCCCTCAACAAGCATGGGTAATTATATAATACCCATAATATTCATGCTCGTCGAATCTTTATGCATATGAAAGCGCAGAATTTGGATTTGCTGGTTTATAACATATACAAAGCGTTAAAATGTTTTAAAGTGGTTTCATCTCTATGGCTTAAAGCAGTGTTGTAATGTTGTGTCTCACTGTTCTGGTGCACTTTTGTGTCATTTATAAAAAAAACAAAAAACTATTTTGTTAAACAATAACAGATGCACTGAGCTTTCAGTTTGTGAGCTAATGTTGTGGAAAAAAATCACCAGAGACGTGATCATATTCCATTGAAATGATGGAACTTTAAACAGTGGTGATTTAGACAGTGCTGTGACTACAACTACACTTAAAGACATTAGAAAAAAACACAAGGGGAGTGTGCGGTTCAAAACTAACTAGTAGTGGGGTGAAGACTGAGCTAATGTTGTAAACCTTTTCTGCTTCGAGACGTTCGGTCATCTTTTAAACAGAAGTTACTCTTTATTGAGGACTCGCTATGCGTCTCTGTAGTCATCCAAGTCTGATTATATCTCAGCACAGTAGAGTTTATAGCGTTCAAGGTGGAGACAAACTATACAAAGCGTGCAAATGCAGTACAGGAATCGGTGCATAAGGATAAAAGCTTTTAGACCCCTGGGCTGCCTGACATGTTCTTCTTAGAATGTTTATCATCTTTACCTCAGAACACAACAGACATAACTTTTTCAGTTTATATACTATTACATTGAGACAAACATTTTATACATTTTTACCACTAAATCCTAAAGGGAAGTGGTGGCTCATGGTTAAGGTGTTGGATTACCAACCTGAAGGTTGTGGGTTCGATTCCCAGGTCAAACAAGCCACCACTGTTGGGCCCCTGAGCAAGGCCCTTAACCCCCAATTGCTTAGTTGTATAATAAGGAATATTGTAAGTCGCTCTGGATAAGGGCGTCTGCCAAATGCTGCAAATGTAAATGTAAATCCAACACTAACCTATAAGATAACAGCACATCTCCAAGTGTATGTTTTTTATTTACTAACGTTTACTTACATTTCAGGAATTTGGCAGATCCCCCTATCCATAGTGGCTTGCATGTCTAACTTAGCATATTAAGGGTTTAGGGCTTTGCTCAGGGGCCCAAAATTGGCACCTTGATGGTGCTGGGATTTAAATCCCTGTTTACCTGCAGGTAAACAGCGTAACCAATGAGCTACCATTTCCCTAAGAAAACGATGCATTATAACTGTAAACAACAAGTCATCAGTCCTGTACTGTCACAAAGTGCTAAGATTCCTTTGATAACTTGAATCTCTTTATCTGTTAATGTTTTTTTTTACGTTAGATTTATATACCGTGTCCTTTAGGTGACTCAGCTGCTACGGTGAAATCAATTAATTTACATTCACAGCATAGACTTAAATTTATCTAATTTTTTTTATCTTAATAGGCAGTTTATTGTTAAGTGCCTTGCTAAGAGGTCCAGAAGTTGCAGCATAGTGGTGCAAGGAATTGAGCCCATGATCTAACCACTGAGCTACCATTTTCCACATATTAATATAAACCTATGAACGAATTATTTCCAGAACTACTGTAAGAAATTAAATCAATACATTACAACCATCTAAAATTCAACTTTTCTGCCTAATACCTGTTTTTTTTCCCCCTAAAAACAGATCAGCTTGATCCACCTGCTGCCTTTAAATAAGCAGAGGCCAGCTTTCCATTACAGTATCCATCATCTGCTTTCGATTGGCCAGATCACCTACACTTAAACAAAGCCTTTTAATTACACTTGTCAGTTTTTTTTAAACTGATGCTTTAATAATGTGGTCCCTCTGAGAGAGGTAGTGCTAACAGCATCCTCTTTTACTCCTAATAGCACGAGTAGTTAAGTGCTTCAAAGCCCTGCATCGCTAACGCTGTCTGAATGTTTGTTACCTTATGATCCAACATCATCACTGGGATTTTAGAGAAAGTAATGATTCCAGAGCTCAGGAACAAATCCATCATATAATAGCTAAATTCCTAGACTTGTTTCAAAAATGTTAAACTGCTCACCTGCTTTCTTCCAGATCTCCTCAGGAACATAGCCAGATACAGGCCTGTGGATCACGTCCCGGTGAATCTCTGACGCACAGAAAACAAGATTTATTGCAATTTCACATATGAAACACATTGTAGGAGGTTTCCATTTCTGTTGGAAGGCACTGTGGATATATTTAGCTACTACCTGTAGGGTTGCTGTCCTGTCCTGCAGGGCTCTGCTGCCTCGACTGACTGCTGCTGCTGCTGCTGGAGCTTGAGCTCTTCTTCAGGTCCTCGGCATCGCTGTAACGCCGAATCCAATAATTAAGCTCCTCACGATCAGCCTCTTGACATCTCCTGAGCACGGTGAGAGAGCGCCGTGTCTTCTCTACCATGTCCATAATGCAGTTAAGCAGCTGCAGAACACACACATGTACAGCTATAATTAATATCAATGCAATTACCAACAGCATAATAACACAGACTAGAATATTGCATCTGCCATGGGTAAAGCTGGGCTTACAATTTTGCCCACAATTTGGTAGTCAAGAGAAAAAATTAAAAATTCTAAAAGATTCTACACTAAAATCCATTGTCTATGTTTAATGGCTAGTTTGACATGTTCATCAACAGGAAATTAATGACTGTTGTGACCATTTATTTTCTTTCGGATAAATTCTGTCAGCGTCAGTTTCTCACTTCGGAAAAATGTTAAAATGAGTATGCTGATAGAGAAAAGAAGAGAAACTTATTGAGGTTAATCATTTTCTACCAGCTACCATTTAGAGAGTAAACACAGGTTACTGAATGTGTTACAGATTGATGACGTAAAACTTTGGACGTAAAACTTTGGACGAGTCGTCTTGTGTGCGTCTGTTTTTGACACTTTTTGACTGGCGTATAGTCTGACATTACGACAAATGAGATCCTACAGTCTGACATGGGGATCAGGTTCATACAGTCTGACAAACAATAACTGCAAAAGACTATTAAGAATGGCCCAGTCTAAGGCAGGTTTTATTTTTTAGTTTTAATAAAAAAGGTTGTAAAATGTTGTTTAAAAAAATATTAACAACATGTTTTTTTCTTATTTTAATATAAAGAAATTAAATATTGTCTATAAAAAGATTTACGGTCTGTTAAAGTTATAATGGACAAACAGTTGTTTACCCCCCGGGCCTCTTTCTCTATCTTGCAGCTTGCCACGTTATTATACAGACTCGAAGATCTCGGACATATTGAAAAACTTAACAAAACAGATGCTGACACTGGAACCGCCTTTGTTTGTTAGATAAACACAATTAAATCCATGTTTAGTATGACTATAGCAACAATTTCTGAACAAATATTAACAAGCAAATGTACAATAGAAATAATATAATATAATAATATTCAACTTCATTGTCACTGTGCAAGGTACATGTACAGAGCCAATGAAATGCATTTTTGCATATCCCATCTTAGTAGGTTGGGGGTCAGAGCGCAGGGTCAGCTATGATACAGCGCCCCTGGAGCAGGAAGGGTTAAGGGTCTTGCTCAGGGACCCAACATTGGTTGGCTTGCCAGTGGTGGGGCTCGACCCCAGGTGTTTCTGGTCTTCAGATCAGCAACTTAGTTCATTTTGATATTTTATTAAATATATACACATATTTTTACTAAAAAGGCCATTGAAAAAGATTTTGGTCTAAAAATTAAAAACCAGTGCATTTGTGTATTACAATGTTATAATATTTGCTCATATATTTTTGTTGTTTGATCAAATGTAAGGTCGTGTTCAATCCAGCACGCACACACACACACACACACACACACATACAGACTAACAAATACACAAAAAACTTTGAAGTAGTAATAGAAAATGTTATTACTTTTCTTACATGGTCAAGGTGCTTCCACTCCTCAGCCCATTCTCTGTCTGTGAGTCTGTGATCGATGACCTCTTCCTGACGTGTGCCACCATGCATTCCTGTGAGAAAGAGAAAGAGAGAAAGAGAGAGAGAGAGATAAGCACGAGAAAAAGCTGCCTGCACTATTCTACGCTATTATTTTGTGCTACGATTTCCTTCAGCAGAGTGCTAATCTGCTTTGGAGCTATTGCTCAGCCACTTCATGACACACACCATCTCTCACATCCTCACACACATGTTCTTCATCACTTCCCTCCTGCCACACACTTTCATTCCTCACCACCCTCTACATAACTGCCTGTGGGCACACGCTCTCCCTGGATGAAATTAGGCCTGCCAGGCTCAGAAACATCTCATTCATACATCACGGAGCAGTGTGCACATGTATTTTTAGCAGTTCTTTAACCTCAATTCGGAAACAGCTTCCTGTTTCCAATAACATTTTATTCAACCTGAGGGGAAAATCTGGTTGGGAAATTTTAAGAAAAACTAAATTCGAAGTTTTTTTGAAAATTTAAAGACATGCATGATTTGTGTGTGAACACCCAAACTACACTATCTCTGGTTTACATTAACATTAACAGCATTTGGCAGATGCCCTTATTCAACTTATATTTATCTCTTCTATAAAACTAAGCAAATTGGGGTTAGGGGCCTTGCTCAGGGGCCCAGCAGAGACACCTCGGTGGTGCTGGGAATTGCACCCCGATCTTTCAGGTAACACTAAGCCACCATTTTAATTTACTAAGCCACCATTTTTATTTACCCTAAATAAACTAATCACCCTCAGTTATGTGGGTGTTTCCTACCCCAACACACACAGACACCAATCATCATCCCACCTCACCAGAGAAAATAACTTTCTATAGCTGTCCTATAGGTGAGATAGTCTACATGGATGAAACCCGCTTTAGTAAGCTCAATTATAGTAACGGCGCATTTTATTCAGTAACAGTAACAACATTCTAATAAGGGAAACAGTAATTTGTTTGATTATTTGTTACTAAAAAAAGTTAAGCAGATTATTTATAACGCTTTTATTTGCATCACTGACTATAACAGAAGATATATACTATAAAGCAAAAAGTTTGTGGACACCTGAGCATCATCATAATTCATATTTATCCCCAACTTATCTGCTACAGATTCTATTTGGAAATGAGATCAGTTTATACCAAAGGTGTTTAATGGATTGTAGGTCAGGGTCCTTGTGCACAAGGGCATAGACATGTTGGAACAGTGTTTGTGTCTCTTAGATTACAGTCAAGAGTACAAAGACATTCCATACAATGGTGTGCATCCAGATTTAATATATGGACCCAACAGTGAGGTGTCCAAAACATTTGGCCATATAGTGTAGAATAAAAAAACACTAAGCTATAACCTCTTCTTTAGTCACGTACCAATGGGTCGTGGGCGCTCACGGATTTCACGATGGTTGGTGTGGCGATACGAGTCTCTGTAATGGTGGCCAATAGCCATCTCGTCAAGCCGGTAGTGACCTGGTGGTGGTGGAGCGGTGTGAGGAAGTCCATTGGGTTGGTATGAAAGTCCATTGGAGGGGCTGAAACGCTGACCAGGGCTGATGGTGCATGGCCGCTTGCTTGGGTGCTCCGGGTGTGGAGGCTCCCTCTCAAAGCCGTTCTCTTTGGTTCTGGGAGGTGAAAAGAATGGTCTAATTATTAGGGTACAGTTTAGAAACACTAATCAATCAAACATACATGTTTTGGGACTGTGAGAGGAAACCAGGGTACCCCGATTGAACACACAAGTACAGGGAGGAACAGACAGGGATACGAACCTGGGACCTTCTTACTGAGAGGCAACAGCTAATTACTAAACAACCATGCTGCCCCGAAATGCTAATAGTACATGAAATTGTATTCCTCATGGTATCAACCAAAAATATATATGATTGAAATGACAATTAAAGCTTCTCGACTTCACTTGAAACAAGGGAAAAGGCTGAACATTCTAGAAAAAAGTTGACAGCCACAGCCTCATCAATGTGTTTTCCTTAGACTTAGAGAAATATAACAATTACTTTTTACTGTTTTAAAGATAAATTTGTCATATTTAACAGTTAATTTATGATAAATGTTTGTGGTCAACATTTGTTGCCCACATGCCTTGCTCTCAAGTCTTACAGTTTTATAGTCATCATCTATATAGTCATATAGTCATCATTAGTTTAGGTGGGAAAACATCATCTAATTCATTGCAGTCTTGCTCTTGGGGCTACAGCGGTGTGTAATTTTGTATACTTCTGGCTTACCTGTCCGGTGTCCTCCTCTTGCCATTCTCGTTGACATCCATCAGCAGTTCAGACGATTCGACAGGGGACGTGATGCTGGTGTCGAGTAGCAGCTGCTCGTGCTGGGCCAAGTACTGTGCCGGGTTCTGCTTGGCCAGGCGTGCACAGTGCAAAAGCTCCCGCTGCAGTAATGGCAGGTTGGCCTGCAGGGGGAGATAGCGATTAGTGTTGGCTCTTTGGACAAAGACCAGTTGGCATGTTCCAGGTTTTTTACAGGCATTGTTTACCCATTACACTGATTGTGGGGAAGCTCTTTGGAGGGTAAAAAGAAGCAGCACTGCTTTGTGAAATCACCGTAGACGTTGTCTCCTTTAAAGCCACATCATCATTCATTTCCCTCCTGCCTCTTTCAACACTGATTGCTAAAAGATTAGCTGGCTTCGTCCACAATACCCTTATTGAACATTTTTAGCACAGAATTGTTTCATCTGGAAGATGACGTTCAGACGTTTCAACTTGCGGCCAACATTTCTTGTACCTGCGCTAGTTTGTCCTTTCATCCCTCCAGAGATAGTATGTGGACATACTACATATTCTTATTATAAATACAGTAGTCAGCAATTAAAATAGATCAAAAAGTTCAGTTGTACGATTTTTCTTTTGTTTTTTTGGACAACTCGATGAAAGGTTTTGATCCAATTTAAAAGTTGACAACTATATTGTTGCAGAATAATTACATTTCTAATACAGAATAATTACATTTCTATATAAGCTAATGTACATGAGTTAGCCCAGCAGGCAAGTCTAGGTAACCCATGTTTCCTAAATTACTTTATATCGCTTGTTTTCCAGCTACCCCTGCCCTACCCACTGCAGATTACCTAGTTCAGGGGTGATCAGTCATTTAGAAGATTGAAGATACCATTTCAGATAAGGGTGTAGTGGTGAAGAGTTGGTGATTTGGTATCTTCTATCCTATAATTGACTAAACACACCTGAACCAGGTAGTCAGCAGTGGGCAGCGCAGGGGTAGCTGGAAAACAAGCGGAATAAGGTAATTTAGGGATCATGGGTTACTGAGTCCTGAGGCAAGTACTTCCAGTTTTAGTTGCCTAGGAAATTCTGAATAACACAAGGTAACTCACAATGTACAAAAGTAGGACTAATTCAATAGTCAAATATGTTAATACAGATGATTATTTTCTAATAAAATTGTCTGTAGAATCATCTTTATGCCTCATAGTAAAGGTAATTTGACGCTACTATTCGAGTCTAACTAGCATATTCTTTATCTGCTAGCAGGATAAATCAAAAGGGATATGCCTTTATATCCTGGATGCATATCTTCCTAGTCCAAAGTACCACCGCAGTACCAAGCACTCTCAACTGCTTATGTGATAAATGTAAGTCGCTCTGCATAAGGGTGTCTGCCAAAGACAAGAAATGTAAATTTAGTCATAATATAAGCTAATGTGTTCACAATGATTAGCATCTATAATAGTTATAGCATATCCAGTGTGTGTTTTCAGTCTTTTTAAACATGAATATCAAAATCTATGTATTTTATTTAATGACAGGATATATAGAAAACAAAGTGAATATTTTTGTCTTTCTCTGGTGGTTGAACAAGAAGTAAAATGATGAGTGATTGCTGGTTTCCCTATCCTACAATATAATCTTCTGTCCCATGCACACACTCATTTTATGGCATTGGAATACAATAAATATTTCTGAAATTCCATACCTACAAAGCCAGAACATGCATTTTATTGTAATCATGTCATCAGGCCATATGGGTTTATCACACATAATATCTTGATGTTATGCTGTCATCCTAAGCACAAGTCATACACAAACAATATAAACACAAAGGCAGTCAGCTGGTTCGACCTCCCGATTAAATCATTAGCGTAGCGCATGTTACCCTTCCAGTAAGCGCTTTTCCTCAAACCAAACGCGGGAGGGAGGGTCATTAGATGACATTAGCCTAATGAAAAAAGGGCGCTAATGCACATCATTGCAGCTGAGCTTCTGTGCACTTATAAAAGCATGTGTTCCCACAGCCATATGGTATTTGTCATTAAAGCCTTTTTTTGAGGAAAAGCACTAAAATTAGATGAAAGAGAATGAGAGAGGGGAAGATAGTGAGACAGAAAGACAATGAGACAGGATAGAAAGAGTAAGAAACAGTGAGAACACAAGTTGAATCATTGATAGCACCCCTCCCGACTGGATAATACAGTAGCCATATGGCACTGCGTGGAGAGACAGAACGGAGAAAGAGGAAAAGCTGGCGAGGGGGAAGTGGCCCTGTACGTTTCCCTGCATCTATCAGAGACCCCTAATGGGACCAATTTCTGCAGTGCAAAGCCGCCCGGGCTGCTAACGTATGAGACAGAATCCAGTCGCCGTGAAAGTAGCCACATTCTGCATTCAGTGATTCACAGTGAAACACAGACTTGATCTATTTTAATAGCTAATCTCATTGTTAAAGGCAAGAGGGTAAAAGAGCCTGGCTGTGTGTGTGTTTGCTGTACTCACTAGAATGATGTGATAGTGAAGGGATGAAGGTTACAGAAAAAGGGAGTTCAGGCATGCTGCTTAACAGCTGTCAGTTGTGAGCAAATGAGGATAAATGAGTCCAGTTTAAAGGAAAACTCCAGTCTGAGACATTAAGGTGAGAGACCCGGACACAGTGAAAGACTAAAATGCTGCCACATCACTCTTTAAGGAATGAGAAGCCAATGCTAATGCTAATGCTAATAATAATAATAATAATAATAATAATAATAAATTTGATTTATCTGCACCTTTCAAGACTTTCATGGTTACCTTACATGAATAAGTTACTACAAGACATCATAATATAAAACGATTATAAATTATATAACATTGTATAAATTATATAAAATTAGATAACAGGTTTAAATAGTAAAGGCAATTCTGTGTTTTGAGTTTGGATTCAAAGGTTGTCAGAGAGTCTAAGGTTCTAATATCATTCTAAGTGACTAAAGGCTCTGAACCCCATGGTGGACAGTCGAGCTGATGGTTTAATTAGGTGGTTAGCATGAGAGAATCCAAGTGTGCGTCAGAGTGTGTATAATCGCAGAAGGTCGGACAAATGATGTCGTGAGGAGCTTTAAAAGTGAGTGCAAGAATATTCTAGTCAATATGGAACTCCACAGGAAGCCTGAGGAGCTGGTGATGAACTAGCCTAATATTCTCTTTGAAAGGAGTTTGGGTGAAGATGTGGGCTGCAGAGTGTTGGACCAGTTTAGGAATACATTTTGAAGAAAGGCCAAAAAGAACAGGATTACAGACCGGCTCGGTGTAAAGAGACACTTTAAGCTGTACCGAAATAAGTGACAATTGAAGTAAGAGCAGTGTTCTGTTCCTCCACAGAACAATAGAGGCTCATGTTGCCCTGCTAATGGTTTCAGACACGTACGGCCTTTTGACATCTACTGCGTGAGGAAAAATCAATCAGTAAACACGAAAATCATGCAGCTCGAAGCACATAAACCTTTACTCATCTAGTGTTTTTGTCAAACCTGATGCAAAAATTTGGACATCAACATAAAAGCAGAATGCAAACTAGGCTGTAGAGAATAAACAATCTTTCTAAATCTTTATCACTGAAACTGGGTGACAGGAGATTATGACTAGCAGTACATTCTAGCTAGGTGAGAAATACAGTGCTGTTATATTTAGCTAAGTAAAGGAGGGAAGCGGAGAAGAACAGAAAGAAAGTAAAGGAAGTTGCGCTCTGACCCCCAACTTACTAAGATGGGATATGTGAGAAAATAATTTCACTGTGCTGTAAAAAAGTATATGTGACAAAATAAAGGCATTTATCTTAAAGTAAAAAATGAAGGAGGCAAGGGGAAGTGATGGAGAAAGGGAGAAAAGATGAAATGATAGTGAGGGAAGGAAAGGGAAGGGAAGGGGGGGGGGGAGCAAACAAAGGAATGGAAGGGAGGAAGCAAGGAAAAAAAGGAAAGGACGGAGGAAGGAAAGGAAGCTAGGAAAGAGAGAAAGGGAAGGTAATAGAGGAGGATGAGTGAGGAGAAAAGCAAATGAAAGCGAGGAAAGAAAGGGGAGGAGGGAAGGAAAGAAGGAAGGAAAGGCAAGGAGATTATGAGGAAAGGAAGGAAGCAAGAACAAAAGGCAAGAAATAAATGAAAGAAATAAAAGAAACTCAAGGAAAAAAACATTTGTCTATTTCTCAACTCAGAGTGAGAGAAAGAAATAAAGAAAGTAAGGAAGAAAGAAAAAAAGAAAAAGAACCAACAAAAATGCTTTGAAATAAATCAGCACATCTGTCTCTGGGTTCTGTAAATTCATTCCAGATCACTGGCTTGTGTTGTACCTTCAGAAACGGGATGACAAAAGGTCGGAGAGGGAAGTTGGTCGCTTCTTGCAGCTTTGAGTGAAATTCCTCTATGGTTAAAGTGGAGTTCTGGGGAAGAGAAAAAAAGGGAGAGAGACAGAGAGGGAAAAAGTGTGTGTGTGAGAGAGAGAGAGAGAGAGAGAAAGAAAAAGAGATAGTAAATGCATGTGGAAAACATTATGTGATAATATTGCTTATTGGAGGCAGAGGGAACATATATTTTGGTGTACCCTTATGCTTCCTGGTAATATTTATCATTCATTACACCCATCTTTCCTGCATGATAAATACACTGCCCATCCAAAAACAAATTAATTACAGCATGCATCACTGAGGAATCGATTCAATACACTTCTGCAATTTCACAACATTTACTCCCATCCAGAGTTGCATTAGTTTTTTGCCAAGCTCTTGTAATAATGATGGGAGAGTCGGACTGCTGTGCAAAGTCTTCTCCAGCACATCCCAAGATTTTCAATGCGATCAAGGAAATGGTGGCCAATTTATGTGTAAACATGATGCCTCATCCTACCTGAACCACTCTCACAATTTGAGCCTGATGAATCCTGGCATCTTGGAATTTTCTTACACCATCAGGGAATAAAAAATCCATTGATGGAATAACCTGATCATTCAATAAATTCAGGAAATCACCTGACCTCTTTCTTTGGGCACATAATGTTGCTGAACCCGAACCTGACTAACCGCAGCAACCCCAGATCAGAGCACAGGCTGGTTCAATAGGAACTAGACATGATGGGTGCATCACTTCATCTACCTATCATCTTACCCTGATGCGCCCATCACTCTGGAACCGGGTAAATCTGAACTAATCAGACCAAATGGCCTTTTTCGATTGCTCCAGAGTCCAACCTTATTGTTCTCTAGCAAATTGAAGCTTTTTTTCCAGATTATCCTCACTGATAAGTGGTTTTCTTACAGCTACACAGCTTTTTAGTCCTTATTACTTACTATTAAACATCGTCGTGAGTTCTACTGTTTTTGTTTTTTTATTTGATTTCACCAAACATTTAAATAATCGCTGATCAAGATCATTTTTTTTAACAAATTTCTTCGTGATGGTTTCCCACAATCATTCCAGTTAAACACTTTTCCCCAATTTAAGTAGTTTTTCCTTGGATGTTTTCTTTGCCAGTAATTTACCAGATTAACATCTTTTCCACGATCACAGAATGTGTTGTTTAAACAACGAAAAGCTACTTACTGCATCAGTTAGGGTTAAATAACATGTTGCCAGTTTAAAACATAATCATCTATGCAGCAGCTATCCAATGGGAGACTTGTACCTATTAGCTTAGTGCCTTTTTTTAGCTGCTCAGTGTCTGTGTGTGGGATAGTGTGTATTATAACAGGCATGCAGCAGGACGCTGTCTTCTTTAATTAGCGATAGCCGAAGTTTGATCTGTTAAATTGAGTTTTTAGTTTGCTACGTTCTCTGACCCTTCCAGCTGGTCGGTGCTGCTCCTATCTTCAGAAAATAAACTAAATAAATAAAAAAAAAAAAAAAAAAAGAGAAGTGACTAATTTCACCCCATTTTTGATGCTCTATCTCATTTTACCAGACTGACAGGACGGTGACACTTTTTTCAATTTTCAAGATGTTGCCTCCAAGAAAAAGCGAGAAAAAAAAAAAACGAGTAGCAGACAGAGGGACTGCGTCAGAGAAGAGCGAAAAAAACAACAACAAAAAAAACGAAGCTTTCTACCTCATTTCCCAGACCTGAATTTTGTTACATTAGGCTTACATCTGTTCGCCCAGATTGCAGCGGCCTGTTTTGACAGCCAGAGAGCCTCCTGAGCTTTTTTCCGGCATTGCCGGCGCTAATTAAGTGTGTCACTCTTTTCAATAAGGCAGCGAGGGGAGTGTATTAAAGCGAGCAATTCAAGCCAAGGGGACACACAAATCCCTCTGCGTGTAGACACTGTGAAAAATAAACAAACACGTGCCAGAAAAAAAAAAGCCTTCTTTCCGAGTGCCTTATTAAAGCAGCCCTCCTCTGGTACCGGCGACGGTTATTTTAACACTGTTGCTTTTTGTGCTTGATGTTATTCATGAAAATGATTTTAGCTGTGTGGTTTCAATTTCTGTAATTTTTAGCTACAGATACAATACTATGCTAGACACAGCTGTGGTTTTCCAGAAACAATACACTGCTTTAATCAGATAATTAATGGGCCATTTTTTTATGATAGTGTATAGATATTAAAATAACATTTTAAACTGATTTACGTTCACGTTAATATTTAACTAAAACCCTCAGTTTGTGTCAAACCAATTCCTCCGCTCCTGTAGTTGTCGCTAACACATACCACTATAGTCTCAGAAATGAAAAAAATAAGGACGCCTCCACCTTTGTGTTTGTTGTATTTTTAGCAATTTATTTCACTTTTTACATTATTTTAAAGTATTGCAAAATATCGTGATAAATTCTATGGTGACCCATGTGTCATGATACGTATCGTATCATGAGGCCCTTGCTAATACCCAGCCCTATATGTCAATGGAGAGAAGGGGCACAATCATACATGACAATGTCTATTTATAGGTGTTCTGCTATGCAGCCACACAACTGGACACGTGGCCACAAACATGGCCACTAAGGACTAGAGAATACTAATGAAATTCACCTGCATCTAATCGAATAATTTACAGACCACAGTTCCAGACAGACATTCACTGCATGGTCGATATCAAGCCTTTTGCTTCTTTACGCTTCTTCCGATTTTGATTGTTTGTTTTGTTTTGTTGTTATAGTTTTTGGATTTTGTTCTGTCTCGGCCCAGTTTTGCTTGTTTTTTAAATTGTAAGGTTAGAAATCACATTATGGGAAGTGGTGGCTCGTGGTTAAGGTGTTGAACTACCAACCCAAAGATTGTGAGTTCGATTCCCAACTCCACCAAGCCACCACTGTTGGGTCCCTGAGCAAGGCTCTTAACCCCTAATTGCTCAGTTGTGTAAATGAGATAAATATATGTCGCTTTGGATAAAGGCGTCTGCCGAATGATGTAAATGTATGGAATCCCTGAAACCAAGTAAATTACAATAAGGCTTTTATCAAGACTCGACACTAGCAGTGCTTTGAACTCTGCACCAAAACAACCCTGGTGGCCACCATTTCCTCTCATTAAGCTATTTCCTTTGTCTATCTTTATTCCTCTTATGTTGTTATCTCTAGTGCTACACATATTAAATGTTCAAGACTGACTGCTTTTTTTTAGACATGTCTGTGTATATGTGTGTATACCAACTTACCACCAGGCCCAGAACAAGTGTGCGGACGCGGTCGCCAATTTCAGGTGAGATGTCGTTGCCAAACTGCTGAAGCGTCGTCAGGAATCGCTTTAGCTTGCTGAGCTGCCGAGCGCCGCATGCCGGAGGGAGCTGCTGATTGGCTAGCGAAGAGGAGGAAGAGGATGAGGGGCCATTGCTGAAGCCGTTGGGGGACGAGGGAGCACCGTTCAGTGCGGTGGGAGAGTGACTGGTGCCGTTTGTTACTGCAAGCAGGAAAAAATACATAGACGTTCTATTGTTTATATAATGCTTACATAGAATAATTAGCTGCTAGAAGAAATATAAGAAGTTAGGATTCCGTGCTTAATAAAAAGTGTTTCTATATCTCTTTATCCTTGATTTATAGTCAGGGTAGTGTGTCCATCAAGAGTTATTGGTCATGCATCACTGTACAGAAACTATAAACACAATTTTTACTCAGGGATTATAGAAGTGATCTACATGGTATCTTCAATAATAAGCAAACATTATCTACTGATTATCACAATTTAAAGGCTTAGGGTTCGATTAATATGATCTTTATAAAACAGTCCATCTATTTACTATGCTGAACCCTGCATGAGCAGCTAGTTTAGTAAACAAGCAGTCATAGGAATCCAATTCTTCTACTTAAGACCATTTTAAGGCTATTTTTTTTTTACAGTGTTAAAGCTTCTCTGGAATGAGTGCTAAGGCACATTGAAAACAAAACATAACTAGCAAGCTAATTACTAAGCTAATTTATAAAAAACATAACTATCTTTAACAAGCTACTTTGAAAAAACTTAATTAGCTAGCTTCTTTAACATGCTAATTTTGAAAATGCACCTCGCTAGCTGTTAAAATACTAAAGCCTAGCCATTTTATCATAGCAATAGTAAACTTGTTAAATGTTTTGCTTTACATTTGGATTTATTTGATGTCATTTTTACAGGTTAATCTTATTTAAATGTACCTGAAAATCAGTACATGCTTCCTTGTCAGGTGGCACTTACTGAAATAACTGAAAGCCAGATAATGTCTGACTTTCGCATTCCAGGGATCATCTGCGGCCCAGAATGTGCTGCCTTTGCTTCCAATCAGCGCCTGTGGCCTTAAGCGCCTGTAGTGCGCCTCGACCATATGAAATGTAGCAGCGGCGAATACATGTGGTCGAATGATGATGCGAACCATACGGGCTACGGCGTCAACGTCTCACTAATGAGATTAGGCTGTGGCCTCTCTCCAGCAGCAAAGAAATGAGATACTTCAGCTGCATCTGCTAACAATTACGACGGGAGGGTGTGTGGAGGGGTGTGGTGGGGAGGGAGGGATGGAAGGGGGAATCAAAGCGCTCGCTTTGTTAAACCTTCAGCATGTGTAATTAGAATCTGCTTTTAAAAGGTTTCTCGTTTATTTGGTGCGAGCTTGCTTGTGTATTTTTCTTTTCTTTTTTTTTTTTTTTTTTTGTATAAGCACTAATTGCAGAGTCCGATTGATTTGTGTTTTAGTGATCCGGCAGTGAAAAGGAAGTGAGGAGCATGTTAGAGGCGCTGACAGCACAGCGAGCTCAGATCACACTGATTACTCTTTCTCTGTCTTTAACAGCTGTTTTGTGCTTGCATGTGTGTGCTGTGATGAACATATCTAACATACTTGATAATAAGAATTTTGTGAATGTATGATGTGTGTGTGTGATTCTCACGTGTTGTAGGAGTAAACGAGCTGGTCCTGGGGGCTCCCTGTGTGCCGGGTGGTGGAGGCATGGTGGGTGGAGTTAACCTGGGCTGTGCTTTCACATCGGCGGGCGAGTCGGGCATGGTGAAGGGCTTCTCAGTGCGATCTACATGGAGACAAAAACAAGCGCACGTCTTACACATGTCTTATGCATTGTGTCAGTAGGAAGTCCTAATGAGATCTTGATGATCTCTTGTAAACCCTGAGCTCCTAACACAAGTTTGTCTTTTTCACCATTGTCTCATAATTAGAACAATACCTAAGGTCAAGTATGGATGAAGAGTATATTACAACTAAATCCAAAAGAAAAACATCTGGGATGATCTACTGGGAAAAAAGTAAAATGTTCAGTGTATCTGTTTCTTCTGGTTAAGTCTGAGGGAGAACAGTGAAGCACAATGACTTAATGTACATTAAACGACTCCTAACTGCTTTAAATTAAGATTTAAACTCTGACAAAGAAAAAAAAAAACAACGCAGATTGCATAGTCACAGGATATCCACTGTTATTGTCGATAGTTACGCAATTACTAGCAAACGTTTCCGTATGTAGGAATTGCAAAGGGGCTTTTTTAGCGGTGGCTATTCGGAAAACCTCTTTCTAAGACAGTGACTCATAAAATGGCAATCAAACTTATTTAGTTGGGTACATAAACAACAAAAACCAACATATAATTCACTGTGGCTGCACTGTGTCACACTGTGTCGATGTTTAAGAAAGATGTAAAAGGCGGAACAGCAAACAGAGAGGAGTAGAAGGTCTTTGCTACTATCACGAGAGACCGCACATGTGACAGCTGAAATCAGGGTGGTCGTTACATGTTCAAGACGCATGTTCTTTCAACAGTAAGGACAGTATGTGTGTGTGTGTGTGTGTGTGTGTGTAGGAACATTGTGGTGTGTGTGGATGATCTCACATTATTAGTGTTTCGGCAATTAAACTACTCAGGAAGAGTTCGGGTTGAGATGAACTGGATGGAGCACTATTAGGGGTTGTTGCAGTTTAAACCATATGGTATAAGAAAACCTCTATCAGAACTGTTTATTATCAAGACCCTTACAATACAACATGTTACGATACATGGCATACGATACAATATATCACGATATTGCCGGGGACGCCCTTATTTTTTTACCGTGCTTGTTTTGAAGACAATGGCCGTATGTGTCAGCGGAAAAGGATTTTAATGAAATATTACAAAAGATAAATACTAGGGGTTATAATATCGATACAGTATCATTAAAAGAAATATTGCAATAGTTTGCTGTATCGATATTTCTACACACCTTTAAAGCTTTAATAAAATCTATTAAAGCTTATTGGGGCATTTTTATGCCATTTTAAGAGCTAGGCACACAAATAGGGGAACAATGGTCTTGAGACACACATCCAAGGTGGCAACCTGATAAGCCTTTTTTTAGATTATTGTCGCTCACGCTTTAATTAACACAGGAAGCCGGTTAGTGCTGAATGATTATCTACATTGTTAACATTTTTTACATTATCATGTGAGTGAAGTAATTCTGGCGGGCTGTAATTTGAGAAACTCAAATTTGTAAAAAAAAAAATAAAAAATATTAATCACAGAACTGGGCTAATTAAACACTGTTATGCACACTATCCCCACATACACACAGTAACTTTTTTTTTTTTTTTTTTTTTTTTTATTTTCTTTTAAGCTTTCAATAATAAAAATTAAAAAAGGAGCTAATTTACATAAACAGGGATGTGTTTTGAATAAAAATGAGAGAATAAAAATGGAAGTTGTTTAGTTTAATTGACAGCAACCAATTGCTACTGAATACTGAAGGTCCATCTGTAAGTTAAGTTACATGTAATAGCTTTTATTTTATTGAATTTTTTTGGTAAAATTGGTTAGTAGCGTCTTCATTATATTCAGATATATTTCCGAATCCAGACAGTTTAATATGGAGTGCCAATAACAAAAAAGATGTTGATGTAGAAATTTGAGACGTGGCTTACATATTTCAGCAATATGGTATATATGGAAAAGATCCGAAATTGCGGATAAACCAAAGAGATTTATATCGATTGTTTCTCTTTATATATTTATCCCGAGGCATCCAGAGATTGTGCCAGCCCTGGTAGACCTTCAGTGAGAAGAGGCCAAACCTGCGAGGATCCTGAGGCATCCAGAGATTGCCAGCTCCGGTTAGATTATGCCTTGTGAAGATTTTGGGTATTTAAAGCGAAGATGCCGCCGACCCTTTGTTGACTTTAAGGATATCAGAATAATGTGCTTCCATCGTACAACTCCCACGGACTGTATATGATTATAGAAAGGACACTGCTCATAATCACACTACCCGCTGTTTAAAATAAAATCATTTATAAAACACACTCTCTGGTAAAGAGTCACCCAAATGAGGATGGGTTCCATCTAAAGACGTTTTTCCTAGCCACAGTCATCCAAGCCTTGCTTACTAGGGATATTTCTGATAACAGATTTTTTATTATTAGTTTTGTATTGTTACTAATGTTCTGTAAAGCTTGTTAAAACTACTATAGAAATAGTCCTGAATTGAATTAAATCGATTTGATCAATAATAATTGAATTGAATCTTCCTTAAACAGGGTGGGTAATTTGATAAAATATAGAAATGGGTAACAATTTAATTTTTCCATAATTGGGTAGTTATTGTCATTGGTATTGGACTATTGTAAGAAATAGATACATGAGTATCAGGTGATGTTCATGGAGTTGCATATGAGTTGTTTTTCTGCTAGCAGGAGGGCTGGGGGTTTGTTCTGTAAATAAAAGCTTTACATAAAATTTTCAAAAAATCCTGCCAAATTCAGCTTAATCACATATTATGTCTTCAATGTATATAGTATCTGCCGTGCGGCTCAAAATCCTACTGTATGTTTACCTTGTTAATCATGAACTTTTAATTTAGCGAAACCTAAAGCATGTTGTGACCACAGAAAACCTTTTTTTCAGCCATGTAAAACCCAGTCGACACACTGATTAGCTGTAGCCTTAAACAACTTTTCTGTCTGATCAAACTGAGGTCTTCATGCCAGAACAAAAATGCTAATCAGTCAACTCTGTAGCATGCACATCTGGACTAAAGACTTTCCAGACGAGTCCAAATTACACGGCATCATAAATTCCAGCAAAGAATTGGCCTAGATAATAAATACCAGTTGTATGCTATTAAAAAAATGTTTAAAAGCTGCCCTCGACAGCTTCTAAGTTAAGGAAAATGTCATACAGAGAAAATTAATAGTGTCTTTAAGTTCCTATGAAGAATCATAAAGCTAATGAAAAACAGAGTGTTTTTTTGCATGTGTTAAAGCTAAGCCGAGGGCCCTGGAGGTGATTAGCGCTCTCTTATACAAAGACAAGCCATTCTTTTAGGATTCTTGCCAGTGCTACAGAGATAAAGAAGGTGGGAATTTCCACTCCACATGGCTACCATTTCCTAAACACATGTGTGTGTTTGTACATTTAATCTGATCCATACCGTCTCTTTTTTCTTTCATAAACCACACAATTCTTTCGATGTGGTTTCAGCGGGAAAAACCTTTCAGTACTGCAAATCTTCTTGACCATCTTTCTTTCACTCATTTGCACTTCGCTCACACAAATCAGACATCTGGGCACTGATGAAACGGAGACCGCTTTCTGGTCGGGTAAATATTATTGAACGCAGCATGCAGGAGAAAAAAAAATTTAACCTGATTTTGTTGTAATATGTAAAGAAAATATAAAAAAAACCCCAAATATACTTACAATTGTGTCATTTGTCATTTAGTTTTCTGATCAGGAAAAAAAAACCACTGCATGAATTTATTAACTTAGTTAGAAATCAGCCCTAACCTCACTTTTTCATACCATTGTGTGTTTTTCTTTTAGCCACTGGTTTTCTCTCGGCGTTGTTGTGCTTATTTCCAAAAAAGTCTAAAAAAACCCCCAAACCATCCAACAAACATTAAAACAATCTAATGTGGAAAACTAAACCTGTCATGTGGAACTCAAATAATCCAAAAAATTAGGTCCTTTTGGCAGTCATGAGGCAAAAGATCCTAATTAAGGTAGTGAAAGATATGATGCAGTGCTGGACCTGAATTTAAGTCAAATTGTGATTGTAGCCAAAAAAAACAAACAAAAAAAAACTGGACTAACCCTATCTAGTGTGAGTTTAGGATCCACATGTTTTAGACATGTTTCCTTTATTAACATAAAAAAACCTAAGGTAATACTGTCATTAAAAGATTTAAAGGATTAGGATTATATTTTGAAAACTTTATCCATCCCCTTTCTCATCTCTAATGCAAAGTTTACATTGCACAATTTTCAAAGTCAGTGGATCGTAGTTGTTTTCCCAATACATGATTATCTCGGGCAACGTTCAGTTACGGCTGTGTTCACAATGCACCATGGATCAATGACAAAAGGGTTACACACTGCATGACTTCACAAAAGAAACGAAACGAAATTTAACAACGAAACGCATGCGAAATGTTTGTGAAGTTTGGGGTCACAGGTGGGCATGAGTTTTGTCTCTAGCTTCCAAAGAAAAAATAAGTAAGTGATCTTTATTCTTATACTAGAAACAAACACAAGGAAAACATGACTACCTTTGAGAGTAATTTCAGAAAAAAACATTTTAATATGCACATTTTGCTGAGACCTGGCATCCCAGCTTCCAATGCTTTATTGATTTCCCTAATAAAAGCTTTTGGTTTAATGCTTGATCAATAATAGATATAGTGTTAGTAATCATATCAAATGTATCAGTGTGCTTCTTTTTTCTGTTACTTTGCCGTCCAGAATAAGAAACTGTGGCAGGGGCCAGACAAAAGAATAAAAGGTGGTCTGAGAAGACCCTCAATGCGGTGAGAAAATTAATGTGACTTTCGGCAAGCCCATCAGAGTGCTTTCCATTTTGCTCTTGCCGGGGTCTTTTATTGCCTCTCAAAAGAGCGTTGGAGTAATACGGATCGTCATTAACCACCACAGCGAGCAGAGCCACAGAAATCGCAAACAGCCGCATCCTCGCCGCATGCCTGTCATTTGTCATAAGCAGTGAGTGCTGGTAACTAGTGCGTTTAAGAGCTATTGGTTTTCCAAAAAAAGGACGAATTTATTTTGCAATGGCATCCTTAGGAGCCAAGACAGAAAGCAACAGAACATTGATCTTGTGAAGCAAAATAAAAAAAAAAAAACAAGCGTGATGTTTTCCAATATTTTTGTAGTGAAACAGTATGAAGGAAAAAAATAGCAATGTCGGTTTACAGTTACACATTTTTATAAAAAAAACAGGTGGCAACATAAATCATTTGAGAAAAGAGCTTCGTCCGAAATCGCAAAAGTAATGTACTTTGACAAATTTAGAGGTATTACATTTGCCATGTTGATATTGTCACATGACATATGATCTCACAACACTTAAAAAGTCTTTGCTTTTCGCCACTTTTGCATATAATAAGTTGTCTCTCCCATGGCCTCATGGGATAATACAGTGTACATCAATCTTTAAAAACCTGGACGGAAGAACCCACAATCTTTGGGTTGGTAGTCCAACACCTTAACCATGAGCCACCACCTCCCGAAAGTATGTGAAAGTATTCCAAGTATGCGAATTTGGATGAAGTCAAAGAGTGTGAATGTGCACATAATATTTACAATAATATTTGCAGCAATAAAGATAGTTCTGGCAGTAAAGTTTATTATATTGCGCTTGTTGTGATATCATTTCTTTATTTACAACTACTATAACATTAACAATTACAGCACTTATTTAATTATTTCATACAGCTGAGCATTCAGCGGTTCAGGGCCTTGCTCAAGGGCCCAGCAGCAGACAACTTGGTGGTGCTGTACGTAGCAAACCAACGTACAAATCGAACTAGAAGCTTCCAATTAGCAATCCAATCTTTGAATCAAACCCAGATCAGCAAAACTATAAGATTCTTAACTTGTCTATGTCGACAGGGTAAAGTTTACTGTGTGGAGATATTTATTTAGCATTAATATTAATGAGTCCCTGGTTCAAGAGCTTTTTACAGTAGCAGTCAGAGTTGGATAAACAGCTTTGGGTTAAAATAACAATGTATAAAGTTATATTTTGTAAAAAATAAAACATATAAAGAGTGGCCATACTTACGTACACTTGATGAATTCTGTTATTTGTTTGGGTGTGTTGTAGCCCGTGTGTACGCATTTCCTCATCTCACACAGCACTAAGATGTGAAAGAATGTTCTAGAACATCTGCTGTGTTTGCTATCAGCGTCTTGCAGTTGTGTGTGTGTGTGTGTGTGTGTGTGTAGATGGGAATCAGAGAGCAGCTGTGTGTATGCAACTGAATGATTATCATAACAGGATTTGAGCTGCTGGATTGGATACGGCTTTGGATTCGCTGTGACTGTAAAAGAACCAAATAACTGAAAAATATCTGTTTGAATATCACATGGAGGCGGCGTTAAAAAGGAAATGAATATATTTTCTGCTCACTATCGTTTTCAACCAGTGCTTCATAAAGTTATGCAGTGATCTTTTTTTTTACCAAGCGTCGTTTGGTTAAAAAACATTATTTGTTTGCTGGTTAAAAGTCACTTTATATCTCGATGTCACTCATTAACTTAATTAGTCTATATGTATTTATTTTATTTTGTGGAACGTGTCAGAACACTATGATAGGCTTTTCTACATGCCTGTCAACATATTTATTTGCATACCTCTGAGGATGAGGATACGGTTAAGGATGGCAAATTGAGAATTGTTTCATTTGAGCAGTTTTTATTTTGATTGTGAAGTTACAAAATGTTGGGATCAGTTTGGCGTGTTTTGAGCATACATTTGGTAGAATTATTTAACAAAACTCCAATGTGAAAGATGACACCAGAAATAGCATTTAATTGCTGTTTTATAGATTGGAATCTATCTGGCAGCTGTCATTAGCGCATGCACGTACTGTGGAAGAAAAGGCTGAGAGAAAAAACTCGAACATGAATATGGGTGTTGTGTATCCATGCTGAAGCCGTCTACAGGAGTTAAAAGATCTGAAAACTGATGTCATGGTTGCAGTATTTCTTTTGGACAGGTAGAAATATGGTGTGATCGGATTTCGGTATGTTTTGATAGTAACCTACAGCTAATGTAGTTTGTGAAACTTTTTGAATAAGTTTACAGCGGCAGCGTGTAATCCAGTGCTATTTTTATGTTTGATATGTTAGTAATGCTACTAATTGTACTACAACTTTTTCTGATGTATTGTAGTAATGTTGTTTCTGGTCCTGTAGTCTGTGTGCGTTTATACTTTCGAAAGGCGTGGGTTTGGCACGCGAGGGTGGAACAAAAACAGGCAAGAGCTAGCATTTTCCAAAATGTCCCATTACTACTTCAAGATGTTTCATACTTAATACCAGTAAACAAACAACACATCAATCCTATAAGACAGTACAACAACCGCTAACAATGACCCCCTTCACAATATTTACCTTGAGAGATATTACGGTGCTAGTTCTAGATGATTAATAATAATATTGGGATATATTGTGTAATGCAGATGTTTTCGTATAGCATTGTGTTTGTATATGCAAATTGCACATTAATTGATTCTGGGATTGTCTGGGGGAAAAAAATCTGTTAGCTTTAGCTGGAGTAAGAAGGGGCATTGATTTACTATTAATAAGGTAAATGTTTTTGATTTGAGGCATTTTTGAGGCGAAATCTTTCTTGTATTGAAATAATGTATATATATATATATAGTTTTGCACTTTGAGAATTAATGTAAAGTTAAAATTGGAGTTAGTTTTGACTAAAATCTGGCCTGTATTACCACATTTGGATTTAAAACACATGCAAATCCCACTGCCTGAAACGCATGCCTTCAGTTTCATCATCCTCCACCAACCAGGCTGATCTGGTCCCTTTTATGTAGCCACTTTTTTTTTTTTGTTTCAACACAAACATCCAAAGCCCAGCCTGAGATCTGAGATTTTCGTGGTCTGATGTAACAGATATGCAACTGGCAAAGGATCTGATATCACTCGTTGCAGCGACGGCGCTGTTCGCACGCATGGAGTACAGAATAAAAACAAGTTCATGAATAAAATATAAAATACAACCTATCAGTTAACACAATGACTACGAAGTGTTTCTAATATGTCAAGCGGTTGCGTTGAAATATCCAGAAAGCAGGTTTAATATAGCGGCGCAGCTAGTTCCTCGTAACTACATTACCATTTTTTTGGAGTTGAAACTAGATTTATTCTCCTTCAATGCAGCTCTGGCATCCGTTTGCCGAATTAAAAAAAAAAAAAAATCAAATTTCATATGTAGAAAAAATAGTGACTTTTATTAAGACTGCCTGTGGGAATTTAGGCAGATCTGATGTGCTGAGTTTGAACACACATTTTTTCTAAAGACTCTAGCCACAGTTATATAACTACTGATATGTGGAATTTTTCCAGATGAAGTTCTCCAGAGCTTGAAAAATGCTAGTGTTTGTAAATGCTCTGTAAATATAGACCACTTTTTGCTGCTCGTTGGCATACGATAACCACAACACACAGAATTCACAGGACGCCAGAAAGCCAGACTAACTGCACAGTAACGGTGAGGAGATTGCGGTTCAGCTGCCAGCAGGAACAGAAGGGAATCAGGTGTGTGACAGCGGTGGTGCCAGTTCAGCCTAAAGTTAGACCTGTAGTGCATTGTAATGTCTTGCGAAAAGTTGATCAATGGATGATGTTGGAACATCCAGAATTTTTTAGGCAGAAGTGAGGATTTGGAGAGCTTCATTGGAATTCAAAAGTCGTTTTGAGTATTGGGACTTGCGGTAAAGATGCCAGGCTTGCATTGGTATGCAAGCGTTGCGCTCCGCTTTCCTAAATACATTATGAACCTGTGCATGTCTGTGCACCGTGCAATCATCTCTGCCAGATGGAAGACCAGCCTATCAAACCCCCTTCTGCTTGTCAGAGAAGATGTATGAATGTTCTCCGCCGTCCTGGAGCTCAATCCCCAGGCTTATTGCTCTCATTCTCCCTACAGCAAATTTATATCCCCTTAAACGTCTATCTAACTTCACTCCTCATCACCCCCATCCCTTCTACCACAACCCTCTCTCTCTCTCTCTTTCTCTCTCTATCTCTCTTGCTCTCACTCTCTGAACCCACTTGCTTTTTCAGGCGCTCTTGTTTTCTAAGCTCCGCTTGGCCGGCGCCAGGTGGTGTGCCGTCGTTTCATTCCGTCCCATCAAATGACGTGAGCGCTGAGGGGATCTTCACAAGCCTGTGCTCACTCAAGAGTTACCAACTCAACCTGGTAGCTTTAATATTTAAACAGCCCTCCTGCTTTAATTCCCCTGCCTTTTCTTCGACTGAGGTGCTCATCATAACCCTCATGAATCTTACTAATAGACGCTTGAAAGATAACACCGGTGTTGCCATTTTTGCTGCAACATGCCATGGTGGTAAAAGCCCAGAGAAACAGTCAGGATTGGGGGGTTGTTGTTGGGGTAACGCATTAGCATTATCAGTATCTGTTTAGTAGTCAGCATTTTTTCTCCATGCGCTTTATATCTTACTGCATGCTTGGACCCACATAAAAGAGAAAACTTCCCGCTTGACCTGTAAGATCTTGGTTCTGATGGATTCTACACTATAGTTCCACTCAGGACAGTTATCCTTAAAGCTTGAGGAATGAAAAAAACAACATTTATCATTACCATGTTAATTTAAATTAATTTTTTTCTATAATGCTGAAATTCATATTAATTTGTATCAGAAATAATATTTCAAGCTCTAAACAGATACAGATAGTAGTGATGCAATACACACTGTAGTCGTCTAAATTGAAATTTAACATGGAAACCAGCATAATACCTGGCAAGTATTATTCTAGCATATATTCAAAAAAATTAGTAGAAGGCATTTGTTTAAAAAAAAATAGTGTATCTTCTATATCTGTATTTGTGTTAACTTAGAATGGCTTTCACCACTCATGTAGCCATGTACGCATAAAAACAAAGCAGTTTAGAACTACCCAATGGACATCATAACAGCCCTATAATGTACATTATGAACCATATACTACTCCTCTAATGTAAACACTGACCACGATGGAGCATCAGCTGATACGCTAAATAATGCCCCAGTCTGAAAATAAACGAGGCTGACCAATAAAACAGACGCAGCCTACAAGAACGGAAGCGTTCTCGTTTCTTTTTCCCTCTACATCTGTTTAAAACATCTGTTGAAATAAGACCTCACTGGCTTCTAGTATAGAGGAAGAAAACAAGTGTTGAGGAGCAGTAAAACTGATTCATAGTCATAGTCACAGATTTGAGGCGTGTTGCTAGGCAAAAAGATTAAAAAAAATTTTTTGTCAGATTGGTATGAAAACATCTTTGCCCAAGAATCTCATCAATAAAAAATTTAGGCGGCTTATAATGTAGCATTCGACCGTTGATGCGTACGAGACAATTTTGTAATTGCGCTACAAGCTGTGCTGCAATGCTGCAATTTGGCATGTTTTGAATAAATTGCAAAATACTTATTTACTAACTTCTTATCTGAAGAGGCAGAATTAGAGCATTTGTCAATAAAAGGGTTTTTATACTGAGATTAGTGCTTTCAAAGGCTAATCTGAAACTCATCCAACCCTCAAGTCAATGACTCACTCAGCCTCCTGGCACTGCCAGATGCCAGCTGACTGAAGATGGTGAGGAGAATGAAGGAATAAAAGAGACAAAAATTGAGACAGTAGTTTAGAGAGAGAGAGAGAGAGAGAGAGGGGAGGAGAGAGAGAGAGAGAGAGAGAGAGAGAGAGAGAAAGAGATCACCTGGAAATGACTTTGTTTTGGGTGCTACCACCAGTGTGGCTTAAATTTCTTTTGACCCTATTAATATTTACTAATAAATGAATACATTTGTCACAGTGCTTTAGATTTTATGTGAACTGTGAGACTGAATTTAATAAAAACAATAAAATAAATGAAATAGAACTGAAATATCCTATATTATAAATGTCTGGGACGGCACTACAGATAGCACAGATAGGGATTTGGAACAAGTACAACAGACTTATTAGCCAATCAAATTTTGACGTTCAGTAGCGAGTTTTACCCCCAGCATTTATCAGTAATTTCCAAGGTATAAAGGTGAAAGTCAGCTGTTTGTTACACCAGATATTAAAAACAAAAAACCAGAAAAGGTTTTATCTGCTATTTCGAAGATTGCAACTATGAGTGCTATAAGTAGCTAACAGAGGCACAACAAGCTAATATGTTGGCTTTGTTGACTTTTTAACATAACTAAACACATTCTGAATTATTCTGGCACTGACAGTCTTAACAGCTAAACCAAGACACCCCTTAAACACCGAGGCACCATTTACTGTTAATGTCAGTAGCGCATAATTTATTCAATCATTATTTGCATATAGCTGCGTTAGCTGTAACAGAGATGTGTAAGATGTGTAGATCTTAACAGTTGCTTACTTACGCCACAGAGAATAACACATCATACATTCGATCTATTTGCATTTATGATTTTCTAATTCAAATTCTAAAAACCTCAAATAAATGCTTAAATGATTAAATGAGCTATTTTGAATACATAAATGCTTCACAACAAATGATAATAAACCCATGATTTAAACGTGTGTATCTATTATAAATCAATTCATTCATTTTTAAAAATGGATTCCATTTAAACACTTTTATGGTAATGTTATTGTCCAATCGTGCAGGAGATAACTATACACAGTCTAAAGTATCTCTGTGTGAATCGACCCAGCAGACAGATGGCATTCTGCTTTATAACAGACTCGGCGACTGCACTGCAGGCCAATCATCTCTCATTACCCACAATTCTTTGTAACCGCGTGTCTTGTGTTGGACTGCACGTGCAGCCTCTGATCTTTAGACAAGCCGACGCTGAAGCTATAAATGCAGAATCAATAATAAAGAGTGTTACATCGGGGAGTTGCTATTTTACTGTGTGAGCTGGTTGTTTTCACACTGCACGAATATCTTGGGTAGTATTCAGTTGCTGCTGTGTTCAGAAAGCTCGGCGACAGAAGATTACACACTGCATGACTTTGCAATACTATAAGTTTGGGATACAAATGGTCTGCGTGCTGATTTGCAACAAAACAGCGAAAAAAGATAGGAACCTCAGTCATGCTCACTGACATTGTGATCTAAAATCTTCTTCCTGAACTGTGTCTTGCGCTCTCATTGGCTGTAAGTCATCACCGGTGTACTTTTCACTCAGAACTCCTGTCCCACTTGCGGATATTAGATATTTAGCGTAGAAAATCTTTCGAGCCTTGGCAACGCCTTAGCGATTTCCTTAGATCGTGTCTTTGGTAATTCACACTGCGTGATCTCCACTCTACATCTATATTTACAGAATTTGGCAGAAACCCTCGCATTTATCCCTTTTATACATATTAGCAATTGGTGGCTAAGGGTCTTGCTCAAGATCCCAGTAGTGGCAACTTGGTGGTGCTGGAAATCGAACCATGATCTTTCAATTAGCAATCCAACACCTTAACCACTGTGCTACCACTTCCTCCAGCAGCGATTTGCCTCTGATTTTGGGAATTCCTCGGCGAGTTCACAAAACCTGTCAGCAAGTAAAAATCGTGCAGTGTGAACTCGGCATAACTGTGCGCTTACTGAAACCACCGCTATGCGAATGAGCTACGAAATGGAAATAAAACTAAAGAAAAACAGAAAAGTAGAAAGGAGAAGTGGTAAAAAAACAAAACAAAAGAAACAACAGCAAGACCTGGCGGCAGGATGACGGTGTAGTTTTCCCGGGACATTTGTGCGCAAGCGTTTTGGAAAATATCACATGACAGGAGCCATGTGTTAAAAATTAAAGCAGGTTAAATCCTTTGCTTGGAAAAATATGTAGACAATTTATGAAATGCAGCCCAGGATGGAGATTTACTAAGTAGAACCAGGCTCAAAAAACAACCCATGCTGCCCTTCATCAGTGTGTTCATAGAAAATCATTCGCTCCTTTTCCCGCCTGACTCCTAAAAACGATTTGAGTCACATCTGGAAGGTTGGAGACGCAGAAGATGGTGAAGTATGTGACCTAACATCAGAGCACTTCCACTGTAAGTGCTTTTGTAGGTATATATATGTAGTGGCTTTTGCTAATGGCTTTAAGTGGAGAAGACTGAGGCTAAGCTTCAGGCGCTAGCTGAATCCTAAACACATCGACTGCCACTAAAAGGATGCGTGGAATGCTTTAACTTAAGTTTCATGTGCTGTTAAACTTAACTTAAAGCGGTGGACACAGTATTCAGTAGTACAGCTTTAACCTGTGCAACTTTTAAGAAAAGTCCTGAAAGGAATCTTGGACAAACATTAGAAAAAGAGAGAGGTGTGATGCAAACAAGATGCAAAAAATGGGTACCAAATAGATTTTCCACCTTTTAGATTTGCTGTAGGTGCTCATTTCTCCATGACTGTGTGTGTGGCCAGCACTGTTATAAAAAAAGTGCTGTAGGTGGATGGAAACCAGAGAAACTCCAAGGAAAACACAAGGGGGGACCATGTGAAACTCTGCACAGGCGGTAACCTGAGCTCTGGATCAAACCGGGGAGTCTGTGATAATATTCTGAAATCCATGCACGCTCTAACTGTGAACTTTGGCCAACAGACAGGGTCATGTAGTGTGTGTGTTAAAGAACAAGGAGCTTTCTACCCTGTCTCACTGTGTAGCCAGAGGCAAGACAAAAATCTATTGTCAAAATATTATATAATATAATGTATTATATGTATTGATGAAATCATATCCAGGGCTGGGTTCACCCATTTTCCTGAAGTTACCCCAGTTCGGCTTGTTTTCCAGCTACCCCTTCCCTACCCACTGCTGATAACCTGGTGTAGTCAATCTAAGGGTAGGAGATACCAAATTACCAGGTCTTCCCCCACTCCACCCTTATCTAAAATAGTATCTTCCAGCTTCGGATTGACTGAATACACCTGAACCAGGTAATCAGCATTGTGTAGGGGGTGAGTGGAATATGGGTAACTTAAGGAACATGGGTGAACCCAGCCCTGATTATAATTACGTAGTATAGAGGTAATGATTTGTAGATTCATTTAATATCATAAAAAATCCCACATGGATCCATTAGCATCTTTCGTTGTCTAATTGCGACACGTTCCTGAGACCATAACAGCAAAAACTACAGTAGCTCTGGCTGTTGCAGGCGGCAGAAAAACGCAGGCGGAGCAGAGAGAGCATGCCAGTCCCTGCCACAGATGGATGGCAGTGAGGTTGGCACGGTGCCAACAGAGCGAACAGATTGCCTGTCGCGCGAGGCCTGGAGGAACGGTAGCTCCAGCGCAGATGGGTGTCCGAAATAGCCTGGTGTCAGTTCTGCTCAAGTGTCCCTGACCTGGCACGCGCTCTCATGCGCAGCTGCTTCCTCCAGACTCATCCAGCAGGCACACACACATACACAAACACACGCACGCCCGCATGCATGCACACTCTTCAGCTGAAAACAAAGCCGTGCATTTGGGGGAAGTGGAAGCTTTTGGAGAGCTGCTTTCATGTAAAGCAGGCCAGAATGCAAACAAACGAATGTACGTATTTATTTGACTTAAAACCATTTTGGAGAAAACAAAACTAAATAAATGCTAAATAGACGAGAAGTGATGAGAGGGCGCGCGTATGTAGCGTGTGGGTAGGTTGGCATCGCCGCAGTGCCCATGGCACACAGGAGAGCAGCATGGCGGGCAACGCCAGCAGAGACTGTCTCACAACACCATCTGTGAAGACCAGAGAGCACACAGCACTCAACCCTCATACACACACACAAGCTGCCGGCTGCACTCTCTCTCTTCCTCTTTCTCTCTCTCTCTCTCTCTCTCTCTCTCTCTCTCTCTCTTCATCTCTGCCTGTTCCACTTTACTTCTTTATCCTATTTCTTCTCTATAAACTGCCCTCCATCTTGAGCACATCCTTGGCCAGACACACACAAAACATACGTCTCAGTGATTTAGTGACATCCAAACCCACACACACACACACACACACACACACAAAGCATCCATTCTTTACATTCTGGAAAAAAAACTTATTTTTTCTCGCAAAGTTCAATAACCGCACACTAAACCGACACCGATAATAAGTGAGGTGGTGTGTGTCATACAAGATACTGTAATGATACACATCATCATGGACCTCATTCTTGTGTAGGATGGATGTAAAGTACTGACAGGGTCACTTGTGTCACACACACACACACAGTCACACAAACACTTTCACACAACAGGGGGTCGTGCCCCCCAGTTTGGGAACCACTGCTGTAAAGCAAGATGTCTGCAGGATAGCAAAAGTGCTGCTAGCTATCCGTCTGCTGCTCTCCTCTCAAAAAAAAAAAAAGGGCGCAGACCCCTTCTGTGATTAACCACACATCTGCTCCTGCTTACACACACTCAGCTTTTATACCGAACGAACACAACAGGAAGTTATAGAGTGTGTTTAAATGTTAAAGGGGCGATGAAGTCAATAATAAAACTTTTATGTATTAACAACCCCTAAGGTTTTGATTAGGACGCATAACTACACAAAGACAATTTGTGTTTTTTCCCTCAAACTAAAGATGTTAACATGCACTTGGTGGAAAAGGTAATTTACTGAAAAAACACATCGATGAGGAGTGACTGCTGGTAGCACTTATTACTCTAACAAGAAAGTAGGACTTGGTTAAGTTAAAAAAAATGAGATTGTGAAGAAAAGTATTGGTTGTTTGGTCCTTCATATTTTTTTTCTCTCTGCAAAAAGACACCAGTGATACCAGTACTCATTACAAAAAATGTGTAGCTGGATTTCGAGGTTTCAGTCTTAATAAGCAGGGATTGAAAAATAATTATAATAAATTAAATGAGACGATTTTTATCATTACAGCAGAACAATAGAAAAATAATTACAATTGGTTTTTCAGTTGGTTAATTAGTTAGTATTATTTGACAATTCAAAACATAATTAAACACAAAATGTCCAAAAATACTAATTCATAAATTCATAATTTATTTCCATTGTGGTCCAAAACATGGAATTTGTATAGTAAATGGAGACAGACTCTAGTTATAAAATAAACCATTTATAGCAAAATTATTATTATCATTAACAGAATAGGGTTATCATATATATATATTATATAATTTGTATTATAAACTCATGTTTCATCCTCAAATCAAGCAGGAGTTATGTATGTAAAAATGTATAGATCTTATCCAAAACAGTGTGGTGTAGGATGTGTGATGGGCAGAACATTACATCAGCACCACCCCACAGTATCGACCTCATGTATCGGATTTATGTGCTATCCCTGACAGCTGTCTATGGGCAGCCCGCTATTTTCAAGGCTGATGAAAAGGAAGATATATGTCGCATTCCATCTGTAGGACCTGATCTGCATCCTTCCTTCCCTTCTTCCTTTTCCTTCCTCTAGAACAACACAACCACAATACCCCCCCTCCCTCTATCGTCATGTCAGGAGCACATACAGCTGCGGCAGCAGCAGCCTCATTAAAAAAAGAAAAATCAATTTGGAGAGTCCTAACAAAGGCATTCATCTGCTGCTGCTGCTGGGTTTTAAATCTCCAGAGTGGCACTCCTCCCTCCCTCCTGTGTCTCCCGCTCCTTCCAATCTCTCTCTCTCTCTCTCTTTCTTTCTCTTTCTTTCTCCTCCCAAACTGCCATCACCGCATGTGATTAACATATGTCTGGGCTTTCAGTCCCTGTCAGCTTGAAGGCATTTCTCCCAGCCGCCTTAAACAGCAGATGAGCTCCATGTGGAGAAACGCGCGTGCATGCGAGAGCAAGAGCGAGAGAAAGAAAGAGAGAGAGGAGGTAAAAATAGGCGGAGGGGCTGATTTTTTTTTTTCTTCAGAAAGTAGTACTTTATCTCTTAACCTCTTTTTCACTTTCTCCCAGCATCCTTCCTGCCTCCCTAGCTTTACTTCTTTTTTGCTTTCTTTAGCATTTATACTGTAAAATCTAAAAATCTGCGATTAGAGCCGTAGCCCTGATGTAGGTTAAAAGGTAGCGTTAATAAAATACTTTGAATATTTTTTCATTTGAATTATGTTCAATGAATCGAACGATATTATCCAGAATGACTAAAATCGGAATAGAAAAGAATTGAACGCTAAATGTTTCACTGAAATGACTAAATCTTATCCACGCTCCTCTTCAGTGGCAGAATGCCAACTTTACATGACAAAAAGAAACGAAACGCATACAGGAGAGTGTTTGTGTGTGTGAGAAAATCTCCTCTGCATTCACGTGCTGCTGACACACACACACACATATACACACACACACCTCTGCGCTTTCCTCCCACTACTTACTGCTAAATGAGTGCATTTCTAAAGACCTGGCTTTATTTAGTCAGCTCACTGCACAGAGGAAAAATTAACAATCCTATTCTAAGAGCCTCCTGATCTCACTCCTGTCTTCCTAAAGCCCACGCAGGAACAGGGTGGAGAAGTGTGCTTTCAGCCCTGCTTTAAGTACTGACTGCATTAACAGGTTGAAAGAGTAATAAAAAAAGACAAGGGGGTGGGTAGCGGAGCATCACAGCCTTTGCCATTAACCAGCCTGAATGCCTCTGACTTTTGTCTTGAGAGCTCGACAATCTGAATGGATTGAAATACAGAGTCAATGAGCTCGCGAATGAATGGCCGTCGCTCTCGTGATCCAGCCGCTGCTTGACCCATTGCTGGAGGGGGACGCAGTCTTTTGTGGTCTGACGATGCACGACAAAGGGGACGAATTAGCCAGGCGTTCTTTCTCTGCTCACTCACCGCCTTTGCCTTTCCAAAGAGCCTGACTTTCCACACAGCTGGAAGCTGTTAACGCTGCACTATGAGCATCCTTGCAAGCAGGGAGGCCAAGAAATACAGTGATGGAGTGGGAGAGAGAGAGAGAGAGAGAGAGAGGAAGACAGAAAGAAAAGGAAAGACATAAGAGAAATAAAGAGCGTGAGAATGATGGCAATATAACAATCTGCGCCACTTGAAATTATTTAGACAGAAAAACGAGTCTTTTTAACATATGTAGCACTCCGACTGTAGTACTGTAAAGTGTGGCTGTGTAAAAATATCGATCCAGCTAACTATCGCAATATTTTTTTCACAATAGTGCATCGATATTTATCGATAACCATTTAAATTAGGTTAAAAACTGATGCACCGATGTTAATATTTCATTAAAATCCTCAATGTGTGTCAAACAACTTCTTCCTCCAGTTTTATAGTTATATACTACGTAAGTCATCTCAGAAGCAGCCATAGCATCGTGTAGTGTCTTTCCTTCTTTGCCCAGCTCCAGCTCCAGCTCTGGTCTGGATTTTCATTACTCAATCTTAGCTCATTTTGTGCTTCTCCTCACTATCTCTTTGCTTTTTGTTTGCTCCATAGAAAATGTGTGCAGAATTAATTCCCCCCTGTAAATATTTTTATCATAGATAGATAGACAGACAGACAGACAGACAGATAGATAGATAGATAGATAGATAGATAGATAGATAGATAGATAGATAGATAGATATTTAAGGAAATCAATCTTTTGCTGTGTTCTGTCAGTAGTGTTTAACTGTTTAGCAGCAGAATTCGTTCATGCTCTATGCAGTTGCATTATGGGCCGGTAACATGAGTTGAGCTCATCAGAAAACCACAACGATTCGTCTTTCAAAAAACCTGCGTTGCTGCGTCACTCCTTGCTCCACTAACATACTATCAAGAAACTAGCTAATTGTCTGCATCTGTTAAGCTTTTGTACAGAATGTAAGACAGCACACAGACTATTGTGTGTGTGAAGTCCTCTTAGAGGAGGTATGTCATGAGCCATGACTAGTTCTGCCTGCTGGCTGCTGTATGTAACACGGGATTTGGTTTAATCCTATACACTTCTATGAACTCAATCATAACTCCCAACTTTGCATACCATGACTCTAAAGTAATTTATTTTCTCATCTTGAAACATGTTTATTGTGGAATTTGGCTTACATTTATCTAATTTATTATTCAACTTAGCAGGGCATTTAGCAGACGCCCTTATCCAGAGCGACTTACATTTATCTCTTTTATACAACTGAGCAATTAGGGGTTAAGGGCCTTGCTTAGGGGTCCAACAGTGGCAAATTGGTGATGCTGGGAATCGAACCAACAATATTCCAATTAGCAGTTCAACACCTTAACCAATGCGCTACCACTTTCCTGTTGTGGCAGCTTGATGGTGCTGGGAATTCAACCTTCGATCTTCCACCTTAACACTGGGGTACCACTTTATACTTTGGTACATATTTTATTTTCCAAGCAACTTTTCGCAGGATGTCTGAGGGATAAAAGCTTTTCTTCCTACCTTATTTACTGTGTGTGTGTGTGTGTGTATAAATGAAAGGAAAATAAGGGACAGCGTGTGTGTGACTCCAGCTTCTCTGCCATCTGTCCAATCTGGTGACCCTGAGTCTCAGAGCAGGCTGTAGTTAAGGATTGCTACTCATTTCTCCTGTTCTCTGCAGACTTCTTTTTCACTCCTCTGCCCTTCTGGAACTCGGAAAGCTGAATAACAATAAAATAATCCAGCTGTACGACAGGACCAATACCTTGTACGCTATTCGGATTTTTTTCTCTTTCCAGTTACTGCGCGTGAGGATGCCAACAGCCGAACGGAGTGTGTCCTACTTCTTCTGCTGATTCATGAAAGCCAATTATCTCATCAGTCACAAATCAGCCCACTCGTTTGAACGGGAGCCAAGTTGCGCTCGCGGTGAGCTACGTGGTCAAAACACACACACACACACACACACAATTTCTCTCTCTTGTTCGCTCGTTAGCACAGCACAGCTCATTCATCAAAGCACGGCGAAGATAGATCAAATTCAGCATTTTACCTAATCTCATAGGGACAGCGTAAGAGAACGAGTGAGCGTTAAAGAGATACATGACTCATCCTGCTACATTTGTTCACTAGGAGGCGCTAGTAGTACACCCTTCTCTACATTTACTCTCTCATGCGTCCTCACACACAAACAGATTCTTGGTCACTAGACTGTATTAGACCACATTAGAGAAATTCACATCATTAAAATTACCAAAGTAAAAAAAAGCACACAAATTAGGACCAAAGCAGAATTTTTTTTCTTTTACTTAAATATATAGGACAGGATCGAGCGAATGAATCAACAAACACTACGTCGATAACAACACAAATCTCATTAATCTGCTGGTTTCTCACTGCTAATAACAAGCAAAAACAAAACAGGAGGAATCTGTCAGTAGGGCCAGGGACAGAGAAAGAGCGTGAGTCCAACAGGAACCAGTCGTTCCTGGCCCAGCCCTGCTGCACACAATGGCCTGGAGAATGGAAGGAACCGCGGGCCAGGCAGAGATAGCGCCACTGTCAGGAACCTCAGGGCGGGCAGGATGTCTCTGCCCCCCGATATCCCCCACCGTTCACACACTCTCTTCTTCTGGCCTGACCGAGATGTTTTCATTCTCAGGTAATTAAAGTCGGAAGCCCCAGAGGGCCTGACCTCTGCTGTCCTGAACAGGCCAGGCCTCCTCTATCTGCCTTCCGCAAGATCCGTGCAGGGCATCAACAAGCCTGTGCGCCAGTTCCAGTGCCCGTGGTGCCATGCTGCACTAAAAAACAACGCTAAAAACACTATTCCTGCTCCACAAAATCCACTTTCATCCTGCCAAATTACAATTAAATATAAAATATTTTTTCTCGATTAAAGCAATGTATAATAATGTAGTGCATGCCATAATTATAGATATAACCATGCAAAATAGAACATACCACAATGTGGTCTTAAATGTCTTTAAGCTGAGTTTATTAACTTTTATTAAGTATTTAATAAGATTGAGAAACTTATTCCACTTTAATGCAGTAAATGACTTCACTTTAATGATGTGCTCTTAAAGTATAAACTTGTTCAGCTGTAAATGTTTAATATAAATGTTTTGGCTTGCTGAAAAATTCAAAGCGGTCATTTTGTAAAACATATTTTATAATAATGGTCTTTAACTGATTGTTATTGATGGTTTTTAAGTGATTAATTTTCCTGTAGGAATTAAATTTGGAGTGAATTAACCGGATTACGAAGGTCTAAACAAGAATCTGGAAAAAAATTCAAAAATGTCTTATAACATTTACACCCAGAAATATAAAACTTAAATGTTGTTTTGGTTAAATTTACCCGTTTATTAAATGTATGGCGACGTCATTATCTACGCTGCTACGGTGAAGCGGTAAAAGTAAAAGTCAGCTGACCCCAGTGACCTGCTCCCCAGGCCACTGCTGTTGCCATGACAAATAAACACTACGTTTCTGCTATATCTCGAAGGACGAAGTAAGCGGCTGATTGTATGCCTGCGATGACTAATTACAATTTACTTACGAACCTGGTGGAACACAGACCAGCTGAAAAGCGCAGGATTCCAACCTGGCAGTAAGCTGGATGATTCAGCCTCGCCCCAAATCCAAAGCACCTTACCGACTGTGACTCGTAAAGTAAGCCGCTGTCTTCCAGCATATGTCTGCCATTAGCGTCCCTCGTTTGCTATTAAAGAAACCCTCTGAGGCACTGAATCAAATGTGGAGACAGCGTGAGGGCTGATGAAGGAAAGCGGAATAGAGCAAAAAAAAAAAAAAAAAAAAAAGAGAGAAAATCAGACGAAAAGAAAAGAAAAGGAAAAAAAAAAGGATCTTTCAATCCGTGGGAATCTAAAGCTTCAACGTTACTTGCCATTACGACACAAAAAAGCCCCCCCTTTTTTTTATCTCTCTAATGCTCTTTTTAACACACAAGGAATATTCTATCCATACTTGCATACTAATAATAAATAATAAATGATAAACAATAATAAATGATAAACAATCAAAGTTGTTTTAAGGATAATATGAATTTTATCAGGATGTGGGATTCGGCAGCTCAGTGATTAAGGTGTCGGACTACTTCACCAAAGTTACCACTGCTGGGCCCCTAAGCAAGTCCCCTAACCCCAAAGAAACTTTAGTTCTTGTTATCACTTGTAGTACAGCAGCTTTAAACAGTTGATCATTTATAAACACTTTCGCCCACATTGTCAGACTGTGTTCCATAACACACCTCAGCAGTGTTGTCAGATCAAACTGAAGATCTCCAGCCCAACTACAGCATCAAACCGGCCATTTAAAAAAAAAATCCAAGCCCCAAAAATGGGTAGTGTTTAAACCGAAAAAATAAATACATAAACTCCTGCCGGTTGTATCAAAAAGCAACACAAATATTATTAACCAGTCCTGATGCATTCTGTTTTTGGTCTGGCGTGATCAAAAAAAGCCCAATCTGGCAACACTGTCAGCACTTTCTTCCCACGATCATTAGTAGACATGCCCCTTACTGCTAACTGGCTGCAGGTCAGTGTTGCCAGATTGAGCAGGTTTTTCACTTTTTTCAGACGGGTTGATAGAATTTGAGACATAGGAGTTTATATATTTATTTTTTTTCCTGTTTAAACACTACGCATTTTGGGCTGGCATTTTTTACCCAATCTCCCAACACCGAACTATTCAAGGTATGGGTGTGCTTTCAAAGGTCAACATTGTTTGGCAAAAAAATCGCTTAGTGTACCTTTAAAAAAATCAATGCTAATAGCTTTATTGTTTGTCAGTTGTGAAATGCACCTATTAAAATAAACCTGTGACGCCAGACCTGCTACGGAAGCTGTAATGATGTAATGCAGATTGGCCGATTTATCAGCACTGTGGTAACACATGAGATAAAATATTTCCTTTAGACAAGCAAACCCTACAACACCTGATGACACCGGTTTAGTAAATGTAGCCCAGCGGTGGTCTGTTGTATCTGTCCTTAAAGGTTCAATTTGCTGCTATTCCAGGAAAGTGATCTTAAAAATACATTATGGTGATGAATATGGCTATACGACCGCAACTGGCTTGGTGAAATGAGGAAACAAACCCACACATTAAACGAGATTTCATGTGATCCTAGAGACTTGGGTTTGTCCCATTCCTCACTCTTCTGCTTCTATACTTCTGTGGTTTCTGGCACTGATGCTGGATGTCTATTAACTCTTTCTGTCTGTCTCTCTCTATAACCATAGATTTGCTTTTTTTTATATTTTTTTTTACTTTTTCTTCCCTGGTTTCCTTTGCCGTGTTAAGGTTCCTTTCTGGATCCTGCAGATATCATCCTCCTCATCATATTTGTAGCTATGTGAAATGATGGTGCCAGACAATAGGAAACTCCACCCAGATAAATTCTTCATTACACCACCTTTTCCGTTTAATCTGTCTGTACTTGGAGTGCTGTGGTGTGGTATTTTATTGTTTATCCTGTTTTAGCAAAGCAAGAATAATTAAAGTTCTAACATGGGTATTGAGAAAATCCTAGAAGGTGGAGAAAAAAAATGATTTGTACAAATCTTTCCAAGGTGCAATACTGCTGTAGTTACTCCTTATTTCTCTTATCTTCATCTTGCACTTTTAAAATTGAATAAATGTTCTAAATTGTGTATCAGTGTAGTGTGACAGGGCTGTCGTAGGTTGGGGGTTTTGGGGTCAGGAGGGGGCACTCAGGGGCCGTGTTCCCCCCAATAGGTTGTTGCATGTTCTCTACCCTATTATAAATAAATTAAACGATAGATATTTCATTAATTTATTAAAAATAAGAATCTACAGTTGATCTGTGTTACATCTTTTTGGATGAAAATAAACTTGTTTCTCTGATTGGTTGTGATGCGTCTCATGCGCTATAGGTTTTAGCGTAATGATGTATACGCAGAGAAAGTCTTTCACTTTTTTAAAAGTTATGTGATTATTTGATTAAGGTAAGCTTTATTGTAACTTTTGGCTATTATTAAGCAAATCATTATATATTATCACGGTAATATTGATTAGTTTAAGATTTTATTGTTTAAATGAACTAAAAGCTTGTACTATTGGTATAAGTGTGCACCTGCACTGTATTGGCCTTGTTTTTGCAAGTTATAGTTGCCGATTGTGTGGCCCCACGTTGGAAGCTGCTCGCTCCCCTGCTAATTATGTTCTGGCGCCGACTTTGGTGTCAGAAAGCATACTCTAATCCACTCTGGTGCCTCCAGTTTATTTCCCACTCATAATGTATGATAGTGTGTTCCCAGAGGTCCTCTTTTTCCTTTTCATGTCATTGCTCCATCCCCTCCACTCCCTCCATGCCCAACACAGATAAATAATTAAAGACAAGAGTGCAGATTTGCCTGACTTTGACCTACCTTTCATATGGTAATTACACACAAACAGGCGTTTTGAATAAAGCCATTCTTGTTTCAACCTTTCGCTTCATTCGGTCCCTCAAAATCCTACGGAAGAGAGGAGTATGGTGCCAACGGTAGATAAAGCCAACTACATTTATAGCTCTAATTTATCACACACAAAGACACGTGCACACAAACACAAATGAGTGCCTGCAGCACTTAGCTGACTCAAAGGGCCTGTTTAGAGAGTCGAGCGCTGTAAGGCAGCTAAAGGGATGTTAATATTTGTACTGCTCTCCGATCTCTAATCAGCGATCAAGGTTCGTGCCGGTCATTAAAACAGATAGCCAAAGGCTCCATATCATCAACAAACTGCCTTTTAGCAGGCTGACATGATGATGTCACGGCCACCTGGTTTTATGGAAACGGCATCGCTTCGAATATTAACTTGGTTGCCATGTTTTGGATGGCCATGCGACACATTTTTATTTACAGAACATTTTTACCAAATAATGGTAGTGCTGTCAAGACAAAAATAATGAAGACTATGGAGAGAAGCTAGCTGGGAGTTAATAGAGCCGTGTAAAAATATGGATACAGCTAAATATTGCGATTTTTTTTTCACAATAATGTATCGGTATTCTAACCTCTAGCATCGATACATATTTAAATGACATTACAAATTGATTACTTGATTATGCTAATATTTCATTAAAACCCCCAGTGTTTGTAAAATGACTTCCTCCTCCACTCCTGTAGTTGTCGCTGACACATCCGGCCATTGTCTCAGAGAGCAAGCATAGTTTTTGAATTGCAATATATCGTCTACACATTGTATCACGACTCGTGTATCTTGATATGTATTGTCAATACACAGCCCTAGAGCTTATAATAAATAATAAGAAATAAAAATAAAAAAAAAACAATGGATGCAGCTGTGGCATTACCTTCTCTCTTGGTGCAGCTGTGAATTATTATGTGGACAATTTAATGCTGCCAAACAGGAAATAGTAGATTAAGATTGCATCTTTGCACCACTGCCAAAGTGTATGCTTGATCAGCCTCAGCGGACAAGAACGGCTCAAACAAGCGCATCCTTTTAAGCGCCAAATGGCTCGGCTGCTGGAGCTTTTCTTCTTCCCACTCGCTTTTCTAGTTTTCCTCTATAACGGCTATGAGCAGGGGAAGTGTAGACAGAGCTATGTTTTAGGGGATCAGTTGTCCTTACCAAACTTGCTAACTCTTGAAATCAATAATTCAGTTGCTTAAAGAATATTATAAATAAAAATAAAAAGTTTCAGGAGGGAAAAGAAAGAAAAAAAAACACCCACACAGATACACAGACTTTCTTGCTTAAACGTAAAAGTTATTACATTTTGTAAATGGTATGGAGAAATGGCAAACATATGTGAAAGTCGGCACTCAGTAGTCAAGGCTAAGCTAATAGCGCAAACAGAGCTGGGAATGCTTGTCCTATAAAAGAATACTTGTTACTGAAGTATCATGCACGAAACCAGATGTCGATAAAAAGACATAAAGACGAATGGAAATGCGATTACTGGCGCGTGTAAAAACACCCTGCAACAACTTAAAACATTTCTGACCTTATAAGGCGAGACAGCTTTATACGCTCGGCCATTTTATTGCTCCATGAGAACCCCCTTTCTGTGTTCGGGGTATGGTCTTAATCTCTACTCTGCCACAATCTGCACTTATTTAAGTGCTGGCGCTGGAGTGTATTTTGGAAGGAATAAATCAGAGAGGGATCGTGAGGGCATGGAATAACACTCCATACCACAAATCCATACCACAGGCACTCCAAGTTCGTCCATACCTTTCCCATCTCTGTGCTTTGAAAGGTGGTGGTCAGCAACTTTTTACGAGCAAACCACCAGCTAGAAACGTTCGGCTGCTTAAAACCAGTTAATACCAAATGGGATTTTTTTCCGATGTTGTTTTTTTTTTTTTTTTTTAACAGCTTGACAAATTACACAAATAAAACTTTCAGCTTATTATTCAGTACAGTTAAAAACAGCTCAACTGTCAGCTTGTAAAACATAAAACCATACTTTAAATTACTATAAAAAAGCAATTATAATGTCAATTATTACTTTTATGAAAGCGGACAGTAGCCTAGTTTTGGTCATGGTAAAACGCTCCTATAAAGAAATAAGGCGATCTGTTTCCACCTCACTTAGCAGTAAGAGTGATGAGGTTTGGGTCATTAATGGCTGTCGGAGACATAAAGGTTAATTGATACACTTATTGCTGGCACGGATCAATATGCCATGGATCACTGTTCAAGCAGACTCTTATCCTCCTGCTCCGATCACTAATTAGCGGCCAATGCTCTCGTTTAGCCCGGTCACCATCCTTAGAAAAATAAAGACACAAAACCCTTTCACGTACACATAAATGCAGGTGTGTTTGCTCAGGTGGAAATAGAAATAAAAGATGAAGGCCATCTGACAGGACACTGAATAATGATATTTTGGTGTGGAATTTAGATCACCCAAACTAAATTTTCAGGCATTACTTCCCATGATTTTTTAGGGAATGGCATTTTTATCAAGTGTGCACTGTAGCACCTGGAGGGCTTGCAAGAGTCCCAAGGCTATTATGCAGCAAGATTAAACATGTTATAGTAATATATGTGTGTGCAATGGAGAATCTGAAACAGGATGTACAGCTAAAACCAAATATTTGTAATGATTATTGTATTTTGATTACTTTATACAAACATTTTTTGATTGATCTGTCTTTTTCGATGTTTTTTTTCCAATTTTTGGGCTACCAAAAACTAAAGAGTACCTGTCCGAATGGCTACCTGAACTAAAGTAAGTCCGGAGTCTGGAAGTCTTGATTCTTGGGGAATTAAATTGAGTTTTTAAGTGTTTATTATTGTGTATTTTGATGTGATTCTGTAAAGCTGCTTTGAACCGATCTCGATTGTTAAAAGCGCTATATAAATAAAGGTGACTTGACTTCACTTGATTACTCAGGACTGGTTTCTGGCAGGGGCAAATCTTTCCCAAGAGTTTAAATAAGGCAACGTACACGACTGTAAACAGGATCCTTGACTTTCTTTGTTCTCTGGTTGTCGTGTTCTATACAAAAAATCGACACCTCTCAGAACAAATTCTTATCTTTAACATCACCAGTGGAATCTTAACTTTCCAATCTGAATACAGGCCTCGGGGCTGTTTTCAGTTATGATGGTGACACCACATAAAAAACAAATAACAATTAAAAAAATACTTCAATGTATTTGCTTTCTAACATGATGGTACGTTTCCTGATGCCTGTCATGCTGTTGTGTTAAAACTCTTCAGTCTCTTAAGTCTCTTCGGTCTTTCATGGGGAGATAATGCCAAGTAATTCATCGCAATTCCCCATTCAATTTGCACACTTTCGGATCCGCCAGGGGTCCTGCTCCATTCAACGGCAGCCGTTTAACAAAATGAACGTGCTGAAAAGGGAAGGTTCATCCCCACTTTCTTGTATTTTCTCTTTACCGCTACTGTTTTATGCCTCCGCTACTTTTATGAATTGGCTCTGCTGAAAAATAATTGACACTGGGCATTCTTCTCGCTGGCACCTGCTGATCGTTTGGCAACAACACAATTTTCCTGCATGCTGTGCGAGCGAGCAAGCGATCACGGCAATTTCCCTGCGCTGATACGGAACGCTTCGAAATGAGTGAGCGTTGAAGACGGAATTGTAGGTAGGTAGGAGGAGAAACAAATAGTGAGGACAAGAGAAGAAACACGAGGTAAAAAGAAAGCTCTCTCTCTTTTTCTTTCACCCTCTCTCTCTTTCTCACTTGCTCATTTTTCTCTCTCTTTCTTTTGTTCTCTTTCATTCCATCAGAGTGTCTGTGCCATTTAAAAATTCAATGTCAGGTTTAATTTTTAGGCAGTGTGTAAATTCCCAGTAGGATATTTCTAACACTGACTGTACAACTTAAATACAGATCGACCTGCTGCTTTAAAAAAAAATGATTGTGGCTGGCGTCAGTTCAACCCATCCATATTTTTACTTCTCTGCCTCTTACTCTTCTACAGGGCGAGCGGCGATCGACTGAATACGTCGATACGTGAAGTGAAACTACAGGAGCCCACTGTCTTTGTCTATCGATCCAAAGTACTTGAAGCCTCGGAGGCTCAAAACAAATCTTAATTATATTCCTTTTCACTGGGCCATGGAAGCTTGCCTTTTCATTAAAAAAAAGTGTATTGGTGTGTATCAGAATCTATAAGAGTCCATAAAGCATGAAATTGACGACTTTGGCAGTGTTAAACATGAACATTTTTTGTAGGAATAGATTTCAAAAGAATTAACAAATCTTTGCACAAAATCCTTCAACCTCCATGACTCGGCTTTGTATTTATCTGTATACATCAAAACAAACATCTGTATACATCTACTCGCCATAACAATAAAATACCTTCCTATCGTCAATTTCTTTATAAATATTATAAATATATTTGGAAATATGTATATATTCATATCTTCTCCGGCATCTATTAATATATAATAAATCCTTTAATCTATAGATCTAAAGGATCGTCAACAGATTCCAATCTATTTTCCGCTAGTCTTGCCTTTGTCTGCCGTTTCTTACCGTCTTCCTCCAAAATCAGCCACTATGCACAAACACACACACACACACACACACTGTTGTCTTAACACCTTTGCCACCTGGAATCTTTTCTATCTTTTCACAGCTAATCTTAAAATGTAAATTCGGTGACGGGGGAAAAACGGAGAAGGCGGTGAGATAACGGGTTACATCTTCACTTCTGGCACTATTGTTGCCGTTCTGCAGCACTGTAAAGCACCTATTCAATAAGCTCAGCTTCTGGCGGCGCGCGCAGGCTTTTGTATTCGATAAACGCACATCTTTGGCTTATCGGAAATAAAAAAAAAAAAAAAAAAAAAAAAAGAAAAAAAGAAAGACTGGTTGGGGGGTGTGGTGCGTGGGTTGTCAGGATGGCACATTGTGTGCGAGTGTGAGAGGAAGGCAATGTGCATTAGGGCGATTACAATATCAGCCTGGTCCAGATGGAGGCAGGAAAATAAATAGAGAGAGAGAGAGAGAGAGAGAGAGGGAAGGGAGTCGGCAGAGGAAGACAGGAAGGTGGATTTTGTATGTGTGTGACAGGGCGAGATAGATATTGTGCTTATTGTGAGTGAAAAAGTGTGGTGTGTGTGTGTGTGTGTGTTTGTGAGCTTATGTTGTGATAACAAAGGTGAGGGAAAAGAATTGTTAATTGGCTAGTGTGTGAGAAAGAGAGATAGAGAAGAGAGAGAGAGAGAGAGAGAGAGAGAGAGAGAGAGAGAGATAGACATCCAGACACCTGTCAGCTGTATCAGAAGTGTTTGACCAAATGTGGACGTTGCTACAGTTTAATCAACCACATAACAAACATTATTTTCATTCAACCTTAAAAATGTCTATCTATCTATCTATCTATCTATCTATCTATAAGTACAATGAATTACAGTCGTATGTATATTTCCTCCTCATGCTAGTCGTCACTCGTATGTCTTACTTGATACATCCTGCTCTTGTGGATAAATCTGTAAGCCTTCAATGCCTTTATCGATCTGCAACTTGGGTGTTGTGAGATGACATGGCCATCAATAATTCATCTTTTGTCCTCTACGGTAACCAACAGTAAAGCAAACTGACAGCTTTCCTCAAAAAAAGAGAGCTTCTATGCACACAATTTCACACACAATTCGCAGCCAGTGTAGTCCTCTAGCATAAATATTTAAAAAAAAGCCTCACAATACAGATTCTACTGAACTTAAAATGATACAGGCGTGTTAAATAACACACCCGGACCTTTTTGTTGCAGCTTTTTATTCACTGAGATTTCAAATGCCAAGACAAAACATAAACGTTGTTCGGTGCATCTAAAGTACGTACCATCCTGATACTTGGCATTTAGCTGAAATGTCTGTACGTTCTTAGCTAAAGCGCACGGTAATCAGGGAGCAGACGCTTTTTCACGCACCTTTAGCAGGTGCCTGACAACAAAAGTGCGATTCAGCTCATGTAAATACGTTTCTATCAGTTTTCTCACTGCTTCCCGACTACGTTTAAGAAAATAACGAGAACGCCAACGAACAGGTTTGAAAGGCAGTAGGGCCCATCGTTAAGCTGTGACCGTGTCTGGTGATGTGTGTGTGTGTGTGTGTGTGTGTATAAGGAAACAGGTGCACGCGCTGCGGCTGTGCAGGTGGCTTCAGCCAGAGGATAATGCTGATCTGCTGTCCAAGCCTAAATCTCATCATACGCATGAGGTTGACACAGATTAATACAGTGCAATGTGGACAGGAAGAGAGGTGAGAAGATTTATATAAAAAAAGAGTGTTATAATGATGTGTACAGGACAGCATGTATTATAGCAAGACACACATCTTATCCTCAGTGTAATTGTTATCAGTGGACAATGAAAGGAAAGCCAACAACCTGGAGGAAACTCACATGGACACAAGGAGATCATGAAAAACTCTAGACATACAGTATCCAGAAGCTTTAAAGTGGCAACGATACCTACTGCGCTGCCGGCACCCTACTTATTTATTATAGCAATATTTTTTTTACGTATTTGTCATGCCGTAACATTAGGATTCAGGTCAAGTTACACTGAGGCCAAAGAACTGCCTAGCAATACTTCTACCAAAACACAGACAATGCAAGTTCAGTTTCATATTGACATGATTTTATTCACGTAATTTCACGTAATTTCACGTAATTTCGTAATTTATTCTCGAAATAATAAGTCTTTAATTTTATATTGCTACGACTTTATTTCTCGGAATTTCCACTTTATTTCGAAAATGTTAAGACTTAAAGATCACATTGCTACACTTTATTTCTCGTAATTTCGACTTCATTCTAAAAATGCTAGGACTTGAATGTCATATTGCTACGACTTCATTTCTCATAATTTCGACTTTCATTTCAAAATATTAAGTCTTTAAATTTACATTGCCACAAATGTACTTCTCGTAATTACGACTTTATTCTTAATATTCTATATTCAATGTATTACAATTTTATTCGAATAATTTGGACTTTTTCCTTGAAACATTACAAATTTAATCTCGTAATCTTTTTTGGTTTTGTTTTATTACATGGCTCTGACTCATACCTCTCCTACAGATTATTATATATATATATATATATATATATATATATATATATATATATATATATATATATATATAGTTTGCAGATTAAATACAAACCAATAGTTTTTCCTCTAACTTCTCTAAGTAAAGCTAATTTTTTTTGTTTTGCAGTCAGAATGGCTACAATTTTAACAAACGCTACATTGTGAGGATTGTAGCCGTAAAATCAAGCGAGACGGCTCGGAGGAGAGACGAACTGCGCATGCGCATAGGCAATCACTCGCCCCGTTTAGGGGGTCGATTAGAGCGCGCGAGCTGATGCTTTTGCCGTCCAGAGGAGTTTTAAGCTTCCGTTATGATTAACTGCTGTTTAAAGAGCTCGCGCAATACGGTTTAATTTAATGAGGCATTTTAATTTTAAAAAAATTTACTTTTTTTAATTCTATTTCATTAAATATACGTGTGATGCGCAATTCTATTTACTCATTAGGCTGCGATTATTAGAAGCTTTTACTATATATATATATATATATATATATATATATATATATATATATATATATATATAGACTCTATTATATATTAATAGGATTTCCTTTAATCCAGTAGATCCTGCAGAAGATATTTAGTCCTATAACTGAGATTTGAGATCATTCAACTGATCGAATGCATCTCTATAATAATTACAGAAACGAAAGCACATTTATTTTCTCATTAATGTTATTGAGTTATACTGAAAGTTTTAATGTTATTTGGCAACAAACATTAATTTAAGCGTTATATGCATCCAAAGGAATAACGCAAAACACACTCAGAAGCAATAATTGCGATATTTAAATGCACATCCGCTGAATTTGTTAAAATTCCACAACCAAAACAAAACCACAGCGCATACATTAAACTAATGCAAAAAGAAGAGTAAATGAACTTACACTGAAAAGAGGCTGAAATTCCCACCATGCGTCGCGGTTGTTCACCAGGGCAAAATTAATTCCCCGGTTTCAGACTCCGGTCGAAAACCTTAACCTACAAAACGAGTTCTCTCCGTCTGTCCGCGTCCGTACTGGAAGTTCTCGATTTGATGCTTTTGTCACTCGCCGCTGTTCTGTCCGTCAGCAGTCCGACTCCGCGGCTGGGAGCTCGCGTGCCTGGAGCGGACAGTGAGAAAAAAAAGCGATAGAGAGAGACAGGGAGAGACAGAGGATGCTCGCGCGTCTCTAGTCCGCTTTGAACCCCGTGCTGTCCTGACGAGCTGGATGAGTCGTGAGTGCGATGAACAAGACGAAACGCGAATCTCTAGAATTGCCGAATCCGAAAGAAAAAGAATAAAAATGAACGTCGATGTCCACGAGTCTTGCTTTCGCGCTGTCGCTCCGCGTAGCCGCGCGCGCTCTGAAAAGCTCTGCTCTGTTGCCTCTAGTCGGCGAGCTCGGGGAAGACCCAGGTGCGCGGGGGGCGGGGCTTGTGTGTGACGGTGGGCGGAGACTGAGAGCGTTAGGAATAAACATTAAACAGCGCGTGACATCACATCACTTATTAACTACCAAACTAACCGTTTCATACAGAATTATTTATTTATAAGGATGATATCTATCTATCTATCTATCTATCTATCTATGAAGAGATAGATCAGAAAGATAAATTGATTTATATACCAGGATATATAGAGACAGTTAAAGTGATATATATATATATATATACAGAGAAAGAGAGAGAGAGAGAGAGAGAGAGAGAGAAAGTGAAAGTGAAAGATAGCTAGAAAGAGGGACTACATGCTATATAGATCTATCTGTCTGTCTGTCCATCTGTCTGTCACATACAATGTATCTATATCGAAAGATGGATAAATTAGTAGAATAGATTTACCAGCATAGATATATAGGGATAGATAGCTAGAGAGATATATAGATAGACTATATATCTTTATTTATTTATCTATCTATCTATCTATCTATCTATCTATCTATCTATCTATCTATCTGTCTGTCTGTCTCTTTCTGTCTGCCTATCAGAACCTCTTTCTTTCTCTCTCTCTCTCTCTCTCTCTCTCTCTCTCTCCAGTAACTCAAGGCAAACACTTTTCCTCTGCCATCTGGATCTCATCTTGGCCTGTCGAGCCAGAGAAAGCAGAAGCTTCGTTTACAGCCTGATGATAACAGCCTCTTTCACGCAGATGCTGTTGAAGTTAATGCATCGCAAGCTGCACTCCCAATCTCTCTTTTAACCCCAATGCACCCTATCAATAGTATATTCCATTTTAGAATACATCATGTTTTTTATTTCCACAGTGCTTTGTGTTTTCTATTGCATCTCCTATAAACCATACTCCTTACACATCTACAACCGTCTAACACACTACCCAAGCCGAGTGATATGATACCATGGGACACCCAAACTTAATAAGTCATTTGTTTAATATTTAACAAATTATCGGTCCTAATTCTTATGCCTGGCTCATTTTCTCCAGAGAATGATAGAGTGAAAAAACCAACCTCTCTCATGAATCAACAAAATGGAACCTTACACCACGTACCTAAGTACACAAAACCCTGCAATCAGAAAGCTCTTATATGACACGTGTGTTTAAGTGTTTGCATCACTAACAAGTTGCTATAAAGTATATTTATTGTTTAATTAATTTTTTAATTACATTGTAATGAAATAAAAAAAAACTCTGGGTCAATAGTATAGGATACCTATATAACATAAAGATACATATATATGTTATGTTATATAAGTATCCTATACTATTGACCCAGAGTTTTTTTTATTTCATTACATATATATATATATATATATATATATATATATATATATATATATATATATATATATATATATATATATATATATATTCCAACATAAAGTTTGATCTGCTTGTAGCCTGGTGTATTATAAAAGACAGAATAAGAATAGCTGAGGTCAGAACATCAGCCAACAGCCCTGGCTATGCTTTATCACAACCACTCACTCGGCTCCCTTTTGTGTGCTCCAGTAATGCTGGTCGCGACAATCAGGCGACAACATCTTGACACCAGAGGTGCAAGAACTGTGCTTTAGGAAACCTGCAAGGGAAAAGACACAGGTTCGAGCGGCCACTGATAAGAACAGGCCACACCAGGAAACACACTGCACTGTTTTCTGCCGCTGCGGTTCCTGGAAGTGGAAGCCGCCCAGGGTGATGGGCCACGAATGCACAGGATACCTCGCCTGCACATACACACACACACAGAACATCGCAGGCTTCCTGCACTTCCCTAACTACCACAAGTCCACCTGTAATGCACACACACACACACACACACACACACACATCTGTTGAACTTGTGTAATAGTAAGAACAAATGAACAATGTGTTGACAAAACAAATGCAGAAAATGATTGCTTATTTCAGTAGCGTCGCTTTGCTGTGACATCAGACTGCCCTAATCACAACATCTGTCCACAGTGTAATAACTTATAATAATAGCAGACAAATACACAAACTATACAGTAAGGATCAGGCTAAATACTGTATGACTACTGGGAGCTGGTATATCGAAAAAAATAGACTGTGTGAAAAGGAGGTATATACTTTCTCACGGGACGATGATCCTGTTTATGAACCTAAATTTACACCCTCAGTGTTTTTCTCCTTAGTCACTGCCTGTGATTTGCTTATAAAGGCTTTAATTAGGCTTTATGCAGATTTGAGAAATAAATAAGCCAAATTCATTTTAAATATTCTGGTCACTGAGGTACAAAATAGCTAAAACTAAATAAAACAGCTAAAAGTGTGATATTAAAAACAGCCATCTGGGGAATTCCAGTTGATAACAATAAGTATGAACTTGAGTGATGTAGCTGGGGAAATGTGAAGGACAGTTTTTGCATTATCAACAGATCAAAAAAAAAAAAAAAAAAAAAAAAAAAAAAAAAACCCTGAAATGAAACAAAGGAAAAACGCAACAAGCCCAAAAAAAGAAATGAAAATAAAAATACTTAACAAAAAAATACAATTCAATATAGGACCAAGCGTGCCAAACATTTTCGAGTTAATTGGAAGGCAGCTTTAAAAAAAATGCAAGCAAAGTACAGTTGATACCTTGAAGTTGTGTAATGATGTAATAAGATGCAATTCTCAGACCAACTTCTATCTACAGCCTCCAAATTCATCCCTCCACTCATTTTAAGAGTCAGCTCTTTCGGTGGGGAAGTGGTAGCTCAGTGGTTGAATTGTAGGACTGCTAATTGGAAGATCAGGGTTTAATTCCCAGAACCACCAGGCTACCACTATTGGGCCACTAAACAAGGCCCTTAACCCCCACAGTGCTCAGTTGTCTAAAATAAGATAAATGTAAGTCGCTCTGGATAAGGACGTCTGCCAAATGCTGTAAATGTAAATGTCTTTCCTAATCAGGGTCCAGAGTCAATTCTGGGAATGCTGGCCACCCATTACGGGGCACACATACACACACACACACACACACACATACACACTTTTACACACAAAGAACTTATGAGGACGCACATTACATAATCATTTTTGCACACATTTTGATCCCAATTGCTGCAAATTTTTTTTTTTTTGATTACAAGGCACTACTGTCTGTTGAGAAAACTAATAGAAGAAGAACCTCTGCATGGACATCACACACACAACAGAGCTGCTTTTGTGAAAGTGAAACCAAGCACACACACACACACAAAAAAAACAATAAGGAATACTGTTTCATGCCTAAAAGTGTTGTGAGTTAGAAGAGTCAAAAAACGGCAGATTTATGTCTCCTAGTGCTCCAGTTTAGAGAACTGGCTGCTTTTCATAGTGTAGTCTATGTTGTGCCCTTTTTATGGTTTCAAGTATTTCTTCTATTTTTTTTTTTCTTTAAGTGTGCACATGGTAAACCCATCTCAGTACTCCCTTTTCCCCGATGCTTAAAAGTTGACAGACAAGGCACACAAAGTGTAACGTCGCTTACATTGTAAGTCTCTGTCTCTCTCTCACACACACACACACAAATACACACATACAAGCTGCTCTTGTGAATTACGCTGACAGAAATCTGAGCATGTAGATGAGAGACGGAATGAAATTGCCTTGTTGCCACAACTGGAAGTGCACTCAGTTGAATGACTTTTCCAGAGCGCCGTCTGCAGCACAGACAAATTAAAAAGCCAGATACTGTATTAGACGCCATAAAGACACACGAGCAGGCATAGGCACACGCATACACAAACACACACACACACACACACACACACACAGTAGTCAAATTTTCTCTAGGAAGGTCAGAGAGATTACTGCTATGAAATAAATATTTTTTCCCCTTCGTGATGTATTTGTCATATAAAAATATATGAAGTATCACTGACAACAAGCTGTTGATTTTAGAAGCAGACATGATTTGTCTTTCTGTTAAGAGGTTAATGTGTCTTACGCTATACAGGATATAGTATGCTTAATAAAGCAAGAAAAGCTGTCTATCTAGTTTAGTCTATCTAGCGAAGGGCAGTGGTGGCTCAAATGGTTAAGGTGCTGCGTTGTTAATCTGAAGACCAGAAACACCTGGGTTCAAGCCCCACCTCCGGCAAGTCAACCACTGTTGGGTCCTTGAGCAAGACCCTTAACTCTTCCTGCTCCAGGGGGACTGCATTATAGCTGACCCTGTGCTCTGACCCCAACTTACTAAGACGGGATATGCAAAAAACACTGCATTTCATTGGCTCTGTACATGTACCCTGCACAATGAAGTTGAATATTTTATTATTATATTAATCTTAAGTTACAGTCTTAAAAACAGATGTAATTTTTCCTTAAAAAAATTATTTTAAAATGATAATCGATTGATAATATTAATGGATAGAATTTATTCATTTATCTTCTATAGACGCTTAATCCCTAATTCGGGGTCACAGGGATCTGCTGGAGTCTATCCCAGCCGGCCAAAGGCAGGAGGAGTACAACCCTGGACAGGTTGCCAGTCCATCACAGGGCCTCACACACAATCAAAAATCCCCAATCAACCTAACATACATGTTTTTGGACTGTGGGAGGAAACCGGAGTAAAACCCATGCAAGCACGGGGAGAACATGCAAACTCCACACTGAAAGGCCCCTGCCTGGGAATCAAACCTGGGCCTTCTTGCTGTTAGGCAACCGTGCTAACCACCAAGCCACCATGCTGCCCAGAGAGAATTTATTGATTGTTAATATAAATAGCTAGAATTTATTTATTGATTAATTAACAGCAGCTTTAACAATAGCTGTAGTTGCAAAAAATAATTATGGGGCTATTTTTCCTGCATTTATACTAATATTCTAACTGTTAGCATTTTTATAGAAACAAGGTATTCAGACAGTTATAATACAAATTGGTGACAAATAAAAAATGGTCTGATCTTGTCTAAAGAAATATTTAATGCAGGTATAGAGAAGAAGTCTTCAGTGTTGGTACAAAGGTTAACGGGGGCCCCTGGGAAAATTAAATAAATGAAGTAACACTATTAGCAACTGGACTATTACCAGTAATCTAGCTTGCAAATAATTAAACGAAAATGGAAAGATGGAATTAACAATGAAAAAAAGATTTGTAGGTGAAATCATTAGTTGATAAATAAAATCGGAGACAAATGGACAAATTGTTCTGCCAGAAATGATATAGTATGTCATTATAATCATTCTTTCCAACCACGAGAAGCAGAAAAAAGCATCTCAAAAATAAACTACAACAACAGTAAATGACATCACCTTCCAATCCAGTCAGCCACAAACAGCAATTTAAGACAACTAGACAGCAAATTAGCAATAAATTACCGTGTTTTTACTAAGCAGAAGCAGGGAGCTCATGCCCAAGATATTTGGTTACACCTTTCTGAGTAACTGTCTTTATTTAACTGTTTTTATGCCTCATATTTGTCATTCAGGTCATTTTGTCCTTTTCTTAACTGTCAAGCTGACCTGAGCAGAACATTAAGGTTCTAAATAAACCTGTATAATTTTTTCTGCATCTTTATCCATCAGTGAAAAAAGAGAAGATTTTTTTTAGGTCAAAACAACCTGAACACAGCTTCTATTAACAAAATCTTCTTCTTCGGCTGTTCCCTTTTAGGGGTCGCCACAGCGAATCAGCTGTCTCCACCTAACCCTATTCACTACATCCTCTTCACTCACATCCACTAACTTCATGTTCTCGTTTATCACATCCATATTCCTCTTGTTTTCCTCTTTGCCTTCTGCCTGGTAGCTTCATTTCTAACATCCTCCTACCAATATATTCACTATCCCTCCTCTGTACATGTCCAAACCACCTCAATCTGCCTTCTCTGACTTTTTCCCCAAAACATCTAACATGAGCCGTCCCCCTGATGAACTTGTTCCTAATCCTGTCCAACCTCGTCACTCTCAAAGAAAACCTCAATATCTTCAGCTCTGCTACTTCCAGCTCTTCCACCTTTTTCTTCCTCAGCACCACTGTCTCTAAACCATACATCATAGCTGGTCTCACCACTGTCTCTAAACCATACATCATAGCTGGTCTCACCACTGTCTCTAAACCATACATCATAGCTGGTCTCACCACTGTCTTGTACACCTTCCCCTTAATTCTAGCTAATATTCTCCTGTCACACATCACTCCTGACACATTTCCCCCACCATTACAACCTGCCTGTACTCACTTCTTTACCTCTTTTACTCACTCTCATTTGCTCTGGACTGTCAACCTATAGCTTTTAATATATTTTTTACAGAATAAAGTTTATGTTGGAAAACTACTTGTGAAATTTCTAAATCAGGTTTTACCTCTCCCACTCTTGCATCTGTAACATATATTTCGACACACCTACATGGTTCCCTATGTATGGAAAAAGAATATAAAATGCATTTGCTTGAAACTTATACTTCTTGACTGCTGTCAAACGTGTAAAACTATAGAATTTTGCAATCTGCTAGAGTCATAAAGGAAAGGTTTTTTTTTTTATATATGTTCGCCACTAAATTAATAGAACAAATTTAGCATTTGGCAGACATCTTGATCCAGAGTGACTTAAATACTTTAAAGATTTCCGGACATATTTTTTTTGTTGCCAGATGACATCTTAATGACTACATACAAATCACATTGGACAAGCATAAGCATGTCCATGTAACTGACAGATGGAAGTGTCTTTATAGTTCATTGTACTGTATGCCTGGTTGTCATAACAAAATAGGAGGAAATACATCTAAACCCTTTTTATCCAGGTATCCATTTATGTGTTTTTTATACAAACATAACTTTAACACAATATTATTCTTTTTCACTTGGACAAGATTACCTGTGTTTTTCTCAGACCCTTAAGCACTGCTAAACCAATCCTACCATCTCCTTCAGGGTACATGGTAGGCATGCTACAAGATTCATCTGTATTCTAGCACTGAAAAGGTGGAATTAATTTCTCACTGATATTAGAAAGTCGTAAAAATCTACCTGTTCCTTAAACATTTATTTAAAAAAATATCTCCTGTTTTCCTGTGCTTATTTGTATATATTTGCCCTTTAAAATATTTTTTCTTTCCAACACATTTTCAGACTTATCATATTATTACTAATCTGATCTAGTAAACCAGAGTTGCAGTTCTGGATGGAAATGTGTGTCGAATAAATGCAGATAAAAATGTTTCAGCACAAACTTTATTACTATTAAGCTAATGTTATAAATAAATTGCACCTGCAACAGTCAGAAGCCTTATTTCTATCATAAAGAGGACATTTAAACGCATGTTATTCCGGCATTTAAAAAATTTAAAACCGGCAATTTTTTTGTTTTTTCGTTTTGGCTTCAGTAGCGGACACCACTGAAGAACAATCTCTGGAGTGTATGCTGAAGAAAAAAAATGCAAAACCACAGGGTATTACCAAGCATGTCAATTCAAACAGGATACACAGTATATTACCTGGATTTTTCTTCACTGCTTATTTTATAGACGGGTACATACAGGATAATCTTTCCAGATGTGTATATGAGCAGTCCATAAAAAATAACATGATAAATTCTGACAGGACTACAATTCCAGCAAAACTCCAGGAATAATTATTTATTATTATTTATTACTGTACCTTACTTGTAAACTGGGTTTTACAAGTTCAGTAATAAATATTGTACTGTACATACTGACAGGATGGATTTCACGCGGCAGTCCAGTGAGTAACCGTTTTTTGTAGGCTGAAATGCCTTGTTCATGATACATAGAACAGAACAAGACTGGTTTATTCTGATAAGAAGCCTAAATACCTAATATAATTACCCTAAAATAACAGTGAGCAGAAAAGCATCTCAGAGTGTATAACCCTTGGGTGGATGGTTTACAACATCAGAAGATATCATTAGATTCTACTCCTGCCTGCCAAGAACAGGAAGCTGGGGCTACAGTGGGCTTAAACTGTCACTGTGTTTGGATCTGTCAGTTATTTGTACAGAGATTTGTGATTGAGAGGGCTAACAGATAAAAGATATCTCAATCTTCTGGATAGTAACTAAGAATACATTTATCATTTAGCAGACACCCTTATCCTGACATAGAAAAGTGATCTTAATCAAAAGAAGAGAGAACAAGGAGAAGACCAAGTACTGAGCCTTGTGGGACACCATAGGAAAGTCTGTGTGGTGAGGTTGTTCCCCTTCATGCTACCTGATATGAACCACCATCCAAGTAGAAAACAAACCACGGCTATTATGCAATACCAAAACTTCTAAGGGTGGAAAGGAGAGTCTTTTGGTTGATCATTTAAAGTGCAGCTAAAAGGTCCAGAAGGAGTCTGGATGATCTGGTAGCATGTACCTTTTAGTGACTGTCAAGAGGGCAGTCTTAACAGTGTATAAATACTATGAAGTTTCTCTGTCAGAGAGAAGTTAGTTCTAAGAACAGATTTTTAGCAATAGTAGGTCAAAATAAGCTATTTCTTCCTTGCGGAAAAGATGCCCTGTCTCTGAAAGGATGTCACAGACACAGAATTCAATAGATCCATACTTATTGAAATAAAAGTTTTCAGATGCCCCAACAAATGACTTCAGTTTTGAGTAAATGGAAAACATGAGTACATCTTACAACATGCTACAAATGCTGTAGTTAACAAATATGTTATAAAAATGCTGGACCGTTTATTGAATGACATTAGCAATTTGAGTGAAACACCACATTTGCTGCACATATGCGATGGTAAAAGGATTTCTTCGCACCCTGTGGTGGTGGTGTACACACTAGCGGTGAGAAATGACTCCAGCAGATAACTCATGTACAGAACACATCTGAGTGCTTACTGGTGTCTTACTCCTACTCCTGACTTCCTTTGCAGAAAAAGGCGATGACGGAAACGGAGAGAGAGGGAGAGAGGGAGACTGATTGTCAGTCTGATTCACCATTCACTGAGCCTGAGCGCCGTACTTCCCAAATCCTTGGGCAGATGGAGTGGACCCTCACATTAAACACCTGATATGAAGCCATCCGTCATGCTGTAATGCAGCAGTTGGGGGTGGGGTGGAGCATGGGGGGCAGCTGGGCACAATGCCTGAGTGCACTATTGATGGACTGGCATTCTCCCCTGATAGCATTTCCAGCTCTCCACTGGACCGTAGAACAGGTGGAGAAAAGAGAGAGAGAGAAAAAAACGAGTGAAAGAGAGAGAGAGAGAGAGAGAGAGAGAGAGAGAGAGAGAGAGAGATAATAAATGCATAGAGAGGTTGGGGTTTGAGATGACAAGAGAATAGGCGATCGGAAACTACACACAGCTTTCTCCACTGAATACCAATGACTCTGAACAGCTCGGCATCACTGCAGCATAATATGGCTTCTTCTCTCACAGCAAAATCTCCACAGTTCCAACAAGGACTCTCATCTTGGGAGACAAGAAGTCAAATAAAACCTGTCATTCCGCTATGGTATAAAGCATGTCATCAGTATTCTATAGGAAATGTCTTCCTGCAAGTCTGCCTGCTTTTTTTATTTGCACATATACTCATTTCTGATACAATAGACTTTGTAAAGAAGTATAAGCTGTAAATGGGACAGCATGATGACAAATATAAAGATAAATATACTGTAGTCTGTTTAAAGAAAAAGAAAACATGAGAGGGGAAATCCTGTAATTAACATCAGAGTTTCATCAGAGTTTTTATTTATAGTATATTTAAATTTTAATTCATGCTTATAACGGAATTAAATCGCTTTAATGCTAAATAAAACGGGACAAAAATAATATACAGACAAAGTCAAGTCTGTTTAAAATATTTCTTTGCTGATTTTGCACTTTTTGTATAGTTGCTTTATTGCAATACAAATTTTTTGCAGTCAAATCGTAAAATGGTAGCGCAGTGGTCCATACTAAAGGACTGCTAATTGGGTGGGTGTTCGATTCCCAGCATCACCAAGTTCCCATTGCTGGGCCCCTGAGCAAGGGCCTTAACCCCTAATTGCTCAGTTGTATAATGCTGTTATGTTGCGCTGGATAAGGGGTGTCTGCCAAATGCTGTAGATGTAAATCTATACAGTTAAGATATACCTTCATTCGTCCCACATTGAGGAAATTAAAAAAAAAACTTTTGATGTGCAGTTATGAAAGGTTATCAAATAGTTTCAACACACACCAGCAGGTGGCAACCCAAGGATGCATGTATAGTCCCGGTGAGCATAGCTTTGCAGTACCAACGGAGACCTGTGCTGCCATCTGTAAGCGTGTCTCTTACATGTACATGTAGAAACAAGAGCTCTATGAGGTACCCCCACCCCCTCAAACACAACCAGATTCATTAGACAGAACGTCAATATTCACAATATTCTTTAAGACCAAGAGCTAATTTGTTAAGAAAAACAATTAGCGGGGAATGATCCGTTACATGGTCTTGCTCGGTCAGGTCGTGCCATTAAAAGTGAAAGGCAACACAGAAAGGTCATTGCGACACCTGCATCCGCTTACCCCTCTCCCTCCATCACGTCAAGGAGCGATGAAGGAGTTACACATAAAGTCCTGATAATTGCTTATGAGATGAATGAAATACTGCAGTACAGATGTCTAAGGATTCATAAAAAACACAATTTCAGCCATCAATTGCACAATAAAAAGTAAACAATTGAGCCAGAGTTCTAAATCAGTGCGTTTGTAAGGGGTTCATCAGTCAGTGACCTTGGCAAGGCCTCGCTGCACAAACGATAGAGACAGTGGTTGCCATAACTCTTGTAACCATGGCTACCACTTGACTGCATTGAATGCTAGACTTTTGTTGAAACTGAATAAGATATTTTACTTTTTCAGTCAATATTCTGTTTCGAGAAATCACAAAAGAAGCCTCTTTACTACACATCACAAACTGACATACAGTAGAGTTTAGTGGTCTGTTTGGCCTACTGACTGCTTTTAATCAATCAATCAATCAATCATTAAAACCTAATGGTCTTGATCTTGAATAATTGTTTTCTATATAATATTATTTATTCAAGGAAGTCAACAAGTCTGTGGTTATAGTCATATAAATAGCTGATTCCTGTAGCTGAGTAAACAACGTTATCACCGAACATGAGGGCTGCATTTAAATTTGCATACTTTCTAATATATCGTATGCAAAAACTAGTATGTAAGGCGAGTAGTACAGTATGTCCGAATTTTTAGATTTCCAAGTAGGCAAAAAGTAGCTGAATGATCTACTACACGCTGCAACTTAAGAAAACACATGCAATTAGAAAAAAAAAACAACAAATGAAAAAATTATGTCAGTAGAAATAATTAGAATAAACTTTATCAGTTTGACAACACGCAAGCCACAAATCCTCATAACAAAAACACAAATACAAAAACGTGCTGCAAATCATTACAACGCAAACACAAATACAGAAACACGACCAAATACACAAATACACTGTGAATCTGCAGAACACGACCAGATACACCAACGCACTGCAAATCTTCACAACACCACCAGATACACAAACGCACTGCGTAGGGAGGGAGTGCCGTACAAATAAACATCATCCAACATTAAATTTTTAAGCTGTTATGATGACGTATGTCACATGACAGTGCGATCGTTGTAAATGCATTGTAGTAGATCCGAATTTTATTTACACTACTCATAATTGTACTATTTTAGTATTAAAAGAACTGTAAGTCATAATTTAGTAAACACAAATCTAAAAAAATACCTACATAAATAAATAAGTGTAATTTTCAGCAATTCACCTTAGCCTATCTATCCATCCTTTCAAACTGCTGGGTTCTGGCTAATTCCAGAGCCATTTGAGCTCTCTTTTCTCTTGACACATTGCTAACGTTTAAACCTAATTCAGCTTTCAGAGATGAGGACAGCTCCCTTAGCTGCTTGTCTCTCCCTGTCTCTGTCTCCCATTAAACGATGCCAGGCTTTAACTACACGGAAAAGTGCTCTTTATGTCACGGATCACTAGCTAACCTTTATGGAGACAGGCTTTATAGGGCAAGTCTTATAATCACTCAGTGCAAGACCTTCATCATCTTCTGTCATGACTGCTCTTGGGAAGGGAAAAAATAGCCTTGCGCTTTCACTTATTTTTCTTTCTCTGTTATCAAAGCCTATGTATTACTTCGAAGAAAATTGCAACCTGAAAGTAAAGTATGTCGAATATGGGCCATGTTGTGTGAATTTCAGATATAGAACACAGTACCGAGAATTATACCATAACACTTGATTCCGATTGGTTAGAAGATACAGGAAACGATAAAAAAAACCCTTCATAAGACAGTATCTCTATTTTTAAGATGTATATGTATATTATATATCTTAATACTTAAATTTTTATAGTATTAACAATAAAAATAATTTATATAGTCACAATGTTGATGTATGAATTATTAAAAAATACATTATTAAGATTTTATTAAGTCTTTTAGGAGAAATCTCTAGTGTTTTTAGCTTTTTTACCATGTGAAAGACTTTGAGGTAACAAAAAGGGGCAAAAAAATAGGGGGAAATGGTTTTATAGAAATTTAAAAATGTTAAACAGAACGAAGAAAATAAGGACTCATAACTTACTCATCAATTAAAAACTGCATCTAATGTCAAACATCTGTGGTATAAAAGGAATAAAATACTTTACAACATGCTCCTATTAGAAAAGATACAACTTTAAGGTGGGGTAGATCACAGACAGGGTTCCAATTATTTTTCTACCACATCCTGTTATATTTTAATTCTTATATGTCACAAATCTCGCCTCTAAAAATCATCTACGTAATCAGCCTCAAAATTAAAGAGGCGAAACAATAGACTCGACAGCTCAACGGTTCTTCACTATTATATAAGCAATTTAGTGTTTATTCATTATGTTAATCTTTTTAAAGAGACAATACTCAACTATGAACTGAAGATTTTCTCGGTAGGCACAGCCGTCTGCGTTAAATAACTTCGGCGAAAACCACAACTTAAATCGATACCTATGAGCACGCATCCATCAGTGCATTCAGAATAATCGATAACAACAAACAAAAGCTGGTAGAATCCATAAAGCATCGTCTGCTGTTGCCATGGGAGTTGATACGGCTGACTTAACACAGACAATGCCCTGTGATTGCTACTGGCAAAACATGTCATTTTGCAGGATAAAAACCATTGCGGAAGATAGTGATGGTGTGATGAAGATCCTTAAATGAAAATGCCTTTGCATTTGGTCAGAATTCTCCAACGCTGAACATCTCAGCAAAATTGTAAAATATAATTCAATGCGAATATAAAATATAAATATATTGATGACATTCTACACTGAAATATTTCAATGTAATTTTATGCAAATATGTATATTACGAAGTGTTTATGCACTAAATATTGTTATAATAAGGCTATATACAGTACATATTTACAGTAGATAGATAGATAGATAGATAGATAGATAGATAGATAGATAGATAGATAGACAGATAGATTTCCCGTCTTGTAGTAAGAGTTTGGATAGTAGGGAAGTCTATGGTGTAGTCAGTACTTTGTTTTTCCACTCCTCTGGTGGAAAATTGTAATACTGGAACAGCGTTTGAGTCGGTTAGTTCCAGTGAAGGAATAATGTAATACTAAAATATACTAAGACATTCTAAAGAATATTTGTATTTTATTCTATTTTCTATTCTATTATTCTATTTTTTCTGTATATTTTAACATAGTTTTTGATTTAATTACATTTTTTGCAAATTCAGAGAGTTGTAGAAGAACTATATTGTACTATATCCATACATTTATTCAAATTTATAATTTAATAATATGTTTTACTTCATGACATGATTTATATTTACAGTATTTGGCAGACACTCTTATCCAGAGCGATTTACATTTATCTCATTCATACAACTGAGCAATTGGGGATTAAGTGCCTTGTTCAGGGGCCCAACAGCGTTAAATATGTGGTGCTGGGAATAGAATCCCGATCTTCCAATTAGCAGCCCAACAATTTAACCACTTTTAAACTGAAGCTGAAACTTAATATTGCTAAAGCATTGTAAGGATTTTCAATATCAGCAAGATTATTTTGAACTAAGTAAGTAACTAGAATAAAAAATATGCCTTTTAGAAACTTGTAGTAAACTTTCTTAGAAATATATATTTTTTTTATTTTCAAAACATGACTAAATGCTAAGTTTATAGCAAGTCATAGGCATTCATTGGCTGCAAAATAGCATACTTGTAATTGAAGAATTAAAGCTAAAGAAAAAGCCTTTTGGACTCGGCAAATATGTCTTGGTCAAATAAATGTCTTTAAGAAAAATTTATTAAACTGTGTAGACTTAATGTTGGTACCTTTTAGAAACTGACCATATATATAAGATTCTGCCTATAAGAAAGATATCTGTAAAGAAGAAATGAAGGATGGGAGATGTAAGATGGATGACTAGAGCCATCAAACACGAGTTTCTGGCATTTGTAGATGTGTGGCTGACTATGAAAGGAAATGTCATCGCAACGCACAAGGAGCCATTACGTGATTACACGAGAGAGGTGGAAAGTGCTTGACTGTAATAACGCACTCAGTAATTAAATGAGTGTGACTGCCAAGTGGCCATGGCACTTTTGGAACAGCCATTTTTGCCCGAAGAGGTCGTGCAATTATTGTCAAATTAACACAGGGGGGTGAAGCAGAAAGTGTGAAAAATGTGATCGTGTCCTATCAGCTGCAACAGTCTAAAGTTAGAGTGAAGTCAACATGCAAAGACAGACTGACCATCAACATATGACATACTTTACATGTAGCCTCACGTACAATATTGCTACGAGTGCTAAGTGCTTCTTAGAGTTACAATGAAATGCATCTTTTTTTAAAAAGACTAAAATTAGTGATGGGAGTTTTCCTTTAACAACTTAATTATCAATTATCTATTTATTTGTCTATTCATTTTCTGGAGCACTTTTTCTACACAGGGTTGTGTATAGTCTAGCCCAGGAAAATTCACAACAAGATTTCATGCACAAGGCGGGAACATCCTGGGTGCAGTGCCAACTCATGACGGGGTGTAAATCACACACCCATACATTTACATTTCTGCCATTTTATCCAGAGTGACTGACATTTATCTCTGTTTTTATCCAACTGAGCAGTTAAGGCTTAAGGGTTTTGTTTAGTGTCCCAGCAATGGCAGCTTGGTGCTGCTGGAAATTGAACTCACAATCCTCTTATCAGCAGTCTGACACCTTAACCACTGAGCTACCACTTCCCATACACACTGGGGACATCTTGGAGATGCCAATCAGATTATAACACATTTTGGGACTAGATGAGGTAGAATCTCTGTTTAGGGTCAGTGGTAGTGCAGTGGTAACCAAGTGGTTAAGGTTTTGGACTGCTAATTGAAAGTTACAGGGTTTGATTCCCAGCACCACCAAGCTGCCACTGTTGGACCCCTGAGCAAGGCCCTTAACACCCAATTGCTTAGTTGTATAAAAGAGCTAAATGTTGCTCTGGATTAGGATGCCACATTTTTATATAAAAAGAGAGATAAATGTAAGTCGCTCTTGATAAAGGTGTCTGCCAAATGCTGTAAATGTAAATGTCAGATCTTAAAAAAGGCTTCTAATATTTTAATCATTCTAATCATGTCTTTTCTCTGTATCTTCTTTTTCTATTTACTGTCATTATATGTTATTTTATTGTTTCGATCCGTGTTTTCTTATTTAAATTTTACAATTTTTATAGAATGGACAACAACTGTTGTTTTATTGTGCCATATAAATAAACTTAACTGCCCCTCCTTTAGAGCCACCCATGATGCTGGGCCTCATTCCATAAACAGATTTTATGCCTGTTATCTGATAGCCTCAGCGCTCATAGCTGTTCGATCACACTGCGTCATACAGCAGGAGCAGTGGAGCAAGGAGATAAGGACTGCGTTTATGAACTCAGCTGGTGTGGAACACGTGGAAGTCACCTCATTGTGCTGCTGCAGGATGTTATCTACAGACATATTAGAAACAGACAAAGAAAGAAAGAGACTGTGTTAATGAACAGTACTCGCAGTTGGACAATGCCAACCCCCCCAGTGAGATAATTTTCACTTAAAATCCCAATCACAGCTATGGAAACACTTCAGCGACAATAACCCCATCAGGCATTAACTCATTGGCTTCTGGGGAGTGTTTTTAACATTTTTTTTGTTTTTCCATGATGTCCCATTTTCGAAACTGTTGTTCGAAACAGCCTGTGGATATTAAAATATATACCCCTGTTTTTAAGCAAGATGGCCAGAGATACATAGCAGAAACAACACTTGTGCTGCACAGATTCTTATAACAGGTACTGTACAGCAGAACTAGTGTTTATTCTTTAGTCAGTTTAGGAACAGATGTAACTGTATTGCAAACACACTGAATTTTGTAAATGACATACTCCTGCCACATAATTTTTTTTCACATATTCCATCTTAGAAGGTGTTTATCAGAGAGCAGGGTAAGCTATGATACAGAACCCCTGGAGCAGGATCCTGCTCATTGACCCAATGGTGCCTGACTGGCGGTGGTGAGGCTTAAACCCAGGTCTTCCTGGTCTTTTAATCAACAACTTAGCACCTTAACCATTTGAGCCACCACTCAATTTCTGTCCTAATTATTTCATATGAAAAGGTGTTTATGTTACAACCTTAAATTTACAAACTGTTGAGAATTACCTCAGAAACATGTCTGTATGTTTAAAGTTTTAGGTCGATAAGGACAGTAAAATATCTGCACACGAATGCACATGCTTTCACGTTAGACAATCAACAAACAGCGAAGCTTTCACGGTGAGCTTGATAAATCTTGATAAACCCCAGGCACCTGCAGCCGCTGGCGATGATTTAGTAGCATAACGAAGGAACACCTCAAAGACAGATAGATAGATTTTTTTTTTTCAGTGGTGGGAGTCAGAATTGTTTCTGACACAGGAACTTGGAATGGATTAACTGGGATGATGGACGGCCACTGTCAGCCCACCCCTGCCTATGTCTAGAGCTGGCCATGTTTAAGTTACATGCACAATTAAAATCTACAGTATGTTAGCCTAACATTGTCTATGGCTGATTAAATAGCATGAACCAAGCTGAGCCAAAAAAAAAAATTGAACACTTATATTAGCCTGGATGGCTAATATAGCTCACCGTCGCCACCATCACTTGGAGACAATAGAGAAGTTTCTCAGTGATCTCTTGTCTCCTTAACGGCCATCCGGACAAGACCACGGAAACTTTGCTGCAGTATGGGTAACCTACTGGTTTATTTGCTCAAAGAAGAACTGACCCCCAACTGAGCCTGGTTTCTCACAAGGTTTTTTTCTCCATTCTGTCACCGATGGAGTTTTGGTTCCTCACCGCCGTCGCCTTTGGCTTGCTTAATTGGGGACTCTTAATTTATAAATATCAATTTAATTAGGTGTTTTAATAATTGTTAAACATTTCTGATGTGTTTATAAAAAGCTGCTTTGAAACAATCCCCTATATAAATAAAGGTGACTTGACTTGGATGCTGGTAGTAGTTTCACTGTAGCAAGTTTTGTTAGCACAGAATATCCAATAAGCTAAAGCTCAACTGTAAAAAAAAAAGTGCCTGAAGGAAAAAGATTTTTTTATTTTTTTCTACTGTGTTAAAGAATTCTTCTGGTATTTTCTCCCTTGAGACATGAGGTGTGTGAGCATGGCAGGACATTTAAAGGTGTCGCGAGGAGAAGTCATCAGGGGCCTCCATTTGCAGTGAGCGCTCGATTTGTCATAATTATGTGGTTGTGGGGGGAAGTCTGGGAAAGGTCTAATCAATCTGATTTAATTAAGTGCAGTCAGTCATATGAAATGAGCAGAATGGAATTAATAAGCATATTTAAATCTGCATTTTAAACTCAACTAATTATGCCAATTGAAGGCACTTATCTACTTACTATTCAAGAAACCTTTGAACCATTTGAAGTTTTTCTCTTTTTATTCGTTCTTTTTTCTTTGTTTCCTTCCTTTTAAATAAGTGGGGAAAAAAACGTGGTCCTTGTTTTGGCTTTCTTTGCAAAATTTTCGACTACAGAACTTATCTTTCTCAACCAATATATTTTAGCATTCATGCCATTGGATTAGAAAAATCTAATTACAATATTAACGAGGGGAGTGGTAGCTTGGTGGTTAAGTTGTTGGACTGCTGATGATAGTTTTCCTGTTCGATTCTCAACACCACCAAGCTGCCACTGCTGGGCCCCTGAGCCAGACCCTTATTCCTTAATTGCCTTATTTGATCTGGATAAGAGTGTCTGCCAAGTGGCAGAAATGTAAATGTACTTTTCTGGGCTCAACTCGCAATATTATTGGTCATGAAATGATCTAATCATCCAATCATATGGTAACTGTATATTGCAAAAAATAAATCGGTTAATAACTTTGAATATCAGAATGTGAAACACACGTACATAATCGAGCTACATTGTGCAAGTTCATACACACGTTGTGCAACTTTACATACAACATCCTTATTTCTCTTATTCAGAGTACCAAGTATGACAGCACTGCTGATGTCACTGAATGTGGAGGCTGGAAAAAGGTTAAAAAGCAAGTCCTGTGCTTCCAAAACCAGAGGGAGATGAGCTGCAAAAAGTGTGACTAACCTGAAAAAACCTTGAAGGAAAATCCAGGTATTCATAGATAAGGAAAAAACCCTCCAGAGCAGACAGGATTTGTACACTGTTGTACAGCACATGTCTACCGTTCAATACACACATTGCCTGCATGTCTGATGATGGGGGTTGATGGGATTTTGATAGCTAAAAATATAATATAGTATGAGTGCTAGAGCAAATAGGTCCAATCGGTCAAACTGCGTTACATTTACGGCATTTGGCAGACGTCCTTATCCAGAGCAACTTACATTTATGTCTTTAATACAACTGAGCAACTGCGGGTTAGGGGTCTTGCTCAGGGGCCCAGTAGTTACAAATTGGTGGTGGTGGGAGTTGAACCCCGATAATGTGTCCCTTCAGTTACACACTTACATTTCTGGTATTGACCAGATGCTTTTATACAGAGTAACTTACAATTCTTGTTTTAATATATCTGAGCGGTAAGATGCCTTTATAAAGGGCCCAGAATGGTGTGCTCAGTAATTAAACCTGGCAGATCAGAAACCCAACACCTTTAACCACTGAGCTATAACTTTCCCCTATACAGTATTTCTGCCATTTGACACTATTTGGTTATCTTGAGCAGTTGAGGAACTTGCTTAGGGGCAGCAGTGGCAGCTTGGTGGTGGTGGTGTTGGTGATGGTAATTGAACGCACAATTTTCTACACGATTATCAGCAATCCCACACCTTAACCACATTTTGCTCAGTCACTATAAATTAATAAATAATTTGCAGAACGTTACAATCACTAATGCTAACTCGAATGCAGAATGTAATTTTTTATTCAGCTAGTATAATAAAGTAAATGAATACAGATCTAAATCGTTTTTAATAGAAAAGGAGATTTTACCCAATAGACCATAGATTTTTTTTATTTTGCGGTTTCTATTTTTTTTTTTTCTCTCTCTTCCTCTATCTGCTTTAGCAATATTCCTGTTCTTTTCTTTTCTAATTTATTTACTTATAGTTAGAATTAATGTTGCAGGCTGTAGACAGTGTTTCCTCCCTTCATCTCTCAGTCATGTTCAGTTAAAGCTCCAAAGCTGTTAACTTGTTTTAGATCTGCGGCGGCTGGAAATGTCTGCAATATTGTGCTATGACAAGACTTGGGAAGCACAAGGTGTGTTCTCAGTACATTCGTTCAACCAAACCTTTAGTGAAAACACAGAAAGAAAGAGAGAGAGAAAGAGAGAGAGAAAGAGAGAAAACTATCAAGAAGAGTCAGCATGCCAAGTTTTCTATCAACTGTGCTGTGGCTTGCCAAACAGTCATGTAGCGGGCTATTCCATTATAAACCGACACGCTCTCGCTAACAGTCCCTTACAGATCCGGCACTTAAGCGCAAATAGAGAGTAAAATCTGATAAATTTGCTCTTTAAACAGAAAAAAATAACAATTTCCAATAACCTTAAGGGCTTTGCGTGTCCTGCGCACCACCTCTCGCTGGGTCCTTATTCCCCTCCTCAATAAGCCTGCCATGGAAATGAGATAATTATCCCCAAATCCTGGAGGGGACGCCTGACCCTGTGCTGCTTATTAAACATAAATTCTGTCTAATCTCCCAACACTAAATCAAGCAAGGTTATTGGTCCTTTGGGAGTCGGAGAGATCTGGAAAGTCGAAGGAGTTGGACTGGACTAAGATAATTTCAGCAAGAGAGTTAAAAACTGATCTTTCTTTTCTATTTTTTCTTTCACTCTCTCTCATTATCTATATCTCTCTCTTACTCTCTCTCTCTCTCTCATTCTCTATCGCTCTCTCCCTCTTATTCTCTCTCTCATTCTCTATCACTCTCTCTCATTCTCTTTATCTCTCTTATTCTCTCTCTCACTCTCTCTCTCTCCTATTTTCTTTCACTCTCTCTCTCATTCTCACTCTCTCTCATCTCTCTCTCTCTATTATTCTCTCTCTATTTCTCTCTCTCTCTCTCACTCTCTCTCTCACTCTCGCCTCTCCTCATTCTCTCTCGCCTCTCATTCTCACTCTCTCGCATTCTCTTTCTCTCTCACTCTCTCTCTCATTCTCACTCTCTCTCCCATTTTCTTTCACTCTCTCTCTCTTTCTCTTTCTCTCTCTCCTATTTTCTTTCACTTATCCTGTGTCACTTACTCTTTTTCTTTTATACCACTGAGCAATAAGGGGTTAAGGTCCTTGCTCAGGGGCCCAACAGTGGCAGGTGGGTGGTGCTGGGAATCAAAGCCTGATCTTCCAATAAGCAGTACAACAACTTAACCACTGCATTACATCGTCCCTTTTTTTTGCTCTCTCTCTCTCTCTCTCTCTCTCTCTCTCTCTCTCTCTCTCTCTTATGCTCTTATTCTTTTTCTCTGTCATTCTTTTTCTTTCTCTCTTCTGTCATTTACTCTTACTTCCTTTCTGTCATTCTCACACCTCTTTTTCTCTCTTTCTCTCTCTCTCTTTTTCACTCTCACACACACACACACACACACACACACATACACACATACACACACAGAGCTCACAGTGACACTGCAGCTTATCACATTGTGCATCACTAACACATTTCAATCGATACACGCCGAATGAAGAACCTGAAGAATTATTCACAAATATAGGAGACGTGTAAAGCTGATTCCATGTTTGGTCACGTGTAAATAAATCGCCATTCCCATTCACGGTTCACACAGTTTACGGTTTCGCTAAATATGCACCTTTTCCCCATTATTATTAGCTTTTTTTCTCTATTTGCGTCCATTACACTCAGTCTGAATCCCGGGGTTATTACCATCTCATATCTTTGGAGCAGATGCATTAATATTTGAGTGCATTTCAACCCATTAGACTATTGTAGAGTGGTGGACTCGAGTGTGTTTTAACTCTAAGGGGTTATCATCGGTGCTGCCTCTTTTTCTTAAGATTCCTGGAAATAGATAAAAAAAAATCTCTTTTAATAGTTTACCGATGCTCTTTATTGGACTTCAGCTTGCTGTTATTGAAATTTCCGACATCTATTATTAAAACGAAGACTTGCACCCAAGGCGTCAGCTGTGTCTTTGGTGTGCGCGTGTGTGTGTATCTGTGCATGTGTGTCATAAGATTAGCCTTTTTCTTGGCCTATAAATGTGCACATCTGCAGTCAAGGCTCCACATCTGTTTTTCACATTTTCCCCAAGCTGAAACTACAGGGAATGAGATGGAGAAAGAGTAAGTAAGAAAGAAAGAAGGAGAAAAAAACATCAAGTAAGAAAGAAAGAGAGAGAGAGAGAGAGAGAGAGAGAGAGCGAGAGAGAGCGAGAGAGAAAAAACAGTCTATTTCAGCTCTATTCCTTTATGTCTGTCAGTCTACGTTGCATTGTGGCTTTACCAACAAAAAATCCTACCTTGCGTGTTATCATAGGCACCTGGATCAATTTATAAAAAGGATTTAGCAAAAGTCCACATGCCTATTTATTTAACAATATCTAGCGCAACTATATCTTCCATCACTTTTGTTAAAAATCTGTGTACATCTGCAAACAGAAGATATTTTTTCAACCGGACTTACTAATAAATAAGGGAGAGAATGTGTATCTTGGAGGGAAATAAAAATCAATATCAAGACTCCACTTTGTCTTCAGTTTTTTTCTTTCTCTTTTGAATTTTTACTCTTTGCCTGACAGCCCCAGTAGTCGTTTTATCAAAAGTTAAATTACAGTAGTGTTGCGAGGCCGAGTTAAATATGGAAAAAAAAACAATGGCGCCTCTCCTTTTTTTGGTCCAGTTGTTAGCCGCTTCATTTTATCGGTCAAGAAGTCAAGCGTCCTCGTGTGGGCAGGACGGTTTGGCTGAGGTGCGGTTTCAGCTTCGCTTATCCTCGCCTTCCCGCTCCAACAGATGTTTTGAAGCTTGTTGGGCTCTGACCAGGCCATGCTGACCCCTGAACTTGGTAATTAGTGGAACGATTTGCCCCGGTTTTACAAACACTACCTGAAAGAGCGATTCAGCAGAGAAACACTCACGTTTCAGGAGGGTGAAGCGTTTCACAGATACACACTGTGGGAGCAGAATATGAAACTTCAAGCTTCCACACTTGCATCAAGTGATGCATTAACAACCGCATTCATCAGCATGTATTCAAAAACCTCTGCTAGCTCCATTACAGATGGTGGAAAAACAAAAAATGTTTGAGGATTTTACAGAGCACTGGATTTTAATCGCGTCTGCATCATGGCCCGATGGTCTATTCGTTAATCTTTCAGAACCGTGAAACTAAATCGCACGCAAAACTCTCAGACCTCGTTCAGTCGTAACCGTTAAAGATCATCATGTGCATCAGTGCATCCCATTTCGAACTAAGTGTTTGAACAAGGCTGCGTACTCGACCTGCTGCATGCCGATCGAGCCTCTGGGACGTGTGTCGATTGTCCTTGAATTGATCAGATCCTGTATTGCTTTCGACAAATTTTTGTAAATGGACTCAAGTGGATTTGAGGCGTGCAGGCTTAGAATGGGTTCCATATGGAGTGCTCGATCGTGCAGTTTTTCCTCTGCAGTCCTCCTCTCTGTCTTCACTTCACTTATAACAGTCACATGTTGAACATTTTCTCCACCAGCAACCTAACCATGATGATGGAAATGTTTGGTGCTAGAAAAATAAGTAAAAAAAAATTACATACGCAACGGAAAGCTTTCCAAATACGCAGCTAGAATATTCTTCTAGAAAATTCTTCTATTATAGTAATTATAATTTACACAAAATATACAATGCGTACCTGCATATTATATATTATAAATTACGAGTTTATTTTGACTGTAAATGTGTTAATCGTCAGACGTGTGTGAATCGCCCTGGATTTGTGTTTATATGTGTGTGAGACTCTCCTAACATTATGCCCCTCCCATACCAGGTTACTCGTACTCTTTAGCCAATCAGCTCACCATTTAACCAATTTAATCACAACACACAGACGGCGCAGGACTCACGGAACACAACTTGGCACACTTTTTGCGCAATCTTACACAATTAGTACAAAAAGAAAGGTCATAATAATAAATAATCATCTGTTACTGATTATTGTCTTTAAAGTTTGTGTGGAGAAATGATCCTTCATCATGTGATTGGATGGGTTGAATAGTGAGCTCGCATAAGATTGGCTAAAAGAGTAGTTGCGTTATATTCACGCACGTGTGCATCAAGACTAATCTAGTTCCATATCCGATAACATAATGTAAAAAATTCTATGCTTTTAACTCCACCTGAGGTCGTATTAAATTACTATTGTACAAAGTTTTGATTACAGCCGTTGTCTTTATTTAATGTTTGGGTTCTAGGTAATAAAAAAGAATTTTTGCTAATTTCTGCTAATTATTTTTACATTTCAGAGCTGTAACTCGATTACTTTTACCTGATGCCAGGTTTAAGCTCTTACTATAATGTTTTCTAGGTGGATTTCACTTCTTCCTCCATTGTTTTCCCATATGTACTGCTTGCCTTCTTTCTTTTTTCTTACCGTTTCCTCCGAGCACCAATTAAAAATAGATGGACAGACTGCATTCTCTCTGTCTGTTGCTTCACTATGCTTTTTGATTCCACTTTTCTTTCTTGCTTTGAGACAGCCCCAGCAGCTTATTCATCAAATATTAAAGTCCAGTAGTGTCTATTATTGCTGCCAGGTCAGGTGAAATAAATCCTGCTGCTGTAATCCTGCATCTGTCGAGTGGTAATAAGTTCAGCCTCTTTCGAATGTCTTCCATTTTCTACATTCCACACTAATAGTTAATGAGAAAAACTCTCATAAGAATGACGATCAAGGAGATGAGGAATTTGATGTATAAATATTTAGACTGATTTATTTAGATATGGTGGTTATAAACGACCTAAGCAACCTGGTTTCGGAGTTTTATTCGAGCACATCCATGTGTTTGTTCTGGGACACTTAATACACACTTTATTGGATACTGCGTAAATGTACTTAACACTAGCAGAGGGACATGACAGATGAACCAAAAAATGAGCAAAAGATTCAAAGGCTGAGTCATTCGTTGGGTTGCCAGATTGACAGATTTCTTTTAAATTAATTCGTCTGGAATTACAAATAAAGAAAATATGCAATTTTAAAAATATATCTGTGTGTTGTGTGTAAAATCACATGTGATCAGCTGAAGCCATCTGTGATTAATGTCTGGTGGGACATGTGTCTCTTTTAGAAATTCATCATAAGTGATTTTACTGGTAGGAAGTAAAAAGAAGAATCCTGTGCTTATAATTTTACCAATCCAAGTAATGTTTAGCAAAAAAGCAAATATAAAGTTTGCATTTTGGACAACAATCACAAAAAGATTTTCTGGAGGAACTAATACATTTTTAAAGGACTGAAAACCATTTTTCTAAGCACTGAATGAATAATTTTTTGGAACAGGCTATGTTTGATTTTTGTCATTATAACGAAAAACATTTTTAATAAAGCACTCGTTCTAAATTGTCAAACCTTATTTTGAATTAAGCGCTTGTCGTAAAAGGTGCTTACATATTTTTTCCTTGTACTTTTAAATAAATCATCATCAGTAAAAACTAAATAGCAAAATAACAATAAACCCTTTTACTCTTTTTTTTTGACATTTTGACTCAGTAGGACTGCTGCAATTTTGATGACATAAAAATCCAGTCAAAAGAAATCAATGCCAGGAATATAGAAATCATTGGCAATGATTTAGAAGAAATGTCTCCAAATCCCGTCCTTTTCCTTTTATGGTGATGGTGGATATCATTTCTTCATTGAAGTGTAATTGCACACTGAAATCAAAGCTCACAGCAGGTTTCTGGTTTTCGTGTTATTGATGGCAAACCACTGCTGGCTTTGAGTGCACTGTGGATCGAGCGAGAAAAATTGATCACTGGAATATGTGACATAGTGGAGCAGACAGGCCAAGAAGCGGAGGAGTCATGACAACATTGGGAGTCATACATGAAGTACATGATAAAAGACCGAAGGGTTTAGTTTTTTCTTGCACATCTTTCTGGTTTTGTTGTTAAGCTAGAAATGTGAAAATGATGCCTCCACGGCGAAACATTGAGAGCTAGGCAATTAGCTTGCACTCATTTTTAGCGCCAATGCCACACCACCTACACACACCGTGGCAGAGGCTGCCAGCTGTGCAAACGCCAGGTTAATTATGGGTGTGTGTACAAGAGTGTGCAGTAATAGAAACCCCTTGCTTTCTGCACATGATGGCGAGCGTTTGTGTAATCATGCATAGTATTGATTCTACTCCTTCATTCTCTTAGCTCATCGGCTAAACCGATGGCACAGGCACAGACGCTCAGCCCCGTAACACCCCTGGGGGTCAGACGCGCATAGCAGGTAGGAGTTTCGAGACAAGAGCACCTCATGCTTTCTAATCACAGGTGTGTGGATGGGCACATCACTTGAATCTTTCTCTCTGCGCTCATCCCCAACAATTAAGGCTCCATTTTGAACACCATTAATCAGCAGGCTGCATGACACGATCCAATTCATATCTGTCAGATGCAATGGGCAGAAACTAATAGGGCAGCAATTACGCAAAAGGGAACCGTGCTCGCTGCAGAGAGGTGTATGACGTGTGTTTTAAACACAGAGCCCTTACTGCAAGGCCTCAAGCTAGAAAACCTTATTTGTGTTCCTCCCCGGTGAGACTGAGAGAGAGGAGGGAACAGGGTAGACGGGTTCCATGAATAACAGAAAGATAAAATGGATCAAGATGTTTTCCTTCCAACACTGTCCAAGAGCAGAGGGGAAGCAGCTGGGGCTGAAAAGCAGAAATCACCATCTTTAGCCCAGATCTGAATCTCATCTCTGAGGCATTTTTACCCTTTTGTAATCTGGAAAACACACCGCAAATTCAATTAAATTGCAAAAAAAACCTGATTCCCTACTCGAGGACAGATTGGTGAATTATTAGCACATGAATATTCTATCCTAAATCAGAAGGAGTCCATGTCTGAGAGACATGCGATAGAAACACTGTCCAAAAAAACGCAGCTTTCAGCTGTGCTCGGAGGCATTGCAAGGGAAGTGTAATTTAATTGTGGCCACATGTAAAACAGTGCAGAGCACGGATCTCGTTACAAATAAACAAACCTCCTGACTCATTCGAAAAAGCGGCGAGTGCTGGTTTCCCTCGGAAAACAAATAAATAATGTAAAGAGTTTCCCCAGTTCTTGGCCAGTGAGTGCATAGTAGCGTGTGGTTTTTATTAGGATTGCTGAAGGAACACCATAAAATGTTTCTCTTTTCAACATTTGGCCTCTTTTTCACTCTGCCAGATGTGCATGGCAGAGAGCTGTTCGATTCTACACAGATGAGCGTTTAGAGATCTACAAAACACAAGGAGTCGTAATTGCAGCCAATCTGATTTCACTTATTCTGATTTATTGCAGTTGCGCTTTCATAATTCGGTAACATAAAGTGAGACATGAATTACAAAGCAAATGATAACCAGATGACCAATCAGTGAGGTTGATCAAATTTGGATATTTGTTTATTTCCAGATTGCGTACAAACTATGGGATTCTGAAAGATGGGAGATGTTTTCTGACTGTGCAAAATGAAAACATGCCATACCGTAAGAAAAATAAAGTCAAATCCGGGCATGCCAGTAATCAAGATCGTTTTAGTTTAACCGACTCGCTTCCATCCTGATGCCCTACTTTCTCATTACTGTTGTTGGAGACGAATCACATGGACCGCCTGAAAAGAAGATCATGGAGGTGATTTGGGGCTGCAAGGAGTTTTACACTAAATTCTCCTTTTTTGAAGAGGCTTCTTATTAACCTTCAACAAGACAGACTTCTTGTCATCACTAGAATACATTTTACACACTGCGTGCTCCACAAAAATGGCTTAATGTACTAATTCTAAATAAGTTGGGCAGTTATTATTAGTTATTATACAGTTATTAGGATATTATTACCTGCAAATCTTTGTTGACCCATATTTAATTAACAACACAAAAAGGTACATACAGGTTGGGGAGCAAAATATGCTATCATCCAAGTGACTTTCAGGGACGTCCTCAAAATTTTTTCGGTGCCAAGTCACTTTCTGCATGTGTTACAACATACACAAACCACAGAGTGCAACTATTTAACTGACCTGCCTGCATTCTGGACCTATCGTTAAATGAAAATGTGTGGTGCATTATGAAGTGCAAAATATGACAACATAAACCCCGGACTGTTGAGTCATACAACAAGCAAAAATCTAAAAGACTTTTTTTTCCACCAACAAAGCTTTAACAATTAGTGTCCTCGTGTTTAGAGCAGGGTTTTGCTCCTCAATAATTATGGCCATATTAAGGATGGATGAGATAACAGATACATTTAATTTACATTCACAGCATTTGGCAGACGTCCTTATCCAGAGCAACTTACATTTATCTCATTTATACAACTGAGCAATTAGGGGTTAAGGGCCTTGCTCAGAGGCCCAGCAGTGGTAATTTGGTTGTGCTGGAAATGGAACACTGATCTTCCAATTAGTAATTCAACACCTTAACCACTGAGCTACCACTTCCCCAATTAAATAAATAAAAAGCATGAGGGTATGACCAAAAAAACAACATTGGTCTCTGCCTGATGGACGTAGGTACAATGAATGTATTGAAATAATGACCGAGATAATTTGAACCCAGCTTCCGCTTTAAAATAGGGAAGAAACTATGGGTTTACCTGAGAAAACCTGCCCCAGACCAGGTTAGGTTAAGTTACCATGATAACTGACTACGGGTACAAGTTTTCTTCTAGAAACTGGCTTAATTTAACCCACTTATCTAGGGTTAAGTTTTCACATAACCTCTTTCTTGAAATGGGTCTTGAAATAGGGTGTATTTTTAAATAGATATGTTTTCCACACAAATTTTTCAATTTGGAGGAAAAGCTTTCAAACGTTACTCATGTTTGAGTGGATAATTGCGAGCAGGGAAGAGAAAGTAGAATGTTTATGAGTTATAAATTTAAAAAAAAGAGGGCAAACACTTAACATTACCACTATATCGCATTAGGAGCACCTCCAAACTGAGTTGCAGTCTGTCCTCAAACCACAATCTTAAAGCTGGGAGTTATTAATTATTGATGGGTACAAAGATTTACCATCATTGTAAATGCTTTTTTTTTTACTATTTTTAACTAAAGCAATATTGTATGTTTCGTTGTATTGCAGACAGGTACAGGTAAGACTAAGACAGGTATAAAAAAATCCTGCTGGTTTAGGACCGCTACCAGAGGCACCGTTAGAAGAAGACTTCGGTGTTCACTGTCAAATAGGTATAGGCTACATACATAACACCAAACGTAATCTAAAAGATGTCTGAAATAAACATTTTAAAACTTACCATTGGTGCACAGCTTGAATTACACAAATACCCCACCCCCACGCCACCCATGTCAACAGAATTGCATGGGTAATATAAAAAATTTAAGGGTTAATATCAGGCATTGAAAGGTTAATATCAAGAATTAAAGGGTTGGTATCAAGAATTAAATTGTTAATCACAGGCATTGAAATTAATATCAAGAATTAAAGGGTTAATACCAAGAATTAAAGGGTTGGTATCAATGCATTGTGAATTAATATCAAGAATTAAAGTGTTAATGTCAGGCATTGAAGGGTTAATATCAAGAAATAAAGGGTTTATATCAGGAATTAAAGTGTTAATTTTAGGCGATAAAGGATTATTATTAGAATTAAAGGGTTTATACCAAGAATTAAAGCGTTAATGTCTGTCACTGCAGGGTTAATAACAAGAATTAAAGGGTTTATATTAGGAATTAGAGTGGTAATTACAGGCATTAAAATCATATCAAGAATTAAAGGGTTAATACCAAGAATTAAAGGGTTGGTATCAATGCATTGTGAATTAATATCAAGAATTAAATGGTTAATACCAAGAATTAAAGGGTTAATACCAAGAATTAAAGGGTTAATATCAAGAATTAAAGAATTAAAGGGTTAATACCAAGAATTAAATGGTTAATACCAAGAATTAAAGGGTTGGTATCAATGCATTGTGAATTAATATCAGGAATTAAAGTGTTAATTTTAGGCGATAAAGGATTAATATTAGAATTAAAGGGTTTATACCAAGAATTAAAGCGTTAATGTCTGTCATTGCAGGGTTAATAACAAGAATTAAAGGGTTTATATAAGGAAATAGAGTGTTAATTACAGGCATTAAAATCATATCAAGAATTAAAGGATTTATATCAAAAATTAAAATGTTAATTTAAGGCATTAAAGGAATTAATATTGAGAATGAAAAGGTTTATATCAAGAATTAAAGTGTTAATGTCAGACATTAGGGGTTAGTATCAAGAATTAAAGGGTTTATATCAAGAATTAGAGAGTAAATTACAGGCATTGAAAAAAAAATATCAAGGGTTTATATTAAGAATGAAAATGTTAATTTTAGGCACTGCAGGGTTAATATTAGGAATTAAAAGGTTTATATCAAGAATTAAAGTGTTGATGTCAGGCATTGAAATAAATATCAAGATTTAAAGTGTTAATGCACTTCATAAACAAATAACTGATAGACACAATGAATCAAGTGCCCGTTTTGTTACACACTGTTACATATTGTTACTCGCACTGTCTGATTTGGATCCATGTTTATTTGCAGACCAGGTCAGACCAGGTCATGTGATATTAGTTAAGAGTTAGAAAACTGATCACAGATGAGTGGTGCGTTCATCTGTAAAAGGTTTGTCAGTCAAAGAGAAAAAGAACAAAAGAGATCAAGAAGAATAAAAGATTACAAAAGAGAGAGAGAGAGAGAGAGAGAGAGAGTGAGTAAAAGTGCAACAAAAATAAAAATAAATAAATACACAGAAGAGAAAGGCTAAGAGACGTCCATAAAAAATAAAGGAATGAGGAAGAATAATAAGGACCCATGCGGTCAGACTAACTCATATTTGCTTTGATCATGCACCTCTAACCAGGCTGATACCCCAGTCATCACAAAGCTGCCATTCGATTCAGTCAAACACACATTGTATTCTTATAAACGTCTGATCTGAATTAAAAAAAAAATAAAGACAGGAATTATGACACAATTTCCACAGGCACTGCGACAACGACAACAAAAAAAGTCTAATCAGCGTCAGAGAATAAAAGAGGATGAGGAAATCGAGCAAAGGCTGTGAAACATTACAAAACAACCGGTGTATTTTGAAGCGGGGAATCTGACCGCTCTTTGTCTAGTTAGTCTATAGAATAAAAAGAATGGCACAATGGGATGCAATCTCACAATACCGTGTAACCTCCAAACGATGCCATTATCTCTGTGATATTGGTGCGGATGGATCTTTTAACAATGAAATGACACGACAGGTTTTTCCTGTCAGCGCTCTCATAGATTCAATCATTTTATTATTTGTCTGCCATGTCTACCAAACAAAATCATCGCAGTAGCGCTAACTGAATTAACCAAGATTTATAGACAACGCGGGTGGATACAAATGATGTTGGAACAGCTCGTCTTGCTGTATTTTTTTTCTTTTGCAAACACTAACGCAGAAAAGAAAAAAAACCCGCATTAGCCAAAGACTTGCACAAACATCCGTCGGTTGTATTTTTCACTAAATTTGTTGAAAGGCTCCAGTAAGAGTTTAGTGCATTATTTTTCCCCCCTCAATAACGCTGAAAAGGCTTGAATGCAACAGCTTCGAATAGAAAATGCAGGAGCTCAGCCGCCTGGCAGTGCTTTTAACTGACAGGCCGCAATTTTCTGCTCAAAATTGTGCCCTTCTGCAACAAGCATGAGGGCTTTACTATTGCCGGCTGAAACAGACGATACTTTTTTCCTCCTGTTATGCATTACCGAGGTGCTCTGAAGTCCTGAATAAAAAGCGTTTTAGAGAAACTGCCACTTACCCGGCAAGCAGGGGAATAATAAGCACTCTGTGATGGAGCTGACATCGGATGGCATTTACAACATCCATGATAATTGTTTGTGCTGTCGGATTAGGTTTTATACGCTCCTCTGCTACATATCAGCTGAATTAAACAGACTGCGAAAGCTGATACTATACTGTATGTCCAGAAATCTCACAAACATCACTATCCTATCTTTTTAAGCTCGGTGTATCCCGACTCCATTATTACCAGCTACTTTATAAAGAATTCCAGTGCTGTACAGTAAACTGGAAGATATGGCATGTTCAAAGTCTATGTTTGATCTGATTGTTACAAATAATCCAGAAAACAAGCATAAAAAATAACTAATTAGCAAAACTGTAGCCCTTTCATAACATGTGCCTCTTGTGAGCAAACACACATGTAAGGATATACCAGACTGGAAAAACAGATCGGTTCAACCAAGCTGGGTGCCTTTATTAAAAACAAACATTAGCAATACGAAGTTTGGACTTAGCAAAGACATACAGGTTACCAGGAACCGGAGGAGGATACAGGAACGGAGGAGAGGCTGAATAGGGCCAGGAACAAGGGAACCAGGAAAGGAGGACATCGACACTAGAGATAAGATCGCTGGAAAAAGGTAAAGATAAACAGTGATGGCTGAAGCTTGTCGACTCCTTGTAGCAGAGCTGAAGATGTTGAGGTTTTCTTTGGGAGTGATGAGGTTGGACAGCATTAGGAACATGTTCATTATGGGGACGGCTTATGTTAGATGTTTTGGGGAGAAAGTCAGAGAAGCCAGATTGAGGTGGTTTGGAGATGTACATAGGAGGGATAGTGAATATATTTGCAGGAGGATGTTTGAAATGAAGCTACCAGGCAGACTAGGGGTAGGTGGAGACAGATGATTCGCTGTGGCTGCCCCTAAAAGGGAACATCTGAAAGGAGAAGGAAAAGATGCCTAAATTGTAGGACATTAATTTACTTGTGTATCTTTTGGGACAGTTTTGAGTTTTGTTATACAAACAACCCAGTGAAATAACACAACATAATAACACAATATGTTTAACCCAGATATTCGGCACAGTGAATAATCCAACGTGTAGATTTGATCTTTCTTTAAGTCTATATTTGAAACGTTTAAGTGCCAAAAAAGATAAAACTATGGACCACATACTGTATCGTAATAAGATAACCTTCAGAAAGCAGTAAGGAACAGATGTTAATTGTTTACCCGAGAAGAAAGAAAAAAAATACAAGGCACGTTGGACTTGTTAAGGTGTCACCAACAGTCAGTCAGCATAAGAAAGGAAAAGCATATGTTCTACCTCTCACATCATGCTAAGAAACTCTGCAGCACTACAGAAAGTGTTATATTATGCATCTCGGTGACAAGTCCTGCTAAAACATTCCGTCTAGTCTCCCTGTTCCGCACAGTCAGTTCACACATACACACTTCTCGCCATGCACACACACTCACACACACCAGCTGCACGGCATATGGACGTTCGCAGAGGGACATCCGCAAGCAGATATGGGAGTGGGCCAGCAACAGCAGATCAAGCCGGCTTCAGCTGCATCTGTGCCACTGGGGAGAGAAAGAGAGGAAGAGAAAGTGAGCGAAAGAGAGAGAGAGCGAAATGGAGGTGGTGAGAGAAAAAGAGAGAGAGAAAAGGAGAAAAGACGATTAAATCTCCTTGATAGGGGCATGCATGCTTGGACCGGCACCAAGTGGTGCAGATATTTTAAGCAACTTCTCCCGGGTTTAGAGGAGACAGCAACAGCCAGTGCCACAGATGTTAAGATTTTTTTTTCTCTCACTCTCTCTCTCTCTTGCACGCTCTCTTTCTCTTTTTCTGCCTGTCTGCACCTGTGCTCGATCGGTGCCAAACTCCTGTTGTGTCTAAATGGGAGGTCCAAACATTCCACCCGCGTGAAGCATGAAAGCAAATATCACATTCTTACTTATTACGACGCGGCTCTGGGGCGGTGCTTTGGCTCGGGACCATTATCTAAACGATGAATGAGGTCACACACACACACACACACACACACACATGCATTCACAGGCAATAGGCACACTTAAACAAGTTGTCAATATGGCTCAGTTTAAATTATTCACTGCTCATATAACTGATAAATACTGTTACGGAGTGCAGATGGAGAAGAATGGACTGAATACCCAGTGGAGTGTGTTATATAATCTACAGCCCTGTGGTCTCTAATGTCCAAGCCAGATTGTTCAATTGTGTACACACAGCATAGCTGGACTTTTAGGGCAATTAAATCAAAACAGATTAAATTATTTTTTTTTTCTTTTTGAAGTGCATCAACAAACTTACGAACATCCACCCTGTCTCTCTTTCACTCTGCACAGATGCTGCAGGCACATTCCATTACACCTACAAGCCATTATGCTTAATGGCTCGTTCAATGAAGGCTGCATGTGGACTTAATCTGTGACAGGAGCCCAAAATGACCGAGACCCTCCCTCCTCCCATTCCCATGATCTCCTGAGCTTGGTCCTCCAGCAGCCTTCAGAACAGCCAGGACAGGATACTGTATATAAGTGACAAATGCAGGAAACTGTATCAGAAGACTAAGTTTACAGTCCGTTTTTGCTTCATACACACATATAAATGTGCTATACAAATAAATATTTTATTAACTTTGATTTTTTTTGACCTTTTGAAGTCTAACTACACTATTGTTGTTTTTTTATTTCATTTTTATCAGTGGCTTCATAGGTGAGGTTTTTTCTTTTTCATTAACGCATGTCATTGGCTTTTTTTTTTTGGTTACTAAAAGCAAGAAGGTCCCGGGTTCGTATTCCCAGCGGGGAGTTCACATGTTCTCCTTGTTCTCTCTGGGTACTCTGGTTTCCAAAAACATCTACGTTAGGTTGATTGGTAATTCCAAATTGCCCATAGGAGTAATTGTGAGTGTGTGTGGTTGTTCGTATGTATGTATGTGGCTTTGCGATGAACTGACGACCCGTCCAGGCTATGAACAATAGATAAATAGATGGATGGATGCATCGATAGATGTTTGTTTGGGGGATGTTTATTGACATATACGTGTTAGGGACTAATTATTTAACTAAATTTGATCATCTGGACCCTCGACAGTGCAACTAGAATTAAGATTTTATGGTCTAACAAAGACACATATTGTACTTGCTGTGTTGATCCTGTCTTAAAATAATTTATATCATTCGATTCCCAAAAATCTCATCTTTCAAGCAATATATAATATGTTAAGCTTTTTTTCTTTCTGAGCTTTTTACGTGACTGTCCCTCAGGCGGGACAGAAATGGTTAATAAACTGCTAGTTTGGATTGTATGAAATTAGTCATTAATTACTCTTAATTAATTAGCAATAAAAGATTATTTTCTGTACAGAGAGTAGGGTCACCGTCTAACAGCTCCAGGGAAAATCCTAAGGTTAAGTTACTGTGTGTATATGTGTATATGTGTACTGTGTTTATATTGAGTTGAAGTATACATTTTCTTAGAATAATAATAATAAAAAATTAGACCATTCTGACCCAAGCGAAATATACAATGTGTTAAATGTTGCTTTGCAGCTAACAGAAGATTAAAGTGAGGCAGCAGGAGGTTGGCACTCCTTCCTTCCACGCGTCTCAGCTTTGCTATCATCATATTAACATAGATGACAATCTGGTGAGAAGGTGCTGATCAAAGATAAATCTCACGCCCCAGCTCAGCTCTCTCTAATTACGCCATCTGTGGAGTGTGCCTTGGTGCCACACCGGGCATGGATCTGTCAAAAGCTGCATGCCGACAGGAGGGCACCAGAGACTAATTGCCCCAGAGCCATTGCTCCCCTCAAAGAGCCCCATTCACACTACACAGATATCAAGCCATGCAGATTCAACAGCAGTAAATATACCATTACTAAAATATGTCAATACTAAAATATACCCTCACTAAACTATACCATCACTGAACTATACCACCACTAAACTATACCACCACTAAACTATACCACCACTAAACTACTGTATACTATTACTAAAATATATTAATACTAAAAATACCTTCACTAAAATATACCATCACTGAACTATACCATCACTGAACTATACCATCACTAAACTATACCACCACACTATATACTAAACTATACACCACTAAACTATACCATTACTAAAATATTAATACTAAAAATACCTTCACTAAAATATACCATCACTGAACATAACTATACCATCACTGAAAATATACCATACTAAACTATAACCATCACTAAACTATACCACCACTAAACTATACCATTACTAAAATATGTCAATACTAAAATATACCCTCACTAAAAACTATACCATCACTGAACTATACGATCACTAAAACTATACATCACTAAACTATACCACCACTAAACTATACCACCACTAAACTATACCATTACTAAAATATATTAATACTAAAATACCTTCACTAAAATATACCATCACTAAACTATACCATCACTGAACTATACCATTACTAAAATATATCAATACTAAAATAAATACCTTCACTAAAATATACCATCAACTAAACTATAACCTATACCATCACTAAAATATATAAATACTAAAATATATCAATACTAAAATATACCTTCACTAAAATATACCATCACTGAAATATACCATCACTAAACTATACCACCACTAAACTATACCATTACTAAAATATATTAATACTAAAATATACCTTCACTAAAATATACCATCACTGAACTATACCATTACTGAACTATACCATTACTAAAATATACCTTCACTAAAATATACCATCACTAAACTATACCATCACTGAACTATACCATTACTAAAATATATCAATACTAAAATATACCTTCACTACACTAAATATACCATCACTGAACTATACCATTACTGAACTATACCATTACTAAAATATACCTTCACTAAAATATACCATCACTAAACTATATACCACCACTAACCACTATACCACCACTAAACTAACTATACCATTACTAAAATATATTAATACTAAAAATACCTTCACTAAAATATACCATCACTAAACTATACCATCACTGAACTATACCATTACTAAAAATATATCAATACTAAAATATACCTTCACTAAAATATATCATCACTGAACTATACCATCACTAAAATATATAAATACTAAAATATATCAATACTAAAATATACCTTCACTAAAATATACCATCACTGAAATATACCATCACTAAACTATACCACCACACTAAACTAACTATACCATTACTAAATATATATCAATACTAAAATATACCTTTACTAAAATATATCATCACTGAACTATACCATTACTGAACTATACCATTACTAAAATATACCTTCACTAAATATACCATCACTAAACTATATCATCACTGAACTATACCACCAATAAACTATACCATAACTAAAATATATCATTACTAAAATATACCTTCACTAAAATATACCATCACTAAAACTATACCATCAATGAACTATACCAACACTGAAACTATACCATAACTAAACTATATCATTACTAAAAATATACATTTACTAAAATATACCATCACTGAACTATACCATCACTGAAACTATACCACCACTCCTAAACTATACCATAAACTACCAAATATATCAATACCTAAAAATATACATTTACTAAATATACCATCACTAAAAACTATACCATCACTGAACTATACCACCACTAAACTATACCATAAACTAAAATATATCAATACTTTAAAATACGTAATACATTACTAACTAAATATACCATCACTAAACTATACCATCACTGAACTATACCATCACTAAAACTATATATAACTAAAATACTAAAATATATCAATACTAAAATATACCATCACTGAACTATACCATTACTGAACTATACCATTACTAAACTATACCATCACTAAACTATACCATAACTAAAATATATCAATACTAAAAACGTATACCATCACTGAAACTATACCATTACTGAACTATACCATCACTGAACTATGAAACTATACCATAATAAACTAAAATATATCAATACTAAAATATAGAATTAGTACAAAATTATTTAAAAATGCAGCTGTAGACATACCACCTCCACTACATCGATACAGATAGTGATTTTATTTACTGTATATAGATTAAGTATGGCTCAGCCTTGGAAATTTGGAAGTTTTTTTTCTGTTACTATACCTAGAAAAAACAAAATTAACAATAATATTATTCAATATATGATAATAACTAAAGTATTATTATTAATATTAATGTTATTATTGTTATTAATATTATTATTATAATTAATAATAATACATTCTTTTATTTATATTGTTAATTACAGAGTGCAAAAGTAACCATAAATTTAAATTACTTTTATTTTAAATAATATTTTTAGGCTTTTTGCCTTTATTAAACTAATAGGACAGAGATGAAATGAGGGAGTCTAACATGAATCTAACCTATCTTTAATTCCTGCACGCTGAAATTTAACATGCGTTGGTGCACATAGAAGCCATCGTATTATGTAACTGTACGTTTGAAAGTAAGACCATACATAACATGATAGAAACTAATCATTGAAAGTAAAATATAATAACATTTAATATTACCAGAGGAACTTCTTCAAATTTAGCGAAAAGTAAATTTGTGCGATTAAAAATGAACTTAAATGTAAAACAAAAAGTTAAATAATAGTAAGGCTACTACTCTAAAAAGTACATTATTTCTAAAAATCTACCCACCCCTGTTATTGGATACAGGTCTAACTTCAGGCTATGGGAATCCTTGGGTTTAGGAATTCCACAGGAAACTGTATTATTTCAGTTCTTTAAAAAAAATGACCGTAACCACAAAAACAACACTACTTCATGTACAGTGGCATCACAATACATTCACTATGGTAACAAAATGTTTATGAAAATAAATGGCATGCCAGCATTGTGTTCTCTCAGTGTGATTCATTATTATTCATTTTTTTTAATTCAGTAATACTACTCACAAATAATCCTCTCCATCATACCACCCCAAATAAAAAATAAACCCAGGGAATAATTGGTTGGCTGGTAAAACCGACATAATTACCATTATTTACTAACCGAGAAATTGGGCAGAAAATCTAAAGTCTCTTGCTCTATAACCTTAATCATTTACGGTATTAAATAGACAATATTAAATAAGCAGACAAAATATATCACGCTTTAATAAAACGACAAGGTCATGTGATAGCTTGCTGCGGAATGTTAAAAATGTATAGCAATGAAATTAATAAAAAAAAAAAGTAAGCGTGTTTTGAGTATTAAGCATCCATTATACGAACAATTCAAAAGTTACTCATCTGGTAAGATTGTGATAAGTATCTTTAGAATGAATACTTCAAATCAGCGTTAATGTACTGTATGTGTATACTTAACTAATTATGTAACATTTATTCATCTTCTATACCCGCTTATTTCCTAATTCAGGGTCACAGGGATTTGCTGGAGTCTATCCCAACCCTCTCTGAAAGGGCAAAAGGCAGTCCTTTACAGGGCCACACACACACACACTTACTCCTATGGGCAACTTAGAATCACCAATCAACCTGATATACATGTTTTTGGAGCGTGAGAGGAAACCAATGTAACTGGAGTAAACCCACACAAGCATAGGGAGAAGAGGCAAACTCCACACAGAAAGACCCCTGCCTGGGAATCGAACCCGGGACCTTCTTGCTGTGAGGCAAAAGTGCTACTATTATGTAACATAAGTTTAGAAATGATTTGTTATTGAGAACTGAGGGCAAGCCATTAACCCTGTAAATGTCACTTATTGCAGTAGCTTGTGTGTCTAGATGCCATTATTGCATCAACTACAATAACTAAAGTGGTTAATATATTTAATGTGTATCTTCGTAGTTGCTTGTACAGTATGTTCATTTATCGTTATCGGATCGCTGACAGGTATAAAAAGCAACAACGGTACCAATATTGGGTGTAAGTGTAATTCATTCTTATTGTTTGAGAAATACCTGGGACATCAGGGACATCCGTGATTCAAACCTAATGTCAGAACAGGAACCAGGCTAATAATCAGTATAATAATCAGGGTGGCTACTAGTTTAACTACATTTCTTAGTAGAATGGTGGTAGCATTGTTGTTTTCTGAATTAAGTAGCTTTTCTGTAGCCAAACTCTTTTGTTGATCAAGTAGTGCCATAGTGTTCACACAAGATACATTTACTGATCCTGGATCGATGACGCCACCTTCATCCACGGAACTGTGTGGCTGACAATACATACTTCTGTATATATAACGGGTATTTCTTTGGGTTTTACGATGGTGGCAAACAGCTTTTTTGTACATTGCTCCAGACAATAGGGTCATGATACAATCACTGAGTTGACATTGAAGAAATTTACTGAATGGTAAGATGGCAGCGGATGAGGAGTTGCCATGGCTATACCTTGAGAAGTACATGCTACTTAATGAAAAAATATTGCGCTAAAGCCTAAAGTTGGTTCGATATAAAAATTTCATTTAAAAAAAACTTAGATGTAGTAAGCTACTTTTGCAATGTTGCTATATCTTAGCTTGCTACATTTCCTGGTGGGGTGGGGGGGGGATAAATAGTTTAATTATAATGACTGATAGCTTTGTTTACTGCATTTTCCAAGGAGCTTGCAACACGAATTACATATACTTCGTTACATTTTCTCGAGTAATTTTTTGGGGTGACTTTTATTTTAGAGTATATTTAATATATACACATACAAATATATATATATATATACGTGTGTATGTGTGTGTGTACTTTTACTCTCACTTTAAGTACATTTTTTGTAAAAATTTGTACATTTGGCGGCGTTCCTCTGTCACTGTCAAATAGTAAGAAATATGAGATTTTAGCGTGCCGTGCATTTAATTGGACGATGAATCAGAGGAAGACGTGTGTGTGTGTGTGTTATCGAAGGCAGATCACCTGTGTCCTTAAGTACAGTCTATATTTTCACTCCAAGATGTTAAAAAGAATAGTTTCATAATGTGATGTTTGCTGTGTGACCAAACGGAACTGATATCACAGGGTACAGGAATTCCAGCTCTAACCTGAAAAAACACGTAGCGGTAAGTGGACATAAAATGTTAAAATAAAAGTATATTTTTACGAACCTGCTCATAAATGGTAAAAAGTTAGAAGGTAAAGTTAACCGTTAGAAAAATATCTAAGTGTGTTTGATTGTAAACGACAGGTGATGTGATGTTGATGTCCATCACAGGACTGAGATCTTACTTTAACCTGTTTTATATAAGTAGTACAGAGAGACTTTGGAGGAGAGAGATGTGTCAGATCAGAAGTAACTAGTAACTAACTACTTGGTTTTTTTTTATTATATACTATTTTTACTGGAGTCACCATTAAGATTGCTACATAGGTAAATATTCCCATAAGTACTTGTACTTTTATTTGAGTACTGAACTCACCAGAGAACTCACCTCTGGTCTTAAGCATGGCATCCAAAGATTGCAGTTAAAGGACCAAAAATTTAGCTAGGCTCTACCAAAACCATCCCACACCAGATGTGTTCTGTGATCTTTCTTTTTTTTTCATTTGCATATCTGGTATAATATGCCATTGTAGTGGAACGACACAATCCATTAATCCCTGGCTTCTGAGAGCAGCTGACGATGCTTGATTCCCTCGAGTTTCTCAGCCCCTATGGCTGTGATAAAGTCGTCACAGCTGTGTAAGTAATTTCCTAGGATTCTCTGATCACACGATTGCAATTATTGACTACATTAGAACAGCCGGGTAGAGCTTTTTGCTGTAACATTGATCATGAGATCAATAAATGGTTGAGGGATTGGACTAGGTTTAGGAGAAAATACTTAACATGATTGCAGGAGTGCTCAGGTGGACTGAGGCGAGGCGTTAATTGACTTTATTGAGCCGAGCTACTTCACAGAACAGACACAGACGACATTTAATCAAATAACAGATAAAAAGCAGTTATCAAACATCACTTTAGTCTAAGCAGTTTGGATGTTAACGACAAAGAAAAAAATGCGCAAGACTTGAAGAACAACTTCGGCTCAAGGTGAAGTGCCGAGACTGATTTTCTTACTTATCGTGCATTCTTATTAACGCCCGTGCAAACAGGGACAGCCAAGAGTCAGTGATACAATCATATAGAGCACTTTATATAAGTGGAATAGGTTATACAGTATGTTGTGAAAACACTTTAAGATTTCACCCCTTTATTATGTTCCTTTTATTTAGGATCTAGAAAAATTACGCTTTAACGTAAGCGTAATTACAAGAAAAGTGTTATGTGTAAAATTTGCACTTGCTTAAATATGTATAAAGTGGATAGATACAAGGAAGCAGGGAGGCTTTTACTGGACCATTTTTGAAGCATTTAGACTCCAGGAAAATATCGTCAAGGTAACAACATCAGGTGCAGAAGTGTGTAGACTGTATGTACGGTATATTTATACCACAGTGCTATTGATTTCTCGAATCCGTCAGGTTAAATTGTGTCCTGTAAAAGCAGATTAGTCTGTAATTATGACCACAAGGCAAATTGTCAACTTATGTTTCAAAACTTGTTCAAAGCTTGGAGAGGTTTTTAGCATTTTTGGAAGGAGTCGCCGCGTTCATGATTTCGTAACAGCCTGATTCGTCGTCAAGATTTTTCCTTAAACTATCAACATACCGAATACAAAACTTATCATTTTCTCTTTCCAAACAACAAACATATAATACATATATATACTATATATATATATATATATATATATATAAACTTCTCTCGCTTTTGTTACAGATTATAATCTACAACAGGGACAGACCAGAACCTAATCGCATCATGAAACACATCAAATACATCACCGTGTCACAACAAAGGAAAATGCCTGTGCGTTCCACCTTTTCAAATGGGTCAACTTTTCTTTTTGTAAGAGGTAAAGGTCAAAGGTTGCACGCCGAGCCAAAACCGTGCGAGGGAAAACAGCAGGAGAAGGGCAGTGGAGGAGGAAGTGAGCGTCTGTTTGTGATTATGGTGCAAATTCAAACCTGCTGATGAGTGTGAGGCTCGGCACACGTCTCCTGGAGATATCCCAGATGGCCCGCGCCACCCGTCCCAATCTCCGGCCCGTTGGCAGTGCCAGCTCACAGGGCACAGACTGCAGACCTTGGCATGCTACTGATATGCAGGACAAAGAAGAAACTTTCTAGAGGTCACACCAGCGTGCTTGAGTGAGAGCCACTTTTTTTTACCCACCAAGAGCTGGCAGTTCTCTTAAACATATTGGATCAGAAGTCATTTTTAAAGAGTCCCTGGAATTAGATTTGCTTAAATGAATTAAAATCTGTTTGATCTTTATCTGCCATTTTGATGAAATCTTAAACACAATATTTCCTTGGACTGTGAGGTAATAATTAAACACACCCCACCCTGGGTAAATTTAAATGTTTTCTATTGTTTATACAGTTTAGCACATCAATTCTCTCACATGACTGTTCCCTGCAAAGATGTTGAATTGCATCATTAAAACAATCACTTTGCACTTTTTGCTGCTGAATTAAACCACTGGGTGGCTTAAACAACTTCTCGAATATTCCTCTCTATTTAATTCAATTTAAATCTTTTTTAATAACGCAAATCAGTATTGATAGAAAAAAAAAATTACAAACATTGAAGGATAGTAAATAAGTTAAGCTAAAAAGCCACATCAAGTATTTAGATTCTTTTCAATATTTGGGATTTATTTATGTCTTTGTTAAAGACTTTGCATACGTTTCGCAGTTTTCTGACACCATTTTGTCATCGAACCTTCCCTATTTCTCACTTCGCTGTTCGGAGAAAGGGGAGTTATTTTTTACTGATCAAAGCATTTTTCCATTCCTGACTCTGGAGACCTTCAGCCCTGTCTCCAAGCCACCGTCTGTCCTCTCAGCATACAGAAATACTCCTTTCTCGCTCGCTCTCTTCAACTGGCGCATTGCAGGGGCTCCATCTGGAACCCAGAATGAGCAGGTTGAGGTTATGAGGAGAGGAGACACGTCTTCCTCTAAGCATCCTTGTCTAGCTTGGCTCTCTGGCCCATGCGCACCTGTTGGACTTGCACCATCTGCTAGCCAAAGCGTTTGAAAAGGGCCTGAGTAGGCACTCTTACCTGTCAGGGGAAGACTTAGGCATACTCCCCAGACACTGCATACACATACATACAAACAAAAAAACAATAATAACAAAAGTAATAAGAGTGAAGGATACACCGGAATGCAAGAACACATTAGTAGCAGGGTGTTTCTGAGTTACTAAAAATGTTCAGAAACCATGCAAAAAAAGACATGGAGGTGTGCTGATATGGGAAAGTAATCCACAATGAGTTTTTCTGCTCCTCCTGAAAATGTTATTATTGTTCCACTGTTTAATTTGAATTTTTCTTATTTTCCACATTTTATATATAATATAATTAAAATTTAGCCAATATATCTAAAAAGCTGTTTCACCATTAAAATATTAGATTTAATATATCCGTTCTGTATAAATAAAAAAAAACACGGTGAAATAACAATTAAAAATAATGATTTGCCTGAATATTTTTATAAAAAAAAAAAAAAAAATACATTAACTTGAATATGATATAAAACTAGGCATTCAAAGATGCCATTAAAAATATCATCAAACTAATAATATTCTAGTCTAATATAGTCCAATCAATTAATAATCAGATCCTAGCTGGTGAGGCTGTTTAAATGCTGCACACGGATTTTCTATTGATTCTTATTTTTAACGATTTACTTCTACGCCAAGTGATGGTTGATGGTTAAGAATGTTGTTCTGCATGTAAATAAGATTCATAATTTCAAGTGTTCAGTGAAGTTAAATTAAATCTTTAAATCTACTGCGTTATTTTTGCACATTTAGTGATAATAAGAAGCCTGTAGTTTCCATAACTACATCCAGAAATGTAAAGTACTTAAGTAATTGTGCTTCACTGCTATACTCGAGTGCACTTCATAGTAATAACAGTATACTGTAATTCTCATAATTCTAAGAAAAAAACACCTTTATGTTTTAGTATTCTAGCATGTTTCACTATGCTAGAATTAGCTTAAACATTTACCTCTTTTTACCTTCGTAAAAGCAATAAACTAATAAAAACACCTAATAAAAACACCTAATAAAAAAATTCTAAATGCATGCTGGGGTAACATTTTACCAATTGGATAATATTATATAGTTTTATTCACGGTAAGTTAGTATATTCCAGTAGCTAGAACAATTTAGCCAGACGCCCTTATCCAAAACGACTTACATTTATCTTTTTTTATACAGCTCACTAATTAAGGGTTAAGGGCCTTGCTCAGGAACCCACAGTGGTGGCGCTGGGAATGGAACTTGGTGGTGCTGGGAATCGAACCCTGGTCTTTCTGGTATCAGTCCAACACCTTAAGCACTAAGCCAACACTTCATGACACTAATGGTATATTGGTTATTACCATTAAATTGTACTTCTGATTAACTTTAATTAATCATTCATTAATTAATGAAGTAAATCTATTGATTTATTGAACTATACAGAATTTTAAAACTCGTTAGGAAATCGATGATATTGATGTTTTAGGGAAGGTGGTGTAGGGTATTTAAAGTGTTTTAAACAAATAATATAAATTCTTACAATTTTAATGTTAACATCAAAATAGCCGTAGATTCACTAGAGTGAAACACTAACATTGCACACTATTGTGCATACTTTAAGTATGAGAAGATTATACTATAGTATTATATCAGTTAAAAAAAATGCTTAGCGTTTTGCTAACTTAGTGAAAATACCAGGCACCCAAATTGGACAAGGCATCATCAAATGTCACATCAAAAGTCTCCCACATGGTGTGATTGATTTTTCTACATTTCACAACATGACATTTACTCGCATGTGATGTCATTCGCCATCAACTGGGAAACTAATTATAATTCCTGTTGGTACAAAAGAGTCTGCCAATAATGATTCTTCTAAAAGTCCTACCCTGGGTACGAGAGAAAGGTCACCAGACTTGATAATAGAGTTTAAAGTTTTAAGTATACCTAGCAAGACCTTGATTAGCTAGTTAAGGTGGCCCTCCAGGACCGAGTTTGGTGGTCTCTGCACCACATAGTACATAGTACAAGCATGACTTAAATACTTGTGCAGATTCAGGTGCTTGATCATGTGACTTAAACAAGTGCCGTACAGTGGTTAATGGATGCTGTAGCTTTACAAAGGCATATACCAATTTCATACCTATATTTATCAAAAACCTGTTTGATACCTACAGTATATATTATTGACTTATTTGATTATATGTTTTAATTGCGTAAAATAAAAGATCTAAACTGTAAGGACAAATTCTCCATTTTATTTTGAACCTGTTACTATTCGACCACGAGAAGACAATGTAACGGAACATAATGCATCTCAATTTTCATTAAACACAACATGACCAGTGCTAAATAACTTCTTTTACACAAAACTTGCAGATAATTTGTCAAATAATAAAATTCTGCCACCTGAGGTAGTCGAACCCCACTGAGCTGAATGCGCTGGGGTCCTGCGGTGTGCTTTTAATTAAATCTTCGTTGCTTTTAATGCTTTTATTTCATTATTCTGATCTAATTTATATGCAGAACCCAGATCGAAAATGTTCTTATCCGGCAGGTCCCGCTGCATGACGGCATCCCAAAATCAATTATCTCCCATCTCCCCCTACTGAGAGAAGGTACTCCCTATGTTCACATGTCTAACTTTAAAAGTTTCATTTCTTTCTTTTTATTTTCCCTGAAGGTCAATTACATATTAATGCGTTTATTCTGGATTTGGCAACGGGGGATTAAAACGAATATAAATGAAGTGTGAGGGGCGGTGGTGGTGTCTCAGTGGTTAGGTTGTTGGACTGCTAACCAGAAGATTGTAAATGTAAATGTCTTTATTTGACTCTACAGCATAGTGAAATGTGTTTCTTTCATATCCTATCTTAGAAAACTTGGGGTCAGAGCACAGGGTCAGCTATGATGCAGCGCCCCTGGAGCAGGAAGGGTTAAGCGTCTTGCTCATGGACTCAACGGTGGCAGACTGGCGGCGGTAAAGCTTAAACCCAGATCTTTCTCGTCTTCCAATCTACAACTCAGCCCCTTAACTACTTGAGCCACCACTGCCTCTTATTGTGGGTTCAGGTTTAATTCCCAGCAGCACCATGTTACCACCGTTGGGCCCCTGAGCCAGGCCCTTAACCCTAATTGCTTAGTTGTAGAAATAGAATAAATGTAAATCGCTCTTGATAAGGGTGTCTGCCAAATGCCCTGAATATAAATGTAAGTATAGGCAAATATCTGTATATTTACTGGTAGCTATATACATATGTTATTTTAGTCCTATTCCAGACACACGCTGAAGACCTACAGTGGCACAGCGATCCAATTTTCACTTTAACGCAATCTATCAAGTCATACTATAATTACTACATATTATTGAGGGAAGTGGAAATCTTTCACACAGGCTGTCGTTTGGTTTCAAGTGTATAATGATTTCATTATGGCCCGACTGCGTCGCACATCGATGCTGAGGCTGTAACACTGTGGCATATGGTCCGACCACAGAACATTACCCTCTTCGGCGTGTGTTTGGAGTCTGTTCCTCCCCTGCTGTATTTAATACAAGAAAACGATCGTATATCATCCAGAAAAAAAAAAAGAAAAAATCCTTTTAAAGTCCCACAATTTGCATCGATTATGTATAATGATTTCATTACGGAAAGCCTACATCACTGCAGCATATGGCTGAACTACACAACACTTTGCCGTGTGTTGCTTACCTTAAAACAAAAAAAACACGCTTCAGGAACGCAGCAGTTCTGCATCGAGTTAAGAGGAAACAGACCTATGGTATGTGTGAACACCAAAAAAAAAAAGAAAAAAAAAAAAAGAATGGGCCACACGTGCATGTGCGTCTGTGTCCACCATCTTCAAACAGCGTTTCTCTGATAGAACTGTAATTCAAAGCTTTAAACTAAACGGAGACACGATGGCAACTGATTTGAAATTCATTAAACTCTGTGTAAGGTGTTACTATAGAAACAACAACATAAACCTTTCACCTGGCACTACTGTTATAAAACAAAACTAATTCACACCTTGCGACCAATCAGAAACAAGAACTTTTACTTTCGGCTATGAACGTAGAAATAAATATATATTTTTAAATTACATTAATGAACTAAAGAATAGGGCTGTGTATTGGCAAGGGCCTCACAAAACGATACATATCATGATACATTGGTCACAAAATAATACATAACGATATATTGCCATACAATAAATATTGCGATATTTCAAAAATTTTTAAACAAACAGCTCAAATACAACAAATACAAAGCCGGAGGTGCCATTTTTTCTCCATCACCATGTTTTTGAGACGATGCCTGTATGTGTAAGCAGAAACTACAGGAGCGGAGAAGGAAGTTCGTTTGACACGCACTGATAATTTTAATTAAATATTAATGTAAATGTAAATCAGTTAAAAAGGTAATTTGAATATTTAACGATACCAGCGGTTAAAAAAATATCATAGATAGTAAGATGTATTGATATTTTTACACAGACATACTAAATAACAAAAAAAAATGTTTCCAGGCAAACAAAAAAAAAACTTCCCCAAACAGCTTGCCCTGTTCTTCCCTCCTCTTCCTCCTTCACCTGATGCTTCCCTGCTTCACACTTCAGTATCTAATTATATCCACAACTTGTAAATTTATTCATATTCATGGACGTGCAGATGCTAAATTAACTGTGGCAGGGCTACATCTCACTGTGCCGACTCCGCAATCTGTTTCCTCCAGTTAGGGAGAGATGCAGGTGGGAAGGGGTGGGGGGCGGTGGGGGAATGGAGCAGGGCAACAAGGAAAAGAGAAAAACAAAGAGAGAGAGAGAGAAAGAGAAAGAAGGAGGAGGTGGAAGAAGAGGAAGAAGCTGAGGCACATCTTGAGCCTCATGAGAGTCATGTGCTCCTGAAGGAAAGAAGGAATGAGTGACAAATCAAAAGTCACAATTATACTTCCCTAGAGCGTTTTTTTCTCTCTCTCTCTCTCTCTCTCTCTCTCTCTCTCTTTCTCCTTCTCCTTCTATCTCTCTCTGTTTCACCTTCTCGCTAAAAAACAAGGCAGATGGAGGGAGGTTCACTGGTGCGGCACGAACAGATGGTTGCTCTAGACGTGATATATGAAATTAATAATGTTTCTCAAATAGAATTCAGGAAACAGGAATACATTACCTGAATTTTAATAACTGATTATTTTCCACCCCTCTCCCTTTTTCATTTGTAAGTCAATGAGAAGAACACAGACACAAATATAAAAATCCATAAACCTTGCAACTATTTAACAACATTTCGAATATTTATAGCATGGATTAAATTCCTTGCATACCTTTTTAAAAAATGTAAAAAAAAGGACGCGAGAATCGTACTGTATCGTACTTTTATTTTGCCGTCACTGTCATCCTAATTGTATAAACAAATCAACAAACAAATAAACATTGCAACAATGTTAATAGGGAAGCAAGCGTCGCTTGCCAAATGTTTTCGCCGCATGTTTGTACAGTCGGCCAGGAAATCAGAGCCGTTCTCAGCCTGCATCTGGTCCTGAGTAGCAGAGGAACATCGCACAGATGAAAGAGAAGCCATGAAGAAGACTGAGGCAGACTGAGGTCAAAAGTTGTGATCAGCTAAGACTTTAGCTACAAATCTAGACAGTTTAGTGACAAGACAATTTGCATCTCGAATGTGCTCTTGAGAAAATTAGTTGTTTGTAGGTTTTTTGGATGTTTAAGATTATTTAACATTGTAGAAATATAAATATTCTGGCATTTGGCAGACGTCCTTATCCAGAGCAACTCATTTTTAGCCAACTGAGCACTTGAGGGTTATGGGTGTTGTTCAAGGGCCCAGCAGTAGTTGCTTGGTGGTACTGGGAATCAAACCCACAATCTTCCGATCAAGCAGTCCAGCATTCCAACCACCGAGCTACAGCTTCCCAGAGACTCACGTTGCATCGCTTGCACCCATACGGCATGCCAGAATGTTTTTGGGTTCCGGACAAAGAAAGAATTGACACTTCCTGGCTTGAACCTTAGTAACAATTTAGTTTGTGGACCAATTCTTAACTAGTTGCTTATTGGCATGCATATTACTAGCATATTGGCTGTTTTAACTACTTAAAAAAAACATTAATTTCCTGTATTTACATTTACGACATTTGGCAGACGCCCTTATCCAGAGCAGTTCAGGGGCCCAACAGTGGTAACTTTGGTGGTCCTAGAAAACAAACCCATAATCTTATGTTTAACACGGTCCCACCACCACCCAGACATATTTTAGATCTCTTAATCTTATCTTATACCTAAGCTTAACAACCACCTTACTAACTTTGGACACATATGGACTTAAGGCAAAGTCAGAAGTTTTAGGTAATAGTTAGTTTATTGTGAGAACTGGTCCCCAATCTAAAGTGTGTAAACTTCTTTTAACGTTCAGGGTCTCTGTTCCTTGCAATGAATGCAAATATTTTTTACGCAATAAAAAATTTGGGTTAAAAAAAGGATTAATTTGCATAATATATATTTTTTTGTTTTAATGTTTGTCTGCTTATTTTCCGACATTAAGACATTTAAGTGTAAGTGAGGGCAAAAATAATGCATTTTTTCGATGACATTGTTTACATCATTGGTTTCCAAAGACCTCCTTTTCCCCAAGAATTTTCCAAGAATTTTAGGCCCCCCATCACATTTAATGAAATTATAACTTTTGGTATTTCCTGCATTTCGTGTTTCCAGTATTGGGTATTCCTCACCTGGGTCCAGTAAACCTGGGTCATTACTATCAGCTGCTGAAGGCGAATCAGTGAGACTCTGTCATGAGAACAGCTGAGAAGATCATCGGAGTCTCTCTTCCCTCTATAACGGACATCTACACCACACGCTGCATCCGCAAAGCTAACAGCATTGTGGTGGACCCCACACACCCCTCACACTCACTCTTCACACTTCTGCCCTCTGGGAAAAGATACCGCAGCATTCGGACCCTCACAACCCGTTTCTTTCCTCAAGCCATCAGGCTGCTCAACACACTGAACTGAAACTACCCACAAATACGCACACACTCGAACATTTTTTGTAAGCACAGTCACTTTACAATACTGTAGTCATTGACAATACTATAGTTACCTTACTCACTTTACAATGCTATTTGCACAGTACTGTTCTACCACATCTACAGTATGGTTGGTATCCTTTACTGTTATTTTGCACTGTCCTTGTTATGTTTGTATGTCATGCTTGTACTGTCTGTTTCTGCACTGTCTGCACTGACATGCACTTTATGTCTGTTTAGTGGCTATTTATTGTTTTGTAAATTCTATGTTTTGTGTAGCACCAGGGGGTCCTGGAGAAACGTTATCTCATTTCACTGTGTACTGCATCTGCTATATATAGCTAAAATTATTCGAATAAAGCTATAAAGCTCCTTGAACCTTGAACCTTTTGTGGAGGTCGAATAACAAATCTGTCCATTTTTGGGGAGATCAAAATGGATAAAATTAGCTAATGCAATATGACTGTTCTTCTTAATGTTTACTGCTCAACACTTTTCAAAATATGACATGACCCCACCTTGTGGGTCGGGAGCCCCCTGTTGAAAACCGCTGGTTTACATCATAAAAAGTAGTCATATTTTCCAGTAAATAGATTAAGTGAAGGAATATTAATTCACTGCATCATGGAACAGTTAACCAAATAAATCTTTTTTACAGAAATTGCATCCAAATACAAAAACATTTTCAAGTGAAATGAAAACTTAAAATCTTTACTGCCAAATTTTAGTTTGTTCTCAAAAACTCCAGTTTCCATATGCGCTAAATACACTTCCAAATTCTACCACCAAAACTTTTTTACCCCAAGCTTCATTCCCGAACATTTATTCTCTGTGCCAATATTAGTCGCAGGCAATGTGGCGGCACCAAGGTACATCTCAATCCACAGGGTTCAGGTTTCTCCCAAAACCAGAAGGTAAAGTTGGCTCTTGGTTCCACACACACAGAGTGTTACTTACTGGTTATTGTGGTGGTCATACTGTGTCCCGTATGGCAGTGTATTAACGAACAGCATGCAAACACCTTCTGTTGAAACATCTGCGACAGGCACATTTTTAGGCTGTCTTCCAAATTAAAAAAAAGAGAAATGTTTTTCTTTGGCATGCGCTTCTCATTTGAGAGAGTATAAGTCGTTTCTTTTTGCAAATAGACTTGTACATTTTTAGCCCACTCTCGCTTTAACTACTTTTGTTTTATCCTTTTCTTTAGTTTGTCGTTTTAAAAATACAACTTTTTAGTAAAAAAAAAAAACCCATTCGATTTCTAGAGATTTTTGCTTTAGGTATTAGTATAGAAAATTTTAGGAATAATAACTATTAATGTTTTTTGTGTGTAAGTTTAAGCTTTAACTGTGCAGACTGAAAAGCCTGCAAAAAATTTTGCTGCTGAAACTATATAAGAAATAAAGTTTTGCTTGCACAAGTCTTATCACAAAATAACATTTACTGGATCTCAGTGGACACCCTGGTAACCTTTATTCCCACAACCGATAACTGATCAATATTGTTCCCAATGACTAATCAATACAATCTGTACACCGGTTAAAATGCACCGGATATCAGCTAGTGCCTGCTAATATTATAAACAGCAGCTACGCTAGTTCCTCTCCACTTGTTTTCCTTTTTATATACATTCTGAGGCATCCAGAGATTGTGCCAGCACTGGTAGACCTTCAGTGAGAAGAGGCCAAACCCTGCGAGGATCCTGAGGCATCCAGAGACTGCCAGCTCCGGTTAGATTATGCCTTGTGAAGATTTTGGGTATTTAAAGCGAAGATGCCGCCGACCCTTTGTTGCCTTCAAGGATATCAGAATAATGTGCTTCCATCATACAACTCCCACGGACTGTATATGATTATAGAAAGGACACTGCTCATAATCACACTACCCGCTGTTTAAAATAAAATCATTTATAAAAAACACACTTTGAAAGAGGTAAAGAAGTGAGTACAGGCAGGTTGGAATGGGTGGAGAAACGTGTCAGGAGTGATGTGTGACAGGAGAATATCAGCTAGAATTAAGGGGAAGGTGTAAAAGACAGTGGTAAGACCAGCTATGATGTATGGTTTAGAGACAGTGGTGAGACAGCTATGATGTATGGTTTAGAGACAGTGGTGAGACCGGCTATGATGTATGGTTTAGAGACAGTGGTGAGACCGGCTATGATGCATGGTTTAGAGACAGTGGTGCTGAGAAAGAAAGAGGTGGCAGAGCTGGAAGTAGCAGAGCTGAAGATGTTGAGGTTTTCTTTGGGAGTGACGAGGTTGGACAAGATTAGAAACGAGTTCATCAGGGAGACAGCTTATGTTAGAGGTTTTGGGGAAAAAGTCAGGGAAGCCAGATTGAGGTGGTTTGGACATGTACGGACGAGGGATAGTAAATATATTTGTAGAAGGATGTTAGAAATGAAGCTACCAGGCAGAGGGAAAGAGAAAGACCAAAGAAGATGTATGTGGCTGTGATAAATGAGGACATGAAGTTAGTGGATGTGAGTGAAGAGGATGTAGAGAATAGGGTTAGGTGGAGACAGATGATTCGCTGTGGCGAACAGCCGAAAGGAGAAGAAGAAGACCAAATGAGGATGGGTTCCTCTCAAGGTTTCTTCCTCGTACCATCTAAGGGAACTTTTTCCATGCCATGGTCACCCCAGGCTTGATTACTAGCGATGTTTTTGATATTTTTTCTTTTTATGGCATTAATTGTGGACTTACTTATATTCTGTAAATCTGCATTAAGACATTGTCCATTCTTAAAAGCGCAATATAAATAAAACTGCATGATCACTATTGTTTCAAAGAACCAATCAGTGCTCACTGTTACTTCAACACTAATAATAACACAATTATTCCCAACAACCAAATCACAAGTCATTATTGCTCTGACAGCCAATCATAGATCACTATTATTCCTAATGACTGATTACTACCACTCCAAACACCCAGATCAATGCTCGCTGTTACTCTTACAATGTACCACTTATTAATTAATAATAACCATTGTTCCCAATGACCAATCACTGATTACTATTACTCCAAACCACCAATCACTGCTCACTTTTGTATTATCAATATTAAGAAACATTTCTGTAAACATTTCCTTTATTATCATGTCATATTATATCAATTTTATTCCGATGCCCGATTACATATATTCAGACGAGCCATTTTACACCAGGATATACCTGTACCTGCTGCCTGTCGGCTTGTTGGTTGCATGACATAATACAGACTTATACACACCATATTTCCCAGAATGCATTTAGCCCTAGCTTTCATGAATGAAGAGAAAGAAATACATAAAAAACAGCTGGATTATAGCATTCGCCTTTTGATTAGAAGTTTCGCCATTCGTGAAATAGAAATATGTGAAAAACGAATGTTTAAAATTACTGCCCAACAAATTAACTGATGAAAGAAAAAAATTTATATATAAAAATGAATCTGGTTGCTGGTAAATATTTGTCCTATATGAATTCGGTTTTTAAGTCTTTTTCACTGCATCATAAACCAATCCAGACCTGCAGTTTTCTCAGGACACTTTGCTTTAAAATCCATGTGTTCACTGAACTATTGCATGAAGATGGTTTTCATCCAACATTTACATGACCTGTTTGATGCTGTGTACACAAGCGCATGACAGAGCGCAGCCGAGCTGGCCAAGAAGGCGCTTGTTATAAAAATACACAGTGCAGCTCGAGTGGAGCCCTGGTCCTTCTCAAGCCATAACGTCATGCATTCCTTCTGTTTGGACTCATTTTTCCAGCGTTTTGTGTTCGCCCCTGAACAAGCCTTATAAAAGGCGTGCAGTGTCGGCCAATTATTTTTTACTTTGAAGGTCATAAATCAAAGATGACCAATAAAACGTAGACGGCCAAGTATAATTTTCACGTGTGACTCCAAGCAGATTAAAATGAAACCAGATGGGTTGGGATACGACCGCTAAACATATCTGGATGTGGAACCTTTGTTTTCCTTTTTTGCACAAATTACTGCATGCTTCATTGTGTGCCTTAAATCAAGAGTGATGAGAGACTCTCACTTTCTAGAACATTCTGGCAAATCTCAGAATAGCTCTATTCCCAATTCTTTGGCACTGTCCATTAAGACAATTGGAAGGTTTTGGGGTTTTTTTAAACATTAGCTTTTGGATTGGCAAAACTGGATTTTTACATGCAGTTAGTTTAAATCTTGACGTTAGGATTCATCTGGTCCTTTCATTTTTCTAGCGTGAAGGCTGATTTTCTCATTGCAGGGGTTAAATAGACTCTTTCTGAAACATAGAGAAGGTTTTGTGGCTTTACAGAGCCAGGAAAATTTATAGTGGATGACCATAATATTTTTGTTCCCCACTACCCTAACCCAAAGGCTCAGCAAAAGGCTAAAATAACACTGTGATCTGGATTTATTAAAATTTAGGAATGACATGGGCTTTTTTGCATATGGTAGTCTTGAGAGTCTGAAGGGTTCGGCCAAGCATAACACAGCAAGACTTCTCCATCCCAGAGACTTGGACTACTTCATCAGCTGATGATTAAAAAGTGAGCAGTGAGAGAATCTGCTCCATGCAAAGAATGGATTTGTAAACTGGGAAGAAGTCTGACCTCTTAGCGTTAATATTCAGACCAGGAAAAATGAGCATTTAGATTGGCAATGCCTGTGGTTAGGAGCAGGGCAGTTCAGTACGACTTATGGAAGGATCTAAATCAGATGTAGACAGAGATGTTTGCCAGGGATGGAAAATACATTTTGCAGTATCTTGGCTGAATAGGAACACTTCCACACCAGATCTCTGTGTTTAGTTACTGTTATATTGCAAAAAAAGAGGCCAAATTTGACTAAAAACGATATAAAATGTTTTTACAAAAAAATTAAACGTACATAATTTGTCTATTTTTCCACTGTTGTCAATCGGCCAAGACATGATTTATGTCCAAAGTTTCCTTTTCTCTTTAGTTTTGAACCGGTGCAAAGAGAATGTTGAGCAGAATTGATGAAAACCGTCTATCGGAAATATTTCATGTGCTATAAACTTGATAGTTTGTACATTTTCAGAAATAAGCAAAATCAGTGAATTTTGAGTGAACCTGTAAAAGTGATTTAAGGGTCAAAATGAATTCTACATATTTAAATGTAACAGTAGCAATAATTTGCTACTGTTACTCACTTACTTGCACAATTTACTCTATGTGCTTATCATCCCTTATAATGTGTCTTGCACTGTTTGCACCAGGTTGCACACATGCACTTTATGTTGCTAAGACACTTTAAGCCTTTAGCTCTGTGTTGTTCTTTTGTTAGGGACCTCTTTGTTGTAATTTTGTGTTGTTTTGTGTAGCCCCCTGATCCTGGAGAAACTTCATTTTACTGTGTACTGCATCTGCTATACAATATATGGTTAAAATGACGATAAAGCTTCTTGAACTTGAACATTGCAAAGATAGTTTGTATTTATTTTATACGTAAATGTATACACATGTATGGTTAATATCTAATGCCCTGTATATACCCATATATTTTTAGCGCTCTGGATAAGGGCGTCTTCTAAATGCCGTAAATGTAAAAGTATATGGACAACTAACTATTAAAAAAGTGGGTGGCTCATGGTTAGGGTGGTTGGATTACCAACCCGAAGGTTGTGGGTTCGATTCCCAGCTCCACCAAGCCACCATTGTTTGGGCCCCTGAGCAAGGCCCTTAACCCCCAATTGCTCAGTTGTATAATAAGGAATATTGTAAGTCGCTCTGGATAAGGGCGTCTGGCAAATGTAAATGTAACTATTACAACACCCACCACTGGTTCTTCCCCAAATGGTTATCACAAAGTTAGAGTCAAACAATTATACGGGATATCTGTATGTGGTAGTATTAACCCTAATCCTGTCTGTATATTGCACATTTACATATATAGCATTTAGCAGACGTTCTTATCCAGAGCGACGTACAAAAGTGCTTTTGAGTCACATTATTGAACAGATCAATACTGGTACATTAGATCACAAATCAAAGTGTAACAACCCACAAAAAACTATCGGAAAAAAAAAACCATTTTTTACAGTAATCACTTCCCTTTTCTGTTTCTGTAAAAATGATTTACAGATTAAGTTAAAGTTCTAGGTATTTGAAAATGAGGTAAGTCTTCAATTGTCTCTTGAAGACTGCCTGTGACTCTGCTGTTTTGACATTGATGGGAAGTTCACTCCACCATCTTGGTGCCAGAACAGAAAAAAGTCTAGACGCAGACCAACCATGTGTCCTAAGGGCTGATTAATCGAGCGGTGCTTGTGGATCTTGTGGTGCTGCTCCATTCTGTAGCATAAGTTTTTTGGTTAAGTAGTATGTTGTAGTAGATTTTTGGCTTTGTAGTATTACATATTGTAATATTAAATTATTCCTTTACATGGAACTAAGAGACCCAAACACATGACACAGCATGATAATGCACCTGTGCACAAAGTGATCACTATAAACAATGCTAAAAAAATTGTGTCACAAAACCTTTAGGATAAACTGAAACACTGAAACTGCACACCAGGATCGGTGTCTGATCTCACTGATACTATTGTGGCTGATTGAACAAAAATTCCCACAAACACGCTTCAACATCTAATGAAAACCTTTTTAAAAGTGTGAAGCTTATTATATGTACATATGGGTGTGATAGTAAACCTCTGTCAGGATAGAGTAATCATTATTTATTGCCTCAACGAGGGCACAATATTAAAACAACTGCTAATATTTTATTTAATGCAACAGTAACAGCCATGATAACAGAATTCAAGCACATTTATAACACATAGAAAATAACAAAGGAAGTGTCTCATTTTTTAGGAGTCATGTAGAAATACTTCTACATGAAACAGTAAAATAAGCTTTCTTTGTGGACAACAACTTAAACATTGGAAAAAAAGAATGTTTATAAAAAAATTAGTTAAATTAGAGGGAGTAAGATTGCCATGGTCTCAAGCAGTGGTGTCATTATTTTGGTGTAAATTAATTAAAAGGTATGTCTTAGCTCAGTACATTTGACTATTACCCATTTTGATTATTCAAATTTGGATGCAGGACCTATATTTGGTTTGTCTTATTGTCCATAGTTGAAATGTGTAACACTTTAAATTGTGTACTTTAAATTTCTTCCCCAAATTCCATTCTTCTTCTTCAAATTATTCTTCATACTATTCCACTTTATGCAATAAAAATAAGCTAAGATACCTAAAGAGGTACACAACCGAGCAGACAATAAACTGTGTTTAGTTACTCAGAAACAGAGAGGATAGGCAAATAACTGTATGCTGTGTCTCTGTATCAAAAGACGTACAGGGATAATAAAAAAACTAGCTGCCAGGGATGCTGAGGTAGCTAACACTCACTCTATTGCTGATGAGTTGCAGGTATTCCCAAGGCACCAGTCTGCTGACCTTTATTAATTGGCCAATTAGCTTTTTGAAATATCACATAGGGAAGAAAACCTTATTATTTTTAGAAAGGTACTTACTTTCCTAATTAAAACAATGGTGAGTGGACTCACATTTATAGTGCCATTTAGCCTGTCTACCCTTTAAAATATTTTAATGGTATATTCAGTCATTCAATTCATTTTTTTGAGAAGCCAAAAAATTGTATTTGCTTGTGTCTATTATTGGCATTGAATTTGTTTGTGATGTCATCACCTAAAAATAAACACTCAGGGCCTTAATTTGCAGTGGGAAGGTTAATGTATGCAGTTTTAAATTAGCCTAGTAAAGATAACCCTTAAGTTACGATAGCTGTTGTGTTCCGGAAAACCCATTGGAAATCGAAATATAGAAGGTCAATATATATGGGTACGGTATACCCCCTATGATGTGTTCTGAAGTAGTCAACAGTTTCTTAAAAAAATTGTATGTAAGGTTATACGTTATGCAATGTTAATTGCAAACAAAAAACATGTTGCAAGCAAACAATTGGGTCATAATGACGGAATGACGGAGTGGCTGTAGATGCATGTTTCAATAATGTGACACTGATGTCACTTTTTCTTTAGCCGTGTGAAAAATATAAATCTATTTCAGAGTTCAAGACTTCTGGCCAGGTGAGTGAGCCAGGATCACTGCCCGTCTTCAGTCCTGCTTCAAAAGGGGAGTCAGCGAAGTTTAGCACTAGTTACCACCTGTCCTTTCACCTTAAATCTGCCTCGGCCTCTTGTCTCAGCTCTTAACCTGGCTCTGTCTCCTGTGCTATAGAAGCCACGCATTAGAGGAGGGCATTGTAAGGGTTAAATCTTCCCGGTCTTCTTATTAGTTAATCATTCTATAATTGTATTGTTGCTAGTTGCTAGTTTCCTGCAGTTAGTCTGTGTATATATATACCCCTATGTTTCAGTTTGTCTTTTTCTTGCATGAATGTCGTGAACAAAGTCATTCTCACCCGTCAGTTCTATACTAATGCTAATGCTAGTTCTTTTTGTTTGTTCCTTTTCCGTTAATAAAGTTCTGTGGCATCATATCTCCTAGTCCACTGCTCGTCTATCACCACACCTACTTCAAAACCCTGACAATATCATAAATCGAGGTTTGTCTCTATATTTAGAAACAACTTAAAAGGGTAAAAATATTATTTTATTTCACACAAATGTTTTTAGCACCAAAGTAAATAATAATGTCCATTTTATTTCTCTGAGATGACCAAAATTCTGTTTAAGGTTATCTGAACATAGTTAAAACTGCCAGCAATGTCCTGTATAATATCAGACCTGTGACCTTAAAAGAATTCATTTGGTCAAACTGATACTGATGTTCCATATGTAGTTTTAATCACTATACTTTTTCTGTCAAAACTTGTTTTAAAAACATATAAACGCAGGTTTAAAATGATGTCCCTGTCATTTGTTCGAGAGTTATCATTTGCAAATGATAAAAAATCTCAAACCCTGTTAAAACCTATTAATAAACTCAACTATAATTTGCATAACAGGTTTCATCTTTAAAAATTAACCTTAGTCTATAATCTTACATGATCCATAAAGATGCTGCAACTTCCTGTAATCCATGAGAAATGATCTGATTATTTCAGAGAGCTCAACAGTGTTAGGTGACTGCTGGAGGCATGGAATCTATGTTTATTATAGACTATAATAGAATAGAAGTCATAAAAATGTATATGTTAAATGGATGAATTTTAAGAAGTTGCTTCAAAGGACACTGAAATCCGAGATGTTTACCTTACACACTGAATTATTCATATACTAAAGGTGTTTAAAGAAAAACGGAGCTCTAACAAGCACGAGTGAAGACGCTTCCTGAAAGTGCACTCACTGGTAAAAAGCTTTGATTTGCATTTTGTCTGCTTTCTCTGAAACAGTCCAAAAAAAAAAATGCTAAGCATTATGGTGTGTTTTAAGAAACATTTCTTTTCTTAGTGCTGTTCGTTCATTTCTCTAACAACGCCACGCCGGGTAAAAATCTTTAGTGATCCCTGACTCACCATCAAGACGTCATGTGCTATTGGGTTTGAAATTGTCAACAAACAGCAGGCGTCACGTCACAGGCAAATCATTTATCTTTGGCATTTTCATAGAGGCTAGGCCAGGGGGCACAGGGACACCGAAGAGTTCGTTGGGCTGAGTGTAAAGGGAGGATAGGGGGTGGAAAGAGGCAAACCTGCATCTTATCAGAGGGCCTGTTTAACAGAAAGCAGACCACCGAACAGCAGCAAATTAAGACTGCGAGCTCCAGTCACGCTGTCACAGAGCTGTGACAAAGTCCAGTTGTGTTCTCTAAGTCTGCACTGGTGTGTGGACAGTGATAGGACAGGAATCTCTAAAACCTTCGCATTGTCAACCAGTGTTTCAACATAAATCTCTTGGATTGCAAATAAGCAGCTATTAGCTTATATTCTATTCATTATTAGTGTCTTGCCGTAATATTATCTTTGGATTGCAAATAAGCAGCTATTAGCTTATATTCTATTGCTTTAATTTATATTGTCTTAGGTAGTTATAGTTCTTGTCTTGATAATTCAATAATAGGAAAAAATAAAATAAATGAAAATTAATTGCTATTATAATTCCCCTTATCCGTCTTCTTCTTCTTCCTCTTTTTCTTCTAATTATATCGTAGTTCTAATCAATCGTATTAAATATTAACAATTATTATATATTATTATATATATATATATATATATATATATATATATATATATATATATATATATATATATATAAATTCTACTATAGGAAAAGCTTCAGTACAGATGTCCAAGCTTGGTCCAAGCTTATTAATTACAAGAAGAAAATAAGTAAGTTTGAAAGGGCGGATAACTGATTAAAATAATAATAATAATAATAATAATAATAATAGTCTTTATTGTCATTAAACTCTCAACAACAATAGCACACTGAAAAGTAAAAAAGTATGTTAAAAATTAATTTAAAATAATAAAATAAATACAGTGTTTAGTCACTTTAAACAATTCTTCCGGTACATGAACACTTTAGTGACAATCACACTGGGTCACTACGTAGTATCTCTACATATATACTTATTTTTACTTATTTGATGTTATTCGATTTGTATCATATTTTATTTAGCTATACTTTTATTTTTACACACTTTTCACTTTCAGGTCACTTGTTGGACAGTTGTATAAATCATTTCGCTGCATCTTGTATGAATATGTATGCGAGAAATAAAACTTTGAGTTTAAAAAATAAAATAATGTACGTGAGCCCAGGAAGTAATTAAGAATTTTGTCACTAAGAAAAATTCGCAACTATGTTTGTAACTATAAATGTATAACCATCACAAATAAGTTGAACTTGGTGTTACATAGGAAACGATGTCACATGAGGATGGAATCAGAAAAAACCAACTGCTTGACATTACTGTCTTTGATGATTTTCCTCTAGGACCCTCTGTGATTTAGCTGGTACTTGTTTCGCTTGTTAGTGTATCGTTTTATTTGTGCTGGAGAGACGATCTTGACCTGGACTTTTATTTTTTGATCTTCAGCAAACTGCCTGAAGCTCTTACCTGAAGTTCAAACCAAACCCCAACAGAGCTTTCCTGACTTTCACTCAGGGCAAAAGACCAGGGACAACCATGAGTCACAGCTTTATTCCTGGAAGAACTGCAGTCATTTCTTTCTTTCTTTCTTAACTCTGCTTCTTCGCTCTCTGTCCTCTGGACTTGCTCAAAAATCATTGAGTTATTTTTCATAAATATTGAACTACGAAAGCTGAATATGCTGAATATTCATTTTTTGCTATTCAGATATCGGTTTGATCGTTTTTTTTTTTGTCTTGGAAACCGAGTAGAAAAGTACAATCAAAAATAATTATATGGTTCATTAAAACAAGCAGTTGAATAGAGAAAAAAACCCTAACAGAACTGGAGAAACATGAAAGGCTTTTGCTTTGTTTCTGGTTTCGCTAAGCGAGCGGTACACTTTATTTTGGATTGTCGGCATGTTTAAAACTTGTACATACAACAGACTCAGTGGAACCTTGGCAAGGCTGTAGTAAGTATAAAACGGAACGCAAAATGATAAAAGCGGTCACTCTATATGCTGTGCTATGGAGGAGGAAAGGGAAGAGATGGAGTTCTTTATCTTTCTCCCTGTCAATCATGGAGATGCTAACCAATCATGGGCAATTGTAAGGTCAGGTATGCAGGGGAGGTTGTCTCAAAGCAAAAAGGTCCCAGGTTCATGTCCCCAGCAGGGGTCTTTTGTGTTGAGTTTGCATGTTCTTCCCGTGTGGGTTTATTCCAGGTATTCCGGTTTCCTCCAAAAACATAAATGTTGGGTTGATTGGTGATTATAAATTGTGTGGTTGTTTGTCTGTATGTGGTGCTGTGATAGACTTGTGACCTGTCCAGGGTGACCCCTGCTTCATACCCAATGACAGCTGGGATAGACTTCCCCAGATCCCCATGACCCTGATTAGGAATACGCTGGATGGATGGATGGATGGATGGATGGATGGATGGATGGATGGATGGATGGATGGATAGCAAAGTGGGCTTTTCATTCCGAAAATGTAAAAATTTCAGAATATTTTGTGCATGAGTTGTTTTATACTTTTATATTCTATAACAGAGTATTTTGTCCAGATGGCAGACTCTATTGTATTGTATGTTATTGTCGCTGCATAGTAAACAAGTTTTTTTTCCTATATCACTAAAAATATCACTTTCCACCATTCTTTGAAAAAAAACTATGAAATATAGACACCAGCATATTATTTCCATATCACAATGCATGTAAAATATACTGTACTGTATCTTAAAACTTTCCAGACAAAAGTTTTTCCTTTCACCTCGTCAGGCATCTAAATCACAGAACTCACATGAAGCAGACTCACATTAGAGAGGCAACATGTGAAAGATGTGCTGGATGAAAGTGCAGCTCAAGTGATTGCTTGGGTAAAGATCACATGTCCAGAACACTAGAGTGTCAGAGCAGCGTCTCTTACGCCTCGCTATCAGCTAATCGCTGCCAGCTAAAATAAACTGTCATGAGACAGCCCCGCCCCCCATGACTGTCCCTAGCATGTGACCCCATCTTTCCTTTCTCTCGCACACTTTCTAATCCAAGGAGCTCTCAAAATCCCTGGGAGGCAACGTTTCACGCACATTGCCACATGCAGCGGAATCCAGGAAGCAGGAAGTCTAAAGTTGTTATTGTGAATGCAGTGTTGTCCTGTTACGATAGACTTAAACCTAAACAGATTTCTGTAATTTACATAAAGTAAGTGTAAGTGCAATTAGGCAAAGACGATTATTTTCCATTCACAATGAGAAATAAAGTAGTTTAATCCTCCTTGACAGACGTTCTTATCCAGAGTGACGTACATTTATCTCATTTATACAGCTGAGCAATTGGGGTTAAGGGTATTGCTCAGAGGGCCCAACAGTGGGAACATGGTGGTGCTGGGAATCAAACCCTGATCTTCCGATTAGCAGTCCATCACCTTAATCATTGTGCTACATTTACATTTACAGCATTTAGCAGACGCTCTTGTCTAGAGCGATGTACAAGAAGTGCTTTGAGTCACATCATTAAACAGCTCAATACTGATACAATAGTTCACAAATTGGTGTAACAACAACAAAAACTGTTGTTTGTTTTTTTGTTTTTTTATTAATTGCTACCACCTTCCCCATAGTAGGTTAGCATGTAACCTACAAGGAATTTGTCTTAATGTGCTGGTGGTCGGCAATAACAGTAATAATATACTATAGAAATAATATAACACATTTTCTGTACATACTTACAAGTCGATGGACTGGATGTGTGGTGATGTGTTAGTTTAAAACTACATTAAAGACCTTATCCCATCTCTTTAACCTGGCCTACACATAACATATTTACATTTTCATTATACACAAATCCGTTAAAGGATCGTCAGGCTGCAATAATCAGGTCAAACGGAACCAATAACACACAATGTACGTGCATATGTTATAGCATCATGTGTTAGACAGGAAGTTACTATTATGACTTTAATTGAACACAAAATAGTTCTGAATAGAATTTGTGATATGATGATAAGTCAGTTTACACTGTACAGACAAAGTTCACCACAAACACACACACAGATAGAGGCCCTGTCAGCTTGCCCTGTTTTTCATCACCCACACACAGGCCCCCGTAGTGATCCCACATGCCCCTTATGGAATTCAGAGATGGGCCGTTTTTTGTCTTCTCAGACAGCTCTTGGTGATTGTGCCACTGACTAGCATGTGGCATTGCCAGTTAGGATGCTGGCACAGAAAGCTAATGCCATGTAACACCACTCCTCAACATTTACCCCCCCCCCACCACCACCAGTCCACGCATACCGTCATCCTCATCCACCTAAGCAGATGCACTGGCTATGAGCAGACCATGCCCTGACTCCTTTTGAAATGCCAGAGAGAAAAATAAAATAAGAATCCAATAAGAAATCCAGCCATAAAGTGTCAAGCAAATCAACCTTCAAAATAGCCAGCGGGTGATTAGCAGCAGTGTATAAACAGAGACAATGAGAACAAAAAACAATTAACTGTGGGAGTATGGAGCTTGAACATTTCTGAAACAATAAGCACTTAGTATGCCGACTAACGAGGTCACACACACATGCCTGCGCACACACACACGCACACGCTTTGCTCACTCTGTGACTTTTAAAAGCCTTTTAAAAATATTTCACCCGGTATACTTTGCTTTTAGTTAGTACTGCACCAAATCACTCTAGAGACCCTGGAAAAACTGTCACAAATGAATCCACATTTGACCACACACCTTTAGGGAAGTGGTAGCCCAGTGGTTAAAGTGTTGGACTGTTAAATGGAAGATTGGGGTTCAATTCCCAGCTCCACCAAGCTGCCTCTGTTGGACCCCTGAGCAAACCCCTTAACCCCTTATTGCTCAGTTGTATAAAACATAAATGTAAGTCGCTCTGGATAAGGGCGTCTGCCAAATGCTGTAAATGTAATACAATAGAAAGATACACAATGATGGCCAAAAGTTTGTGGACACATTACTATCAAATCCTTATGTTGTCCTTTTTTTATTATATTTACAGCATTTCGCAGACGCACTTATCCAGAGCGACATTTATCTCTTTAGTACAACTGAGCAATTGGGGTTAAAGGCCTTGCTCAAGAGCCCAGCAGTGGCAGCTTGGTGAAGCTGGGAATCAAACCCACAATCTTCAGGTTCCACTTCCCCCTTAAACTCAATAGTATAGAATCTCTCATCTTGACTTTCACTCCATCAAATGGATTATTTCCTGTGTTTTTATTTCTGTAAAGATGAGCTGTGTCACTTTATTGTGCTAGTTGGTGTTGTTGTGTTGCTCTTAAGCATCTAAGTGAGTGAGTATGTGCTGTTGCTAAAATGTTTTAGAAAAAGACGGCACGGTAGAAGCGCAAAGTACTGCGGCTTTGCAAGTTAGTCTTAATTTTAATACAAATGTCAAATTATTGTTATATTTTAATTCATTTATTTTTATTGTATTTTAAAATAATCATTGTATGCTGTAGATTTCAGGTTATTTGTGTTTTTGAGTTCTAAAGAAATTTTATTGATGAATGTATATTGGTTAACCAGTGGTGTAATTGCTTAAATGTTGGACTTTTTTTTAAGTCACAGACCAGCTGGTTTAGTTTTTCAGCCAAAAATATGTAAGAACATCTGCAAACCTACTTTCTGAATATTTAATCACGGGCGTTAAAGCAAATCCTGCAAGCGTAAAAGAAAACCATTAGAAAACCAGGTCAGATGGCTGTACTATTATATGTGTGTAAAAGTTTAAACACACTTATGCTTTTTTTTTTTTCAAAGAATAACCATAAAAACTGCCTCTTTATTCGTCTATAGCTATTTTGAGAATGATATGGTGTTGGGCTACACAGAAATTCGAACAACTGTAGTTATTAGCTAATAAGATCTTTTAGAGTGAGTGAGTGAGTGAGTGAGTGAGTGAGCGACACCGCAACAGAGCGTCCCAAACAGTTGAGAGTTCTTCCTCATAGCGCCACGCTTGTTCTGGAAAAAAAAACGAGCCAGATGTCCCCGGGCCGATAAGCAGGTGGGCCAGGGCTGCTGTGCCACCCCGTGCTGGCAGAGCTTCAATCCTGCTGGGTATAACCTTTAATTTGCATGCTTTTTCCTGGCTCGAGGACCAAGTGGTGCCATCTGCCTGAGCCTGCCACGTGTGACTGTGTTTTTGTGTGTGTGTGCATGGCAGGAGGCGCGCTGGAGCGTCCCAGACCATGCTGGTGGTCTGTCAGCTCAGCCTAGGCCCATATGTCCAGATGAACTCATGCTCACTTATACACTTACAATCACAGACAAATATACTGTATATGTATAACTGAGCAAACCTAAAATATGGAATCCGTGTCTAATACTAAATATATTTACTTACACTCTCAAATGATTAATTTCCATTTGCGTGTTTTGTTTCCGTTTACAGCATTTGGCAGTTGTCCTTATCCAGAGCGACTAACATTTATTTCATTTATTCAACTGAGCAATTGAGGGTTAAGGGCCTTGCTTAGGAGCCCAACAGACTTGATGGTGCTGGGAATCAAATCCTGATCTTCCAATTAGCAGTCCAACACTTTAAACACTTACCACATATTTGAACTGATTGAAATGATTTTTAGTATTTAGTATTAATTTTATTATTAAGTAATATTTCTATAATTTTTTAAAATACTTGGACCACCAGTTTTATTCCAAAATAATTCATAATAACAGCTAATGAAGCAAAAATAATTACACAAATCCCTCTTCACATGCTCAGGGATCCTCATATGGCACTAGTGTGTGGACAGGTGGTAGTGTAAATAGAAGGTGGTGGTCATGTGTGACAGACTAAAAGCATAATTTACATGCTTTATATTTCTAAACAATAATTGTTTAAATTTGTCATAATGTTTAGTTTTATTTCCATTTTAGTGGTATATCTGCAGTTATAATTGCTATCATTTAAGGGTTATTGATGCTGGTTGATATCTGCACTGATCTGGAGTCATGAATCCGATTAAGGTCGATGCAAGTGCAAGGTTACTTTATCTTTAACATCAAAGTTAAGGCCAAAGTTTTGGTCACAATACTAAAATTCCTGCTTTCTATATCGATATCTATACCAGTCGTTTGTGTAGCAGCAGACGCTGTAAGTAATGTCAATAATCTGGGAATAAATTGGGATATTTGCCATGTGAGACCAAGCAGTGATTTATCCGGTGTTTGAAGCAAACGCCAGTCCACTGTTTTATTTATTAATTTTTTTTTTACTGTTTTACTGTTTTATTTTAGCATTTAGCAAACCCTCTTATCCAGGGCGATATACAAAAGTCACATTATTAAACAGATCAATACTGGTACATTAAATCACAAACCAAAGTGTAACAACCCACCAAAAACACAGAAAAAGAGATTAGAAGTCTGGAATGCTTAGGGGTCACCAATTGAATTAAATTTATACATCAAGGGGTTAAACTATAAAATGGAAACACCTGGTATTAAAGCAAAATAATTGATTAGTTTGGTATAAGGCCTCCTTTGACATTTTACAGCATTTGGCAGACGCCCTAATCCAGAGCTACTTCCTTTTTTATTTTTACAGCTGAGCAATTGGGGGTTAAGGGCTTTGCTCAGCTGCCCAATTTGGTGGTGACAATCGAAACCCGGATCTTTCAATTAGCCGTCCAACACCTTAACCCAAGCACTACCACTTCCTTTTCCAGCCATACAGCGCTACTTCATCTCGTTAATGACGAATACAAGTCCTGTGTAGTGACCAAAAAGGATTCCGGATCCCAGAACAGTGGCCAAGTCATCATGTGATGCTAGCAAAGTTATATTTTCATGTTCATCAAACCACTTCAGTCTACAGGTACTGGTGTTATCATTCAGAGGCACGGCAACACCTTCAGTATACAATGTTGGCGCACATGATCCTCTAGAATGTTTTGGTAGATTTTGGTCAGATTTTGCATTAAAAAAATTCCTTCTAAAAATAAAGTTTGTTGTTGATTTTATTTATTATCATAAATGTATTACATTTTCACCCAGACATTTCAGCTCTATTTTCCAAGATTCAAAGTATTTTCCGAATGCTATCAGACTGAAATGGGACAAAATTGTTTTATTTGGCCAAAATTATAAATAGTTAGTCATGCCTTTGGACCGCTGAACATACTTTCTGCTGTACCTGTAACGTTAAAAATAAAATCAAACGCGCGTTAAAAGCCGAATACGACATTTTTATTGCTGGCCTTTACAGTTAAATCCATAGAAAAAAGAAATCCGAAGTGGTATTTTAGTTCGGTGTGGTGAAAGGGACCTGCTCTTGTGGTGGAGTATAATGTTTTTGTAGCATCCATCTTTAACCAAGTCATTCCATCTCTTCAACACATCCACCAGCAGTGTAAGGTCTGTGCTGTTTATTTACAGACCAGACATTATTAATCAAGTCTGTAACAAACCAGCAATGATGAACAAAATCTTTTAACCATAATAATCCGTGTTTATGTTTCGAGGAGCAGAAAAGGTCTAATGCTTAAACGATTACATCATCGCTTCAGACGTTATTTTGACGACTTCATTAAATGGCACCATTTGTGAAGGATTGATGGAGGTCAGAATTCGATGTGATTCTTTGTGATCTCTGACAGTTGGAAGGTGTTGAAATGCAGGTTTAATGAATGTAAACAGGGCCGTCTGCAGGCTGGCTCTGGGCGTCGAACTGTAGAAGAACAGGCTGTGGTGAGATGTTTGGGCAGCGTGCCACTACTACAGGTGGGGAGGCAGCTTAAACGCTGAGGTGATTTCATAACAAACCCTCCCTGATTCCAGCCTCCGGATTCGCATCTTGTTGCTTCATGATGATTTATTTTCCACACGTCATCAAACTGGTGTAAACAAGCTTAATACTGATGCTGGCTGTGCATGTTAATGGCTAGGAGATTATATCACTGTGGTGATGCCATGCAGATCTGGGTAAAAAGTACAAATTTTTAGGATTTAAAAATAAAATTGTGTTAATGATGCATTGCTTTATATATGAAAGCAAAAATGTCCTTCTTTAGTTTGCAATTCTGTTGCCTATTTTTTTTCAAGGCCTGTAACTGAGTAATTTTGGCCTGGACAATTAAAATCGCAAGAAAAAACTGAAAATTGCAGAGATGTGAATTACTCATAGGTCACCATAATAATCTCTTAGCATCCAACTGGGTCTCCCGTGGGACAGTAAGGGCATTGTGGGTAAACATTCTGATCTATACGGATGCTATCGAAAGACTTAGCTTCTGCATAACCCGACTGTAAATACTAAAAACTTACGTCAATTTTTGACGTGAGTCTCAGACTCTAAATGGGGAAGTGGTACCTCAGTGGTTAAGATGTCGAACTGATATCTGGAAGATTCCCAGCACCACCAAGCTGCCACCGCTGGGCTTCTGAGCAAGGCTTTAAACCCCCAATTGCTCCGTTGTATAAAAGAGACAAATGTAAGTTGCTTTAGATAAGTGTCTTCCAATGATAAGTAAATGTACACATATTCTTAAAGGGAAAGATTATCTCATACATATTAACATCGTCTAGTGCACCAAACTCAGTCCTGGAGAGCCCTGAGAAGTTTGACTCTAAATTTAGTGTCCGGCAATGTTTATCTCCAATTCTAATCAAACACATCTAAACTAGCTAATTAAGGTCTTGCTAGGTTTATTTAAAACTTACAAGCAGGTGTGTCAAGGCAAGATAAGGGTAAACTCTGTAGGAGTGACTCTAGTGAACCCTAGTCTAGTCAGTAAAACAGTAATCATCCTTCCTCGAGCATAAAGAAAAATGCAATAGCAAAGACATCTTAGCAATTGACAATAAGTTTAAAGATGAATTAGTCCACCGTTGTCTTTTTAAAAACTAGAATAAAACATATATTTACATGTATTTTTAAAATTTTATTAGGAAGTAATCTTAATAAGGCGATCATATTATATTTCTAGAATTAGCTACATTGTCTGCCAGACCCACCTAAAACCCTCTGAATGAACAGGCTTCATGTACTCCCTTACTCGAGATATCCTTCTTTGCTTAGACATAAACAATAATGTGATGTAAATATAATAACACTCTCCATTTTTGAAATAGTGAAGAAATAATTGAGAAAATAGTGCCCTAACAACAAAAATAAAACAATACCCCAGTGTTTCTAACATCTCAGACAGACAGCAGTGCCCACTTAAAATCACCCCCTCCCCTTTCTCTCGAAGAAAGTTACGAAGTGGAGAAAAAAAAGAGAAAAGAGAGAGAGAGAGAGAGAGAGAGAGAAAGAGAGAGAGAGCGGGAGAGCCTGCTGTGCGGTACATCACAGGGCTTCATCATTGGGCTAATTATGATGAGTATTCTCCCTGCAGGCTCATGGCTGTGGAAATGTACTGGCTTTGTTCTCCCTGAGCCTGATGGAGCTGATGGGGCATGGCAAGATGCAGATGAGCAGGCCTCCAAATGTGTGCCGCCACTAGGCTCCACACGAACACACACCACGGGACATGTGTGGTGCGCATACCCACTTTCAAACACAAACATCCAAGCAGGGATATTAAAGGTCTGTCCTTTTTACACTCATGGAATGGATCATGAATATATAGGAATACAAATAAAGAGGGTGAGATTTATAATAGAGTGAAATTGGAAACAGGTGGAAACACCTGGGGAAAAACAATATTAATTAATGTGAAAGCAAATGTATTATGAAAGATAAAATTAAGTATAGATTTCTAAAAAAACGCTTGCTTGAGAATTTCCAGCGACATTATAAATGAGTTACAGTTAAGCTTTCATCCCACGTCAATAACATGAATTTTCACGTCGCCTGAGATTCAGTCGTCTGAGACAAATTTCTAAATCCTAAACGATTCCTAATAATCCCACACGAATTTCTGTTGTCTTTGGCCACCAGTTTGACATTAATAACTGTCGTAATAGTTTTTTCCCTTTAATAAACTTTTCTAATTTTAAAGATTTTGTCCTACACAGTGTGACGACCAAGAACCAATAGGATAATGCAGTTAGCATCACAATTTCAAACCACCTTGAAAAGTTTTCAACGAATTCGGTGGACAGAACAGTGACAATATAAACAAATGTAATGCTACAGGTTATTTTTATATGCTTCTAGCTACCATTTAGCATGAGAACACGGCTTATTTTAACATGTCACGGATTGATGACATAAAACTCCCGACGATTTTTATTGTGTGTGACGCGTCTTGACTGTCTTTGCGTCTGACATTATGCCAACTGAGATCCTACAGCGTGACATAGGGATCATGTTCGTATAGTCTGGCAAGCAACGTTATAAATCTCTAATCTGACCTGACACCTGGGAGGGAGGCGATCGTGGTTACCATCACAAGAGAATCCAGTATGTCAAACAAATAGATGTAAATGATTTAACTGAATCGTTGATGGATGACGTGAATGAGAGACAAACAGGTGTTCCAGGTAGCAAACCCTGAGCCCTGTTTTTGAGAAGAGAGTCTATAAACCTCCATAGGGAGGAAATGTGAACCTGTTTTTAAAACCTGCTTTATTTACACACTTCGGTAAATTTCTGAGAATCTGTCCCATATAAAAGGTAAACAGGTAAACCTTTAACACTTTTTTTTCCCAACTTAACAACCTGTATGAATTCTAGGACAAAGCATCAAGTGCTATCATTGACCAATTGTAAGGCTATCAGAGGCCCATATGCTCAAAATCAACTGCAGGTGTAAAAAGGGGTTTTGTTACTGCACCAAATGCTGACAAAGCACCACCAGTGATCTTTTGTCCCCCCCTGCGGCATATTGAGTTCAAGCGACAGCTTTCGCATAATGACAGAGCCAAAAGCACATTCAAGGGCGACACTATGAAGTTAAGTGTCTTTTTCGGACTCAAAGGGAGGGACGCTGTGGCTGTCTGGAGCTCTCAAACGATCTAAGCGAGAGGATTAGTCTGCTCTTGAATAGGACAGGCTGCTCTTTGAGTGTGTTTATATGTGTGCTGGTGTGTGTGTGTGTTTTTTGTGTGTGTGTGTGTGTACTCGCCATCGCCAATAACAGCTGCTTGAGTGCAGCGGGTCAGGAACGCCAATGTTTGTGACCTGCAGCTTTGCCAATTCCCAGTACACAGTTAGGCTAATTGTTTACAGGTCTTTTCATAGCCCAGTGAATAAGCAGCCATTTTCTTCCCATCTCGCTCCACTATTTAGACTGGTCAAGCAGAATAAAGTGGTCCTGGGAAGCAGTAATTATTCCTGACAAAGTGCCTATGTGATCATGCTCTTGCTTTAAAACACAAACAAATGTACAGAAAATTTCAAGCATGTTAATTTAAGCTTAAATTTAAGCTATCCAGCATCAGAAGGCATCACCAAAGCCTTAAAGAAGACATTATGATGAATAAAAATGTATGGAACAGAATTGTTGTGTGGCAAGTTTTTTAATTTATCACTATACTATATTATTAATTATTATTATGATTATTATTGTCATCTTTATTCATATCTGAAATTTCTCACCTGCCTCTATAAACCTGCATGTTTATGCAATTATCCATTTAGCCATTTAGCAGCAGCAATACAATGCATAAAAGGTCAAGATCTCTCGCTAACGCTCATGTTATTCATCAGAAGAAAGGGGGAAAAAAGATCACGGTTACTATATATGTATAGGCTCATTTGAATATTTTATAAATATTCTGCTTAGCTGACCTTTTTCATGAAAAATGCATTTCTCCAGGTTAAAATGGCTTGTTGAACACAGGCTAGACCTGTAAGAATAAAAACTGTCTGGAAGAGTTTAAGCCGAGAGAAAGGCTACTCTTTACAACCACGCTAAGTATTGCTTAACCATGCTAAAAGCATTAAAAAACGATCAGACAGAATGCAAAAAGCATGAGGCGAATAAGCCACATCAACATAATACCAATCAGATTCTAGTCCTGTCCAGAAAGAACAGAAATCTGAACCTACAATAGCCAAAGGATTATCAAAAATTAATATCTGCCTGTTTTAATCATCTGAGCTCAATTTTTTGTATTGATTTGCTCAGTTTTGCTTTTAGGCATAGGCAAACTAGGCGGTTGCCTAGAGCAGCACCTGCTAAGGGGTGCCTTATCCTCTGCCCCACTGACAGTATTATTATTTTTAAAATAATTCTACTAACAATACTACTACTACAAATTATTATTATTAGGAAGAAAACTAGAGGTTAAATTTACATAATTGTAAACTTTATAAACTTTTTTTCATTTACGGATGCCCTTATCCAGAGCGACTGACATTTGGCTCATTCATACAATTTAGCAATTGGGAATTAAGGGCCTTGCTCAGGGGCCCAGGAGTGGCAACTTGGTGGTACTGGGAATCGAACCTCGAACTTCCAAATAGCAGTCCAACACCCTAAACACTGCGCTACCACTTCCCCATTTGGAAATTGAATTGTTAAAACGGTGTGGAAGTGGTAGTGCAGTGGTTAGGGTGTTGGACTACTAAATTGAACACCGGGGTTTGATACGCAGCACCATCAAGCTACCACTGCTGGCCCTCTAAGCAAGGCCATCAACTTCTAATTGCTTAGTTATAGAATAGAGATTAATGTAAGTTGCTCTGGATATGCGCATCTGCCAAAATGCTGCAAATGTAAATGGAAATGTGTGGGAGTGGAGGATTGCCGGGTAGGGATAGGGGGAATAGTGATCTCGTCCAGGGTGCCAAAGACTCGATCCTGGATTTGCATGTCTGACCGATTTGAAATTTGCAAGAATCAGCTGGTGTATAATAACCATGGCTGGTAAATGTAAATAGGAAATAATTTTTGACCAATCAGATTAAAGGGTTTAACAGCTTGCCGAGAGCTGCTATAAACCCCTGACCACAGCATTTCTGAAGAATGGAAAAATCGAGACAATCTGTGTGCAGTAAGACTAGAGAATTTTTTTTTGCCTGTTCCACAATATTTCAGTTTCAACTGTTGTTTTGATTGCAAACATTTTAAAATTGCCCATAATCCAAATTCCAACTAAAAGATTAGTCCAATGTAGCCCTTTTGCAGTAAAAGCATTAAAGAAGATGTATAGGACATCAATGCATGCGATAATCTTTCGGGTATTAAATTCCTTCGCAGACTCCATTTGGTAAATTAGTTTGTTTTTTCTTTCTGTTTCTCAATGCAATGCTGCTTTGAACCGTCTGCACTGAATGCGCCACTGGTAAGTGGAAACAGATGCATCATAACTGAAACAAATTCAGCAAATGGTTCCCGAAGCCGATGTGTTTTTGTTAGCGAAATTGCATCCGTAGGAGCTGAATGAGGCTGGAAGCAGGTTCAGTGGGGCATTCAGCGTCACTACAGGAGAGCTCTCAGATGAAGCTGTGATGATGAGACCGTAGCGATTGTCCCCCAATGATAGATATATTTAACCGTGTGTAAGCAAACATACTCGCAAATCAACACCTCTTAACGTTGCTAGAGTTCTTGAAAGAGCAGGGATAGTCCTCGTCTGTGGTGGCTACCTGATTAAGGCTCCCAAGCTAGTGACGAAATGGTTTTGACATCAAATCCCCAGACTGTCTGGGAGCGTCGTTTTAATTTTTTTGATCACGGCCCTTAACCCAGAGCTGCACGGTTGTGCACTTTCATTAAAATCTGACTTGCAGAAAAAGTCACTTGGGATCAAAGCATCTGTCGAAGGAATAACCATAAATTAAGTGTGACAGTGAATATAAAATTCTATCTAGAAACATTCTCTTGAATCTCTGTCTACTGTTTAATATCCCTGCTTTTAATTAACAGCATTATCAAATAATAATAATAATAATAATAATAATAATGGTATTTATTCGTAATGTGCTTTTCCTAAACCCACCATGAAAAGCAATGCAAAAATAGGGGATTTAATTAAAAACAAGTTTAAAAACTGCATATCAATTAACTCTTTGTGTCCCAGAGTTTTCTGATATTTAAAGAAAGCGCATTTCATAATTTGGCGGCTTTGCATGAAAAAGCTCATTCCACCATAGTTGATAAATATTGAGATCATTTATTAAGCATGTTTGTCACTTTTCCTTCTGATCTTTCTTTTTCTTTCTTTGTTCTTTGATGCAGAGACCTTTAAGGAACCTTAAGGCCAAGTTACCCTGTTCTAGATACTTCTGTTAATCTGTCATATGCACCTAAAATGTCATGTCACAGATCCGTTATTTTTAAGCCTACTCCTGTTTTATCTTATAAAGCATAAATACCTTGACACTGTCAACAATAAAACTTATGTGTCTGAGTGAATACTTTTCCAGCACTGGGGTGACATAGCAGCAGCACAATTCTCTTACTCCTAGACGTCAGAACTAGATTCCAGTTGACCCGAGAGAAGACCTCAAAATTAATTGTCTTATGTTAGCATGTTAGAAGATGAAGTGAAATAGATCTGGCAGAGCAGAGTGAGCGAGAAGAATTTCAGCACAGCTGTGACGTGAACCCATGAAGAAGTATGAGTAAGCACACGAGCAGCAGAATACTGAATGCCTTTTAAGCTGAAATGCTGCAAAACAAGGCATTACATTGCTCCAATTTAAATGTAATGAAGGCATATCTAAGCTTTTTTATATCAACGAAAGCAAAAAGCAGTGCAATGTTCTTCCTATTCCTATTTACGACAACTGGCAGAAACCCTTATCCAGAGCAACTTACATTTATCTCATCTATGCAACTGAGCAATTGGGGATTTAGGGGGTTATATACCTGCTATCTTTGCTAACCGATCTGGGTTACGCATCTCCCAGTCAAGACTGGTATATCGTCACAGTAGGCTGAAGATCCAACTGACACCAATATTGTCACTCTGCTAGAATCAACAGCCAACAGCCTGGTGACATTCATTTATTCATTTATTTATCTTTTGTACCCGCTTATTCCCTAATTCGGGGTCACAGGGATCTGCTGGAGTCTATCCCAGCCCTCTCTAGAAGGACGAAAGGCAGGAAGGGTACACCCTGGACAGGTCGTCAGTCCATCACAGGGCCACACACAGACACACTTACACCCACTGCTATGGGCAATTTAGAATGACCAATCAACCTAACATACATGTTTTGAGACTGTGGACGGAAACCGGAGAACCCAGAGAACTCCACACACAACCGAATCGAACCCAGGCCTTCTTGCTGTGAGGCAACAGTGCTAACCACTAAGCCACGTGATGCCTTGATCAATGACATAATTTTACTAATTTTGCACTAATACATTAGCTAATATAGATTCTTACCCCATCACACTTTAATCCCAGATATTTTTTTTTATCAGCTTTCGAACAGTGGACAAATAAATCAGATTTCTAACCACTTAATGAAATTTTGAGTTTTTCATGAAATCTATAGGAAATCAAAGCTGCATATGCATCATTTTTCCTATAAAGTGATACTTAAGAAGTCTGGCAAGTAAAAAATGACAAGCTAGTAAATGATCAGCTTATAGTAATCAGGGTGATACACCATATGTTTTATCCTATATGGAAACACAGTCTTTCAGCTGAGCTGTGCTGAACACACCTGTAGTAATGCAGGTTTGGTTTACACACTCACACTGCAGAAATACAAGCATTCATTCATCAATGAGTTAAAAATCATTTATATAGCTACCGAATACATACACTAGGTCATTAAAATTCAGCTAAATAATAATAAATAATAACTACTTCAAAATAGTTTAATCGTGTGTAGCTACTGTATTTTTCGCTACCGCAATAAGAACGACAACCACAACAAAGTCCCACATTAAGAAGAGTGAAGAGAACGGAGTTTAACCCTGTACCCCAGGTCTGTGAGTCAGGGGGTAAGAATGCAAAGGGAAGGTTTTCTGTACCAGTGTGGGATGGGACCCAAGGCCTGTCTCCCCTACACATGAGGTGCACTTCAGCGTCTCTGGTCTAACCACAAGCTTCAGTTCTCATGTATCACAGGTGGGAAGACAGAGAGGGGGAAGAAAAGGAGGGGTTTATATCTCTTATACCTTACACTCTATCCACAGAGATAAGCCCTCTCAGTTTAAAGCACTAGATTCATCTTCTGCACATGGACACATGCGAAGACTACAGTCGTTGCGACTGTACGGCCGTCTCTTGTTAGATAAAATGTTATGATAAAACGAATAAACGAATAATTAGTTTGTAAGTGATAAATAAACAAACTAATAAATATATAGATATATAATTGTTACATTTAAAAAAGTGTAAATGACAAAGGATTTCCTTCTTAATTTATTCGGACGGAGGGCACAAAATTAATAAATACCAAGAATGTTCCTAATCCGCATTATTTGCATTGGGAACTTTAGTTAAAAATAAAATGAGTTATTAAACTCGTCAGTCAGTATCACAATTATAAACAAACCAAAAAAAACTTGAGAAATTTGAGCTACGAACCATTTTTAGAAAATGTCTAAAATGCATGTTGACACTTATTGTTGAGTGTTTCTAAAATATTCTGTATTCAGCATTGCATCTGGGGAAAATAAATTTTAAGTAACACATAGAATTTTTTTTTGAAGTGTTCTACTGATTTTATTTATTTATTGCAATTGAAGGATTCCTCACCTCTGGTACATTAACAATACTGCAGTCACAGAATCGTTCATTAGCAACAGTAGCCCAATAGCGGCAGCTTGGTGGTTCTGGGAATCAAACCCTGATCTTCCACTTAGCAGTCATCTATGCATTAAGGAATAACGTCTACGAAACAGAGATAATTGACCATAACAGACCATAACATAGCCACATATGATAATCATTCTGCTCATCCTGCTATTAGAAAAGCTTGTGTGAATCCATATTCAGGACACTGAATGGCTCCATGAGGAGTGGATTGTGTGCCAGCACCACACCAGTGCCAAGCGTAGCATGTGATTGGAGGACCACAGGTGTTCTGTTCACATTCCCATCATTAAGCAGAAGCCAGGCACCGACAGCCAATCAGAGGCCAGCTGTCAAAACACATTTATGTGTGTGACTTCCCCACTGTCTCTGGTTTCCATAAAGCGTACAGTAATTACCACGGACAATAAACACTGCCCGTTTCTCAGATAAAAAAATTCCACTCTTTGGCCATTGAGGTAGTGCTGTGTCAATATCTCTGTATACCTCTCTGCTGTGTTTTCTCCATTTGATGTCAATAATAACAATGATCTCCATCTCAAATCTTCTGCTTATGCTTTGAATTATCTCCAAATTAATATGTGCTGAATAAATAAAACAGTACCATTCTAACTAAAGTGCCTGATCTTTTGCACATTTATTACATTGTAATACCTCATCTATTATTGCACACTGTGTTATGTACAGTATACACTTTTATAGAATATTTACAGGTTAGGGTTTAGGGGCCTTGCCTGGAGGTCCAGCAGTGGCACCTTGGTAGGAAGAGGTCATCAAATGGTTGTTAAGATATTAGACTGCTGATCATGGATTTAATTCCCAGCACCACTAGTGTGCCACTGCTGGGTCCCAGAACAAGGACCTCAACCCTCAACTCCTTAGTTGGATAAAAAAAAAAAGATAAGAGCACCTTTTAAATATATATTTAAACAACATCCAAACAATCTGTTTAATCTTAAACAGCAAAATGCAATTTTTTTTGCAATTTATAAATATCAGCGTTTATATTATTATTTTATTGAAAAACCAGGTTAAATATCTGTAATAAGTATCTACAAATAAAGACATACAAAGGATTAACGGAAAATGTCCAGACACGACACCAGATGGCAGTACGAAGTCTTTCAACGCAGCCCTGTGTTGCCATCTGTTGTTATGTTTCTGAATTTTTTGATACCCCTTGGTAATAACCAAACTATTAAACGTCTTAAACTTTCAGTGTAGGCGTCTTAACGGTCTCCTGTTCGTAGGTTAACTAAGGTTTTGCTTTGACAGTAGACTTCATTCAAACGTACCGTACATCTCTTTGGTTACCTTCTTTGGTTTTTAAATCAACTTTGAGAACAGCCCTAACTTAATTCTTTCATGTTTCATTATAATTCACAATCCACGAACGCTGAAATTCAATCTTTGGCAGATATACCCGAGCCAAGCACCTACGCATTAGTGCTGTAAAACTCATCTGTACACTTATTTTGTTCCTACAATGAAACATTTTGACATTTTTTCCAAGTCTTCATGCTGAACTTCTTAGTACATTGTTGGAGTGTGAACTTGTTAACAGCAGAATAATAGAGTTAACAGAAACAACCCGGTCACGTATGATCATCTGTATAGCCATTAGACATGGAAGCCAGATACGGGGGCAGATTGAGAGGGGGTAATAGATCAACCCGAAGTTAGTTCAAATTACCTGGAACAATATTGTAACTATATTGAGCAATATACAAGCTCATGTTAAATAGATTACATGTTAATTATGTTAAATGCTGATGGTTAGTGTGTGCCTCTCTATAATAAACTTAATTAGCTTGTAAAGCAGCTTTCATACACAAATTCATTTGGCGTTTGTTTACATAATTAGGCTGCTAAGTGAATTCTATTCATACACAGCTAGAAAAGATGGTAACCCTAGCTAAGCTACAACTTACAGAGCTGAGCTACATTAATACATTAATTAAATATGTGATGTTTAATTATTTGATTTAAAATTAGTGTTTGTTCCTGCAAGCATTTGATTAATTTGCTTTATTTATATTTCCCCAAATAATTTTCCGAAATAAATGCAGTAAAAACTCACTCAATATTGCACAAGCAGTTAATCCGCTCCCGTTTTAATGTATGTGGCTGCTTGAACTCCCCTTTAAAGTCTATAATATCTATAATAGGATCAATCGTTGGTAATAATGTAGTTATAATATAGTAATTACAGTAATTACTGTATAACAGGTTTTTAAAGCAAGGATTATGTATGATTATACATTTATGGTACATGTGATATACTACATGTATTTCATTAAGTGTATAAATATATTAATTTACAAAATTAAGAAAAAAAAGAGGATGGTAATGCTTAACAGCATTTGTGTGTGTTTGCCTTTTAAAGGGTTGTTTAATGAGGAGCCGAATGCAAACATAAGAGAGGCCGATTTCTCTCCTGGTGGGATGGGACACCTGTACAAACCGCCATGTCACTGATGCAGTCACTTGACTGCCCTCCAACACACACACGCAAATACATAGTGACACAAAAAAACCCAACTAAACGTCCCTATGCAACTTTTCAATAAGTAGCCCGCTTACATAAAAGAAAGATTTATAATCTGTAAAGACTCTTGAATATGGATTATAGGTCTGTGTAAAAATATCGATACAGCTAAGTATCGCAATATTTTTCCATGATAGTGTATCGATATTCTAACCTTTAGTATTAATTTTTTTTATTAAGTATATTTTACTTATTTACATTCATGTCAATATTTAATTACAACACTCAGTGCGGGGGAAGTGGTAGCGGAGTGTTGGAATACTTATTGAAAGATTGTGGGTTAAATTTCCACCACCACCAACTTACCACTGTTGGGCCCCTGAGCAAGGCCCTTAAACTCCAATTGCTCCGTTGAATAAAAGAGATAAATGTAGGTCGCTCTGGATAAGGGCGTCTGGCAGACAGTACACTGTCTCAGAAGCAAGCATGGTGTAAAAAAAAAAAAAAAAAAGGGCGTCTCCAGCTTCGTATTTGTTGTAATTTTAGCTATTTGTTTTAATTTACTTAAAGTATTGCAATGTATTACAAATACATATTGTACTGCAATATATTGTGTTATCGTATAGTACTGTAGTACTGTTCCTACTTTATCTTAAGGGGTTTTTCGTGCCACAGTCGCCACCGGTTTTGCTCAACAAGGACAAACTTACATTTTTTTACTGTTACTGCATTCTGTGTAAAGCTGCTTTGTAATACTATAATGTCCATTTGTTAAAAGAGTTAGACAAATGAATTTAAATAAATTAAATAATACTGTATGTCCTGTATAGATGACACAGAATACAGAACATCCCATAATAATAAAGTCCAAAGAAAGCTAGTAGTTTGAACATTGAAAAATTCTACACTATCTTTGCAAAGTTTTTGTGATTGCGTAAGTATTTAACTAACTTCCTGTGCAAACGGCTGAATTTACCTGATTAGTTGGATGGTACTTGGTGTCTTGGTTGCTCTGATTAATTTTTCTTTTAACCAGTGAATTTTGGTAGCAAGATTTCTCAAATTAAGGCTTTTTTTCTCTCCATGCTTGTAGAATTGCGTATAATTCCAATTAATTATTTTTTAGTTCCAAATTGTAATTCTACAAAATGTGATAATACTCAAGAGGGTGACACCGCGTCTAAATCAGAAAGGACCCCGTTTCTTAGTGTAACTAACTGGTTGCGGAGTTTGAGGTCCAGATGTTGGAGCAGATTGACTCCTGGCATTTGACATTTCGGTTTGAGACCCTGCAGTCTATATGTTTAAAAAAACCTTTAAAAGAATAGATTTTTATTCTTAATGACAAAGAGCAAATGTTGTATTACCCAAGGTCACAGCTTAATGACTAGTGCCTCAACACTAACTGATTTATCCATTCAAACCTGCAGCCTTCTTTACATGATCCCGATGAAAGGATCTTCTCATACAGCTAGCCTCTTGGCATTACTACCATGACCTACATCTAGAATGACCACTGAGAAGAAAAGAACATCAGAAATCGAAGGAGGAAAAGTAGCCCTTTCATTCTTCAAATGTCCTTGAGAGAATAACTCTCCCTTTTGACCCCTGGTGACCTTCCAGACTCGCTGGACTCTGGCAAGGACAGTGGCGTCTATGTGAGCTCGGCGGTCAGTCCTTCTCTCTGGATTGCCCCAAGGGGACGGCTGTAGAGTTCATAGAATCAAGAGGAGCGGCAGCAGACGTGTAAAGCGCCATCAATTACATTCTCAGGCCTTTGTCATGGAGTAGCAGCCTGTTTCATCATGGAGGTCGTTCTCATGCCCCTCACTCTTATTTTTCTGACTTTCCCCCTTGGGACCACACAGAGATGTGGCGGTAAATGGGAATAAGGGGCAGCCAGTGCTATTCTTCAGGTGGAATAGGCACCTGTGGCTAAAGAGAGGGGGGGGGGTGAAGAGCTATGTGGTATGTTTCCAGGCTAGTTTGTCTGTGTGACAGGAACACAGGAACAGGAAGAAAGTGATGGGAAAGTCCTGATAGTCTTCTTCTCTCGATCATCCATCTTGGTCATTCAGCATTGTTGCCAGTTTTGTCAGGTGATATGTCAGGTCTGAAAATTCAAAATGGCGGGGACTCCGAGAATGTCATAAAGTATTAAGAGGACATAACACTATGTTGAGTAGTTATAATTTGGTTAAGGGTCTGCTTTTTTTAACCAATCTAACCAATTTAATTCAAAACGACGAGAACACAATACGCCGATTTCAGCTTTTTTATTGGTTGCCAGTATGTTATAAAGTATTTTTAAAATTTTGTTATTTATTTTAACGCCCCGCCTTTTTATTTGGGAGATCTTGTGAATGTCATTAAGCCAGCCAGATGCTTGCGTTCCTCAGATCGTATCACTCGGTCATTCCCGAGATATAGACTGGAGTTGAAAGGTGACTGTGCTTCTGTAGAAGGTGGACTAGACTATGGAAATCTTCCCACTATCTTCTGTTTATGGTTTAAAAATCTTTACAATCTCATCAATTTCCTCTTGCATTTAAGTCATTATACTGTAATTCTTGGTTCATTTGAACGTATTTAGTTTAGTTATTCATTTTATTGTTTTCTTACTTTTAATTTATTAATTTTTCTCTCTACGATCTACGTTTGTTGTGTTTAAGTGTGCTTTATGAAAAAATTTAAATGAATGATAAACCAGTAAATTCTCCTTGTTTAGCTCTTCAGCATGCAAACTTTCCAAAGAAAATGCACCAAAAAGAAAAAGTTAAAAAAAAAAAAAATCACATAAAACAGTTTATTCCCAGACTGAATTTTCCGGCCCAGCCAGAGTTTGTCATCTACACTTTTGCCCTGGAAACTCCCTGCATATCCTCATCATCTTAATAATGTAAAACAGAACTGTGCTTTTTCTTCCATAGCATCAGATCCTGTTTTGACAATGTGGGCTTGAGTTTGGTGCTCTGGAGAACTTCAGATTTTTAGATATGACATTAAGACATTACAGGATGCAAAACCATGAGTCTCATTACCAGAAACTGCAGTGCTCATTAAACGGATATAAAAATAGATAGAGCTTTTCTCAGAAACCTTGTTTTAAGTATAACATTATACATTTAACATATAACATTTTTTGGTTAATCTTAACGTCTTGAAGATGTGATTCACTACGGCAAAGAAAAAAGAAGAAGAACAGCAGTTGTTAAACACTAAGTGGTTACGAGAAGCAACAATAAATATACATATTACAAGCAGGGTTGCCACTAGCAATTTTGGGCAACCCTACCACCATCATTCCACACCAAACATACTATTACATTTACGGCATTTGGCATCCAGAGCGACTAACATTTATTTCCTTTATAAATCTAAGCAATCGGGGGTTAAGGGTCTTGTTCAGGGGCCCAGCAGTGGATGCTTGGTGGTGCTGGGAAATGGACCCCAGCAGTCTAACACTATAACCACTGCGTTATCACGTCCCTACATTACTTCTAGTACTGTTACTACTAATAAAACAGATCTCTGGGGGGCCACAAGTGCATGGGCCCTTAGACTAGTCCTAACCCCCTTCCCCACCCCGAAAAACTCAGTGGTGCCCCTTTCAACAAGTAGAGGAACATAAAACAAATTTAAATCGTTATAATGTCTGGTATGTTTTTAATAAATGAATGAAAATTTGGTAAATTGCTTTGGTGTAAGATGATGTGGTGTGTTTCTACAGGAAATGAATCAAAACATCAGAATAATACAAATCTAATTAAAAGCATAAACAAATTAAAAGAATTAACATTGCTTCTTTTAATGGCAAGATGTGACTCAACATGGCCAATGTGTGACCAAGTAAATTCAATTAACTGACTTTGGATCGTGTTATTCTAAACAAAACGCTGTATTTTGTATGAACATAGTGGTGCAGAAAGGCTGCTAAATAAAGAATGGCTGACAGTAGCTTGTTAGAAAGAAAACTGTGTGTGTGTGTGTGTGTGTGGTGTCCTGGTCAGGACAGAAACTGGCACTGTGCCATTAACTAGCAGCCAGCAGGCCCAGGTGCACTGAGTCCAGGTGTGTGCCATGCAGCATAAAAGCATGTCGCACAGCCACTTATCAAGTTTTTAAAGACGTCGAGCTCTTTGTTCTTTCTCTAACCCCTGTTTATGTCCTGATTTGCATTCAAGAATGATTTCTTATTAATCCTGTCTCTTCGTGTCCTTTGCATTATGCATTCTGTCTCTGTTTCACCTTCAGCCAAAAGACAAAACACAACAGGAGGATTGGATTAGGGAGGCAATCAAAGTGTATAGAGCAAAAGCCTTTAAGTCAGCTATTACAACACACCTCACAGAGTGTAGACAAGTGCTAATCCATGTGTGCACTACCCACACACACACACACTTCAATATCACTAGTACATTCAGAACATATTTAACCGTGCTACCAGCAGTACACGCTTACGTTCTTGCTATAAACTAGGACTTTATTTTCTATGCGAATCCTCAAGGCGACCTCAGCTATTGATGAGCACGAACGCCAAAATCAAATTTTACATTTTATTCTCTTTGTCTTCAGTTTTACGCTCGAGTTCTGTTCTCTACTCACCAACAGATGCCTCATTGAGCTTAACCTTAACCCATTATATCTCCTTCAGATACTACACCAATTTATTCTATAATAAGAGGGAAGTGGTAGTGCAGTGGTTTAGATGTTGGACTACTAATTGGACGATTGGGGTTCGATTCCCAGCATCACCAAGCTGCCATTGCTCAGTTGTATAAAAAAAAGAGAGAAATGTTAGTCGCTCTGGATAAGGGCGTCTAAATGTAAATAATTTTAAATTTAGTTATAAATATATTATTTTTTAAGGGGAAAGAGGAAGGGGTAACTGACCGATAAGCCAAAAGTTCATTACCACAAATATACCGTATATACAATGAGGTCTAAGTATTTGTGCGCATTTTTAACATTTAATAGTTACTAATTAAATTAAATTTATTAGCGACAAATGCAAAAACAACAGATTGTTTTGTACAGAATAAAATACAACAAAAAATAAGGAAATCTAAGCAAACAAGGTAAAAATCTGCATTTATTTACAAATAACAGCACATCCCACAGAGTTTTTTTTTTATTCTTATACCAGAATGATTTTTAAAAAAAAAATGGAATAAATAAATAAATAAATGTATTAATCATGGCTATTATTACTAATATTATTATACTAATAAGCAGTTTGTACACTGTGGCAATTAGTGTGTATGTAATCTAAAAATATGAAAAAAAAAAAAATTTAGTAACCTGAAATGTTTTTGCTGATGTGTGTCAATTTATTAGTTTATTATACGTTGCTGTAAATAACAAATTATTGACACTTATCTATTACTGTAGAGACATTTTTTACCAACATTTAATCTACTACAATCACTTGGTTATTCATCGCTTTTAAGGCATATCTTGATAAACAACTGTGGTATCAGTTACACGGATCAGCTTTGCGTCCATAGTGCGCGCACACACAAACACACACACACACACACACACACACACACCCCCGTGCACACACACACAAGCTGTCGCTGGAGTTAATTTAAACCGCTTTTCAGAAGTCACGTTTATTTACGCTCTGTTGCTATTCTTTTATCGTGATGCCAAAAACAGAGATCATCAGATAGTAATCAACAACAGCAGCTTTTCCAGGCTTGTTTATTCAGAGTTTCCACATTTTGATCTAACTGAGGATATAAAAAAATAAAATAAGTTTAAATGCCAAAGGTTTGTGGACACCTGACCAGAACAAACGTCTATGAATTTAAACAACTTATTTCAGATTTACTCCCTATTTTGCTGTGAAATTACACTCCACTCTTCTAGTAAGTTCTAGTACAATAGAATTAGTGAGATCAGAAACTGAAGTCGGCTTTCTAGTTTACCCCAAAGGTGTTTGGTGGTGTTTAGGTCAGGGCTTTGTGCACTCTGAACATATAATTTATATATATATTCATATCTAGCAGTCTAATAAAAATCTATTAAATCAGTGTAAAAACTAAATTCTAAAATTCTAAAAAACAACAGGCACATTTTTGTCCCAAAATGATATATTGTATAATATAACACTTGTTGTGTAAGTGTTATATTAAGTAAGTTAGTAAGAATGTTTATTTTGCGTAACTTTTATTTATAAAAATAACATCAGATGTTTTCGTAATTGTGACGTCACATTTTGACCACATCATCGTCCAGTGCCGACTAATACAAACAGAAACCAGAGGCTATAATAAACATGGGTGAAACTGAACAGTACTAAAAAACTTTACCAAATGTCTCAATTCCAATTCCGAATGCATGTAGCATGGACAGACATTTGGTATTACCAAAATGAATCCACAGACCCAACCTGCTATTCAGCTGTTTGGGCTGGTGGGCCCAACTCATGATAAGCACAGGTCATCTCAAACTGCATTCACACACATGGCATATCTAGAGTCACAATTTTTGCCTTTAATAGAGCTTGTAATGTCATGTAGGAGAACAGAAGATTGGAAAAATAGCGTCAATCAACGACAAAATGTCAATAATAACATCATTAGGAGATAAGTCTGCTCTTAAAGCAAAACGAGGTCCTATTAAGTATCAGTTTCCAATGAGTGGACATTTACAAATAAAGCTGAGAATATTTTGAACATTGTGTCTGATCTGAATGACTAAATGATTTCTTTACTGTTCATATATCCAACTTGCACAAGTTCTAATCCATCATTAGAATTCATTACAAAACATACCCCTAATTTTGTTTTTTGTTTTTTGAGGAAGAAACTCAAGTCTTGTTTGTGAAAGAGAGGTAGCCCCTAACATTGGTAATTACTCCGCTTGACATACTTCACATGACTAATGAGACACTTGCAGACCACCATAACCAGTTCATTTGTCATTCCTGGTGCTCGGTAGCTGCAAAAAAATCTCTTAGCAGTGCAGCTAAGGTCAAGTTAAACAGTGCCCTGGTAGTACCTGATTAATTCCGTATAAAGATGCAGGCATAAAAGCTAATAGATCATTTCTAATTATCTGGGATTTATGGGTGCCAAAAATCACAGAAGCTCCTATGGTAATTAACGTCCATTTTACAGATGATGTGCAGTTCAGAACACTTCAGAACGTATTGCGCTGCACTACAGGCTAGGGATGAGCGATATGACCTTAAATAAAAACCTCAATTAATTGCACATTTTTCCTCAAATATAATTTATAAACGTTTTTTATTTTTGTCCTAATCCATGTTTTTCTTTAGTTCAAGCTCCTCCTGTTGCTCATTTGACTCAATATTTGAGTTCTCCGCCATGTTGCTTCAACGTCAATGACTGGACCAAACACAGTCACGTGCCTTCGCACCTGGTGGTATATTTTTAAGGGGAAAAAGATAAAACAAAGACATTTAAATAACCATCATAAATTTCATCCGTACTTTTCGATTAATCGCCCAGCTCTACTACAGGCCGGAATAAAAAGAAATCTAATCTAAAAGCAAATCTAACTGAGGGAGGAATGGTGATGATTATGTCAACTAGTCTAATAAAAATGAAAATAATGGTGTTTTTACATAATGTGCCTGAAAAACATTCACATGGTAAAATCTTGACATTTTGCATTATATATTTAGTTCTGAAAACTACAGGCTTCCTTAAACTTAAATTTCCATTTGACATAGCAAACTTTTAAACTCTATAGAAAATATTAAAAAATACTGCAGCGCAGCAGCCGAACCGACGCTATCTGATTAAAGTTAACAGACTAATTAACGTGTAGGTGTATGTTATTTTCACCAAGACATTAAAAAATACATAATGAAGAACACGGTCAGAACCTTATTTTTTAGTGTGTGAGATAAACAGACGTAGCAGCTGTGTTGTAACTAGCAAGGCTGCTTTAAAGCTATAAAATAGGCTAAGAAAACAATGTAAGATGCTAAAAAAAATACAAATGAACAGAATTAAAAATTAATTAATTATTTTAAAAATATGTTGTTTTGTTTAACCCTTTTTCTAAATTAATAAAATTTATCAAAATAATCATCGGACTCTTAAACAAACACAAAAACAATAGTTTTCTGACCCTGTTTTTGCTAAATGTTATAAATATATTATTAATAATAAAATAATTATATAAATATAGTATGTATATATATATATATATATATATATATATATATGTATATATATTAATATTTTGTATTTTATATATTTATAATACAACTAATGCAACTATGCAAACTGGGTATATATATATATATATATATATATATAAAAATATATATACCACACATATACATATATATATATAATATATATATATATATATATATATATATATATAGATACACTACATTATATATATATATATATATATATATATATATATATATATATATATGAATATAAAATTGTATATATATTTATACATATAGTACAACTGATATGTATAATATTAATGCAAACTGGGTCAAAAAATTATTGTTTTTGTTTGTTTAATAATTTTTTATTAATTTTTTTTTAAATCATTCTTCTTCTCATTAACAATGACAAGTTTGTCTCATAACAGTTTGTGCAGGCTCATCTAGAGTATCATCAGATCTACACCCAACATCTAGATCTCCAGCATCGTTTGCCATTCAACCACTCAACAGCACTTTAATATTTATGGCACAACTTAATTCCATTGTATACATAAAGCTCAGGTAACCCTGTTACAATAGCATCACATTCATAAATGCATGGGCTGAAGCATAGAAGTGATTATGAACGGCGTGCCGCTTTCGTTCACAGACTCGGGTCTCTCCATTTGCCACCTGTTGCTCCTAATAAGTGTGTGAATTTGAATTGTGCCCAGCTGCAGCACAGGGTTCGTGAACTAACACGGCTCTGCTGGTCGGAATCGACATCAGTGGCACTGGGCACAGGCAGGGCACGTTCCTCTGCTTTAGATGCCAGCGGCATTAACAACCTTCCAACACAGACAGCCAATATGGGCAAAAGGTGGTACCCTGGGAGAGCCAACAATGTGAGTTGCCATGGTAGCAGCTGATGCTCTCAGCACACACTGAAACACTACACACACTAGCTAGTAATAAAAGTAAAGCTAGATTTACAGGTTGCATTAAAAAGGTTATAATATATAAGGGTACCATATATACCATCAACACATGCTATTTATTAAACATGGAAGTTACAACAATTGCTTTTTTTTAGTCACACCATGAACATAAGCATTTTATACCATTAATACCAGCTTTCTAATTCTTTGGGACACACACATTTACCGACGCTGTAAAGGCAACAAAACGAATGCTAATATTAAAAATGTAACAGAATTAATCGTATTTAGGAACAGTGAACCTGATGCGAAAGCCTGTTTTATTAAATGACTGACATTTACCTCAGGAAATATCACTGATTGATGCTAGAGATTAAAGTAATAACCTGTTTTTCCATCTTTTGTTTTTTTTTCTGACTGAATTAAATAAAGATTTAGCGGATGCTAAATATAATTCACACACTGCTTCGAATTAATGAGGATGATTCTCTAGACTACGTTGTCACTACGTCTTCTCGCAATTACACCTTTTTTTTTTTTGTTTATTTTCTATAAAAACGTGACAGAACAAACACTGAATACTGTAAAAACATTAAAGCCAACTGTATATCAGTTCATTAGATTGTGTTTTAAGTCACAGTTTGCTATTAATAGTTATAAACAAGCTATGAACTGAGATCATCAACAGCATTAGTTAAAAGTAAAAACGTTACATACGTACATGGCTACTTAGTTTCCTGACTAAAATATCTGAAAACTAAAACATGTGGTTAAACATTGTTGCTAAATGTTATTAGCTATGATTTTCTTTGAAGACGCTAGCTATGCTAATAGTATTTTTGCTACGTGGAGTGTAGCTTGTTAAAATACTAATCATGTACAGTAAAGTAAAGTAAAGTAATTTATTTTTGTTAATAAAAATAAAATGATTAATTTTTCAAGTTAAGTTACATTTTTTTATAACCCAAACATTCTGTAAATTGGCTTTAATGGTTACGATGCCGAGTTGTCCATTGGACGATCAGGAAAATAGGGGTTCAAGCTATTTAGCCACTGTTGGGTTCTTGAGCAAGTAGTAGAAATCAGAAAATAAAAAAACAAGAACACTGGACTAGAGAAATGGAAGAATACATTACAAAGAATTACCTGGAGTTCACCATAAGTAGCCTTATTCACATAGAATTGATAGAATACTGTTGCTTTCTTGCAAAATTGTTTCTACAATTCTATCATAATGTTTTTCAAACTTAGTTAATAATTAATAGTACAAAAAAAATGTGTAATAACTGCTAATATGAAATGCATCTGCATACATTGTTTACAGCATTCTGTTTAGGAATTTTATTCTATATATATCACTTCAAACCCTATAGGTACACATCCTGCTAGTGAATGTTAGGACAGACAAATCAACAATTTTAAAAGAGGTAGGAAAAAAAAACCCCAAAAAGAATAACACTACATTTGTAAACTCTTCATGCTTTATTGTTGGCCATCGAAGTTCTTTAAAAGAAATTAGGTACAAAAATCCTTCCAAACAAAAGGTTTCTGAACACGAATCCTGAGTTTATACAGGTGATAATACCATACAGCATCTTATACTTTGGACTAAAAAGAGTCAGATCTCAAATGTATGCATTTTAGTTTTAACATACAAAAAATAAAAATAAAAACACGAATGGATGAGAATCCTCTGGAATGTGGATATTTTCTAAGCTAAGATCTTAATTAAGAACAGAAACCTTAGAAAAACCTTCAAAACAAAATGATTTGTTTTATTGCTAGCGATTCAAAAACACATTATTTAATGTCTGATAAGATGTGGCACAATACACACATGGTCGGCGTTTTAATATCCTGTAGGAAGTAAGGGGTGGGGGTAAGGGCGTAATTTGGTAGGAAATCATAGAAAATACAAAAATCAAAGCAAGCACTGAAACAATAAAAAACTGTATTAAGATTAAGACTTCATTGTGGTTCACATGTTGGACTCCTAATTCTTATGTATTGTAACCTGGATTTTGAAGAACTCCCTTTAGGAAAATATTACTATTCATTAAATGTGCAAAAGCAGATGGTCACCATCTTCAAAGACCAAACTTTAAAGTCCAATCACTGGGGTCTAAGCATCCAAAAAGGATACTGAGAGTTTGTTTTGGAGAAGAACACTTTCCGATTGTAACACAACCTCCGAACTCACAGATCCATACCTCGTCTTCCAGCTTCTTTAGTCCAGGTCTGTGTCCAGGTTGAATTCGGTGCTCAGGTTGAGGTAGAAGAAGGCGTAAACCCCCAGCAGGAAGACCAGAACAGCTAAGATTACCAGGATGGTGTCCTAAAAACAAGCTACAATTGAAAATCCACAGCAAAACTGGAGCACTGTTTTAAAAGCAGATAAACACAAACCACTAAAATGACACAAAGCATTCAGCCAGTCACAGGTTCTTAAACGTACATTCTAGACCACAGCTCAGGAGACTAAGTGCACTTAATGTGCTTGAAAATGTGAAGGTGTGTGTCATATGCCAAAAATAAATGCTTTTTGTGCAAGAAGCTCCATCAACCTCCAGACCTCAAAACACCCTGGAAACGACAGCTTGCTACCTTAATTTCCAAAGAAACACTTTCCAGACCGAAGCGTTTCAAACAAACAAAACTATTTTCAGGACGTGAAGAGCAAGAAAATTCAACCCGAAATGCTCTCATCGCTAAAATCCATGTAGACTTTACTAAATATGGCATGATATATCTGTGTCGACATACTGCAGTGTTTATGCCTCCAATCATATAGGCTTTCTACTAAAGTATTCAAAGTAAGTAGAAATTCGTTATAAAAACTATTATTCAAATCTTATATTTTAATTACCAGTTAAAAATAAATCACAAACACTATATAACCTAAAACCATTACAACTATAGGTGGTAGAACAATGGTTTAAGTGTTAGACTGCTAATTGGTAGTTCAGTGTTTTATTCCCAGCACCTCTAATCTACCACTGTTGGGTCCCTGAGCAAGGCCCTTAACCCCCAAAAGTCGCTCTGGATAAGGACGTCTGCTAAATGCCATAAATGTAAATATTTTATTCTGAATTTTTCCTCCTTTTCTCTGGAGTGTGACTGTAAGAATGTGTGTTATTTAGGTGTATTAAACTTAAACTGCATCAAACGCTAATGTTTAATAAGGAGTTACACCCTAATCACTGAGCCAGAATCTCCATATGGGCGAAGATGATCGTGGGACCCATGACCCATTTATGTCGATAGCAAAGGTAACCTGTCTAAAACGTTCTAAGGAAGAAATATCGACGCTGACTACAATAGAAAGGTTTTAAAACTGAGATTAGTGTGTAGCTGTAGATCCGTCAAAGTGTCCATGCTGACCTCTGTAGTGGCTTCTCACAGCCTTACTGACCTGAAAGATTGGCTTACAAAAGGTCAAAGTGATGATCACTTGCTTCAAAATGTGTTTACACGGCCACCCCGATTCGAAGATATTGATCTTAATCAGAAAACAAGCTACAAGAGTTTGGGTTTAGAGATGCTTTGATGATCGTAATGATTCTGGTTTTCGTAAACAACTTGCTTATATTTAGCTTATTTTTAGGAGTTTCAATTAGCTCGCAGAAATAGGAGGTTTAGTATATGCACTTAAAGCAAACACAATCAAGCCAAGCAATTAAATTAAATTACTTTTTTTTCAAATACAAATAATAATTCAGGTAAGTTTCTTTTTCTGTGGCTCAACTTAAAAAAAAAAAAAAAAAAAAAAAAAAAAAAAAAACAAGAAAAGAAAGTTAATCTCGCCGCAAAAGACTACTCTAATTAAGACTTTTCTGGGTTTAATGGAAAAGTTAAACTAATGATAGCTGCAGGACTGATGTTCAAGCATGAATTAGGTAAAAAAAAGAAAAAGAACGAGAAAAAAAAAAAAAAACAAGTAAGTCATTACAATTACAATTCTCATCAACCTCGATTTCATTAAGTGCAGTCGTGTAGTAAAGCAAATTAGCAAAGCTATTGTTCTTCATCTTGACAAGTTATTATCAAACTTCTAATCTAATTTAGGTACTTTAGCAGGCTTTCTCTCCGTGCACAATGTGGGCAAATTGCACAGATACACAGCACAAAGGAAAGAAAATTGCACTAATATATGGAACAGTGTGTGTGTGTGGGGGAATGTAGTAAAATTCTTATTTGTTTCTAAACCTTTGGACTTTTAGCCTTTTCTTAGGTGCCAAAGGACGATTTGCGATCAAATCTAGACTCTTACTTCGAAACAATACTAAATCAGAGACATTGTTCATGACAGATCGCGAACAACAGTCTCGGCTCTCCTTTAACTAAAAGAGAAAAAGAAATTTTAGATGCTTAAAACTTTAACCTAAAAAAAACCCATCCAAAGCACATCACGTGTAGGTTTGTACAAACGCAATTGATTAAAAGTCGGTGTAACGGTCATGACTTTCTGTGTAGAAACTGTGGTGGCCGTCATCACCACCTTCATCCTTATTAGAATTTTCCTACTTCTGCGTTTCTATCTCATCCACCCAGGCGCCAGACAGCTTTAGTCATCCGTAATTGGCAAAAACTTTTATATTTCATGGCCTTTAGTTTCATTTATTGGACCCATGTTGATTTAGCTGTCAAGTAAACTGCTTTGAGCACAGCCGTAATTGCGATTGCATGGAGTGTTTGAATTGTTTTGCATTTGCCTCCTATAAGATGTTTTAGCAATATTTTCACACCTTGGGCGAGTGTAGTTCAGTTGTATTTAAAATAAAACAGCGTGTTATTTTATGCTTGGGAAATCAAATAGAATTTGTGTGTCTTAAATTCATCCGTTAAAAATACAACAATTTACACCACATCTGTTCCGAGACATTTTCCTTTTTGTTTATATGAGTTAGTACTAGTGGCAGCAGAGCTGGCCCGAGGCATAAGCGAACTAAGTGGCTGCTTAGGGCCTATATGGCCACCAAGGGCTTTTTCTTTTTATATTTTACTGTTTGTGAGTGCACAATGGTAAATATACAAAAACGCAATACTAAGTTAAAAAAAGAAACAAAAACACCCCAGCAATATTATGTTAACGGGATGCATAGAAGGGTAAAAACATTAGTATGATGTAAGCAAATGTTTTAGTCGGCCCTGAGTGGCAGTATATATGGTGGCGTGTTTGAGAGGCTTAAAATATCACATTTTCAGACGATGGTATAAATGTTAAATTTGATTTTATGATCTGAACAACAGGTTTTCCAATATTTATTTAACTCACAGGGCTTTATTTGTGTGATTTTTCACAGTTGCTCTAAGTTATATATATATATATATTTATATATATAACTGTTGGTGTCTACCTAAGTTGACGCTATGTGCCATCGTCGCTTATTAAATGACATTCGACTTAGCAGTTAGGTGTCAAGTGTCGTGCTTGGTGGTGCTGGGAATTGACCTTATGGTCATCTAATCAGCAGTCCAACACCTTAAGCAATAAGCTACAACCTTTATACATTAAAAAAATTGAATTGGGCTGTAAAGTAGCTTGATGCTTTGTGCCTAATGCTAGTTAAGCGTGTTAAGTTAGCAAATTATTTTTAGTTAAAACTTTTACGGTTATAAGGGCTAAGCTTTGCCTATAGATTAAAATTGTATTTAACTATTTAATTATTGCATAGTAAAAGTAAAGTAACAGTATATCTGTTTTTAAAAGGAATATGTTCATTTGTTCTTAAAAAAAAACGGCCTCCTGTTATAGCGTTTCACAAACTACAATTCTTTTGTGTTTACTATTATTCAGCTACATAACCCAAAGCAGGTAAATAAGGCTGCCAACACCGCTGGCCAACAACAACTGCTGTTATGGGTTTGGATTTCATGTTAACTGGCTGCGTAGCTGTTCATCAGACCCAGGTGTGCTGTAGAACCTCCCCACTGAAGGTCACTGGCCAGTCTGATGGTGTGTTAGAGTGTGTGTGTGTACAGCATAACAGTGAGGTTCACGACTCGTAAAGTAGAGGGGTGTGAACAAGCCTCATAAACACAACTTAGATAAGAACCGCACTAGCGGCGGCGATGTTACGCAGAGTTATATGAGGTGCTGATCGACTGCTGCTGCTTGGATCCTGTAAATTTACTGAAGTGCATAACGAGCCAATGGCTGAGGGTTTACATTAGCCAGCAAGTAGTTCGACGCATTATTGTTTGCAGATTGGCGATATTCACATTCCAACTGCAAGGGAATAAAATCGAATTGACAAGGCCATCTGTTTGGATATTTTGTTTTTGTCTTAATAAAATTAGTATTTAAATAACCAATTATTTTAAGTAGCATAGCAGCAGGTGTATGATGATGTCAGTGTGTTTATGTCTGTAAGCGTCTAAACAGATGTACATTTACAGCGTTTGGCAGACGCCATTATCCAGAGCGATTTACATTTAGCCACTATTTATACAACTGAGCAAATGGGGGTTAGAGGCCTTGCTCAGGGGCCCACAGTGGTAGTTAATGGTGCTGGGAATTGAACCCTGGTCTTAACCAACACTTAATTCCAATTTTTTTTTTTATATCAAGTAAAACTTTATATCAAGTTAAACATTAAGTCTAAAACTCTCATGTTAAGGACACTTTTGAAAAAAAAATAAGTATTTTCCCTGCACAGGAATGTAAAAAATAAAAGGGTTAAATGTCATCTGGCTGTTTAGTGTCTGTTTCGTTTTCATTGCCAGCAGGCAGCACATTAGAATGGAATATTTTCAGGCTATTGAGTCTATGCCTAGGATGCAGCCAGCTCCTCTCCTCAGGGCCAGCCACCGCTTCTGTCATTTGGGGGCACAGACATGCCCGTGCAAACTGGCCTTGCGCTACCTGTGCCAGCATGCCAACCGGCCAGTGCGTAGCAACAGCAGCTAAACAAAGCTGCCAGCCTGCTATAATCTCTGCTAAGAGCAGCGTCGACTATAACCTAAAATCCATGAGGAAAGGGAAAGGCGGGGGTCTAGACATGTCACTCAACACTAAAGTACCACCTCTCGAGTAAGATGTGGTTAGGGACTCACATGCCAAGCATTTACCACCACAGGGAACAAGTGATGGGAATTTAAGTGGAGTAAATAATCAGCTTCCTGAAAGAAGACATACTGCCTAGAAGGCTAAAAAAAAAAAAGTTGACAGAGCTGCTGAGTCCATTAATCAAAAGTCAAACTGCAGAACTTTTAGGCAATGCCAATATCAACTGAGAAAAATGTCAGAAACCATGTTCAGAAAGACAGAATTCCCTTCGTAGTGCACAGGTCATACTGGTTCGCTGCCAAATCCTGCCAATCAGAACATTTCATTCCTGAGGCACACAAGCAACTAGACACCCCCCCTGACAAGAACAGCCAGACTGGTTTGATTAGACGGTCTACATTAGACATCAGACCGAACAAGTCATAAGCAGAAAAGAATCTCAGGATGTAGAATAGGTCAAACACCAGAAAATCACATGGGTTCTACTTCTTTTAGCCAAGAATATCTACAGAATCTTTCTGAAATACATTAAAATATCTATACAGCTAACAATCTTTTTTTTACAATAAAATGTATTGATATTTTAAATTCTAGTATCCATACATATTTAAATTACCCTTTAATCTTAAAATAAGGCGACTCGACTTTAATCTTATTCACGTCTATGTTAATATTTGATTAAAATGTAATTAAAAAGCGTATGTGTGTCAAATAATTTCCTCCTGCGCTTCTGTAGTCGTCGCTGACACATCCGGCCGTCGTCTCAAGGCAGGCATGTCAGAAAAATAAAGGGCGCCTCCAGCTTTGTATTTGTTGTATTTTTAGCTATTTATTTTACATTTTTTAAAGTATTGCAATATATCGAGGCCCTTGTCAATTCTGCTACGAGAAAAAATTCTTAAGCTCGAATAAAAAAAAACATACATGACTAAAGGCGTCAGACATTTTCGTTTATTCATTCATTCATTTTCTTTACCCGCTTATTCCCTAATTCGCGGTCACGGGGATCTGCTGAAGCCCATCCCAGCCACCTCTGGACAGATCGCCAGTCCATCACAGGGTCACACATACACACACTCACTCACTCCTATGGGCAATTAAGAATCACCAATCAACCTAACATACATGTTTTTGGACTGTGGGAGGAAACCGGAGTACCTGGAGTAAACCCACACAAGCACGGGGAGAACATGCAAACTCCACACAGAAAGACCCCTGGCCGGAGATCGAACCCGGGCCTCCTTACTGTGAGGCAACAGTGCTAACCACTAAGCCAGCGTGCTGCCCTATTTTCCTTTATTATAGGTATTAAAGAGAAAGAAAGCAAGAAATGCAAAGACTTCTAAGAAACAGGATGTTTGTGTGTTGTCTAAAAGGTATTTCGATAAAATATAATTTGTAATTAGATACAGACAAAATATTTGAGATTTGTCTACCATAAACCCCTTTTTAAAAACTTTGATTATTTATATATTACTAAAGTTTTAAAAGCTAAATACCACAAATATTAAAGCACTTACAAGATTGTAGAACTACACAAGGCTGGAATGAGCTACAAGACCATTGCCAAGCAGCTTGGTGAGAAGGTGACATCAACTGCTGCGATTATTCACAAATGGAAGAAACAAAAAGAACTGCCAATCTTCCTCAGCCTGGGGCTCCATACAAGATCTCACCTCATGAAGTATTAATGATCATTAGAATGGTTGGGAGACAGCCCAGATCATTTCTTTGTCAGTGGGCAAAAATATAAAATCATCAGGGGATCAAATAATTTTGCCCCCTTAGTGTATATCCGTTGCAAGTTTTCTCCAGTTAAGTAAATAAGAATATCACAGCACAGGAGGAACTTGTCTCAAGGCATCTGGGACCATAGTCACCAAGAAAACAATTGGTAAGGACTGGAATGCTGCAGCACCTTCAAGGTACAAACCCATCTGAAATGCTGCCTGTGACCCCAAGAACCATCCCCTGTCAAATATAGATGTGGAACATTATCTTTTGCTGCTAACGGGACAGAAAAACTTCACCGCATCAAAGGGATGATGGACAGGCCTTGTACCATCAAATCTTGGGTGAGAAACCTTCTTCCCTCAGCCGGGCCTTTGAAAAATAGTTTGCGGTCAGGTGTTCTATCATGAAAACAACCCAAAACACACAACTGATGAGTTCTTCGTCAAACATACAAATTTAGCAGGGGATTAGATAATTCTGTCCCCTTAGTGTATATCTGTTGCAATTTTCCTCTATTTAAGTAAATTAGATTAGATTAGATTAGATTAGATTCAACTTTATTGTCATTGTGCAAGGTACATGTACAGAGCCAATGAAATGCAGTTAGCATCTAACCAGAAGTGCATAAGTGGCTTATTTACAATAAATATCAGTGTAATAAATAGGGTATGGGGTTGATAATTACAGAGGTGGGGGTAAATAATGTACAGAAGGTATATGGATAGAATATAGAGGTGTAACAGTAGATAGTTATAGAACTATAACGTGACCCAGATGGGACTCGAACCCACAATCCTCAGCTCCGAAGGCTGATTCCTTATCCATTAGGCCACGGGGCCTTAATAAGATTCTAAATAAGAATAACACGGCACAGGAGAAACTTGTCTCAAGCCATTTTGGACCATAGACATTAGGAAAACAATTGGTAAGGACTGGAATCCTTTGGCCTGCAAGGTCTCCCTGCTCAAGAGAACACGTGTACAGACCCATCTGGAATGCTGCCTGTGACCCCAAGAACACCATCTCCCTAGTCAAACATGGATGTGAAAACAAGAATGTTTTGCTGCTAAGGTGACAGGACAACTTCCCTGCATCAAAGGGATGATGGACGGGCCATGTACCATCAAATCTTGGGTACGAACCTTCTTCCCTCAGCCAGGCCTTTGAAAATAGCTCATGGACGGGTATTCCATCATGAAAATAACCCAAAACACACTTCTACACACTACAAAATCAGCAGGGGATCAAATCATTTTGTCCCGCACTGTATATCCATTGCAGGTTTTCTCCAGTTAAGTAAATAAGAATAACACGTGTTTTTAGGAATGCTGGTCTATTCCAAGATCTGCAGTAGCGTTTTATGTGTTTATTTCATTTTTTTTTTTTTTTAAAGATTACACACAACAATTTCCCCCAAAACTACAATACGCTGTCTGGACTCTCTATAGCAAATGTAGTAATTCTTGAGTTACAATACCAAACAAAGTCTCACCCTGATTCCTGGCGCGCTTCTCTTTGCCTCAGCTTTCAGTCGTGCTGCTCGCAGAGCCGGCTTGGTTTTCTTATAATCCTGCTTTCCTAAAAGAAAAGACACGCATTACTTCTCTTGTTCCAATGTCCAGATTTGAGCAACCAAGCAAATTTAAGCAAAGTTTCAATATTTCCTAGCTGCTATTTTTAAAAACCAATTTAATAGTAATTACCAGCCATGCTGTACAAGGCTTAGTGAATTCTTTATTCTCATCACTCACATTGAACCAAATCCATACTTGTTATTGTTTTTAGTGATGCTTCGTTAGGATCATCAGATTAATGGATTTTGTTAACACATAGTCAGAAGCACTAAGTGCATAGCACGTCTGTATAAACTTAAACAATCGCATTAATAAAGCTGTTTTATTCCAGTGAAGTGGGTAAGTGTTTTTGCTTGGAATATATTAAACAACCTACATTATTCACTAGAAGCCCATAATATTAAAATAATCCATAAATGCACTGACGGTTACTGCCACATCCATAGCCTTCACGAGCAGGCGGTTTATGCAAGAGCAGTGACCCTATAGGGCATATAAACCACCTATATATGTGTGTGTGTGTGTGTGGTGTGGTGTGTTAGCTAGATGATAGCAAGATGGAGGACTTAACTTGAGTTAGAATACTTTATATCTGGGTGAGAAAGGAATAATGGGTCTGTATGTACAGTTTGCATGTTTGTGTTAGAACTAAATGTGCAGAAATACACACTGGGACTGATTATCCTTTATTAAGACTTCTTCAAATGAAGCAGAGAAGGATATACAGTAGACAAGTTACCCTAAATTAACATGTTGAAGGACGCCCAAGTTTTTTTTCCTTTGTTACAATTTCGTTCAGGAACATCGCTGGTGGAGAAGTGGTTGAAACGCTGGATTAGTGAATAGAAGGTTGTGAATTTAAATTTATGATATATAAGTGAGTCAGTGCATTTTTATGTAAAAAAAAAATAAATAAGATAGATATTCTGGAAAAGTAATAAGGAAGATTTGGCGGATTTTCCTATTTAGCCCCACAAAAATATTAGCAATTTCAGACACTAATGTTTGGTGAGGAGGTCTGGGTTTCAGTTCATCCCAATAGGTGTTCAGTGGGGTTGAGTCTGAGTCAGAATTCTCCACTCTCCACTCCATCCAGAACATATCATGTCCACATGAAGCTTTGTGCACAGGGGCATTGTCATGCTGTTTGTTTTTTTAAGTTCCAGTAAAGGAATAACACTGATGCTACAACATACAAAGATATTCTAGACAACTGTGCTTTTCCTGGTCACTCCAAAACCACCGGTGTTTAAAAGTGTTTGAGAGATGAGGTGACTGTGAATATCATAATAACGTACAGTCTGTATGCCTGACTCGTTGAACTCAATGAACCATTCATTGTGGATAGAAATCGGGTCAGTTTCAGGGATAAAAAGAAAATTCTAGAAAACTAGAATTGCAAATTTTCAGAAATTTTCAATCCTGGAAAATTCCCATGGAAAATAAACTGGGAATTTGCAAAATTGCAGGTTAGCCTATAACAGGAGTAGTTGAAAAAAATGTATCTAAGTTTCTAATGAATTTCTACCATATGTATTCCTTAAACACATGCACACGGCACTGCAGGGCTACTGAGTCTACCGAGTCAAATGTCTGCGTTTAAAGGTTTCTCATTTGACCGTGCTTAAAAGTAACTCCAGCCAATTTAACCAAAATGTCCGCGTGACATCATGCAGCCGAAATGTGTTAACTGTTTGAACTATTTCATTTTTCACACTTCCCTCATGTCGTTTACGAAATCCTGGAGTTTCCTTTCTGTAATTTCTCACTACGAGCAAGTGAACGTATCGGGTCTGCTTTGGGGTGTCAGATTCTTGTAAACACTCCTTTTCCTTGTATATGATCTAATAAAGTTTATTAGCTCAATATAATTAAGCCTAGTTGGGTTAAAACGAGTCTGTTAAACCGGCGGCGTTTATAATGTTTCAGAAAGCTTTTAACTTCGCTTTAGCTCTACGTCACCTCGGTTTAAACACACGTAGAGTGAAAACAAAGACAACTGGGTGATGCAACAGCCAAAGACCACGACGCTTTATCAATGGAACAAACACCCCATAGGAACTCATAGGAAGTAAAGAAAGTGTTTAATTTGTGCCTAAAGTCTTGACGAACAAATAAATAAATAAATAAATAAGGCACTTATTTTATTTTAGGCAAAGTAACTGATTTCTTTTATTCTAATGGAAAATGTTAAATTAATTCCATTTTGAACACCAATGTATTTGTGAAAAGAGTTCATTCGGTTAATAAAATAAATAAATAATGATTTTTTTTTTTTTGGGGCTATGTTTCTGCTGAAAAAGAGAAATAAATTGGGTTTTTTTTTTTTTTTTTTTTTTTTTTTTTTTTTTTTTTTTTTTTTTTTTTTTTTTTTTTTAAGATTATATGCAAACCAAATTTAAAATCAATACACAAACATTTTTAATTTTTAATACATTTTTAAAAAATAAAGTTTTTTTTTTTTTTTAAAGTTTTTTTTGTTTTTTTTTCAAGGAGGGAAACCAGGTAAAAACAGGATAGGAATCGGAGGTTTAAGAAGCTGAGGCGAAGAAAACAGCTTGTTTCTCACTACACATTTTGACAAACACCTTCTGGTAAAAAAAATAAAAAAAAAAAATAAAAAAAAAATAAAATAAAAATAAAAAAAATCTTTCGACTATGGTTAAATCTGTCAGCCACCATGTTGAAGCAGAAGCTATCATCACGTGTTGGTCTAACATCCTGAATTACTGTCGCTGCAGCATTTCACGTGTGACATCTAAAATACTGCGCATTAGTAAACAGAACCCATCCATCCAGTCATTCATTCCACAGATCCATAAAAAAGCAATTACTCCGCGTTCAGAGCACTTACACCTTCAGGGATATGCGCTCGTACAGCAATTCGCTCCTGCGTCCGTACTGATTCGACTCCGTGTAGAAAGCAGACCTTGTTTTGTTCCGAAACAGCAGGAAAAGATTAGATGTGTATCTGGTTTTTTTGGGTTTTTTTTTTTTGCTGTAAACTCTTTTTGTGGGCCGAAACGCACACAACAAACAGCCTCGAGCATCTGTTTTATATGAATCAAATAACTGTGACTGAATTAAAGTATTTGCTTTAAGAAAAGTGAATGAATTGCGTGATTCACAAAAACTTTGTCCTTTATGCACTTCGATGAAAACAAGACGTTTGACAATAAAGCTTTTTGATACTTCCTGTTGTTGTTGTATGTAGCGTCATGATGCTGGAGAAACATTTCCTTTTACTAAAAAATAAAAGTTCGAATACATATCGAGGCATGTTAACATTGTGTATATTTAAAAGGTGCATTAGGACATCTTGGAAAATGTTAACTGTAGCCTGGTAGCACTGAAAGATTCTGTCCCACTTAACTTTATACAGTTACTAACAGTACTAAAATACCAAAAATAAAAATAGTACCTGATTACAAACTGATGCTGTAGTTGAGCTCATTCGTGAAGCTACATAAGCAATGTGTTACTATTAAAACACACCAAAATCACGCCATTTTCCTACCTGTCCAAAAGAAATACTGTAACCATGACATCATTTTAGACCCTTTTGACTCAAAAAACAAAACACTGATATTTATTTCGCTGTCCCTTCTCTTACATTTTCTTAGCCGCACATATATTATGCACATATATTTTTTGACAGGCGGGTAGAAAGGCCTATCATAATATTTGGACTAAACATTTAGATTGGACTGGACATTTCTTGATCCTATGTCTTCCACAGAATATACAAATACATAGAAATACATTTAAACTATTTAACTTGATTGCTATCGGAATGTGAAGAGAATTTCAAGGAGGGGTGGTAGGGCAGTGATTAAGAAGTTGCGATGCTAAGCTAAAGATATGTGTTTGAGTCCCAGCCCCAATAAATTGCCACTGCTGGGCCCCTGAGTAAGGCCCTTAACGTAAGTCGCTCTGAAAAAGGATGTCTACCAAACGCCATAAATGTAAATGTACTCAGCAGAACAAAAAATGTTTCTGAAGACAAATTAAATATTGTACCTTAAATAATAATTAATTTACACCAAAGCATTTATAGACTAATTCTCATTGCTATTTTATCTTAAACTTCATCTTAATTCTATGCAAGACTATTTTAATGAAAGAAAAAAAAAAGAAAGTCATCCATAAGAATGAACAACTGAGGCGTCCCTGGTTCCAACTTAGGTCATCTGAATGAATGATGACTAAGTTGTCAAACGGTCACTATATTTAATAATTTAATAAAAAACAATATAAAGTTTACAGTATAAACCGAACCCTTTGTGCAAAAGAAAAGAATAGAAAAGGAGTAAGTTCTGTTTAAGTCCCCACCACAATGAGCTGCGTCGGTTGGAAAAAAAAGGAACAGAAACTATTGAGTTTTAAGCTAGTTTGAGCTAGTCTTTTAGCATGTTTTGTTCTGTTTGGCCATCATCACTAGCGTATTTCTAGCTGACTCATGAGTGTGGCGTAACCCTACAGCATTGATTTGTACTGATTACAAATAAGTAATATAGAAAAATAAAGAAAAATTCTTTAACAATATACATCTTATAACGCAACAAAAATACACTGAATTCTACGATTTGCTACTTATATTAATGACACAGGTCTGAGATCATGTCCCCAAATCACTGTGTTGCATTGATTTTGATTTAGCGGTGTTGCATTAAGTCTTGCAGTCTACTTGCAACTTAGTGTAACCAAAGTGTGTGTGGATTTAATAAGCAAAACCCAGTAAAAAAATAGTCTATTAATCCAGTTGTTCCCAGACTTTCTTTTACAAATTAAAAATTAAAATTCCCACAAAGACATGAAGACACTTTCAGAAGGATTTATTTAGAAAAAAAATCAACAACAACATTGTAATTAGTTACTGGTAATTAACACAAATTCAGTCAAAAAAAAAAAAAAAAAAAAAAAAAAATGAGAAAAAGGTGACTTTTGGAGTTGAAGCTTTAAAAGTAAAGTCTGTAGCTTCTAGACTGTTCTTCTCTGTGACAGTATTTATCGTAAATAGGAACAAGTAGTCTAGACATTTCGTGTCGCCGTGTTATTTAAGCAGATTTTGGTGAAATCTGATTGGTTGAACTTGAGCGGCACACGAGTGAAGCATTTGTTTGGGTCAGAAGCAACTCATTCATAGAGCGGAATATTGAGAGAAGCGCTAAACACAAAGAGCGGAACCTGCTCCCTGAACGCTGCCAGGAGGTCATATTTATATTTCGGCTCATATGTTGACCGTTTGTCTCTTACAAAATTTTGATGCATCCCTATAAAATAGCCTTTCCGTGCCCACCACCCCCACCCCCACCATTATTATAACTCTCCGCCCAGTTTGGGAACCACTGCATTAAGCTAATGTTTTCCAAAAATTGTTGTCACCATTGATATCGGTTTAAACTACGTAGAATGCTAAGTGTTTAAGTAAATACCATGAAGTGGAGTCACTTCACAACGAGTGGCATGTCACAGCTGGGTGGCCCACCAGCTTATACGCCATAAAGATAAAATGACGTCTTAACTCCATGAAAGAGAAACAGTTCTGGGTATTGGTAGTTTAATGGTTAAGGATCCGAGTTGCCAAGCTGTGACTGGTGTTGCTGTTAAACCCGGTTACTCAAGGGGGGCCCATATCATGACTGACCCTGCGCTTTGGGCCCAGCGTCCTAACTGAGATGGGAATTTTATTAAGCTGTAAAGGATATGTAACACATAACTGTTCTCTCTCTCCTTCTGAGGTAGCGCAATGGGCAATATAACACTGCAAGGTCGATCATTTGGCTGATAATTGTGATAAATTACCTTGGGCAGATCCCAAGGTTTAAGGGGCATGTCACAGTCATTTGTACATGGACGAATGAAAGACAACCGTAGCATACTGTGTCTGTTTTAATGTTATTTCAAGAAAATCTATTTGCTATTGCAAAGCCAACTGTTGTGGCGCTGTAAATTGCTACAGTCAGTGACCGGATGACGATATTATAAGCAAGCTTATCTGCTTCTGGTCTGTCAGACCAACCCAGGTGAGGTTATACTGCCATTTTAAAAGCTAGCAGTAAATCTACCAGATTTGGCATATTTTGTAGTATTTATTGCTACAGTCTCTGACTCGCATCATAATAAAATATGTGATATACAAGCTAAATCAGACACGTACTTAATACTTAGCAATGCTCAAATTAAATGACCGTTAAATAAATCTGCTGGCTGTTAACGGGAAGTGGTTAAGGTGTTGAAATTCTGATCAGAAGATCATGAGTTCCATTCCCAGCACCACCAAGCTGCCACTTCAAAAAGTAAAGCAAAGAAAATTTTGAAACCACTGTTTAATATACATTAAGGCTGTGTATTGGCAAGGGTCTAACGATACGATACAATGCATATCATGATACATGGGTCACGATACAATACATCACGATATATTTTAATACAAACAGCTGAAACCACAACAAATACAAAGCTGCCCTTTCTTTAAACGTGAATCAATTGAAAATGTAATTAAAATTTGTATCGATAACGAAGGTTCGAATATCGACACACTATTGTGAATAAAAAAAATATTGTGATAATTAGCTGTATTAATATTTTTATACAGCCTTAATATATATACATATAATTGGATATCATATGATATAGGAATAAAGGCAGGTGAATGAATCAGGAAGCTGCCATGGTGTGTACACACACACACACACACACAAACACACACTGCTTTTAAAAAGGAAAGAAAGAAAAAAAAAGCAGTGCGAAGTTGTGTGACATGGCTATAGGCAATGTTGCTCGGAATTAAAGTTAAAGGCAGTGAGATGCCTGATTGGAGGGGACAGTCTTGAATCCTAGCTAGAGGGCCAGGAACAGTGACAGCCTGGTGACAGCGCTCTGTTTTATAGTGAGAGCGAGAGAAAGAACTGCCATCATTCATCAGCAAGAAGCAGTACTACAGGCTGACTCCCACCGCATGAGAGCCATTTGGCCTTCGTCTCTCACATCACATCACAACGACAAGGGGGTTTAAAAAAAAAAAAAAAAAAAAAAACTGCCACATGCACAAACACACACACACATACACACACACACGAACTAAACTGCCTCAATTAAACACACAAAGAAAGAACTGGTCAGAAAAAGGCAATAAAAAAAAAATCTACATTACAGTATAAACTAATGTGCCAAAAGTTTGTGGACACCTCACCATTAGATCTATATTTGGTTTCTCTCTATAATGTTGCTACAAAAAGTTGTTGAGGAGGAAGAGGATGAGAAGGAAAAAGGACCAAGTTTTATATTATAGCGTGTTATGAAGCAGTGGCCCAAGCCAGAAGTGGTGCAAATGTCAATATATATTAACTGTCTGCAGTTACACACCAGTCCAGAATAATGACGCATGTCGGCGAAAACGGCGTAAAATCTGCATGAATTCAGACGTGATGGAAAACATCTGACCTGTATCGGATTTAATACCTTATACCTAATAGGAATTTTTAAAAAAATGATCAGATTTCTGGTGGTTTGAATGCAGACTCGAGTCCAACTGTAGCCTAAGAGACCCAATCACTGTTCCAGTATGACAATGCACCTGTGCACAAAGCCCGTATTAAGAGATTTATTAAGACATGGTGTGTCATATTATAGTGTTCTGTACAAAAGCCTCGACCTTCACACCCTTGGGATGAACTGGACCTCGGACTGCACCACAGACCTCCTTACCTGACCTCACTATTACAAATGCCTCACATTCACACTCCAAGTCTTACTAGAAGAGTGGAGCTTAATCGAACAGCCAAAAGGGAAGTAATTCTGGAATAATATATTTAAAATCATAGAAGTTTGTGATTATTAAATGTCCACAAATGTCTGGCAGTGTACAGTATGAGAATATAGTCGGTGAATGTAACTTTGAGACCAAAAACCTGGTGTGTTAGCAATGATTTGTAAAAGCATGTGCAGGTTATGCAGGACAAAGACAAAACCCAAGCTACAAAATCTCACCCTCGCAACCACCCCCAACCAACCCCAGCCCCCAATCACCCACCGATCATGGAAACTCTCACTACATTATGAGAAGTAATAACAGCATTTAAAGCCGATGTATCAATGCTGAAACACTCAACATTACAAAAGCCAGGGGAAAAAAAAAAAAAACCCAAACCTGACAGGATATAAATTACCTTCTTGTTACGGTTTCAAACTGCGCTGCGTATTCTTTCTTTTATCTTTCTTTGTGCTATTTCTTTTCTTTTTTTTCCCCGTTAAACAGACATTAGTTGAAATTGGCTGACGGAGGAGCTTTTCAAAGCGAACAGAGTCGGGAGGAGGGATTCTTATTGTCCATTACCTGCTGGTACGTCTTTGAACAGACGAGATGAAAAAAAATAATAATAATAATATGAAACAAAATCGATATGGCTGAGATGCAGGGGTTTTAGCGGGGGTTCAGCTTGTTATGTTTCTTCCAAGACATGAAACAGAGTTGGGATGAGATGCGCACGACGAGCTAAATAACCCCTCTGAGGGCATCGAAATAAACTCACCTAAAATAAAGCGCGCGAGTAATGGCGGATGGCGGGGATGACAGACTGTGTTACTGTGTACACAATTTCCAGGTTCTGTCAACACAAAGCGAAGTTGCTGCGTCTGGTGAAAGAATGTCATGGAGTTCGACCTTAAACTCTTGCTTTTTTTCACAGTTAGAACGTAGCAACAAAGCCTGCTATTAACGATTCACAACTCTGCTTGAAATAACTTGCGATTTAATTAGAGCCTATTATACCACATAAATATTCAAATCTAAACACTTGTTTTTATAGCGGTATCTCTGACTGTGCCGCTGCCAGCCATACGTCATACCACAGGGTTCTATTAATACACTCTTTACAATAGATTACTGTTTCTGTAGTAACATTCAATAATTAAGGGTTTTTTGTTTTGTTTTTTTACCGAGGAGATCCATACTAAGATGGGACACGGCACAGCTTTAGAAAAGGGAACCCTTATTTAACATTTAACATTTCCCGCATTTGGCAAACGTCCTTATCCAGAGCAGCTTAAATGTCTCTCTTGAATATCGGAGCAATTGGGGGTTAAGGGCCTTGTTTAGGGGCCCAGCAGTGGCAGCTTTGTGGCGCTGAAACTCAAACCCAGATCTTCCGATTAGCAGTCCAACATCTTAACCACTGCACTACCACATTTATGGTTCAATTATTGCCTTTCTAGTACATAATAAATAATTACTAAAAAAATCCTAATACTTAAAAAAAAAAAACAGGTAAAACCGGTATGATCCAGTACATAAATGTCTTCCAAATACTCAGTCTCTCTCTCGTGTATATGGCAATGTTGTATATTGTACCTTAATTGGTAAAGTACTAGCACAGTGGTTAAGGTGTTCGGACTGCTAATTGGAAGATCAGGGTTTGATTCCCAGCACCACCAAGTTGCCACTGATGGGCCGCTCAGCAAGGCCTTTAACCTCCAATTGCTCATTTGTAGTGTATAATTGATTTTTTTAGTCAAATTATTTCTTTGCTATCACTATGCAATAAATAAAATAAATGCAGACGAGTACCAAAAGTTTAAATAATCTAAAAAAATGCCTCATACTCCTAGGGTTAATAAATAAAAATTGTATAAAAAGAGTGAATTGTGTTACTAAAAACAAGAAAATTAAAGGGTCACACTTTTTAAACGTAAAAACCAGCTTTATTCTTTTTTTTTTTAATAAAACTTTGGAAAAACACTAGCAAAAGTGCTTGACATGTCGACCTGTTGGTTATGAGATCCATTTCCAGGAGCACCAAACCATTAAAACCCCCGAGCGAGTCTTTCAGCCTTCAACTGCTCAGCTGTGTAAATGTGAAAAATGCAAGTCACCCTGAATAAAAGCATCTGCCAAACGTCCCAAATGTAAATGATTTCCTCAGTGACAGAAAACAATAAAATCACACGGTATCCATTGACTTCAGATGTAAATTCTGGAAAAGCTGATAAATATTTATAAATAAGTTACAACTTACCGATCTGTTTGCGGTACTGATCGACAGGTAACTTTGCAGTGCTCGCATCTTTCTTTGCCATTTTGTTCCTTTAAAGATGGAAAAAAAACGAAATTAACACCAAATATGAAGTGACAGAGTGACTGAGTCTTTCAGACGTTGAAAACAAGTAAACAAGGAAAGCATATTAATAATGCGGGGGAAATTATAAATTAATTAATGAATAATTAACAAAAAAAAATTAAAATGGATAAGAAGGCTAAGCAGAATGAAAACAAAAACTCCCTTTGGATACAAATAAGAGCGAGCATCCTTGAAATTCACGAGTGCATTCATGCGGTTTAAAAGCAGGACGTTAAGTAAAGAACGCAGTGCGTGCTGGAAAAATGACCCCCATCTCCATTCTCAATCGTCTTCGTAGCCATTTTTAATTAACATAAACAGTGAAATTATTTTCGTGATTAAAGTGCAAGTCTGATATAGGAGGAATCAGGACACAGCTGGCTTTCGGTGTGAGACGTACATCCATACAATTCGAGGTTGAAGAGAACACATCTCAGTTGGAGACGCTTATTAACCAGCATTCGGGGCATTACCGAGGGCAGACAAAGGTTAACAATCAGTACTTTAAGACAAAAAAAAAAAAAAAACATTTGCGCGAATAAAAAGAAGCATTTTTTTTGTTTTTTGGGGACCATTTCTAAAATACACAGGTGCCTATCAATAAATTAGAATAACATTAACTTAAGGTTAATTTATTGTAGTGAATCAATTTAAAAAGCGAAACGCGTGTTAGATTCATTGCACACAGACTGACATATTTCAAGTGTTTATTTCCTTTAATTTATACAATAATGACGTACAGTTAATTTAAAAAAACAGCCTAAAATTTCAGAAAATTAGAATATTACTTGAAACCAATTAAATAAAAGATTTTTAACACAGAAATATTGGACTACGGAATAGTATAAACATTCACAGCAGTCAATACTTAGTCGGGGCTCCATTTGCATGAAGTACACACTACAAAAAATACTTCTACTAATACTAATACAGAATTAAGGAGCACAGTAACCCTGTGCTCACTTGGCTCTAAACCTCATAGTAAATCCATCAGGTATTGTGAAGGGAAAGTCGCAGGACAGCAGATCCAACAACGCTGAAGAGGAGAACGGGCTTCCATAACACCTCAGCAGTGCCACAGACTGAAGATCATCTCTATTCTACGCCATTTTGCTGCAGTAATTTACGGAAATGATGCGACGACCAATTATTAAACGCTGCAAATGTTTATATTTTTCAGCAGTGCAAAAAATTTCTTGGAAAAATATTTTTATTGTAATTTAAAATTGTATACGTTTTATAAAATTAAAAGAAATAAACACTTCTGTCGGTGGGTAATGAATCTATTTGATAAACTAATTTCACTTTTGATATTAAATCAATAAAATAGATCAACTTTTTGATATTTTTATTTCTTTAAATGAACCTGCATTTAACCGGTGGACTGTATAAACACAGAGTTGCTAAACAAAAACTAAATTTTTTTTTTTTTTAACACCTCGTAAGCCATTTACCACCAATCTGAAGCGTAATATGAAATAAAATTTAATTCTGAACACAATAGACACAACAAATTTTGGTATCTGGTGAAAAAAACATATATATATTATTTTCCAATCCCCACAAAGTCCTGCTTTTAAACACAAAATCACATCTAAACACTAGCGATCATTCTTTTAGAACAAATACCTGTACCATCTGTTCGCACGTTTACGCGACCAATAACATACATTTTTACCACCAACTGAATTACAGCCAATCGTGAACAGGATTCCAGTCAGAGAATCATCGATTAGTAGAAAGAGACTTTATAAAGTATTTACAACTCAATTTTTACCAAAACTCTATCACGATAATGGGGAAAATATTGATAACCCCTCGATAACACCCATTAGCCCTAATGCACGAAACAAAGGGAGTGAATCCTGAGCCAGCTTGCTTGAATGAGACCCTGAAAGAATCTTAGGTATTTTCAGCATTCTGTTTACGCCACACGCCCCTGAATGATTCCCATAGCAACTGAGGAGAGAACCAAATCGCCCTCCATGCACATTTACCTTCGTGTGGTTAGATTATTAATTAGGCTTTAGATGTGTTAAGAACAATTGAATATTCTGTAGAGCTTTTTACACCACAGCGCTGTTCGGTTACTTAAATCCGACCGACCGAACGGAGGGTCTTCATTTATTCATTTCCTGGAACTGTTTGCCTCTGACATCATTGGCTTCTAAAGGCAGATTTTAAATACTAACCTACTCAACAGAGACTTAAACAATCTATCTACTATATTTATGCAAGTATGTACCTCCCGACCATTAAACCATTACGTTCTGTAAAATATGGTACAGGTAGTATGAATGATATACTACATCTGTCATTCTGACATTGACACATGACATATGACATCACAGCAGGGCAAATTTGTAATTTAATTACGACGAACAATGTTTTGTTTTGTTTTTCTTTAAGCACTTAAAGCTAGTTAAGGCATTCGAAAAGTGCCGCGTCACCACTTTCCACTACTTCCGCATTTGACGGGTTGACTCCCGATGCCCCAGTAGGTCATTTGCGTACTGTATTTAGTATATTAAGGGTTCAGACATACTATTCGCTGCATGTAATCAGTTTCACCTACTGAAGTTTGTCATTTCCGACGGCGTGGAAAGTTTTTATTTCTAACAAACATCATTTTCTGACATATTGGTGGCTCCAACCATCCCCAACCTTCCCACACACAAATTAATGAGGTCTAATTATGCTGAAGATGAGGTCAGCTAAGGGAGGAAAAGAAAGAAAAAGACTATAAAGCCAACAATCCAAGCGTAATCCAAGCTTTGTGTCCTTTTAGTCTCTAACACAAACTGATGCTACGCCACAATAAGGTGTTTTTTCTGGCAACAATGGAAGACCGTGGCAATTGTTACGTTTACATAACAAAGTGCAATCCGCCCCAAGCTCTAAAATCTTGTGAACAAGTGAGCGTGACCACTGCAGGAAGTGAACAAGGGGTTGTGAATTTCTCTAACACCTTCAGGCACTTTTTATGTTTAAAGACTCGCTTAGCGGTCAGGAAGTAAAAAGGGTCACAGATCACGAATATCGGATAACCGCTTCCCAAATCCCCATGCATGACTGCACAAAACGAAATAGCCTGATCGAGTTTAGCTATACACATGACCCCATTTGTTAATATTGCTAATAATATTTGGGTTTGCACATTGAAAAAAATCAGTGAAGCGTAAAAAAATCCATAAACATGGCTGAAGGTTACCACACACTGTGCGCTCTCTCTCTCTCTCTCTCTCTCTCTCTCTCCTGTCCGGGGGGATTTTAATTAAGCACAGGAGCTCTTTAATGCAACCTCAAAACAAAGGTTTTATAAGTAAACCAGACTATAGGTTAAAAAAGCACCTAAGGCTACTTCTGAAATAAACATGATGACCAGTTAGCGTTCCCACTATATGCTAGGAAGCTTAATAATGCACCTTTTTAATAGTGAAATAGCCAAATGACTAAATGACCTACATGACGATACATACATTAAATGGATAAGAATTTAACCAGATGAGCATCACATCCATTTGTGTATCTTAATTCAAATTTAGCCCCACTTGTACTTCTGCAATAACCTCCACGATTCCACAAAAAAAACTTTCCTTAGATGTTGGAATGTGGATTTGGGGATTTGGGGATTTTCTTAGTCACAATAGTATTACTGTAGTGAGATCAGGAAATAATGGTGGGTGAGGAGGTTTGGGGTGCAGTCGGTGTTCCAGGTCATCCCATAGGTGTTCAGTGAGGTCGAGTCAGAGTCAGGATTCCCGAGATCTTCAATTTAACTATTGACATGATGGAACAGTGTTTGAGTCTCATAGTTTCAGTGAAAAAAATTATAAAACGCTACAAAGTAAGACGATAGATAGATAGATAGATAGATAGATAGATAGATAGATAGATAAAGAGAGATAGATAGACAAAGGGAGATAGATAGACAAAGGGAGATAGATAGAGATAGATAGATAGATAGACAAAGGGAGATAGATAGATATAGATAGATAGACAGATAGATAGATAAATAGATAGATAGAATGAAAGCTAGACAGATAGATAGATAGATAGATAGATAGACGAGATAGTATAGATAGATAGATAGGACAGATAGATAGATAGATAGATAGATAGATAGATAGATAGATAGAGATAGAGATAGACAAAGGGAGACAGATAGATAGATAGATAGATAGATAGATAGATAGATAGATAGATAGATAGACAGACAGATAGATAGACAAAGGGATACAGATAGATAGATAGACAGATAGATAGATAGATAGATAGATAGAATGAAAGCTAGACAGATAGATAGATAAATAGATAGATAGAATGAAAGCTAGACAGATGGATAGATAGAATGAAAGCTAAATAGACAGACAGATAGAATGAGAGCTAAATAAACAGACAGAGAGACAGACAGAGAGACAGACAGAGAGACAGACAGAGAGAAAGACAGACAGACAGACAGACAGACAGACAGACAGAGAGACAGAGACAGAAGAGAGACAGACAGAGAGACAGACAGAGAGACAGACAGAGAGACAGACAGAGAGACAGACAGAGAGACAGACAGAGAGACAGACAGAGAGACAGACAGAGAGACAGACACCCCATGCGCACTAAATCGGTAGGATTAATAGTGATGTAACTCTGAATCCAGTTGATGTTCAGCCTGTTCTTACTGGACTTTGATCACTGTAGCCACAAATTTCCTATAGGAGGGTCTAATAACACAACAGGCAGCAAATCTATCCAATCACAACAAAAGCTTTACAAAACTGACCAATGAAACGACTCCTCTATAAACGTTAAATAATCGCTAAGCATTTTTAAGAGCGCTGAAGGTGTACAGCTCAAACACAAGCAAGTTCTTGACTAATTCAGCGTTTATCTTGTTTACACAGGTAACTTCACATAATTCTAGGGAATTTTTCGGTTTGTGTAAAGGATTTAGTCTTACCAGATAGAGAACTCTTTGCTACATCCAGTTCCTGATTCGGTCCACGCCACATCAGCGGGAATGCCGCTGCAGCCTATCAGCGTCGTTTCCCCGCCCACTTCTTTCTTCAAGCTGCAGTACTTACACAAATCAACTAAAATAAATAAAATAAAATTATAAACCAAATCATAAATTCGGAATAGTGAAAAGGTAACTATTTAAACCAAACGAGATTCCGTTCATAACATTCTCATTATATAATTAATTATCCATTCATTAATGCCGTACAGTAATACCCAAGCATGAATCACATGACCATACTTGCAGCTTACATAAATGGCTTTAGGTTACAATCAAATTGTACAAATAATACAAACACTTTATTCCTGCATATTTACGCATATATATTGGATTGCCTGCTTCATCAATTTACCAGTCATTATGTTGGCTTTTTTTGCATAATTACATGGAGGCATAATGTTTATTATGCCTGTTTAATTGCTTTGCATGACATGGCAAAGTGGCTGCCAATGTTCGGGGCTTATTAGGTTTAAAAAATATTTTTTTTTTTCATCTTTCCAGTGGGCAGCTAATTGCAAACAGTGCCATAGCAACTAATAATCTATTTATAATATCCCTGTACCGGCGGTGGCTCTTTTCCTGTGAATGTGAGGACATACAGACTAGTGACAGTTGTAAGTGAATAGCATTAATGTACTTTGAGTCGTTTAGAAATATCTCAACCTTTAAAGTCTCTGTCCATTTACATCATTTGGCAGACAGCCTTTTCCAAAGCGGCATATAATACGTGCTTTGAGTATTCATCAATGAACAGATTAATACTGTTATTCACAAGGAAATCACAAGGAAAGTGTAAAAAAAAACCCTCAAAAACTGTTGGAAAAAGAACTTTGAAACATTTACAGCATTTGGCAGACGTCCTTATCCAGAGCAACTTACATTTATCTCATCTATACATCTGAGCAATTAGGGGTTAAGGGAATTGCTCAGAGGCCCAGCGGTGGTGGCTTGGTGGAGCTGGGAATCAAACCCACAATCTTCAGGTTAATCATGAGCCACCACTTCCCAAACAAAAAACTTTTATTTAAATGTCTTGTGTGAGGTATTGATAAGCACTAGATCTTTAGTCGTCCTATAAAGACAGCCAGTGACTCGGCTGTTCTGATATTGATCGGACGTTTTGTCCACCACCTTGAAGCAGGCTTACCTTGTGTTGTTTAAGGGATGGTAGGACTAAGCAAGTCGTGTTTTACATGGTTTCTTTATGTCCAATAGGAATTTCTATTGTTTTTTTCAGTTTCAGTTTAAATTGTCCATGCAAAAGTGTCCCTAAAGGAATAGGATAAATAAACAAACAAATGAAATGCAAGATGATCACATGACAGCAGCAAATAATATTTTCCTATAAAGTACTGAACAATGACTGTGATGGTAAAATAAAGGCAAAGACTTAGAAGGGTGTGCAGAAAAGTATATTAAAATCATGTACATGTACAAGGTCTCTTGGCGACCTTTTGAACACCTTTAGAAAATGACTCACAACGCAATCGTATCATTTGTCTGGCATAATTAATTTTCTCTCATTTGCATGCAGCATCCAAATGCACTGTCAAACTGATAAATGCAGAGCGCTTAAGGCTCAATACATTTATTTGATGGGGAGGCAAATCATCCACCAGTGCTTTTACACATTAACAAGGCAATGCAAGATAATTCAAAACAAAAGATTTCCCGCAAGACCATAATTACTAAATAAAAACAGGAACTTGTCAAAATAGCTATTATTCACTTTAAGTAAAAAATGATTTCGATGTTGCAAAGTATTTTTTTTTTTTACAGATTTAAGTAAATAATTGCAATAAAATTATTTGTTAAGATAAAATAGCAAAGAGGAAGTAATATATTCTGACTTTTATATAGTAAGAAATATGTTTTATTTTTATACAGAATTTGTAACTGTATAATATACAATAGAACCTAACATGCCATAAAACAGGAATATTCATATACAGACACATTTATTCGGTTTAGTTTATTTTTGTAGTACATCAATTTTGGGTTATTTTTTCTTTAAAAATATTTTTAGAAACTCGTTTCTGCTTTAACCTTAACCTCACCTACATCAAATGCACTGCTGGGTTTGAATTGCTTCACATTTTCTATTTCAAGTTAAAATAGGAAAATCACAATTACCCTTCAGCTTGTTCAGTTTCATGTCACCAGCAGTGAGACTGCAGCTCAGAATCAACTATAATTGGAACCTGTTCTTTTTTTCTACCAAAAAAATCTCTTACTTCACTATTGGAATGTCCAAAAGACACAAAATGAAAGCAAGTTCTATTTTCTGTGCTGTGTTCTGTAGTCATTGACGGCATTTATGTACTCAATCACTTACTTACACACTCATTCAGTCACTCGCTTAGTTGCTCATTTACTCTCACATTCATTTAGTCACTCACTTAGTTGCTCACTTATTTACTTACTCAATCACTCACACTCATTTATTCACTCACTCATTTACTCACTCACTCACTCATTTATTTACTCAATCACCCACTAATTTTTTCAATTACTCACTCACTAATTTACTTAATCACTCACTCACTCATTTACTCAATTACTCACTCAACTCATTTACTCAATTACTCATTCATTTACTCACTAACTCATTTACTCAATCACTTACTCACTCACTCACTCATTTACTTAATCAATTACTCATTGATTTACTCAATTACTCACTCACCCATTTACCTAATCGTTTACTCAATCTTTTACTCATTTACTCAATCACTTACTCACTCACTCATTTACTTAGTCACTCACTCACTTATTTACTCACTTTTTTATCCACTCACTTAATTACTCACTTATTTTCTCAATCACTTGCTCATTTGCTCAGTTATTGACTCATTTGTTTACTCTTTCTCTAATTCACTTACTCACTCACTCACTCACTCACTCATTTACTCAATCTCTAACTGGTTTACTCTTTCTCTAACTCACTCTCTCTCTAACTAATTTATTTTTCCTCTAACTCACTTTCTAACTCATTTACTCTTTCTCTAACCCACTGACTCTCTAACTCATTTACTCTTTCTCTAACTCACCCACACTACTCATTTACTCTTTCTCTAAAACTCACCCACTCTATAAACTCTAATTTACTCTTTCTCTAACTCACTCACTCTCTAACTCATTTACTCTTTCTCTAACTCACTCACTCTCTAACTCATTTACTCTTTCTCTAACTCACTCACTCTCTAACTCATTTACTCTTTCTCTAACTCACGTCTATACCTCATTACATTTCTCTACTAACCCACTCTTTACTCATTTACTCTTTCTCTAACTCACTCACTCTCTAACTCATTTCACTCTTCTCTAACTCACCCACTCTATAACTCATTTACTCTTTCTCTCTCACTCACTCTCTAACTCACCTCACTCCACTCTAACTCATTTCGCTTAACTCATTCACTCACTAACTCATTTACTCAATCACTTACTCACTCACTCACTCACTCATTTACTTAATTACTCATTCACTCACTAACTCATTTACTCATTCACTTACTCACTCACTCTCTCTAACTCATTTACTCTTTCTCTAACTCACTCACTCTCTAATCATTACTCTTACTTAACTCACTAACATTTACTCTTTCTCTAACTCACTCACTCTCTAACTCATTTACTATTTCTCTAACTCACCTCACTCTCTAACTCATTTACTCTTTCTCTAACTCCTCTCACTCTCTAACTCATTACTCTTTCTCAAACTACCCACTCTATAACTCATTTACTCTTTCTCTAACTCACTCACTCTCTAACTCATTTACTACTTTCTCTTTCTCTAACTCACTCCACTCTCACTAACTCATTACTCTTTCTCTAAAACTCACTCTCTAACTCTCTAACTCATTTACTCTTTCTCTAACTCACTCACTCTCTAACTCATTTACTCTTTCTCTAACTCACTCACTCTCTAACTCATTTACTCTTTCTCTAACTCACTCACTCTCTAACTCACTCACTTATTTACTCAATCTCTAATGATTTACTCTTTCTCTAACTCACTCACTCTCTAACTAATTTATTTTTCCTCTAACTCACTTTCTAACTCATTTACTCTTTCTCTAACTCACTCACTCTCTAACTCATTTACTCTTTCTCTAACTCACTCACTCTCTAACTCATTTACTCTTTCTCTAACTCACTCACTCTCTAACTCATTTACTCTTTCTCCAACTTACTAGCTGTATCCTATTTAAAGTTTGGGTCAAATGTAGTTGTTCCCGTAAAGCTGTGTGCACTTTTGGTCAAAATGTACTGAAGTTTTCTCACTGCAGAAATGTAAAATGAAAACAATGTGTAATCACATTTACATGAACAGATGATTACAGTGCAGCTCAGTATGAAAGAGCAGGTCCACAGATAGGGCTGTGCATTGGCAAGAACCTTATGATACGACATAATATATCAAGATTTATTGCAACCCAACACAAATTGCAATATTTATATTGCAATAAAAAATGGGAAACAAATACAACAAATAAAAAGGCGGAGCCGTTTTTATTTTTTACGGCATGCTTGTTTCTGTAGCAATGGCCGTATGTGTTATCGACAAATACAGGAGTAGAGGAGGAATCTGTTTGACACAGACTGAGTATTTTAATTCAAATGAATAAAAATTAACATAAAAGTGAGTTTACAGTTAGTCCGTTTTAAACGTAAGGTAAATATGTATCGATTCTAGCGAGTATAATATCGATAAACTAACGCGAAAAAAAATATTGCGATAGTTAGTTGTATCGATGTTTTCATATCCACAGGTGTCCCTATTTGTCAGCCAGTGAATAAATATAAAAAATAAAGAAAGCCTTATTAAATGCTACTTTGTTTTCAGGAAGTAACTCAGAAAGTAGCTATTTTATAAGTCTCCCATCTGTCTGGCGGAATTGAAAGCACCCTTAAATTAATGTGAGTTTCACTCTTATTCTCAGCCGGAGGTTATTGGTTCAGGGATTGATGTACGAACACATTCGACTGTTTAATATTCTTATCTTTTCTCCACGGCATGCCTCAAGCCTGTAGTGAATTCCTCTGCTCTATCGTTGCGCTACAGAAGTCCCACACTGACAAAACAGTGTAAGCAGCGATAGCAGTAAAATTAATTCGGGTCTGTGAGATGCCTGGATTTATAAATTGTATTTCCCCTGATAAACAGTTATCTGGGCATAAAATTTGTCTATTTTAGTTATTATCAACTTCCTGTCTTTGAAATTGATAGTGCTGAGTGAAACTGTAGCATAGACCAGTCAAACAGCTATTTGGTTGTATACGAGGCCCATATTGGGTTTATCGTTCTGCTATTTTAGGAGTCTGCATTCAAACTTAATGTGTTTTTCCATTAGTGGTCCAGCAGTGGTAGAATTTCTGCTTTACACTTTCCTTTATAGCTTTTAATAAACATCAGAAAAAAAGTCTCAGCTCTTTTGACAGCTTACAGACATGTGTGTGTGTGTTTGGATTAATGTGTTAGTTCTGTGTGGCGGTGCTGTAAACTTTTTAGGGTAGTAAACTAGGTTCTAGAGGGGTATCCACACATTCACCTTATTTTACTAGAACCAGGAAGTATGACCATATTAGTCCAGTTCTGTCAACATTGCACTGGCTTCCTATAAAAAACATCCAATAGATCTTATAATCTCGCTAATTACTTAGAAAGCCCTGAATGGTTTAGCACCTCAGTACCTGAGTGAGCCTGTCATCATAGCCTGTTATAGTCACATCCGCTGCACTTTTAAAAAGCAGATCCTTTTCTTATCTAGCGCCCAAACTCGGGAATAATTTACGCAACACTGTTCGGGAGGCAGATACACTCGGTCAGTTTGAAACCAGATTAAAGACCCATCTCTTTGACTTGGCTTACACATAACACACTTACACATTTTAATTATCCAAATCTGTTAAAGGATTGTTAGGCTGCAATAATCAGGTCAACCGGAACCGGGAACACTTCCAATAACACACACAATGTACTTGTATATCTTAAGTAAAATGGCATCTACGCTAGTATGTCTGTTTTCCTTATTATTCTGAGCTCACCGTCACCGCCAGATCCAGTCTGTATCCAGCCCGGTTGGTGGATCAGCACTTAGAGACAATAAACCCCAGTGGCAGTTTCCCAGTGATGACCTTGTCTTCTAGATGGTTATCCAGACAAGACTACGGAAACTTAACAGCAGCATGGAATAACCTGCTGGTTTGTCTGGTCAGTGGAGAACTGCCCTCTTCCGACTGAGCCTGGTTTCCCCTAAGGTTTTTATCTCCACTTTGCCAACAATAGAGTTTTGGTTTCTTGACGCTTTCACCTCCTGGCTTGCTTAGTTGGGGATTCTTTATTTACAGATATTAATTAAACGGAATGTTTTAGTAAGTGTTCAATATTATCCTATTTCATTCTGTAAAGCTGCTTTTGAGGCGACTATTAAGCCGTCAGTGAAAACCTCTGAGTGTGTGTGTGTGTGTGTGTGTGTGTGTGTGTGTGTGTGTAAAGCCTGTGGAAATGTTATACTAAATGTTTTGAAAACAACAATGTATAATGTGTTTGATGAACTAATCCTGACATCCCACATAGACTATTGTACCACATACATATTGTTTTTTATTAAAGCCTGATTTGACCACAGATTTATTATATTAGTCATGTAATAAGCCCGAAATGAACTGATTGATTTATGAATTCCCAAAGATTCTAGTGACATGCAGAATAAAGCAACTTGATCAAATTATGGGGGTCAAAATCACAACAAGCGGATCTGGCTGCAAGTACTGGCACGTGTCTTCAAACGATGCCAGTGTATTAGCGCTGTACAATATGCTGCTGTATTTTCCCCAAAGGAGTGTGTTGGTTCTGCTGCAGCTGTGTAAGTCAGTTTCTTAGAGTGTATTTATCCAGGTGCAGCTTCTGGCATTCGATCAAGCGCACTGTTTAAGCTGGCAAACCCGACTATGATGCAGCAGGATCTTCTGCTTATCTGACACGGATACTGGTGGTGTACGCCAGCATAGCGCTAATAAGGTCTTTATTTGTCACATATGCTTTAACAGCACAGTGAAATTTGTTTCTTTGCATATCCCATTATAGAAAGTTGGGGTCAGAGCACAAGGTCAGTGATAATACAAGAGCAGTAAGGGTTAAAGAGTCTTGCTCAAGGACCCAACAGTGGCAGACTGGCGTTGGTGGAGGACCTTGAACCCAGGTCTTCTTGGTTTTCCAAACAACCATTGAAGCCAACACTATATGACATTTTAAAATATGAAAACAACCTGATACTATCAGTTCTTCATGGTCAGGAGACTAGAACAACAGAGCAGTGTGTGTGTGTGTTTGAGAGAAGAGAGAGAGAGAGAGAGAGAGAGATTAAAGAATGTCCTTAACACCAAGTTTGGACTTTTTAAAGTGTATAAACGTGATTTTGCGCCAATCTTACCCAGTCAGTGTAATCATATCTATATGCGGTGATAAAATGTTTTACAACCTGGCAACCTTTAATAAATATACAAATAATAAAACACTATGTCTTGTTACGCTGCTATTTTGTAAGCGTTTTTTACGAAAAGGCTTTTACTTTGCTTAATTGTTCTGACACGCACATCACTCCCAATCTGTTTTTGTGCCATTTATATCACTTTTATATCAACTGCACATTCTGCCAACTGTTCGGTTGGCAAAGGCAAGTGGGTGAGCATCAGCAGCTGTGCCACATATGCTCGATCTATAGAAACAAACACGGTCGCCCCCGCATGAGCCGCGATTGACAGGTATGATTCATCTCGCGCTACCGGAGGGCGCAAGAATAATAAGCACAGATAGATCATTTCCTATTGAGGAGCAAGGCATTAAGGCTAGCAGGGGATAGAGGCAAGATCATTGGCCTCCCACAGCAGCGCGCGTGACTCCCCGCACATGCCAACGCAACGGGGTAAGATTAAAGCCGCATGATCCCGTCACTCCTTTAATTCAAAAAAGTTCTGCGCTGTCTGGCTCGGCCTGAGATGAATCAACACCCCAGGCTCATCAGTGCTCCGGGTTTAGCGTGGAGAATATTCAGCAGAGTCAGTGGGGAAGATTAGTCTAGTGTCAAGAGCATTGTGAATACCTAAATAGCAGTTCATTCCTTAAATCCAAGGACAGTGGTGTCTCATTTCTGCAGACAGCGCAATGAGGAGAGCCATTTCAGCCATGATGAGGAGTAATGGCCTGAAACAATATTCCCTCTGGGCCTCAAATTGAAATCCGCAACTGTGAGATTGTTTCATCGCTGTTCAATTTGAGATGTCAAAGCGACTTTGCAAGGGTCGAGCAACCGCAATTCTGCAGACGCTACAGACAGAGAAGCTTTGTTCATTTGCAGAAAATGGAAGCACACTTCTTTTACACTAACAGCTTCCCAAATACGACTGGATGACACATCTATTACAGCTTGTATACAACCGTCAAGCTACAACCTTAGCATATAGTCGTGTTTTACTCTTCCTTCGCTTTCTTTTTTCCTTTATACAGTTTTCTTAATACTAGATTTAATGCTAACACACAAAGCCTGTACACAAAGCCTCAAGCCCCGAACCAACTAATCAGAGTTGGGTAGTAACGCTGTCTAGTTCCTCTTAAGGTTTTTTCTTTGCCACAGACGACACTGGTTTGGTTATTAGGGACAAACTTACACTTTTTTATTGTTACTGCATTCTGCGTAAAGCTGCTTTGAGACAATGTCTATTTCTATACAAATAAAAATAATTTGAATTTAATTACATTAACACATTTAACAGTATTTAGTTTGTTACATTTAGTTAAATACATTAAAAAAAAATATTTTTAACAGTAGGTTTAACTGGCGTTACTTTTATTCCTACTCAAATCAATTTTTTATCACAGAAATGTATTTTTAAATCGCTACATTCGATGGCGTTCCTCCATTACAATCCATTTATCCATCCATCTATTGTTTATTCCTGCTTATCACTAATCAGGGTCTGCTGGAGTCTATCCCAGCTGTCATTAAATGAAAGGCAGAGGTTACACCCTGGACAGGGCACCAGTCCTTCGCACGGCCCCTCCCTTACTATTAAAATCAATTATAAATATATTAGATCCTGATAGACTGCAGTCATCTTAAGTACATAAATAAAACCTGCTTATTTCTTTTAACTCACAGTAATAAAATAATGTTTTTTTCCCTAAAGAATTCTTTACATTCCTCTCATATTTCCATCAATTCATGTAATAAATCTTAATTATTCTATTGAGTAAATATTCCTTTAAGTTTGAGTAAAGATAAATATTAAGAATGTATGTATTTCGTTTGAAGTTAAATGTTAAGCGTGTTTTTTTTTTATTACCGCTGTTCCCCGAGACTGGAGGAAGCCTGAAACACACTGTGAGCTGAGAGTCTGTTCCAGCAGGCAAGCAGATGATGTTGACTTTAAACTCAGGATTCTGCAACATACGATACATCTTGAGATGAATTACAAAAAAAGAACATCTGAAATATTAACAGGCCACTAACATTAACAGGACCACTGAACTCACACATACACACACACACACACACACGCACACACACACACACACACACATGAACACACACACACTGTCAGTGGTATCTTAAAAATCCTGAGTAATAGATAGTTTCATCAGATTCCTTGTAATCTGTGAACGTGTGCGGATGCAATGTCTCTACATAGTTATAAAGTCTGTCATCATCTGCAGTCTTGAAGAAATTGTAAATATCTCTCTCTCTCTCTTTCTCTCACTTTTGCACACACACACTCACACACACACATGCGCATAAAAATGGAGAAGCATACTAGAACTCATTCTAACTACTTCTGGAACCTGTCTATCTCTCTCACTCTCTCTCTCTCTTTCACTGTCACTCATTCACTCTCTGTTTTAATCAAGATGTACAAAAATATCCTTTTATACTAACCCTTAATGTCATGTTACTGTAATATGTTAAAAATTAACTAATTGCCTTACATTTTAATTATTTGTTTGCCATGTTTATTTTTCAAAATTTATAGATGGCTGTCATGTTTTTTTTTGGTTCACATGATGTCACACACTTGCTTGTGCAATTAAAAGAAAATATGTCGTGATATTCACTTTTGTTCTACCAGATCTTGGAGGTATGCTGGGGTTTCTCTATTTTAAACACTTCACCTGAAGCCCATTAGACATTATATATTTACTTACAGGCAACATTTTTTTATTTCCCTCATTAGCGTTGTTACTACTTCAAATGGACCCATAGGGCTTCCAATTTCAGTTCTTTAAAAGCCTAGGATTGTTATTTATTTGTTTACATTATTCACCAATCATTGTCTAACAAAAGCAGTCAATTATGATTTTAATGGAACTTAACCCACATACTGTATTGTTCTTCACGCCGGCATCCATAATGGATGTAATATACACATTGAGACAGTTTAATTAGATGGCGGTTTGTCTACATGCAGACCTCCATTAACTAACCTTAGCTCTGGCACCATGCTGCAGAAAACCAGGGTCACATCCTGTTGTGAAAAAAATTGGCCAAAGTCCAATTGAAACGCTGTGGAAATGCAACCTGTAGAGAAAGAGAGAGAGAGAGAGAGAGAGAGAGAGAGAGAGAGAGAGAGAGACATAATGGAGCAGCAGGTTCAGGAGGCTGTGTTACATTTGCATCATGTTGCCATGGTTATTTTATATATATATATATATATATATATAGATATATAGATATATATATATATTCCTTTTTCTACCTCTGCCTGTGTTTTACTTTTAGAAAACAGAAGCACTGAGCTACATGCAAGGCTGGTCAGGACTTTCCACTAAGCTAAACTTGAACTGATTGAATCTATTAATTTTCAATTTGTAAAGATAATTAAGCAGCACGGTAGCTTAGCAGTTAGCACAGCAAGGTCCAAGGTTTGTATCCCCTGAAGGGGTTTTTCAGTGTGCATGTTCTCCCCATGCTTGCTTGGGTTTACTCTGGGTACTCCGGTTTCCTCCCAAAGTTCAAAAACATCTATGTTAGGTTGATTGATGATTCTAAATTGGCCAAAGGAGTGAGTGTAAGTGTGTGTGTGTGTGTGTGTGTGTGTGTGGTTATCTGTCTGTATGTGACCCTGTGATGGACTGGCGACATGTCCAGGTGGTAACCGCTGCCTTACGCCCAATGACAGCTGGGTAAACCCAGTAAACCCACGCAAGCACAGGAATGAACCCAGGCCTTCTTGCTATGAGGCAACAGTGCTAACTAGTAGGCCATCGTGCTGCCATTTTTAACCATATTATTTAACAAAATAAATTGAATTAAAGTAAATATTCAGATATTAATCTTTATCAATCACTATTTACGATGGTGTCACGTCTATTCCAGTTAACTGGGGGAAAAGACAGTTACAGTTTGCAAAGAAATTGCTTTTAAGAGCATGAAAGAAGACGCTGCACATGTTGGCTATTGATTTTTTTATAAGTAAAGTTTTTATTAATGCAAAAATTTAAGTAAAATAATAAGTAATAATAATAAATAATAATTATTAAAAGAAATCAGGGTCGTATACAGCAGTAGGCACCATCTGCGCTTCATAGCTCACAGAGATAAACGTGCACACTTCTGGTTACACACAAACTTATACTGCACTGCAAGGTTAACATCTATTTTCTTTCTAAAAAAAACAAACATGGACATTTTTTTAGCTGTTCTGAAGGTTCACTGCTTTCGTTATTATTCCATTATGAAAGATAGCACGATTCAGTCTCCGAGAATAATTAAGCTGACATTTACAAGTGCACACGTACCATCATTAATTAATGTAGAGGAGTTGATGGAAGGACACATACATAAGCATGACGTTCATTAAATCTTATTTTTAATAAATGTGGACTGAGAGGTAGAACCTATATTATTTAGAGTGTTTTATTCCTACTTTGAAAGAAAAATGTATTATAATTGGTTACCGATTTAGCTTTGCAATTTAAAACATGTTGTTTTGGTGTATTTTAGCATAATATAAGACGTATATTAACAGAAGCTAGCATGCACATACTCTTTGATAAAAATCTTTTTCTCTACAAAGCGTGGAAGACATCAAGCGTAAAAATGTCCTTGACATCAGAGATGGCAATTTGGCGCTGAACTGAATGGCCTGGTTGGATCATCCTCGGACCGTATAATTAGTAATTAGGCTGGGATTAAAGTCAACTCATGAAGGAAGAGCGTGGCCAATTTAAACCAGCATAGGAAATTTGATTCAATTAATGGGAAAAAATTGAAATATTAATGTTCAGATTCGCAGCCAGGTCCCAGGTCCCCGGCATCAGTCATGAGCTGTTTGAACTTTTCTTAATTACAGAAGGGATCTAAGGAGGAAAAGCATGTTGATCCCCTGACATTTCATTTGACTTGCTGTCTCTTTTTTTGCCTGTCTGTTTCTATTGCTTTGTCTCTTTTTTTCTACTCCTCTTTCTCAATCTGTTTTTCCACAAAAATGTAGTGTATTTAGGAGTATCAACTAAACAGCACTCACTGTATTTAGTGCAAGTGGTGGCTTAAGGTGTTAAGACTGATACCAGAAAGACCGGGGTTCGATTCCCAGCACCAATGTTATATAAAGGAGATAAATGTAAGTAAGGTACGACAAATACATTTACAGCATTCGGCAGACGCCCTTAGCTCTGGAAATGTATTTGTCGTACCTTTTTTTAATAAAAAATTGAATAAATTGACTGAGACCCTGTAAAGATTTATACGACTATGATGTAAGTAGAACACATATCACTATTCATGTACTTGGTTAAGATTTTAAGGCTAAATGATAATTTTCTGCATCAATCATGCTAATCTCCAGTAACTACTTTATTCTTGATAGAGTTTCAAGATCCAGAGCCCGTGCTGGAAACAACCAAAGCTTGAATTTTACTCTTACACAGCCAATTTTAAATATCCAATTTATCAGCACAGGTTTTTCAGTTTGAGGAAATCAGCACAACCCAAACCCACATTTCTGGATCTGTGAGGATGCAGCACAACCCACTGCATCACCCAAATTGTAAAATAAAAACAGGGATGTAGTTAAATTTTGTTCGATTATATATAACAAACCGAAATGGCCAAACATGATAGCATGAAAAATACAATCATTTTAAAAGATTATTTTAAAAGGTTTATGCTGAACACACTTGTAGTTTTGAGACTACAATCCCCATAATCCATCACTCGTTGTCAAAATGTACTTTTTGGACTTTTAGAATCACTTACACCAAAATAAACTAACAGAGTTATTAATAACTCCCTAGTGTCTTCATGAAGATTAGAATCTTTTCTTCTTCGCTTTTTCATCATTTTGATTTTGCTTGTTTATTCATTTCCCATCAGTCTTGTCAAGTTTATCTGTTTGCCAATCCCCCAAACCTTAACCTGTCCTTTGTTTTGAATAATGTCTAGACCTTTTGTTTGTTTGCCCGGCCAAAGCTGCACCTGTGTCCAACTGTCCATCCTCATAACACTGATTTTTATCTACATTCAATTTTATCTAATCTCCTGGCCTTATTATTGTCTTTTTTGACACTCTCTATACTATAATAACACTTTCTCTTATCCCACATGAAAAAATACCAAATTATATATTTTAGGATTGATTACAGTAAAATCTAGTAAACTGTAGTATATTACAGTATTTACTACTGTGTACTATAGTATTAACTCAGTAACTTGTATTATCTTTACAATTAAGTCAATTTATAAACTGGAGTAAACACTGTAGTAAACTTTACAAGTTACTAAAGTAAAATAGAAGTCTGTGGTAAACTGTCATATTATAGTATTTAGTTCGTTATAGTATTTATGCAAGTTTAATGTATACACAATACTATAGAAAGACCTGTAAGGAACTGATCACTTATATTTTAAAGAGTTGTTCTATGGGAAACCAAGTTGCTAAAAGGAACAGTGTGTTTCAGTGTGAAAGACCAGATTCCCATTTCTAAGAGCAATACCAGATCAGTGATTCGGCTAAAGTTCAACAATGCAGTGAAGATTTTCAACAAAAATGTGCAATAAAAAATGAACGGTTTGTTAGCATTGTTGTATGTTTTTATTAATTTGAGGGATTTTGCGTTCATTGCATTAATACAGGTTCTCATATTTGTAAAAAATTCATGTAGTCATTTACATTAGTTACTATAACAAGTGTTGTTAAATTACCACAACAAATGATCACATCATTAACCAGCAGTCGATATATGATGTACTGAATATTTAATTCAATTCAATTCAATTTTTTTTACAATGGTCATTGTCACAAAGCAGCTTTACACAATCGAAGAAATTATAGATAAAAATGAAACAGAAATCAGTTTGTCCCTGATGAGCAAGCCGGGGGCGACGGTGGCAAGGAAAACTCCCTGAGATAGAGATAGGAAGAAACCTTGAGAGGAACCAGACTCAACAGAGAACCCATCCTCATTTGGGTGAAAAACCTGATATGATATACAGTACAATTAAAAAAAAACTCCTACCACAAGGAAATTTTACTACATGTCCTATAGTAAAGTTACTCTACAATACTGTAGTATTTTTTCAGATAGGATTTCATGCTATAAATCCTTGCAGACATTTTCAGGCATTTCGAGTGACACCTTTTTTTACTGTACATTCTGTACGTCAGTTTGAGCAAATGTGCAAACTAAAGATTTACTAATGTTGCCAGTCTTTACTAAGAGAGAAAATTCTGGAAAATGTTAGTGGTAAATAAATCCTGATTTTAGTTTGTATTTAAAATAAAAAAAACAGAAGTTTATTTCATTTACATTTACAGCATTTAGCAGACACCCTTATCCAGAGTGACTTACATTATTCCCTGTTATAAAACTGAGCAATTGGAGGTTGAAAGGCCTTGCTCAGGGGCCCAGCGATGGTGGTGCTGGGAATCGAACCCGGTTCTTTAGGTTGGTAGTCCAACACCAGTAAATAGTTATGCAGACATTCTTAGCTAGTTCAATCCATTCTTAGAATGAGGCGCCAGCGAGTACAAGAGTCGTGAGTCTTGCTGTATTTATTCATGTTGAAAAAACTAAAATCACCTTGAGTTCAAAATACAAGTTTAATACATAACCGATCAGACACAAATCTAATAATAGAGTATAATTAAACATATATACGCATATTTCAGCTGTAAAATTCTTTCGAAAGCGCTATAGAATACGAGATGTTGGAGTTCTGCCACATCTTGTCGATCTGAATACAAATATTTTTCACCTTGAGCTGCGCATTAAAACATTTGGAGTACTTGAGCGTTCTAGAGGCACTTTTCATTACAGCATGTCAGAGATATTAGCTTTAAAGGTTTTTTATAGTCACACCTACTTTGATTTTTAATAAATCTCATAAAATCAGATCTTTTCTACACATGTAAGTTCTACTTTTAATAACAGATGCACTGAGAACTTTTACTGAAAACATTTTATTTATTTTTTTTATTTACTAATACTATTTTAACAGCATATTATGGGGCAGTGGTGGCTCAAATACTTGAGTTACTGATCTGAAAACCTGGGGTTAAAGCCCCACCACCGCCAGCTGTTGATCCAAAGACCAGAAACACCTGGGTTCAAGCCCTACCACTAATAAGCCAACCACTGTTGGGTCCATGAGCCAGACCCTTAACCCTTCCGGCTCCAGGGGCGCTGTATCATAGCTGACCCTGCGCTCTGACCCCAACTTACTAAGACGGGATATGCAAAAATAGAATTTCAATGTGCTGGAAAAAGTATATGTGACAAAATAAAGGCATTTACATTATGAAGCCTTATATATACATTACCAACCCTATAGAAGCCCTACAACCTGCAACCATTTTTAAAACAATGTCTTCTATATATTAAGATTGTAGGTCTTGAGGCTGAACCTTGGTTCTTAATAGCGAGCCATTTCAAAGAATCTAGCACATTCACGTAAATGACCAGAGGCTATTTAGCGGAGACTGATACTGAATGTGCATAAAGGAATAGGGCACTGAGACTCTTTGATCGAATCAGTAGGGAACCTCGGGAATGTACAATCAACCTCTCAATGATTATTTCACTCTTATATCAAGCTTCTGTCAAACACTGACTAAGGACTCAGGTTGAAAGTTTCAGTTCCCGTCAAATGTGCAATTGGATTTTTAACTTTATGACTATCATTAACATACAGCATGAATTGAATTAATACACGGCTTTGGAAATGTGGAACTCTTTAAAACCTGACTGACAACCATATATTTTCGAAATTGCTGAGAAAGATATTAGGATATTAAAATAACATTTTATTTCATTAAGGCATTGAAATAAAACCTGACTGTACTTTACCTTTTTACCATAAAGAATTCAGAGCTAAAAAACATATTTTTTTCCTACATTTGTTAATCGTTTAATAGTCAGACTAACCGAAGCCTGACTTTAGACACGAAACGCAGTAATACCTTCAAGAAACAGTAATATTGTTCGAAAAAACTACATTTTAGTCTGCTTATGCTGCTATACAGTTAGCGACACATGATATGCATCCAGGTCTCAAACATTTTTAGAAATAATAACGGCTTAAAACATTTTTTTATGCTGCGATTATCTGATATTTATCTGTTGCCACTATCTGATATTTGTTACTTGATTTTTCTTAAAGGACTGTAACAAAAGTATGCAATAGTCTGTCAAAATCACCAAAAGGAGGTTAACGTTTGTTTATTTTTTTAAATCAATGAAAATATCTGAATAAATCAAGGTGTGTTACATAAAAAGATTAAAAGATTATAAAAACAATTAAAATCCCTTCTTTAGAACTGAAAAAAAAGTATTAATTGCATTTAGTGGAAAATAAGATTTAATAAATTATAGCAAATTTATCTAAGAATTTAACCAAGATAAGGTTGAAAATAAATAACAAGAACAATATTGATCAGTGATTGGTGTTTGGGAACAGTGATGATCAGTGATTAGAAGGAGTGGGTGGTCATTGTGAATAATAGTGATCAGTGATTGGTCTTTGGTCTTTGGAAACAGTGATGATCAGTGATTGGTTTTTGGGAACAGTGATGATCAGTGATTAGAAGGAGTGATTGGTCATTGTGAATGATAGTGATCAGTGATTGGTCTTGAGAATAGTGATGATCAGTGATTGGAAGGAGTGATTGGTCATCGTAAATAATAGTGTTCCATGATTGGTCTTTGGGAACAGTGATGATCAGTAATTAAGCATTGGAAGGAGTGGTTGACCATTATGAATGATAGTGATCAGTAATTGGTGTTTGGGAACAGTGATGATCAGTGATTGGAAGGAGTGATTGGTTATTGTAAATAATAGTGATCAGTGATTGGTGTCTGGGAACAGTGATGATCAGTGATTGGTCTTTGGAAACAGTAATGATCAGTGATTGGTCTTTGGAAACAGTGATGATCAGTAATTAAGCATTGGAAGGAGTGAAAGATATGAATGATAGTGATCAGTGATTGGTCTTTGGGAACAGTGATGATCAGTGATTGGAAGGAGTGATTAGTCATCGTGAATAGTGGTGATCAGTGATTGGTCTTTGGGAGCAGTGATGATCAGTGATTGCGCATTGGAAGGAGTGGTTGGACATTATGAATGATAGTGATCAGTGATTGGTTAATTTGAAATAACAACTGGGAAAATAGCTTGTGCAGGTTCAGTTTACTCTGGATTTACTCACTAATGGTGAGTCTAAGATAATAAACTGGACAGCCAGATTAAATACAGGGAAACATTTGCTAGACATAATTTTGAATAACCGCCACAGTTGGAAATAATTAATAGATTAAGTAACATGCTGCATGTAGGAAACCTAATCAAAGCAACCTAATTACACTGATTGCAATATTAATAGAAAGAGGAGCAAAATTATCACTATGGTTTTTATAAATGTACACACATTTAGCAAAGCTGCTTAGAACCCTTTTCATTGAAATGTATGCATAGGAAATCAAGCAAATTCATTCTTACTCTTCCGACTTCCTAAGAGTTTGACTTGTGATCAGGGTTGACGTTCCCGCTACAGAGTCTCAGCACACACGTTGGAATGGTCTCAGTAGGAAGTGTCTGCCGTCTGGTTCAGAACAGCTACACAGGCTGCATTTTGATCATTTCATCTTACCTTTCTGTATTTTTTTTTTAGTTTAACTAGAGTTTGTATCACTTTACGATTTACTCAGTCCAAAAAACAACAGGTTGACAAAATTCCTGCAGGGTTTCACACTGTGTCTGCAATGAGTTCACTATATTCCAGATCACAAATGTTTACAAAAGCTGTTTGAGACAATTCAGAGTTTAAAATAACACATTTCCTCTTACACTTAAAAATAAAAACCTGGACTTTATTTGTTGTTACCAAGAAGTAGTTTTAAATAGATAAACACAGACATAGATAGACGGACGGACAGACAGATAGACAGATAGATAGATAGATAGATAGATAGATAGATAGATAGATAGATAGACAGACAGACAGACAGACAGACAGACGGACGGACGGACGGACAGACAGACAGACAGACAGACAGATAGATAGATAAAATATTGACAAATGGTTACATAGATAGATAGATAGATAGATAGATAGATAGATAGATAGATAGACAGACAGACAGACAGATAGATGATAGATAGATAGATAGATAGATAGATAGATAGATAGACGATAGACAGATAGACAGAACAGATAGGACGATAGATAGATAGATAGATAGATAGATAGATAGATAGATAGATAGATAGATAGATAGATAGATAGATAGATAGATCAGATAGATAGATAGATAGATAGATAGATAGATAGATAGATAGATAGATAGATAGATAGATAGATAGATAGATAGATAGATAGATAGATAGATAGATAGATAGATAGATAGACAGATAGATAGATAGACAGGATAGATAGGATAGATAAAGACAGACAGACAGATAGATAGATAGATAGATAGATAGATAGATAGATAGATAGATAGATAGATAGATAGATAGATAGATAGATAGATAGATAGACAGACAGACAGGTAGAGAGATGAGAGATGATTAATAGATAGATAGATAGATAGATAGATAGATAGATAGAGGCTAGATAGATAGATAGATAGATAGATAGAGATAGAATAAAATAGATAGATAAAATATGACAAATGGTAGATAGATAGATAGATAGATAGATAGACAGACAGACAGACAGACAGATAGATAGATAGATAGATAGATAGATAGATAGATAGATAGACAGACAGGTAGATAGATAGATAGATAGATAGATAGATAGATAGATAGATAGATAGATAGATAGATAGATAGATAGATAGATAGATAGATAGATAGAAAATATTGACAGAAGATGGTTAGATAGATAGATAGATAGATCGAATAGAGAGATAGATAGATAGATAGATAGATAGATAGATAGATAGATAGGGGTGTTATCTTAAACAGATAAGAACAGTTTTATTATTCGATTATTGGATTATTTAGGAGGCTGTTGTCAGAAATGAACTTGATGAATTAATAATAAGAACTGTAGACTTTATGATATATGACAATCTGTATTCATTAAAATAGAAAAATACATCTAGAAATTGACTTTATGAAATATTTAAAGTCAGAGTATATAGACTGAAGAATATGGAGGGCTTTGTTAGTGGTCAGGGCTGCCCCGGCGGATACAGTTTAAAGAGTAATGAGGAGCTTCATTGAGTTTTGTCTCTGAGTCATAACACTGAAAATACGAAGTGGAGAGAAAATCATTTTTATCTCTTAATATCTGTTATAACAAAAAATATAGAAAATCTTAGTATTGTTAATGGCTGCTTATTGATAAATGTTAAACTAACATACTTATTGGTGGCTGAGAAAATAACTCCTTAAAAAGGTTTGTAATTTGTAATTAGCTGTACAACTAGTTGGTTTTCTGTTTTGTGAACTGAAAATCACTTAAAATAAAATAAAAATGATTATTTTATCCACAAAAGTCAGTTCACTTATGGTTTAATCTAAAAAAAAAATCAAATAAAACTGCTAAAATTAATTTATTTTACAGCAGCTACAGATTCTGACTCTATTGATAATAATATGGGGGGGGCAGTGGTGGCTCGAATGGTTAAGGTGCTAAGTTGCTGATCTGAAGACCAGAAACACCTGGGCTCAAGCCCCACCACCAGCAAGCCAACGACCATTGGGTCCTTGAGCAAGACCCTTAACCCTTCCTGCTCCAGGGGCACTGTATCATAGCTGAGTGAAAAATCACTGCATTTTATTGGCTCTGTACACGTACCTTGCACAATGACGATAAAGTTAAATGTTTTCTTTTTTTTTCCTTTTATATAATATTGATTAATATAAATATCTGGCACTGCCTAATTTATTTATAGTGTTGATATTTGCATCCTTAGTAACTGCCTGGTCAGGGTCATAATCAATTTTTTTATGTTTAAATAAAACTACTAATGAAAAAATTATTATGCATTTTTTTTTTTCCTTTATATAATTTCAATTGAGATTTTTGATTATATAGTTAATGTAAGAAAGCAATGTTTTGCGGGAATGTAGAATTTTGCTGTTTCTAAGCTAAACAAATCCCTTGAATGGTTTTATCATAAATTATTATTGTATATGTTATAATTAAACTGTATCTACTGATCATTTTGATCATATTCCCCTATATACCTCCTTCTATGGCGAAATAAAAATTCTGAGGCTTTGTTTCCTTTGTTAGGGAGGTGCTGACAAAGCCGAAAGCCCCTCCATTTCTTTCTCTGCAATACCACAGCCATCAGCAGAGGCTTTTCACCCACTGTAGGCAACAGAATATTTGCAGTGAACTCTGGCCTAAACCTGTCACAGTCCCTTTGGAGCGTTTGATAGGGTCTCGCCACAGATCAAAAGAAGCCAAAGCGTGTGAGATGAAAAGAAGACCAACAGGAGCCGTCGATCAGAATGAGACGAGGCCAAGAATTCAAACTGATTTGAACTGTTCTGTCCTGATGGACATTGTGTCTTATAATGACACCCGGAATGAACATGCGTTGAACATACATTTGATGCTTTTCAAAGCAATAGAATGAAGGGAGAGATAGACGTTTCTTTCATTTATATTAGAAGAAGTGAAACGTATGAACAGAGAAAATAGAAGAAGTGATTGTTGCAGATTTGTTAGATATGAAGTATTTTACTTTAAAGAAAAAACAAACAAATTAAACGGGCATGAAATAAAGGCTTAATAAAATACTACAGCAATTAACAAAGGAAATTTACCTCTTTATCCAATTATATTATGTGTTACAGTTGTAAATGTTTCTTACGAGTCTGTTAAATGATTACTTTCTATATTTTATATATATATATATATATATATATATATATATATATATATATATATATATATATATATATATAAACCATATATTATATATTTTTTATTCAGAAAATTAACTGAATCCATTTCAGTAATACTCTTTTTTTACTTTCTTTCTGCAATAAACTTCCTTATTTTTATTTATATGTTTTTTTCATGCAAAACAATGTACTATTGAATGGTGTGATGTTAAATCATATGCCTTTTCTATCTACTTTTTTTTCTGTACATTTCTAAGAGGTTCATGTATAAGAGCCATACAAAGGCTGGTACTGTCATTTTATAATAATAAGTAATAGAAAAAATGAGAGAGAAAAAGAAAAAGAGAGACAGAGAGAGAGAGAGAGAGAGAGAGAGCGCGAATAATTAAAAGAGAGAGAGAGAGAAAGAGTAAAAGGAAGCAAGAGAATGAAAGAGCGAGAGAAAGAGAGAAATAAGGAGCGAAGAAAAGAGAAAGAGAGTGAAGGAGAGAGAGAGAAAGAGAGAGTGAAAGAGAGAGAGAGAAAGAGGAAGGGAAAGAGCAAAGGACAGAGAAAGAAAATAAGTGAAAGACAGGGAGAGAGAGAGAGAGAGAGAGAGAGAGAGAGAGCTGTATTTTGCTCCTGTTTACTGTTTCGCTTTCTGCCATCTTGACTAGATGAATAACCTGTTGAGGTGAACAGTGCTGAAAACCGGGGCTTGTAAGAGGATTTTCTTTATTTTTTATTCTTTTGTTTGACTTGGGTGTGAAGAAGTGAACTGAATCGCTCTATTATACATTTATCCACCAGGCCTGGTAGTGTTTGTATTGCTTGTGTGCTTAGGGCATCAAAATGCCATACCAGACCAATTTTCTTTAATAATATCAGAACAAATCTCACGATTACTGTTTCACCATGAAGCTTTATGTGTATCTCGCCCACTTATACAATGAGCATTAGAAGCCCTTCCAAGAGTCTTGATGTTTGAACATTATTATTATTATTCTTTATCCATTTCTAATTAGTGAACAGGATAATGGGTGAAAAATGAGCCAGTCAACAGTGTTGACAGTGACACAGTGCCAGAATTCCAGCAGAGCTATGTGCGTTCTTGCCGCCATGTTTATTCATTTCCATCAAGTGCCAAAGGGAGAAAGCCAGACACTTGCCCTTCCCTTTCTCCCTTTGCTCCAGGAGATATCTGCTTTCTCAATCACACTATAGCAGACAGTTCTACAGAGAAAGAACAGCAGGTCTACATTTTTACATTTACGGCATTTGGCAGATGCCATTTTCCAGAGCGACTTACATTTATCTCTTTTACACAAATGAGCAATTGGAGGTTAAGGGCCTTGCCCAGGGGCCCACAGTGGTGGTAATCTGGCTGGACTGGGAATCAAACCCACAACTTTAACCACTGAGCTATTACCAATCCTGTATTTTAAATACTGTTTAAAATATATACTTTTAGTTATTGTGCTATGAATACACCTACAGATAAATATTAAACTAGAAAAGTTTTTAATAGTATAACACTTTTACATTTGGGATCCGAATAATAAGTTTTTACATTTAAATGTTACCGTAAGCAAGTTGAGAAGGTAAAAAAAAAATTGCTGTGCTAATATAAATGAGCCTGCAGTGAATCTGGAGTGGGAGTATACAGTAAATCACTCCCCTTTTAGAACTGAACTAAAATAAATAAGGTACATTTTAGCATATTTATAGGAATCGAACCAGAATCTTCCAATTAGCTGTCCAACATCTTAACCACTGCGCTACCACTTCCCCGTAGGCAATTTACAAAAATAACCAGGACATTTTCGAAGAGCTATATTAAAAGCAATATTAAATATTAGCCATATTAAAAAAAGTTTAAAGAAAAAATAAGCCAGACAGCAAACAGTGGAATAAAAAAAGCAGCTTTTTTTAATTGAGGTCACAACTGAATAAAACAACATTGTTCCATGTAAATGTTTGTTATTCTAGTAATGCTTAGAATGTTGCATATATAATTAGATCGTCTTGCGAATATAAATGTAGAGCTTTTCGTCATTTGACGTTTCGAAAAGAAAAATTAGATTAGACTATTTAACTTCTTTAATCTTGAAAATGATGGAAAAAAACAAGTTCTTCAATATTCGCTTTCTTTTTACCAGCCCTGCGTTTGTAGCATTGGTGTAGAATGATATATATATATTACAAAATCTGCTTACATAGCCATATTAAATCACACAGTACTGAGGCAGCGGTGCCTTTATTCAATTATTCGGTTATGAAAAACTTCTAGCATGTTTTCCGAAGTGGGCTTGTTAAGACAACTGCTTATAACTTTTGGTATTTTATCGTAGCAGTCTGAAAATGTGGTGCTCTATGATTTTATTTTTTATTTTAACTAAAAATAGCAAAGTAGGCTGGTACAGTATTACACGGCATCAAATCACTATGTTTAAATCATGCAGGCTTATTTTATTTCACGAAACAAATAGCTAGAAAACTGCTGCATGATTATTGCAGGGCTGTTAGAATAACTATAAAGGAATATGCAAATGATTTACTTACAGTATTTTAGGAGACAAATTAAGGAATTGCGTGGAGGGCCATAAAGGTCAAAATTAGTAAAAATATCGATAAAACTAACTATCGCAATATTTTTTTTCACATTAGTGTATCAATATTCTAACTTCTATTATCGATACATATTTAAAATATATTTCAAAACTGATTTTACTTTAATATACAACTAAAGCAAGGAGCAAGCGAGGAAGAAAAAATAAGGGCGCCTTCGGCTTCTGTATTTACTGTATTTTTTTAATTTTTTTTTAGGAAAAATTAAAAAAATATATATTTTTAATAATAAGTATTTCCATTTATTGCAATATGTATTTTACTGCAATAATATTGTGATAATTTAGGTTTTTTTATATAGAGTTTTTAACAATTGTCTTAAAGCAGCTTTACAAAACATAAGTAGCAATACAAAAGTCCATGATTAAAGATAAAACATTTTTAAAATGTTATCAAAAACATCCTTAGTTTGAGGCGACTGGAGAGGAAAAACTCCCTAAGATGGTACGAGGAAGAAACCTTGAGAGGAACCAGACTCAAAAGGGAACCCATTCTCATTTGGGTGACTCTTTACCGGAGAGAGTATCATGACCCATTTATCGTGATACGTATCCTATTGTGAGGCTCTTGCCAATAAGAAGCTCTAGAAGGGAAAGTAGTAGCCCAGTGGTGTTCGACTGCTAATTAGAAAATCGCGGTTTGATTCTCAGCATCACCAAGTTACCACTGCTGGGCAAGACCCTGAGCAAGACCCTTAAACCCCTAATTGCTCAGTTGTATAAAAGAGATAAATGTAAGTCGCTCTGGATAAGGGCGTCTGCCAAATGACATAAATTTATATGTAGTCAAAATGTATGTCAAAAAGAGAAAACAAAAAGAAACAGAGAGCGATTACAAGATTTAGGAGGTAATTCGGTACAACCTGTCTGCTAATAGCCCTCATTATGAAATCTAAGTAAATCACATTAGAGGTCGATCTGCCACCATTTAATTATGCTGAATTATTTGATAAGTGTCAAAAAATATTCCAACATCCACTGCGCTAATATAGTACAGCTCCTGCTCGATTTCAATTACAACATTTTATGTATTTGAAAGACAGTTTCGATTCAACCCATGAAGGAGTTAAAGTATAAACAGACTCTGGAAAAAGGTTGTTCATTAACAATAAATGCTTTAATCTTTAGTAATAAATGTGTATATTATTAATGTATACAGTGCTTTAAAAAAGGGGTATTCATACCCCTTGTACTTTTTTCACATATTTTCACTTTGGAACCAACACCTTGGTGTGGTATGCATTTATATTCAGCCCCTCTGCGTCAATACTTTGTAGAGCAACCTTTCACTGCAATTACAACTGCAAGTATTTTGGGGTATGTCACTTTGTTTCCACATGACGTGGTAGGTTTGCAGTTGTAGAAATTTTTTTTTCATTTTCAGATGATGGATTGAAAAGTGCTACATGAGATGTTCAAAGCTTGGGATATTTTTTATATCCTAACACTGCATTAAACTTCTCCACAGCTTTATCCCTGACCTGTCTGGGTCTTCCTGATGCTGTTTGTTCACTAGTGTTCTCTAACCAACCACTGAGGCCTTCAAAGAACAGCTGTTTTTATACTGAGAGTAAATTACACACAGATGTACTCTACTAACCAATTTAGGTGACTTCTGAAGGCATTGCACTGGATTTTATTTAGGGGTATCAGAGTACCGGGGTGCTGAATACAAATGCATTTGTTAAAAAATGTTGAAAACCGTATATCATTTTCGTTTCACAATTCACAATTATTTGCTTCTTAGTGTTGATCACATAGTAAAATACATTTAGGTTTGTGGTTGTAAGGTGACAGGTGACAAAATCTGAAAAAGTCGAAGGGGTATAAATACTTTTCCAAGGCACTGTATATATATATATATATATATATATATATATATATAGGCAGAAAAAGCGGTGAAGGATTTTCTTTCATGCAAAAGGATCCTGGGGCAATTTCATCTGTCAATTGTGCCCAGTGTATTTTTCTACACTGAAGTAACCTTGCAAAAGGTAGCAGCGGTTCAGAAGATACAAAGCTGGTCAAGACGGCATACAAATATTCACTGAAGGATGAAAAAAAAGTGTAGGTGAATCTACTTCTAGGGTTGATTGTGATTTCGTTGGCAGTACAACACACTGCTGCCTCACTGTCTGATTGCTGCAAATTGAAGCACAAATAACACCTGTCGCCCCACAGAGCCAGTTTATCTCGGCATAGCTCTGCCCTTGAGTAAGTACATGTACACTTCTCCCTGAAAGCTAGAAAGTCTTTGAAGAGACTTTTAAGGTCAAGTGCACTTTTAGGATGCAGCCATTAAAGCAAGGTTTTGCTGCACGAGTCGACTCCATTAGCAGTATAGAGCACTGTTTAGAAACGAATTTATTCGCTAGCTAACACACCACAAACAAGCTGTTGTAATGAACCCACTGACGCGAGTCCATGTGAGCCCAAATGCAGTTTTATTTACAAAAAATACACACTTGGCAAGGCAACAAACATAAACTTGACTTAAGTTGACTCAACGCTAACAGACTCGACTTAATGCTGACAAACACTGACAAACAAGACTCACCACAGTGGTACAGTCAATAAATCACAATTCAGGACAAAAGACAACAGGAAACAAAAAGGGACACATGACCATCCCAAACCAATCACCAGATAGAACTGAAAATCAATAGAAACAGGACACATGGACAACAGGATCACATGGCAGAAACACATGGGGAACTAAGATCACATGACAAGGAACAACGCAGGCATGATTAAAGAACACAAAAATTAAAATATAAACGAAATATAAACCTCACAGCTGTACAGGACCTTCTTTGCAAAAAAAATATCACTTGGTTTTGGTTCCGAAGAATTGTAGAGCTTATTTGCGGTGTATAAATCGTCTGTCATTGTGCAATTTACGCATTATTACATGCAACCCACTTGCATGTTCAGTGCATCACTTTTCATTCTGTAAGGTTTGCACGTTCTGCACTGTTACTACCCGTTACACATATTGCACTATTTCTTCTTATTTCATACCATTTTTATTTTTAACATCACACTGGCATTCCATACAGTACGTGGCTCTGGTGGAATAAAAATCAATTTTAGATGTAAACTTGCAATAACATTACATAACAAAATGCAATTAAAAACTGCCATTACCTAATATATCTGCAATGGAGACAAACTTCGACACATCCCTTATATGTCATGCATGAAGTATACAATATATACCAGGCATTTCATTGCTAGAAGTCCAGCTAAAACAGAAATTCCTTAGAAATAGTTTAATAGACAGTAAATTGATGTGTGTACTGTTCACTAATATTTTGAATATCACATACTGTTAATATATAACAGATACATTGTACAGACAAAGTATTGGGATACCTGGCATCACATTCATATGTGTTTTTTCAGGATTCAAGGAGTTTAAGGTTATATGTACAGTGAGGAAAACAAATTTCCCAAGGAAGTCCAAGACAAAACTAAGTAAGTAAATAAAAACACACAGATAATAATAATAAAAGGAATTATGTATTTATGTATGTGCACGTTTACAATACTGACTTATGTGAAAAATGGTGACTTATGTGCAAACAATAGTACAATACCAAGTAGCATCATTAATGTTAATAATGTGCAAATTAGATGCAGCTCCTTGATAATAATAGCAGCAGTAGCTAACAAATGTGCGAAATTACAAAAAGCTATTCAGTCGAACTAATCTGTAAAATAGATGAGACTAGTCCAGGTCAAACTAGCTACCTGATTAAATTCCACTGGCTGAGGGAAATAACTAGTCCCTTGATCTGAAAGTCCTGCATTGTGCTATTCTGTACCTCTGTCCTGAAGGTAGGAGTGTTAACAGGCTATGTTGGCGATGGTGGTAGCTCTCCTGTGGACCCTGTGATGGTGAAGGTCTGTTGAGAGGGCAGTGGAATCCTGATGATCTTCTTAACAGTCTTCAGCAGATGTTTGCGGTCCCTCACAGTGATGCAGCTGGTCAAGGCGCTCCCAACAACAAATCTGTCCTCAGGAAGTACATTTTGAGCATAATATTCCTCATTTTGTTATAATAACCAAACCACTTTTGAAAGGCTTTCCTCTAAGATAGGGGGCAGCGGTGGTTAAATTGTAAAATGGTTAAGGCACTGAGTTGTTGATTGATGACCAGGAAGATCTGGGTTCAAGCCCCATCGCTGCCAGTCTGCGACTGTTGGGTCCTTGAGCAAGACCCTTAACCCTTTCTGCTCCAGGGGCATTGTATCATAGCTGACCCTGTGCTCTGACCCCAAAATTTAGAGCTCGGATATGTGAAAAAATCTAATTTCACTGATATAATAAACACCTTTGTTTTGTATTTTGAGATGTAGCTGTAAAGTTTTGTAAATTCATCCACAATAGTATTATAAGATCAGACACTAATGTTAGGTGAGAAGGTCTGGCGTGCAGCCGGTGTTCCGGGAATAATATAATGATTTAACATACATGTCACGAACACGACAGGCTCCTCCACATTGCACCGCTTACTTTTCCTGGAATACTAATACACACACTCACTATATAATCAGCTCACGTTTGGTCTAGGACTCACTTCCACATCTTCTCGTTCTCAAGCTTCCAAGGTTTCCAAATTTTCCATGGATTTCCAGACTCCTCCCTTCCAAAAGAGTTGCAGACTTTTAAACTCCCCCACTGTTTCCGGGTGACTTTCCACGAATCCTGAGTTCCTCGTGTTCAGGTGATCCTGATAGTTTTTCATTCGTAATAAAGACTCTAAGATTGATAAAATCTGAAAATTTGTCTAAAATGTCATATTTTGATTCACATTTTTAAATGTGTTCTCGTTTATTTATTTATCTCGTATATTGTAGGTAACTGTTTCTTGCAGTACTTTCATACACATGCCTACGCTTATATAAATGGTTATAATTGAAGCTGACATACAAAGAACTGATTATTAGAGGTTATAATAACAACCATTATCCACAACAGTAACGCAATATACCATCTCGAGCAGAAAGCGCTGCGTTCTTCACAATATTCTTGCTGAATTAACCATTTTAAACTCTTATTGAAAAAGTTGAGCAGAAAGAAAAAAATAGCTTATGGCACTGTAAAGCTGTTACACTGAAATGTAATATATGAGATGAAACTAGGATGGAAAATGATGAAGGATTGCCATTTGAATGGAGTATGATATCTTATCTACAAATCGCAGAACATATGAAGTGAGCGTAGTCTAAGAGGGCAAGTTCTTCTTCCTCATCTCATCAATCTACCTTATGCAAATGAAGCTTCTTTAATATGGTTAGGCATAATCCTACTGGAGAATATTGATTATCTAAGCACAGGATATTTTCAGCTCAGTTAACCGATCGTCATGAACCGTTAAGCCTCTGTAGTACGGCAACGCTACTATGCAACAGGCTTATATATTCAAAAATACTTATGTACTTAACATGCTTGTTGTGTAAAAAACTGTCAATACATAAGATTTAGACATTAAAATACTAACACAGTATTTTATTTGGTTTATTTATTTGGTTTATCCGAGTTCTAGTCAAGTCTTTCAATTTGCCTGATTTCTTTTCAAGGACCAACAACAACGTCATGACATTGTGATCCATTATGTGACGCCATGTCGTAAGGCTAAAAGGTCGCTGTTATGTTCCACTCATCTGCCTACACTCAACAGCTCTGTTTAATCAGAAACACTTGTACACCTCCTGTCCAATGCAGTTATCCAATCGCATTGCAGATGTACTGCACAATTCATTAACTTTTGCAGATACAGTTCAAGAGTTTTGTTTATTGCTTAAATCAAACAGAACCAAGAAAAAAATTGAGTAGCCAGACAGCCTGCCCTTATCTACGAAAAAACGAAAATTGGCACATTTTTTTGTCTTGTTTCAGCAAACCTGAACCCACTGTAAGACTATCACGTCCCCAATTTGTAGCTTAAGAAAATAAATAGCTGTATATGTAAACTTAAGGTTAAAAAAACATGTAATTGTTGTGAAATATTTCATATGTTTACATTTGCAGACAGTATGTAATAGCAGCTGTTCCTACAGCAGCACTTATTGTGTTGAGCTGAGTTGGTTCAGTGAGCATAAATAATCGCATAGGTAGAAAAGTGCATTACTGGAGGTGGTAAGTCAAAGGAACAAATTGCAGATGGAGGGTTTGCTCATAAGGCCACGAAGTAACACTTAACCTCCTAAAAATGGCAGTGGAGAAAAGGGTTTGAGTTACGTGGCAATTAGACTGGCCAATGCCCTCTCTTTCCCTCCAGCGGGGGTGAAATCATTACTGCATGCTGCTCTGCAATTAATAGGTGCATTACATCGTGTTATGTGCCTCGCATTTCCTTCATTTTCCCTATGCATAGTATGACTTTATTAAAGTCTATGACAGGCATTTTCTCCTCAATCTCACACACACACACAGGGAATTTTAACTATTGCACTGCCACTTCCCCACTGTAAAGGCCCCAGGTCATTATTGTCGCTAATTTTCTACAGCTTGTTCCTTAACCATTCGCTTTTAGCTGCTAATAACTGAATTAATTTTGAATGTGGTGACTTTTTGTTTCAGTATTTTGCTGCATTGCTACAGCCGCCGTTGCTCGGGTCACATTTAGGTCTATTGCTGCTTTTAAGTGAGCAGAGAACTGTATCCATTTTTCATGACTTTAATGCACTGCAAGTTCAAAGGCAATTACGTATTCATCAATTTAGAGTCATTATAATAGACTTAGGTAATATCAATGGTATGCTATATATATAATGGTATATAAAGATATATATATATATGTATATATAATATATATATATATATATATATATATATATATATATATATATATATAATGGTAATGGTAATAAAATACTGCTAATTTTATTCTTTTTCCAGGCCATCGTTTTTCATTTAGAACAACCAACGTTTTGATCATTTTAGAACAACACAACTGTGATATACTTTAGAGATACAGGCACAGACATTCAGATACAAGGATTCACATGCTGAGCCAATTTATCAAAAGGCTAGCAAATAAACATATGTGCTTCCTCCGCTAACATTGCACATTAAAAGCACTCTCTGTTCAGTAATTACCAAAACTCGTTGTTGGAACTCGCTGTGTCGTGACAGTAAGTGAATCGCGCTTCAACTGTGTGCCAACTAGAGAGTGGAAGTGTTACAGAACGGCTCCTTATTGCGCGTGTGTGTGGTGAGAGAGTGATGTATGTCAAGCCAGTATATGGTCTTTATTGTCTCTGTGTGATTGGGTTAGATATTATTATTGGCTGAGCACACTCTAGGATGTGTGAAATAAGCTGCCGCTAGTTGCGAGTTAGCCTCGGGGCAGCCACTTGCTCATCACTTCAGCATCCCGCTGGGGCCGCCAACATTAACTTCCCTAAACACTGGTGGTAATCAAAGAAAAAAAAAGAAAAAAAAGAATAATTATTAGGGCCGATTTCCATAAATGTTATCTTCAGCAGCAGACACATACTCAGAATCTAATCGAAAGTTAATCTGCTCTAAAAGTTATCTGCTAAAAGGAGTATTGTTAAGATGGTGTGTGTGTGGGGTGGAGGGGGTTACTTAGCTGCAGGCTTACTGTTTACTTATGCTGACAGTACTGCTTACTATGGACATTCCTGCTGACAAATAATTCCTATTGATTATTTCTTTGCACATATTTAAATGACTTGTGCGAATTCGTACAAGTCTGGATGTGTAGTAGCATGTTAAAAGTGTAAAGGCCAGAAATTTAGCTGATGTCAGAGACATTATAAAAAATTATAAAATAAACAGAAAAAATATTTATTCATTCATTCATCTTCTATACCCGCTTATTCCCCAATTTGGTGCCACAGGGCCACAGGGATCTGCTGGAGTCTATCCCAGCCGTCTCTGAATGGGCGAAAGGTAGGAGGGGGACACCCTGGACAGGCCACCAGTCCATTACAGGGCCACACACACATATCACACACTCACTCACTCCTATGGGCAATTTAGAATCACCAATCAACCTAACATAGATGTTTTTGGACTGTGGGATGAAACCGGAGTACCCAAAGTAAACCCACGCAAGCACAGGGAGAACATGCAGATTCCACACAGAAAGGGAATCAAACCCAGGCCTTCTTGCTGTAACCACTAAGCCACTGTGCTGCTTAAAATTAACAGGAAAAATAATAATAATTTCAAAAAAAACTAAAGTAAATAGTAAAACGTGAAAAGTCTTACCCAATAAATCTAAAATGTATTATTATTATTATTATTATTATTACATTTTTTTTATTTTCAATTTAGATGAATGTGTTAAAAATTCTGCAAAATAAAAAAAACAAAAAACAAGATCTTCCTACCGATATCTATAACGCAGAAGAAATTCCTTCCAAACTAATAACGACTAAAACGTAAAAGCAAACACATGCATTTTTCCATATTTCTTTTAACATCAGTTTCAGCCACAGAACAAATAAAGTCCATGCCAGATTAATGGGGTGAGAGTAATGCGTGTGCTTGGCTTGAATATTCTGTTACTCTCCATGTTTAAACACAATTACTCTTTTGCAAACAGTGGCAAATGAAATAAATTGTGTTTGTCCCTCCTGCCATCTGCGTTTAGCTTACTTTATATGCATGACAAAAAACGGGTGTACCCGACACTCTGCAGGGGGTCATATATATATGCACAAAACTATGTTCGTCCATATGTGCCTTTTTGTCCATTTGCTTCTGACTCGCTCTCTGCCTGTCTTTAGCGTGTCCTTGTGTGGGTGTGGACAAGTTGGAGGAGAGATACTGTGCATCCAGGATGTGTGGATATGTCATCTAGTGGCTTCTACCTGTGATTATGTGAGGAAACGAGTACTAAAATAATCATATTTAAGTAAAAGTATTGGTATTTCTCAGAAATGTACTATCGGTTAAGAGAAGGTTTTTAAAGTATAAAATCAGAGCTTGTTTAAATAAACTCATACGTGCTAGTATTAATAAGTATGTTTAAAATGACAAAAACATAAAAAACACACAAAAAGAATATGGACAGAAGATGCAGGGGAAAATATTCTAATAAACAAAATAATGATTCTAATATTTTTACATGACATTTTCCATAAAATGTCATTGTGACTGTCTGACAATGACAATAGAAAGAAATAACTTTATTCATGAGTCATAGTAAAAGTCATTCTAACCTACTTAAGGAAGTCCAATTTCTTTTCTAGCAATTTTTTTTCTTGTCCTGGGTTTACATATTAAAACTTAAAAGCACATTATTATGTGGGTAAGTGGATAGGGCAGCGTTAGGGGTGGTAATGTATTGTGTGTGTGTGTATATATATATATAATGAACATTTTGTTTAAATTGATTGATTAATTAAACAAATGAAATATGGAAAAAAAGTCCCTAGGTTCTGTTTCCCCAGGTAGCCCAATGCTGTGTTAAACATGCTATGGAAACACTTTCGCTTGACCATAATCAGTTCAATGGAAGAGCAACACGTCAAGGCGGGTGATGTAAGTGACCAAACCCGTCCAGCAACATAGCGGGTAAGCTTTAAAAGCTGAGGTACCGCTGACAAGAATACCAAGCTATGACTGGAGACACAGCGTCTTGTTAGGAACTATGGGAACTATGGTTACATACTAACCTAAAAATGTTTCCCTTTAGAAACTTGAGCTGTGTGAAAAACACCACAGGAACGAAAATGCCTACAATGCCATGGCGAGATGTCATTGCCAGTGTTTGTGGAATCAGAACAAACCTGCGTTCCTGGGGAAACAGAAATCAGTGTTTCCCTTATCTGTCTAGGGCACATAAGAATCGCTTTATAACCCCTTAGGGAGAACCCTTTTGTTTTGAGCGACCACTGTAAAGGATCTTGTGCAACTGGCCAAAAAGAATCACTTTCAGCACCATTGCCATCAGACCAAAAAAATTCTGAAACCTGCTCTTTTTGGCGTTGAGCCTTAATCTTCAACTCGAATGCAATCCCCAGAATTGAGAACCTGGCTGTTGTCCTTAAACATAGCCAGGTGGGACAGTTGCTTGTCTGCCGCACTAAGCTTAGCTAGCTTCCTCGAAAGCTAGCCAAGCATGCCCAAAGAGACAACACAAAGGTCATGTTCATCGCTACCTGTAATAAAAAAAGAGCAGACAGAAGCACTAACACACTGATCACATTTACTGCTCTTTCTCTTGGACATAATTGCTTTTTTATCTTACACACACACACACACACACACAACGCACTACCGAGGAAAAAAGAAGCTTACTCAGAATGCTACTGGATGCGTCTTTATGATTCCGATAGTCGATTTTGTCACCGATTATGACGTGTTGCTCTTTCATTGGAAGATTACACACATGCTTCAGACTGAGGTCACATGGAAGCGCTTCTTATAGCGTTTTTGACGCAGCCCGAGTTAGAATAAAATAGAGACATGCCTTTGTCTTCCGAGCAGCGTTGCTCATCGAATCTCTGATTATAGTCTTTTGTTTTGTTTTATTGATGGAAAAAACCCTTTTTCCTTTTTTTTCTAACCCTTTTTCCTTTTTTTAAATTATGCATTAATTTGCCTCCGCACATGAAGAAATTAAATAAATGCAATATGCAAAAGCATGCCTAAGCTAATTAGAAAATGCAGAATGACAATGAGTGAGGCATACAATTAATCAGAGGCAGAAGGTGGGGGCACTGTTGGGGGGGGGGGTTATTTATGGGTTTTGTATTCAATGTTGAACACGCCCCCCCCCCTTCCAACTCCATCACCCACCCAGCATCACCCCTACACACACACACACACACACGAAGCCGATTCTAAAAAATAAAATGATAATGTTTTATTCAGTAAAATACAGTCTACTTAGTTCTACCGTCTAATTTTTTTGTCTGATTTGCAAGTCGGAACGCGCTTTCAATCCATCACAACATTATATTCACATTTACGGCATTTAGCAGACGCCCTTATCCAGAGCGACTTACATTTATCTCTTTTATTAAGTGGGTTAAAGGCTTTGCTTAGGGGCCCGGCAGTGGCAAGTTAGTGATGCGAACCCCGATCTTCCAATTAGCAGCCCAACTAGGCTACCACTTCCCCAATATTAAAATAGTTCTATATTATTGTATACATACAGTGTATATACAGTATATAACTGTAACTTTATGTACTCATATAGGTTGAATTTTTATTGTTATCAATTATATCCATCTCAGTGTTTGTCCTGATCTTTGCAGATCGCTGTTAATTTGATACACATAATTTAAGACACAAAAACATTTAATACCCCATTTCACTCATTGGCAGGGGCTGAAGGTTGGTTAATGACATTGCCTTGCCCAGGGTAACTGCTGAGCAAAGTCGTCATGTCAAAGCATAATCTGTGATGAGTGTTTCGCAGTGGTATAAAACAGACATCAGACAAGTGATATCCATTGGTTGCACAAAATGTGGAAAACAAATGTACTTTTGCAGCATTTTGGCAGACGTCCTTATCCAGAGCAACGTACATTATTCCCTCTTATACAATCGAGCAATTAGGAGTTAAGGACCGTGCTTAGGAGCGGTGGCTTGGTGGTGCTGTGAATCAAACCCAGGTCTTTAAAATTGATAGTCCAATACCCTAACCACTGTGCTACCACTTCCTTCATTCCCAGAATTGAAAACGGGTGACTTAATGAACTACACAGTCATGTTTAAGTATACACACATGCAAACACTTGCTTTATGTCTGCCAAAGATTATGTGTTAAGAAACACTAAAACATGTAAGCGATTTATTCTTTAGACTTGCCAGTCCGTATACATAAAGAAAAAATCTCTGCAAATTACGTTATTCTACCGCTTTCTAAAACGGGTCTACGGAGACGCATTTTCTTTTTTTTTATTTGCTTTGTCCTTATTTTCTTATCAGCAAGCCCACTTAAGCATAAGATGACTCGAGGCACAGCAAGGTAAAAAAAAAGAAAGTGCTTTGCTAATGAACTAAGTAATCCTAAAAAGAAATTAGTGATCCAGCCAAATTGGATACTACATAGAGCAGATAATCATTATGTGATACATCATATGTTGTTCATCTCCAGCATCGGACGAGAACATTTGACTATATTTATTTTTGATTCATTGGCAGAATAAGTGGCAGCATGGTGGCTTAGTGGTTCCTCGGTAGGAGCCTTTCTATGTGGAATTTGCATGTTCTTCAAGTTTGTGCTTGAGTTTACACCATGTTTTCTCCCATAGTTCAAAAACATGTATGTTAGATTAATTGGTAATTCTAAATTGCCCATAGAAGTGAGTAAGAGTATGTGTGTGTGTGTGTGTGTGTGTGGTTGTTTGTCTGTATGGACTGGCGACCCATCCAGGATGTACCAATGCCTTTCGCCCAGTAACAGCTGGGATTTCGCCCAGACTCCAGCAGATCCCTGTGTCCCTAATTAGGAATAAGGGGGTACAAACAATGGATGAATAGCAAGAAAAGTGTTGCAGATAAAAAATAAAGTAAGATACTTAAATCATAATGGGCAACAATCCTTAGCAAATGCCCCATAATGTGCAGCAAATCAGAAAAAAATGTGAAGACTATAGAGCATTACTGTTTTTCAATTTTGCTGTCAGATTCCATAGTTTTGTTATGGAAGGAGCTCTGAATGATCCGGCGTTACTCTAATGGTCAAATAAAGATTCAGCTGCAATGTTTGACTGGATGCTAGAAATCGAATCAATCACAGGTGACTGGGTGTATTAACCTTTACCATCCTGCCGGTACAGGCTTTATAATCCATTACGCTAGAAAAGAGCGATGAGATGGAAGTTTTCAGTCACAATCACAAAATTAATTTAGCGCTGAAAGGACGCTTACACACACAGACACACTCAACACACACTGTCCACTTAGTACACCGATTATTGCTCGATTATCCATTATCAGCCAATCATGGAGCAGTAATGCGGTGCATTAAATCAAGCAGGAACAGGTCAATGTTCAGGTCTTTAGTTAATGTTCGCATGAAAGAGAATGAGATAAAAATGTCATGTCTGTGAGTGCTGCCCTGCTTTGGTTGTTTGTTGGTGTCAGATGGCTTGATTTATTTCAAAGACAGCTGGGGGTTTTGCGAACATAAGGGTCGCTAACCAACCCACAGATTTTTTTAGAGTAATTTCTTCCTATGATTAAAGGGAACATATACTGTAAATCTTACTGATTGGCTAGAGGGAGTTCAATTAATACCTACAGTTACATCTCTGGCATTCGGCAGACTCCCCTATCCATTTTACTTATTTTTTATCCATACATATCCATACATTTACTTATTTTTTATCCATCTGAACAGTTAAGGGTTAGGAGCCTTGCTTAGGGGCCCAACAGTGGCAGGATGGTTGTCCCGGGGATTAAACCCACAATCAGCAGTCTTACCACTTCTACATCTACAAGATTAATAGAAGATACTGTCAGAATCTAATAACAATTTTGATCTTTTAATTATTTGAATGTCTTCATTTTAATTATTTTTTTAGCTTCTGTCTAATGAGAGGGTTTTAAAATATTAAGCAAAGTAGATTTTTACTTGAATCTAACTTTTACCAACTGAAGCAGCAGTAAAGAACTTTTTATATACAAGTTTTATACAACTTTTCTTTTGCCCTCAACAATGCAGTGCAGTGCATTATAAAAGTGAATAACACAAGCAGGCAATAAGTTGCTCATGTCACCAGAGGGTTATAGATTAGTTTATTACCACCAAGTGAATATTAGCTTTTCAAGGATTTGCATAGCCGGGGATTTGCTAATATTTTGTAACATAGATATTATGCTGATATTACCCGGTGTAGTTCCACAGCGAGTGCAGCATACGTTTATGACACAGTTAAAGAATCTCTGCTGGGAATTAGCTGAAATGGTGTAAATTTGTGTTTATTTTTCGAAATTATTTTTTAACGTGCTAAAGATTGATTGTATCGTCTGTGTACAGTGATTAAAAACTTTCCCCCTTTATTTAAAACCTTTTTAAAGCCCACCATTATACAGTAAGGTAATAACTATAAACACCATAAACAAAGTGCACCATTTAAATTACAGCTTATTATCATTATTATTATTAACAAAATCTACTAATTCTTTTCTAAGTGTGATTTAATTATTTTATTTCATTATGTTTTTTTGTTTTTTTTTGTTCTTTTAGATTTTAATGATTTATTGATTTACATATGATGCTATTTTGAATGAAGTGATTGAGAGGTAGGTAGCACAAAATGCCTCTGTAATAAAGCTACATTTCTAGAAATACTACCTATGGATTGTTCATAAAAAAAATAAAGGAAGACTGTAATACCAGAGGGAAAAAAAAAAAAAAGGGTCTGGTATCTATAAAGGGTGTATATTTTTATATTTCAGTCACTTTTTTTTTATCAAGTATGAATTTAATTGTCATACTTGTGATTGTGCTGTGAATTTTAGGGAGACAATGTATAAGTGAGTAAGATGAGGAAAGAAAAGAAAAGCCTTTGTATTCTAAAGCTCTCATTTTGACCACTAACTTTTACTGGCTTTGTCAATTAGCAAAACTTTTTTTTTTCCTTTGTTCACCTCAATCAAGCCATAAAAAGTAGCATGTGTAATTACAACTGCTAGCACAAAGATGTCCTTCTTTAACGTAACTACCACTTCAAAACACGTTCTCTACCCAAGGCTTTTTGTAAAAGGAAAGCAAAAAGAAGTCAGTGCTAACGTAATTTCCTGCGAAAGGTTGTTAATGAACAACTGACGTCAACGAATGTCATTGTTAAGATATAACAAAGTTATTCTCATACAAGACACTCGAAATGATAAAAAGGTCTTCCAACTTCCTTCATTAACAGATTTCCAAAATCTATTGACAGCAGAGCTATTTTTACCTTTTTTTTAATTGACTTCTTTCAATCTTAACTTACAGCAACTTTTAAACAGTTGTTTTTGTTTTTGTTTCATTATCAAGCAGAAAAGAATTTTAACCGTAAATATTGAAGCAGCATTAAGGAGCAACTTGTCTTCTGAATCTACTCCCCTTCTTTTCAAGATAGTCTTGACAACTTTATATCTAAAATCTAATAAAATAAGACAAAAAAAAAACATTAATGCCAAAATGGCACATTTCTCTAAGTATCTCACATCTTTACTGATTAAAAGATGATTTAGTGAAAATATTTCTGGCTACGATTTCTTTTCTGTAGAGATTGTGTAAATGGTGATGTGCTGCTGATGGGCCAGCATGGTGGCCTAGTGGTTAGCACTGTTACCTCACAGCAACGAAGGCCTGGGTTTGATTCCCGGGCAGGAGCCTATCCTTGGAGTTTGCATGTTCTCACCATGGTTTTACTCCGGGTACTCCAGTTTCCTGGCGACCTGTCCAGGGTGTATCTCTCCTGTCTTTCACCCTTTCAGAGACTGCTGGAGAGATAGACTACAAGATCCCCGCACCCCAGAATTAGGGAATAAGCTGGTGGAGAAGATGATGGTGCAGGTGTATCATGGAAAGTGGAAGGACAATGGTTAAGGTGTTGGACTGCTAACTTTTTGATTCCCAAATTCACAAAGTTGCCTTTAAGCAAGGCTCTTAACCCCCCATTACTCATTTACATAATAGAGATAAATGCAAGTTGCTCTGGATAAGGGCATCTTCCAAATGACAATGACCTCATCCGCCTGTAACGTGAAGCTTTCTGATTGGTCGAATTACACACGTGCTTCAGGTCAAATGTTATTAAAGGGCATTCCCAAAGTTCTACGATGCGTCATCTCAATCCCCGTTAAAAAACAATGGAAACATACGTAACCTAGAGACGTTTTTTTTCTGCACTTTTTTAGACAGTAAACATATTTCTAGTTCGATTTCTTAGCGAGCGCTCTGAAGGTACAATATAATCCATCTGCTATCTTTCTGAATTCAGCTTTTGCATTCACTAACATTACTAGATCATCAGACAATTTAAGTACGTTTTTTTTTTCGTTTGTTTCATCATTTTTCAATGTTAATAAGAGATAAAAGCGAGTTGAATTCTAATAGCATTGACCTGCTCCCTTTACTAAGCAACGCATACAAAAGACTGTGATCCGTAAAATTTCACTGACAGCAAAAGCCTTCTGTTCCTCGCCGTCATACCTATACATTCTAATTGAAATAATCTATACAAAGCGAATACTTTTCCTTTTGCAGATTCCCCACAAATCCTTACAGCCAGGCTGAACACGGCTGTCTGCTTACTTTCGCCAGCTGAGGGCAACACTAGGAGTCCCATCCACTGCTTAATACCATGCAGGTGCTTTTTCTGTGTGTTTGTGTGTGTGTAATGGCTAAAGCTCCAGCTGGTCACCAGCTTTAGCCTAAGGCCAGTGATGAAAGGGGGCGTGTGAGTTCTCAGGAGTGCTAAGTGTCTTGTCAGCCATTGAGACCATAATGGGCTCCCACAATTTCACTCAGCATTCATGGGCATTATGGCTGGAGCGAAACCAATTGCTTGATTGTGCCTGTTGCCGTAAAGAAAGCTGGAGAGGCCTGTTGAAAGTCGATCACAGGGAGCTGGGTGCTTTTATATCCGTCCTACCACATGGTCTCCATCCCCCAAACCGTTTCTCTCTCTCTCTCTCTGTTTAATACCCAAAGCACCATGGAGAGAAATTGGCTCCAGGCTAACAGAGTTCACAGCAGTCATCTCTCACTGTACTGGCAACGTCATAGGCCTTAAAGACTGCCTGTTATTTTACGCCTAACATCTTCAAATGTTTAAATAGAACTAAACACTCCAGCCAGAGCACTTGAGACTATTGAAGTGGTAAAGAATCTTTAACTTCCATATTATCAAGATTTACACAATATATGCAGTACATAACCTTAAATAATAAAATAATTGTTAGTTTATAGTGTTTCAAATTTTTTAAAATAGATTATTTATTACAAATTAAGAAAGTACAGTAGGGAATTCCCGGTTGTATTTATTATTATTATTATTATTATTATTATTATTATTAGGCCATAAACAGCCTTTTTAGCAAGATTATTACCCATATGCTCATGCATATAAATCAGCAGCAGCTCTTTGAGATGATCAGAGTGTTTAAATACACAAACTTTATCCTATAAGGGATCTTGAGATTAGTATTTAAATAGAGGAGTCACTGAAAATTTTCAGCCGTCCTTTTTCTCAATCCTGTCATTCTTTGATCAGCAAATATGGGGGTGCTGATATTAGAAATTAGAAATGTGGGGGTGCTGATACGTTCTAAAGAAAAAATCCAATGATTTAAATGATTAAAATATGTTTATGTATGAGTATCATCGAATCTTTCATTTGCAATAACAACATATTCTATCGCCATATATCTTTTGAATATATTAAAATTCTAACAATTTATGACTGTCCATTAAATGACAAGTGCTCATCTAAAATTTTAGTATAAATTGATTTTGTGTAAATTAGTTTTATTGTATAGTAACTTAAAGAAGACAATGTATTTAAAGTCGATAATAAAATCTAACAATAGTTAAAAGACTAAGAAATCTTACTGCCATATATTGCCCCACCTTCTGACAACCCTGCCTCATTAACCTGCTGCCCTGAATTGTACCTGCCACCAGCAGACATTGTTGTGCTTTCTGTCAATTGCCTCTATCATTGGAGGTCCCTGCTCTGCCATGCTTCCCCTGCCATGTTAACCTCCAGCCATTCGCTCATCTGTAAGAATTTGTTGTTAAGCTTTAGAACCACCTGTCAAGGTAGAAAACTGTCAAGATTAGTCCACCTAATGTTATTTAGGAGCTACCAGGGGCCCAGCAGTGGTAGCTCCTGGAGCTCAGAATTGAACATCAATCTTCCTGGTATCAGTCCAACACTTTAACCACCAAGCCACAACTTCCCCACTTTAACCACTAAGCCACCACTTCCCCCACCTTAATCACTGAGCTACCACTACCACTTGTTTGCAAAGTATATGATCATGAATCACAATTGCCTAAATTTTCCTACCTCTGCCAAAACCTCTAAACTAAATTCTGTCAACGATACCTGTTTGCCTGAAATCTATCACATCATATCTTCTTGTTTGAGATGAACAAAAACCCTGCACTGGACCGAAAATGGTAGGAAACCATTGTGAATTCACAGCGTCAGTTCCATTCCTGTCTTCTACATTTCAAGGCCCTCTGATGCCTGTGTTTCAAGTCTGCCCCCAAGGCATAAATAGAGAAAGAGAGCTGACCCCTGGAGTTACAGATCCAGAATGAGAGTGTACAGATGCCTGATGTTCACGAACACCCAAGGTACACAGTCAAAAGTGATGTGCTGAAAGCAGAAGAACAAAGGAAGACGAATGCATTGTTGTGACACTGGGGAGCTGTCTTCAAAACCCACAAGAAGATACTGGACAAAAGCTAGCGCACTGCTTCATGAAATACCCATAAAGGTCCAGTATAATGGCCCATCTGGTATAGAGATATAGGTGGATATCTTTTCCCTTGTCCCAGAACAGTAGTAAGAGGGTACTTGTGTTGTTCTTGTAGGAAAAAAGTTGTCTTTTTGTGCAGACTTGAATGTTGCCCTGTCCCAATTGCCCTGTCCCAATACCCACACTATGCCCCAAGGTCTACCATGAAGTGTGCAATTTTGGAATTGCACAATTCAGTTGATAAGTGTGCAAGGAAACAAGTGTGCTGATGTGCAGTATTGGGATGGATGTCACCCATTTATGTCAAACTCCATTGCTACATCATTGTCGCAACACCCCTCAGACAAAAAAATGGCGGTGCCAGTAGATTGTCCTGCACGCTGGTTTGCTGCTCAAATGTGAATTGCATGAACAAACTTTTACTTACACTTAACTTTCCTATCCGTGTCAATTTTGTCTCACTCTTCTCAAAAGTCAGCTAAAACCACTCCACTTTTCTGTTTTTTATCATTAGTTTAAAACATCACACCAAATGAATTCTGGGTAAAATCCTTAACCGTTTAGGCACGTACTTACAAAAAGTGTGCAGTAAGGCCACAAGTATGCAAGGGTGGAAAAGCTAACCAGCGAATTGGGACACCCTACGAACTGGCAGGTACGAAGTGCAGGTATTGTGTCAGGGCCAATAGGATGTATTACCAACCTCACCACCATTATATGTTTTATTGCAAGTCTAATTCATGCTTAATCTAAGACTGCTGGTACATCTTTAAAACTTAGGCACTGACAGGTAAAAAGTAGCCGAATTTAGCAATTTATATACACTTACAATTGCAGCCAATTATATTAAACTTCTAATATGTATTTTGGTTGAAGTATGTTAGGTGTATTGGAATAAAGTAGCTTAAGTCCATGTAATGGAGCAGCTACAAAACTGCAACCATAATAAAGCAAAAGGTCCCCACAAAAGTTCTGATATAATTTTTAACATCTGGGAGATTTCATCTTCTTCTTTACATTCTGTTCACATCTGGCAAGAAGTATCAGTCTAAAGAATGTTTAGATTGTGCAAATAGAATAAAAACCCGATTTGTATACCGCTATCTTTACCAAATTTTGATTGGGTGTGCAAGACAGATGTTTGGATGGGCTAGGCCCACTCCTGCCCATGCCCAGAGCCAGCCCGGGTAAAGAGTTCAGGGAAAGGTACTGTTTACATACCGAGGACTGGAATTTATTTGTATGAACAGAGACTGCTGTTGGCTTTTTTTATTGATGTATCGGTGAGTAGTAAACAGAACAGAGCAATAATGAATAATAATGAATAAATAACCAGGTGGTGTGATGCAGGTGGCCTGAAGCAAAAAGAAAAAGAAAGAAAAAGAAGCCATTAAACTTTAACAGCACAGATGCAGTCAGAGCTGGAGGTGAGAAGACACTGCAAACTCTCTCTCTCTCTCTCTCTCTCTCGCTTTCTCTTTGACACCGACTCTTTCTACCAGCCTCAGCTCTGTCAGAGTCATCATTAAAACTGAGCAAGCATCAATTCTTATTATTTCACTCTTTGTGTGAGTACATCCAGTGGGAAGTTTTAATTTCACTGCTATGGAGGTTCATCTAAAAGCCCCTTTTGAGCCACATCCTGTGCACGGCTAATTGGAGCCTCATGCTGCATGAAGTCTTACACACAGTCTGTAGTGCTCATAATAATGCCGAGTTTATTTACTGAACTGCAGAGAGCCGGGCGCATGCATATGTGTGAGGAGGAAAGGAAAACAAGACAGAGTTAATAGTTTAACGAAGAGCAAAGCCCCCATAATTCCAACATATGCCACTGCTGGCAAACTGACAGACGACATAAGGGGGAAGAAGCTGAGGACGAATAATATCAGCTGTGTGTGTGTGTGTGTGTGTGTGTGCATTTGTGCATCTGAGAGAAAAAATATATTAATATATTTTTGATGTTTTTCAAATTATATTCTAATAATGTATTAGTAAACTAAGCAAAATTACAATAGATGAAACATCTGTCACATCATAGAGTAAAATATTCCTTAAAGACATTATTGGGTAATTTACCAAGTTTGGTCCTTTAGCTCTGTTAGCTGATTGATCGGTTTTCCAAATACACAAAAATTAAAGTTTTTTCACACACAATCAGCACAAAATGTTTTAAGCCTGAACAAATGCACAAATCCTCGGTGCGTAAAGAAATCTGTGTGATTATACTTCCATCCATACTTTATACCCTTCCTTATCCAGAGCGAAATGGGGTTAAAGGCCTTGTTCAGGGGCCCAACAGTGGCAGCTTGGCAGCCTGGATCTTCCAAATAGCGGCCCAACACCTTAACCACTGTGCTACCACTTCCCCTTTATTATACTGTATGCTTTATACGATCATATATTAATTAATCGTTAATGTACGGGTGCCTAACCATCCTTTCTTTTTACTTTGTACTCAACTAAAGATAAAATTCTATGGAAATCTAATAGCCGAAGCTGATAGGATCTCGGTAAAGTGTCATTATCAATGTAAATGACTCAAGATATCGAGGCGTCACCTCCTACACATGCACACACATTAAAGCCGAGTTATTAAAGGAAAGTGTGTGTAGGGGGTAATTACGGCAAGCAAGTCATAAATGTATAATGAGTGAAAGAGGGTAGGTGGCACTGTCCTGGATAAATGAGGCATGCGGCTTATAGATTTATGGTAAAGGAATTTAATCTGCTATTTGTCATTTTAATAGCACAAATATAGAATCTTTTAATAGGGTTAATTGTTTCAGACAGGCAGCATGGTAAGCAATTAATGTTTACAACATACACACAAAAGGTTCTATTAAATGAGGTTGATTTAAGAAGCTAGAGTGTTTTAAATATCTGTTTAGTTTGTGGGAATTGAACCCATGATCTTCGAATCAGCAGGATTTGCATTGTTTTTGTGTATTTGATGGTGCTGTGAAGATTTTTTAGTGTGTTTGTGTACAGGGTGTTTGTGTATTTGGTGGTGCTATGAGGATTTGAAGTGTGTTTGTGTATTTGTTTGTGTTGTGAAGATTTGCAGTGTGTATGTGTATTTGGTCGTGTTGTGAAGATTTGCAGTGTGTATGTGTATTTGGTCGTGTTGTGAAGATTTGCAGTGTGTCTGTGTATTTGGTGGTGTTGTGAGGATTTGCAGTGTGTTTGTGTATTTGTTTGTGTTGTGAGGGTTTGCAGTGTGTTTGCGCATTTGTTCATGTTGTGACGATTTGCAGTGTGTTTGTGTATTTGTTCATGTTGTGAAGATTTGCAGTGTGTTTGTGTATTTGTTTGTGTTGTGAAGATTTGCAGTGTGTTTGTGTACAGTGTGTTTGTGTATTTGGTGGTGTTGTGAGGGTTTGCAGTGTGTTTGCGCGGGTGTTTGTGTATTTGTTCATGTTGTGAAGATTTGCAGTGTGTTTGTGTACAGGGTGTTTGTGTATTTGGTGGTGTTGTGAAGATTTGCAGTGTGTTTGTGTATGTGATTGTGTTGTAAGGTTATGCAGTGTGTTCTAAAGATTCCCAGTATGTTTGTCTACAGCGTGTTTAGGTATTTGGTGGTGTTGTGCTGATTTGCAGCATGTTTTTGTATTTGTGTTTGCGTTGTGATGATTTGCAGCAGCGCGTGTTGTCAAACTGATAAAGATGTTTTCCTAATTTGTTGGTATTTTTTCTAATCACATGTGTTTTCTTAAGTTGCAGCATGTTGCGCTTTCTCCGCCACTGTGCAAACCAGCAACCATGCCATTAAATTCCCCTCATTCTGGGGTTTCATAGTTACAAGTCAACAATAGAAATTGTGTCAAAGCAGCTTTGCAGCATTAAATCAAATAATAAGTATTCAAACTCATTAAAACACTTTAATTAATGTCTGTAAATTAAGAGTCCCACAGCACAGCCTCATTGGTTTCTTCGTTTAAAGACAAAGTGCAGAGTCAGCCATGATTGAGCACCCCTGGATCACAATGGGGTGGATTAAGGTCCCTGCTTGGCGGTGGTGGAGCTTGAACCCTGATCCTCCGGCCAACAAATCAGCACCGTAACCGTCTTACTGTAACTGTTTAAGCTCTCCTACTCCTGTGGTGGCTCAATGTAAACATGAAGCTCTTGACCTAAACCTGAATTCTTGCGTGTATTGATCTGCCACCACTTGACTGGATGAATAAGCAGGGTTAATAATAGTTCTACAGAAGTGGTTATAAGGTGTAAGTTATGCCTACAAATCAGATATGTGACATTTATCGGTATGGTAAAGATTTTTTATTTATATTTATCATTAATATATTTATCGTTTAATGACTGTGTCTCTTTCCACTGATCTAAAAAAGAAAAGAAGATACTGTAGAAGCCGTAACCAGCTCTGATCCTTCTCAACATGTGCTGTGTGTCTCAATAGCAACACAAACATCTTTATAAGATAGCAGATCATGGGATTTTTTACAAAGAAGACCACAACAGGTGAAGGTCAGTAATCTAACAGGTCTTTAAAAGAAAATCACAGAGAATAAAAAAAAAAAAAAAAAAAAAAAAAGGAAGCTCTCCCTTTTTTCTCGATCCATCCACATCCTCGGCATTGGCGCTCAGTGGTGCTGATTGTTGGAAGCTAATGGAGCTGCACTGTCCATGCTGTGTTTATGAAATATAAGTGCCACAGGTAGAATAAAAATATAAAGGAGCGAATAAAATAAAAAATAAACGCCTTTAGAATGCAGAGAATAGGAATGCTGGGAGGAGGGAGTGAGGGAGTGCAATGGCTACAGCTATAGCACAGCAAAATCAGTCCCGAGTGGGCAATTATTCATGTCCAGGCAGCACCCGGGAACTTTCTGTGGGTGGTAGAGCGGTGGGTAAAAAAAGGGAGTAGCAGTCCATTAGAATCCATCACCTGCAATAGGCCTTTTCTTTTTTTTTACCATAGGACGAGCACACAGGACTACTGCCGTCAATGTCGCAGCTCAACTCGATCACAACAAGCACAGTCACTCTCCGGGGCCACGTCAGGTGCGGAGCTTGTCTCAGGTTATTTTTTTTTCTTTTGTTTAAAGACTGTGAGATAGAGAAAGTAAACACAGAGCATTGTTCCACGCTGGAGTGAAGAGTAAAACAACGTTCAGTGCAAAAGAAGCATTTTTTATCGATGATAAACAAGGTTAAAATGAAGCACAAATAAATAGTATACATTTTTATGTATGCTGGATTGGTTGATGTGTTCAAGGATGTGTGTGTGTGTGTGTGTGTGTCAGCTTCACTCATTAACATTTCAAAAGGGCACCCCAACAGCAAACCATTTGGACAATTGGAATTGTTATTATTAATATAACATTAAGCAATAACTGTACCCGCCCCCCTCCAGGGTCCCCCCATCACTAAACATGGAATGTGTTTTTTTTTTTTTTTTTCTGATGCATCACCCATCGTTTTCGAACTAGCACAGCGCTAGCCTTAACCCCCAATTGCTTAGTAGTATAAATGAGATAAACGTACGTCGCTCTGGATAAGAGCCTCTGCCAAATGCTGTAATTGTAATTAACACAAAAATAAGAAAAACTGTTAAAAAATGTTTAATTTAGCTCATGCAATTTGGACATCATTTATAGTCTATCCTTTAAAAAAATATGTCTTATTCTATATATCGACCCGGGTTCTATGTCAACCCCGGGTTTGATTTAGGCCAGGGTCCTTTCCAGTCCCACCACCTTCTCTCACCCTCTGTTTCATACAGTATCTGTCCTTTCCTATCAATAAAGGTAAAATAACTATAAAATGTGTCTTTTAACAAATGATAATAATAATAATTATTAATAGAATACAGAAATTTTTAAAGAAACTTTAAGAAATATGGATTCAACAGCCGCACGAGGGTTAATTCCTGAATCAGAGCGTTTCTCACTGGCTGTGTTTTTAAGCTGTACACTGGAGTAAAAAGAAGTCAATCTCTCCCAGGGCCTCACATCTGACTCAGGCCATGCTATTTAATAAACTAACGTTATGACAGACATTGGCACTCTCCCAGTCCTGCTATTCTCTGTTTCTTGGCACAGTGGGCCACTTGTATAATGTTAGAACTTTCTTTCCAATCAGCTGCCTCCAGCCAAGACTACGAGTCTCATTTATACTATATAATTAAAATAATGGCAAAGCTGCACAAGTGTAAGAGTAAAAAAAAAAAAAAAAAACAACTGCCTGGATAATCTAATTGTGTGTGGAAGAGCGCAGAAGAAAGATGTGTATGTCTATGTGTGTGTGTGTGTGTGCACCTAAACCCTATAGACAGAAGGACACATCTGCCTTTGCGGTTTTGGCTTTGCTTGGTGTCTGAAGAATCATTCGCCCACTTTATGTGATCTCAGATGAACCACATATGGACCCTTACTGTACATATGCAACATACTATAAAAAAACAGCAGTTACTGTACGTGTGTATTTCATCTGCATACACAAAATTTACACTTTTCTTCATCATTGCCCTGGCTGGACGAAAAAAAGCAAACGAATGTCTTTAATTATCTTGCAGAACTAAAGAGTTCACGTATCTTGGAAAGGTTGTAAAAACTTCTATATTTTTAATGAGAGCACAAGAAAAGAGAAGTCACGGGGGTGGGGGGAGTGGTGTTGGGAGGATGAGGGAGGAACGGAGAAGAAAAGAAAAACACATTTGTCAATTAGTATGCAAATGCATGCGAGTGACTCCTTCAGAAATCCAATCAGGCTGTCACCTCGGCAGGGGGTGTTATTATAAAGTCCCTATGAAGTGTGGCTTGCGAGTTGCCATGCAAAATAAGGCGCGTCCGCAGACAGGCAGACACAGTAGGGACTGGTGCTGGAGACTGCGGGTGAGCGCCGATAACAAACGCAGCGCACACACCCATATAAAAGCACCCGCTGTCTGGGAAATAAGCAAAACTGCCAATGCAACATCCCATGGTGCATTTTGGTGGCCACCGTAGTTAAAGTAAAGGCTGTGGGTTGTGATATGAGCTTTTCAGACAAAACAAAACAGCGTCGCGATGCTAAAATGTACAACCAGCCCACACAAGCAATGTGTCATTAGTTTCCTAATCATGTCCTTAGATGAAATGTCTGCATTTCCAATGGATCAAAAACAGCTTGCTGGCTAGTTACTCAGTTCAGCCTGTAATCAGCTTCATCCCACAGCGTAGAAACAATATAATTAACATGTAAAAGTTAAGAATAAACAACGATTCCCGTGATTGGTTTAAACCATTCTGAAGAACACACTGCTTTTTATCCGTTTAATGTTGAATTTCTCCGTCCTAAGGAGATAAGATCATGTCTGCTGTTCAATATTCTAAATCTGTTCTGTTGTCTAACTTCCTTAGCAATGATCCTGGACATTACCACAGACATTTCATCAAATAAAAGCCACCAGACGAAAGACAACTAAGCTGTTATGAATCATGGGAAAGAAGAAAAAGGATGCATTATTACCAAAGACGTACTTTAGGTCACCGTGTCTGTATATCAAAAGCAGCTGTCTGTTTAATGTCATTTTTATGAAGAAGGCAGTTGAAATCGGTCCATTTTAAATAATCTATAGTGAATATGATGCAATACCATTACTAATAAATCATACAAATAATATGACTCACAGAACAGATTTATGACTATAAACCCACTAATCAAATATAAGGCTAATTATTTAAAAAGGTACACAGTAATAATTTGCATATTGGTTGGACCCTAATGCTATTTTTCTACAAGTTAATAATATTTAAAATCTAGTTGCTTTAATTATTTATCTTTAAAATTAAAAACTATAACAACTCCTTGCTTAAAAAAATCACTAAAGTACATCATTACTGCATAACACCCAGAAATCCCAGAAATCTTGGCTTTAATTTTAAATACAGCCTAATTATATAAGAGTTTAAAGGAGTTAAAGATGGCTTATAATATAATGTGGGAATGTTTCAGAAATATCAATAGCATGAACATTTTTGGCTAGTTTGAATCTATAAAAATGTTATATAATACAGTTCCCTGATTGTAATGTCTGTGCCGGATGAACAGAGGAGACGTAAAACAGTCCTGGAAGTTATGTTCATGATGCAGACATCATGTAAGCCAAGTTCAATCTGTCCAATTCGCTGACAAAAGCATTAAATACATATATAATTATAATGTAATATAACTTTAGATAAATAAAAAGGGCAAATAAATGCCCCTTTCTGACTGTTATTAATTTGAGATTGAGATCATTTGTGGCCCAGGGTTCGAATCCCAACACCAGAAAGACTGGGATTCGATTTCCAGCACCACCAAGCCACCACTCTGAGCCAATGATGTAAAATGTAAACCTACTGAACCACAATTCTGCCATCTTAGGACCAGATATAACTATTATTATCATGATTCGATCATAAAAATTGTAAAAAAAAAAAAAAAAAAAAAAGAAAACAGATCATAACGTCATGACTTTCTCAGATATTCGGCTTTAAAGTTTGTAAAAAGAAATGATCAATAAATTTCAGCAATTATCTTAAGAGATTTCATTTGGTTTATTTGTACTGTTTCAGATACAAAGGTATTTTGTCATTGTTTATAGCGTATATAGCTTAAATTATTCCCTAAACTAAAGGTGTATAGTAACCTAGTACCTGTAGCTAGTAATAAATCTTATTTACCAGCTCTAATTGTTACTCTATAACAAAAGATAAAATCCCACAATAGCACAATATAGCTATTTGGTTCTAGTGCATCATTTTCCTCCCTCTAGCCTTATTTTGAAGGACAAAATAAATAAAAAAATGAAAAAACTCATCTGTGATGTGAAGATTAGAAACGATAACACTGAACGGTTGTATCTTCAAATATTTTAGATATTTAACAGCAGGACAGTGCTCATTCCTTGCTCTATGTATGCAGCGGACATTTTAGATCCATCATTTTAATAGTATTTTAAACATCATGTAACACACAAAAGCATTCAAGCACACACACACACACACACACACACACACACACACACACACATACACACAAAAAGGCTTACCGCAGCTCCCCCTACTGGAGCATGTCATGTTATTTTTTTTTTTAACATAATAGCCTGATCAACAGCTCCAATCTATTTTATATGAAAGAATAAGTTACAGCCGACTTTTCAGATTTCCAAATGACACACAGTTCAAAATTAACTAAACAAATTGTTCCACATCCTTAAATCGATATTTTCCCTTTGTCTTATTAGTCATTCCTTTAGATCGTATGCTTTGAATTTCTCATCTGACAAAGATTTGCATACAAGTGAACTGGAGAACAGACCCAACACAGCTGTTAGGATCATGTGCAGGAATGACACACATCACGCTGAGCCCTGTACCTCATCTCCAACTGCAGGGAAATAAACAAATTGCAGCGTTTTGCATTCTGACTCCTCCAGCCGAGCCAGGGTACAGACACTCACAGAAAAAACAACACAATTTCAAAAGTTGTTTCACTTATTTATTGCAGCGATTGTAATGGTGTCACAGTGCAAGCGTCGTTGTCTAGACCTGCAGTAGGAACCAATCACCTGCTGTGCTGAGAGTTACATAATACATGTAACCAGCTGCGACGTGACGGATGCGTTGCTTCTCGTAAGTGTTGAGAGGAAGATGTTAAACATGACAAACATTTTTTTTTACTCCTACAATTTCTTTTGCTATAACAAAACCAGGCTGGTAATAAGTCTTTTAAAAATAATTACGAACTCTAATAATGCCTTAAGAATATGTAATAATGTGCTACATATACAAATCCTTGTACAAATGTACAAATCCATGTAACTTATAATCATGTTGCATTGTGTTACCATTTTAGGAAGGAAGGAAGGAAGGAAAGGGAGGGAGGAAGGAAGGAAGGAGGAAAGAAAAGGAGAGGAAGGAAGGGAGGAAGGGTAAAGAAGGAGAGAGAGAATGGAAGGAAGGAAGGAAGGAAGGAAGGAAGGAGAGGAAGGGAGGGAGGAAGGTAAAGAAGGAGAGAGGGAAAGGAAGGAAAGAAAGGTAAAGAACAAAAGAAATGAAGAAAAGAAATAAGGAAATAGGTGAGGGAAAGAAGGGAGGGAGGAAGGAAGGAAAAAGGGAAAAAAGAAAGGAAATATTCTAAATATTCAATATTGGAACCCCACATGGTGCCCCTACATTCCCAGGAATTAACTCCAGGTTTTATTAATAAATAAAAATTTCATGCTACTTTTAATTCACTATTTAAATGAATGAAAGTAACTTCACTGTACATGATCTTATATTTCAGAATGCTTTTCTCGTTAAAGCTGAACCATTGTGTGCAAGACGGCAATGCAGTAATGCATCTTTATGGAATTCTAAAGGGGGGGCTTACGAATCTGATGTCCTGAGACATCAGAGGAAAAAGCTATAACCTTTTTCCAAACACGTAGGATCAGGTGGTAAAGTCTTGCAGGTATGTATTATTCATTATCTTAACATATTTTTAATATATATTTTTTATTTGGGTTGCGACATAAAATATACTATATTATAAAAATATAATATATAAATATAAATATAAAGCACAATAAAGGCATTTTTTTGGCATTTTTATAAACTATTATAAACTATAATAGTTTATAAACTATTATAAATCAAGTTCACAAACTTGATTTGCAAGATTTGCAACTTACAATTTATTTCCTTTATACAACAGGGTTAAGAGCCCTGCTCAGGGGCCCTACAGTGGTAACTTGGTGGTGCTGGGAATCTACCATTACCAGCAGTCCAACACCTTAACCATCCCAGATAGAAAATACACAATACAAACATTTCTACACTCAATTTATTACATTAGATTTCTCATACTTTATACTGTGCATATTTTTACACACTGACAACCCAAAGCGAGCCTGTATAACAGTATAACGCATCTGTCTCTCTCTTACTCTCATACGCTCATTACTATTTCACAAGCAGCAGCTTCATTACTAAACCATATGCTTGGTAATCCTGAAAGCTGTGGGTGCATCCCTTATATAATGTGGGACAGCTAAATTATTAAATGCACTGTGCCGACGAGGCCTAACTCAAATGTGGCAACGAGCCCAGGAAAGCTTAGATACACACACACACACACACACACACTCACACACATTCCAACACACATAAATTAATGTAGCGTAGGCAGAGAAAAAAAAAGAGAGGAAAAAAAACTTCAAACACCTATCCGGTGCATTTAGTGTAATAAACAATAATTTAATTGAGATTGGCTAATTACGTAATTTACAGCTAATTAATATGACACTAATTAGCATATGTAAATGACAAGCAACCTAATCGGCGAGTCCTGTTTTTTTAATTAGATGTCCCTAAAATAAACCTGCATGTAACGTAGTAAGGTACTAAGCGCTTGTTTTCTCTTGGTGTTTTCTTTGCAGCCGTCAATTGTCCCGAATCTTAAAGACGAGCACATGATCAAAATAACGTTTAGTTCACTCACATATCCAGACACAAAAGTTCGCTAATCTTGTATAATTAAACCACTTATGCTGTAATTACCATCCTACGTTCTTCTCTAGTATCTTTCGGGGAGGGGAAATTAATTTCCTTTCTTCTTCAGTATTGTACGTTGGTCATTTCCATTTTATTGAGGTGCCAAAAATGGAGATTATCATGGAGGTTTTGTTAAAGAAGTTGCTCACAAAACAGCTACAGTCTGGGTTACGATTAATTAGCGTAACTAGCTGTTAAAGCTGTAGAATGTGTTTAAAAATCTTTCAACAAAGAAGCCAGATCTCCTCAGTCAACCAGATGTATTTTACATCCGCTGTCTTTAGAATGTTTTAGTATTCATTGTTAATATATAAAATCATTATATTTACACAGGTAACACCTAGCTACTTTTGCTACATTAGCATCAGATTTTATATATCACCAGTACATAAAATCACAAATCAAATTGTAACAACCCACAAATCCTCTTGGGTGCCATTGAAAGCGACCAAGGTTCCCAGACCTTCTTCCATCAGTCTAAAGGTTCGGCTACCCGAAACCAATCACCCCCTTATTCTCTCTCTTTACTAGTTAAAAGGACCCCTGTGTAGCCTCTGGGAAAACTACACAAAACACTTACAAGCATTAGGTCACATCTTACGTCTTTGTCCAATCACAGACTGCACTGTACCGCATGTCAAACACCCGTCTACCTTCTTTTCCCTCACTCTTACTATTTCTGCCCCAACCCAAACTCTGGCAGTGTCCATATGGTGACCCTCTTCCCCTAAACAAGCCTGCTGTGAAATATCCCCCTCACACACACATAACACGCCGTCTCACATTCTTCTCCTTTCACCCCTCCTTTTATTCTGCCTTCTATCTTCTCAGTATTAGCCTTCAGCTCTCTGATCCCCTGCTGCTTTCTTTTGAGTTGCAGTGTCTCACTTATTGCTGTCCCTGCCGCTTTTGACATTAAGTGGCATTTTAAAAGATTTTTTATTACCCAGACCTATTTATACTAACATCTATGACATAAATGTATGCATGTAGATACACAATAATGATACACATGCACTTAAAAAAATTACTATCACTGCTTTACATTGTGAACGCCTCTGCGCCACTAATCATAACTTAATTTGTGCAAGCAGTGAGTGTGATGACTTTGTTGTGAGATAATAATTTGTACAAAAAGTTGATTTACTGACAAGGAAACCAACATTGGTTTAAAATGTTAGTAATTTACTTCGATTTAGACTGTTTGAACACATGCACAGACTGACCTGTGATAAAGAGTAATAAAAGGAGTTAAGACCTATTTCTTTGCTAAAAGTTCAGTATATAAGCGAATTGTACCATTCCCGTAAAATGCAGGAAACTTGGTATAACCTTGAGCTGCACAGAAGAAAATACAACCAGTCCATAATCAGCCCACAGCAGGCATCCGAATCGGCAGCCAAAGTTAAAAAGAAATAACCCGATCAAAAATTTAAAAAAAAATGGTTTCTAGGTCTACATTCAAAATAACATTTTTTCAGACAATAACAATTGTTAGGCAATTACTGGGACGACCAGGATTTAAGCCCCACCTCCGCCAGTCTGCCACGGTTGGGTCCTTAATAACCTTTCCTGCTCCATAGGCGCGGTATCATAACTGACCCTGTAGAGAAACGATGGTCTCTTGCTGCGGTGCTTTCAGTACATGTATGTGGATGTTAGATTTTTTTGTCCAATCAGATTTCAGCCTCTATGTGCTAGCTGCCATGGTAAGCTAATCTACCATAAGCCTTCAGAATCAGTAGTGCTGCCCATGTAACCTAAACTATATTAGCAGACCCGCAAATAAAGAAATTTGTAAAATGAATGACCATAAAAAGATTACAGGTTAAACAATACACGTTGTAGCGTATACACTGTTAGCAGGAAGCTGCTCAGTCAACGACATATGTTAGGGATTTTGTGGTAACATTCTGCCAGGATTTTATTGCTCGCAATGTTGGCACCTCTGTATGAAGTGACTCGCCTGAAAAATATAATAACACAACCTTATGTTAACAAAAATCTGTCACACAAACTGTCTCTCAATTTGCACAAAACATGATGAAGGTACACTTTCTGATGCCTTTTCTAAAACTGTATACATGCTAATGTCAGATTCAGTCAATTGTTAAGTGTGTCGACATCATGCAGCTTTAAAAGTGGATCATTATGAGCAGCGGTATTATATTCAGTTTTATGTATAAGCTGCTACGAGGCACTAAACTCTACTGTTTTTGTCTTGTAATATTTACATACCTGGATACTTTTTTTCTTTTAGTTACGGTTTAGTACATTTTTAATGTAATCGTCTTCATCACTTAAAACCATACAGCCTTCTAAAGTTTTTATTTTTTTTATATTTCTGTTCTAGTGCCTGGTCTTGATCTGTCATTGTATGATTCCACTAATATGTTCACTTGTACTATGTAAATCCTTTAATTAGATTTACGGCATTTGGCAGACAGCCTTATCCAGAGCGACATACATTTATCTCATTTTAGCAATTTAGGGTGGCTTGGATGGGCTGGGAATTGAACCCACAACCTTCAGGTTGCTAGTCCAACACGTTGACCATGAGCTACCACTTCCCTTAATTAGTTTGTCCGTAGATAAAATGTTGTGATTTTTTGATAACTCTAATCATAATATCTATCTATCTATCTATTTATTTATTTATTTAGTTATTTATTTATTATTATTATAACTGAATTAGCAAATTAGAGTGACATTATACAACAAACTACATGTTGTGTTTCAAACTGCCTAAATGTGTTTTATTTAGTTTAAAAGTCATTATTAACACCCAAATGTGTTAACCTGTTTTGTGTATATCCTTTAATTAGCCTGTAGATAAACCCCTGATTCTGTAAATATTAGACTAACCTTCTTAAGCTTTAGGTCTAAACCTGACTTTCCAGTTGTGTGTATCTGGATCTCAACTATTTTTTGTTGAATCATTGTTGATTATTAATTATCATTTTTCAATGTTACAATTCAATGTTACATGTTACACTCTGACCCTTGCTTGGTACTTGACACCGACATTCGGTTTGTCCCTTATAAAGAACACCCAGAAGTTGTGTCCTCCCACACACAGACAGGCACACACACACAAGCTCACCCCAAACCTTGTTTTTTTTTCTGTGCGTTCGACACTACATCCCAGGAAGATTTATGAGTTTGTGTCGAATGGAAGTGGCTGAGCTGTGAGGATCTTAGTGCCAGTGGGAAGAGCGAACTGAGCACAGGCACCAAGCCATAAACAATCCAGGGCCAAGCTGTAATAAAGTGTGAGACAGAGACTACAGACCTTTTCAGTCATCCCGTCACATCATGCACATGACTGTTACCTTACCAGCCGCTTTAAATATATATATATATATATATATATATATATATATGAAAGCTGATTCTAGACGTTACACAAGACTGTCACATACTATCAAGGGCTCAGAGGAGACAAAGATGGCAGTTGAGGGGGAAAACAAACTGTAATTTAGGGGGCTGATGTAATGACAACTTACATTTTGAACTAGTAATGATTGCTGGTTTTGATTAAAGGGGAAATTTGATCTAATATCTGCCAGAACACATCTATTCGTCCGCAGGCAACCAGGATACTGACTGACCAGTAACTGATGCGCCAGGCTTTAGCAAAGTTCTGGAGCAAGTACCACACTGTACCACCTTTAATTCATCACTAAAATAAACACGAATTCACAAATTCCATTCATTTATAATACTGATGGTAATCCGTGCCTGTTCACAAGCTATCCAACAACAGGTATATTGCTATTGATATTTTTCTCTAAGATGCTAAACTTGAACACATTATTCATATAATGTTAATAAATCCACCCTCCCACCACCACCACAGAGCACCAATACCTCAATACTAGAAACTGCGTCAGCACTTCCTGTTTTGCTAGCTATATAAGCTAGCATCACGAACTCTTCTTTGCGAAGTATTGTTTGCTCTGTCTACATACCAAGCGTTTTGGTTTATTGTATTTATATGTTTTCACGGTTTAGATCTATGCTAGGTTTAGGTTTACGTCTCTTGCTTTTGTGTTTTGGATTTGTTTGCCTGGTTACTGACTGATTACAGTGTACCGACTTCTGCTTTCCTAACTACCACGTCTCTGGATTTACCCACATTGTTTAATAAAGCCATCTACTGCAAAATGGATTCCTCTTCGACCTTTGCCTCACGATAATAATATGACTGTGTATATCAGGAAATTAAGGCTAGAGAAATAAAGCTCAGGGTCTGTCAAATCAGTTTAAAATACTAATAGTATTATTTGAAATTATCTTTTCACCAATGACAGGGTGCATCTGTAGCACCGCCCTCACACAACACCTCACAAATGCCCTCTGCCCCATCACTAATAGCACACTAGCACCATTCCCACACTGTTTATGTTCATAGATCACGAATGGGAGGCAGATGAAGTCCAACCGGAGATAAGAGCATCTTTTATTCTCTAAGGGAGTCATATATTAGAAGTCAGTAGCTCGTGATTTTAAAATATGCATCAACTATAATGAATAATTCATCATCATTTGCCTGCCCTCCATTAACAAATATTACGACCGGTGTTTTATTGACTGATAAATTGTTTTTGACATTAATATGGATTTTTTTTAAATATATAAATCAGCTTTTTACTAGAGTGCATTTTACTTATGCATTTTAGTTAGAAAAAAAACATGTCCTTAAGTAGCTCAGGTTATTTTTTTTATTAATATCAAAATTTTTATATATTGAAATGCATTAAAACCATCTTTAAAAACATGACACAATTTCATTTACATAAAATGCTTTAACATACGGTGTTGGGTAAAAATAAAAAAATTAAAAAACGATAAAGATTTTTCTAAATGTTAAAGGTTTAATTATAAATTATATATTGCTAATTTATAATATAAATTCGATATATTTGATATTCAGACAGACAGACAGACAGACAGACAAACAGACAGATAGATAGATAGATAGATAGATAGATAGATAGATAGATAGATAGATAGATAGATAGATAGATAGATAGATAGATAGATAGGTGGATGGATGGATGCATGGATGGATGGATGGATGGGTGCATGGATGGATGGATGGATAGATGGGTGGGGGGATGGATAAGATAAACTGTTTATTCTGTCTTATAATTTCTTCAATTGTGTAAAGCTGCTTTGTGACAATCACCATTGTAAAAAGCGCTATACAGATAAAACTGAATTGAAAAACTGAATTGAATTGAATTTATTCCATCACATCTCTGTCTTTTTAATGTTATTCCTTCTCTCATTTTCAGTGCCCATAAGAGGGCTTCAGTCCCTTTTTTACACTGTAAGCAGCTTTGGCAGCTTGTGAAGCTAATTTTATATGTTTTGAATGATGAATCCAGCCATCTGTCATTATCAGGTGAGTCTGAGTGCAACGGGGGAGGAGGAAAATTGACCCTTTAAACCAGGCTAAGCAATACAATGCAATTAGGTTTGGGGTTTTTTGTAATATTTCAAATAATTGTAATATTTTTTAATGTAGTATTAGTAAAAAAAAAAAGTTCATTAATAATAATAATAGCATTAGATTTATTCATTTGGATTTAGCACCACTGTGGGTGGGCGGTCATACTAGCATTTGTCTTTTCTGCCTAATGGAAGGCAGATAGATATAAATATAAATATATAAATAAATTAGCTTTTTGCAGTAAAACATGCACAGATGTTGTAAAATGTGCAAGCTTACTGGATTAATAAATACCTGTTTGCAGCCGCTTTTATCGTCATTCGGCAGGAGTTTATTGAGAGAGCAAGTAAAACTTCTTGCCAGTACAGACATCACAACACTAATAATAATGATTGTTTTCCCATTAGCACAAGTAAAAAAGAAAAAAAAGACTTTGTTAAAAATTAAATATCTGTTGAGAGAAATTTGAGCAACGATTATGGAGTCACATGGTGCCGTGAGTAGTGCCACTGACTTATAATTACTGTCTTTGTGCAGTTTCTTGTGTTGTCCCGCTGTCTGAGTCTGATGTCTGATGTATCCTTCAAGTTCTATAGTTTTATCCCAGCTCCCATACAACGTTAGTAGTTAAAACAGTGACTAAATTCTCCAACACTCGCTACACAGAGTACTCCAGAGGTATCAGTGATCCTCACACTCCAAACCTGCCTGTTCCATCCTGATGCTCTACTTCTAATTGGTTGAGGATGGACTACATGGATAGACTGGAGATGTATGGAATTCTTGTGTTGCTATGCGATTGCTAGTACCATTAAGAAATCATAAAGATAGCTGCAATTGCCCCAAACAGTTTGACACTCATGTCACAATCAAATAATTGTATGATCGCAATAATTTGACGTGATCATGATCGTTGTATCGAATTGCAATTATAACGCATTTTAATCAGCCACAAGCTGTAGTACATGCGGCACTTCACTTTCTTCCAGATTAAATGAGTAAAGCAGCGTGATTTGACACATACACACACACTAACTTCATGTCGTCATTTATCTCATCTGTATAGCACCTCTTAGGTCTCCCTCTTTGCCTCCTGCCTGCAGCTCCATGTCCAACATCCTCCTACCAATATTTCCACTATTCCTCCTCTGCACATGTCCAAACCATTTGGCATCTCTCACTTATAATGTCTAACATAACCTGTCCATCTGATGGTTCCTGATCCTAGCCAACCTTGTCACTCCCAATGAGACCTCAACATCTTCAACTCTGCTACCTTCAACTCTTTTTCTCCTGTCTCTTCCTCATCGCCAGCGTGTCTCTAAACCATAAAACATCTCAACGGGACTTAATATCATGAGACTTTGTTTTATGTAATCAAGATGAATGTGTGTTAAAAATTAAGGACTGGCAAATGATGAAGAAAATGCAGAAGGACAAAACAAGACATAAAGAGAAACTGAAGAGATTAAAATACATTCCAGAGGAGACCTGAAGTTATTATCACTCTGCTTGGTTAATCAGAGAAACACAATTGCCTTCTATTTTATTAGTCGATTGTGTAAAATATCACTTAAAAGGCATTTGACATTTGATAATAATTACACTGAGGTCAAAGTCTGCTATTAATTTAAACGCACTGGCCTCTGTGGGCTACATGAAGCTGATTTATATTCGTATATCCCAAGCATATCCATACAAAGAAGATATCTTTGCCATTTTGAAGCCAAAAAGCAGTTTTACCATAAGAAAGTCTTTCATGATGCTCAAAAATAAACCTGTTTTTGCATTTTAAGCATTCAGAACCAACATAATTACGCTGCCAATAATGTAAAACAGAGTATAAGTACATGCCAATTCATATCAAAGATAATTTTCTTTTCTCGGGTCCTTATAATGTCTATGTGATCTAAAAAGCTCTATCCTAAGGCACCGCTCAAGGCATTTAGTAAATGTCTTTTATATGTCACCCCCTTAACTGCTCCCTGCTTCACAGCACTTTTTTCCAGAATAGAATAAATATAAATCACCCAGATGTATGATTTCAGTCCTGGATCCAACTGTTTATGAGGGAAAAAATCACGCTAATTAACTGAGCTCCAGGCACGACAGGTTCCCTTTTTACTTTTTGCACCCGTGTGGGATTGTGGCAGTCGTCTGTCGGTAAACTGAACAACTCGCTCTGACCTCACCGGCCGCATTTTTCGTACCTGGAAAACGAAATGAAAGCTCCGGGACCCCATCTGTTGGGGCGTAATGACTGTGCTATTTAGAGGCAGGAAAGGTTGGTCTGGAGCAGCTGGTATCTTTCGCCGTGACCTTTTAGCATTCCTCCTGCTGCCGTCTGACAGATGTGTCAACTCGATTATTTCAAAAGAGGACTGAATAAATAACTGATTGCACGCACAGGCTCAACCAAAGAAACAGCAAATTGTGGCACGGCTCTCACTCACTCTGTCGCCGTCTTGTTCTTACTCTTTCTCTCTAACTCCACACACACACACACACACACACACACCTAATCCCACAGGGTGCAAAGATACAAAGAGAAGCAGGCAAACAAACCCAGGGACATTTTAACAATATCACGAGGAGTACTCAAGCTTCTTCTCTACTCAGCTGGTGTGTATTTTTTGACTAAATGGCTTTTCATGAAGCTTTTCCTGGTGGACTGGAGTAAAGAAGGACAATAAGGTGAATTGAATGCCTTCAAGTACTGTTTGCCCTTGGAGCTCCACCATTAGCTGTTTAGGGAGGATGGGAGGATGACGAGGAGAGGAGGAGGAAGGCCAGGGGGGCCTCAGGTGTTGCTTCGTGGTGCTGAATGGATTCCTTCTCGCGCTGCAAGCGCACAGCTGAGGAGGCCTGCAGTCTGGGGGCTAATTGACTCCCTGAGTGATTGGAGGATTGTGAAGAGCTGGCCACAATCAGACCTGCTCTGATAGAGTTTGATGCCTTCCTAAATAGTTTTCAAATGGAGGAGCAGGTGCTGTTTTCAAGCAATCACAATCCCACCATGTGTTTTCGCACAGAGGTGCGGGGGCATTTGTCGGGATGGCTGTCGTGGGCGTGTGGGTGCGTGGTATGCACAGGTGTGTTTGTGTGTGTTTGTGTTATTCGGCAGTATAACAGCAGGGGGCCAACAATAGTTCAGTGTCGTTCGGGTATGAGCTGAGAGTTTTTAAGACTTCATAATAATAAAAATATGAAGCCAATAAAATGAAATGTCTAAAGGCACCTGTACTCTAGCATTTAAATGTGAATTTCATGATTCTTTACATGATCTCAGCGTGTCTTTTCTTTGATGTAGGCGATAAAGTGAACACACCTCATTTCTCAGCAGGGTACGCTCAGTACCGTTTAAAACCCTGAGCACGCTGCAGACCCTAATCCCACAGTCTTCGGGGTTGTACAGTGAATATGCTCTCATGACTGCAAATCAGGATTGCTAGCATAGCCTGGAAGCTCGGCGTCGCTATGATGAGAATTTTGATCATGTACAAATAGCATACATGGGTTATGAATCTATGTGGGAAATTTAACAGATAAATAATAAAAGCGCAAACCTCAATATCTGCATCCTACATGATGTTCTATACACTATCCATATCCACTACACAATCTAGGACATTCCTGAAGATGTCTTGTCGACCAGTGTGCTGTTAAAAAAAAACATCCACAGCCTGGTAGCCTTGCAGAGGATTTTGTTGGTCTCAAATTAAAAAAACAAAAACAAGATAATATTCAATTTAATTAATTTTTATTTGTGTAGCGCTTTTAACAATAGACATTGTCTCAAAGCAACTTTACAGAAAGCTGTGAAAAAGTGTGACTTTGTCCCTAATGAGCAAGCCGGTGGAAAGAAAAACTCCCTGAGATGAAGAAGGAAGAAACAGTGAAAGGAACCAGACTCAAGAAGAAACCCATCCTCATTTGGGCGACATAAAAGAGATGCTGGTGTGGAAAAACCTGCTTTATTTTTAGTAACAAGGTGTCTTATAAATCGCCCCTATATTAAAATCCATTTGTAAGTTTTATTAATAAAGTAAAAATGCTAATGTGCGAGGCAAATAAAACAGCCATGATGTTCTGTTATAGGAAAAAATGCTGGTTGTGTGTATCGTTAAAAATCTGATGTTTAAAGAACAAATACTCAAGGGAAAAATCTAAGACATTGAATCTGCATTGTTTTGATAAGCTACTAACAATTCCAGCTGTTCCACCAATCAAAGAATTAAAGGAATAATTAGGGCATTTTCAAACCTAATCTAGCTGCAGCATCTGGAGCAACACATGTGCAACACATTTTGCTGTACTGAGGTAAAAAAAAAAAAAAGGAAAAAATTGCAGTGGGTTTTACTCAAATATCACTTTTGTCGTAAACATCATTGGAAAATGTATCACAGAATAGATTTTTTTTCCCAAAATGCTTAAACAAATTTAGAGTATTGAAGTTAAGGATTCTAATGATGCATATTTTAATAATTAAAACAAAATAATTGACCCAAAAGTCGACATCTTAATCACTGATAATGATGTCTTAATAGACCGGAGGAAAAAAAATATCAAAGAAGAGCACCTTATTTTTGTCACATATACAATACAGGCAAATCAAATGTATCTTCGCACATCCCAGCTTTAGGTCCCAGTGCATGAGTTAGCCAGGAGGTATAAGGACCTTTCTCAGGGGCCCAACAGCAGTGCTTGGGCTTTTACACTGTTTTTGCCAATCAGTTTTTTCAAAATGTTTGTGGCATCATTGCCCAAATAAAAATGAACTGTGGGCACAAGTGTAGAATCAACTTAATTTCAATGACCACAGCTTTGCATTTTCATGTCATTGTGTGTATTGTGCTTACAACCACTTGGGGTGCTGTTGCAATTGGTTTTTGGGAAAAGGGCAGAATAAGAAAAACATAACAATAAAACCTTTTTATTTGTCACATATATTACAGCATAGTGAAATGTTTTTCTTTGCATATAGCAGCTTAGATCATTGTGCAGGTCAGCCATAGTGTGGGCCTTGCTCAAGGGCCCAACATGTGGCAGATTGGCAGTGTTGGGGCTTGAACCCTGATCCTCGGATCTACAATCCAGAGCCATAACCATTTAAGCTACCACTGGCCGATATTAAAGGCTCATACTGATGTCTGATATTTATTACGTTGCTTTAGTACAGGAGAAGCTTTTACAAAATATATTACACGGCCCTCAACCATATTTTAAAAACGTATAACTATGTAGCTGTTATACAAGGTTTTGCGGTTAGCCTACTAAATAACTTCACATGCCATTCCGTTGCTATTTGCCATACACACTCACTGGCCATGGAAAGTGTGGTTCAGAGCTACACACTCCACCTGTCAGCAGGGCTTCTGCTCCTCGTTTGTCATTTCTATTGATTCTGCAGAATGACAGATGGTCATTATGGGAGCCTGAGACAGATTGCCTTCATGAGCCAGCCATCTTCGCTGATGTCTGTGCCAGGCTGGTCACTAGCTAGCTCCACTGTGCTTGCCCAGTATTTGGCCGGTGGCATGGCAGGCCATTCAGTCATTAATGTCCGCAATCTGGAGTCTTAAAGACCGAAGGCCTTTTGTGAATGTGAATGTGTGGCTGTTGTGTCAATGACACCTAGAATAACATAAAAGTGTACCCAGGGCCTGGAAAAGCATCAATAATGTTTGTGGTGTGTTTGTGCTGTCAGCTTGCAATTCAACTATCATTTAAAATCATTCCAGCTTTGGAACATCTGTTCCTGTAGCATCTGCTCTGTCATATTCCTTCAGTTTTTTTCTCTTTCTGGAAAAGAGTCATGAGAAAATGTGGGTCACTGACCCATTCAGTCATGTAATTTATCCTGACATTGTCCAGCTGTGGCATGTTTTAGTGTGAGCAAAAATGCAATATCACCACACCAGCTTTTTGTCAGCACGTAGGCTATGCATAATAAAAGCCACCAATTCCCTCAGCCACAAATATCATACACACAGACGATATTAAATGTTGTGACATACACTAGGGTGGTTTGCCTCCGGTGCCAAAGGATTAAAGAAAGGTTATCAGCATGATGGTATAAAACTGAGAGAGCAAATTAAGAGACAGCACAAAAGAAGAGACAGAGCAAAAAAAAAACAGAGCAGAAGAGGAGACAGCACAAAAGGATAGACAGAGGAAAAGAAAAGACAAAGTAAAAGAAGCGACAGAGCAAAAGAAGAGACAGAGCAAAAGAAAAGACAGGGCAAAAGAAGAGACAGAACAAAAGAATAGACAGAGCAAAAGAAAAGATAGAGCAAAAGAAGAGACAGAGCAAAAGAAAAGACAGGGCAAAAATAGAGAGCAAATAAAGAGACAGCACAAAACAAGAGACAGCTCAACAGAAGGGACAGAGGAAAAGAAAAGACAGGACAAAAGAAGAGACAGAGAAAAATAAGGGAAGTGATGGCTCATAGTTAAGGTGTTGGACTACCAACCTGAAAATTGTGGGTTTTATTCCCAGGTCCACCAAGCCACCACTGCTGGGCCCCTGAGCATTAGCCCTTAATTGCACAGTTGTATAAAAGATAAATGTAATTCGGTCTGGATACGGGCGTCTTCCAAATGCCGTAAATGTAAGAGCAAAGACAGGGAAAGAGAGCCAGAGCACTAGTTAAAGTCTTCTTTGATCCCTTGACCACGTGACTAAAAACCGAATGTAAGACACTCAAACTGAAAATTACAGCTTCACCCATTATGTAGAAGGAGTAACACTTAGCAGACCCCCCAATGTATACACGCGTTGGCCTAAAGGCATCGATCGCTAGCACCTCTGTGCCTTCAAGAATGCCAAATTTGTGTGTTTTTTTCAAACTGGTGACACAAATTTTGGAAGCAAACTATTTTATAGACTGTCTTAGCATTGTAAAAACAGGCAGGTTGGAATGGGTGAAGAAACGCGTCAGGAGTGATGTGTGAGAAGAGAATATCAGCTAGAATCAAGGGGAAGGTGTACAAGACCAGCTAGGATGTTTGGTTTAGAGACAGTGGCGCTGAGGAAGAGACAGGTGGCAGAGCTGGAGGTAGCAGAGCTGAAGATGTTGAGGTTTTCTTTGGGAGTGACGAGGTTAGACAGGATTAGGAACGAGTTTATCAGGGAGACGGTTCATGTTAGATGTTTTGTGGGAAAGTCAGGAAAGCCAGATTGAGGTGGTTTGGACATGTACAGAGGAGGGATAGTGAATATATTGGTAGGAGGATGTTAGAAATGAAGCTACCAGGCAGAAGGCAAAGAGGAAGACCAAAGAAGAGGTATTTGGATGAGATAAACGAGGACATGAAGTTAGTGGATGTGAGTGAAGAGGATGTAGAGAATAGGGTTAGGTGGAGACAGATGATTCGCTGTGGCGACCCCTAAAAGGGTACAGCAGAAAAGAAGAAGAAGAAGAAGTCTTAGCATTGTAAAATAACTTCCCTTCTTATATCCTTCTGAACTAAGACAGCAAATCCCATTACAGCAACAAAAAAAAAATGCACAAAGCACTGACCTGACCTCGCCATTGGGATTTACTAGAACACTGACTGCACCTCAGACCTACTTATCCAATATCAGGGTCTGATCTCACTAATGCTCTTGTGGTTGAATAAACACAGTTCTCACAGCCACCCTCTATAGCTGAGCTTATTATCACAGCAAAAGCGCTGAATTAATCTGAAATAGGATGTTTAAAATGACATATGGTTTTCTTACATGGTGTCCACAAACTTTTGAACAGATATGGTAAAAAAAAAAAAAAAAAAAAAAAAAAGCTGAATTGTGCAGCAAATATGTGTGTTAGTATTGCAAACTCCAGTCAAATGTAATTTTAAATAACATTACCATTTTAATAACCTTAACCATCTCTTTCTTGTCTTCCATTTGGAAATCTCTTCATACACACATGTAGCTGAAACTAAAACGTACTATGTTAAGATCTCGATGCTTGTTAAGAGTATTGTACTGAGCGCTGGAAAATGTCGCAGCAGGCATTTCAAAAAGGTACGGATTATGAAGGATGAGATCTCAAATAATATGGAGATGGTAGGATACAGATCGACAGTGGACAAAGGGTCAGCGCTAATTAAATCTTTAAATTAATTTATCTTGATTTCACTGACGGCTACCAATGTTTTATTCATGAACCCGTCGGAATCATGCTGCGTCAATACACAAGCGTAGCAAAGGCGACAACAATGCAAAATCAATACTTATCTAGTCCCCCCAAGGGCACATTCAGTAAAAGAAGTACCTGAGAAAGTGGACTGTAGTAAAAAAAAAATCTGTAGTAGGGTGTTATTATAGTGAGGAAATACATTTATTACACTTCAACCAGATGATGAAAAAATCTGATCTTTTTACTAATTCTACTAGTAATACCCCAATCCATAACCATATCTAATCTAGCACTGCTTTTCCACTTGGCCATTCTAATTGTAACACTACAAAATCTATATTGAATTTATTTGTATATTATACAATATACGTTATTTAGTAATTACAGTAAAAAAAAAATCTGGGTTAAGAATATAGTTACATGTTTTGCTGTTGCAACAGGTCCCAGGAAGTTGCTACAAAGCAAAGCTTTCATATTTTTATTCTTTGACATTTTACATTAGTGTGAAAAGGGACCTCAGTAGGATGAGATGGATTGGCCTGTGCTTACAGCAGTGATGAAATAGGAAAGTCTTTACTTATAAACAGCCACCCAGATGAAAATATATTACAGTATTGTAAAGTAACTTTACTATAGAGCATGTATTGTGGTCGATACTGTAGGTTTTTTTTAATCCTACTATAGTAAATATATCATAGTAATTTGCGATGATATGGTCATGTGTTGTATTAATTCTATTACGCTCGTTATAGTAACTCTATAGTAAAATAAATAAATTACTATGGTAATGACTATAGTAAATCGAACACAAAATCCCTAAAATACATTAAAACCAAACCAAAACGTTTATTTTTTTTTATAAATTTTAGTCGCGTTGTTAAACTTTCGGCGAATCAATAATCTAACATCGCTGTCCATTACAAATGTGTATCCGGTCTTTCACACTGGAATACACTTTTTTCCATTAACAAGTCTGTTTCCCATTTAAAATATAACTAATCAGTTTACTACAGTTGTTTCTTTATAGTATTGTGTATACCTTAACCCAGTATAAATACTATAACAAACTGAAAACTTCAGTAAATACTATAATATATTACAGTTTACCAGTCTTCTAATTTACTCTAGTTACTCTAGTAAAGTATACTACAGTATTTACTCCAGTTTATCAGTTAGTACTATAGTACACTGCAGTAAGAATTAGTAAATACGGTAATATACTATAATTTACTACATCCTACTGTAATCAATCCTAAAGTATACTGTAGTATGTTTCCACGTGGTTACTTTTTGACTTTGCTGAAACATGATGGTGGTAGTTTTTAATGCATGTATGGATAACTTTGCAAAATTGTGCAAGTTCTGCTGCCTGTTTTTTTTGGTGACTCTGTCTTTTAATCTACCCTTTGGGTTTATCCATTATTTTGGTTACCTAAATGTTAATCGTGTTTTTATCTTTTTTTATATGCTGGCATAAAGTTGGCATGGCTTTCGGAATAAAGTGCTAATGGTTCCTTACTCTATCCTTGTTTTTTACACGCAGTATTTGATGGCATTTTACTTCCAGGACAAATTTCAGGCTCTAAGATTGTCTGCAGGTTTGCCAGAATATAAAATAACTACTATATTTAGTTCATTATAATATATTTTTTTATTTAATTTGATTTCTAGTTGTATTTTATCATTTATTTTTTACTTTGAAAACTTTGCCATAGATGTTAATAATGATACAGAAGTGCACCCATACATACATGGCACTACCACCACCATGTTTCGAAAAGCACAACTACGTTTTACTTACGGATGCTTCCAGACGTTCCAATTTTTCTTATCCAGGAAGTCAGAATTTCTAGGTTGGTGTAACAGTAAAAGTAATTTAATTCTAGTTTAATCTGTATTTACAATTTGGATGCCTTTTCACATCTTAACAAAGGAGCTTGTTCCACATGTAGGATATTTGTTACTGTTCTGTGTATGATTAATTCACCCCCCCCCCTCCTCCAAAGGATTATTTCTGGAACTCCATTAATTTCCTGAGAGCTATAATGTAGATATGGTCATAAAACCACTAAGGAAATGGGAGGCCAGTTGCTTAATTGACCTTTATTGGGCCTTCTAGTTCATTTGAGCCTGTGAATTAAATTAACATGATAATTTAGTCTCATCGCCACTATCCCCCATCATGACTGAGCCCTCCGACATTTATGAGGCTTGATTTAGCACCCTTCTTTATTAAAGGCCTTTAGTTCATCATAGCGGCACACCAGTGCAACGAGGAGATGTGTTCCAGTTCAGCAGCTCTGAGGCTCTGAGGTGGGAATTACAGAGCCATTCAAATAATGTGGTGGCGGAATGGTTATGAAGAACACCCAACAAAGACATTCATGATTATTAATGTGGCAGATACTTTTATCCCTAGTGACCTGATAGAGATGCAGAAAATAGATGAGTGCTTTGAATCCAACATACGGGTAGCTAAATGAAAGATTTGATCAAATTTAGGCTAAAAATTTGGACCATTTCTTAAAGATTATTGCTTGTTACATCGTTGATGATCATTTATATCAAAGTTTAGTGGAATTCTATAAGCATGTGTGATGAGTGTTCATACTAAACAATGTAATAAGGACAAAGAAAAATTACTACAGTTTGCTTACGCTGTCATCCAGCCTAATCTGCGATTGTAAAGAAACAAGAAGAAGGTTTTACAAAAGAGATATTTTTCTATCATTTCCAGCCACCGGTAGACGTGATGGTTGCCAGGATTAACTTCATTTGTTGATCCTGAATCAACATTTCAGTCAACCAATCATAACCATCTGATCAGTGTGTGTCGACCAAACCCGCCTCAATCCATTTTGAATCTTCCCCCCTTATAAATCTTCCAAATGTAAAATTATAAATGTATTTTCTAAGTAATTAAAACATACATGTGCAGTTTAGCTAATGTGTTAGCCTTTTCCCTAGCCTTCATAACCAAAAAAAATTTATGTATGTAGGTGTGCGTGCATAAATAAAAGTCAATTCATAGATTTTTTTTTAATTTATAGTTAGAAAAATATGGCTTGTGATTGTTATATTTCAATTGTGCATCAGTGATTGTTCATAATTCATTCATGATTGTAATCAGTTTGCAATGCAGTCTTATTTCATTAATATTGTTTCTGGACTATTATAAATTATTTAAATGTAGTTTGTTTAATTTCATGTTGTGATTCAATGTTAATTCAGGAATCGTCATTGTCAGTAAACTGTTTCAGAATCAATTCATTTCCAGTTTTAGCCCAGACGATATTTTTCAGCATTTACTTAAAGATTCAAGATACAAAGATCCAAAGATTCAGGAATTCAAAGGGAAAGATTTGAGAATAGATTAAGAATAGTTTGGTCGGCACACACTGATGACATTAGATGGGTATGATTGCTTGACCTCAGCCATTTATTGGTAGATTTTTGGTGAGGGTCTAAAACTGCATAACTGCTTGTCATTGTATGGTTTTTGTCACGCTTTGAGGACCGCAGATATTCTTCTGCAACAAATAAATACTTTTATCATGTGCAGTTTTTGGCTAACAATGCTACAGCATGCACTAGGCTCAAGACGACATTTTATGCACTGATCACTGCACGTAAACAAAAGCTAAAAAATACAGTCACACCAAAGTGCTCCCATTTGAGTCTCCTACCTAGGATTAATTAAATAGACAAATTTATTATCCAAATTAACTGCCTATAATAAGCTCTTTCATAAATTAGAACTGAAACATATGTTTCAAACAAAAGCAATTAAAAATACACCAAAATCCTTCTGCAGCAGTGCTTGTAGAAAATGCATGAGCCCTTGAAAAAAATGTAAAAAAAAAAAAAATAAGGAACTAGAGGAACTAAAGCGCCATCTTGTGGAGCGACTATCTGGACCAATTATTAGTTTTTATTTCTTTCAAATAATAGTCATGCTCTTTTGTTTTGATGTTGATCACTTGAGGAAAGCCTGGATGTCTGGATGCCTTAAAGCAATTTCACACATGTTAAGTCTGTTAATTAACTGTAGGCTGGACGGCCTCGAGCGAAAGCATGCAACGTGAAGCTGCACATGTTACCATGATTCAATACAAAAAAAAAAACCACAGAAGCTATCTTCCACATCTGCTAACAGGTGATGTTCCCATTAAGTTTATGAATGTAACCTGTGCTACGAATACAGATAAGCGTAGTGGCTCTCTCTCTCTCACACACACACACACACTTTTACACTCATGGGCACACAAACCAATAAGTAGTCATCTCATTAGAGGTGAATAGCTTCACCGGGTGCTACTTTACCCCACTCCTAAGTGGCTGCATTATAATTTCCGGCAGTGCTAAAAGCAAAAGAGCATTAATATGCGTTTACATCTGTCTTCTATTAATATTCATGCTTGAATCCACGGCTCTATGCAAAGCCAATTTTCTGGCCATCTGGGTTATAGCTGGTGGAGGTTGATGGATCCATTTTTATTTTGCAAAGCAGCAATACATCATGAATTTTTCTCTCCGGACTGCGCCGAGGTGCTGCACAGAGACTGGAGGATTAATTAGAAAATAAAGGATGAGCTTCAGTGGGACTTAAAACCACCACCACCCCCAACCCCCCCACCCTTCAATTTCTCTTTACACACACACACCTTATTGCAGTTGCTTTCAAGAGACACTAGCAAAAAAAAAAAAAAAAAAAAAAAACACACAAATACGCATCTGCCTTTATCTCAGATTCTCCACTGTGGGTAAAATTGTTCCTGGGATGACGTCCATATCTTATACATAAATATAATAAAGCTTATAATAAAGCTTCATTCAAAAGGTATTACTTTCCCACTTAATTGTCTTATAAAAAATGTCTATTTATAACACCTCGACTTGATTCTACAGAAGGATAGAAGTTGCATTAAGGGACTTACATTAAAAAGCTATCATGCATAACTTTAACATCCTTTTTTTTTAATATGTGTTTTTAAATATAATGGATACTTAATGAGAGTGGAGTGGTTGAATATGGATTTTTTTTTTTTTTTGGAGTGCTTTTAGCCTCTACACCATCCCAAAGCTTTATTAATTATTTCACACAACAGACACAGTGTTAGGTGAATGTCACAAGCCTTAATGGGAAACATGGGTCGATTTTCTTGCCCTTGATGGTAAACAAAGTGGAAAGTAATAAGTAACTTGCTTTGTTACAGTACTTTGGTGCAACTTTTGCTTTCAGAAGTCTAATTAAGTCTTAAATTAAGATTAAATTGCAGAGTAGAGCATACTTATATCATGCTTTTTGTACCCAGCTCAGACTATAACATATTTAGGGATATTCTAGCAGTGACATGAGTGGCAGCTACACCCAAGACCTGTGTGAAGAAACTCATCTTTCATGGCACATAAACACATAAACACACTCTACTAGGGGTATGGCAGCCTCCAAGGCACTGACCTCAAGGATATTCTTGCATTAGGTTCTATACACATGGGTCACTATGGTGGCATGGGTACCTCTTTCCCAAAGTGTCTCGACGCAGCTCGTTATAATGAAGAGGAACGTCTCCAGGTTATGTTTGCAGCCTCCAGCAGCCCTATCTGTGCTGAATATAAGCTTTTGCGTGGCAACACATATTTATATGCTTTTTGATTGGATGGATTACCCACGTGCTTCAGGCCAAATGTTCTAAAAGGGTGTTCCCGAAGCTTCCCGACGCAGCGTTTTATTTTCTTAAAGAACTAGGGTTATATACATAACCTGGAGACAATCTTATTAGCTAAGAAAATGTACCCATAAGCTAGCTATATGAATTAGCCTGGCTAATCAGGTCTTTAGACACCTTAAAGGTAATTTGAATGTTAGGTTGCATTTGTGCACATTGTTAAACATATCTAGGTTTTGCAAAACACATTGTTACCTCCCAGGATACTGGCTAAATAGCTAACTACATACATTAGCTAAGAATAGCTAGGAATTAAAAAGCTACTCTAGCTGGCCAACTAGCTAAGGTCCATATCAGGCTATAAAACCAGTACAGTATTTGGACAGGTTAGCAAGCCAGGTAAACTATATTTTCTAATGTCATAGCTTGCCTGTTTTTTTCAGTTGTGTTGATAGTAATTAATGCTAAATAGTAAATAATTACATCAATAATTACTTTTAACTGAGACATTGATAAATAAACGGTTACTATAGGTGCAATATTTTACTTAAGTCAGTTTGCTCGAATTATTGAGAACAAATTATTTGGGACAAATAGGTGACTTAAATTTGGGAAATTAAAAAGTAGATAGTAAAAAGGACTTAAACCCTAAACAGTCTCTGTAGAAGAAGAGTTAACGGATTCGTAAATAAATATTAGAATGCTTGCACAGCCAATAAAAAAAGGATACATTGAAAACATACTGTGATATATTGAGAAATGTTATACTGTACTAGTCTCGCATTTTAGATATTTATTACACCAGGCCACTAGTCTGTCTGTCTAAAATATTATACAAACTAAGCGAATGTATTAAAAATATAAACTCAGTATATTTAATCTGACTGATAACTATACAGTCCAAAATGTAATATTACTATAGTCAGGTTTATGGATTCGGGTTGGGGGAGGGGTGGTGCATTATTATGGCACTTATCAGAAAATTGCTGTGTATGTGTGTGCATCTTAAAAGAAAAACACCATTCATTGGCCCACGGCTTTACACAGTAATATATTCTTTTTCATAAGTGACCTCTATGCACATTCTCCAGGGAACAGATTTATGGACAGCCTGGGAGTTAATTATGCTAACAGTTTTAATGAATGCACATCGGTATCTGCGCCTGTCCTCTTAACTGTTTTGCCTATTTGCATATTGATTACATAAGGGCCGTCCTTGCAAAGCTACAGTAAGATATACAGTACAAGTAACCATGCCTTGAGATTTGACCTAAAACAAGGACCTCATGCTTTTTTACACTGCTTTACCGCCATCACCACTGAGATAAAAACACACACACACAACCTATGTTACTTAAACTAGCCATTTTAGCTAGTTTAACTGGCAGCTACAGCCGTGTTCATTCCTATTACTTTATATTGTAAATACAATTTAGATGTTACAAATTTTCTAAAGAATAAAAAAGTATACTATTATTAATACTACTTAAGCTAACATTGGAGACCACAGGAGGGCACACTTGCCAGAGTTCTAGCTATGCCACTTCCGGCCTCGCTTCTGGGTTGCTAACTTGCTAATTTAGTGTAAATGCCTTTATTTGTCACATATACTTTACAGCACAGTGAAATACTTTCTTTGCATAAGTTGGGGGTCAGAGCGCAGGGTTAGCTATGATGCAGCGCAGCTGAAGCAGGAAGAGTTAAGGGTCTTGCTCAAGGACACAACAGTGGCTGACTGGCGATGGTGGGGCTTAAACCTAGTTAAGCCCTGGTCTTCAGATCAACAACAACTTGTACTGTCTGCCATGTCAGCATACCGAGTGTTTAGGTCATGTGATTAGTCTTTATCGTTTTCGTTATCTTTGCTTTCCTGTTACTTTGATTTCATGTCATGTTTCTATTCACTCGTGTACCAACCTGCTCGTTCTTTAACTACATCTCTGCCTGTTCCCTACTGTTGTGATTACTTCAATAAAAACTATCATCTGCATCATGCCACATCAATAAACCTTATTGTTATAAACCTAAACCTAACTGTATTGTTACAGACAACTGCTACATATCATATATGCAATATAATATTATATTTAAAATTTGTTTAATATCTGCTTTAGGAACCCAATCACACTATAGCATAAAGATAACAAATCCAATTTTTTTGGCAGCAGCAGCAGCAATTCTATAAGCGCTTGTGAAAATAGACACATGAATCAATGTTTGCCAAGCCACACAATAGCAGGTGTGTGATGTGTGCACAGGTGTGAATGCAAATAAAACCATGTAGGAAATGTAACAGACACTAAAATCTCCTGCATAATTCATTTTTCGCTTAACGCTTATTCTGTTATATCAAACTGAAATAATATGAGGTTATCATGCTTCAATAAATAAAAATTAAAAAAATTATGAACTCAAATCCTGAAAAGAAAAGAAAAAAAAGCACTATAGTCATCTGTAGTCTGCGGTGTGATGCGTAATGCTGGATGTGGTCCAGAACAGCCTCTCTGGGGAAGCAATAGATGTTGTGAGGTTAATGTGCATTAAAGATGTACTTAGATGTATCTGTGTCTGGGTAACAGCTGTCTGGCAACGTTTCCCATTTAGAGATGCATTAAGGGTAAATACATACACTAACATGACAAACAGATTTTCTGAAGTATTGTTATTGTAGTGATTAGGAATAAATAAAGACAATGATGATAAATAATTAAATAAGTTTCACAGGCTTTTGAGGTAGATGATGGAAAAAAACAGTAAGGTGTTCGATTTTTGCCATTTATTCACTGATTAATTGATTATGAATGATTACATTTTCTTTATCTTTCTATATTTTTATCCATAACATTACAACTTAATTGATGAAATAAACCATTGATATATTGGCAAAGATTTATTATAAAATTGGATTGAAAAAGATTGGAGAAAACTGCATCAAGGAGACAATAATTACCTTAATAACCCAATATAATATTGTACATAAAATGTAAAAGATAACCGAAGTCGGTAACGACTTGGTATCCGTTAAACTGTGGAAACGTGGACATTTTTTCATTTATAAAAATTAAGGAATAAAAACCTAAAAATATATTTCTAATATAAGTCTAGAATTAGCATGTGCACATTTTGTGCCTTTTAGGCTTATAATTGTGATTCTAATATTGTAAAACTACAAGCTAATAAATTAGGGTAGAACTTATACTGTTAAATGTAGTTATTTTTATAAATAGGTTAATATAACTTTGCTTTTATCAGGGATATAAAGACATTACCCCACTAAGCCATTATTTTGTTATTCCTTTGTTTCCTGTGCCATGTGTTGTCATGTGTTTTACCCCTGTCCTATCATTGATTGGTTCCTTTACTGTTATTAGATGTTTTTTGTTAAGTTCTCATTAATGTGTGTATATAACCCTGTGTTTTGGGCTGTTTTTGTCATCTGCCCATGTTATGATGTCTTGCCATGCCACCCATTTGTGCTTAGCCACTGGTTCTTCATATGATTGCATATTTTGCCTTCTTTAATTATACTTTTTTGCTCTTGCATCTGCTTTAACCTCCCATTCGTATCAGCCTTCACATTGTCTGTCCATGTCAATCAGCCTCAATATATACTTATGAGTTATACAACCTATTTTAGCTTAATGTCTTAATGAGACAAAAAGTTCTTCTCAGTTCACATTTTCTATCCCATTATTTTTTTTTTCAGTCTGTATTTTTTTCCAGTGTCTCAGTTAAACGGGTAGTTAAAACACAACTAGAGAATAGTACACTAGAACAAATCAGACAACCTTTGAGGCACCAATTGCACACAGGTAATTTTCGCTCATGTAAATTGGCTGCTCAGAAAATCAGGTTAAGACGGTTTAATGAGACGCAGATTCTTCGCATAAATAGATTCAACACAGCTGAGTTTATGATATTATATGCTAAGAAAAGGAAGAAAAGTTTCAGACATTTCGACCATCAAAACACTGCCACTTCCACTGTTTGTTACTCATGTGATCTAATTTGACAGACACTTCTAGACTAAGCAACTGATGCGGAATACAATAACTAAATAGTTGAGGGTCTTGGGCCTTGAGCCAGTAGTTGACAGATTAGGGATTTAAACTTACAACCTTTTAATCACTGCTGAGCAGGAGATGGCCTGCGGGGCTTCATGGCTTCATGGGCTGCGACACTGATGAGTTTTTTTTACCTGCAGGCAGGGAGGGGGGAAAGGTGCTCAAAGGCCTTGGTAGTTCTCACTGGACCTGCTGACATATGTCACTCCCAATCTGTTCTATGAGAGACGAAATCTGTCACAAAGACACAAACGGCCACCAGCACAAAGCTCAGAAGAATCGTGTGGATGCAGTGCGCTTTCTGCTAATTGGTGTTTTTGTAATAACACCATCTGTTCTTTAAAAAAGTCAGACTCCAGGAAGACACACTCTTACTGAATAAATTTATGCGGCAGAAAAAACAATGCATCAGTCTTTATGCAACAAAAAAATAAAATAAAGGGACATACTGTATTATTATCATCATATTATGTTAATTTATACATCATGCCTATAGTTATATTTGTTAATATATATCTATATTATAAATTTATAGTATGTGCAAACTATGATGATATACGGATTCAACAGAGGGCAAAAATGTCATAGTATCATTTGTTCAGGGAAAAAAATCCTTTATTTTATAGACTGTAATCCATTAAATGTCTAGAACAACATTCTAACACTCATAAAAATTTAATATTTCACCAAAAGAAAAACTTTTTCTGTATTTATATTAAATATTTCTAATTAATATGCTTAAAATGCATACAAAAAAATTTAAATAAAAATCTGTAACTTTAAAAAGAGAAATATTGCCACCCAGTGGTTATTGTATTTTCCAGCACATTGTAGGGTTTTTTTTATCCTGCAGGAAAATGTCAATGGACATTTATGTCATTGAACCCAAACCTCTTGCCATCTTCATCACTTCTAACACAAACGGCTTTGTCCATTACAGTCTTCCCTTAATTTCCCTGATCGCTGTGATTTTAAGTAAGCATGCTCCAAACGTTGTTGCTAACAACTCTACAGTTATGAAATAAATCTGCGTTTATCATGTGTAAAAATTGGTGCCAAAGATGGGATTCCAGAATAGCACTGTGTTTTATACAATCTGCTGCAGAGGAATCTCCCCTGTTTCAATTCCATGGATGATTAAACAGGATAATTAAGGTTTTTGGACATCCTCCACAGAGACAGACAGAGCAGCTGGTGACATTCATGCATTTGAAACAGAGCGTCACAGTGAATTCCCATTAATGTCAACGTGTTTTGGCAACGTTACAAAAGCTGGAGAAGTGGCGGAGAAGCAGCATCAGAGGTTGAGAAAATCTCAGGATAGGTGTAGATATCGTGTAGGCCAGGGTTCGGTAACCGTTATTTGGGCCAGTTTCTCCTTTAAAAAAATAACAAAACCCTTTCGATATCTAAAATTTATTTTTAAATTGATTTTACTCAACAATGTATTTGCAAAATAATAGGTAATTAAAATATTGAACCTCAGCGCACAGCGTCTCTACATCATGGCTATAAGACATCACCTTCATTTTCACACAGGATTGTAAGCTGTCGTCTTTGAGGCGTGAGCGATGCTTGTTTTTTATATAGCTGATATTGGAAAAGACCTGCTCACATGCGTATGTGGATATGAAGATCGACAGGACTGCAAACGCAGATTGTTTTAAGTCCATTATGTCCACACTTCATGCATATAGAGGCTCGTGATGCATATTTTGAGCGCCAAAAAATTTAACACATTTTTATTTTAATGTTACAAGATCGATTTTAAATTTAGAAATATAAAAAAACAAAGAAAAATAAAATAAACTTAAATTAAATGCTCATTATTTATTCTAATTATCTAAGGAAAGAGGTGGGTTGCCGAGCCCTGGTGTAGGCTAATCTCTGGTGTGTATAAATTGAAGGTGTGGTAAATTCCAGGAGACATGCCTTGGTGAATTTTGGTGAGCACTTAAAGGTAAGTTTACAACAAGATATAAAATGGGGAAGTGGTAGAGAAGTGGTTAAGGTATTGGACTGTTACCTAAAAGATCAAGGTTCGATTCCCAGCACCACCAAGTTGCCACCTTAAGGCCCCTAACCACAATTGCTAATTCTATGATGTGATCCGATGTTAATCCAGGAATTGTCAATGTTAGTAAATTGTTCCAGTATCAATAAATTAACTAAACTATTTTTTTACGTTTACTTAGTTAAAGTTTTTCAGGTTTTTTGTGGACAAAAAATTGGATTGAGGTGAGTTTAGTTCGACACACACTGATGATATCAGATGGTTATGATTGGTTGATTAAATTGTTGATTTGGGAACAGCAAAGGATGTTAATAATCCAGGATCACATCCTACCATGCTGGAAAAGAGTCTTTTAGTTGCAGGGAAGGAATAATGTAACATCACAATATAAAAATACACTTTAGACAACTGTGCAACCCTGTGGAAACAGTCTGGCGAAGACACACTTATGTAGGTGTGCTGATGAGGTGTCCAAATATATTTGGACATAGAGGGGAAGTTTATAAATTATTTACTTTGTGGAGGTCTGTTTTTGTTTGTTTGTTTTTTGATGCATTTTTATAGAATAAATTATTTACACATTAGCACCCAAAATGGTGGTTATTATTGGTGGTCCCTAAAACACCGCTGGATCTGCTGGGACTGGATATGACACACTGCACCGCTGTAACTTAGCGACCAGCTTCCACCGGAAATGTTTGCGTAACTCCATGGAAACGCCGCACGTCTTTCCTGAATTTTTTAGCTTCCCGGTTCTTTAGCTAATGTTAGCTACCCCGTACACACAAACTGTATGTAGCCGCCATTCACAAAATCAGCAGCAATAATCTGAACGGTTTATTCTCGAGTCGTTGTGTAGTCATGAGTCGAACTCCCGATGCAAGAGCAAGGTAAATACCGCTGTTTTCCGCCATGGCTAACAATGTTAGCCGGTTAGCTAGTAAACAGGTTAGCTGCTCAGTGTAAAAAAATAAAATAAATCAAAGGCTGTAGATACATTTGTCAGCATGTCGTTTCGGAAATAGTTTTACCAACGCTTAAGCTATCAAGCATTTATAATTAAATTATTATAGCAAAAGTTTATTATTATTATTATTATTATTATTATTATTATTATTATTATTGCTGCTGCTTCTCCTTTACACCAGCATGCTTTAAAAATGTTTATGCTTTTTAAAACTTGTTGTTGTTGTTGTTGTTGTTGATAATTATTCACAAACCACTAACTAACTAGTTGCTCACACTAAGAAAATATATAGATATACAGGGAGTGCAGAATTATTAGGCAAGTTGTATTTTAGAGGATTAATTTTATTATTGAACAACCACCATGTTCTCAATGAACCCAAAAAACTCATTAATATCAAAGCTTAATATTTTTGGAAGTAGTTTTTAGTTTGTTTTTAGTTTTAGCTATTTTAGGAGGATATCTGTGTGTGCAGGTGACTATTACTGTCCATAATTATTAGGCAACTTAAGAAAAAAACAAATATATACCCATTTCAATTTTTTATTTTCACCAGTGAAACCAATATGACATCTCAACATTCACAAATATACATTTCTGACATTCAAAAACAAAACAAAAACAAATCAGTGACCAATATAGCCACCTTTCCTTGCAAGGACACTCAAAAGCCTGCCATCCATGGATTCTGTCAGTGTTTTGATCTGTTCACCATCAACATTGTGTGCAGCAGCAACCACAGCCTCCCAGATACTGTTCAGAGAGGTGTACTGTTTTCCCTCCTTGTAAATCTCACATTTCATGATGGACCACAGGTTTTCTATGGGGTTCAGATCAGGTGAACAAGGAGGCCAAGTCATTACTTTTTTTCTTCTTTTAGACCCTTTCTTGCCAGCCACGCTGTGGAGTACTTGGACGCGTGTGATGGAGCATTGTCCTGCATGAAAATCATGTTTTTCTTGAAGGATGCAGACTTCTTCCTGTACCACTGCTTGAAGAAGGTGTCTTCCAGAAACTGGCAGTAGGACTGGGAGTTGAGCTTGACTCCATCCTCAACCCGAAAAGGCCCCACAAGCTCATCTTTGATGATACCAGCCCAAACCAGTACTCCACTCCACCTTGCTGGCGTCTGAGACGGACTGGAGCTCTCTGCCCTTTACCGATCCAGCCACGGGGCCCATCCATCTGGCCCATCAAGACTCACTCTCATTTCATCAGTCCCATAAAAACCTTAGAAAAATCAGTCTTGAGATATTTGTTGGCCCAGTCTTGACGTTTCAGCTTGTGTGTCTTGTTCAGTGGTGGTCGTTTTTCAGCCTTTCTTACCTTGGCCATGTCTTTTGTGAGTATTGCACACCTTGTGCTTTTGGGCACTCCAGTGATGTTGCAGCTCTGAAATATGGCAAAACTGGTGGCAAATGGCATCTTGGCAGCTGCACGCTTGACCTTTTCTCAGTTCACGGGCAGTTATTTTTGCGCCTTGCCTTTTTCCACACGCTTCTTGCGACCCTGTTGACTATTTTGAATGAAACGCTTGATTGTTCGATGATCACGCTTCAGAAAGCTTGGCAATTTTAAGAGTGCTGCATCCCTCTGCAAGATATCTCACTATTTTTGACTTTTCGGAGCCTGTCAAGTCCTTCTTTTGACCCATTTTGCCAAAGGAAAGGAAGTTGCCTAATAATTATGCACACCTGATATAGGGTGTTGATGTCATTAGAACACACCCCTTCTCATTACTGAGATGCACATCACCTAATATGCTTAATTGGTAGTAGGCTTTCGAGCCTATACAGCTTGGGAGTAAGACAACATGCATAAAGAGGATGATGTGGTCAAAATACTCATTTGCCTAATAATTCTGCACTCCCTGTATATACTGTAGTGGATGGATGCATGGATGGACGGACGGACTGACGAACAGATAAATGGATAGATGCATCATAACTAGATGGATGGATGGATGGATGGATGGATGGATGGATGATAGATATATGCATAAATAGATAGGTGGATATATAGATGGATATATAGATAGATAGACAGATAGATAGATGGATAAATGAATAGATAGATGAATAGATGCATAAATAGATAGATGAATAAATAGATAGATATATAGATAGGTATATGGATATATAGATAGATAGATGGTGGATATATTGATAGATATATAGATAGATAGATGGATATAGAGATGGCTATAGATATAGATAGATAGATAGATAGGGTATATGGATATATAGATAGATAGATGGTGGATATATTGATAGATATATAGATAGATAGATGGATATAGAGATGGCTAGATAGATATATAGCGAGATAGATAGATAGATAGATAGATAGATAGATAGATAGATAGATAGGTATATGGATATATAGATAGATAGATGGTGGATATATTGATAGATATATAGATAGATAGATGGATAGATAGATGGATATATAGATAGATAGATAGATAGATAGATAGATAGATAGATAGATAGATAGATGAATAGATGGATAGATAGATAGATAGATAGATAGATAGATAGATAGATAGATAGTAGATGGAAATAGAGATGGCTATAGATAGATAGATGGTGGATATATTGATAGATATATAGATAGATAGATGGATATAGAGATGGCTATATAGATAGATAGATAGATAGATAGATAGATAGATAGGATCTATAGATGGGATAGGTAGATAGATAGATAGATAGATAGATAGATAGATAGATAGATAGATAGATAGATAGATAGATAGATAGATAGATAGATAGATAGATAGATGTCAAAAGTACTATAAAAATAGAAAATCTTGTTTGCATGTTATCAGTTTAGTAATATTGACAGTGCCTCTTAATAACCTCTAGAGTATAACAGAGAATAAAGTGCTGTCTCGCTCCATCATCTTGTGATTGTGGAAGAAGTTCAGTGGTTAAGGTGTTGAACATCTAATCAGAAGGATGTTCTTGTGAATCCCAAGCTGTCCTTAACCCACAGTTTGTTTAAATGAGATAAATGTAAGATGATCTGGATAAATGCTGTACATGTGTATGAATGAATGCTCTTTAAAGGGACACCCAGACCAGGCAGATTCAGCAGAACATCAGTCATGTGGAGAAACATTTTGGGGAGCTGTGCCAGCTTTTTGCAGGCTATGTGCGTAAAACAGCAAGACTGAGGGACAAGGCTGACCTGCTCGTCCGGGAGATTGGTCTTTACGCAGACACAGAGACTCCCAATCTGAAAAATGGACTCAAGCATTTTGCAGATCAGCTTGCTAAAATTCAGGACTACAGACAAGCCCAGGTGTGTTTGTAGCAGGTATAATTTAAATATTATACATCATATGGCCAAAAGTTTGTGGACACCCAACCAGCACACCTAAAACTAATCCCTTTTCTATTTTTTACAACAAAGCACACATCAGTATTCAAAATGTCTATATGTTTTAGCCTTAAGATTTATTTTTTTGTTTTTTACTGGAACTAAAAGACCCTAATACTGTTGCAGTATGACAATACCACTGTGCACAAAACCCTTAAGCTCCATGAAGGCATGCTGTATTCTAGTCAGAGTAGAAGAACCGGAGTGTCCTGCACTGATTAAAGAAAATTTCTAACCTTATTTCTACAGGAGTGTTGAACTTTCCAGCTGGTTTGGTGTTGTTCATTTCAGAAGTAGTCTAAATCTATTTATTGTGTTTATTATTCTACATGTGTAAGTTATCACATCACATCAGTTATCATGTTAGAGATTATTAAGATTACTACCTTTTAGGTCATTTTCATGAAGGCTGCCATTAAATATGGATTCAACCGAATCCTTAGAATTATTACTTTTGTGCCTACAGGTGGAAAGACTTGATGCCAAAGTGGTTGAGCCGATGAAAGCTTATGGTTCTTTTGTGAAACTGAAAAGGGTAAGTTTGATTGTGTTCCTACACCTCGTCTCTTACTCAGAATGATCACACGAGGGCAGTATTACTTTATTTTTATAACCACAATACACACGGGCTGAGTCTATTTAATGAGGTGAGGTCATGCCAACCAGCCTGAAACACTTGATACTTTAAATATTTTATAATAGATTAAGTATTAATTTTAATTATTTTTTATAATATTCATGTTTGTTTTTGATGTATTTTGTCTACAGTTAGATACAGTTTCATTTGTCAGTTCATTTGGGTGGTATAGATTATTGTATAGACATTCCTTTGAAGTCTCACCACAGGATATGACAGCAGATGAGAAGTCAGAATAAGGATATGTGGTAACTCTCTAACTCCTTGTATAGCACCAGCTGTGATTAACGCAATCTTTGACGTGCAAATGTGCGTCTTCTATGTTGGAGACTGCGTAACCTTTTTAGACCAGAACAAAAGGATGAATGGCTGTAGGTTTGGTAAGGTTTCTGTAAGCTAAAATGGTCAGATCAGATCATTGGAATACTATCTGCTGTTCTCTTGTGGTTACTGACTTGCAGATATCAGAGCCCAACAGTAATTAATCCAGAAACAGGTAAAACAGGTCGATCCACTTTTAAGCAATTCCTTATTTAGGATTGTTTTGTTTGCCATTGCGTTATGTATAGATTTGGTTGTTAATGTATTTTTGGGCTGACAAAACACAACACAGTTTGTTCCTGAACTCATAGGAGGACCTGAAACTTACCCAGAGTGCCAGAAACCGAGAGGCAAAGCAGATGCAGCAGCTGGAAAAAATGAGACAGAAGAACCCCTCTGACAGACAGATCATTGTATCCTTCCTTCCTGCTCCTTTCTTCTTTAATTCACCTTAATACACCTGAACAAATGCTGCCTGTTGAGGCTTGTATTGCACCAGGCCATGAGTCAGACCTACCAAAAAAAAATACCCCCCCCAAAAAGTAAATTTTTTTTGAATGTTTATTAGAAATAAATGAACAAAACAACTGTCTAGATTGAAATCATTCGCATAACCAACACTATTGCTTTAACCTTGAAAACATTTCCACAAAACATGTGATGTGTCAACTTGTTAGGCTAATTTCCCTTTTCATGCAGTGGCTGAAAACGCAGGGTAGCGTTAACACTTTCAATTTTGAAATGTTTACTCATTATTGAATGACACATCCAGTTGCAACATTTCACTTCCCTCTTGTTGCTGCCATCATCGAAATTTTAGGTCTGTGCAAAATGGAAAACATGCGTCGTCAGCATGACTGCCTATGAAGAAATAGCGGTCATTCATTTTAGTCATCTATTTCATATATGAAAAAAAAACCTGATGAAATTTAGTCAAAACAACCTAAACTGTGTTTCTTATTTTTTTTTTTAAAGGATTTACATTCACATCATTTAACAGACGGCCTTACGTCCCAAAACAATGTACAAAAGTGATTTAAGTCTCATCATTTAGCAGATCAATACTGGTACGCTACCTCACAAAACCAATTTTTTATATTGAAGTCAGGTGCCAGGTATTTGAGAATGAGGTAGGTTTTCAGTCATTTCTTAAAGGACAGCTGGTTACTTCTGACATTGGAAAGTTCATTCCACCATCTAGGTGCAAAAACCGAAAAATGCTGCATGATGCAAAGAAATAACCAAAGATCCCTGCCTGCAATGGTGTTATCTGTTTTTTTTTCCGGAATAGTTTTATTCAAAAGCATTGAAGCTTTAAATGGTAAATATAAAATATTTATAGAATTATTATACTGACTAATAACAGGAAGCTAATCATCGAATTATTGCCATAAAAAAAAGATTTCCTTAATAAATTCTCACAGTCACAGGTGGGCTTTTACCTGCTTTTAAGACAAATATATTTCAGCTGTACAGACGTTCTGTAAGTTTCAGTGCACATGATCATGAGCTCAGACCTGGACTGATTTCCTGACATCAGCTTCACAGTACATGAACAGACTGCATGTGTGAACAGTTAGTTCTGTATCGTGACTGTCAGTTGTGTCGTGACAGGCTGAGACCGAGCTGCAGCGAGCCACGATGGACGCCACACGTACCACTCAGCTACTCGAGGAGACAATAGACCTGTTTGAAAGGCAGAAGATCCGAGATATCAAGGTTACTTAGATTGCGCAATTTTCTGTCTGACAGGTGAAAGCGTTTCGTCAATACAGGTTGTAACAATAGAGACCAAAAAGTCTGCTGAGCAATATATAGATATATTTTACTCATGATCAAAAAATATATTTGTATTCACTTTTTTATATGTTTAAAAAAATTATAATGTATAAATTCAGGCTGCTTGCTCAATATAATTAGTCAGGATTTGAACCTCACACTGGGCTTTACCAGTAAAAGGTTTGGGCATACTAGATACATCAACATTTACAGCAGCTTATGCAGATCGAAGTGCAAGGGTACTTTAAGTCATTAGAAGGTCAAAGCCGGTACATTACAGGGTGTCCCATAATTTTCCATACATAAGAAAAATAAAAATTATAAACTTTTTTTTATGAAAACCATGGTTCTTTATGTAATATGCTGACTATATATCTGACTACACATTTCAATGAGTGTCCTCCACTTCTAAAGTGTATACGTATAAGCACAGCTGAGCTGGAGTTATGCTTGTAATGCCATTGGTGATACGTTCCTCGAGATGATTTATGTTTTCTATCTTTTCCTGATACACCATGGCCTTCAAATGCTCCCAAAGATAAAGATCAATTGGGGTAAGATCTCGGAAAATGGCTTTCACCGAAAGAAGGTTATTTTTCCTATGTATGAAAACTTATGTATACCACAAAACAGAATGTAACAACCCAATATACTACATACAGTGTGTGTGTGTGTGTGTGTGTTTTTGAGCTGTAGGTCACAATCAGCAAAATGAAAATTAACAAAACACTGGGAACATTTTTAGTTTACATTTAATGAGTTTATAATATATTGAGATTAATCATATGAAAAGTCATATGAAATAGTGGATTTTTCCATGATACTTGATTTTTTTTGATGCACCTGTATATTTTTTCGGCATCTTAGAATTTGTTTCCAAGACAAAAACGGAAATTTATGCTTTAAGTAAAATTTACTTCAATAAATGTCGTTACTTGTTACAAAAACATTGTTACAAAACTAAATTTTGAGCAACAAACAAAAAGTTTGTCTTTAAGTTTGTTGTTAAAGTTGAGATGCTTTATTTTCTAGTGCTACTTTCTTATTGTAAATACATTAAAAAATAGAGGGAAAAAACAAACCTCAACCAGCTGGTAGAGAATAAACTAAATCTAGTTTAGATTTTAATACATGAGTATGAGCAGTACTTTATTGGATATTAATGAAAACTGAGTGAAGCTTCTTCACTGTAAATGCTTGAGCAGCCCTGACCAAATCACATAAATTATATATTTTTTAAGGAAAAATGGGCAAAATATTTAAAAAAGAAATAAAATTAAATTATAAACAATAATTGTCATTGTTAGTAGTCTTAGTAGTATCAATAATAATAATAACTGCATAATTGGGTAATAAATAATCAATTTTTAAATAAAAATTAATGTTGATAATAAATCCTCTTACTCAGCTGATTTATTACTCTCTAATAAGTCAAAACGCAATGTTTTAGAAGGAAAATTCTGGTGATTTTGAAAAAATGTTTATACTGACGGTCCAACAATGTTGCTGACACAGGGCTACTGGCCTGCTGTTCTACAGCGTCACTTACACAAAGCGTAGATGCTTCAAGGTTGTGAAGGTCCAGAAACGAATGTAAAATAATAACACAGCTGCATTTACTACTTTGCAGAAAATCTTCGGGGAGTTTGTGACCGTGGAGATGGCATTTCACGCCAAGGCGCTGGAGATGTACACTACTGCCTATCAGCACATCAGTAATGTAGATGAAGAAGCAGATCTCGAGGTATTCATTCAGCAGTGCATTATGTTTCCTTGCTTTTCATAAAGATTCTAATGCAGTGAACACCATTCTCTCCACCACACTGTACAATTCTGCCACTTAGAAAACATGCTGAAACAACATTGTTAAACAGGTCTGCCCTTTATTGTGTCAGCACGCTAGACTATCTAAAGTCACCCCCGACTGCCCTGCTCGGTTATAAACCTCTCTAAATGACAGTCAAATCCCTTCTTCCTGGAATGCAATCTGCTTTATCGAGTCTCTGCTAATATAACTGTTTGGCAGACACCTCGATAAATGTAAATGGTATGTTTGTATTCTGATCTAAACTGCCAAATGCTATCATTTTCAAGATGCTGTGTTTGTCTGGCGCAAAATAAAATGGCAGATTAAATAGGCTGAACTGTATTTGGATGGGATTTCAGTCGGTCTGTATGGTGGTTATTTTTGGCGACATCCCCATGGAATCTTTTTCAGGATTTTATAAGACCAGTAAATTATTTTAAAAAATCCATTAAATGATAAAAAACAGTGTTATTTTCCTTATTTGGAAATATCTTTAGAAGGAGTGCAAAGACTTAATGTTAGCAGACTTCCTTATGGCTGTTTCTACAGTTGCCATGTTTGTCAGGCCAAAGGACACATTCCCAAAGTAACCTCTTACCCATGACATACGTGCATGTACAGGGTATAAAATACTGTAATTGCCTTTACACTTTATGCCTGGTTAATTACAGTAGATGGCATTTAGGAGTTGCTCTACAGCTACTCTACAGCTTTAACCTTCCAGTTTTTACTCCTGTCTTCTGTATTGTTCTCTGTTGTTTTTTTTGGGAGGTTTTTAATAAATCAGCCAGGATTTTCAGTTTATATATATATAAACTATGACGAATAACCCATACATTTCTTTTTTTTGTAATATTTAGTTGCTATGTGTTTAGTCTGGCCCGCTGTGTTTGTCACTGAGCATCTAAGCATAATGAATTGGGTATAAAAACACCATCAGCGCTTGCTTTAGTGTAGGATTACAATTTGTATTGTTGAGGGTTATTTACAAAATGTATCTTACAGTTATCAGTAAACAGCAGGGTTTAATTGGATATAATCGACATCCTTAATGTTGCATGCTATCTAATTTATTTATATTAGCCAGCGAATCGCCTGCCCAGTCCTTATTTACAACCGCTTGCTTAGCAGATCATACATGATCCATAATAGAAAGGAGGAGATAATACTGGCCACAGCAATAGTAGTGTAATAAATATAATAAAATTAAATAAAACCCTGTCAGTGGTGAAAGTAGAAGAAGTGGAATAAATTAATAGTGCCATCAACAGGGTCTTAACAGTAATCCAGCCTTGTGTTTCTTTTATTTACACATCCTGACCTAAGTGTTATTACCTTCTAGAACGAAACACAGATAGTGTTTTAGATCACAACAGGTTTTAGGTAAGACATGGTGTTACGAAATATGTGAAAGGTGGCAAGGTTGTTACGTGCACATTGAAACACAATCTGACTCTCAGTAATATTTAACAGGGTGTATAAAATGTCAAGATGTTAAAGGAGGTGCCTGTGCTGAGTAACAGATTCATATATAGACTCTGTTTAAAGTCTTTGTCATTTCTAATCAGTGGCATCCACCAGAATTTCCTGCAGCCAGTTGTGACATGGTGTGCATTCTAAAATTTGCTCAACATGCGTATAAAGAGATGCTATTCGAGGTATGATAGACTTCCTGTTAGTGTAATCCAGTCTGGCCATTCTCATCTAGTCTGTCTCCTCAACAAGCGTCTTCCTGCCCACCGATCCGCTGTTTACTAGATGTCATTTTTTTTCACAGATTGTGTGTAAATTATAGCGACTAATTAGCGGTTTCTGAAATACTCTAGCTACCTCATGTGGCATCAACAACCATGCCACCACCAACATAAGAGATGTTTTTCATTTTCTGTTCAAAGCCCTTAAAATGTATTTGTTTGTTTAAAATTTATTCTGCTAAGACTTCATTATTATTATTATTATCGTACAGTAAGGTTAAGAAGTCACAGTTATAATTAAGTATCTCTCTCTCCTAAGACTCTTATTAATTAGATCAATTTACAGTAAGTATTAATTAAAACTATCATGTTTTAATGTAACTCATTGTTTTAATGTTACCTAATCCATATTCCTGCTTTTTACTAAAGCCTTTCCTTATAAAACCACCATTTGTTTTTTTGGAAGGTTTTTCGGAGCTCTCTGCATCCCCTGGATTGTCTGTCACACATGGGGAGCATCTACGCTAATTCCAAAGCGTCCTTAAATCACACCGGCATGTCTACGAGTAAATCGGGGACTCTGCAAGTGAGTGTTGGACAAGTAAATATCACTAATATCAAAAACATTTTCCTGTGTTTTGAAAGCAGTTACTGTTGATTATTGTTAATAACCGGTTGTTTCTCATTCCCATTTAGTTGCTTTTTTTTGGCTAGTAAGCTAGTGACCTTCTAGTACTTTTCCTACAGCAAATAATACATCGTATTTGCACACTATTAATTTAAGAGTAGATTATATCAACATTTATTACAGATAACCCACAGATGAAGTATTTAACTCTTCCTCGAATAACACTAGTCTCATCGACTTTTTTTGATTAGCCCAACATATTAGGAGATGTTTATACGATGTAGTAATCAGAGGATCACAGATTACTCAGAACCGAATTACTAACATAACGTAACTTTCAGCTGTGTTATAAAACGTTTTCTATAACTCGAAACTCAGGAATTCCTCATTGGGGAATTTTCGTTGCATGTGCCAAAAGAAGGTGCATTTATTTCACATGACATCATCACAACAACGTGAAAAAAAACACCTAACCACCTAATTTTACTTGATGATTCATCCGAAAAAACTAAACTAAACGAATCGTTTCTAAAACAGTCCCAGACGAAAGGACAGAAGAAAAAAGTCGAAGAAGAAGAGGAGGACGACGACGAAGAGGACGATGACGACGAGGATGATGACGACGAAGATGAAGATTTGGAAGAAGTTACAGATGATGAGAAATAACTATCCTGCTTTACTGCTTCTTGTGCCAAAGTATTTTTTTAAACAGTGTTAAACTATTTCTCTAACGTCTGCCAGCAGTAATTTTTAGCTCCGTGATCTGTGCCTGTAAAGATTTGCCCCGTTTACATTTTTATATTAAGCATGTACAGTAAAACCACGTCTTTTTTTGTTAGTTTAGAAAAATTAATTTCTTTTAACTGTCCAGTGCCAACAGTGTTTATTTACGAGCTCAGTGTTAATGTGCCAGGATAATTTTACTTCTTTTTAATATGTAACCAAATAAACTCCATTCGTGTTATTTTTAAACAATTGCCTAATGGTGTAAAGTGAATTCTTGCACAATACGTATTCAAAGCAACGAGACAACGAAACCTTTACGTTTCTATAATAGATGATCACCAGCCACTTTATTAGGCAGGGGCAATTTATTTCTGTAGCACATTTTATACACAGTGGTAATTCAAAGTGCTTTACATAAGAAAAAGTGAAAAAAAAAATAAAATAAAAACAGTTAGAAATATAAAATGATTATAGCTGATTCAGACGTAGCACAGCGCTCATTCAGTAAATGCAGAACTGAATAAATGTCTTTTGAGTCTGAATTTAAAAATGGCTACTAATTTACACATCTGATCTCTTCCGGTAGCCTGTTCCAACTGTGGGCTGCGGAATAGCCAAACGCAGATACCCCATGTCTAGACTGAACCCTTGGGTTGTTTCACTGACTTGATGGCCTAATGGTCTGAGTGATCTGTTTGGTTTATATTCGATGAGCATATCTACAATGTATTTGGGTCCTCGGTTATTAAAATGATTTATAAACCAGTAACCGTACTTTAAAATCAATTCTAATTGTAACTGGCAGCCAGTGTAACGACCTGAGGAGTGTAAGAACCTTAGAGATAGCAGTTCGTCCAATGTATGGAAAAGCTGGTAATGAAAGTGGATTTTTTTTATTTAAAATATCTAGGGTTTCGACCAAAATATGAAAAAGATTTCAGAAATATCAGTGACCCACTCTCGGCAACTTTCTGAGCAGAAAAGCATCTGAAAATTTTTAGGGCTGTGTAAAAATATTGATACAGATAACTATCATGATCATGTTTTTCCACAATAGTGTATCAATATTCTAACGTTTTAGTATAGATACATATCATTTACATCCCTCAGTGCATATAAAACAAATTCCTCATAGTTAGACACATACAGCCATTGTTTTAGAAGCAAACACGGCAGAAAAAAAGACGCCTTTGATTTTGTATTTGTTGTATTTTAGCTATTTATTTTTACATTTTTTTAAAGTATTGTATATTATATCATGATATATTGCAAATATTGATAAATGGTAAATGTCTTTATTTGTCACATACTCTACAGCAAAGTGAAATTTGTTTCTTCGCATACCACATCTTAGGAAGTTAGGGTTAAAGCGTAGGGTCAGCTATGATACAGCGCCCCCTGGAACAGGAAGGGTTAAGTAAAGGTCTTACTCAAGAAGCCAACGGTTGCTGACTGGCGGTGGATTGGTCTTAAACCCAGGTCTTCCTGGTCTTCCTGGTCTTCCAATCAACAACTCAGTGCCGTAACCATTTAAGCCACCACCGCCTCTAATTTTGCGCCATGTATCATAATATGTATCGTATCATGAGGCTCGTGTTAATACACAGCCTTAGAAAACTTCCAGTGCATCAGAAGAAGGATGACTATGCCGATCTACGGTGGTTCCTGATAAGCTGCTTCCAACAGAGTGTAGGGTGCAGATATACTGTATATAGTATCAGCACAGAAAAGCCTGACCAACCCTCAGCTCTTTGTCATAGATATGTCAGTATAGATTTTGTCATTCATGAATGAGTCAAGCGGAGTGCAATGGGCATCAGCTCTCGCCCTTCTGCCCTGCCCTCTTCTTTTACTCACACAATCGCACAATTCCAAACCGCTGCACGCTGCATATGCGATTAATCTGCAGTTTCTCTGTGCTTCTGCAAGCTTCTTCGAAGTGAAAGCTTTAGGAAAATATTTGTACATCCAATCTTTTATGTAAGCAAAGCAAATGAAGCCAAAAAAAAAAGACAGCCTTGATGCTGTGACTCATTGACACGTTGTGTGTCTGTGTGTGTGAGAGAGAGAAAGAGAGAGATGGGGATCGACTGAGTGACTCACTGTAACGCGCCCAACCAATCCGGCCTTACCGGATGCAGAATATATAGAGACAGGTGCACAAACTGGTAGAGACAGAGTCATAGATACACATTACAATAAATATTATTTGGAGTATAATTAGCCACTCCTGCGCATTTACAACTAGTCGTATAGGGTAATTGCTTTGCACGATTAAGATTAGTATTTTTTCAGTCTTGTGTTGTACTGGATACTGGCTGTGTTTGGTGTGCAAACTATAGTGAGTCACTTACTTATTCAAATAGAAGCCATTATTTGATATAGAAACAAATGCACAGTCGTGTAAATGAATACAATGGTGGCTGATGCGTAATACAGCAATCAGGTGTGGTGGGAAACATTTAAAGGCTTTTGAAGGTGGTGTAAGGCAAAGGTACTGTTAATACCCTGAGATCTATCCATTTTTAAACAGCAGTGGAATTGTTCTTATATCCCACAGCAATTTCTTGTTTTTTCTTCCATTGAAATGGTAATTTAATAATTAGCTTGTTATTATTTTGTTTCCATAAAGAAGCAAAAATGTTTTGTTTTTTTTTTTGTCCTGCGATCCAAAAACTGACTGCTGCTCTGCACTTTTTTTCCATAAAAGTATAAATCTCTTGTCTTGCATTCAACTTTACACCTCCATCTAAAGGTTTTCCTTTGTTACGCAACGAGTTTTGCAAAATGACTTCTATAATAATCCTGTAATTATCAGGAGCACCCAGCATGCCACTCTCTGTAATTGAGCTGTTACTCATAAAACAATAATGTACCTCTAGCATGTCTGTCAGAGCTCCTGTAAAATAGAAAAAAAAAAAATCAACACCTTCTAACCAACTAAATTCCACAAGTGTTAGTTTTACTAGCTAAACCTGATTCGTGTTTTTTTTGTTTCATGGCAGATTTAATCTGTAACCATGGGCTTTCAAAATAATCTCTCAAACTGTTTATTGCTATGTTAAATACTTTACGTTTAATGATTGTGTACACTCAAGTGTTTGTGTATAAATCGTAACCATTAGAGGGCGCTCGGGGGTAATTGGGGTAACATGTGATTCGTAAATCATCTTTGGAACCTGATTGTAAAAATGTCAAACATCAAGAAGACGACCAAATCTTATAATTTATTATCCAATGAGGGATCCGCGTAACAGTAATACAAATTCCACTGACAAATTATCATTACTACAACATCAACTTGTCAATATTGGGCCTATTTTTACTAATGTATAAAAGTATTTGGAATGAAAAGCATTGTTTCAGGCAGACTGTTGAACAACATGACAAAAATGTCTCTTAGAAATCTGGTAGATGTTCAGCCAACAGCTCATAAGCCTGGTGTTAAAGGTTGAAACTAGAATAAGATTAACATTACTGATAGGCTCTGTGTGCGAAAGTTCGACAAAACTCACTCCGAGTGGCAGAACTATAAGAACGAGATGTAGTATTTTTGTAGTATCTGGTTTACACACTTACACATTTCCATTATCCAAATCTGTTAAAGGATTGTTAGGCTGCAATAATCGGGTCAACCGGAACCAGGAACACTTTAAATAACACATCTACACTAGTACGTCTGTTTTCCTTCTTATTCTGAGCTCACCATCGCCACCAGATCCAGTCTGTATCCAGCCCAGTTGGTGGATCAGCACTTAGAGACAATAAGCCCCGGTGGCAGTTTCCCAGTGATGACCTTGTCGCCATCCAGAAAAAACACAGAAACTACAGAAACTACAGCATGGAATAACCTGCTGGTTTGTCTGGTCAGAGGAAGAACTCTCCATTTGGTCACTGATGGAGTTTTGGTTTCTTGCCGCAGTCGAATCTGGATTGCTTAGTTGGGACTCTTAAGTTACAGATATTAGTTCAACTGGGTGTTTTAGTGAGTTTTCACTCGTCTCATTTGATTTTGATTTTTTTTTAAGTGCTATATAAATATAAAGGTAAGTTGACTATTACTTGACTGCATGTGTTAATATTTTTTTAAAATTATACTTGTTCTTTTATTATGACTTAAAAACACAGACCTGTGAGATATTATGCTGGGTTCGAAATGAAATTATATATTTCTACAAGCGATTCGAATAGTTGTCAGTCTCAAAGTTCCAACCCAAACATACTTGTTATACTGGACTATCATAGTACCACGTGTGACTGAACGTATGTAACGACACTTAAAGGTTCTGTGGGGGTTTTTTGTTGTTATTGTTTTTTTTTACTTTTAAAAGGACAGTTACGTTTTTTAAGGCGTTTGTAGCAGATGCACCTGCGTGAATGACTGTCATCCATTCAATCCCTTTCAGTTAGTCCAAGACTAGGATTCCTTCCTCACCCTCTGACTCATCTTTACAGAAGCTGTAATGGAAAACAGTTTGTGGTTTTAAAGAACAGTGAAGGCATCGACAGGGTGTGTCTATGTGAGTCACTAACAGTGTCAATGGTGGAGCTAGAAAGAGGAGAAGAACGTATTGTGTTTATTATTATTATTTAATGTATATTGTATAAAACTTTCCTTTTTTTTTTGCTACAAAAAGCTTAGTTTTAATCTTTGATTTTACATCTTTTTTTCTGTTTTCTTTCCAGAATTTCTTTCAACAATTAAAAATTTATATTCCGCATTTTGCAATAGAAAAAATTCACCACCGTTGACACTCTTGACACGTAAACCAGGGTTGTTCTCGAGCTCCCGTTGTCACGCAAAGGCTGTTTTGAACAATGAATGATTTCGACATCAACCTCCAAAAGGCATCTTGGCTACAGCAAAGGGTGTTGCGTAAGCGCTTATCTAATACGATCTGTCAGATGGCCTTGAGGTCAAAAGCTTACTAGGCACCTGTCGGCTGACGGCTGTGACCTCATATGCTTCACATCAGGCGCTTGATAGTGTGTGCTGTGTTTGGTGTGTGGAAGAGTGTGAAAGGCGGTGAGAAGTTTTCTTTACCGTAGGTGTCAATGTTTGTTTATCATACAGATTCGTCATGCCAGTCTCGAGCTTACTTTCTGGACACAACAAGACATTTGTTGTATCTCTGATGAAGCAGAAGGATGTAGGGGGAAAAAATCGGAAGAAACAAGGTTCGTAGCATTGCGACAGAATGAAAAAGGTGACGATGACCTGTGAAAGGATTACCTCAGCTCGAGAGAATCTAAGCTCTCAACTGATCCCGAAAGCTTAGAACTGACAGCAGTTCAGTTTGTAGCCTTTATGTTCTTTAAAGCACGTTTAGTAGCTTTCCATCTCCTTGTTTGTTTTCTGCTCTGCTTTAATATCGCTGTGAAAACAATGTGACCCTTTTATGCATAGCTATAAAAAGGCTGTAAGCAGTAATTCCCGTGTTTAAAGTGTTTTACAGCGCCTTACAGTCCATACACACACACACACAACAGTGCAGCCTGAGGAGATCGAGAGAAATCAATCCACAGGGGGTTTTATGAATAAAAAAGTTGTTAAAGGTCGATCAGGAAAAAAAAGTCATGATTATGATCGTCCTCCGTCGATCAGACAAGCATAAAGTCTAAAGCACTTTTGTAGTAGAATTAAAGAATTAGAATTAATTAAAGTCAATAGTTTGTGCTGAGCTACGGCTGACTTGTGTAATACCTGCAGGATTTATTCATGCATGCTTGTGTGGCTAGAACATCTGTACAGCAAAAAAAAAAAAGCATAAAAATAATTTTATCAGTATTAAACAGATTGACATGCTACTTTAACTTTCTACTTCCTACTATCCAAATTACCTAAAGCCTTCTTAAGCATAAGATGATCTGGGTCTTAAAGGTTAGAGGTTTCAGTCAAATGTGTATCTGTGTGTGCTTCGTTAGGGACCTACACTTAATTCTATTCAAATTTTATTTGTATAGCGCTTTTAACAATAGACATTAACAGTGAAAGGTGCAAATATTGTAATGATCAAATGTAATGTAAACTGTAGTCATGGATCAATGAAGTCCCAAGCCATCCTCAAAGTGCCTCAAATTTGAGGATAGAGAGAGAGAGAGAGAGAGAGAGAGAGATTATTAAGTGTTATTATTAAGATAATTATTAAATGTATCTTTATATAAGTTAAAGACGTATTGTGTAGTTGGCGACTCCGGCAAGACTCCAGCAGCATAACTAATAGGGAAAGCCAGAAGGTTACACAGACATAAAAGACCTCTGGGATAGGAGCCGGCCTACCACACCACTGCCAACAAAATAATATACAATCATTAGCAATCTGATCTGAACCTAAATATCATGCTTTGCAATAAGAAATGGATCCATGAAGCTAATAAAATACTTTTTGACAGCCCCTGTGGTTACACTGCTAGCGCAGCACAGGCCACTAATTAAGAAAAAAATCCAACAGGATTTGTCCAACAGCATGAAATACGTTCCAACTCCTTAAGACCACACATGCAGCCGAGATCGCTTTCCGCGGTTCACTTGAAGCACCTTTTCACTCCATTAAACGTGGACGGACAAACGCTTAAGAAAACTTGTTGGCAGCATTCAGTGCATGCCTAAAATTAGCCATGTCAAGTGGGTCACTGGTAGTCGGAGCATGTAAAGCAGCATTCAGGCTATAGTTCCAAACATGGGCGGTCAGGAATAAATAGAGAGCCCTAATCACACTGGTAGCGGAGGAGAATTGGCTGTGTTCTGGCAGCGGAAGGAGTGAAGGGAGGCTTGTTTTGGAAAATGTCAAAAGGTTGCCATGGAGCTTTTATTTTATCCCAAGGTAATTAACCAAGCCCATTGATTGCACAATACAGTCCCCCCCACCCCTGCCCTTCTGCCGCCGGCTACATGTTGGCCTCCTCAGCCAGAACACCACGCTATTTATGTTTATACATTCTGTAATTCCCGTCTATAGACAGTTCGCCCCGGTCAACACAGGATGTGTAATAAAGAGCCTTTTGTGTTGTAAAGCTTTCAAGATTTTCACATGGATGAGGCCAAAGACGGAGACCCACACGCCACCCGTGCTGCTGTGAGTAATAATAAAACTGTCTGCTTGGGAAAATTTCAGACCGAGATCCTCATTTGTAATGCAAAGCATACCTATTTATAATTTTAGGAATTTCACAAGTGGCCATGCCCGAGACACAAAGCTTGAGTGAGTCTTCTACATAACCCTCATTCGTGCATGAAAGAGAGACAGAGACAGAGAGAAGAGGATTTTTACTTAAAGTACTACAAAAGTTACTTTTACACCAAACATAAAATTACCTAATTCAACTCCTTACATGAGAGTAATGATGTTTTGATCGATTTTGCTCTTGCCAGGAGAGACAGACAGAGTGAAAAGCTTGTCACTACAGAAGGAATTAAAAGGATTTGTTTTTAGGAAGCGGTGTGTAAATCAGTACTCCTTTCATTGGTGCCTGTTTACCGCAGCTTGTTGTGAGAAGCCGTTTGAACAGTTGTGCAATTGGCCCATTTGCCCAGAGCAAATAGCAGCCTTCTGAGAAAGGGGTGAGGGAGCGTGTAGACGCATACAACCTCCACTTTTTTTTTCCACTGATGTCACAGGTTTTAATCTGCCTCACTTGCACAATTTACTTTCGTTTGAAAGCCTGGTTGTGCAACCAAGAGGTTGCTAAACACTAATGTTTCGCTACATTTATGGGCAGGCTCCTTCCTTTAAAGTGTTCATATACCGTAAAATCACAGCGTAAAGGTCCCTCCTTTTTTTGTAGCCAAGTTTGCATATAATACGAGGCGGAGTAGCAAAGTATTGGCAGGTCTAGCCTGGAATAATTATTTACACAGAAAGATATTCATTAAAAATGAAAACAACTGTTAATTAGTAGTTAATATTAAACAGGAAAAGCTTTGATTTTTTTGTAGTATTTGGTGTATTACGGTACACGAAAGCTTAATAATAAGCTTCAAAAGGGTTCAATACCAGGAACTGTTTTTAATTCTGTTAAAAGAGATTACAAAATCAGACAGCACACAGAATGAATTTTAAGAGACTCAGGAAATTCAAATGAGGCCTCTGTATGTTTTTTTTATTATTATTATTTTTTAGAATTTATTCTTGTATTAATTCCTTTATTAATGCAAGATCGCTTCTATCATAGTATGAATTCTTTTTATATCCTCTCTATATGAAGACATTTATTTAATCATTAATGAATGAGTCTCCACAACCAGCACTCTGTAGCAGTCAATAAGTTTTCCACCATAGGGTCTCTCAGGATATAAGACTTTCTTTTTTTGTTTTCTCACTAACATAGTGTTTTGCCTTTACAGTTCTACCAAAAAACTCAACCATTCTATCATTCAAAGCAGGCTCTAGGCATGGGCAGGGGCGGACTGAGCCCACCCAAATGTCTGTCTTGCCCACCTAATCGAAATTTGGTAAAGACAGCGGTATACATATATACATTTTTTATTTTCTTTTGTACAATCTTTTTTGTAGTTATTTGTTATTTATTAGAAAGCCCTGACCAATCACAGTCTGTCTGTCTGTCTATCTATCTATCTATCTATCTATTTATTTGGCCCAAACTTTACTCCAACTTTAAAAAGATTATAATATTGCCAGAATTTTTGTTTATTAGTCCAGTCATAATCCATTCTTAACACTGAAAACAACTCTTCATTTAACATTTCAAAAATATATCTATGCTTAAATTGACAATGTAATACGTCCTATTAATCAAGCCAAGAATATTAGTACAACAATATTTTCGCTATTACATAATTCAATTAGTTGAATTTTAGTATCTATTTCCTCAACCCCACCCCCAAAAATTGCCCACCTGGGATATCTGTCTGCCCATCCTTCTATGGTTGGCAAGAACCAGGCCTAATATCATTTATCAATTTTCTATAAAAGCACACTCTAGATGTGTCTATTACTTATTTCTAACAGTTGTGCATATTTAGTGAAAAAAATTGTCATTTGGCTTCACTAATCTTTCCTAAATCATGCGATAGGCCCCTCTGTGTGTATAAAGCTTTAGGTAGTGCATAAATGCCAGGCATAATCACCTGTGCTGACACAGAAACAGGAGGACAAAGGAAACAGCTGTTAATGGAAACCAATGCAAATGCAGCCCTTTTCCACAGGACTCTCATTACTGAGAACAAACATCAGGCTTTAGTGCTAAAGTGGCCAACGCTGCATCCCTGTCAATATGTCTGAGGGCAAACACACACACACAGATGGGTGCCACACACTGTTATCAAAAGCCTGGGGATGTGACTCGCTTACTTATTATAAGGAGAGCATCCGATTGTGAAAGTACTGGGAATCCCGTGTTTACTGATTATCCAGCAGTTCCACTGAGCAGCGGTCATCTGATACACTGCCCGGTAAATAGACTCAGAACAAGGGCATTGATAACATGTCTGGCACATACTCTGTACATTAGAATGGGCAGTTAAAGAGGGTAAATACTCATGCTAACTGCTGTATTAGTAAGATCTTAATGGGATTTAACATGTTGGGACGCATTTCTGTTTATAGCAGTTAGACAGTGCGGTTAACTAGGTTATCACAGTTTTTCTGTCAGCTCAAACTCTGATTTGATCTGATTTTTTTTTTTCATTAAAAACATGTTTCTAACTGCAGAAGCTGGTTTTTGTTTTCCCAACATCATCCGTAAAGTCTTCAGACTGCTGTATGTACAAAATCTCAGGAAACCTCGAGGCTAGATCAAAGTAGCCTATCTGGCACCAACAATCACACCACACTTCCTGAGTCAAATTATAAATTTTGTTAGCATTAGAATACTCGACTTCCTGACCCACCATTTGCATTGCTGTATCCAATGAGGGCAAAGGGGTTTCATTATATTTGCCTTTTAATAGTATAAGTGTTACTATATTTTTGTTTTTATTATTAGTAACATATGACTGTATGTTGGCAAGGCCCTCACGATATGATACACATCACGATACATGGGTCCCGATGCAATAAATCACGATAAATTGCAGTGCATTGCGATACGTCAAATAACATTGCTAAAAACAAAATAAATGTATGTTCGGATGCGCCCATATTTTTTCCATTATGTGACAATGACTGTATGTGTCAGGAAACTAAGGCTACAACAGTAGCAGAGAGATAATTCAATAAAATCTAAAGGTTTTAATTACATTACATATTATTTAAATGTAACTTGTTTGATATAAAACATTTTAAAACGATATGTCACGATACCAGAGGTTGGAATATCAATGCACTATAGTGAAAAAAATTATCATGATAGTTAGCCGTATCGATATTTTCACACAGCCTCAATGCAACACTGTTCACTGTATCTGCTAAAAAAAAAAAAAAAGGCCAATGCATAAAAATGTCATGACACTTACTGCAGATTGATGCATTGAGAACTTTCTCCCCTTTAAACACTACTCAACGTTGGACTATGCGCATGAGTTAAACTCTTATTTATAAAAACAAACCGCAGGCTTATTACACTCATGTCTACAAGAAAATGAAATAATGCTTTGTCTTATTGTTGTGGCAAAATGAAAACATCTATTCATTTCGGATGGAACTTCCAGTAAACAGATTTTCTTTCTGAGTCACGCTGCTATTGCGCCATTGTTTTGTAACCAACACACGGCTAAAGGTTCCTATCAGACAGAGCAGTTATTCAAATTCTGCAAATTTCAGATGTAGAAATGTTCTTTCAGCGCTTGTAGTCTGTGAATGAACAAAAAGAGCTTTTTAATGAGTGTGTGCGAGTCTAAAAGAAGCTGTATTTCATTCATGTTTGCGTTTAATGAGATCGGAAGGAAAAGCTTTCAGTTGAAATTTTGATTGATTTAACGTGACCAACTATATTTCTTTTCTTTCTTTTTTTTTTGCAGTAAGTATTTGTGTGAAATTACATACAGTAGCAACCCTGCAGTCACAGATGAATGAAGCAATACAATGTTAAAATTTTAATAACTTCTTTTCAGATTACACTACAGTGAACTGGTGTTTTATTGAGTAATGCATCCGAATTTTGTAAGAAAACCCCGCCTCCATAAGCTTTGTAAGCACAAAATCGCCACAGGCAAAAAAAGAAATTTCCATGTGTGGTTGTGCAAATGTTTTACATGAAATTTATGTGTAATGTTGCCCTCCAAAAGGCGTCACTGGCTCATATCAAATAGACACTGAGGTGCACTTAGTGAATTTTTTTTTTCTGAAACCTTCTGTTGTCTCAAAGCTTGCTTAATCCTAATAATATTATATTAGGCTTATATTATAATAACATAGTAATAATAAGTCCTTTTATTTCATTGACATTCAGCAGTGTATTTTACCTTCTTATACTTTATTACTAGGGCTGTGTATTGTGTAAGGGTCTCACGATATGATATGTCACGATACACGGGTCACAATACAATATATCACGATATATTGCAATAAAATACATACTGCAATACATTGCGATACTTGAATGAAACAAAAAAATTTTATAACAAATATAATCAATACAAAGCCGAAGGCGCCCTTAATTTTTTTCTGCCATGTTTTCATTCTGAAACAATGGCCGCATGCGTCAGCAACAACTAGAAGGAGGAAGGAATGTAAACAAAAGCAGTTTAAAACATAAATTAAATATGTATTAATACTAAGGTGAACATAGTGGCTTAGTGATTAGCACTGTTGCCACACAGCAAGAAGGCCTGGGTTGAATTCCTTGGCCGGGGTTTCTTTTTGTGTGGAGTTTGCATGTTCTCCCCTGCTTGCGTGTGTTTACACCGGGTTCTCCGGTTTCCTCCCACAGTCCAAAAACATGTATGTTAGATTGATTGGTGATTCCAAATTACCCATGTGGCCCTGTGATGGACTGGCGACCTGCCCAGGGTGTACCCGTCCTGCCTTTAGCCCTTTCAGAGATGGCTGGGATAGAGTCCAGCAGACCCCAAATTAGGGAATAAAAGAATAAATGAATGAAAAAATGTATTAATAACAGGGATTTTAATATCGATAAACAATTGTAAAAAAAAAAAATATCGACATAGTTTTATTAAACGCTAAATAAAATCATGTGTTACGTTTATGCTACGTTTATATCTAGCGCTCTTAGTATTATTTGTGTATCTGAGTCAGAAATAAGCATAGCTTAAACTTGTGCCGTCTTAAAAATAAATATTAACCCTCCACTTCCCGGAAACACTGGGGGCAAAGCTGACAGATGGCAGCCTGAGGTATGAAATCTGAATTTGTCAGTTCGTCAAACTCAGCTACATCACTTGAGGTTCAAAATAAGTAAATTTTTCTCTTTTTTTTTCTTAAATCCCATTTTCAACAGTTATAATAATAATTATTATTATTTGTATTAATATTATTATTATTAAGGGATGCACTGATATATACTGAGATACTGAGCTCATGTTCTTATTTATACATTCTTATACCGAAAACCGACAGAAGTTTCAGTGCACAAAGACTGCGGCTGCAGTGACAACATTTTAGACTCAGAGGTGTGGAAATATTTCCGAAAGAATGATAACAACCCATGCATGAGTCATTTGATAAAACACCTAAAATTGAACCCTTGCAAAATACAAGAAAATGCTAAGAGATAAACCGAGGGCCATACAAATAATCTCACAAAACAAGGTAGCGGTATCAACAAGTACCAGGGAAAAAATACCAGTACTCGTACTCAGTCTTTAAAAAATGGTATTAGTTATCCCTATTATTTTTAGTAGTAGTAGTAGTAGCATTGTTGTTGTTAATGTTGTTATTATTTTTGTGTTTGCACATAAATGTAAAAACCTCCCATTCACTTGCAAGTGCTTTCTTGTATCCTAAAAGCAGAAGTCATGTAGAACATAAAGACCAGCTATAGAAATCAGACACTCACAGGTTTCACATTTTTGCAATTCTTCTAAATTAATGCAAATTCATGTAAACTCTGCAAAGTCTGCACATTTTTAATACACACATTCTGCAAACATTTACATAGGTTGAACAGGATACAGCGTTTAATCATTTAAATGAATAACCCTTTTTTATGCGTCTTAAAGAAAGATTTTTTTTTTGCTTGCTATTTTGTAAGTTTGATGATATTTTTCACAAGAAATCTCGCAAAATCAAAGAATCTTTGACCTGAAGGCTCTGATTTAAACCCAACTGTCTCACTATTACTCATACCTGTTCGCTACACATTATCTGTTATCTATAAATTGTTTTTGCATTTGGTTCCATCAAAACCATGAGAATACAACGCTCTCATCCAAACCGTTGGTGGCTTCTTATGTAAAAGGTGATGGAGACGAGAAACAGGTAGTGAACTTCCTAGGCCAATAGAAGAAATATTTAATAACAGAGCGCATATTTGGGCAGGAGAGGATGTAACGAGACATCTGGTGGCAACGGCTTTATAGGAGATGAGAGGAGTGTTGAGGAGTCTGATGAAGAACATGCAGCACTGCTTTGTGTTCTGCTGTCCATAATCTGGAGTGGATGTTTGGTTGAATCAGGATGTAAAGGAACATCTGGAAGGAATCAATCGGAGTCGCTACAGGAATCTCTTAAGACCCTTTTGTGTGAGAGTAGAAACAGGATTTTTTTAAAGTTAGGGATAGACAATGAGGCATCACATTAAAAATAATGGACAATAAACACAAATTTTTGGATCAGATTCTGGAAATCTCAAGCTCCCAATTTATTAGATAAAAATGTTAACCTTGTCTATACATATATTGCTACGATCCCAAGGTTTTTAATCGAAGCAGAACCCTTGACAAGCAGGGTGGTCCTTTATTCTTTCTTCATTCTTTCATCATGAGTATTGCAGAAGCTGAATTTGTATCTAATTTTTTTCTTGCCAAGAAAGTGTGGGAGAGAAAAAACAGCAGGAGCTTTGTCTCTTCTCCTCTCTTCATCCAGCTGTGGCTGTTTCCAGTTACCTTTAAACCGGAGAAAATATTTACTGCTGTAAACCGAGAAGATAATTTTCCTTCCTTGACTTTATTCCAGTGGAGTCATCTGGCTTGTGTTAAGAGGTCTAGTGTGAGGTAGAAATAGTGTAAGTGAGAAGAAAAGTCTGGAGGAATGTCTCCTAAATCAGCTCCAGAATCCTGAGCGACCCATCAAACAGCGTACAAGCTGCTTGTCTGTTTTAGTAACGATCCTGCTGTGCACAAGGAAACTCAACCTGTGTATTATACTACCAAGTCTGAAAGGTTCATACAAGGTGTTAAAGTGCTTTTCTGCCACTGCTGTCCTAAAACTGACAACAGACCTGTGAAGCTGCCAGCTGGGCTGAACATCAGACTTTAGATCTGTTCTGCTTTTCCATGCCTGGGACATGTATAGAACTTTAGCATACCTTGGGGAGACATAAAATGCTACTATGTAAATCTGTTTAGTGCTACGAATATCCAGTTATGTTACTGTAATTGGATTTAAACCCAAAGTGCCTGCAGTCTAAACTGGAAGTAGAGACGAGCGAATCCGGATTAATCCGGATTACATTGTCGGAACTCAGAGCCCGTCTCTGAGTAGACACATTTGCAGGGGTGCCTCGTGTTGAGCCAATTATCACTATGTTTTAACTCAAACTGTCAAAGAAAATAATAAACTTTTTAAACAAATAAAAATTCCAAGATGAGAAGAGCAAAAAACTCCAATTTATTGCAGTCATCAAGCGTTCAAAGGATCCACAGAAAGTTCAGCAATAGTAAAGACAATACCAAGGCAAATGCAAAAATTTACTGTCAATCCAGCCCTTTTATACTTGTCGAATTTCAGCCCCCCCCCCAATTTTTAACCAACAAGTTCCCATTATTTCCAAACTTTTATTTTTTCCCCTTATTCCAGGGTTACAATGACCTTGAAAGGTGCAGTCTCCTCATTAAAAATGATTTACCATTAAAACTGAATGTCCTTGTAAGATATCTATCCTTAAAATAATTTCCCATTAAAACCGAATGCTGACCCCTTGTTTGAAAAGAAAAAAACAACAGTTCTTATATAAGCCTATTCACCTTCTGCTCTCTCACACAAATCGAGGCCTTGTTTTAGTCTGTGGGCCCTCGGTGATATCCTCTACACAACAATGCGTAAGCTCCACTCTTTCCCACTCTTCCTTTTTTTTCTTTCTGTGAGTGTTACATATGCATATATCTTTAGTGCTTAAGTCAAAGGAGTCACCCATTTAGTTTATTCTTCTCAATGATTCAGGTTACTTTGACACACAGCTGCTACTTATCTAATTTTTACTAGCTTAATTATGTTCAAAGAATCATGACCAGTGGTACCCAATTAAATTTCCAAATCGCTGGTACAGATTCACCCGATTCATCTAAATAATCAGATTCAGTGAATCCGTCGAACTCGTAATGCCGGATCCAGGGGATGGGATTATTGAGTCCGAGGATTCTGTGAATTCTAGGGATTGTGTGAGTGCCCTCTAGTGGAAGGTCCATAGCAAAAGCTGTCAGAATCTCGTCAGACTCGTGAGATTCGGATCTGCTCAATGAGTGATTTGAATCCATAACTGTTCCGAGCCATAAGTGACATCTTCGGGACATATTTTTCTAGTGAGATTTATATCTTACCTTACATTTATTTTAACATTCACAGCATTTTGGCAGATGCCCTTATCCAGAGCAACTTACATTTATCTCTTTTAATACAACTGAGCAATTGGTGGCCTTGCTTAGGGGCCCAGCAGTGGTAACATGGTGGTACTTGGAATCGAACCCTGATCTTTCAGTTAGCAGCCCAACACTTTGTGCTACCACTTACCTGTGCCTAGCATGCATTATCCAATTGCAGAAAGTCTAATGGCTGGATCAGGTTTCTAGTTTCGAATTTTCTTACCACTGTGGGAAAGATCTCTGGGGTATTTACATAACAGGTTTGTTTTGGGAGTCAGCAGTAGCAGTCTTAATGCTGTCTCAGTGCATTCATGTTTATGGTCAACATCACCGACAATGTATAAAAAACCACACACACACACAAGGTCAGTGTTCCAACCTGGAGTCTTGTTCAACAGCATCACGACATTGTTCAGTCAAGTGCTCTTGATTGTTAAAAAGCAATATGCCAAGTCTTTGGGTGGTGGGCCTGACAGATCACGCAGCAGCCCATTATTCTACCCCATTACCATTAATAATGTATATTTCCTTCTCTGTTAATTATTGTCGCCTACACACTGGCACAAAAGCTTTCGTTCGGTGCTCACCTTAGCTGTTGTGCCTTAAATGCAAACCTGCATGTGTTTAACAAGTACCACTGAGGAGCTGTCACATGTTTCAATTTAGTAGTATTTGAAGCTCAGCAATGTAAAAAACACTTAATTAGTCTTGCAAGACTTGTTTTGTCATTTTCAAATTCCCACCAACTGGTGAGACCAGCTCTCTTATCACATGACTTATCAGATGGGTAGGTGAGGGCAAGCATGTTTCTACTTTGAAACATATTTTTAACCGCTGTTTATATCACTGAGCACTATCCATCTAAACATATACCTTTCTTTCTGTCTGTCTGCATGTCAGTCCATTTTCCTATTTTTTTTACTAGAAGGAATCGCTGTCGTCTCTGCTCCTTTTGTGACCTCACTAAAGCAAAAACTGAGTGGCTCCACATTCCACACTGCTCTAGTGGTGTCACGTGGAGTTAGTGAGTAACAGAGGCCAAGCTTGCTGAATAACTGTAGGTTTATTGACTCACGAAGCAGCCACATTTGCCGATGTTCCCTCCTCCGACAAAATAAGCTCTCAGTCATAGCTCAAATCCTGATGATGATATCGGACATCTCAGAGGAAAACAAACTGTTCTGTCTGGTCTGAGTTAGTTGAGTTCCAAGAAACCTGAGGTGGAGAAAAGCAGTGGAAAAGGCTGTACTCTGTGGAGAAGCTGTTCATGGGCTTAAACATTGCTTCATTACATTGTTTTATAATTCAACTAGACAACTTTGTTCCGCTATGTCATTCCTAAATGCCAAACCAGGCCACTGTATATCCTATACATGATGGAGATTTTAAAGTCTGGTATAAAAAGTCCATGTACATTTTGTCTGCTGTAGTTTCTTTAACATATTTATTTGCTGTTGAATAGGAGGTTTTATATGGGCATGTATGGCTTGGAGGCCATGTAGGGGTTATAGGCTTCTTTTAATATTTGTTTTTGCTTCCACTGTGTGTCTAATTATACCACAGAGTTGTTAAAGACATTTTACTCTACAGAATATAGACAAAAATCGAGGGCGGATTTGGGAAAAGTCCCTGATGCAGGATTTGAATGTTGATGTTAATGTTGAATGGATGCTTACTTATCATTAGTTAATGAAGCAATAAGTGTAGTTATTCAACAAACAGGTACTCTTGCTACAATATGGTCAGAACTTTTATTAAAATTCAGATTTTGATTTGTCACATACATCTTCGCATATCCCGCCTTAGGAGGTTTAGGTCAGCGCGCAGGGTCAGCTGTGATGCAGCTGTTCAGGGTCAGCTGTTAAGGGTCTTGCTCAAGGACCCAACAGTGGTGGGGTTTAAACCCAGGTCTTCCTAGTTTTCCAATCAACAACTTAGCACCTAAATTATTTGAACTGCCCAATTAATACCTCCAGGTCTAGATAGAGTAAGAGAATGGAGCAAGTCTTGTTTGTAGGATAATGTAAAGACAGACCGGGTGTTCTTGGGTTTAAAGCCAAGTCAAAATCATATTTAAATAACAGCCAATCCTAGCCAGGTTCTGTTTTTTTTTTTTAAAAGGCTAAGTCAAACATTATTTTTACCAAGAGAGACCAAGTCCTTATTTAGAAAGACCAATACCCAAGGCTGAGACGAGTCAAAGTACACATTCCCTAAGTAGAAGTACAAATATAACCCTGAAGAGTTTTTTATAACGTACTTATAACCCTATAACATTTCTGGGGAAAAAATAGGTTTATGAAAGCACTTGTGCATGACAGTGTGAGGACCGGTATATGAAATTCCCAGAGAAATATAGCCGTGTTTATCATTACACATGATGCATTGTGGAATGTTCGACATTTCAAGTACTTCCCCATTTCTTTATTGTCTCTGAAAGCAATGTCCATGACAAAACGCAACACTATCATTATGATGCATCATTCTCGCCAAGGCCTGATCTGCTAGTGTGCTTCTTAAGGCATTAGTCATAGCTGGCATTTAACATGCAATTGCCCGCAGAGAATAACTTACACCTGCTCCATTGGCTGAAGACATGGCTGTTCCGGGGAAAGCATGATCAGTGTGCCCTCATTACTAAAGGCATCGAGTGACTCAACTAATTACAGTGAGAATACATCTCCGAACAAATGGAAATGGTCTTGAACCGGCAGGTTCGCAGAGACATGAGTACAAACTTTAATCGCTAGCTCACAAAAGGTTTTTTTCCCCTAAATCCACTTTCTTTTACAACAAAGAGGAAGTTGAGACTGTTTGTGAAATGTACACCGAAGAACAGGAAAAGGAAACACAGTAAAAGCAGCATTACAGCATGACTTACACATAGCCATCGCATTCTGAGTCATCTATATGAAAAACATACTTGCTAAAAATACACTAGACTTTCACGCCAATATTCCCACCATGCCTGAACTTGTCACCTCATTTCCATACCAGCTGTTTCGGATTGCTTTAAGTGTTCACGAAGGACTGCTGGTGACAGTTGTATGCTCCAATTTTAGAACTCTGCATTTCTTCAAGCACAACTGAAGTCACACAGTTCAAGGTTTTCTAAAGATTTATTAAGATATTAATAGCATAAATGTTATTAATGCATTTTTTCACACTTGCATTTCTATCTGTTCCAACTGCGAGAACTGCAGTGATGCTGTGGAATCAGCTGAAGTGATTACAGCCAATAAAACAAACCTACATCACAATTACGTTCTGATAGATTTCATGCTATAATCAGCCTGCACACCACATAGCGTTCCCCCATGGGGCTAGGCCTAAAAGCTTCTCAACCAATCAGATGCTCGTTTAGCTAATTATTCCTTTATTAGTAGTAATACAATAACAGGTTTCTGCAATAATCTTCTAATTCTTTTCATACACTGTAACATTATTATTATTATCATTAATATTATACTTAAAAACATGCACACTTTATACAAGTGTTAAAGTATAATATAATGTATAGATGTATAAATAAGAAATGCTTTTATAAAAAAAATACTATTGTGTACTTTTCTAATTTGCATTTAGTTGCACTTTTACATTCAATACTTGAGTATATTTATATATATTATTTAATAAATTTATATTTATATATTTAACTACGATGAACAAGGTTACAAGTTTTTATTTTCTAAAATATTTAAAGCCACTTTAAAGAATAGTACTGCATCGCCGCCTCCCACCCATTTTAGAACATGTGTTGTGGGATAGTAAAAGGTTCATCGTACACTTACTTCAAAATCCGGGCAGAATTGGTAGCATGGTTTTATGTGCTATATAGTAGTAAAGTACGCGAAGTGTGCTTTGTTCAGATATATTCAGGACCAAGAGCGGGAAAGACTGGACTTTTCACCTTTTGTTATAGACAGTCAAAATAAAGGTATCAGACACTGCACATTTCCTTTACTAGGGTGGTATTATTGTCGCATGCATCTTTACCTTTAAACACAATCATTTAAGGAAATTAAAGACACTTTATCTGGCAATAAGGATATAATTTAATTAAAAGCCCATATACTGCTTTATGTGCGCTTCATGCAATACGGTCAAGAACACATTTTACCATATATTTTTTCAAGATTTGTGTTTTTGTTCATTCCGTGTTTATATTATTTTATGTTTCATGTTTATATTGTGTTTTCTTATGTTCATGTTTACTAAGTCGTGTTTTGAGCTTACATTTGTTTCTGTTTATGCCTTATGCCTTATTCAATCATTGGATTTTTTAAAGCAAAGGTCCCCAAAACACAACCTGGTCGACGGATATTCCATCATTGTTCAGAGGGACTGGCCCTCCCAAAGGAAAGATATTCAGAATACAGGAAATTAAATTAAACCAAAAGTGGATGAGTGATTATTTTTTTATTTAATGCAAAGAATTGGCTGTTTGTCACATTTTTTTATTTTTCATATTTTAATAGTATATATATATATATATATATATATATATATATATATATATATATATATATATATATATATATATATATATATATGCTATTAAAAAGTAAAAAGTAATGCTCTTTTTTGTGTACAGTTATAACAAAATAATCTGATTAGGAGGAAAAAAAATTGATTTAAATTTATATTAAAATTTCCACAATTATACTAGGAGTCATTCTGCTCATGTAGTTTTCTGTTACAGACCAACCCGCCTAATTAAAAGAAAGAAATAATTATTAGGTTCTCACAATAAAAAGATTTGGGGCCTCAGTGTTTATCCTGACTGCATTCCAGCATTTTCCTTTTATGGCAATCAGTCCAACATTTTTCTAAATACTTCCGCAGCGCAGCATTTCATCACTAAATCAGTAAAAGATCCAAGTCTGGTGGAGTTAAAAAAGACTCCAATGTTGTATCTCCAAACACACCGATCTGAGGGATGAAGGGGAAACAGATATTTCGAAATAAAGTGAGTTAATCTTTGCCTGAAGGCGACACGTGCTTCTGTGAAGAGGAATATAAAAATACACAAGAAGGCATTTTTTTTTTCAGAAGTTCCCCGAGTTGCACAATTCGAGTGATTTTTTTGTAGCCTTGCGCATGCGCATCAGGGTTGATTCCCCTGTGGTTTATATTACAGATCTACGTTCCGAGCTCGATGCTGTATGACTGTCAAGGTGAGCGTGCGCTTCTGGAAAAGATCCGAGTCTACAGTACGTGCGGCGCGCGCTGATTGCTCAGTAGGCGTCGGGAGCGCGCTCTGTTACAGGGCGGGTGGAGTTCCCTGCGCGTCGCAAAGCGCGAGCTCTAAGAAAAAGCCTCGGGACTTTGCCGCCAGGCGGCATTTCTAGTGCCGGTGCGCTCACGAGCTGGTAGCGCGTCCACGGAACATTTGGACACCACTGTTTAAAATCAGTCTGATTAAAATATGGATAGGTGAACCTGCGGATACTGATTCTTCCAAAATTCATTTGAGGTGTTGGACGACTTGGGAAAAGGATGAGCATTAGAATACACGTGGAATAGAGACTCATTTAACACGGACAGCTGGAATAAAAATCCTTGCGCGGATTTTTTGTTTGGGTTTTATTTGTTCCAAGTTGTTATTGCAATGTTGGTGCGTCGTATCGGCGCGGTGTCGTGCGCTCGCGCTCCGAGGCGCAGACACAAGCGCGTGGACAGCGAGGAGAGCGCAGCCAAAAGCCCGAGACTGAGCGAGTGTGTGGGGGGCGACACGGCTCTGTTCCTGACCGCCTCTCCGGTGTCTCCGGACAGCGGGAGCGCGCTGACTGTTTGCGCGGCCGCGGGGCCGTCCCGCATCGGCCAGTTCGTGCTCTTACCCTCGGTGGACCCTGCCGTACCACACAGCGCGTGGGACACAGACACCGGCGAGGAGCTCGTGTGCAAGGTATACGACGTTAACGCGTTTTGAGTTTGAAGTTAGTGTCAACCTTTTGCCGCAAAACATTACATTTACGGCATTTGACAGACGCCCTTATACAAAGCGGCTTACATTTATCTCCTTTATACAATTGAACAAGGGCCATACTCAGGGGCCCATCAGTTGTAAGTTGGTTCTATTGGGAATCGAACTCAGTATCTTCTGGTTGGCAATCCAACACCTTAACCACTTTTTTAAAAGGCTGCTAAAACAAGTGACTAATTCATTGCAAATAATTTATTATCATAATTAGAACAATAGACTAAAACTGAATAAACAAAAGATGCAAAGAATTTAATTAATCTATTAAATCAATTTAATCAAATTAAAAGAAATACTCTAGGCATCACCCAGACAATCGACACTGGGGGGGAACTGTCTATATTTACTGTAGACATTAAGAAGAGTGGGTAAATTATACAAGGCAATTGCTGTAGTTTTGTTTGGCAGGTCATGGAAAAAAACGTGAGTCATCAAAGCAACCACAGAAACACACTCATCTGGAGCGTCTGATATTGAGCAAGACGATCAGAGTACACAGTGAAATCATTCAGAGTGTATTTCTGCTCATCTCCTTACACAAGCTGTCTACAGTAGCAGGAGGATCAGTGCAGGATCATAATATGGCAATAATGACTGCAGCCCCTCTGAGTGGATGAATAAGGATGAAGCTGTATGAGTGTATGAGGCTCTACAGAGCAGTGAGGCAGTGAGTCAGACTGAATGAATGGCTGATCCGTAGGCTATGTAATGACAGTGGGTTTTTTTCCAGTAGCACAACATACAGGATCATACATACATTTCGGTAAATGAAATGTGGTGTGATGATTTGGATCAGTTTATTTATTATTCTTCCCATTCTAATTTTTCCAGCATCATTCAAAACAATTTCTATCAAACCGGTTCATGTTTTAATTCTACTAAATGTTCGGTCCTTCACAATAAATCTTCCTTTAATCGAATTTATCAGAATCTCGATAAATGATTTTATGGCTTGTTTTTTATATTTATATTTATAGATGCATACATTTGCCATTGTATGTTTGTTCTTTTATTTAAATTATGTTCAAGATTGTTTGTCTTGGTGGACTCCAGGAAAGTCAGAAACCACAAATGGGGATCCAAATAAAAAATTAACAACAGAACGACATAATACTTAAAAAGTATTGTGAATTTTTCCAGGTGTTTGACATGTGCCAGTACCAAGAGAAGATTCGAGCCTACAGCGTGCTGCCAAAACACAGGAATATCAGCCAGATCAAAGAGATTATCCTCGGAGAACGCAAGGCCTACGTGTTTCAAGAGAAGGACTATGGCGACATGCACTCTATGGTGAAAAGCTGCAAGCGACTGGCAGAGGATCAAGTCGCTAAGCTTTTTCATCAGATAGTCTCTGCAGTGGCCCACTGCCACCAGAACGGCATCGTGCTGGGAGACCTAAAGCTCCGCAAGTTCGTGTTCACGGATGAGAAGAGGTGAGCAGAGTGTGAGTTTAGTCTCCCCGTGAGCTTGTGTGTGTGTGTTTGTGTGTGTGTGTGTGTGTGTGTGTGTGTGTGTTTGTGTGTTGGTACCGAAGGTGCAAGGACAGGTGGGATCTGTTGTTTAGCTGAGGTGTCAGTTCTGTTTTCACTCAGCTTTCACTTCCTTCTGTCTCACACACCGCAGGTGTTTCTTAGGAGATTTAGCCCATATCATAGTTTACTCATATTTCTACAGAAAAGGAAGTGCAAAACCATTTGGAACTACGAATCGGGCCAAGAATGTGACTAAAAGTGAGGCAACAGGCTTCCATGCCAAACCGAAAGCTTGTGTTTTACATGTAAACTTATATGATTTGGCATCAACTGAGATTTAGGAATAATGCTGGAATGCTATTCAAACAATTTGTCAGAGAAACTAAACCACAAAAGGTAAATTGGACAGCAGAACACAACAACACCCAAAACGGGAAATCAACACACTGACTATTACAGTAATGAACAATAACTGGAAAGTGCTGTTGGGAATTCGATCCTAATGATCATTTTCTTTTCCCAGTAGCCAAAAACAGATACGTAATGTACATAAATCTAATACGCAGTCATGTATAAATCACATGCAGTCACTCCACCAAGCCTGTTGCTACAACTACATCATTTTTTTATACATTTGTCATTTTTGGAGAGCAACATTTTTAAATATGACCTTTTAGTAAAAAAAAAAAAAAAATCTGGACATGTATGCTATAATCTGGATAGGTGATTCATAGGTCATTGTTTTAAGGGGGAGGTGGAAAACCTGCTTCTCAGGAAGCTGATCATGATCATGGTGCACAACAGCAAGATTAGACCGAACATTGCAACACTTTGCTTCCAGCATTGCTCATTAGCCCGGACAGGGCATGCTGACTTTTGGGCGTCATATAATTTTTTTTCCCCCCACTGTTGGCTTTTTTTTTTTTTACAAAAAACAGATTACTCTGCTGATAACAGATTTTTTTTCTCTCCAGTCACATAGAGTTTGCTTGTGTTTTGATGCACATTCCTTAAATAGCTGGGCAAATAGACATGATAAAAACCAGGCAGGAATGGTTGAAATAAGTCATGACAGGATGACAGGAATGACCCCTCTCTCACTCATCACATCGGAATGCGTCTTAGCGAGACGCCAGCTGTTCCTGCGTCACTGATCTGGCAGCAGATCTTTTCAGGTAATTAAGCATGGACAGATGTATGGTGAAAGGACACAGCCCCAGCTGCAGTAAGCAGTGAGGACACAGCAGTGTTAGTTCTGTACAGTTAGTTCTCTCCCATAACACACACACACACATACTGTATATATACACACACACACTCTCAAAGAGAGAGCTATGAGTCACTCTCTCCACCTCTCTGGCGCTATGCCGTTGTGTCATCTGCAAACCCCTCAGACTGCATGTCTGACAGTCGATGATGAAACATAATTCACTGAGCTGTGGCTCGGCTTTCACAGAGAGGAGACCAAACACACACATTTTACACACAGACACAAATGATCAAACCCTGCTGCTGCTGCTGCTGCTGCTTTAGGAAATAGGGATTTAATAATAGGGAACTTAATAGGGAGTTAAGCATTGATGAAGATAGAGAGAGGCAGAGTAAGAGGAATGTTTACCCTGGGTCTATAAATGGGTGCTTTGGAAATTGTTGTGCGTGTCTTTGTTTAAAACAAGGCCAACTTACTCAATGATTTGCATTGCACTTGTTGAGTTTCTCTGGCTGCTAAAAGAACTATGTGTCCTAGAATACCATGATGAAACCCGTTTGAAATGTGGCATGTGTTAATGTGGTGTTTGGTTTGATATACGACTTGGGAACATTGAGTTTTAAAAATGTGATTATGTTCCGTGAGCAAATGCAAAATGAACAGATTTGCCATCCCAGTCACTTCTCACCATGTTAGCGATATTTTTGTCCTGGTACTCGTCGATACAATAATATTTATTGCACAAATGGGTTTGAATTACGGCTGCACCCATACCGATCCTGAGATCATGTACTCGTTAAAATGCTTCGATATCAAAGACGGATACCTCTTGCAACATCAACACAGACAAAAAAAGATATTTATCTGTCTTTTGTATCGAAGCGTTTTTTAGTATCGGACCCGATACCAATACCAGTATCGGTATGGGTGCATCCTTAATTTAAACCATTTGTCCAATAAACATTATTGCATAAATAAATTTCATGCAATGTTCTAAAATTGTACAACAGTTTTTAACCAGGGATTAAAAGTGTCTCCAGGGCAATAAAATAAAAAAATCTGTCACAGTTCATTCCTGGTTTGACTATAAACAAACACTTCCCTGTGGTAGTATCCTGCAAAAAATGCTTTTTGTGTATGACAACAAAGAACTATCTAGTACTACATTAATAGTCTTAATTACTTTGTTTTAGGACCCATTTAAAGCTAGGAGGCCTGGAGGACTGTCGGATCCTGAGCGGTGAGGACGATTCAGTTTCAGACACACATGGCTGCCCGGCTTATGTCAGTCCGGAAATTCTAAGCGGTGGAGGCAGTTACTCAGGGAAGCGAGCGGATGCCTGGAGCCTAGGCGTAATGCTCTACACAATGCTGGCAGGCCGCTACCCGTTCCATGACTCAGACCCAGCCACGCTCTTCTCCAAGATACGGCGTGGTGCCTACGGCTTGCCCGAGGGCCTCTCAGCACGGGCACGCTGCCTTGTGCGAAGCCTCCTGCGCAGGGAGCCCAGTGAGAGGCTGAGCGCCACTGACGTGCTTCTCCACCCTTGGTTCTGCGGTGGCAACGAACAAGACACTGTAGAACAAGAAGTTGGTTCGGCTGAGCAGAGAGTGCCTCAGGTCCACGTGGAGTCGGACGAGCAACTCTTCTGCTGACAAAAACTTCTCGGTGGATCTGATTTGGACCAAAATGTTCATGTTTCTGTAACTGAAGCAGCTGCTTTGCTGTCCTACACCAGGGTTTAAAATAAAATCTAAAGATGTTTCTTAAATTTAGAGCAGGACAAGCAGCCATCCCGCTGGTTTGGCTTTGAGACAAAAACATACGGGTTCTTAAATTTTAGGCTTGGGCACAACCATAATTTACATGCTCTCAAATGTTTGTCCTCAGAGGTTTGAATTCGGACCAATAGGAGTTTGCCACACCCTGAGGGATCCTTCAATTTTAGACCTAGAAGCATTTGGTAATGTTAATTTAGAGTTAATTTAAATTGCCATATTGTGTGTGTGTGTGTGTGTGTGTGTTAGGTTAATAGCCTTAATGTACATTGGTTGGTGTAAAATGAAGTGATTTTGGTGCTAATAATCTCTCTGTCACGCTGTATGAAGTGAGCACTGACACAGGGAAAATACAAAGCTGTCCTTAAGATGGCAAAACTCAGACGAGTCCCAAGGACTCTATGTATTATCTAAAATGGGGGAGGGGAACATGAGCCTTACACTGTCCAATACTGAGGAACTACAACAGCACCAAAAAGGGCATGGACTCCATCTACTTTTTCTCACATTTTTATGTCTTTTTCCGTAAGACCTTTGGCCCACATACTACGAAGTATATATTTTACATCATTTTATGTACATTTTAGCCAGTAAGCAAATTTATGCAGTACAAGATTATTTAAATGAATATTGAAGGACACTGAAGGATGTATTATGTCCATACTGTCAGCAAATGCAACATATTCTTACTTGAATTAGCGAAACATGGTACTTTGAGCACAGCAGACAAAAGACATTGTAGTCAGGACGGAGAAGTGGATTAATCTGAGATTATTCTATATGACACGGTTTGTTGTTTTTTTTAAAAACTTTGATCTACTGTAATCCTAGGTGACTAATATACCCACAGTAGCTCAGCTAAAAGGGTAGAACCTATTTTTGGAGGCTCTAATGTTTCCTCTCCTTCTGTTGCGGGAAGTTGTACTGTATGTTAACTCTGAGGCAAAGTGCCGGGCTCATAACAAAACAACCTGCCCATGGACTGAGAGTGTTGACACGGGTGCGCAAAGTTCATATTGCACTGTGAATTCTGTATTTTGTGACACAACCTCAAGGTTAAAACCATGAGGTTCTAATGAAAAAATATTCATGTGTGAAAGTGTGTAAATATGTACATTTTAAATGTGTGAACAGATTGAATAAAGATGACCTTTTTCCATACTGGCTTAAAGTTGTCTGTCAAGAAACCTCACAATCAATTAATAAAATTAGGGGTTGGGTAACCCAGGTTCCTTAAGTTCCTTTGTTCCGCTTGTTTTCTATATGATTTGGTATATCCTACCCTCTGATTGACTGAACACACCTGAAGCAGGTAATCAGCAGTGGGTAGGACAAGCAGAACATTAACCCTACCCCAGACCTAAGTATCGTATAACCCCATTATATAGTCATTAGTGCTGCACGATATTATAGATAAATGTCATATGCGTTTAGCATGCTAAGTAATGCGATATTCGACATGCGATATGAAAAAATTCTATAACCAACATGTGTTTCTTCTTACACATTGACCTGTGTTTTAGATTTAAAGGTTTTCACACAAAATTTACATGTTCTACATAAAACTTTGGTCTGCATGTGTGCGTCTTTTTTAAAGGTAGGTTTTTGTTTTGCTGCGGGTGCTACGGGCTGGCTCACCTCATTCAGATTAGCTTGCTATGAAAACATTGCAGCTTGTTTATGATCTTACGGCAAAGCATGTGTATCCTAACTAAAATTTTACCGCATTTGACCCAAGACTTTGACTATACACAAAAAAAAACAAGTATTAATCGCTTATTTATCACAAACCATTGCGATATTTTGCTAATATCGATATATTGCACAGCCCTTTTTTATTGAAGCGAAAGAAAAATGTTACACACCATTTACACTGAACACTTGAAACTATTCTGACGCAAACATTTTTTATCAGGAGTAACATGATCAGTTATGAACCTATTGTGTAACTAAGCCGTTAATAAATTACATCTGTTCATACCTAGAAGACCTCTGAGTTTTTTACCCGTTCCCTGACATATATAAAAACATCAACAGCAACTAATAATTTTGGAAGAAAAGCTTGCAAGGTTGTATTTTTGCAGACATTACCGTCAGCCCCCTACTCTTCCATTTCCACACTCACATACACACACGCAAACTTCCCCCATTTCATTTTCTATTATTACGGGGAAGTGGTGGCTTAGTGGTTAAAGCATTAAGATGATGATTAAAATGCTGTCTTTTAAAATCTCGGCACTGGCAATCTGCCTCTGTTGAATCCTTCAATAAGCCTCGAGCAAATCCTGTTGAATCCTGTCCTAATTTTAAGTCGCTTTGGATCAAACGCACATCATCCAATGACTTTTCTGAATTTCCGACAAACAAAAATGTATACCTTTCTGTCTCTACTAAAAAAAATTCGTCTGATCGAAATTTACTGTGGTAAATTTGAGTGTTTGAGTTGCTGTAATTATATACTGTATGATCACAACGTATATTAACACCAGTAAAAGTTTCTTACTTTGTGCTGTCAAAGAATCTGTGTTGCTATGGAAACACACAATGTTCTATCCAAATACAGTGAAGTCTATAATGAGCTATGAACAATTAAAGTTTATCACCGTATTCAGGAAATGACTCACACTTGTACAGACTCATGACATACAATGTAAGTTCATTTCAGTTCCAGATTGTAAAAGCTTAAAAAAAACGGAATCCTTGTGCAGTTTTATTCTTCTCCATTCTGTCACCGATGGAGTTTTGGTTCCTTGCCGCCGTCACCTCTGGCTTGCTTAGTTGGGGTCTCTAAATTTATCAAATCAAATTGAGTGTTTTAATAATTGTTTAATATTGTCTCTTCTGATGTATTACTGTAAAGCTGCTTTCAAACAATCCCGATTGTTACAAACGCTTTATAAATAAAGTTGACTTGACTTGCCCTGACTCTTCTGCTCTCTTTCGACATCCTGTAACTGAAATACTGAATCATTTTGCTTACAGCCTTCACCTGGATCAAGTGTCAATGGTGTGTTTTAATGAGAGGCAGGTGAAAGTCTCTTTTAGTACTAAGTGCTGGGGGATAGAAAGGGAATGCTTGGCGTGGTTTATGATACAGAGAGTCAGGTATCTGCGGAAATCTGTTGCGGCTTCAGAACATCTTGCGTAAGATGCTGGATTAGCTATCAAGATTGTAGCGTGGCGTCACGGTTTCTGGGAGGCTGCTAGGCAGCGTCTCACGCCACAGATGCAACTATCTAACGTGTCAGGACCAGCTTTAGATGACGCTTTCACTCAGTGTGTGTGTGCATGGTATGTTTTGTTTTTTTTTTAATCTTCTTGAGGACCAAGTGTTCCACAAGAATCTGATATCGTTTGCTATTTTTTTAAACAAATCTTTATTTGTTTGATTTTTTTATTAAGTAGAATTAAAGATTTATGTTTTCAGTGAGAAAAACAAAGTGATCAATAAGCTTAAGGTTGGGATAAACCTATAGCATTAGTTGTATTTATTACAACTAAGAGGGAAGTAGTGGCTCAGATTGTTAAGGCACTAAGTTGTTAATTGGAAGTCCAGAAAGATCTGGGTTTAAGCCCCCCCGATCCTTGTGCAAGACCCTTAACCCTTCCTGCTCCAGGGGCGCTGTATCGGAGCTGACCCTGTGCTTTGACCCCAACTTTCTAAGCTGGGATATGTGGGGAAACAGATATGAAGACATTTTCGATAAGTCTGCGAGTGGAAAGTCCTCACAAACATACTATGCTGTGTGTGTGTGTGTGTGTGTGTGTGTGTGTGTGTGTGTGTGTGTGTGCAGGAAATAAATTTGAACAATATATCAGGATTTGCTGGCAGATGTTTTTAACCACTAACACACTGACTTAGAAACTGTCGCTAAGTGTATTATTAGCTTTGTAAACTCTCAGGGGAAAAAAGTAAATCAGATCATTAAATCTATAATATTATTGGACCTCAAAGAAAGTGCATGTCATCATCTGTACATAAATCACCATAACTAATATTCTGATGTGTGACAATGTCTCCAAAGAAGATGTAGCTTTTTAACTACAACAATGACAAAATGTTCTAGCTGTCAGGAAACATCTCCACACTGAGGTAGTCTTTTTTATGAAGGATTTTTTGTCTGGATAATTGTAGCCTGGGGTGGCAAAGTGGTTCATAGTGTAACCACATTACAGCTTTGTGATCCTGAGCTCAAGTTACTGTGTGTGTGTGTGTGTGTGTGTGAAGTATCACATGTTCTCCTTGTGTCTTTGTGGGTTTTCTTTGGGTTCTTGTGGTTTCCTCATACCTTCAAAAAAAGGACGGTGAGTGGTGAGTTTTCTCAGATGTATTTCCACCTTATGTCTGTTGTTCTGGGATTCCCCCACATGCTCTGGAGACACCACAACTCTAAGAGTAAGGTGCTAGCATGAATACTTTCATTAGAAGTTCAAACTTGTATGAATAATATTAAAATAAAAATAAAAAAATAAAATAAACAATGGCTTATGTCACAAAACAGAATAATTAACAGAAAATAAAAGTCCAGAAAGGAATTCAGCCAAACTGAGGTAAACAATAATAAGTCCTTTCAAAGCTGATTTAAAGGGAAAAACTTAAAAAGCTGATCTGCCCAAGCCAATTCTATGTTCCTATTTGTCATCCTTCAATAAAAACCCCTCTCACCCCCCCAGACTATTATTTGCTAGCATACAGAAGCAAATTGTGTTTGCTTGGATGTAGCTGACAATACCTTTTTTCGATACAGACTTCTGTTCCATAAAGTATTTTCCATTATCAAAGGAATCCCTTCCAGGAGAATAATAGATCCGACTTTAAAGGGGATAGAGAAAAACTTTTTCAAGAGATTGAAAAAGGGCAACAAAGACTATATACAAACGTTCAGTGCCTCCTGCTCAGATCAGGTGCTGGAACAAAATGCTGTTTTTTTATTTTTGATTAGGATGGACAACACCAGAAAAACTGGTCTATCCTTAAAAAATAGGAGTGTGTGGTTCATAGAGACAATAAATAATGGTAAAGCTGTCGGTTATTCTGTGAGGAAATGTTGAAATAAAAAAATGAATGGATGGATGGATGGATGAACGGATGGATGAACGGATGGATGAACGGATGAACGAACCTGATTTTGCCATATAGGATGTGATCCTGGATTCACATTTCAATCAATCAATCATAACCATATAATGTCATCAGTGTGTGCCAACGAAAACCAGCCAACAAACAAATAAATTAAGTAAATGCTGAAAAATATTTTATTCACTGACGATGGTGATTCATCAAACTACACATCAAATTAAACAAACTACATTAAAATAATTACACTAATGCATATAGACAGTGAATCATAAACAATCACTGATGAACAACTGAGCGTAAAATGTTCTGAAAAGGTGAACCTGTAGAACCGCAATAGAGCAACATTCTTGCTATAAAACAGGGTCTAGTATTTGTTGAAATTAATTATTTAATTAAATCAAAACCTTTAAATATGTAACAATCACAAGCCATATTTTTATAACCATACATTTAAAAACAATAATCTATGAATTTACTTTTTTATTCATGCACACTTTAGTACATTTTACTGCACACACACATCTATTTTGGACATGAAGACGACAGAGAGACAAATAAACAGACAGATAGACAGGCTTTTTATACTTACAATTATGATTATCATTAGTTTTGCTTTTAGTCCAATGTAACATAGGAACTCCTGATATCAATGTTTTTATTATTTACAAAGGACAAATGATTGAGAGGATAGATAGATAGATAGATAGATAGATAGATAGATAGATAGATAGATAGATAGATAGATAGATAGATAGATAGATAGATAGATAGATAGATAGATAGAATGTTTGCTATGATTAAAAGTTAATGTGTGATTTAAAAGGTTATGTCACAGCCATGTGGACGTTCAAGAAACTGCAACCGCTGTAGTTTATTTTAATCACTATCATGAGTTTATTCATTTTTAGAACCTGCTCTTCAAATTAGTGATAGAATCTGAGTCTATCAAACAGGTTAGGGTAACTTCTTCCTTTATAAAATCAACTTTATACCGTTATTTTAAAGAGGATGTCAAGCATTGTTACATAATTTAACTTAACAAATGTCTGCCATTTTAACTGAGGTGTGTTAAAATTATTTTTTCGTTATATTTTTGTACTTCTATATTTTCTATTGAGATGGAAACAAAACAGAAATCAGACAGTCACTTCCTTTGTTTACCTTTTTTGCAGTTATATATATTAAGTATGGATTCACAATGAATGTGCTGATGATTTGCTGACACACAAATATTGGATGAGCTTTTTTGGCAATGCAATAGGAAAAAGAACTTTAAATCTGATGAGTAGCTTATGGAAATCTAGAGCAATGACCTGCAGCGTGAGTCGGCTACAGCTACAGAGAGGTTTATCAAGAAAATCCCAAAATATTAACTCCCTGTGCCAGAGGCTATTTAAAGGATTTAGATTTGAGTTCACGAGCAAATAATTTGACCCTCTTTCCTTTCTAACTCGCTGAAGTAAAAAGAAGGCTCAAAACAAACTGTCGCAGTTACACTGCAGGTCTTGATGCCCGATTTTGTGACTAAATCCGATTTTTTTCACGATATGCTTACATCATCTTTTAAAAAATGGCTTGTATGCGATATCTGCATTTACACTATACACAGCAAAATAGCCCAAGGTGGACGTGTTACCAGAAAAGCAATAATTAATGAATGCAATGGACAAAGACGAAATGGAAAAAAATTGTTAAAACTGCTTTTTAAACATTTGGTACAATAAACAAAATTAATAAACATCAAACTAACAGTTGTGCTCTGTTGGTGTCCACCTGAGTTGACATCATGCGCCATCATCACTTATTTAATGACGTTCGAATCGCATTGACAGATGAAAAACACACCGATCTGTGTGTTTACAATGCAGATACTAATGCACGTATCCGATTCACATCCGATTTATTACTGCATATGAATGAGGCCTGAATCCGATCTGAAAATATCGGAATCCAAGTGCTTTTTTCCTGCTTACACTGTAATGAGTCAAATCCGATCTGTGCCATGTTGGAGGAAATAATTAGAATTGGGTCACTTGATACGGCCTAAATAAATGCCATTGCAACTCGCACATCTACAGAAACCACTTTAATCCTGGTTCAGTGGAAACACTGGGAATGTGGAACTAATTGACCTACTGAGCTGCTTTATTTTTGTCACATATTTATTGCTGTAAAATATGTTTTAGAAATGTTGGGTCAGAGTTTAAGGTCAGCCATGAGACACAGTGTCCACAGAGCAGAGAGACTGTACTTAAAAACCTAAATTAAGCAACTCTGGCTTTTCAAATCAACAAATCAGTGTCTTAACCGCTTGAGCAAAAGCTGTCCTGTGTAGGAGGATAGAAGACCCGCGACCCAGAAATGAAACCACATGCATACAAGGAGAGGGAAAAGGTTAAGATCAAACTAAAGGCATGTACAGTATAGCGTACTCAGAACTAAAACCCAGATTCAGATTGAACGGAAAAGTTAAGCAGGACAGGAATTTAATTATGAGTAGCTACTGAGCCACATGCATAACCAACACCGCTCTGTGGCCAGACTGTTTCAAGCCATATAGGTCTAATGCAAAGGTGTGTAGTAACACGATATATTAGATATTTTTGTATAAGGTATTTTAACTGACCTTACTATTATTCTCACTTAAGGTAATTTTTAATCGCATTAGAAGAAGAAAAGATTCATTTATATAGCGTCTTTTTTCATTGCTCAATAAAGCCACATTACACAAAATAAAATGATAGATTTTTATCTTTAAAATAGCTTTAAAAGGTGGACAAAAGTAATATATTTCGCAGTGTAAGGTATTCCATAATTTAGGAGCATGAACATCAAATGACCTACCACCTTTGCTGGACATCTGATAAGTAAGAACAGGCCAAGCTCAGATGATCTGAGGAACCGGGCAGGATAGTAGGGGTACAGTAGGTCAGACAGATATGGAGGTGCAAGACCATTTAATGCCTTGAATGTCTAAAAGTAATATCTTGAAGTGAATACATTATTACATATGATGGTGTATCTCTGTTACTATTATTATTATTAGTTTCCCTGTTCTATATCCGTATAATGAGATAGCCAGTCTCTCGATAGGCTGCAGACGTCTTAAGTACATAAATGAAATCTGGTAATTTATTGAAAAGCGTTCATTTTGGAAAATAATAATAATAATAATAAAAAAAGAAGAAAGCATATCAGAAGAGACAGCCCACCCATGGACTCACATTCAATCTAATTTTTACACTCCCAGGAGTTAAAAGAACTCTATGTGACCAAAACAAGCTGACATATCAGCGTACAGAAAATCCAGGTCCAACCTGAGAAAACAGTAAGATTCATGATAGCGGCTGAGGGTTATTCTATAGGCACTTTAAGCTTACTGTAAGTTACTATAAAATCTCACACACTGACTCCTATTAGTCTTTTTTATGTACTCGAATGTTAGTATTTTTTCTGGATTCTGGATTTTTCTTTTATTTAATCAGATCCAAAGTAACTACAGTGATAACTCACTACTTGAGTATTCTTATCAATCGATAATTTATTACCCAAGACATTTTAAACAATAATACTTTTATTCTTACTTGAGTAATCATTTTTACAAGTATTTTCCCTTTTACACAAGTAGAATGTTTGGCTATTCTGCCCAACTCTGTTCTAATTAAATGCCCTGCTGTGACACAATTGGCTGATTTGATAATCACATCAATTTCGTGGCTGTAATGGCATTCCTAATGAAGTGGAGAGGTAAAATTTCTTAAAACTAAAGTTATGTAATCTGGGAAAAGTTGTTAAATGTCACTGCGACTGTATTCTACAAAACTTTTTTCACATTGGTTTTTTTTGCATATAACACCCTTAGATATCTCGGCTTCAAGCAAAACATATATAGATACACAAAAGAATGTAGATATATTTTATTACATTTCTAACCTTGCCTTGGCTTTTTGCAAATGTCACGTTAGACAGATTTGAAAAAAAAAAAAAACAGCTGCAAAAACTGCTGTAGGCTATAAAAAGTCTGATATGAAGATAGACATTATTTTCAGTCATGTTTATTGTTTTTAGACTTCAGAGCACCATTTATTACAGCTAGTCCACCTACATGGTTTCAGCCAGTGGGAGGAAATTAGAGAAGCCAGAGGAAACTTACAAATCACACAGACATTAAAATGCAGACAAGAACATGGATCTGTGAGGTGATGATGCAACCTGCTGCCACTCTGCGTCAATTTATCATTGGTTCAAATGACACATCAATTACGGTGATCATAAAATAACATTTATTTGGTGTCTGTTAGTGAAGTCGGAATGAAACTAGTTTCCATCACTTTACTTTTAGAAATTATTTTCCTCTTTGCTGTAAGGCAATATCAAAATTCATAAATTACACATTAGATCATATTTTTCTGGTCATTTTCTGACTAAAGGTAAAATACATTTCCCCCAGACTTAAGGTATTTTCCCACAACATCCAAATAACAAACAGGAATTCCCATCCAAAAATATGGTGTAATATTAGATTTAAGACATCAGATTTCATACAACACCCAGTTAACGGCATGTTTTGATCAAGCATGGTGGTGGTAGCATCACACATTTGATTTAAGCTTTTTTAGCAAATAAAACTGTAAGAATATAAAAATAGAATACAAGTAAGTCAAATACAAGCAAACTGTTCAGGAGACCTTGTTCCGGTCAGCCAGATATCTGAATGTAGGGCAGGAGTTATTCAGACTATAAAGACCTGGAGTGACTGTGATTTTCATTTCAACAAGGTAAAAAAAAACTACACCTAATTCCACTTGTTTAAATCAGCTCAGATTGTCCCCTAATCAACGATCAAGTTTGTTTGGACTAAAAAGCCTAAAGCCACATTAGGTTTCTGCAGATAAGAGCTAAGGAACCTGGTCTTGGGTAAAAAAAATGAAATTTGTATCATATAAATGTCACAATTTGTGAAATAAGCCAAAGCACAGAGCAAAAAATATAAAGAATATTGGCTTAAGGAAAAGGAAGTTGGTGTTGTGGAATGGCTGATTTAAAGCCCAGACATAAAACTAAATAAGAGTTCTTTGGCATGACATTACAGCTGCTGTCTATTTACATTTACAGCATTTGGCAGACGCTCTTATCCAGAGCGACTTACATTTATCTCCTATTTATACAACTGAGCAATTGGAGGTTAAGGACCTTGCTCAGGGGCCCACAGTGGTGGTTGGTGGTGCTGGGAATCGAACCCCAGTCTTTCTGGTATTAGTCCAACACACCTTAACCCACTAAGCCACCACTTTCCTCCCCATTTCCTTCCCATTTACATTTACACTCTCAAATCTATAATTCTAACAAAAACGCAGTACCCTAGATAATAATTAATAAATTAGAATCTATTTGATAGATAGGTCATCAAAAAAACTAACTTACATCATTTTTGTATACTGTCAAGTGAAAAGAGGCATTTAACTCTTTAATATTACAAAAAAGCAAGATAAGTGGAAAAAAAGTACCCAGAGTAAATAGTTACTCAAGTTAAAACATTTCTCTTAAAAAAATGTAGCATGCTGCCACTAGTGTATAATAAAATGTCTGAATTTAATCACCATTTTCTACACCATCTATTCATTCATTCATGCATCCATCCATTGTCCATCTATCCATCCATCCATTGTCCATTCACCCCTTCATCTATCGATTGTCCATTGTCTATACCCACTTATTGCTAATCAGTGTCCCAGGGATCGGCTAGAAGTCTATCCCAACTGTCATTGGGTAAAAGATAGATAGGGTCATCCTGAACAGATCACCAGTCTATTGCAGGGCCACATACAAACAACCAACCACACACACAATCATATGGGCAATTTGGAATCACTAATCAACCAAATATACATGGACTGTTTAGAGGAAATCCGGAGTACCCAGAGTAAACTCACGCAAGCAAAGGGAGAGAACATGCTAACTCAATACAAAAAAAAAAAAAACCTACCAGGGATACGAGCCCGAGACCTTCTTGCTGTGAGGCAACAGTGCTTAATACTGAGCCACCGTGATGCCCCCAGTTTCTATATACCCTGAATTTTTATTTATATATATTTGATTAAAATTATAAATCAGCCATTTATTTACACTTTTAGTGACCTTTCAAAATTGCAAGACTAATTCTAAATACATTTGACTTTTTAAACATTTCACTTTACACTACCAAAGACTTCTTCCATTTATTACAGGGCAGCATGTATTAGAATAAATATGGAGATGAAGTTCACACAAGGGATGTGAAGGTATTTAGTAATGATGTAATAGCGCTGGTGCTAAAGTGTAGGCTTGAGCTACCGGATTTGATCCCGAATAAATAAGCACCTTTTGTGCTGATGCAAGTTTAATCTGTTGTGGCACTAACAATAGCTGTTGTAACACAAGGAAAGAAAAACAACTAGTCTGGAGTCTACAGTCTTAATCCATAACCTAAATTTAGTGTGAACATAAATCAAGTAGACCTGTTTTAACGAATACCTAAGCAACAGAGAGTCCAACAACAAGCATGTAGCTAATATTTAATTTATTTCTTAACGTTTGCTTCTAAATCATTGTTAATATTCTGAGCTACTCGATCCCCTGAGATCCTCTGACAATTCTGTGTGCGCTTTTTTTCCTCCAGCTGTCTGACTTCCCCTCTGCATGTATTTATCTTGGTACTTGCCATGTTTCTTTAATTGCCTATGAACAATTGGGCTAGTAAAAAAAGGATAACAATTTAGGACCAATCCTATTTCTATTCCGTAGCCCTATCCCTCTTTTTCACCCGTGAAAGGATAGGGGGTGTCTCGGTTCTATCTCGTTTGACGGTGTAGGTGTTGATGGGAAAGTGGTGGCTCATGGTTAAGGTGTTGGACTATCAACCTAAAGATTAAGGGTTCAATTTCCAGCTCCACCAAGCCACAAGTGTTGGGCCCCTGAGTAAGGCACTTAACCCCTAATCGCTCGGTTGTATAAATGTACGTCGCTCTGGATAAGGGAGTCTGCCAAATGCTGTAAATGTAAATGTACATGTGTAGGGGTAGATGGATGGGCCAGATACCCCTTCAACCGATCAGAACCACACTTCAAATGTACTGGCATGAGAAATCTCCCGAGATACACTAGCTACAGCGGCAACATGGCTGCTCAAGTGATCGAGGAAATTATTTTTTAGCATTAATAAGAAATTGTTCGCTAAAGTTACACCAGTAACTGCTGCGCATATTTTTATGCCTGATAACGTTACCTGATGATTTGACAGAATAACTTGTCAGAAATATTTGAGAAGTTTGACAAAAAAGGGGAAAATTTTAACAGGAAATTTCAGGACATTTTAACAGAAAAATGTGAAATGCAAAATTTTGATAGGAAATGTTAAAATTTCATGACAGAAAATGCTGCTTTATAAAGATTTCGGTTTTCTGATTGCAAATTAAGATATTTGGTAGGATTTAATTGGACTGTTAAATCGGGAATCTAAAAATGTCACTAAATAAGGAATATTATTGTTCATATGAAGATTTATAACAATGTATAAATTAATATAGCACGATTTTAACCTCATTCTGGACTAATTTATGAGCATGTAAACTGTCACAACTGCTTAAATATATCGATGTCCTTTAATGCTCTATCACCATTAATATAATAATAAATCCCTGTCATCAACAGATTGTTGATTCTGTCCTAAGAATTAAATCAATTTTATTACAGAAAGAGGCTTTAGTGCCAGTTAAAGCCGTCACCATGTTTTCAAACACAAATCTTTAGAACACAGGGTTTTTGTGGTTTCACAGAAAGGTGTGATTTTCTTATATTAAGCTTAAGGAGGTAAAAAAGCTTCTGTGTTTTTAGCTTCTGCGATGTGATATTACATGCAGTGGATAAAAAAAAGGTTTATTAAATTTGTCCTAAGACAGGAACAAGACAAGAACCGAGATTTTGATCCACTTCAAATGTTGACTAGTATATACTAACATTGCCTTGTTCAAACTAACAGTGAAACATCACATACACTAAACAAATATGGCCATCAGTGGCAGCTGGTGCTAAATTATTTTTGAGGCAGAGCAAACAAGCCTAAAAAAAAAAAAAAAAATCACACGGTTAGTAATTCATAGATCGTAAACAGCTGATGGTGATGATGTTTCTTTACTGGCAGCTAAAATATCACACCTGTTAATGGTAACTGTTAAATAATAAAATAAACGAACCACGAACCAGTGAATTAGGTTTCTTGTGGGTTTATTATTATTAATTAAGCAATGATTGTAATCATTCAAATAATTCGAATTATTATTAAATAATTCTAATTATTATTATTAATACTTGGCTTTTAAAAAATCCCTTTAACTATAAATAAAGGTATATCTTATTGTTTACTGATGCGGAAAAGAACGAATGGCAATTAGAGCTCAAGCTAAAATCACACTCTTTTCTACAGTTTACAAGCGTATACATACTCATTTGTTCGGCATTCCGCATATATAAACAAAATACAGGTGTGTATTAAAGTACAATTTTTACTTCTTTTAAATAAATGATATGATTAACAGTGGATTTGTATGATTAAAATGATTTTATTTTGTTAGCAATTCAAAATATATATTTAACTTCTCGTTAACATGGTACGTAGTTTGTTTATGTTCAACTGTTGCATACATTAAAAATCATCGGCTAATGTGAAAGTTACGTCGGTTGACAAGTTGACTTCTCATTTTATAGAAAAATCTAAAAAAAAAATAAAAAATAAATAAATAAATAACAAATTTATGACTCATTTGAAACAAATTTGAGGCTATTTTAGAATCAGCAGGTCAGCGTTTTTGTCATGTTCCGAAGTCCTAATAATCAGTGATATAATTATACCTTTGTGTGCTGTTGAATTGTAATTATAATCAAGTTGCAAAAAGCTTTTACCGGTACAAACCATTTTACCGAGACTAGACTGCTGTGAGTCACCCATTTTATAACATTATTAAAAGAACTGTTATGACTTAATCGAGTCCATGTCTAAGCAGGTCAACATGCAACATGCATAATGAGTGAGCAGTGAAAGACCACCTGATTGGAGCTGTTTGTAATTAATTTGGACAAATGTTCGCTCCAAAATGATATATAGATTATTTCTCTTATAAGCAATTAAACCTTGGATAAGCGCTAATTGGCATATATTATTATTAGACATGACTATACTATACATAATGTGATGAAAGTGGACTATGTAATCTGATTATTTTACTATACCCTGCACTTTATTTATTAGACAGGATGATCACAAAACATGACAAATAAATAATAAATAAATAACTTTATTTTTAATGTTCAATTAGTCATTTGGTCTTCTGTAGCACATCAATCAAATGTGTTATATACACACACACACACACATATATATATGTCCTTTCAATCTATATATAACTTTAGCAATACTGTTACATAAATTGTACTAATTAAATTAAATTATATAGGGCTTAAAAATGCTTTGTCTGCTAAAACTTCACAGGAACCCTCTTACCTAAGGAGAGGGATAGAAAGAGTGTGTGACTGGGATGAGAGGGGTTTGCTGTAAACATTCTTTTACTCATTACTATATGCACAAATATACAATACAATAAAAATGTTTTTTTCTTCCTGCTGAGCAAAATTCAAAGCATTTATTTCACATTTCCGCTCAACCCACGCTGGCTTTCAGCTAAAGTAAACAGCAGGTGTTCATGTCTGGCCAACACCAGGCCCCCACAGTGCCCTTCACCTGAACGGGATGAAGGTCATTCCCCCCGCGCCCCCCGGCTGACCGCAGGATTTCAAACAGCTACACAGCTTTGAGTAAGTCTGATGCATCTCTCTGACTTTCAGAAGCCATAAATATGAAAGCCTATGATGCACAAAACAAGAAATTCTTTTTCTTTCATCTTCATCCAGGTCATGTGACATTCAACAGAATCATGCATGAAATGCTGGATTGCTATCCTAGACACAAAACTAACCAGACAGAGGATTTGGATTTCCAAACAAAAAAAAATCAAATTTATTTACATAAGTATGTACCTACTTATATAATTCAGCTTAACCAAAAATAAAGATCAGCTATTTTTCTACAATATTTATTATCAAACTGCTAAATCCAGGGCTCACAAAGGGCTTATTAAAACAACTGACTGATAGAAAGGTACTGATTAGGGGAGTGTTATGTAGATTTTATATTAGCTGATTGTTTGTGTGGCCCTGTAATGAACTGGCGACCTGTCCAGGGTGTACCTCTCCTGTCTTCGGCCCTTTCAGAGACAATTGGGATAAACTCCAGCAGATCCCTGTGACCCCAAATTAGGAAATAAGCAGGTATAGAAGATGAATGAATGAATGAATAAATGAATGAATAATTGTTTGTGTGGAGTCTCCATCATTTGACAGTTTATACTAGCATATACTATTTACAGTTATATAGACAGTTACATTGAATGATAAATATGAGGATTGTGTTCGGAACAGTTTTTTACAATTTTTACCCCAACCCTATATGTAAGTTGTACATGCTGCAAAGACTCGGTCAGAATTTAAATGTACATTGCATAACATATAGTCTGCATTCCAGGCATGTCTTTATGTATTTAGCTACTCGCTGTCAGAGTAATATTATAAGAAATATGTATAATAAATAATATACAAAATAATATGTGCGGAATCAAGTGGTACTTTTAAAGCAGCATGATAATAAATCCTGTATAAAAGGTATAAATGTAAGTCGCTCTGGAAAAGAATGTCTGCCAAATGCCAGAAATGTAAATCCATATTGTTAAATTATAATCTAAACATTTTGTATTTTAAGTGATAATTACAGCTAAGGCATATTTATGCAGCAAAATTTTGTTGATTTTACTCCAATGAAATGTTTATTTCTATCACTTTTTTTTAATAAATTGTCTCCTGACTACAGTCCGGTTTGTAAATTATTACAAATTTTCAATCATAAGACTATGAACATGTTTATTAGTCAAGCACATCACACTTAGAGGTCCATCTCATTTCCAGTATGACTCGCCACGATTTTTGGACAATATTTAGCTTTGTGAAGATTTGACTATGGGATTGAAGCTTTGAGTATTCATCACTCAAAATTGAGCTGAGGCAATTACTGCCAGGCTTCATCAAAACTTCCCAAATGAATCATTCATCTCATCCAGTGCTGTAGTGACATGCAAAGTCTTTCATGTGCTGCCTGTAGTGAGCACACCGGGCCAGGTTTCTGCAGGGAGGCAGTCGGGGGGTTTTTTGTTTGAAATAATTGGAACCAATATGAGTCAGTGCTTGGTATTCAACAGTGCTTCTCCTGCATTTGAGACGAGCTCTGGTTCTCAGGGGGAAACTGGACTGCAGGAGGTCCAAAATACATTACACTGAATTCTTAAGTGACTGCCAGGAATAATATAAAGATGGAATGGAAAAATAGGAAAGACCTGTTTGTTACAGTATCATGGTAATGTATGTAGACTAACAGTGTAAAACAGTAAAGAACAAAACAAAACACGATAAAATGCGCTGTTATGGTGAAATATTCAATAGCAAAAAATTTGTATAGTGATTATTTTCAATAAGCAACCGGTATTTTAATTATCTTAAACTACAGCAATCTACCAGGGTTCATTTGCTCACTTTGGAGTTCAAAGTTGTGGAACAGCAACAAGACAGGTTGTCCATCCTAGACCTTTAGAACCGCTTTAAACTATTTCTTCACCATGTACCAATGAAAAACAAGTGCACGAATATGTGAAGCTGGAAATGTTGCCAGAGCCTCGAGCATTAAACAGCACTGTGATGTAAACAGGTTAATTTTTCAACATTCGTCCTCCTCAGTTTAGCACTTTATTCTGGTCAGGTCTGTACTTGATCTGAAACCTATTCTACTGCATATAAAGCAGTAATGCAACACATCGCATCAATCTCTTTCCCTCAGTTTCTCTCTCTCACACTCTCTCACACACAGACACGCGCATATACCTAGAGGCAATTTAAAGTAGCCAATCCAGCCAGTAGCATGTTATTGGGAGGTGAGATGAAAGTCGGAGAAAACCCATGCTGACATGCTGACAACTTAAAACTCCAGTGAAATAGTAAACAAGGTTCAGGCTGATGGATTGTGTCTAAATTTTAAAGTGCACACCTTAAACACACAATATCATCTTGTTTGCTCACCATGACTGCGTACCTAGTTTGACTTTTACACTGTAGACTAGGAAGACAGACAGACAGACAGACTCAATATATATTTTTCCCCTTGCATATTTGTTGCCATTCCTGCTTTAACGTCACACACACACACACACACACACAAACACGTGTGCCTTGATGAATAAGATCTCTCTCAGAATTTTTATGCAGAGTGAACACCCAAAAACACATGCTGTACATGGAATTACCTTGTTAGCTCACTATTACTGCTGATTAGGACTGCCTTTTACATTACACACCAGAGCAGAGCAGGGCAGGCAGACACACATACAGACAGACAGCTAGGCAAATAGACAAGTGAGTGGGTGTACGGACAAACAGATAGACAGATATTTAGCTATGCAGACAGACAAGTGGGGGGGTCATACGGACAGACAGATAGCTTGCTGTTACTGCTGATTAGGACGGCATATTACATCACAGACCAGACCAGAGCAGGGCAGGCATATAGACTGACAGACAGACAGACAGATAGCTGGGCAAACAGACAGGTAGGTGTACAGACAGACATACAGACAGACTTACAGATAGATAGATAGATAGATAGACAGACAGACAGACAGACAGACAGACAGATAGATAGATAGATAGATAGATAGATAGATAGATAGATAGATAGATAGACAGACAGACAGACAGACAGACAGACAGACAGACAGACAGACAGACAGACAGACAGACAGATAGATAGATAGACTCTGCGAGTGTTGCTGTTATTTCCCTCCCTACAGATCTGTTGTAATTCCTGCTGTAACTTGACACATGCATGCTTTTATGAATATGAAATCTCAGTGTTGTCATGCAGAGTGCACACTTCCCTTCGTGCATGATTACGGTTGTGCTCAAGCCCTCCTCTGCACTTTTATGTCTGCACTCTGCAGGACTGCGCTTGTTGCTCTGCTTGGGCAAACTAACACATGGATACAAAAACACTTAACTGCCTACTTTTAGACCTGCATCCCTTCCAGTGGTAATAGTGAAGTATTTAAAATATGGTGATTTGAAATAGTAGCAGTAAATTACTTTTAGTTCTTCTTGTATCTTGATTTGAAGCTTTGAATAGTTCATGTTTGCTTGGTTTTTACTCTAGCCTTTCACCCCATAAGCTAGCTTTCTATTGTTAGGTCAGCTTTTTTCCTAAATTAGCTTTCGCCTGTTATTAGATTTCATTTGCTATCATCCAATAGTTAATCTTTCACTTGGTAGTTCAGCTTTCATATGCTAAGTTATTATTTTTTTAGGTCAATTTCCGATAGCTAAACTGGATTTCTTGTTGTTATTTTCATTTGCTAGGTAAGTTTTAATCTCAAGGTTACCTTCCTTGACTGTCAGCATTCACCTGTTAGCCTTGGACTTTATTTAGTTACAAAGTTCAGTTTTGTCACTAGGAGGATTGGAGGCACGGACTAAGGAGGTTCCTTTAAAAAATCTGTAATACACACATACTTATAATACTATACTGTAATATGGGTTACACCGGGTATCAGAATGATGATGAGCAACCAATAAGAAGAAAAGCTGAAAGAATGTAGTCACTACCTGGTACACAGTCTAAAAAAACAGAGAGAGAAAGAGAGAGAGAGAGAGAGAGAGAGAGAGAGAAAGAGAGAAAATAATTTTCTTTTCACTTCACTCCTGTATGTGTAAAACTATCCCGCACTGTTTTTTTGATAGCTGATTGTAGGCGACTGATTGTTTGTTGCTCAAATGCGCAAACTTGACTCCACTCGTCACCTCGGCATACTCCAGCACAGACGCTTTACATTTCCTCCCCCTGAGTTAACCAAGTTAGAATTAGGCTTTCAGCTTGCTGGCACCCCACGCAGTGCCTTTTTATTGTATTTATTATTGCTGCTGCCCAGCAGTGTAATCGGTCCTCTCGAAGCTGGAATGTTCATCACTGTGACTAACCTGGTGGCCACTAAAGCTTAAAGCTTGATCAAAACTGGTGCTGGTACGAGTGCACTGATGTGGCAAATAGGAAGAATGCAAATGAAGCAGGAGGTCAGATTGGTACATTTACATTTTACCCAGTCATGTGGTGGGCACTTTTACCTAAAGCTACTTCCAATTGAAATAACACAAGCATAAAGAACAAGGCACAGGATTTGAACTTCTAGTCCTCCAGTCTGTAGCACATAACAGCCAAGCCTGCTGTGTTTTTTTTTTCCAAGCACTATCAGCAATTCTGTTTTACAAAGTTTAAATGTCAACGCTGTTGGCTTATCTCGATTAGTGGCTTATCTACACACACCAGCGCACTTTTGTGGTCTTTACTGGCTCAGACATGCTTTAGGGAAAGATATTCCGTCATTCTCTGTATCTATGCACCATTTGGGAAACAATAGCTTCTAGGTTTTGTGTTTAGCAGCAGTGCCGTGTTTTTTAACGATAGCTTTCATGTTGCTGATTATAAATGCTTTCCAACATTACGAAGAAGATAAAGCAGGGATTCGGCTTCTGAATGCGGTTGAAAGGAAAATTAATTTAGCCATATTGTGAATCCATTTGGGTCGTCTTTAATGGTGTAAATAGATTGACTATAAAATAAATGATAATTAGTTGCAGCCGGTCTTGGAAAAAAATCAACAGACAGTTTTCAGATCCAGACGTGATTATGAGGACGTCCGGGGTAACGAATAGATGAAGAATAATGTGGAATTTATTTACATAACACCCACGTAGCTGAAACAGGACATCAGGTCTGGCTGTGAAGAAACCTGGAGCTGCTGAGGCAGGACAGCAGCCAGATGTCGAAAAAGTGTGTGTAATGATCTGTTTATGCAAATAAAAACCAATTACCCACCCAAAATAATCATGTGCTCTCATACACCCCAATGACAGGAAGAGAGATTAAAAGTTTTAATGAATGTTCATGTCTCTGCTATTAAAGTTAGGCATACTTTAGTTCTATTCCAGTAACAGGACATCATATCCATCTGTGGGTTTTTTAAAACATCCTATTCCAAATTTAGTGTCAATTTTACTTTTCTGATCTCTTAGTAAATTTGTGCTTGCTTTTCAGGGCGAAACAATGTTTAAGTCCAACAGTATTGTAAAGAAAAAATGTACTGTAATGCTGCAACATTCAAATGCATTCTAGACAATTTAGACAAAAAAACAAACACACTTCCTGGTAAAGTTTCCACAAACCTTTGGAGATATGTATATATATATAGTATCTGCTTTATCAACATCTTAGCCTGTCCTTTCAATGTACAGATTAGTATTAAAGTGGAAGTGTGTTGGACTGCTAAATTGGAGGATCGGGGTTCGATTCCCAGCACCACCAAGTTACCACTGCCCCTGAGCAGGACCTTTAACCGCCAACCGCTCAGTTGTATAAAAGAGATAAATGTAAGTCGCTCAGGATAAGGGCGTCTGTGAATTCCGTTACGATAATTATAACTAGATATTTCATATATAAAGTGTCCAGTCTGTGATTAACGATGCTTCCAGTCTCCTCAGTCATATCAATGCTAGTAAAGCCGTTCTTCTATTTAGAAAGATTTCCAACAGTTTTGTTAAACATCACCAAAACACTTGCAGTTAAATATTTCGTATAATAACTGCCTATTATAGTTTTATATAATTTGTTGCACAAAATTGGCAGTTAGCGACTGTGGTTAAACAGCATCTATGCTAATGTAGTGAAGACACTATCAACTTATTGGAAGTCTATATTTAGGCATAGAATTTAGATATGAGGGTGTCACGATCCATGTAAGTAATGATATTCGATGTGAATCTCACCTCATTAAAAAGAGTGAAAGGCCATGTCGTGGTAGGTTTGCAGTTGTGGTATACTTTTTCCAAAAGTGCTCCATGAGATATTCAAAGCTTGGGAAATTTTTTATATCCTAACCCTGCATTAAACTTCTCCACAGCTTTATCCCTGACCTGGTCCGGTGAGTTCCTTGGTCTTCATGATGCTGTTTGTTCACGAGTGTTCTCTAACAAACCACTAAAGCCTTTACAGAATAGGTGTTTTCATACTGAGACTTAAACACAGGTGGACTATTAACTAATTAGGTGACTTCTGAAGGCAATTAATTGCACTGGATTTTTATTTAGGGGTATTAGAGTACAGGGGGCTGAATAAAAATGCACACACCACACTTTTCAGACTTTTATTTGTTTAAAATTTTAAAAACTATATATCAATTTCATTCCATTTCACAATTATGTACTGGTCTTGTGTTGGTCTGTTACATAAAATCTCAATAAAATACATTCAAGTTTGTTGTTGTAAGGTGACAACATGTAAAAAAAGTTCAAGGGTTATAAATAATTTTTAAGGCACTAACATTTATTAAACATAAATTCAGCCTAAGTATAAAACCTTTTAGTCCACAGAGTTCACATTTTTACATTTTATCTGTAATATAAATCCAAACCTGACCTAAACCAAGCTTTAAGTCTTCTTGATTGCTTTTTGCTTTTTCTGCTGTGTTGAGCTGCAGTAGAGACAGACAGTCTTCAGGTCCCTGAGGACAGAATCACGAAACTCCGGTATAAAAAAAATTGAGACACCTGGGACAAAATTTCCATCATATTTTAACAATGGCAACAGTTGGCAAACCAAGTTATTTCTAAAAAAACTAGATCCTACAGATATGTGCTAATAATGAGATATACGTTATAGGGTCGATTGTTGGTTTACATCAGATCATTATAGCCATTAATGTGGCCTGAGAATGTGTTATATGAAATGTAGTCAATCCTTTTGTCAGGTACGGAGGTCTAGGGCACAGACAGTGTTTGCCACAAAGGTGTGTGTCAGGAGAACAGTGATTAGATCTCTTGTTTTAGTGAAGGAATATTGAATACTACAGCATCCACATATGGGTGTGACTAATCTGGGGGGGGGCACATACCTTTATCCATGTAGCGTACAATATACTGAATATTTAACTGGAGTGATGTGGTGGCTCATGGTTAAGGTGTTGGACTACCAAGGAGGATTGTGGGTTCAATTTCCAACTCCACCAAGCCACCACTGTTGGGCCCATGAGCAAGGCCCTCAACCACCAATTGCCCAGTTGTATAAATGAGATAAATGTAAGTCGCTCTGGATAAATTCTTAAATGAGTCAGACACTTCTGATGCAGATTAGTGTGTAACAAATAACAGGAAATGTAACTCTTCTAAAGCAGTGGTTCTCAAAGGGACGTCACCAGCTGGTGCATCCTTTTTTAATTTAGCTTCCATAGTGTAATTTACAACCCGCTATCCAAGTTCTATATATATATATATATAGTTATTAGTCCTTTAATTTGAACATAATTACTTTAAACCTTATAAAGACGCTAACTTGAAACTAAAGTGCCAGCGGCAAGTTTACCCACAATTTCCAAGGCTGTGATAAATCGTTTAAATATTACTGTAGACATTTTAACAACATTCATTAAAAAGATTCATACGGAATGGAATTTATTTTACAATGGAAACATATTTAATATAACATATATAATACAAAATATGTATATATACATATATAATACAAAAAAAATAGGTAAATGGTCAAGCCACTAAGCTGTTGATTGGAAGACCAGGAAAACCTGGGTTCAAGCCCCACCACCTACAGCCACTGTTGGGTCCTTTATTTATGAAAAACCTCTAGACAATTAACCGTGTGGTATTAGTGGAGGTAAATGGCACAAACTTAACGTAACACACACTGTATAATCGTTTAAAAAAGAGTTATATTCTTTTTATAGGTTATTGTTTCATACCCTTAATTGTTCAGTTTATGTATTAGAGACAACACAACTTTCTAATATGTAACATTACTGGACTGCATTGTTTTGGAATTACCTCATACGGCAAATTGCTCTCCAATGTGGTAAGCCTTTGTGTGGGGTTGTGTGTGCTGGTGGTAGCTCAGTAATTAAGATGTTAGCCTGCTGAATTCCCAGCACAGCCAAGCTGCAATTGCTGGGGCCCCTGAGCAAGGCCCTGTCTTCACTTTTAATAGCTTAGTTGAATTAAATGACATAAATGTAAGTCGCTTTGGATGATTACATCCGCCAAATTGCATAAATGTAAATGTTGTTGGCCATCATTTTATTTTTGGAGTTAAGTTGAAGTAATTTATTGTTATTATTTGTTTTATTTTAACAATTTGCAATTTATTGATTTGATGTAATTTTTTACGTTTTTTATCCCGATTTCTATCCTCCTACACGCGATTTATTTATCTGCTTTTGCTAATTAGTAAATTCTTTAATTCACAATGTTAGTGTTTCAACACAGGCCTGAAAAACAGATGGTGCAAATACACACAGAATGTCTGTATACTGGTTGGTTTTATTAGACAATAAATACGCTCTGCTCCACACACAGTGTGTCATAACAGGGCAGAACGAAGTAATAACAGAGCGCAATTGTGAGAGAAAACAAAGCGCCACCTGCCCGATCCCTCAGGCTTACGGCAATGTCACCAGCGTGTTCTGATCATCTACACACACTGCTCAGCCACAAATCTGCCACCAATCACCAATCATGCTTGCCACTTGGCTAAAGAAACGCTCGTTAGGGGGCAATTGTTTTGCCGTGGCATTCAAGCCGAAGCTAAAACGACCCACAAAGAGTGCCTTGTTGTTGTTGCATACAGCTATTACTCACTGGTGATGGCAGCTGTAATTACATCGTTCTGCCCTAGCATCCCCATGTTTACCCACCGAGGTTTCGAGATGTAAAGATGTCACCCTCGGATAATAAAACATCCTAAATTTCAAGGTCTTTAAGAGTCTCTGGTCAGGCATAAGCACATTTTGGGATGATTTGCTGTACCCGTAATTTGCTTTTGAGTAAAGGCTGTTGGAATATGTTCAGATAGTTTATAGGTGATTGGTATCAACTTTTGGTAAGTCACAGACTTCTGAATTTGATTACGGCGTTATCAACAATCTAAAAACTATCATTTCATGCTGAGAGGAAATATAAAGTTTAATGTGATGTAGACATACAATTCATTCATTCTCCTTTAACCACCAAATTCAATTTCGGTTCCAGATCTAATTTTAGATGGTTGTGAACGAATCTAACTTCAAGCCCTGCCTTATAAAGGAGTGGGTAAAAGTTTGTAGGATATATACTGAGCTATTATTTAAACAAGCAGAAAAAAATTGATTCGATTCACGAATCAATCCAAAGAGTTATATAGTCGGATAGATTGTTTTTAATACTTCCTGTCTGAAGTGTTTTTCTAAGCCACAATACATATTATTATAGGACTACTTTTGGAAATCTTCCTTCAATCAAAAAGTGTTCATTTTATCAGGGACACGTCGTAGGTTTCAGGATTACATTTTTCCTTCTTCTTACTTCATATCTTCCCGATTTTACCATCACTGATTCATCACTGAGTTGTTAATGAGATTTAGTGAATCATATGCCATAAGTAGGAGAGTAGGATGAACTCAATGAACTTGAATTAATTCCTACAGCTTATTTGGTGTTGTAGGCTGATGGACAGCTCTAGAGAAAACGCTGATTAGTTGATCTGGAGTGTGTGTATTGTGTGTAATGTTTACTTGGGTGATAAATGCAATTTAACTGCTTTTTTAAGCATTTAAAAAGTGTCTCATCGGTAATTTCTGCTATAATCGATTAGAATTCATTCATTCATTCATTTTCTATACCCGCTTATTCCCTAATTCAGGGTCACGGGATCCGCTGAGGCCCATCCCAGCCGCCTCTGCAAGGGCGAGGGGCAGGAGGGGTACACCCTGGACAGGTCACCAGTCCATCGCAGGGCCACACATACACACACTCACTCCTACAGGCAATTTAGAATCACCAATCAACCTAACATACATGTTTTTAGACTGTGGGAGGAAACCGGAGTAAAACCACACAAGCAGGGGGAGAACATGCAAACTCCACACAGGGAGACCCCCTGGCCGGGAATCGAACCCGGGCCTCCTTGCTGTGAGACAACAGTACTAACCACTAAGCCACCATGCTGCCCCGATTAGAATTCTTTTATCAAAAAAATGGGCTTATATACAGTGTTATTTAACAAGTTCTTACATTTAAGCAGGTTCTACGATTAAAACGTTTGTAATGCAAACATCCGACCTCAGTGCCTCGTCTGGGCTTAAGTAAAGTCAGCTTTTAATAGTAAAGAGAACAGAGGCAAATAACAGTGGCCTATTTAAAAAAAATCAAACGTTAGTAGACCATAAAACCATATACCAAACACCCCCACACAATGTCTTCGCTGGTGGGGCTAACAGGACCAGGACACAATCTTAATTAAAGGTCTCAGCTCGCCAGAAGCAATTCTATTAAATAAAACATATTCAAAGTCCACTCGGAGAAACATTAGAAATGTTGATAATGCAGTATTGTTTTTATTTCTTTAGTGATAGTAACAGTTCTGTGATGGACAGCGCTGTATTTTTATTACTGCTTGTGATTTCGGACACTCATTTTTTGTGTTGATGGTGTTCTACATTAATGATGTCATTGATGGTAACTTTTGGAGCATTTCGACTGATCCTGTTTGACCAGAATGTGAAGTGGAGGCCCCTTGGTTAAGGTGTTGGAGTGCTAATCAGAATATCATGGGTTCAATTCCCAGAACCACCAAGCTACCACTGCTAAATCCTAAGCAAGGCCTTTAACCCTTAATTGCGTGAATTAAATGTACGTCTCTATGGATAAGAATATCTGCCAAATGAATCAAATTTAAATGTATAGCAGAGCCAGTTCATTTATTATAACTTTAAAAAGGCAGACAAGACACTAGTGACAAAGAGGAGTGGTAGCCCAGTGGTTCTGCTAATTGGAAGACCAGGGTTCGATTTCCAGCACCACCAAGTTGCCTCTGTTGGGTCAGATCAAGGCCCTTAACCCCCAATTGCTCAGATGTGATTAGTATGTAAGTTGTTTTGAATAAGGGCCTCTGCCAAATGCTGTAAATGTAAATGACAAGACTATGCAGTCTGCTCAAAAAAGGGAATATAACAATAGATGACAAAGCTTGTTAAAAATAGGTAACAAAGAACAGAGGGTTTAACCAGATGACAGTGAGGTGCGCATTTATTCTCTTCACATCATATTCACATCATCATCTGTCTGACGCATCATCCAAAAGTGTTAACATGAAGATTCACTATAAAATAAAGACATACACACTGTAAATTGTGTCCAGAAACATTTAGCTATGAAACTAATTATGTTAGTCATTATATCCTTCACTTTACTTTAGTATGTAGTATATTTAAGTTAGTACATTCTTACAAAAGTAAGTTCTACATAGTATGATTACTGGTAATTAAAATGAATGTATTACATCCACCATATTGGTAATGTCACATGACATAAGACATCACAGCAGTTAGAATTTAAAGTTGGATCATGTTGACTTAGATGGTAATAAACAAGTGCAATTTAACCACATGGAACGATGTTTTTTTTTTCCCCTGAACAACTTGAAGCTACTTTAAGCACTTTCTTTGTCACCGCTTTACGCAATTTTTAAATAAAATGATTCGTCTGTCCCTCAGGCTCATGGGATAGTAAAGTGTGCACTGTATTCATACTTCAGTATCCAGACAGAGGCAGAAGTAAATCATCTGGGAATGTTAACTGTAGGGTTTTTTGTATACTAATTATTCATACATGGTTTTAGCTACTATATAGTAATGAAGTATGAGATGCAATTTTGGATGGAGTGCTTAAATCATCCTGGTCTCTCTTACATAAACTCACCTGTCAAAGATTTAACTATTATTATTATTATTATTGATCTGTTGGCATAGGATATTGACTCAGACGTTTAATTTCTGTCACTAATCACGTGACGTGGAAACACGTTAGGTGTGAATTTCACAAGACAAGTGGGACATTACAGGTGATGCAGTGAATAAATATTCAGTGGATAGTGCATATATTTGGTTCACCTGCGTCCCTCTAACTCATTCAGAACTTCCGGTTTGTCCACTCTGTCCCTGCGTCTCCTCTCCATGATCGCGTCCTCCAGACTCTGAAACTCGAGCTCGTGCGCGTGTTTGCCGTCCAGACGCAGTTTAAGTTTGTACGGCTGCTTGCCGATGCGCAGTTCTCCCCCCATTTTAAACTCTCTCCTGCCGAATTTGCACCAGGCTGCGAAACACTCCGAGTTCCTCCAGCTCAGCTCACGCTCCTTCAAGCCCACGTGCTCGGTGGCGTTTCTAACCACAGCTGCGGCGCTCAGAGGCTCGAACTTGTAAAGCTGATTAACGATCCGGCAGAGTCTTCCTCGACTGGCGTCCATCACCAAACCACACTTCACCTCCGCCCTGTGCAGATGCACGAGCTGAAAGTCGCCGATGTACACAGCCCAATGGGGACTTTGTCCAGCAGCCACGAACTCCAGGACGTCCCCGGGGACGCACTTGTTGATCAGTGACTCTGCGGAGTGCGCGCACAGGTCGCGCGCACACCTCTCGTACACGCATACGGCCGTATGATAGACGGCGCACTCAAGTTCATGTGACGGCGGTGGCGGTGTCCTCTCGTCAGTCCTTCCATCAGCTAACGCGTCGTCGTCGTCGTCATCCGTGGAAAAGATGTAGGAAACGCCGATGCGCGAGCCGTTGTCCTCTGCGTCCGTGCCGCTCGGTTCCGCAGTCGGCACTTCGGCGTAACTGAGATGCGCGAGTTTCTCGATGTGATTTCCCATCAGCACTAAAGTCGATGTCCGGTACTACCGGGGAAAGTGAGCACTAGGAGCGAGCGTTGCACCTGTTACCCGTGCGCCAAAATACCGACATGCGCAAACCATGTTTTATTCGAAACACGCGTGCACAAATGCCCCATGAAGAACTTTTTTGATTAATCGTATCAATTCTCCTACATTTTTTAAAATATCCTGTCATCTTGTTTTAATATAAAAGAAAAAGAAAAGTTGCACGAATAAATAAAACTTCTCTAAGGGCAGAAAATGTTTCCAGAAGCTTAAAGATGATAAACACAACAGCAGTCCTACTATGTTATCCTGTGTCCCTGTATCTGACTACTGTGTGTGTGTGTGTGTGTGCGTGCCGCTCTCGAAAAATAACATGTAGCCACGCACGCACGCGCGCACACACACACACACACACACACACACACACACACACACACACACACACACACACACACACACACACACACACACACACACACACACACACACACGGCGTTCGTTAAAGAAACAGTGCACTAGTTATTATAGGATTTGTTCCAAAAACCTGGTGACCGCATACAACAGATGAAACAGCGTCAATTTTTTTTCAGCAAAATATAACACAATATAATCAAACACAACAACAATCACAATAACTGACAAAGATAGAAAAAAAAACGTCCATCTTGAACAGTTCAGCTATATAATTAAGCTTACAGCTTTAGGGGCTTAACCTAGGGACCTAGACTAAATTTTACATTTACAGCATTTGACAGACCCTCTTATCCAGAGCGACTTACATTTATCTCATTTACACAACTAAGCAATTAGGGGGTTAAGGGCCTTGCTCAGGGGCCCAGTAGTCATGGCTTGGTGGAGCTGGAAATCAAACCCACAATCCTAGGGTTGGTAGTCCAACACCTTAGCAATAAGCCACCACATCCCCATCAAATTTTGTGTGTGCTGATCGTTGCCATGAATATGACTAATAATTGTCAATCATTGATAAATCAAACACACCTATTATCAATATTATTGGTTTAATTTAACTGTGGTATGTTCTCCCCGTGCTTGCGTGGGTTTACTCCGAGTAGTAGGGGTCCGGTTTCCTCTCACAGTCCAAAAACATCTATGTTGGGTTAATTGGTGATTCTAAATTGCCCATAGGACTGAGTGCGAGTGTGTGTGTGGCCCTGTGATGGACTGGCGACCTGTCCAGGGTGTCCGACTCCTGCCTTTTGCCCTTTCAGAGAGGGCTGGGATAGACTCCAGCAGATCCCTGTGACCCCGAATTAGGGAATAAGCCGGTATAGAAGATGAATAATTGAATGAATTAATTTAACTGTGTGGCTTAAATTATACCAAAGGGTTTTATGCTTCTATGCATCCCAAATCACGTTTCCCTGGCACGTGTACACATACATCAACGTGTACACATACATCAAGTTTTTTATATAATTAAATATATATATATATTAAAAACATGTAATAAATAGAAGACAGACCTTTTTCCCACTTTGGTTCCTGCCCATCAAAATGTCTTTAGGGTTAGGGGATTTGCTCAGGGGCCCTTCAGTGGTAGCTTGGTGGTCCTGGGAATTAAACCCATGATCATCTGACTTGCAGTCCAACAACTTAACCACTTGGCTTCCACTTCCCTCATTGTGTCATCTTCACATCCATAAACTCTGGTCAAACAGATCAGCTTCTAAATGCTCCAAAAGTACCATCAACATCATAGAACACTATCAACCCCAAAAATAATAGTTCAAAATAACGAGAAATAATAAAAAATACAGCATCACAGTACCATTATAATCATTAAAGAAATAAAAACAATACTGCATTATCAACATTACGAATATTTTTCGAGTGGAACTTCTCCTAACATGGGTTTAATTAAAGCTGAGCCCTTTAATTAAGATTGTGTCCTGGTCCTGTTGGTCCCACCAGCGAGGACATTGTGTGGGGGTGTTTAGTATATAGTTTTATGCTCTACTAACTTTTGATTTTTAAATAGGCCACTGTGATTTCTCTCTGTTCACTTAAGCCCAGATGAAGTACAGAAGTCGGATATTTGCGTTACGAACGTTTTAATTATAAAACCTGCTTAAATGTAGGAACTTGTTAAATAACATTATATTTAAGCCCTTTTTTTTTTAAAAGAAGGAGAAATATTATTGAATTTAGCTGATTGTATAATAAGTATGGATTGAGGTTTAAGGAAAGGAAAAATTAGGGATGAATCGATACCGATATCGGAATCGGGCCTAATACTGAACTCAGTTACTCATACTCGTAAAAAAAACCACTTTAATACCAAAGCTCGATACTTCTTGTGACATCACTGACAAAACTTTCAGTGCACAAAGACTCCGGCAGCAGTGACAGAATGTCAAGCTCAGTGTTGTGGAAATATTTGAAACGAATGCTGACAACCCACCCATGACAGACTGCATATTAATCAAGAGGTACGAAAATGAGTACTTACAATATGAATAATCTGATAAAACATAAGATTAAAACACCAGAGTCAGCATAGAGAATTTTCCGCTAGCTATAACGTTAGCACAGAGCAACCAACAATAAAGCAAACCCTTGCAAAACTGGCAAAAGATACCCTGATAAAAAGATACAAATAATCCCACATTTCAAAAAAGTACAGGTATCGGCAAATACCAGGAAAAAAAAATATCGATACTCGTACTCGTCTTTAAAAAAAATGGTATCGGTGCATCCTTAGTAAAAATGTTATGCATTGTGACACCTTAATAACAGTCAGCTGAACTATAATCACAAACCCATCACTGCTAAATATGCTAAAAAAGCTAACTGCTAATTAAATCTCTGCTGTGATGACCTGAAAATTGAGAATAATTTGTGACTACAGTTAGTTTTAGAACTCGTGTCTCAGTTGATAATGAATATAATCTTATGTAAAAACTATAAGGTTTTTTTTTTTACACCACCTATCTGATGAATTCTTGATTCTGATTGTTCGGAAGCTGTTAATTAATGTCTGCATTAACTAATTATCTATGCAGTGAAATTTAGCACTTCTAACCTTGATAAGTTTTCGCTAAGGTAGATATTTAAATATATAATTTGTATAGCAGAGATTCGTTATAAGGTTTTCCATCACAGGACTTATTCAGGACAGGATAAAGGATAAAGAAAGAGCAACTGTTGTGTAACTGTGAAGTTTATCTCATGAAAGGTAATATGCTGTGGAATAACAGCAGTTAAACACTGCTGTTATTGGATATGAATCGATGACAGTGACGGCATGACATCACACAATATTTTTTTTGTAAAATCCTACACGTAGAAATTATTCATTATATATAATAACACAGATTTAGGGTAGTTCTTCCTGTATCTATGTACACAGATCTAACCTGCCTAAACCGGCTGTACTGATTGTCTGCAGGGAGTCAGACAGGGACTTAAGCAAAGCCTTAATGTGAGAGAAAATTATAGATCAGTGCAAGTCGTTATCTTGTGCCTGCGCTTCGGAACAAAGGACCATACCCAGATGACCATGTGCTCATACAGTGGGCGTGTCTGCTGGAAGCAAAATGTCAAGTGTTGGCACAGCGTCATGTGTTTTTTTACAGCTCTTCTGGTTTGAGTATTAAGACTGAAAACCTTACAAAATGACTGAAAAAATGTGAATGACCTGATCAGAACCTACCAGAATCAGCAAGCCTGAATTTTGGAAAACATCCAAAGGAAAACTTGGCCAAACATATTAATTTCTGTTTATCCTCAATCACCACTTTAATCTGGACAGGGTCACTGTGGCAAAAAACACAGAACCAAAGGAGTAGGAAGAACAGTAGGAGTGTGTGGTGGACAGACAGCCTGACCGAAACACTAATTTATGTCTAAGCTGGGGTATGAATATGATGTAAATGGATGGATGGATGGATGGACCGAGAAAGATAGACAGATAATTCATGTTTAGAACAGGTAAGAATTACAATATGCTGTTATTGTGTAAACAGAGACAGACAGAGAGACGGACAGCGAGACAGATAATTAATGTTTAAGATGGGGTACAAATTACAATATGCTATAATTGTGTAAATAGACAGACAAACAGACAGATAGACACAAAGACAGAGAGACAAAGACAGAGAGAAAGGGAAAGAGAATAAAAGGATCTTATATGTAATCAAATCCCTAACAGCATATTGCATTATTTTTATCCATTTAAAAAACAGATTTTTTTTTGTAATTCTATAAATGTACGTCAGATACATCAGAAAAGAAAAACCTATTCAGTGAAGTAGTTTTCAGGCTTGAATATAGCAAAAATCATCATCATTTTAACACTTGAAAAGTGTCGCATGTATAAACATTCAATTTAAATGCAGCGGAAAAAAAATATTCAGGTGCCGACTGATGAGACAGAAAGAAAAAAAAAACATTCAGTCCCACTCTTATTTCCTACTCTCACCTTCGCCACACACCATCATCTGCTGACCCGTTGCCGACACCCTGCGTTTGCGTTTCAGTAGCAATTACAGCACCACACAAGCATCACATGTCTAAATGGGTTTTTTTAGGGGAACACTGTTGTGCCATTTTTATTTATTAGGATTTATCATATACTTTGTACATAGTGGTATTCCATATAGTTTGGGGGGGGGGGATGTGGCGAGAAGAGGGAATGTCACTGATAGACCCATTTAATTACAGGAATATTATTCACAGTCCCATCAAACACTCTACAACAAAGAGGTCCTAAAACGCAGATCGACATTATATAAAACTAACATGTTTTTCTTTAACACCGCGATGGGTTGGGAACAGAGAATTGGACAGGGTTCACACTTTTCCGTGGGGCGCAAATAGAAAGTCAGCTGAAGGGAACGTGTGGAAGAGGGGAGGTGGGGGAAAGAAGGTGCAAGAACGATGCACAATACACACAATGGTTTCTAAACACTCATCATGCTGCACCAAGAGCTCATGGCGATCGTTAATAGCCGTGACTATAGAGCCAGAAACGAAAAATGAAGCCTGATTGGCTACAGGATTTTAACACAGTAGCAATGCTACATTAGCATAACCGAAAAAGATGATTATGAACGTTACAGAGAATGACCTTTCAGGCTCTGGACACTAACACAGCGATAAACTTATTTTAAATGAGTACTGAATAGGTCACACATTACCGAGTACACCAACACGGAATACACTGATTTCAGTCGGAGTAATTCCTGTATAACGCTGCAAAATAACATTTCAACCTGAAATTATAACAAAAAAATATCCCCGAAAGATCCATCTTTGGTGATAGAACGGCAAAAAAAAAAAAAAAACTTTGAAGGCATATTTAGCTCCTATGATCTGGCTACATAAAAAAATTATGATGAAACCATAAAGGGTTTAAATGAAAATGATTAAAAAAAAAATACATTAAGGAAAATCAACAGAGTTTGTGCAAAAGTAAAAAGCCCCTTTTTATGGCCAAAACTCAAACCGCGTTGCTCTTCTGAGAGTTTGTGCAATGACATCATGCATCAGGTCACATGACAGTACAAACAGGCATTTTACAAAAGACCTGGGTGACTTCATCTAACCGCAGGGCTGGTCCTATCCTTATCCGTAAGGTGTTAGGCTCGGCTGAATCCGAACAGAATGGAGATAGTAACACTGCTAGTTGGTGAATCGATCAGGGTGAGTGGGACTGGGTGTGAGGGTGAATTGATGTTTTTCTGCTGATTAAATAATAATTTTTTTTACAGGGTAACTATTTGGTTTTATGTTGGCTGGTCTTTTTGTACACTGGAGAGGTGGAGAGATGGTGGGGCTCGCCCACTCCACTCCTTCAACTTCCCGTCCTTAAAAAGGAGGTTTAAAGCAGGGAGGGGGACACCGGTTTCAGCTGGCGGCTGGCAAAGAGGCCCTGATACCCCGCTGTCCAGGTCACCGGAATGGCTACAGTCCTGTAGGACAGAAAAGAGAAATATCCAGCTGTGGATGAAGCTTTTGGGAAAATTAAAATGATTCTGTAAATAAAATTGGCTGGCGCATAGGGTGTGTTCACACTTGTAATTCGGTTCAGGTGCTTTATTTTTATTCCTGATACGTTAAGCGTTTACACTCGTATTTTCAAACACCTAAAAAATCCCGAACCTGAAGGCATAGAGATATGTTCACAACCTGATCGGTCGGCTTTTGTGATGTATATTTACTACAGAATTTACTAGCAGAAAAGACCTGGTATACTGGATTAAACATGGTCATCGTGTGCGTATATCATATTATGTGTGGTTTTGCCTCATGAATAGCTGTTCAAAACAGCACCAGGATGTCCGTCAGTGTATGCAGAAACAAAGATCTGCTGCAAGGAGACGGTGTTTCTGATGCCTTTTTTCAACTTATGGCCAACATACTGTAGGTCCTTTGATGAGACTAACCAGGCAGTAGTGCTTGAGCATTCTGTCCTTTGATATTAAAGAATCACGGTCCCAATTGCATCGCACCATGTGACATCACATCCTGTGTTAATCCGATTAGATGTATTTGGTCTGTGTTGCGTTCATATATTAATCGAACTGCACTAGAGTGCGTTTGAAAGCGCACCAGAGTGCATTTGACAAAGCACCAGAGTGCATTTGAAAGCGGATGGTGACCCATCTTTATAGCGGTCTCGGTCCGTTTGTTTGGTGTGTACCAGAGTTTGGATAGCAGCATTCACACTTACGCAAATGAATCGCACTAAACGAGCAATCACATCAGAATTCATTTAATCGAACCAAACATGACAAGTCTAAACAGATTGTTAGAGATGACGGCTGCATTCCAAATAACTTACTATACACTAAGCTATGAGCCCCAGCATTTAGTGTACACACTTCAGAAGGGAAGCGACATCAAGCGCATATAATACTTATAATTCTTATTAGCTTAGGCGAAATACGCCGCAATTCTACCAAAGGTGACAAATAAAGTAGGGTTATTTAAAAGACATTTGTAAAATTTATTGAGGATAGTTTGACATCTTAAAATCGTTGTCTCACGCAGCACTTGGTAGGCCATTCCCCCATTTACACAATGTAGGCAAGGCTGCAAGTGTCAAGTGGATGAAGTGTCCAATATTCCACATTTTAATATGAGTACACGGTGTGAATTTTTTCTTGGATATTTAGTGTGAACACACTATGTTTTTCACACGATTTACACTACCCAATATTGTAGTATACTAGTAAGCACTTGGGAGCATACCTAACCTGAACAAATGTGTAATTAATAAAAGCTTACTTGAAATGATTGGACAAAGCTCAGCACTTTTAAGGACAGCTTTCGACTGGAATGAAGCAGCTCCTGAAGACTGGAGAAAGACAAACAGAGCAGTTTAATATTTTTTATATTCACGCCAAGTATTTTTTAATACTTATTATTAGAAATGCACCGATCTGACCGATACTGAACACAGTATCGGTCTTTAAGAACACTCTGATACCAAACACCGGTACCACTTATTACATTAGTGACAAAACAAAAATGAATACTTGTAATATAAGTAATCTAGTAAAACATCTGCAATTGAAACACAAAGTGAGCACAGAAAATTAGCTAGCAGTATCTTTAGCACTCGTCAACCAACCCTGCACAAACCCTTGCAAGACGAGAAAAAATGGCAATATATATCCTGAAAGCCATACAAATAATCCCACATCCCAAAAAAGTAGTTATCGGTATCGGCGAGTACCAGGAAAAAAATATCGGTACTCTGTGTTCCTAAAGCAGACTGAAGTTTCAACCAAAATCAGGTTTTCTAACATTTATGCCAAGTTTCTTCAAGCTTCCAGACATGCTACAGATGTTTGCGTTGCACGTTTTATGTACCTGTCCTTGCTGCAGAGTTTGTGTGAGACAATCCGCTCGCACACTTTGCGGTTTAGCTCGGAGCTGAACAGCGGCATTCCGAAACACAGCTCCAGAGGAACCCACTCATCCTCGCTGGAGGATCCTACATGAGAAAAAAAAGATGAATTTCATCTGTCGTTCGTCTTTCATTTATGACTTTAATGAGTCAATCTGCTTACGTCGCACGTACCTTCTGTCGCCTGCTTTTTACCGCAGTCCCCGTTGTTCTCTTCGGTAACCAGCTCAAAAGACTCGCTGCTTCCGTTAGCGTCAAACCCTGTACCAAATTCAGCTTCTCCTACCACACAGTGTATTTAGCCTAATTTAGAATCAAGCTATCTAATGTAATTGGTGCTATTGCTAACAGCTTGGTTTAATGATTGTCTTAAAGGTCTTTTTCTAATCAGCCTATTCCAATATGGCGAAAACAAACAGTTTAATGATCAGTGCTGGCTCTCACCGGCTGCGTCTGCGTCACTAGTCCTGCGGCGGTTCCTGTTGTTACAGTTTAACATGGTGATGTAGCCACACTGGTGCTCCAGATCCACTTTCTCGCGCAGGACCTTCAGGGCCTTGTGAGCACACATGTTGGAATAGGAGAAGTCTAAACAGGGGGAAAAAGACAGACACTTCAAAAGACAACTCAGATAATTGTGTACACTTAGATGCACTTCCTGGAAATGTTATCTACCTCCTTTAAAGTCCTCTTCATCAAACGGGAAAGGGACATGAACTGTTTCCCCGTAACCGTGCATACCATGACCCTGGATGTATAAACACAGAAAGATGCAGATTTCACTGCTGCACTAAAGTGTCTTTAGGTCATCTTTTGCGTTTTGTACCTGTATGAGCACCGCAGAGTGAGTCAAGGCATCGTTTAACATGGTCAGGACGTTTGATGTAGGAACCACACCAGGATCATGACCCCAGGATGTGATGAGAAGCCGGTCATAGGCCTAAAAAACACACACAAGTTAAAATAACATCATTGTTATTAACATTCACCTTTATAGTGCTTTTGATGATGTCAAAACTGTTTAATTGTCGAATTAGTAATAACACTTAATAATACTGAGTTAAAAAACAACAGTGCACTCTTGAATTCTCAGATCTGATTGGTCAGAAGGTGTTGATTCCTTTTTGTATGACAGCAGCATTGACACTAGTTTTAGCTACACAGAGCTTGTATGGCAGACTTGTTACATAATTGAACGATCATAATAAACACATTTTTCGAAAGTGATGTTATTATTAATAATCATTTTATATTCGCTATAATATATGCGATAAGTAATACTTACAATTGTATAATAGATGTTACACATTGTGTACTTACATATAAAAAGAATAACACTAATTAATAATTTATACTGAGGACAAATTGTTTGGGTGCAGTAGAAATGATCATTAAGGTTGTAAAAGTGTTGTCAGGAAATAGTAACAGTAACATCTGTGACATCACAGTAACGCTGTGGCGCATTTATTGACCTGTGGATTACCTACCTGGAAGATTTCTGGTAGTTTGCGTAGTCTAGAGCCCTTGGACAGCAGCAGAGAAGGTGGGCCCTGGCCAGTCACATGGTACAAATACAGCTTAAACCAAATGGAGCTGACCTCCGGGATTGCTGGTCCAATGTGCTGGGGGACAAAACAGCAACCGTTCCATTTGATAAACATTAATCACACCAGCTGCCCTTAGGCAAAAAAGAGTAAAGGATTATAACCAACGCTTTAATCAAAGAGAACAATGTAATAGCAGTAGGAAGAGACTTAATCGCGTTCTCAATACCACTAATACATAAACACACACAGGTTAAAAAAAGTTTTACATTATGGTCCACCCGGATTACTTTTACTGCACAATTTAGCAACCAGGACAACCATCCCACGTTAAAATATGGCCGCCGACACACATGGTTCAGTTCAATAGCTAATCAGCACACACTTGAACAAGTAGCGTGGGAGTAGACAAAGCTGCACACTGCAGGATCACTGTCCTACCCATCATGCAATAGGTCAGAAATAAAATCTCCTCAGTTTCAACAATTTATCAATTAATCTTTAATTCAGTTTATTTTTGGTTTAGATTCCCCACTGACTCTGTTTCAATTAAAGCTCACAAAACAGCATTAACAGAAAAAAAAGATATACATACACAACATGGGTTTTTTTTTTTAATTGGGAATCTTACTATTGCTCAATGAAAGCTTAAAAACAGATAAGAGGTCATGTGACAAGGGTTTGAGTGACTTTGATTTATATTTACAAATATTTGAAACTATTAACTCTTAAATGGGCCTCAGTAATTAAAAATGTAATTAATGTTTGTTGGTTCGTTTAACAAAAATGAGACATGCACATGAGTCCAGCGCTGGAGTTTTTTTTATTATTATATTTTTAATTGATTTTTTTTTATCAGATATTTTGCACCCAAAAGAAAGGAAATAATTATTTTATTATTTGCTAGCACACAGCGTTGTAAATCCAAGCCATCTATTTACAAATGCACTCTCCTAAGGAGGCGGGTCTACCTGAGGTGTACAGCTGCTGATTGGTCGTATTTCGTTGCTTAGTGGCGCCATGGAAACAAGAAGCTTGTAGTTCTTGTTGAGGACCCGGCTGCAGGTGGCAGGATCCAATCCCAGCAGACTCTCACATCGGAGGAGATCCAGCGGCAGGCCTGAGGGGGAAAAACACACACACACACACACACACACACAAATACATAAATACATAAAATAACCACAAAGGAAGAGTTATATCCGCAGCCCGATATTTTTATTAACAATTAAATCACTGTTATTTCTACAAATTAATTGAAGATATTATTGGAAAAATAATTGCATTAAGAAGAAGAGGAAGAAAGCAATGATGGCCTACCTATGTTTGGTATGTCAGGGCCCTGATCAGGAGTGAGCTCTTTGTTGTAGCGCAGAAAGAGTATTGTGTTCCTGAGAGTGAGTGCATGATCAAAATATCTCTGAGCTTCTCCTTCAGCAGTGCTTTCCACCTTTATACACACACAAACACATTATCAACTATTATTATCAGTGCTGATACACTCACAGTGTGTGTTATTTTCCATGCATAAATGTATATAAATATATATATGGACTCTAGGCTTTAATATGTGATAGAAAACAGATTAAAAGAAATAGATGTGTGCACTTTGGATAATACATCAGCAGGTTTTTCTATCTGTGGCTCCACTTCCCAACTGACTAACAGGATGAGACTGTTTGTCCCCCGTTAAGAGGCTCGGTTCCCATGGTGCGCGGTAATGAGGTTTTTACCTTCTCTAGTTCCATCAAAAAACTGTCCAGTGTCTCATCCGACAGCTTCCCCACCTCGAACATGGTCACTGCGTGACTCTTTAAATTCTGAGACACAAAGAAGAAAATCCGAAGAGATTAAAAATCAACAAATATATCATAGGAGTCAGATAAAATTTTCCAAAATTTATGTAATACAGGTTCGGATCAGATACAAATATAACAACCAGACGCAAGTGTAATCTTATGCCGAGTTCACACGGCACGGTTTCCAAAATTTGTCGGATTGCCGTCGTTCTCACACTGCATGACAATCTGGAGTAACATTCAGTTGCTGCTGTGTTAATATTGCACGATGGATCAGTGACAGAAGGTTACACGCTGCATGACTTTACAATTGGAAGAAACTTCAATAACGCTGTCTGGTCCACAAACTACATTTCACAAACAAAATAAGGAAATAAGGAAGTGAAGCAAGATCACAATGTGAGATCAGACTTCTTGCGCAAGACGGGAAACGTTAATAAAATGGTAGACAGCAAGAACTTTTTCCTTCATTTCTTTGGTCCGAATACATTTACTGTACCTTTTTTATGGCATTTTGGCAGACGCCCTTATCCAGAGCCACTTACATTTATTTCATTTATACAACTGAGCAAATGGGGGCTTAGCCGTGGTAACTTGGTGGTGCTGGAAATCAAACTCAGATCTTTCAATTAGCAGTCCAGCACCTTAACCACTGAGCTACCAATTTACCAAATAGACAGAGAAGTCGTCTACCATGGATCCAAAGCCATGCTTTCTACAATATAACTCCTCCCAGAACTCCCTGCTGAGTTGTATCGTGCTGTTCTAAGTCAAAACTCATTTCACAATTTCCTCCGATTTCGTGCATTTGCGATTTCTCAAAAAAAAATCTGTTGGCGAGTGAGAATCAGGGCTAAAATTGTGCAGTGTGAACTAAAAACGGAAACTATTTCTTAACTGGACATCCAAATATCCCACATGCAGACATATAGCAAAACTGTTTCAAAGAATCTGCACATAACATGTTTCTGAAATAGGATTAAAAAAAATACTCACTGACGCAGAATTATGAGTAAATGTATGTCAAGTTATGTAGAAGTGTTGTAGTAACTTACGGGGGAAAGGTTGCCCATCATGAGGAAGGCTGTGAGGGTGGAATCGAACAGAAAGGCGATTCTCTTTGTAGGAGCTACAGGAATACTTAAACTGCTCACGCTTACTGCGTCTGAAAGAGCAAAAAAAACAAAACAAAACAACAAAGTGAGGTTTGTGTCAACAACATATTTAATACCAGACATGACAATCATAAAAAAATGATTCTCTTAACTGTTTACCATTCGACCGCAGCGCTGTAAAATGCTCAATTCTGATTGGGCAGAAAGGTGCATATTAACTGGTTGTTGTTTCTATAGCAACTTTACACATGAATGATCGGTTAAAAAAAACTATTGTTCAAGTACTGAAATCTTTTGCCTGAATAAAAGCAATAAAGATTTCAGACACTAAAATGATATACAATAAAATAAGGCTGGTGAGGGATAGAGTGTCTACAGGGTAATCAGTGGAACCAGACTGGCTCACATTCCTCAACATTAAACATATACATAAATTGCTGGAAAGCATGATGTGACATTTATTAGTATTTTTTTAATGCTAGGCTTCCAATACTAAATGTGGTTATTATAAATATAAAACATTATTATTTACATTTACATCATTTGACAGACGCTCTTTATCCAGAGCAGTGTAAATTTAGCTCTTTTATAAAAAAGAGCAACTGGAGGTTAAGGGCTTTGCTCAGGGGCCCAGCAGAGGGAACTTTGGGGTGCTGGAAATTGAACCCTGATCTTCCAATTAGCAGTCCAACACCTTAAGACTCTGGATAAGAGTCAGTTCAGCATGATAACTATAAGCCCACTTTGAGTCCGGTTTCACCACACTACCATGTCAGTCATTATTTTTCTGTAACAGCATGTCTCATGTTTAATGCCTGTACAAATCCTTTAGAAACGTGATTGTGCCATTTCTCTCCAACATACAGATTACAATTCTCTGGGATTTGCCTTATGGCCAATAAGAAGCGGTGATATATGGCCTTGTTTTATGTTTGAGACTATTTCATTATTTCATTATTTATTTTTTAGATACTGCCCCCCCCTTACATTTACGGCATCAGGCAGATGGCATTACACGAAACGTCTTAAATTAATCTCCTTTATAAATCTGAGCAATTAGGGGTCCTACAGGGTGGTACTGGGACTCGAACTCACAATCTTCCAATTAGCAGCCCAAATCTCTTACCACTGCTCTACCACTTCCCTTACATGCTCTTAATCGATGAGTAGCACCCTCTTACCTTGGTCTTCTAAACTAGTGGTGTCGGTGTCAGTAGCAGAGGAACCAGCCTCCAATACTGGACTGCTTCCCTCCCAGGACAGCAGCATTTTCTGAGGATCCATAGTGCCTCTGAGACACACATACACACACACACACAGCATGAAAATTCAAATGTGCTCAGGTCTGGCTTGCAAAAAAAATAAAAGATCCGAAGTGCAGAAACACAATCAGTTGCCATACTTTAGTCTGTTGACAGAGGGAGCGCTTCTCCATGACAGGTGCAGCTGGTCGGGGCTGATCACCTGACCTTTCTTGATGGCAAAACCAAGTCGGCAGTACATGGACACGGCATTCTGCATTCAAGACACACAACAAATAGATTTTTTTTTTTACAAACAGCAAAACCCATCAAGACAAATGAGAATTTTTTTATTAAACTCTGAAGTAAATCCTTTTAATATAAATTTAATAAATCCATTTAATGTGATAACATCACCATCTTTCTATTATTCAACTAGAAGCAGGCTACATCACCGCTTAGCACATCCTGACTGCAATTTATTAAATTGGCTTTGTGCATTACAGCAATCAGAAAACCACCTTCCTGGAATGAAAATAAATTGAAAAGTAGAGAACATTTACACAGAGATAAAATTGCACTGCATAAGAAAGAACGACAGGCTGCAATTCGGCTGCAGACCGTTTTCTCTTTTTGTGGTCCTGCATTGGGAATTAGAAAATAAGAGAAACTGGTGGTTTCATTTGTATACACATTCTACATATTATTCTGCGTAGACTTTATCGAACGTGTCTGTACTACCAGTTCGAAAGGAGGCTCAGAAGTATTCAGAAGGCATGCGGATTTTCCCTGGAGCTAATTTACACTGTAATTAATTCATATGCATTGTTATCAACCAAACTGATTTCAACTAATAGGATTAGATGACTGCAGGGAACTAAAAATATTAGGATGGAATCAAAATGGATATTGGAAAGCCTGGAGGAGAAGAAATGCACTAGTAAAGTTCCTAGGTCTCTGAATAAGCTCTTTAATTCCAAAAAAAACATAGGCTCAGATTTGAGAACATCTAAATTAGTATTTGTTTCTCTTTTTAAAGGAAGTATAATGAAACTGCAAAAAAAAAAAGTGTAAAAAAAAAAAAAAAAAGTGAAAAATCAAGTAAAATTGAATCATTATTATTATAGCAGCATCAGTTAAAGTAATGTGTTGGTTGGGATTAAAACGCTTACCTTCACCAGGCCCAAATCAATCTGCAGGACATTCGCCAGCTGACGGAACAAATAAGGAAAACTGAGTCAAAAAAAGATGCTAAAAACTAAACAAAGAAGACACCACCATCAACTAATGGATGGAGTTTTCACTAACTAAAAATAACTTCTAAAAAAAAAAAAAAAAAAAAAAAAAAAAAAAAAAAAAAAAAAAAAAAAAAAAAAAAAAAAAAAAAAAAAAAAAAAAAAAAATTATATATATAGATAGATAGATAGATAGATAGATAGATATATAGATATAGAAAAAAAAATGACTACCAAGTTTGTACCTTACACCTTACACCTTACCATTATCTCAACCTAAACCCTTGCTGAATAGCTAGAATGTATCTGGTTGGACGGATGGATGGATGGATGGATGGATGGATGGATGGATGGATCGAGTTTTTCACTAGCTAAAAATGATTTCTGATAAAATATATATAGAGAAAAAAAAATGACTACCAAGTTTGTGGACACACTACCATCATCTCAACCTAAACCCTTGCTAAATAGCTAAAATGCATCTGTATCTGGATGGATGGGTGGATAGATAGATGGATGGATTGATAGAGTTTTCACTATCTGAAAATGATTTCTGATAATATATATATATATATATATATATAGAAAAAAAACTGACTACCAAGTTTGTGGACACCTTACCATCATCTCAACCTAAACCCTTGCTGAATAGCTAGAATGTATCTGGTTGGACGGATGGATGGATGGATGGATGGATGGATGGATGGATGGATGGATGGATGGATGGATGGATGGATGGATGGATGGATCAAGTTTTCACTAGCTAAAAATGATTTCTGATAAAAATATATATATAGAAAAAAAACTGACTACCAAGTTTGTGGACAACTTACCATCATCCCAACCTAAACCCTCGCTGAATAGCTAGAATGTATCTATATGTTGTAGTATTACATTATTTCTTTACAGGAACTAAAAGGCCCAAGCATGTCAGTGCCGCTGTGCACAAAACCCCTGAACTCCATGAAGACATGCTGTTCCAGCGTTCTGACTCTGACTTAACCCCAATGACTGCACCTGATGAACTGCAATACCAACTACACCCCAAACCCTCTCACCTGACATTAGTGTCTGATCTCACTAACTCTTCTTTGGATGAATAAACAAATCCCCACAGTCACACTTAAAAATCTAGTGAGAAGAATTCCAAAGGTGTTGCGGTTATTATGGAACGGTAGAAGTTTGAGACTAAATCTAGAATATTATGTTAAAAAATCCCATATGGATAAACACTAATATATAAATATATATATATACCTCAGACACGTTGGTCTGTTCATCGATGGACACGAAGATTTTGTACAACAGAGTCTCAAAGTAATCTCCCTGTACCCTGTTCATGACGAAGCCCTCCAGCGGTGGCACTGCAAATGAACCAGAACCGAAAGCATCAGCACAAGTGTTTTCTCTGGGGGAAAAAAGAGGTTCCAAATGGAAGTGAGAGCACTCATTTTATGCTATGGACTAATGGTTCTCTCAGCTGCTATTACACCTAACAGTTTCAAAATTGAGCTAAAAACTTTTCAACTTACACACGGGTATGCCTATGACATCTGCGCATTACAGCCACCTAAAAACACATTAGTGAAGCAAAAATACCCCCACTTTCTTTTTATAACCCCATCTATGTCACAAATTGGTCATTTCCAAATTCCATCTACTAGCTTGTTAAAACCTAGGCACTATATAGTAGGATGAGTGCTAATGCTTCCAAAAGCTCAGAGATGCTCATCACTGTGTTGCTTTGATCACCTGAAAGACTAACCCAGTACTATACACTTTAATAGATTTAACGAGAGAGCGTTACCTGATATACAGCTGTCATCCGAAATGGGTACATCAAGGTATATAAAGCCCCTGTTATACAGACCTTTAAGCAAGAAACAGAAAACAAGGGTAAGTTTTACTCCAATTACCAGACGGCCTCATTGGCTTTTCTTCTGGGGCAGTGGTGGCTTGAATGGTTAAGGTGCTGAGTTGCTAATTTGAAGACCAGGACCAGGTGGGTTTAAGCCCCACCACCGCCAGTCTGAGCTGTTGCTCTGAACACCAGAAACACCCCCACCGGCAAGCCGCCACTGTTGGGTCCTTGAGCAGGACGCTTAACCCTTCCTGCTCCAGGGGCGCATATTACAGCACATATTTACTGTGCTGTAAAATAGTATATGTGACAAAATAAAGGCATTTATATTTTTACATTTTTACTTTGTCCTTATGCAAAATCACTGACAGTTCAGGCTTAAGGGCCTTTATCAGGGTGCCCAGGAGTGGCAGAATCCTGAACCACAATTTTTTGATCACCAGTCACCTTAACCACTAAACTAACACATCCCCCATTCATGAGTATAGAGGGTGATACGAGAGTGGATTTTCATTTACATTTGTGCCGTTTGGCAGACCCCCTTATCCACAGCGACTTTCATTTATCTCTTTTATAGCAATTGGTCGTTAAGGTCCTTGCTCAGGGGCCCAACAGTGGCAACTTGGTTGTGATGGGAATCGAATTCTCATCTTCCAATTAGCAGTCCAACACCTTAAACACTGAGCTAAAACCTCTCCCATCCAACTTCAACAAAACAAATTCCAGTCCCATTCCAATCCCACAAAAAAACTAGAGGAAAAAAACAGTCCCATCCTGTCACAATCCCGTCATTAATCGGGATTTTGTTTCCCATCTTGCAGTATTTACTGAAAAATGTGTTACTTTTAGCTTTCATAACTGACTCTATTTTAATTATGATTTTTCACAGTGCATGGGAAAGTCTTCATCTTCTCTTATATTATTGAAGTGCGGGCCCAGTGGTTAAATGGAAGATCAGGGCACCAACAAGTTGCCACTGTTGGGCCCCTGAGCAAGGCCCTTAACCGCCAATTGCTCAGTTGTATAAATGAGATAAATGTAAATCGCTCTGGATAAGGGAGCGTCTGCCAAATGCTGTAAATGTAATTGAAAATGTTATATTATCGGCATTGGCATAGCAGCTTGGTGCATTACCGCCAGATGTGGCGCACGTCATTCACTTAACCAGCCAGACCAAAGCAAACGAGAGGAGAGCATTAAGAGACTGGGCAACTAGAACCGAGTTCAAAATGAAAATGTACAGATAGAATGAAATAGTTTATTTATATAACTGGTATATTTGTGTATAAATTTGGGTATTAATGTATTCTGATTCCGAGGCCCACCTTATCCATTTATCATGATTTTTTTTCTATTTCGCAGGATTTCCTCTGGGGCGTCGGCCCAACATTTGTAATACAAACCAACAGAATGCCTAAACTGTCATTCAAACAGCTTCCATAGTCATCTTCTAGCACTTTATCATAACACAGCTTGTTTTTCCAACTGTATCTTTTATCTAGGTTCCCGCCATCCTTTTGACTGCGAGATTTTCGGATATGACACTCACTGAGAACCACATTGTACTCCATTGATCCAGCCAGCTGGGGTCCGGAATCAATCATCTTATCAATGGCCCTCTTTTCTGCTGTAGAACAGATCTGAAATCATCCAACACAGTGACACTCAGGATATTACAGTGACCGACGAGCAGTTATCAAAGAAACATGTTTTAGAAGTTTGAGGAAACCGGATTTGTTTCTATATTAAAAAAATATGTTACACATTGTAAAGAAGTACAATAACTTAGCATTATTATTCAACATTATTGTTTTTTTTAAATTATGCATCATTTAATCTAACGTTCCAAGGATTGTTGTCTAATTACTTACCCTTATGTCGTCCTCGGTGATGTAGCCGGTTTGTGCTACCCACCATGGCTCCACTGAGATCTCCACTGGTTTGGCTGGCAGAAGATCCCTTGCTGATTTTCTTCGGAAGAATTTCTGGTCAGGGACAGATGCTTGCTTAAGCAAGAGCATGTAAATGATATTACATCTACAAGGCATGAGTCTCTGAGGAGTGTTACACTGCTCTCCTTTGGGTTCTTTGAACACAGACCATCTGATGGTTTTAATGCTCTCAGGAGAGCTTCTCACACGCTTTATTAACATACCTACAGAACATGAAAGTACTGTGACAGATTAAGATGCATTTTTTTTCTTACTTTGGACGACCTGCACTGGTTCATTAGATCGATGTATTGGTTCCGTCCGATGCCAAGAAGCCTCAGACCTAAAAAAAAAAGCAGAAAGCTGTGTTGACAACTAAAGCCATTAGTAAAACTAAGTACAAATTTCACACTAAAATATAAAAAAAAAAAAATAAATAAATAAAAAACCACACACAATTCTGAATATGATCATATTTGATCTTGGGAGTTAAACCACTAACACAAGGTTTTTCTCTACCCTATGAATCCCATTTTCATGAATAAATTTTAATAGTAATAATAATAAATCCCAATTGAAATGCTGAAATTAAAGTTTAACAGATTTTTACTATACATCTCAGGGCTTTTAATTTGGTATAAATAACTAATATGCATAAATATTTAATAGCACTGCTGCCTTACAGCTCCTCACAGCACTGCTTCACCAGCCTGACGTCTATTCCGAGTGAGTTTGGGAGGTACAACAAAAAAAGTGCTTAGATTGGTCTAGATTGGGAGCTCAGGAGTGTAAATCATGATGAGGCCACAGCTTTCGGTAGCCCTGAGCCAAAATTAGAAGTGCTCTCTTTCTGGTAGGGATGACCGCACACCTCTATCTTTATCTCTCTTTATCTTTCCCCCCCCACTCTCTCTCTGTCTCTCTTTATCTTTCACTCTCTCTCTCTCTCTCTCTCTCTGTCTCTGTCTCTCTGTCTCTCCGTCTCTCTCTCTCTCCCCCGTCTCTGTGTGATACAGTATAGGCACTAGACTACACATATAGAATTAGCCACCCCCCTGCGCCGGTGGTAGCTCTGTGTATGAGGTAGATAGCTGAAGGGAATACTGGCACTACTATTAAAAGCAACTTGTCATTGTTTACTCTTATGAGACATACAGCTGTCCAGCTGGTACTCCTTTTAATGTATCTACAGACACGGAGCTGTGCTTCATATGTCTCTTACAGCTGCTCCTTATATTTCCTTGTCTTATGACTGATACCCTGATGAATCTAACAATTCTTGAAATGTAATTAAATAGCAGGGTTTGAACTACTTAAACATACAATACAGATCACAAGCACACACAAGGTAGTGTGTATAGTAGAATGTAATGCATTATGTATGGTAGTGTGTATGGGAGTGTGTCTAGCACTATGTATAGTAGCATGAATAGGAGTGTGTATAAAAGTATGTATAGTAGTATGTATGGGAGTATGTATAGTAGTATCTATAGGGGTGTGTATAGTAGTATGTATGGAAGTATCTATAATAGTATGTATATAAGTACCTATAGTAGCATGTATGGAAGTATCTATAGTAGTATATATGGAAGTATCTATAGTATTTATATATAGTATGTATTGGAGAATGTATTGGAGAATGTATAATAGTATCCATGTGTAGTAGTATAAATTGGAGCATGTATAGTAGTATGAATTGGAGCGTGTATAATAGTATGTATGGAAGTATGTATAGTAACATGAATGGAAGTGTGTATAGTAGTATGTATGGGAGTATCTATAGATGTATGTATAGATGTATGTATGGAAGTATGTATGGAAGTATCTATAGTAGTAAGTACAGGGTATCTATAGACGTATGTATGGGAGTATGTATAGATGTATGTATGGAAGTATGTATGGAAGTATCTATAGTAGTAAGTACGGGGGTATCTTTAGTGGTATGTATGAAAAGTATCTATAGTAGTATGTATGGGAGTATCTATAGATGTATGTATAGATGTATGTATGGAAGTATGTATGGAAGTATCTATAGTAGTATGTACGGGGGTATCTTTAGTGGTATGTATGGAAGTATGTGAAGCAGTATGTATAGCAGTATGTATAGTATTATGTACAATAATATGTACGGGAGTTTATTTAATACTTTGCGACCCACCCCCCTTTCTGAGTACATGAAAATGTAGCTATTGAAAAGATGTAGTCGCTGCTTAGATATAAAACAAGGCGGTCGCTTTGGCTCATGGCCACATGTTATTGTGTAAGAGCAGGTCACTGATAACAGTTAATCACCTTCAGAGGCTCATGGGAAATGAACAAAGGCAAACTGAAGAGAGAGAACAGTTACACTTACAGTCTGCAGCAGTGAAGTTGGGCAGAGAGTCGTAGCTCTTCTCGCTGTTCATAATGTCCTAAACATGTGTAAATAAATAAGAGTGTGTTTAATCTGACACAAGGGAACACAGCCTCCTATATTAGAAGTCTATAAGGTTAGTCATCTTTTTTTGAATACGACTTTTTCAGTCATTTTATTTAACATACACAATAAAAAGAATATATGCTAAATACGTTAGATGCGTATGGGCAGTATGTTAAGGGCAAATTAGGAAGTCATAGAAGGATATTTAGATTGTGTGTCAAATGATCTGTGATTTTACTCATAGTGCTACAGTAAAGAATCAGTACTAGTAATAAAAAACTCTTTTAGTCATTATAAAGCAAAAGGTTGTTATTACATTGTTATAAGTGCATTTATTGCCAAATTAAAATAATCTACAGGATGTCCCATAAGTTTCCATACATATGTATAATATTATTATTATTATTGTATATAAAAACCGTGTTTATTGATATAATATGCTCTACATGACTACCATTGTTTTGTTTGATGAGTGTCCTCCACTGCTGAAGAACATGTATAAGCACAGCTGAAGTTATGCTCGTAATGGTGTTGGTGATACGTTCCTCGAGATGATTTAAAGTATGTATCTTTTCCTGATACACCATGGCCTTTAAATGCTCCCAAAGATAAAAATCAAGTGGGGTAAGTAGAAATCTGAGGAAGTGATTTTTATATTCCAATGCATGGAAACGTATAGGACACCCTGTAGATAAAAAATATTTTAAAAGGCTAAAAAAATTTCATGTAAAGAGAACGAGACAAAGGCTCAATGTTTAAGGTGCCCGACTGCTGATTGGAAGATCATGGGTTTCATTCCCAGCAATATAAAGCTGTCAGTGTTGGGCCCCTGAGGAAGGTCCTTAACCCTTAACTACCTAGTTAGATAATAACAGTCAGGTAAATGTAAGCTATTTATTTTAGATAAGGACATCTGCTAAATGCAAGACATGTTAATTAATGTAAATAAATGTAGAATAATTTATGGTTTAGGCTGCACTTTTGGACTTTATGCTTCACATCCTGCAGTTTCTAAATTGTGATATGCAAATGTTTTAAAGTCCTTGTATATTACATAACTTTTTTATTTATTTTTTTCACCTCTTTATGAAGGGTTAAAGCTGTTTGCTTGTTTCTTTATTTTTATATGTTAATTGCTCTGATCCTTGTGACTCTTGTAAAAGGATTTGATCTCGATGAGTTCGAACCCTTATCAGTGCAGCAAATACCGCATTTACCGCATAAAACAGGCATAAGCAGCATAACCCGAATGATGTCATACACAGTCAGACTGCACACATTAACACACGCTGTACTTATAAACCTTTTCTCACTAGGACACTGGCAATCTATTCAACCCGCCAGCGGGGTAAAACAAATAACTAATAGCCCCAAGTCTAATATAAAATTAATCAGGACACTTTTTAGTTTTTACTGTGAGACGTAACCTGATAACCTTACAAAGAATTTATAACAAAAGTAACATTTTTGAACATTTTTAGAGAGCAGAAATACTGAGCCTTGCTAAAGTATTCAAACCCCCATGAACTTTTACCACATTTGTCACATTACAACAACAAAAGTAAATGTTTTTTATTAAGAATTTGTGTAATACATTTTTTGGTTGGGGCGAAAATTTCAAGGGGTATAAATAATTTTGCACTGTATGCTTGATATCAAAATTTATGCTTAGTTATGAACTTTTCTATAAATAAATTAAAGAAATTGATTAATTTCTCAAAATTTTCTTTAAAGCTTACGAGTTTTTTTTTTGTTTTTTTTTAAAGAGCAGATCCTAGTATTCATGTTCCGGGGTTAGCGTTTATCACCGTGTTGCTTTAGTTATATGTATATACTGCACAGTGTGTACCGTTAGTGCTGAAAATGCACTGGGATTATAATAGTTGTGGAATGTCATAAAATATTCATACATATCATTAAGAAAATATTTTTTTTAAGTTTATAGTATTGAAAATGTCAGTGATGTTACGCTTAAGACTAAGGCAATTAATCAAAATATAATCAAAACTGAAATTTAGAACCTTCAACCGGCGTAATTTTCCCATGTCAGTTAGTTCATATTTTTAATACTTGCCCCTTTAAAACGTACTAGAGCATGTGAAGTCACATGACTGACTGCTCCAGTCAGTGGCGCTTAAGTGACATAGACGAGAGCTAAATCATTGAATCAACTGGGCAACAGAAGGGGGCGGTAAAAAAATCGTTCATTGATTGTAATCAAGGTAAAATGTTCTAATAATCAAGGTTTTGATTTTAGGTCATATCGCCCAGCCCTAGTTACCCCAAAAATAACCCACCATGGTTTCCTAAAGACTTTCGTAGGGTTAGAGAACCCTTTGGCCAGCTCAAGGCAAGCATACGCAGTGACAGATGGTCAGCGCGCACTGTTGTACGACTGTAAGCAGTGATGTGTGGGAGAAGCAGTTGTGTTTGAGAATAACAATTCAAATTCCTGTATTTCAGCCTCATAAACACAGCCGGTGTGGATCTAATACTTTATCGTAGACGCGGTTTACTGTCCTGATATGCATCGTTTTTCAGTTCTCTAGCAAGAAAATGCGCTTTTATCGAGTTTCATATATCGCAAACCCATTTGTTTGGTGTGTTAACTGCAAACATCGAGTACAATCTGTAACAGAAAACTACCCCAACATATGAAATACCAATTCCCAAATAGTATTACTAATCAGAGGTGCACATTTTATTAACCTAAAAACAATTATTCCCCTTTTCACTATTGACTTTCACTGGTATGTTTTACATTCACAGCATTTGGCAGACACCCTTATCCAGAGCGACTTACATTTATCTCTCTTATACAACTTAGCAATTGGGGCCTTAGCAATGGCTTTGGGGCCAGAACCTTAACATGAGCCACCACTTGCGCATCATTGTTGCACATAATTGCTGTACCTATAACACATATTACGTGGTACAACCAAGGTCTCATCATCTCTTATACCTTATCCTAGTTCTTAATCCTCTCTTAGTTTTATATTTAGATTGTTACATATAAAGTGGTGGCTCATGGTAAAGGTGTTGGACTGCCAACCCGAAGATTGTGGGTTCGACTTCCAGCTTCACCAAGCCACCGCTGTTGGGCCCTTGAGCAAGGCCCTTAACCCCTAATTGCTTAGTTGTATAAATGAGATAAATGTAAGTCACAAAATGTAAAGGAAAGTGTAACGTTACTGTATTCATGCACTCAACTAGCAAACTGCCATACTTTTATTATATTAGAAATCGTTAGGGCTTTTACGAGCCCTGTGGGGTCGCAAATTAATTTAAGATACATCGAGTTCTTCCACTTTGAAAACAGTTTGGAAATGAACCTTGTGTGTGTGTGTGTGTGTGTGTGTGTGTGTGCAATGGCAATGCGGCTAAATGTTTGGCTATACAGTAAAGCGATATTGAGGAAAAATATGATATGCTTAATGGAAGTCACTCTGACCCTGAATTTTTTTCTAATAACAGCACATCAGGAAGTGTTTTACGACCCTTCTACCTCAATAATTGGAAACTTTTACCATTTGTAATGTACAACGTTTTGCTTTTTAACTGTTTATGGTTATATTTAATCAAAAGATCCAAAAAAATCAATATAGTACATTTATTCAACCGTAGCAGCCAGTGTATAAAGATCTTCTTCATTAAGGTTAATAAGGTTTTCCCTGTACGAAGCGCTGACACTGGAGACTCATTCCATCACACATGACAGAAAATCCATTTTTTATTATGATTATATCATCATTTGTAGTAGTGAATAAATGATTAACGGGTAATTCTGGGTAATTTTGAGCTATTAGATAGAAATTAAACCATAATTATAATAGAAATACTTGGCAGAAAGGTTGAAGCTGAGGTTAATAAGTATATTGAAAGCACACTGCACCTCCATGATGCTGATATAGTAGGAGAAGGGAGTGACCCGCAGCCCTTTAACCATGATATCAGACAGATGGTAGGGGTACAGCATCAGGTGCTCACGGCTGTACTTTAGCAGCTCCTCATAGTAGCTCCGCTCGTCCTTCTTCACGTGCCTGACTGTCATGAGGAAACACAGAAATCACGCTTAATCACGCTTTACGATCGCGATACAATTATCTCACGTCTCAATCAACAACGTTCCCCGTCACACCGTTCACAATGTACGATATTTAGGTAATGCGCTATAGCGGTGCGCTCTTACCCAGGTTATTGCGGAACCGCAGCTGGTTTCGAATGCTGTACAGTAACACCTGCTTGTCATATTCCCTCTGTGAGTTTCCCAGGCTCTGCGAAAAAGTGAAAAATTAGACAAAATAATGAACAGGTTTTTTAAAATTCTCGACAGCTCGACAACATCTTTAAATGTTCCCACGCATTCTGTCATGAACTTTCATCCAGATTCTTCAGTCTCGTCCTCTCTCTCAAAAACATGGTGGAATAATCACACTAGTCATTAATGCTTCTACATTGCCTCTAGGTTTGACAGTGTGTGTGTGTGTGTGTGTGTGTGTGTGTGTAGTGCCCTGGGATTGACATCCAACATTGCATTCAATTTTATTTCATCCTTATCCAGAGCGACTTACATTTATCTCATTTATACAGCTAAGCAATCGGGGGTTAAGGGCCTTGCTCAGGGGTCCAACAGTGGCAACTTGGTGGTGCTGGGAATCAAACCCCGATCTTCTAATTAGCAGTCCAACATCTTAAAAACTATTCTATCACCTCACATCCAACATTCCCAGTATTTCTTTTTATCTATCATATCCCGGACGGAAACACTCATTAAATATAAATAACTGTATTAATAAAGAAAGAACGGCGCGCGACTTTAACCTTTGGATAATAAAGGTCGCAGTATAAACTAACACATATGCACTGAATGTTAGAGCACTCAGTCTTCTTTGTATGTTCTAACATTACATTATTATTATTATTATTATTATTTCACCGGAACTAAGCAGCTCAAACACCGACCCAGCATGACAATACCCCTGTGCACAAATACCCTGGGCTCTAGGAAGACACGCTGTGCTACGGTTGGATTGGACTTCTTGGGTCCATAAAAACATTCATGTAGGTGAAGTGACTACATTAGGAGTGAATGAATATATGCTGCTTTTCCATTGTTTAACACAATCCAGATTCTTTGTTGATCAGATTAGATTAGATAAGATTAGATTCAACTTTATTGTCATCGTACATATGGTACATATACAGCACCAATGAAATGCAGAGGGTCGAGGTTCAAACTAGTCCCATCATCCCCTAGGACGCAAGATGATTCTGCAATCTAGACTTTTTTCAGTTCTGGCAACAGGATGGTGGAATGAACCTCCAATCAATGTCAGAACTACAAAGTCAAAGGCTGTCTTCAAGAGACGATTGAAGACTTACCTCATTCTCAAATACCTAGCACTAAAAAAAAAAAAATCGATCTATGCTGCTTTTTCCGATAGTTTTCTGTGGGTTGTTACACTTTAATTTGTGATCTAATGTACCAGTATTGATCTGTTCAATGATGTGACTCAAAAGCACTTTTGTACGTCGCTCTGGATAAAAGTGTCTGCTAAACGCTGTAAATGTAATAAAGGTCACAGTTTAAACTACTGTATACGCACTAAAAAGTTTGTAGACACCTTAACAGCACATAACTGTATAACTGTATTCCCACCAAACTGCTTTACAAATTAAAAGCACATGGTCGTCTTTGCATGTTCTAACATTACATTATTATTACTATTTCACTGGAACTAAGAGGCTCAAACACATGTGACAATACCCCTGTGCACAAAGACCCTGAGCTCCAGGAAGACACGGTGTGTTATGGTTGGAATGGAGTTCTTGGGTTCTCCTGTTTCTGTGAGCTCCATAAACACATGCACGTGGGTGAAGTGGCTACATTAAGATTGAATACATATATGATGCATTTGGATTAGGAACAAGTTCATCAGGGGGACAACTCAGGATTAGGAACAAGTTCATCAGGGGGACAACTCAGGATTAAGAACAAGTTCATCGGGGGGGACGGCTCATGTTAGATGTTTTGGGGAGAAAGTCAGGAAAGCCAGATTGAGGTGGTTTGGACATGTACAGAGGAGGGATAGTGAATATATCGGTAGGAGGATGTTATAAATGAAGCTACCAGGCAGAAGGAAAAGAGGAAGACCAGAGAGGATGTATTTGGATGTGATAAACGAGGACATGAAGTTAGTGGGTGTGAGTGAAGAGGATGTAGAGAATAGGGTTGGGTGGAGACAGATGGTGATTCGCTGTAGTGACCCATAAAAGGGTAAAACAGCCAAAATGAGAAAAAGACATATATGATGCATTTCCAGTGTTTAACAGAATCGAGATTTAGGATGAAGGGCTTCATTTTTAGGCAGGTCACAGTGCCGAGTTGTTGATCCGCAAATCAGGATTTAGTTCAAGCTCAACCACCGCCAAGCTGCCACTTCCATCAAAGCTAAAATATCTGAATAGACATTTTACATTTGACATTTGATTAGACGTCCTTATCCAAAGCGACTTACATTTATCTTATTTGTACAAGAGCCTTGCTCAGGGGCCCAGCAGTGGTGGCTTGGTGGAGCTGGGAATCGAACCCACAAACTTCAACACCCTAACCATGAGCCACCACTTCCCCACAACAAACTTGGTAAATAAACTTCACCATACTGGAATGTCTATGTCACAAATACTTATTATAACGTATTATGAACCGACTCGTCTCTGAGCGTGGATGGTTTAGATTTTTGTCAAAGAGTTGATTTAGAGCTGCTTAATTATAAGTATTCAGATTATCAGCACAACTGGAACAATCTGGTCTGGGTTAATATTTACACTACATCCTTATTCAAAGCTTATATACTTATCAGACATGTTTTAGGTTTTTGGATGATGGATGCTGGAGTGTTGTGATTGCAGTCTGACTAATGAGAAGGTCCGGATGAATGAGAAGGATCATGATGATGATGATGATGATGATGATGCTGATGATGATGATGATGATGAGAGTCGTTAATTCTCCACGGTTTTAATGAATGACATTGCAGATAACTGAGCTTTTATCCAAGATGTGTTCGAGGTCAATGCATTTATATTGATCAGGTGTTTTTACCTGCTTGACATTGGCTGGCAGCTTGTTCCACGGATAATTTTGCCTAATGTGAAATTCCACGTCTGTGTTCATCGCTGTATCCGCTGTAATGCAGCTAAAATGGCCAGACACGGGCTTCCGGGTAAGTCCAAGCCGACTGTACCCTCCCGACCCTTACTACAAAATATATTAATTAACTAATAAATTAATTTTAATCCCTTAAAATTACGATTAAGCAGATGTTCCTCAATGTCCACTTCCTTGTCGTATTTTTGAGCTGCCCCTTTCGTCACACGGCCACTTACTTTCGTCACTTCCGCTGAGCGCGTGACGGATTGTACGGAACAATAGACCGGCTTGCAAAAGACTTTCAGTTAAACGCTTAGTGGACTACCTCGAGCTGTAGAGTTATTATTTTAAACCCTACGTAGGGCGCGTTTACGACAACCAGGTTGTCATTTGGGATGAAGCCATTGTTAAGAATGAATGAGCGCCTGGTTTCTGCTGATAAGAGAACTGACGGTCACAAACGTTTTTACAAGCAGCTTAAAAAAACACACACACACACACTTTTAGATGGGGTTTTATTGCATTTAGATGTAGTGAAGTTTTTTTCAGGATATATATATTTATCATGGTGAAATTCTTTATTTGTTCCTTTAAATAATAAATTTCCATTTATATATACCATTAAAGAAAAACTTTAGTTTGAAAAACTTGAAAAAATGTTTGTGGACATGACATGACTTGTCAGGTAGGATGTGATCCTGGATTAACATCCTTTGTTGATCCTCAATTAACATTTCAAACAACCAATCATAACCATCTGATGTCATCAATGTGTGCAGATCAAGCCCGCCTCAATCCATCTTTGAATCTTTCCCTTTTTTTTTGTCCAAAAACAATTTACTGACAATGACGATTCCTAGATTAAAATTGGATCACAACATGAATTTAGACAAACTATTCATTCATTCATCTTCAATACCTGCTTCCTAATTCGGGGTCACAGGGATCTGCTGGAGTCTATCCTAATCGTCTCTGAAAGGGTGAAAGGCGGGAGAGGTACACCCTGGACAGGTCACCAGTCCATCACAGGGCCACACACACTCACACTCACTCCTATGGGCAATTTAGAATCACCAAACATACATGTTTTTGGACTGTGGAAGGAATAGCGGACCCAGAGTAAGCTACGCAAGCACGGGAGAACATGCAAACTTCACACAGAAAGGCCCCTGCTCTTAAATCCAACCCGGGCTTTCTTGCTGTAAGGCAACAGTGCCCCTTAAAAGGGTTTGATCGACACACACTGATAACATCAGATGGTTGATTGAAATGTTAATTCAGGTTCACATCCTATTTGGCAAAATCATGTTTTAACTCAAATACAAGCGATCTTTCTTGTAATTTTGCCGTTAATTTTTGGTTTTTGTAGTATTTGTTTGTTTCTCAGAAAATGGTTTTATTACTTTTACTCATTCATTCATTCATTCATTCATTCATCTTTTATACCCGCTTATTCCCTAATTGAGGTTATGTGGATCTGCTGGAGCCAGCCATCTGTGAAAGGTTAAAAGGCGGGAGGGGTACTTATGGAATACAAGGTGTCCCATAAGTTTCCATACATAAAAAAAATAAATAAATAACCTTGTTCTTTATATAATATGCTCTACATGACTACCATTGTTTTGAAAACACATTTCGATGAGAGTCCTCCACTGCTGAAGAACATGTATAAGCACAGCTGAGCTGGAGTTATGCTTGTAATGCTGTTGGTGATACGTTCCTCGAGATAATTTATGTTTTGTATCTTTTCCTGAAACACCATCGCCTTCAAATGCTCCCAAAGATAAAAATCAAGTGGGTTGAGATCTGGGAAAATGTTTTTTATAAAAAAAGTTTATTTTTCTCTATGTATGGAAACTTATAGGACACCCTGTATATATTAAATGCAATACATTAATTTTTATCTGTGTAGCACTTTTAACAATAGACATTATCTCAAAGCAGCTTTACACAGAATGCAGTAACAGTAAAAAAAAAAGTGTAAGTTTGTTCCTAATGAACAAGCCGGAGGCAACTAATGGCAAGGAAAAACTCCCTGAGATGAAGTAGGAAGAAACCTTGAGAGAAAACAGACTGAATAGGGAACCCACCCTCATCTGGGTGACACCGAATGAATGTTAGTTACAGTTTATGGTAAATCTGATCAAATGTAGCCTTTGGGTCTGTGGAGCAGTGTGAGTCCCAATCTATCCTCGAAGCTTCTTAAATTAGAGGGAAAGGGCAGAAAACGGGTCAATGGTGCTTCAGGGGCAACTTTAACACGCCCCCGATAGAGAGAGGGAGAGAAAGAGGGAGAGAGAGAGAGAGAGAGAGCGTTACTGATGCAGCATGACATCAGTAGATGACTTTAAGGTACTCTGAGTTAAGCATCCGCTAAACAATTTAGTGGTTAAGAGGACGAACTGCTCATCAGAAGGTCATGAATTTATTTTCCAAGGTCATTGTGTAAATAAAATAAAATAAAAATAAAAGTACTAAATACTGTAAAGTCATTGAGGAGATATTTTATATTAGTAAGCCTAGCCAATGCAGTCTGTGTGGGTGTACAGGCATTCCCACAGTGGATTATTTTACACACACTTCTAGCCTAACGATATTTAATCCATCCGCATGCATATATGTTTGGCTGCCCCTGTGCGACAAAATCAACATGACACATGACAATCTGTCATGTCTCTCAGTGGCCCTGATGATAGGAGCAACGAGCCAAAGTCAGTCTGCTGCGCCTAATTAGATAACACTCAGTTAATTGACATCAGATTATCAGAGTGAGATGGGTATTTTCACAACTGAGGCATGCAGTATGTGCATGTTTCAGATAGCAGCACATTAATAAAACCATCGACTACATCTAAATGTAGTTCTCAACAGTAAAAAAAAAACCTTACAAGATCAAGAAGCGGTCTCTGGGATGGATTACCAGTCAAACACGGATATACTTAGATTCAATGTTGAAATTTTTTGTGTCAATTTTATTACTTTAGCTTCAGTGTAAACACCTATTTTCTTTAAAGCATTTTAATAAATAAGTTTCTTTAAATAGGTTCTGCTTAAACATTTACATTTATGGCATTTGGTAGACATCCTTATCCAGAGCGACTTACATTCATCTCATTTACACAACTGAGCGTTAAGGGCCTTGCTCAGGGGCCCAACAGTGATAGCTTGGTGGAGCTGGGAATCAAACCCACAATCTTTGGGTTGGTAGTCCAACACCTTAACCATGAGCCACCACCTCCCCATGCTTAAAATCATTCTTTCTGCAGTAAACTGTTAGTTCTGGGGATTGGGAAGCACAGAGAAAGCAGGAGCATAAGAGGAAGTGGTAGCACACTGGTTGAGGTTTTGGACTGCTAATTGGTTTCATTTCCAGCACCACCACTGCTGGGCCCCTGAGCGAGACCCTTAACCCCCAATTGCTCAATTGTATAAAAGAGATAAATGTAAGTTGTTCTGGATAATGTCTAACGAATGCCGTAAATGTAAACATAAACTCTGAATGCTATTTTTCCTCCAGCTCAATACAAGCTTTCCTCCAAATTAAATCCAACATAAAATTATGGACAGTTTAACTTTAACTCAAACCTCACCTTGGACTTCAACATGACATTTTCTGCCTAGAGTTATGAGTAGCAGGTGAATGCCTACCCGTTGTGGTTCTCCTCACCTCCCTAATCCAAGGCAAGCCAAGGTAACCAGTGCTCAGCTGTTCCCCCCACTCAGCCCAGCCATCAGCACATCTCTATATTTACCAGCTTTCTGGGTTACACAAGACCACCGAGGGGCGTTAACAAACCCCTGAACCTTGCTGACTGCCCCAGTCCCACTCGAAGCCCTCGATCCCCGTAATAGTAAATATACAAAGCATGGTGTATGACTAAACCAGTGTGGGAACAAACAAGGAGAGGGACGGACGAATCTTGTCTCCAAAACTATTTTGGGAACCCAGGAATGTACGCGGCAACTTCATGGCAAGCTCCTAACGTGATTGTTCAACGAAGCTTTCTCGATGTCCATGTCTGTCTGCCATTTTCTTCTTTTGCTAAGAGTTATATACCGGAGAACAGTGACATATAGGGTCAGAATAAAGCTGAACGGTTGATGATTTTTAACAGATTTTTTGGGACAGACAAGGTAAGGACCTATCACACATGGCTTTCTTAAGATAACTTACCATAACATATGTATTTAGGTTACTTTTTTGAATAAGTGATTTAATTCCTTGCTGAACATTTTACTGGGTTTCTTTTATTCTATCTACTGTATCTGTATTAATTGCTTGCATTATTGCATATCGCGAAACATTTATACCCCAACATATTGTACTGGATGGTATTCCAATGGGGTAATTTGGAAAATCCCCAGTGTTAATTTGATCACACAGTGTTTATTCGAGGATGTATTTTAAGCACTGTAGGTGTTAAATGAACACATTAACTATTTAAATTAGAATCCAGGATTTGACTTTTTACAATTTTTTATCCAAAACTTTTTAACTTAAGTTAGCTACCACTTGTAATAAATCCTAATTGATACTGAAAAATAAATAATAATACTCAATAATGTTTTATTACATTTAATCCCAAAATATTATATTACTATTTTAAGACTGCATTTAAAACCTTTGTTAAACCATTTTATAACTTTTTTTTCTAAACCAAGGCTGGGAAATGTCACTGGTAATTCTCTGTCGTCACACTCTTAGTAATGGAAGTTAATAATACCCAATAATGATTAACCTCTTAAAATAACAGCCAGCGTAGTCTTTGTGATATGATGGGAATTAAAATCGGTAACTGTCTCTGGGGCAAATGGACAACTCAATGCCTATAATAGCTTCACTAAATGCCTTCGTCAAAGCAGCGAGGCTGTCAAGGGCAAACGGAGTGAGGGCATGGGCACAGCTGGAATGTGACATATCCGCTTGTTAAAATCAGTTTTGTAGGGAATCAGTGGCCTACAAGCATAACAGGAATGTTGATGATTTACAGCAGACACAATAGAATCAAAAAAGAAAAATACTATATTTGGTCCATTTATTGTAAGTTCTATGCTGAATTTCTAAGTGCCTCATCAGGGGATAATGGCCTAGTAAATAGAAGGTTAGGATTTAGAATCTAACACAAACAAATGGAAAATTGGGGTCCTTGAGTATGACCTGATTTTTGGGTCATTCTACATAAAGGTAGCTGCCAAGTAAATGTAGTGTAATTTCTCTTACTCTCTTCCACTCAGAATGGCCTATTCATCCATTGAGCACCTTCCATTTAAAGACCAGGAACTCCCAGTCCAAATGTTGTGCCAAATGAACTGCCTTCGGCACGAAGGAATCTTCACTGACATGATCCTCTGCACTGAAGATCTGGAGATTCCATGTCACAGAAATGTTCTGGTTTCTAGCAGTCCCTATTTCCGAGCCATGTTTTGCAGCAATTTCCGTGAAAGCAGCCAAACTAGGGTGGACTTGAAAGGCATCAGCTCTGAGATCCTGAATGGAATTGTAGACTACATCTACACTGGAGTCATTAATATAAGCATGGAAATAGTGCTGCCTCTGATGCAAGCGGCATCCATGCTGCAGTACACAAGACTTTTTGAGGCTTGCTCAACCTTCCTGCAGGAGCAGCTGAACCCAGACAATTGCTTGAGCATGATTCGCCTCTCGGAGATCCTGCACTGTGACAGCTTGAAAGATCGGGCGAAAGAGATGGCTGTGCGCTGTTTCTCAGACGTAGCTGCTTCAGAGGACTTCTGTGAGCTCTCGCTGCCTGAGCTTATGTGCTACCTGGAGGATGACAGGCTTTGTGCTGAGGAAGAGCAGGTGTTTGAAACACTTTTGGCCTGGATCCACCATGATCCTTTTTCGCGCCGTGGTGCCATCCATGATCTCTTCAAGAAGGTGCGCTTGCGGTACATCCATCCCACATACCTTTTCCAGTTTATAGCCAATGATCCACTTGTCCAGTCCTCCACACTTTGCACAGAGATCATAGAGTCAGTAAGGCGGCTGATGTTTTCTGTTAGCGCCAAATGCACACGTGAACTAAAGCCCCTCTGGACCACACCTCGACGCTACACCTGCCGGGAGACTTTAGTCGTTGTAGGGGGTCGCAAGAACAACGAGCAGACATCTCGAGAAGCCCTGCTTTATGATGAGCGTACTCAGCGCTGGCAATGGCTGGCCAAGTTGCCCCTGCGCTTGTACAAAGCCGCTTATGTCTGCATACATAGTATTCTGTACGTAGTTGGAGGTCTCAGCCTTAGCATGGCATCAGGAGACAGCACAGTTAGTTCCACGGTCTATACCCTCTCACTTAAGACAAACCAGTGGAGGACAGCAGAACCCATGCTTGAGCCACGTTATGCCCATCAAAGTGTGTCTTACTTGCACTTTATCTTCGTTCTTGGAGGCATAGGGGCTGATAAACAGATCTCTAACAGAGTGGAGCGCTATAACAGCATGTTTAACCAGTGGGAACCTATGGCCCCAATGCCGACAGCGGCACTCCATCCTGCCGTGGCTGCCAACGATCAGAGAATCTATGTGTTTGGAGGGGAGGATTCTATGCAGAATCCAGTTAGGTTGATACAGGTAACTGTGTTTTAATTAAAAATGTACATATAATCTCCAAATCATGCTTGGATTTCGCTTCACAAGTGAAAATATGGTTTCTATTTATAAGGTTTATCACATTTCACGCAACCAGTGGTTGAGAATGGAGACCAGGACAGTAAAGAATGTCTGTGCCCCTGCTGCTGTCATAGAAGACAAGATTTACATTATCGGAGGTGAGTTTATTCTATAACTGTATTGCAATTATAACAATAAATAGTCATATAAAACTATACACAAGTGTACCTTTTTTATTAAATTGACTTTTTATCCATTAAAGGCTACACAAGAAGGATGATTGCTTACGACACCAAAGCCAACAAGTTTGTTAAATGTGAGAACATGAGGGAACGGAGAATGCATCACTCAGCTACTGTGATCAACAACAAGCTCTATGTGACAGGAGGGCGTTTTCTCAACAGCCATGATGTCATTGAGGACTCTGACTGCTTCGAGTGCTATGACCCTAAAACTGATGTCTGGACATCTAAAGGGTCTTTACCATACAAGCTGTTTGACCACGGGTCTCTGCCGCTTGTCTGCGTCTCTAATCGACCCAATCCACCGTGACACAATTGGACAAATCCAATTCTGGGGTATGTGGTTGGCTCTCCTGTCCCAGAGATATATTTAATTTACAGAACCATATGAGACCATCTCTGAAAGCTTATGTTGCTTTGCAGAATGTCTCTTTTGTGGCTTTGCTGGTATGAAGTGGACGGTTTTGCCATGGATTCCTGGAAGCAGGCTCAAAAACCCAGATTACAGCTTGTCTGTGCAACAGATTTGGCACACTGTTGCTCGTTTAAGAGCGTTTTATCACCATCCCACCATCTCAGGGGGCTACAATCGCCATGATCATTTCTTCTATCACCAAGATCGATATTTAAAATCCAAAAACCCGGGAGGTATTCTTGTGGAAAACACAGTTCTTTCAGCACGTTGCAGTGACCTGTAATGCCGGGGAGCAGCTCATTTAACTTTGACAACACATTCCTTCAGAATTAAAAGGGAAAACCACGAGTAGCTCATTTACTGTTCGGTACGTCACCCTCTGTTCGAAAGACAGAAACTGCTGATATGCTGCACTTTCGTGTCCTTGCATGCCTTCTTTGTTTACTTAAAACAAAGCCTTCTGGGTTTAAGGTTGCTGCCAAAAACGTCATAAACTGCACCAGACCCTAGTCCTGTGAAGAGTTGAGGGTATTTATTTGATACGACTTGAATTCTATATTTAGTGCTGCTTTTGATAAGAAACTTTTACTGCATGTCCAGAGACCCGTGAGTACAAATATCTGGAGTGCAGCAATAAAGTGGGAAATAGACTTTTGATTAACAATAATAAATTATAATATTATTTATAGACTTATATACCTTTAATTTACCTCATTTATTTTTCACATAGAGATTTTAGTGATAAGTAAATTGAAATATTAACAAGACAAATTAAAAAGACAAAATACAGTGTATATCAATTGATGTGGTAGCCCCTTAACCCTTAACCTCTAATTGCTTGGTTGTATAACAAGGAATATTGTAAGTCGCTCTGGATAAGAGCGTCTGCCAAATGCTGCAAATGTAAATTGGAAGATTGGGGTTCGATTCCCACCAAGTGCTACCAAGTTACCACTGTTGGGCCCCTGAGCAAGGCGCTTGAACCCCAATTGCTCAGTTGTATAAATAAGGATAAGGATAAGGGTGTCTGCCAAATGCTAGAAATGTAAATGTAAAATACAAATCTGGCTGCGCTTAAGTGCTATACTTGTTATAACAAGTATATGTATACTTGCGCCATGTGTTATATCTCATACACAGTTTAGTTTGTTTTCATGTTTTGTATTGCACATTCTATCGGTTATTGAGTCAAATCTCTACTGTTGGGTCTGCTTACACTGCCACAAATGTCATTCCTGATTTAAGCAATTACTTTAACGGACTTAAAAAACCCCCAGAAAAAACAATAAGCTGTGACCTTATTGCTCAGTGCAGATGCTTTAGTATTTACAGGTATGTGATTTTAACACATTAACATGTTACTGTGAGTAACAGATGCTGTATCAAATTACTTTTAATGTTCTGCATGACTCATGTTTCCAGGCACTGGAAAGGAATCAGACGTGACTATGGAGGTGTTTATGCAAGACATGAACACGCTTAATGACATATTGCAGCTATTACAGATCAGCCTTCGGGAACTAAAGTGCAGCTGAACATACAGAATATTATCTTGTTGCTGGGTTTAGCTTCTTTTTTAAAAAAAAAAAAAATAGTAACATGTATTTATCACCTGGAAATGTGTACCTGTAAAAGAATTTTTTATCATAATTCCTTTATTTTTTATTATTAAGTTTTATTATATGCACCTTTAAAATTAAAAGATAGGGTTAGGGTAAGTACAACTACCCCAACAGGTATAAGGGGTTGCCAGAGCTCATAGCTCCTTTAGATCTATTATTGTTACCCTTATTCTACTATATATTCTTTATTTATTTTCTTTGTATATATGAACTTCTTTTATTTAAGAGTGGAAAACATTTTCCATGGGCTTGTGAAGCATGAAAGGGAACCGTGGAAGTCACCTAAGGGACAAATTACTATTCTTAGCACCGCACTTTCCCCACATCAAAGGACAACGGCATAGGACGCTTCATATTACTCCTCAGATTATATCCAAATCTTTAGCTTGCCTTATAGACCACAAGAAAAAAAAAAAGACTTGTGGAAATGTTCCAAACAGACACATGCACACACATACTTTGCTTGTAAACGTTTCACAAAACACCTGCTTTAGTAAGCAGGATTTCATTTGTTGGACGAGACAAAACACTATTTTTTTGTATGGCTGTGATCTTCCTTAAATTTTGATTATAAACTATTGTTTATCGTCTAAATGACTGACTGTTAGTCATTTATGTCTGGACTGATGACTTATGTTTCTACTCTTGACATGTCCGGCCACAGATTTAAAGAACGATATTTTAATGCTTATTTAGGCACTCATATGACATGAGTTCATGTACTTCCTGCTCTCACACTGCTGCTAACGGTAGGTAAATAACTAACCTGGAAAAGTGGTAGCTCAGTGGTTAAGGTGTTGAACTGCTTATCTAAAGATTGTGGGTTTAATTTTCAGCATCACCAAGGTGACACTGCCGGGCCCCTGAGCAAGGCCCCTAATCCTCAACCGCTCAGATGGATTAAATAATGAGATAAATGTAAATCGCTCTGGATTACGGCGCCTGTTAAATTCTATGAATGTAAATGTAGACACTAAGAACAAAACGTATAGGTGTACATGCATTCATTTCAAGTAAATGTATTTTGTATTTAAAAAAATAATAAAAATCACATGCTAGTATTTCATTACAGTTGAAAATGTTATGTTATTGTTATGTTATGTGGAGATGGTGTTCATATTAAAGACTTGTAAAAGCAATTTTGCTAAAATTAATGGTAAGATGTTACACATGACCCTTTTTAACTGTAATTCGGAATTTACATCCTAAATGAATGTCTGTATGTAATTCCTGACCTAAAAAAAAAAAAAAATTACATTCTTATAGTACGGTTTTGGGTAGTTTGACTGGAATAAAGTACCAGTACTACAAGCGCCATTTTGATATTGACATGTGACATATGACGTCATAGCAGCAGGAATCTGATGAACGAAACGAGTGCATCAGTTTTTTCTTTTAAGCACTTAAAGTTACTTAAAGTGCCGCGTCGCAGCTTTCCACCACTTCAGAATATGACTAATCGTCCCTCCTGCTGCCTCATAAGATAGTAAAGTATGAATCGTATGCATGCTTCAAAATCATAGCGGGATTAGTAAATCATCCGGGAACTTTTTGCGTACTGTAATTCGCATACTACGTATTTGTACATACTACTCGTCTCGCATACTCAGTTTTATCTACTATACAGTATGAAAGAATGAGATTCAGGAGGGAGTCTGTATTTTAACTATAGTTATTTTTTAACCTTCCTGGAAATTCTTACTATTATGCATGGCACAGTATTTGAACTTATCACATTCAAGTCTGAATAATGCATCTGGTGGTGGTCGAATTTTTATAAAACCATGATTACGTCTCTACATCATGATGGTCCAGCATCTGTTCTAGATACTTTATGTGCTCTAACCCTACAAAAGTGGTTCTAGAGTTTAGGTCAGGGTAAAAGCAGGTAGAGGCAAACGATAAGCACACTTTTAATAATTTTTCTTTTGTTTGTGTTCTAATTAACCCTCGTTAAGCACCTAACTTAATCCAGCCTCCATAAAGCTACCCAGCATAAGCGGGGCTAAATAGTAGCTAGCACATGTTATATTAGTTTAATATAAACACAATACTAGGTGTTAGATGTTTGGAACTAATAAAATGCTAAGGCAATGATTGTCTTTGGTATCTAAAGAAATTTAGTCCAGCACTAGATGGCGCTTTATTACTGTCAAAATAAAAAAAAAAATTACCAAAAAATAAAAAATGTCATGTGTTAATGGTGACTCCCACAGTGTAGGGAAAGAATGCTAGGATGCTTATTTAAGTCCAATGATCTGAACTCAAATCCACTCAAAAAAGTAAAATATGAAAGCTATAAAGAGCCCCAGAAAAAAAACCCTCATACAACTCAACCAGTTGCCCATTAAACATTATCGGCAAGTTAGTAAGCAAGTATTTGTATCCATCCCCTTCCCTAACATACAATGACACATTCTAGAGCACACGTGTGACCTAAATTGATGCTATTCTCTGTCTGAATTCTTGATTTTTGTCGAAACATATTCACATAGACAGAAAGCAGTCCACACTCTCGAATAAAAATCTCTCATCAATTGATATATTTCAGAAAGATCAACTGATTCACTTTAAAAAAAAAAAAATCAGGACCAGAGTTTTTACATACAAGTTGTTCATCTTTTGAGAGGAAATACAGTCAGCGAATGGACAATCTGGAACGTCTGCATAGCGTTCAGCCGACAGAACATGTGACTTTTGCTCTGCCTGCATGATTAGGGAATAAAAGGAAAAAGAAACTAGCGGCAGGCCTGTTGTTAAAACTGCTCAAGTATGAACCGAACAGCTTTACACCAAGACGGAAAACAAAGTTACGGAAAATAGAATGGCACTGGTAGGGGTTTAAAAACAAAGGAACCAGAACTTAAATACAAACCAGGATCTGCTGTCACATGGAAGTGCTTTTCTGTGAAAACATGACAATCATTTAACTATAAAATTAAACGATAACAATTAAATCTATTATATTAAACTATCTGAACATAAACTAAGAAGAAATAAAATAATATATTAGATAGATCAGGTTGGTAAATGTATCTTCTGTCACATGATCATGGTTTCAGATGATATATATATATATATATATATATATTATATATATATATATATATATATATATATATATATATATATATATATATATATATATATATATACACACACACACACACACACACACACACACACACACACACACACACACACACACTATGTACAGCAGGTCCAAAACACAACATTCAGATTGTAACGTTATTTTGGCACAAGCACAGCTTCTTTTCAGGAAGTTTCATCCATTCAAATCCCATATATATATTTGCAGTTATCAAACATTCCGACTTACAAAGCAGCAGTTTAAACAAACGCCAAATGGGAAGAAAAGCATTTGGACAAAAAATGGCCAAAGGAGAGCAGACTAAGCCGAGTAACCGGTCTGTCTGTCTGTCTACTTCATTTTTTTCCTGAGTCAAGGAAATGAACATTATTTACACATCTGGACTGATTCCTCAGCATACTATTTACATACAAACTGTAGGGTTCTCTCTATTAAAAATATACATTTAGGTTTGATTCAGTTCCTTATTCTCCCAGCGTTGCATGCACATCTGGAATATGAATATGAAAAAAAGCTGGTGAAAGAAGGGGGGCTATGAAGCCTTTGTTAAACTATAATTCTATAGTCTAACTTTATATTTTTCCTGAGACGGGGGACTGGGCTGGTGCAGTTAAGGAAATTTATTCTTTAAGCCACTGAACCGAAAACTAAGAAAGTATAATGATTCCAGAACTTGTTTGGATTTGGTAAAACATTAGCCTTCACACCGTCTAGTCTTTATCCTTGACGTGGAAGACTTTCTCCAAGTTGGAATTAAACTTAATAGACAGGATTAATTGGACAGGCGGGCCAAACTATAAGAAAGGCCAAAACATTCATGCACAGGGACAGAAAAATGATCCCCAAAGCCTTAAAATGGTGTACAGGACAGCATAAACACACAACAGCTTATTCCTCCAGTTATAGTTTTGACTACAGTCATACACAAGACCCATATTCTCACCTAGGAATCATCTTGGAGTGTCACATAACACAGTAAGACATATTTCAAGTCTATATTAATAAATGATTGACACCAGGTGATAAAGACTGTGACCCTGTGAAACTTATTGCCTAAAATGGACATCGAACAGGCGGAGATTCCTGCTAAACTTCTTTGATTGTCCGTTCTGAGGGATGGAAATTGCGGGATCTGGAAGGGGACATGTAGAAAGACTGGGTTTTGCGCTTTAGACGGGATCGTGTGTTAACCACGGCTAAGCTACGCTTGCTATTGCAGATGATGTCGTTGATGAACTTGGTGCAGTCCATACACACGTCCATGGTGCTCCAGTCCTCAGTCAGCTCCTTTGGTAATTCCAGTTCATCTCGAGAGGTGGGGTTCTCCCCGTGCTTGGACAGCCTGTAAAGATTAACAACAAGATGTAACCCAAAATACTGCAGTTTCACTATCATAGTGTATCTTTACATATCATTTTAAACATTTTGGGTTAAATTAGATTTACTAACATTTAATGAAATGTTGTCTCATAAGCAAACTGTATTTTTCATGTTTTTAGCCATTTGTTTCACATTTTTTCCATTAAAATTATTGCAATATTTATTGTACTGCAATATACTGTGATATATCATAGTATACATTGTATTGTGAGGCCCTTGCCATTACACAGTCTTACTATCAACCCTCACATTGTCTTCACTAGAAGGATTGTCCATTGTTACATAATCTTTTATAGCAGAAGAACTGTAAATTTTTTTATTATTTAGAAGTGTGAATAAAAGATAGACAGGATTATCTGGATATTTCTTTCATTTTAGATACTGTTTTCTCTAGATTGGGAAAACAGTATCTAAAAATCACTGAATGATTAAATAATCTACAGTATAAAACAGTGCACACTGCGCCAACCCATAATGCAATAGGACTGGCATGGAAAAGCTGTAAGAATCGAGGGAAGGGTGTATGTATTTGTATGTATTGTTTCTAAGACATAGTCTCATTATTTATCCATCTAAGCAGTTAAGGTTAAGGGACTTGCTCAGGGTCCCAGCCGTAACGGCTTGGTGGTGCTGGGACTGGAACCCATGACCTTCGAATCAGCAGTCCACCGCCTTAACCACTCAAACTACACAGATAAACTGATCAGTACATACTGTATTAAATGACGAGCAATAAGTACTAAATTAAGCGTAGCTGGTACTGTATCAGTGCTTGAGTTCAGATGCATGCATACTTTTAATCCAGGGGTCACCAGACTTTGCAGGACACCCACACTCCAGGACCGAATTTGTTGACCAGTGACTTAAACAACTAACATATTATAAGCTTTAGCAGCTGGTAGTAGAATTTATTATTATTATAGATGCTGATAGAATCCACCTTATACAGAATCAGCGCATTTCCCCCAATAGCTTGAGCATCCATACACATACATAGTAACGATATTACTATTAATTCGCGTAAAACAGTTAAACATCTACAGTTTAGACATTTCAATCATTCTGAAGCTTATTATGAAATGATTACAGAGCTGCTGACGGAGTTTTTACGTGGAGAATATTCTGTGGCAGTAACCTGGATGTGGAGGGTTTTAAGCTGTTGCGCTGCTTAAATGACTGCTTCTCCACTTGTCCTGTGACTTCGGCGTCCTTCTTAGTAGTCGTGGGTGCGAGAGTGTAAATGGGCAGGTGGGCATAAGGCTTGGCGGGTATTTTCATCTTTTAAAAAAAAAGGATAAGCAGTAATTAATAAGCAGATATTCACGCTGCAGTGTTATAAAACCGAGAATTAGAATTAACCATAATTACCTTCTTACAACACTGTGAGCACACAAGTCTGTAAAAGTAGAACACCAATATAGGATTGATTATTTACTTATAACAGTATGTCCCAAATCACTTTCTTATACTATAATTACTTACGAATGCTAATTTAGTTTATTTATCAAAGTATCTTTTACCAAAAAATGATCTTCGATTATAATCCTGTTCTGTCAGTTTAACACATTCTTTTTAATATATTACAGCAATATAAAATAAGTTGTAAGTGTAAAAGTATTTGCTCTCTCTATTGCTATAAAACAAAATTATTCGCCATGACACATCAGGAGGAGATCAGTTATTCAAATATCTGACTTAAGTTTAATTATCATAACCATCCGATAACATACTGTGTTCTTCTATTTTAAAATAGAATGTTCTAATTATGATACTTCTTCTTCTTTTCCTTTCGTCTGGTACCTTTTAGGGGTCGCTACACCGAATCATCCGTCTCCACCCAACCCTATTCTCTACGTCCTCGTCACTCACACCCACTAACTTCATGCCCTCGTTTAATTCCAATTATTATTATTATTAATCAGTTTAATTGCATTTAAGGCATTGTACTTTTCAAAGAGTAACTCTTCTTTTTTGGGCCAAGTCTTTATTGATAGGATTGAATAGAGGTAAAATGGTGTAAAGAGGGAAGGTGAGACAAGAAAAGCCTTGAGCTAAAACTGTACCAGTGTCACCCTAAGGCGCAATGTAAGTGTCGGCGCCTTAGCCCACTAAACCACGGCTTTGGAAACTAGTTTTTATTTATATTTGTTTTAAATAAAAGAAAAAACTGCCCGTAGAAGGAAGATGACCTTTCCTCACCTCTTACAGAACTGACAGGTGTAGGACCAGGTAAAAATGGAGAACTTCTTCACGCGGCACGAAAAGCAAAGCTAAAAACAAAAACATAAAAAAATGCTTTCATTTGCTATTCGAGGATCTTGAACTTTTCTGAAATCCTCAGCAATCTAAAGTCTGAAACATGTGAACAGCACCAGAGATCTGGCTGTGAATAAGGTGTATTAGCAGTAATTACCTTTCCTTTCTTCAGAGAACTGTACACCTCTTTGTACTGCTGAAACTTCTCAAGCTCAGCTTTGACCAGAACCTGTCTGATGTGCATCGCTTCCTCTACAGTCAGAGTCAGACATTCCACAGGGTAGCAAAATTCCTCCTGAAAACACACAGCTCATTTTAAGCATACCTAAAGAGAGACATGTCTAAATCCAGAACAGATTCAGCAACACAACTGGAACGCGGTGTGTGATACACCCCCGAACCAGTTCACCAAAACACAAGACATGCTTCATAGACAAAACACAAATGGATGCGATGCAAATGCATAACAGCATAAAACCCAGTCAAGGTGTGACCGTATTCTGAATTATGCTGTTATGTGTTGCAAAATTATTAATTGTTTAACTTTATTTGTTACTGCGTTTTATATATGTGGCTGCACAATTAAGATATACTTCAAATTCAATTGCAAACCATTCGCGTTTTTGTTTTGTGAACGTACCGTGATGGAAAAAACCCCAACGAAATTGCGAACTCCCTTCGCGATTGCGTTTCCTAAGCCTTAAACTGAAACCTGTCAATCAGTGTCAGAGGCGGGACTATACTATGTATTTGTCTTCTAGAAAAGAATTTTAGTTTATAAAAAATTAATATAAAGCTAGTGTTAATTTTTTATAAATATTGTGAATGGCAGGAACTCTCTGATAATTTTTTTCTCCCGCTTAGTAATCTGATAGTTCTCTCAGATACTGTTAGTTCAAAAAAACAGTTGTGCAAGCTGAACACACAAATAACCAGATAATCATCACATAATACTCGTTCCTTTATATAATTTCAAAAACTGGAATGTCCACTCTTAAAAAGGACGTGTCCTGGTTTCATTCTTCAACAGGGTAAGTTGGAAAAACCAAGGCGCAGTTCTGTCCGTCACAAAAAAAGTTTTGCCTGTGCAACATAGGTACTTTCAGAGACAGAGGTAAGAAAGGTGAAAAACGACACCACTGAGAGAAACCACATTCTCTTCTAAGTAGGAGGAAAGTCTTGATCTGATTTTAAACTGTCGGTGGAGGGGATCGGTTTGTTGCGCGAGCATCATGACGCCCCCCACTGATTACTGCAATTGTTTAAATCATGAGGCGAAAGGGTCAGAAAAAAAACGTATTGCTTTTATCAATCTTTATATGCACACAAATTTCAAACAAATATGAATGGCATTTTCCTTCTTGGACGTTGTCTGTTAGTGACGGCACTCCCAAATACAAACTTTGTAAGCTCTATAGTATAGTTCCGCCCCTGACATTGATTGACAGGTGTCAGTTTAAGGTTTAGGAAATTCAGTCGCAAAAGGCGTTTGCAATTCTGTTTGAGTTTTGTCGGTCACGGAATGTTCATGAAACAAAAATGCCAAAAAATTTGCTATTGCGCTTGGATTATGTCACAATTTACACATTCCACATATAGAAAACACCTTTTTAAAATTTTTCATTAACGTTATTAACCCACACACCATGTATTGAAATTAGTGTGAATTTCTTGACGGCACTGTATTGATATATTTGCCCCATCTTTTTTTGTGTAAAATGTTAATATTCATATCTATAATAAAACTAACTAGGCTGTTTATAATTCTGTTGCACAAGACTGAGATGTAGAATGAGGCAATTATAGCAAGATATGAATGTTAGTAAAGAGTATAAGGATTGGGATTAGGAGTGGGATTTACCTTCTTTTCCATTGGTGGCTACAACACAATGCAAAGGAGGAAAGATTACATTAAAATAACTATTGTATGAGGGGGCATGGCTGTAAAAATTAGTGTTAATACTTAAAGAGTTACTGTAAATGACAGGTTGGCATGGTCATGTGACCAAAATATTGTTATATATATATATATCCATCCACTCATTTATCCAAACATCCATCCATCCATTTATATTCATGTATACATAATATATCCTGCATCACCAAAACATCTAAATGTACAAGCTAGGGTTAAAATGACTGAATACTCTTTATACTTTATATAGGAGGGGCAGAGTGGCTGAGTTGTTAATCTGAAGACCAGAAACACCTGGGTTCAAGCCCCACCTCCGGCAAGTCAACCACTGTTGGGTCCCTGAGCGAGACCCTTAACCCCTCCTGCTCCAGGGGTGCTGTATCACAGCTGACCCTGCGCCCTGACCCCCAACCTATTTCATTGGCTCTGTACATGTACCTTGCACAATGACAATGAATTGAATATTATTATTATTATTATTATTACAGCTGCCACTAAGTGTAAGTATACTCTCATTAGTGTTAAAGCTCTCTTAACACATCTGGATTCTACATTTCACATAGAAAGGACTGTAGTGTAGTAACTCGAATTCCAAACCCAAAAAGTCTCCACTAATCACGCTAAACTGGCTAAAATTACTAGATAAAACGGATTTAAAGCACTTGCTGCAATCTGGATCTGTTAAAAGCTTAGAAGCTCCATATGAACTTATCATTTCAACTTTAGAAATGATAGGCACTGCCATTTTTTTAACAAATTAAAATTAACATGCCGAGATGCTTTTCTGCTCACAGCAGTTTATATTGAGTGAATATTTACGCAATAATAACCATCAGCGATTAGCAAGGCTTTACTGGATAATGCATGTTTAACCCCATCCTGTACAGGTGTCAACTATAAAGGCTGATGTGTGTAGTTTTTATTTCTAACCAGGGTTGCATTGATACCATTTTGTAAAGGCTGAGTATGAGTACTGATTTTTTTTTTAACAGTACTTGCCCATACCTTTTACTTTTTTGGTTTGTAGTATTATTCGTGTTTTCGTTCCTTTTGCAAGGGGTTCAATTTCAAATGTTTCATCAGATTACTGAGCCTTGATATTTTGGCAAGAAAAAGTTTGCATGCGTGGGTTGTCATCATTTATTTTGGAAATATTTTCACACAGCTTAGCCTGACATTCTGTCTCTGCTTCTGGAGTCTTTGTCTGTTTTTATTATCGGAGTGTTTTTCACGAGTATATATGAGAATACATGAGCTCATTATCGAGCCCAAAACTAATACAGGTATCCTAATACTGTGCATCCCTGATTCAAACCACCCAGTCTCATCAACAGTTACCAGCCAAGCTCACAGTGTCTAAAGTTAAATTATGCCCTATTATGATTTATAAGGATTTTCGCTAATCTTCTCTGGGTACAAAAAGCCAAATGATTGGACTCTGTGAAAACTCAATGCTAATCAACATACCAGAGATCTAGAGCTCTGGCGAGAAGGAGTCACAAATTGACGAGCACTGGTCGGAGTCTCCTTTTCAATGGAATGCCTCCGCCGAGGCGCGGCGTGTCTCTCAGGCTCAGGTGTAGACGATATGGGGAGGAACCGGGGAGGGACTGTGACAGAAATTGAGAGAATAAATACAAAGGAAAAAACAAACAGACTGGCTGAAGCTAGCCGTAAAACACGAAAGAAAAATCTTACTTCTTTTGCCCTTGGCAGAATCTGGGGACATGTCATCCACCACAGAAGTGGATATACTGGAGCTGCTGATTGAGATGTGCGTGCTAGTCTCCTCCTTCAAAGCAAGAACATAATCTGTTACACTTTAACCTTCAATAATTGTGAAAAATACCACACTGTATATCAATCTACTACCTGATAAAGAATTTACTGTAAATATTTGTAGGTAATTATTTTGCTTTATGTTTAGTTCGTAGTTTACAGGTTTGTTAAGCCTTGTTAAGTCAAGGCTGTTTAGTTTAACTATAGTAACATATACAGACTCACGTCAGAGTCGGAGCTTTCTAGCTCAGCCAGCGTCGGTGCTTTAAGCAGTTTCCTTTGCGGGAGAGGCTGTGCTCCGTCGGCAGGGTTCGCAGAATCTGCTTTATCCTCAGCCAATGCAAGCGTGCTGACTGCAATCCTCCTCCTGGGGGTTCCCGGCTTCTCTGTACATGACATGACAGTAAAAAAATATATATATATATAGTAAACTCAATCAGATTTATGGCTTTCACTGTAAAATAATATAGTTTTTCTTATATTTTTTTTACATCTTAAACCTCATACCTTCACAGCAGCACTATAACACTATAACCCCAACCACTGAACAGGCCAACAGCATTATTATTTTTCATTTTTTCCAAATCAGTTGCTCAATCGATCCCAGATGCTCCTGTTTTTCTCTTTTTACTTCTGCTAACGTTTGTTTTGACAGTAAGAGGTGGTAGACTGGCGATTAAGGTGTTGAACTGCAAAATTGTGGTTCTGATTATGAGCACCACCAACTGACCACTGCTGGGCCTATGAGCAAGGTCTTTCTGGATAAAGTCCAACTGTTGTAAATGTATATGTAAGAGTAGACAGAACCAGTCCTGTCTCTGGACAATCCGAAACACCAACTTACACCAACTTGAGTGTCAAACTCTGTCTATACGCTCTTAAACTTCGATATCTTGACATTCTTTTAAGTGTCTTTTCCGGCAATTCTCCCAAAATCCTGAGGACACCGTGTAGCAGAGATATCAAAGGGGGAAAATTCCTCCAATCACAAAAAAAAAATCACCACAGACACTAACAATACATCCAAACCCATACCTTAATACTGACTCACTTAAGAACCCTTAAACTAATATGAGGAACAAAGTAAGCCAACCAGAAGCTTGTGGATCCAGTTTCCAGAACTACCAAGCGGCCCTGGGTGACTGAGCAAGTCCAAGATCACATAAACCTGGATCGCTCTGGATAAGGGTGTCTTCCAAATGTCGCAAACATAATGTAAAAGTAATCTCATTGTAGCCATTACGCTTTAAAAGTACTGTTTACAATCTTCTTCATCCCAAACATCTCATGTTAACTACATCCAGCCGTCCATCAGAAACATGTGCAGAAGCAGTTCAAATTACATGCGTGTGTTCATGATCTTTTACCTGAGCATAGGAACAAGTCCTGAGGAGTGCTGATGCTTTTTCCTGCGCCTAGAAAGGAACATATTCTTCAATATGATCTCAAAAAACACCAACACAGATGCTTTCCATCTGCTCGTCCTGACCAGCCTGGTCTTGATTTCTGAGCTTGACTGATAACCAACATCAGCAGCAGCATTTTCACAGGGGCTCAAGCAAATAAGTACAACACAAAACAAGGACTCAAGCGCATTCCGCCATAGGATAAGCAGCGTTGCACATGGAGCGAACATATAGAAGCATTACTGTAGTCCGGCAAAGGCACAAAAACATCAATATACTGTATTAAAACAAAAATGGACAGTGGGAGCCAAATATTCCAGTAATGCAGAGAAGAGGAGCTGGAGGAAAGAAGTCACAGCAAACAGCCACAATGGCTGTCCAATAAATCTACTAATGATTGGACAAATGATTGGAGTTTACATTATATTGTGTGATGATACTTTAATGCATCGTATGCAGGGTGCTATAATTAAGACTTTCTTATAAAATCAGCAGCCATGAAATAAAATGTAATAAAATCCTTAGTACACATACAAAGTTAAGCCTGAGGATGATTTCTTCTTAGCCCAGTGTGTAGATTCAGGCTTATGCACACAAATGATTTTAAATTTATCTTTAATCATTGCTGTAAAGTGACATCATTAGATTACCTCTAGGTGTGCTGCATTGACCTCTTTCATATTATTACTCCTTTTCTCTTCAGGACAGAATAAAACTAGCAAACCAGGAAATCCAAAACAACAGCGCTGGGAAAAAGGTTCGTGGTAAAACTGTGACAACCAGGAAGCCACATTTTACACAAAAACTTTACCTGATAAGTCAAAACTCACAAACATGCTAAGCGGTCGCATTGCTGAGAGATCAAGCCGACGACAGGGTGAGGAAATAGAAGGAAAAGTGATTCTTAGGCTGGAAATTATTGACAGTAATGCAACAGCTTCAATGCATTAGGAAAGGCAATGTGTGCAGCAATGTGTGCAGATTAAGTCTCGGGAAAACTGTTACAAAGGATTATTTCCTATTTATTTCTTTTACTATACTGTTATTACTTTTACATTAAAGCACATTTCTATGCTTTAGCGACATGTAGACATGTACAGTACAATTTCTAGCGATAAATATTTTTTAAATAATAGTATACAGCAAAAAGCCTAATAAAAGTTCATTTTAAAGTTCTTACTTGTAACATTAAGAGTTATAATGTAAAATAAAATAACACATTTTGTAATCATAGGTGTAAACTTGTATCTTTATGTTTAGTCAATCCAAAAAAGTCATTTCCATCATGAGTCTTGTGAGTGTGCAGCGCCCTCTACTGTTGCCACTTACAAAAATTGCAACACATACAGTAGTTTACATATGGGCTCACATTTAGGCTGCATATATCACGTGACCCAATTCCGATTATTGTCTTCCAGTGTGCCACATTTTTTCTTTAACGGGGCACAGATCGAATATTGACTTAACAAGTGCTCCTCTTTATTTTCCACCACCTAAACCGAGCATTGTTTTGGCGACCTTTAAATATAGTGCGGAAAATAAATCACTGAATTATTATTTCGTCTTCCTCTATTGCGTCCACCTATAATCATGCCGTTTTTACTGCCTTTTCAAGTCAGTATGTTTACCACGGGTTGTTCTGCCGTGTATAGTGTAAATGTAGATATCGAATAATCAAAGTTAAAAGATTAGATATAGTCACAAAATCGGGAATCAAGGCATGCAGTGTTAACGCAGCCTAAAGGATAATACAATGAATTTAGGGTGTGAGAAACTAATCAAGTTGTGTTTAGGTTTTAGTTACACATATTGTTTTTCAGAGCAAAAATTAAGTAATTACAGCTTAACTTTACTTTTGGGAACAACTGATACTATTGAATAGAAATATGATCCTCTTGTTGCATCATATTCTCAGTGATCATCGCAGTCTCACAAACCTCTCTTAAATTCACTTCTTCATTTACACTTTAAACTTTATTATGTATCTAAAACAAAGTAAGAAGCTTTTAATGCCTTATAACATCTCTGTGTTTAAATTTAATTAAAGAATCGGCACATAAATGTGACTGAATTACATTCATTTTAGGAAAATACTAGTTTAATGAGAGAGCACTAACCGAGTCGACTCCTGCGGATCATGTCGGGAGAAACAGGCTTTAGCTTCCTCTCAGCTTTGATCTCCTCCAGGATTCGCTCATGGAGGCTTGGGGGTCTTGATGGATGAGGCTTCAGCTTACGGGCAGAGACCTCAACAAAGATCAGCACAGAAATTACAAAACAGACAGGATAGGAAAATAATCAAATTCAAAGTGTGTGTTTACCGGCAGACATTTCCATTTATTCATTTTCCAAACTGTTTATTGTACACAGAGTGACAGTAAACCTGTTAGAAGCACTGTGTGTTGCACAGTTTTAAAACCATACATTTGAGGTAGCATTGGAGATCTTAAAACATTGAAAGAGTTCACATTTTTAATACTGTGTGTTTGTAAACTGACTGGATTTAGAGGAGGTCTGGAACGTATAAACTCCAGGATGACCTCATGAGCGCTCTTCTTTAACCTTGGAGGAATGTCTCCATTCACCTGAAACCCAGAGAAACAAACAAATCAGTCAGAAGTCAGATTTATATATAGAACTGTTAGCCATGTAGTCACTTAAACATGCAGCGTGGACAGGTTCAGTACAAAGAGCTTGAATTTCAATGGGAAAGTATTGTGTTATTTAAAGCTGTGACCCAGCAAGTTTTTTTCTGCTATGAAATAAGGATTGAAATGTGTTTATGAAACAAACAAATGTATTTTATCTCAACAAACAGCATTACAGATATTTATATTAAAAGAAAGGTATGCGAGTCGAATAAAGGTTTACCTGGGGACCGTACACACTGCTAAAGCGATACACACACAAACACACACACACAACCTGCTGGGTTGTTTGGATATACCTGTGTACTTATATACCTTTAAAATTCCTATTAAATTTATATGACTTATTTAACTGTACACTTTATAGCAGTATGTGGTAAATCAGCCATCGTCTTTTGATAAGCAAAGGAAACACTGCTCTAAATATACACTTAAAGTGAAATGCAGTGAAGTGCAGTTAAAAGGAAGTGAGACTCCACCTCAGGGGGAAAAAAAGACAAACAGAAAAAGTGGCCTTCCCAGTTTGACCTGAAAAACTGAAAAGTCTATACTTTTATTTTGAGAACCCGAGTATGACAAATTACAATTACGTTTACACTCTTATCCAGAGCAACTTATGTTTATCTCATTTATACAACTGAGCAATTAGGCGTTAAGGGCCTTGCTCAGGGACCCAGCAATGGCAACTTGGTGGTGCTGGGAATTAAACCCCGATCTTCCGATTAGCTGATTATTAGTTCCAACACCTTAACCACTGAGCCACCACCTCCTCACAATCACATCTGCAAGTATGTTAAATTACATTTTAAACCGATTTACGTTTACGTTAATATTTAAATAAAATTCTCAGTATGTCTAAAACGACTTCCTCCTCCTCCATTCCCGTAGTCGTCACTGCCAAATACAGCCATTGTCTCGGTAGCAAGCATGCCAAAAATAATAAAGGCGCCCCCGGCTTTGTATTTGTTGTATTTTTGGCTACTTGGTTCACATTTTTGAATTTTTCTCAAGTATTGCAATTTACTGTAACATATATATGGTAAAATATTGTATTGTATTGTGGCCCACGTATCGTGAAATGTATTGTATCGTGAGGCCCTTGACAATACACAGCCATATTTTCATGCTTTCATGTTTTAGGATGAAGACAGGTGCAGTTTTATACAATATATTAAAATAAAGCGACACTTAGTCACTCCTGCTTAGACTGTGGAATAAAAAACTAAATAAATATAAATGATAAGATATAAGAAGCCAATGTGATGGAATAAACAAAAAAACATGTACTCAAGTTGGATTGATCACGTTCTTGCACTCCTTTGGGTTCTAGCATGCATTTAGAAAGGGGAAAAAAATAACTTTGTTGGATTTAATTGGGTTTTCTACAACAGCATGGCCTGGAAATTAGTGCTGCAATTTGTATAGACGTTTTCAAGGACAATTTTCCACAGTCAGTATAGTTTAGTTATAGTTTGTAACTTTAAGTTAAAAAAGCCTGTATTATATATGGACAAGTTTCTTTATATCATTAAAACATCTAATTAACTTAACAAAAAATGAAAAAACAGAACAGAGTGTAAGATTTCAGGGACGTTCCAGAAAATATAACGCATCTATTAAAAAATCCTCTTTAATAACATTTTAAAAATGTTACTGTTTAAGAATTCCCGAAGATTTAAGAGGTATAAAGTATTTCAAGACACGTTAAGGGCTGTAACAGATACTTTATTACACGTCTTTTCGCTGATTTTTTTCGCCTTGTTTTATTCCCTACGTTAATATGATCTTTTGCTTGATATCACAATGGATGAAGCTGTGTAAAAAATTCCAACACCACCAGTAATTTGACATTTCTATTTAAATTGGCTCGTTCGGAATGCGAGGTGTGTGCAGAATAAAATGACCAAATGACACAGTCAAAGGTCAAAAAAAATAATAGGGCGATTAGCTCTTATAGCTGACGTTTATGAAAAATAAGACCTACCCATGTAAATAGATGAATAACAGAATCTTATTGTCTATTCTTCAATCTCACAGAACAAGTTCCTGCCATAACATCAACCTTTACGTCACTTCTGATGCACTGGAAACTTTATATCAACGACAGGCAGCGCCTCCATTTGCATTCCTAGAATAAACATTTCGAAAAAATCTTACCCTAATTTGCCATAATTGCATCACCTGCTCATGTTACAAGTGTACGTCCATGCTGTGATTCTCAGGTTTTATTCCATTCCATTCCTATTATAATCAGTTCTAATGATTATAATAGGAATGGAATTATAATTATATTATAATGCTGGTATGCAGTAGCCATTAAAGGAGAATAAATTGAGCTGAATGGAAGAATGTAAATTGTTAGCAATAATACTCCACTAAGCTGTGAGATTCAGGGGATGACTCAGACACTCAAAGTGTGTCAAAACATTCCACACATTATTATACCACCTCCACCACCCTGGTCTGCTGACACATAAGAAGGTTTGGATTCATAGATCTGTGCTCCTTGTCCCTACCATCTGTGTCCTTTAGCGGAAATGCTGTCCAGATTTGGCGAGTCTGGACACTTTCATCTTTGTGTTCTTGGTTGACAGATTTGGAATCGGAAGCAGTTAATTGCCAAACACTCTCACACGTACCATGACTTTGCGGAGCTTGTAACGCTTGGACCGGATGTCATCCATGAGCATTTCATAGGGAGTAAGTTGGTATTCGATTGGCAGTGGGTTGTACTGGCGCTCTTGAACCTTCTTTAGCTTTACACCAGTTCTCAAGTCTCTCATTACTTGCACCCAACACCGAGCCTAAATTAAGGGATGTAAACATTAACAAAAATATTCATTTTATAGTTTTATATTCATACATACAGCAAGGGAAAAAAATCTGCTTTCCCACCGAATCGATTGTACATTTGCTTACTGACAAAGTAAAGATCAGTCTATAACACTAAGAGACAGAATAACAAAAACATCCAGAAAAAACGCTCATAAAAAGTTAAAAATTGATTAGCATTGTGAAAACAAAAACAAGACTTAGTACTTGGTAGCGAAACTCTTGCTGGCAATCACAGAGGTCAGATGTTTCTTGTAGTTGGCCACCAGGTTTGCACACATTTCAGGAGGGATTTTGTCCCTCTCCTCTTTGCAGATCCTTTCCAAGGCATTAAGGTTTTAAGGCTGATTCTTAGCGATTCAAACCTTCAGTCCTTCCACCACTGATCCCTTCACCGATTTTTCTTATGTGATTAAGGTCTGGAGACTGGATAGGCCTATAAAGATAGGATCCTAATATGTTTTATATTGAATCATATTGATTTTGTTTCCTTAGCCATGTTTTTTGGGTCATTGCCATGCTGGAATACCTATACAGGACCTGTTTTTAATGCCCTGGCTGAGCAAAACACCCCAAAAAATAATGTTTCCACCTCCACGTTTAACAGTGAGGATGGTGTTTTTGAAGTCATAGGCAGCATTCCTGCTACTCCAAACATGGCGAGTTGAGTTGATGCCAGAAAGGTGTAGTGTGTTACCAATTGTTTTCTTGGTGAATGTGGTCCCAGCTGCCTTAAGATCATTGACAAGATCCTCCTGTGTAGTTCTAGGCTGATTTCTCACCGTTCTCATGATCACTGAAACTCCACAAAATGAGATCTAGCATGAAGCCCCTAACCCAGGGAGACTAACAGTTATTTTGTGTTGCTTCCATTTGCGAATAATCGCACCAGCTGGTTTCACCTTCTCATCAAGCTGCTTGGCGACGGTCCTGTAGCCCATTCTATCATTGTGTAGGTCTACAATCTTGTCTTTGACATCCTTGGACATCTCTTTGGTTCTGGCCATGGTGGAGAGTTTGGATTCTGATTGGTTGCTTCTGTGGACAGGTGTCTTTTATACAGATAACAAGCTGACGAGCTGACTTTAAGAGCACTCCCTATCATTAAAATTATAGTCTGATCATTTCTTTGTCAGTGGACAAAATCAACTATTTTTTACTCTTACTATATATCTATAAACAATTCTGGCAACAAAGTAAATCTATACACATGCTACTATGACTCACTTTAAACCTACACCAATACGCAACACACTAAATCCAAGCCTAGGTGCTATATTAGGGGTTTGTTTGTTTGTTGAGAGCATGGTTTTACCCAATCATCATTCTGCAGCTCGTTCAGCTCTCGGACAGGTTCCCCGGGAGTTTCGACCTCCATACGCCGCAAATTCTAAAGACAGAAATAGGGAAAGGTCATTTGAGTCACAGAATCAATCAGTAAGCCAGAGATATAACTTGCCCAGAGATATTTATGGCATTACACATCATGATTTTATATGAAAAGTGTGCTTTTTTGGCGCAGGTCGAATAAACAGCCTTACACTTTTGAGACAATCAATACACATTTAAAGTAGTATTTTAACCGCCTGTCAAAAAACCACTGTAAAAGGTTACTGAAACTAAATAATAATAGAATGATTAGATTTTTATAAAAACAGCAATAACAATATTTGGGATGGACCGACTTTAAAAAAAATTACTACAGCAGCAAATGTGATTTTGATGATGCTAATGATGCTAAAGTATCTAAATTTACTACTTTAGCCTAATCTCCTAACGCTGAGATCCAGCAAAGCGGATCAAACCGTGTACTCAAACTGATCGGAATAAATGAAAAAAACACTGACTGTAGCTTAGAATCTACTTTCTGCTTCTGTAGAAAATCCTTTGCTAACGTATTTATGTAGATTATTTAGCTGAGGGCAGCTCAGTGCAGAAAGAAAGAATTTTTACATACTTTTACAGATTCACTGATGAAGTAATGACATGACGAGTGTGAAAAGAGACACCTCATCTGTTTAGAGACAGAGGTGCTAATCAAATATGAGGATGTAAAGTTTCAAACGGAACAATTACTGTTCAGCATGAACACATAAGAGCGGTAATGTTATATTTGTTCATCTAAACTTTTGTAAGTAATATAACAAAAATATCGAATGTGCATATGGCGTTATGCCTACGATAAATTAGCGAGGTTATACTTGAAATAGTAATAGTAACATATCTGACATGCGAAGGTTAGTTTGGATATCCATGCACATGCTTTGATGCAAGGCACTCAACAAGCGTGACGCTTTCGTAGTAAACTAATCTTGATGAACCCGAGGCACCTGCAGATGCTTCTGATGATTAAGTGCCAAAATAAGGAAGCACCTCAAAGATACCGCATGCAGACTGAAAATCTATGTAGAATATGTAATTCTTGAGCGGCAACACAAGTGAAACACTACCAATCTTGACAATCACCTTAAAACCAAACATAATTTGTATTGCATTACATTTACGGCAATTGGCAGGTGCCCTCATTCAGAGCGACTTACATTTATCCCTTTATACAACTGGGCAAATAAGGGGGTTAAGAGTCTTGCTCAGGGGCCCAACTTGGTTGTGCTGGGAATTTTTTGTGGCTTCGTTCATTGTTAAAAAACTCTTTTAAAGCTGGTAGCAGCAACAATTTACATATCAAAATATATATTGTCATCCATGAATATGAAAAAAAAAATCCAGATGACATTTTTGCTATATCACCCAGCCCTACCATCCAACACGCCTCATCTATAAAACTAATTCTTAATTGAAGCTTAAACACAAGCATTTTTTTACTTCCTCCACACAGTGTTTTATCAAAAACCACACAAAACGATGAGAAAGTCTTACATCCAGAGCCTTAGCTACAGGAAAAAATACTGATGTGGACCCCCTTCGCCTATATAGTAAATCTTCTGGATTTTTCGAGGGCCCCTGTGGGCAGTGAGGGCCCCTATAATATTACTAGCACTGGCCCTGCTCACATGTTTCTGTAAAAACAAGACAATTCTTTCACTCTGCCTCAGTTCACAGTGAACTCCTGAGAGACAGAATATGTGAATCACGATTCTTCACAGCTCCTCCATCCATATTGAGCTTTTGGGCTGTGAGACGCATACGTGACGCAACAGAAATGAGTTTCGAGTTTAGCTAATGCAGTCATAATACTTGGTTACATGACAGGGTTTAAATCACATGGTACAACTGTAAACTAAATAAACAAACAAACACTGTCTCAGCCAGCAGACACTAACCTTCTCACACACATACTGGCTGTAAAATCTCCTAGCTTATGGTTTAGCTAATGTTACGCAAGATTTCCGATTTTATGGAAAAGACAAGCTGTTTAAACAAGCGTCCCTCACTACAATCCGTAGACATGCATTAGACAAACAACTGCATTTATGAATGTTCCGAATCACCAGAACAATAATTTACTTTAAAATACTATCATTAAAACAATTATGGTTGCATTAAAGTGTAAATTACAGATAAGTGTTCTAACAATATTAAAGTAATATTCAGATCAACCGTCAAAATAGGTCACAATGATACTAGTACTCGATCCTTTTAGGATTCAATGATATAAGTTAACTTTGCATCATTTTTTCCTCATCTATCCTCAGTATTGAGGGCAGTGGTGGCTCAAATGGTTAAGGTGCTGAGGTGCTGATCTGAAGACCAGAAACACCTGGGTTCAAGCCCCACCACCGGCAAGTCAACCACCATTGGTCCTTGAGCAAGACCCCCAACCCTTCCTGCTCCAGGGGCGCTGCACCATAGCTGACCATGCGCCCCGACCCCCAACCCACCAAGATGGGATATGCGAAAAATGCATTTCATTGGCTCTGTACATGTACCCTGCACAATGACAATGAATTTTTTTTATTTTTTTTTTATTGGGTAGCATGTAAACATCATGTTCTGAGTTGCTAAATAGTTTTAAAATAGCAGTGGAGACGCCCCAACACATGACGCTAGTGTGGACAAGAGCCTGCTGGGTGTCTGTGTAGGGAGTTGTCCCAAGGACACATAATAAGTCTCACACACCCTTAACAAACAGCTGATAGTGCGGTGGAGGGAAATCCTTATGTTAATCCAGGCGGAAGAATTTTAACCATGGGTGGACTAGAGAGGCGAGATACTGAATGACGTTATTCACGCTGTTTTCTGTTTTATTTAGAGGTGTGAAAAGTCTCACGGAAGTTGTTCTTGCTGGTGTTGCTAATAATCCACCCGGAATGCTGGGATTCACATTGGTTGCCTTTGCAAATGCGATAGAGATGGATTTGTTTTCCATAACAGCAGCTCGGACAGCTCTTATTGTTTCTATAGTATTAGATATCGGACATAATTATGAAAGGAATGTAAGCATTTTCAGGTTTCGTGAAAAAAAATTCTTTGTTTCAGTTCCTGGGTAACATAGCAAGAATAATTTTTGTCCCATCAGCCTCAGGAAAAAGAAAAAAAGAGATTAGTGACGGTATAAGACAGTCAATCATAACAGGAACTAACATTCTAAGCTTTAAAAAGATTTTTTTTTTTTTTTTTATATGAGGAAAGTATGTTCTCCTCCCTCGGTATATTTAATAATAAATCATGTGAAACCTATTTATTAATGCCTTTATATTACATATAGTCACAATAAACACTATTTGGGCCAAATATTTATTTAAAAAAAGTCCAAAGAGTGTATAGGAACTTATAGATGAAACAGAAAATATGATAAGATCTAGAGAATCACCTCTTTGGCATTTCTGATCTTTTCCAGAAAGGTACGAAGCTCCTTGGTCTCGGCGTACAGCGCTCGGCACACGGCCTGGTAGTGATTGGAAGCGTCTGACGAGCTCGGAAGGTGGGATGTGCACAGCTGAAGAAAGAAAAGGATTGACAAGCTGAAAATCTATTAATCTAATTGTCAAACATGATAATGAACAAGTTTAGTTCAGATTAAGATCAGATTAAATATATACTGCCTGTCCAAAAAAAAAGTCACACACTCTAATATCTTGTGGGACGGCCTTTGGCTTTGCTGCATTCATTTTGCCAAGATCTTGTATTAATGATGAAAGAGTTGGACTGCTGCGCAAAGTTTTCCCCAGCACATTTCAAAGATTCTCAATGGGATTAAAGTCTGGATTCTGTGGTGGTCAATCCATGTGTGAAAATAATGTCTCATGCTCCCTGAACCACATTTTCACAAATTGTGCCTGATAAATCCTGGAATTGTCATCTTGGAATATCCCTGTGCCAAAAAAATCCATTGATGGAAAAATCTCGTCATTTAATATATTCACGTAGTCATCTGACCAGATTTTTTGGACAAATAACGTTGCTGAACCTGAACCTGACCAACTGCAGCACCCCAGATTATATAGCACTGCCCCACAGGCTGGTACAGTAGGTACATCACTTCACCCACCTCTTTTCTTACCCTAATAAGCACATCACTCTATAACAGGGTAAATCTGGACTCATTAGACCACATAACCTTCTTCCACTGCTCCAGAGTCCAATCTTTATGAAGCCTTTTTTTCCAATTAGCCCTACTGATAGGTAGTTTTCTAAGGCTACACATCTGTTTGTTACATTCACTATTAAACATAGCCGTGAGTGCTACTGTTGCCCTTATACGCTTTGCTTTCACCAAATGTTTTTTTTCAGACCAAATGTCTTCCTTGAAGATGATATGTCCTCACCATCCTTCTAGTTTGTAATAATCAGCTGTATACTTCTTAATTCAATTTCAGTAGTTGCAGCAATTTCCTTGGATGTTTTTCTTTGCATGATGCATGGCAATAATTTGCGCCTCCTGAAACGGATTAACATCTTTTCCACAACCACAGAATGTGTCTTCCGACATGGTTGTTTAAGAAATCAAAAGCTATTCACTGCATCGGTTATGGTTAGATAACTTGTTGCCCGCTGAAACAAATCATCCATGAAGTAATGATCCAATAGGCTCTTGTCTTACTGGACAGGAAGTGTATATTTTTGTATATGCTGTAGTTTTTAATTCTATTGACTATTTTAGCTACTAAATTTTTCATCCAATTAACGATCGAGGCCCTTGCTTATGGGCCCATCAGTGGGAGATTGTGAAACTGGGAACTGAACCCACGATCATCTGATCAGCATTCTAACACCCATCTTTACGCATTAGGCCATCACTTCCTGATAAATATTACGATCATTTATTTAGCACGTTTGTTTCTTTTACTCTTTACCGCTCTGTGATACTTTAAGGTCACCACTTCTTTATGACTCCTAGACCAGATTCCAGTTGACCGGCGAAAACCTTTCACTTCCACCAACTAAAATACCACAGCTTATATGAAAGTTCATGTAAAATAAAAGTAAGAAATGTCTTCCTAGGAAAACTCTATTTGTCGCTATTTGTTTAGAGAGACAGGCTGTGAACCTTTACAATCTTTTGCATGCCTGTATGTTAAAAAACAAAAACAAACCAAAACAACAACTTTAAATACCTCCAACTGGCTAAATTACATTTTTGCGTGCACCTAACCCTAAACTCCACCTTCTTCTGGAATGTGTGAGGATTTTTTTTCCACTTCTAAAGCTCCAGTATCAGAGAATTTCACTGGCTGGAAGCATTAAAGATCGTGAAAAAGATCTTTAAACTTAGCATTCAAAATATTGTGTGTCTGTAAACCAAAACAAGACCCAAATGACAAAATATAAGATTTCTTTTCTCTTTAATCAGTGTACCTGTAAACAATCCCACTTATCTTAATATCTTTAAAGTGACTCAGTGCTCCACCTTTTTGGCACTCATTTATTATTTCCGAAGCCAAATTCCTGACACACCCTTTCCGTATGTCTTTGTAATTTGAAATGCGGATGATTTAACGCAGAGGATGGAGCCGCTGTGACTTTAAGACTATCGCTTATCACTTGCGTTTGGTGAATCGAGAGCTGAGCGGTTTACGGTTCAACTCGGCTCACATGTGCGGAGGTTAAACTCTGTGTACAAAACATACTGTGCACACAAAACACACTATTCTCACCTGTGCTGGTTTGATTAGTAAACAGGTTCTGCCGCTGTTTATTAGTGAACTTTATTAGATAATCTGGAGAAAAATCTCACATGCTATAAATTCTGCGCCTCTGCGTACATGAAATTAATACAACGCATGACCTACATTTACTGCCATACCACAGACAATCGCCAACATATTCACCAAAGAAAAGAAACAAATGGGACTGTAAACAGGTTGGAAATCCCACAGTCCACAGGGGGCGCTGTATCATTTTCCTATCCCAATTTTCCTGTATACCAATTTCCTAAGCTCATCAGGGATCGGGGTGGCCTACATATGTGCCTTGGCTCTATGCAAATTCTTATACTATCATACTATTTATAGTATATGAGGCGAGTAGTATGTCCAAATCGCAAGTATGCAAGCTACTCCTCCTACTAGGATTTTGAAGTATGCATACGATATACACTTTACTATCTCATGAGAACACAGAAGTGGCAGAAAGCAGCGACGGGGCACTTTTTAAGTGCTTTAAATACATAACGAAAAAAAAAAAATTCTTCGTAGCTAAATTGTTTACATCATTTAAGGTAAACATGATCTAACTTTAAATTTCGTGCTGCCTTTACGTAGTATGTCCTGCGTCAATATAAAACGGTGGATGTAGGACGTACTTTTAAGAGTCGGAAAGTACGCAGATAAATGCAGTACCTACTTTAAGTAGTAGGCGATTTTGGACTGAGTTCCTTTGTTCGGCTCGTTTTCTGACTACCCCTGTCCTGCCCACTGCTGATTACCTACATCAAATGTGCTCAGTCGATTAGGAGCTGGGAGGTACCATCTCAGATAAGGGTGGAGTAGGGAAAGACATAGTGAATTGGTATCGCCCAGATTTTAATTGATTGAACACACCTGTTTCAGGTAATCAGTAGTGAGCAGGGTAGGGTAAGGTAGGGACGCTTAGAAAACTGGCAGGACAAAGAAACGTAACGAATGTGAGGCTGGAATATGCAAAGAAAAGAAAATTTGCACTGCTGGGCCCCTGTGCAGGGCCCTTATGTGATGAATAGAGGTATGGAGCTCCTACGGAGAGGGTTAGCTGACCTCTCCTCACAATGTCTAATTTAAAATCGTGTTTTTAAGTATGGCCCAGACCAAGTTAATTTCTCCTCCTCCGTCAGCCATTAGGGGCGTAAAAATTCTAATTCAACTGTACAGACGTGTTTTGCTAGTCTATGCTAGACTGTAAAAGTTTTACTCTTATCAGCTAATCAGAGGACGGAAAAATGCTGACGTCATCGAGGGGCAGCTAGCTGAGAGTCTGATTTTAAAATTGAATTTAAGAAACAGTCTTCAACCAATTAGCAGTCTTCCACTGCTTATAGTTTAGGTAACATAGGCAGCACTACTGATTCTGAAAGCCCTGGACAGATTAGATTAACATGGCAGCACATAGAAACTGAAATCTGATTGGATAAAAAAATGCAGGTACTGGAAGCAGTGTTGGGAATAAATTAATACAATTTCATAACACAAATGTTAGAATTTAGGTTGTAAATGTAGGACAGTGCTTCTGATTTGTGTTTAGGCAGCAGAGAAGGACACCACTGACTGCGCACCGCTGTAAATGTCTATATGTCAGCCACAAAAACACTGTTTACATAACATAAGAGCTTAAACATTATGGATTTTGTGTAATCTGATGTTTGGTTCAGGAAAAAAAATTATAGGCTAATAAAAATAAAACCTCATCATATCCTGAATCCAAACAAAGTCTTTGAACACGTGTGTGTTAAGTTCTAAAACGTAAATGTCTTTTTTTCTAAACAGAATAACATTTACCGCCAAGATATCTTTGTATCCTCGCACGCTCAATACATCTGTTTGCTCTTCCTCTCCCTCGTCTTCCTCCTCAATGGCTTCGTAACCCTCGTCTGGGCAGGCATCTACCTCCGTGACGGTCATGTTGGTCATGAGATCGATGAGCTGCTCGAGGGGAGGACTGAGCTCCCGCTCTTCGTTTTCCTTCAGTCCATAATCCAGAGCTTTGTAAATCATAATGCCCAGAGACTCGATCACCTGCAACACACAAACACACACATGTGGATGAACAGAATGGATGGAAATAGGACACAAAACTGGGGCAAAACAAGCAAAGTGTATTCACAGGAAGCAGCCAATGGGTTAAATACTCAGCTTACATAATGAGAGTAAAGCCTTTTATGGGCACTTTAGATTTTATAGGCACTGCAGCCAAATGCACACATCACTGCTCACAAGTGTGTGTGTGCTTATCTATTATCCGGGCAGTTGTGTTATCATGCGCCATCAAGTAGTAAGACAATTTACTAACACGATCAATTATCTGTGCCGGGGGTGAGGTTAATTTTTGATGTGGATGTGCTTATAGTAAAAAATTTAATTAAAAAAAAATCAAAGCTCTCACACACAAACATACACAGAGCAGAAAAGTGGTGTAACATTTCCTCCCGAAAAGCAATCAGTTCTGGATAATGAAATTGTGCTTTGAGAACAGGGCATGTAAGGTGAGGCGATGGACCGCGTCCAACTGGAAAGCAGGAAGAAAATCAGCCAAGTGCCATTCACAGGCCTGCTTAGTGCTGCTTTTATTTTAACCCTCATCTATAAAGGCTATCTGGTCTATTGCTCTTTACTACAAAATGCACCTGAACCTGCGATCTAATTTTAAAAACTGGTCTAGAGATTTGTGTGGATTTTTTTTTTTTACATATACAGTGATGGCTAAAATTATTAGCATGCTAGTATTTCACCAGCTAAAAATGGTTTAAATACAGTTATTCCTTTCTTTTTTGTGTGTCAGTAGCAACTCAGTTTACATTTCCAAACATTCATTTGGCCATTAATTGTAATAATCCAGTGAGATTTTTAATCTGACAACAGCCGGTGCTCCACACAGAGATCTAATCTCATTATCATCATCACCATCATCATCATCATCATCATCCAGTCTGGATAAAATGACATGAAACAGAATAATCTAAGATAGACTAAATTCAGTAAAACTGTGGCAACATCTCCAAAATGCTTCAAGGGCCCAACCAAGTGCTATGCGTGAGTGCACCGAGGGCAAAAGCTGCTTTAAAGGCAATAAATGGTCACACCAAATGTTGATTTAGAAAATTTTTGACATTATTTTTATTTTACAGCATTTTTACAAGAGTTCCTGAAATGTTTAACAGTACTGTTAAAAGTACCTCCTAGGTGGGGAAATGTGGTAGTGCAGTGATTAAGGTGTTGGACTGCCAATCCAAAGATTGTAGGTTTGAATTCCCATCACTACCAGGTTGCCCTGTAATCGCTCAGTTGTATAAATGAGCCAAATGTAAGTCACTCTTGATCTTGAAGACGTTGCAACAGTTCTACTGGATTTAGTCTGTCTCGGCTTGTTCTGTTTTTTCATGTCAGTCTAGACAGACTGGATAGTGACAATGAAGATGATGATGACGATGATGATTATAATGATGATGATCAGATCAGATCTCTGTGTGAAGCACCGGCTGTAGTCAGACATCTGTACAAACGGAAATCTCACTGGATAATTACAATTAATAACGAATTAAACTGGCTTGAACCGATTTTTAACTGGTGAATATACCAGGGTGAAAGTACTAATACTTTTGGCCACCACAGTATAGCAGTCAGGTGTGCACCAAAGTTCTACACTACACCACAGAACTGTTATTACAGCCTAAACATGGCTTGCTAATATTTTGTCAATAGTGTTGAAATACTAATCGAGGTTTAACTCAAGTGTGTTATCACGGCTCGTAACCAAAAACCGGTGCAACTTTTTTTGTTCTTGAAGGGAGTAGCCCGAACAGGAGCAGGTAGGGTGTATGTCTTTGGGAGAAACACACAATATCATGTGTTTCAGCATGCTAGGAATCATCTGAAACGATGTTTCATGCACAGCATTAAAGGTAATTTTCCTCAGAACCATCAGCGGTTTAGCATTACGTAATCTAATCCTGGCGGAACAGCTGCGCTTGCTACCGTATGGTCCGTCCATCCGTATTTCGGATTGTTTTTCGTTAGCGGCTGCTGTTCGAGAGCTGATAAAGACAAACCTGGTTCTCTTTCTAACCTTGCTGGTTAGGAAAGTAGGAGTGTTTCTGTTGTGTTTGCACAAAGATGTGATGACGGTTCTTACATACTGTAATCTAGCTATTAAAGAAGTGCTCCACCGAAAGGGGTGTAAACTTATGCAAGTAGAAAAGTGCGTAATGTATCCAGGACTAATTTGTTCATCGTTAAACTATTATTTGCTCTTCGTATTAGAAGTAAGTGTCTCTAGGTGGCCAGGCAGGTTTTTTACGGGCAACAGAAAAATAGATTTTTTTTTAACATAACCGAATTGCAAAAAAAAAAAGTTAGAAATTTACCAAAACCAATTAAAGTAGTTTGTTGTAATTAATGTATTTAAAATGCATATATATTTTTATTTTATTTGTTTACACTCATAACAGTAAAGACACATACTACATGTAATAACCTTCCATGAGAGCTGTACTCATGTTTGAAACACAAGAATGGAAGAAGGTTTCAGTTGAACGTGTGTCGTGAGGACATCACATGACCTCCACTATATAGACTAAAAGTATTAGGACGTCAGACCAGAACATCTGCATGGTATTCTAAATGTAGTCTCACTATTACACCTATTATAACATCTACACTTCTGGAAAGTCATTCCAATACATTTTGGAACATTGTTGTGGGGATTTGGCTCATTCAGACACGATAATGTTAATATGATCATGTGTTAATGTTGGGATGAGGAGGTCTGGGGTGCAGTTGGCTCTTCAGTTTATCACAGAAGTGTTTAGTGGGGTTGAAGTCAGGAGTCTGTGCAGGGACACCAACCATAACAATAACCAAGTTCTTATGGAGCTCATGCGCTTTGTGCACAGAGACAATGTCATGTTGGAACATTGTTTGGACGTATTTATTCCAGAGTATTAGACAAAAGTATAACTCTACATCATATAAAGACACTTCAAGCCACTGAGTGTTTCTGTCTTTATGGCAACAGTTAAAGGAAGAGACACTTTTGTGGGTGTGCTTATTAGGTGTCCACAATCTTTTGCAATATAGTGTATCTTGGTCCAAATCTGCAAAAATATTCATACATTTTATAAATCGTAAGATTTTCCTAAGGTTACGGTTTGTTATTTGTGCGACTACGCAATCTTGGCAGAACTGATAGCTTTGAGAACTAATGATTTGTCCTAGCACTGTACATGATCTGTATTTTTTAAGGTTTACCAGGATTCATTTCAGCATAACTGTGTGTTGCGTTTTGCTGCCATTCACACTTGCATTAGCGATTCCACATATTTGCGTAGTCCTCAGTTTTGATGTTATTCAGATTAGCAGCTACATTACTGAAGTGTATCACATGTTAAATCCATAAAGTGTAGAATTCGTTTGGTATTTTTTCTGGTTGAAAAATAAATAAATAAATGCTTCGGACATAAAATCTTGCTTGCTTGTGAGCATTTTAAAATTCAGGATGTTGCGTCGTCTGTAGATTATCTTAAACATAGCAATATCTTACCAGCTGTGCAGTGGGGTAGGGGTAAGGCAAATGGTTAATGCTCTGGATCTAAGCTCGGAGGGCTGGAATTTAAGCCCTACCATTTCCAAGTGTCCACTATTGTGCCCCTGAGCAAGGCTTTTAAACCTCTTTGCTTCTGGGGTGCCACATTGTGGCTTACCCTGCACTCTGACCTTAACTTCCTCCTGAGCAAACAGAAGAATTTTACTATGCAATACCGTTTATGTGACTAATGAGGACTTACTAATATTTACATTCACATTTCTGACATTTGGCAGACATGACTTATCCAACCGAGCAGGAAAAGAGCCACAGGATCAGCAGTGGTAGTAATGGGAATTGAACCCATATTCTTCCGATCCCACCAAATACTTAATTTAGCCAAGCGTCAGAGTGACCGTGTGAATGATTCAGTGCTATGAAAATAAAGTTTTCCACCACAAACACAGTCAGCACAGTTCTTTTCCCATAATTATTTTTTGGAGTATATAATATATAGTTTGGTTAATCTGGAACTTTTGATTCGGTTAACATGCTGCCAGTTACTTCACAAATACCGCATATGAAGCCTTGCGTGTCATGTCCAGTATAGTGTGACTTACGGATTACAAAACCACAGGAGTCATTTGATGTGAAAAGCCCAACCCTCGTCTGGCGCGCTGTACAGTCAAGAGAGACACGACATGAACCTCAGAATATTAGTAAGAAAGAACACTCTGTCTCAGAGTACACAAAAATAACCAAGGAATACTTCAATTACAATCATGTCAGGGCCTTGTGACTCAGAAGCAATAAATGTAGAAAGGGGAAAAAAGGAATGATAGAGAGGGGAGTAATGAGATGCGATTAATACTTTTCCACAAACAAAAGTTATGTCATTTAAGTCCTTAGACTGGAAAAAAAGACAAAAATACCAGGCAGTGTGCAATGTACAAATAAAAAATGATTTGATCCCCTGCTAATTTTGTACATTTGCCTACTGACAAAGAATCGATCAGTCTATAATTTTATATGAGAGACAGAATAAGAACAAGAACATCCAGAAAAACACGTCTCAAAAAAGTTATAAATTGATTTGCATTTTATTAAGTAAAATAATCATTTGATCCCCCATCAATCAGCAAGATTTCTGGCTCAAGATTAGGAACACGCTCTTAAAGGGACTCGCTTAAAGAGGCTCGCTCAAAGGGGCTCGCTTAAGGGGACTCGCTTAAGGGGACTCGCTTAAGGGGACTCGCTTAAAGGGGCTCGCTTAAAGGGCTTAAGGGACTCGCTTAAATGGGGCTCGCTCAAAGGGGCTCGCTCAAATGGGTCGCTCAAAGGGCTCGCTTAAAGGGCTCGCTTAAAGGGCTCGCTTAAAGGGGCTCGCTTAAAGGGCTCGCTTAAAGGGGCTCGCTTAAAGGGGCTCGCTTAAAGGGGCTCGCTTAAAGGGGCTCGCTTAAGGGGACTCGCTTAAAGGGGCTCGCTTAAAGGGGCTCGCTTAAAGGGGCTCGCTTAAAGGGGCTCGCTTAAAGGGGCTCGCTTAAGGGGACTCGCTTAAAGGGGCTCGCTTAAAGGGACTCGCTCAAAGGGGTCGCTTAAGGGGCTCGCTCAAAGGGGCTCGCTTAAAGGGCTCGCTTAAAGGGCTCGCTTAAAGGGCTCGCTTAAAGGGCTAGCTTAAGGGGACTTAAGGGGACTCGCTTAAGGGGACTCGCTCAAAGGGGCTCGCTCAAAGGGGCTCGCTCAAAGGGGCTCGCTCAAAGGGGCTCGCTTAAAGGGCTCGCTTAAAGGGCTAGCTTAAAGGGTTAGCTTTAGAAGGGACTCGCTTAAAGGGGCTCGCTTAAAGGGCTTCGCTAAAGGGCTCGCTTAAAGGGCTCGCTTAAAGGGGCTCGCTTAAAGGGGCTCGCTTAATCGCTTAAGGGGGCTCGCTTAAGGGGGCTCGCTTAAGGGGGCTCGCTTAAAGGGCTCGCTTAAAGGGGCTCGCTTAAAGGGGCTCGCTTAAAGGGGCTCTCGCTTAAAGGGACTCGCTTAAGGGGACTCGCTTAAGGGGACTCGCTTAAGGGGACTCGCTTAAGGGGACTCGCTTAAAGGGGCTCGCTTAAAGGGGCTCGCTTAAGGGGACTCGCTTAAAGGGGCTCGCTTAAGGGGACTCGCTTAAAGGGGCTCGCTTAAGGGGACTCGCTTAAAGGGGCTCGCTTAAGGGGACTCACTTAAAGGGACTCACTTAAAGGGAGGGACTCACTTCTTATCTTAGCTGGTTACAAGTATTTTGGGGTTTTTGTCTAACAAACTATGAAAATATGATGATAAAAAAAATTTGCCATATAAATTCTACTTCATACAGTGGATCTAGTGGCAAACTGCATATTTTTAAGGACTATAACCTTCACCAAAAGTACTTTTATCTTAAACATAGCAATATCTTATTTACATTTTACAGCATTTACAGACGCCCTTAATGATCTACTTTATACATCTGAGCAATTGGGGGTTAAGAGCCTTGCTCAGGAGCCCTGCAGTGGTAACTTGGTGGTGCTGGGAATCGAACCCTGGTCTTTTAATTAGCAGTCCAACACTTTAACCACATCCCGACATGCTATAAAGTGAGTGTGGTTTGTTTAGGATCTATTTTCAGTAGTAAAACACCAAATTAAGTATTTCACTATATTGTTAATGTCAGTAACTCAAAATAAAGGTTTTTTTTAGAAATGTTGTATAAAAGTGCTCTTACACACTATGTAAGACAGAATAATCGATAGATTATTAATTATTTAAGATGACAACATTGCAATTTTACAAAGTGGAGAGAGAATTCTTTCCAATATTCTTATCAACATAAAGCTGTTCATCACTGATATTACAGCCATTACATTATCAAAACAATCATAAGGCTGCCTTTTCCTTCATACTGAGACACACAACACAAAGCACACACACACACACACACAAGGGCTGGCTGTTCACATGACATCATCGCTCAGAGTCAAATTCGGTTTCTTCCATCGCATCATACGGCCACTCAGATGGAACAATGTGCTTTTTTTTGTGCATAATCACCTGACATTATTTCCAGTTAATCTCTCACATTTTCCCAGTCATGGGAATAAATAACCAGCTCAGTTTTTAGAACTAATATTGCAGTGAAAGTGCACTGCTTTAAATACTATACCAGCATTTATAGTTTAATCGTTGTCTGGACAGCAAAATGGATTCTAACTATTACAAACAAGTTATTTTCTATTAAAGTCCTTGTAAATTGTCTAAATTAAAGTTTGAATTCACACATACACATCACTTAGAGGAACGACCCTGTTTTTACTATAAGGTTAGCATGACTGCGCCTTGGTATTAAGTCAGCTGAGAAATATTCTCCACACTATGAGTTCATAAGGTCTTTGCCGTCCAACAGAAACCCAGTGTTTAAAATGTCGTGTATTCTGGCCTGAGACTGCTTAAGTAATATTTCATCCTGCTTTAAACTGAAGTAAACATGCAGGAAGTGATGGAAACTCGCAGTGTGTTTGGTTTTCTGCAATTTTATTTTTTTGCAACCTAAGACTGAAACGAAAAGAAAACAAAACTGTAAACTGGACCTTAAAAAAATGTCCCAGAACATTATTAGTTCACTTTTTTGAGTCTACTCTGATTCATACTCACAAAGAAATCTAGTGTAAATGTAGTGAGGCTGAACTTTTATATTGTTCTGCCGACAGCTGATAACTACCGAAAAAAAACCCTCTTAAAACAAATTTCAACTTGTCTAAATACGAGCTCCTTCCCTGTTTACGTAGTGACATCAAACAATACTTGCAACTCACAGTCTAAAGGGCAAATTTTTTTCTATCTACTTTTAGATTAGTTTATAGCAGTATTGTTATTGGATCAGTTGATCTAATCGCGGTTGTAATTACGTTCAATCAGGTAATCAATACGTTAACACGCTATTGTCTACTTGCTAACTTTCTGCTGAGCTAAACATGGCCGTTGCGTTGCATTTTGACTCTTAAATGTTGCAAAAACCCTTAAAGTTCTTTGAAGCATAACAATCAAAGGATAAGAATAGCTACGTTGGCCTGTTTCGATAAATATGTGGTTAAGAAGCTTTTTATTAGCTTTAGATAGCTTTGACAGAGCAAACAAAAAGCGTTAAGCTAGCTTCAGTATTCGCATCAGCATGGTTAGCTACACACCAGACCATTTAACCACTTGAAAGGAAAGCGGTTGAACGGTCTGGTCTATCAAGAGAATAAAAGAATACACCAAACAAACGTTTGTGGGCCTTTCTAGTAAAATGCTAGAATATACACACTGCACAGGAAGAAAGTGTTGACTCGGTTGTCATCTCAAGGAGGACCTATTCGTATCACTCCACTGACGCTGACCCTGGACGTCCTCTGGGAAAAAAATGTGATGGCTTTATGAGATTGACTCCAAGCCAAATCTCTATAATCCACTCAATTCAAATTGTCCTTGAATCCATTATGAGGCAGGAGTAGCCACCAAAAAAAAAAAAAAACAGGTCAAGCTGGTGGGCCATCGTTGCCAGCTGGTATTTACCAGCTTTTATTATAAGAAACTGTCAAACTGGCTTATTGTTGATATTCGTATAACTTTACAACAACAATATTAGTTATATGCTTCATTTTAATACTATTAGATTTATAATTTAGCCTACATTACATAAACAATCCAGAACCAATAGATTAATAAATACAGGAAACAAACCCCAGAAAGCAGCAGATAATTCCAGGTTTAAGCTGAAATAATATTACAGGCTGTGTGGTCAGGAACTGCTTCCTGGCAGAGGTGAGCGTGAAAATTTGTTTAGTGGAGGATTTTTAAGTAAAGCTAAGGTAAATGTGCAGTAAATCTTTAGAAATGATAAACTCATTTGAAGAATGAAGAATGTGTGAAGAATAAAGGGTTCATCACAGCCTCTGAAAAAAACAGAGACCAGATACCAAAGACTGATACTTCTTGCGACGTCACTGACAGAATTTTTAGTGCAAAAAGACTCCGGCAGCATTGACAGAATTTTAGGCTAAGCGGTGTGAAATTATTTCAAAATGAATAATGACAACCCGCGGGTTGACAGACGGCAAACTTAGATTACTTGTGTTGTAATGATTGCTCACAACACAAGTAATCGAATGAAACATCTGAAATGAATCCCTAGCAAAATAAGAGGAAATGGCAAAAGATAACCAGAGAGCCATAAAAGATCATCTAAAAACACCAAAAAATATCGGTACTTATAAAGGCTGCACGATATACCGTTTTAGCATTAACATCGCAATATGTGCACATCAATCTTTCTAAAAATTCATTCCCAAATAGAGCTGTGCAAGTCCTCTGGTAAAAAGGTTTTATATCGCAATATATATTGCAAAAAAAGAAAATATCGCAACGGCAGTTTTTTTGTGATTGTGTAGATTTTAGTACTTATACTCAGTCTTTAAAAAATGGTATCGGTGCAACCCTAACTTTTTTCTCAGATCAGGAGGAGGCTGCCTATTGCATAAGTGCTGTTTAATAGAACAAAAAGTCCGGAGCATTCACACATTTTAGCTTTTGAATCTGTTCAGAGTGAAACCTATTAAGATGAGGCCAACTATCCAGTGCGACCGAACATTCATCTACTTGGAAAAAACATTCGGGTTCCAGCTGAGGTCGTGGGGAAAGTGGGTCAACTCTTCACTTGACGAACGCAGTCTTACCAAAAAGGCATAATGGTACGAGAAAGCATCAATTACAGCAACTCTGCATTCCAACACTTTTATACCAGTCCATCTCATAGAAATCAGCATCTACATAGGAAATAATTCCAATTTAACATTTACGGCATTTGGCAGATAAGTTGATGGACTGCTAATTGGAAGATCGGGGTTTGATTCCCAGCACCCTTAAGTTACCACTGTTGGGCCCCTGAGCAAAGCCCTTAACCGCCAACTGCTCAGATGTGTAAATGAGATAAATGTAAGTCGCTCTGGATAAGGACGTCTGCCAAAATGCTGTAAATGTAAATAGAAGGTTAGCAAAGAAGCGAGAATTAATTTACACAGCATTAATTAACACACACACACACACACAGGTCTGGGTAAAAAAAACAAAAAAAACAAAGATAGACTGTACGTTGTTTGCATGGACATCAGTCAGAGCAAACATTTAGCTAACAATTATTTATATGCTTGAGTGTTCTTGGCAAATATTCCCTAACTCTCGCATGTCCATGCATGCTGATATAACCGAATGCTCGCTTGGGCACTGTATGAACACGGCAACAAGGCAAACGTTGATAGAGTGTTTGTTTAACGTGATGCAAACGGTGCCGTGTGATGAAGCGCTTTATCGGGCTAAATGCTGAGTGATAACACAATAACAATTATTTATCATTTTATTAACAATTTTATCTTTCATTGTGCCTTTTTTCTGCAATAGAACCCACATGCGCTTACATGTCTGAGTTGGTGTAAGAGTGTTCCTTTGTCCCATCTGTTCTTTCTGGAGGACACCCAAATATTACATTTAGCCAGATAGAGCTTATGCTTAATGCCTAGGTTAAACATTGTTTAGTTAAACATCAGACACAGAACCAATTTTTTATTGATCAGTTAGTCTACCGGGCAAGTCAAATCCTCCAAAAGACTTTTCCAAGAAGTCTAAATAACCAGTTTAAACATGACAACTCCCATAATTTACTTTTAACAGTATGATTCGGCATAAAGCTGTGTAAAAATATCGAAACTGCTAACCATCACATGATTTTATCTTCGTATTCTATCCTCTAGTATCGTTAAATATTGAAAATCACATTTCCTAAAACTCATTTAAAGTTAATATTTAATGAAAATCCTTCTCCGCTCCAGTAGTTGGCGCCGACACATACAGCCCTTGTACATACAGCTTTGTATTTTTATCTATTTGTTTTCCTTTTTATTTTTTTAAGTATTGCAACATGTATTGTATCGATACATATCGTGATATATTGTATAGTGACTCAGGTATCATGATATATTGTATTGTATCGTGAGGCCGTAGCCAATGCACAGCCCTAGTTAAGTACATTATGTCCCGATTTAAAGCCTATAGAGGGACAAGATTATTATGATGGTTTTTTTTCCTTTCTTTAATAAAATAGTCTGTTTTTCCATCGAAATCAGACAGATTTAAGACAAAACAATACCCATAGTTTACATTTACTAACTTGAGTTAACTTCAAGTTAACTAACTTGAATGAAGTTTAAGAGCGGGGGCATTAGAATCACGTAGTACTAACATAAAAACAAGATACCCGACACTAATAAGAGCCTGATTTACAGCATGTATAGTAGAATAGTACCCTAGTAACGTCTCTATTAAAAATCAACAGGGTTGTGGGTTCGAGTCTCGGCTGGGAGTTGGATTTTATATATAGTTTTGACAATACATGCTCAAATCATTAATAACTGGAAATACAAAAATAAACTGTGTGAATATATGTTTCAATAAATGTTTACTTCATTTAATACTCTGAAACCTATATTATACTTTAGTTAGAGAATGAAGTCAACTTTAATTTATTATATTAACAGCCTACTGAACCTACTAGTTTAACTAGACAAATAAAGAGAACGTATATGTTGACTTTTGGAGAAAAAAAAAACTATTTCAACCAGGAAGTTGATTTGTTTACATCTACGTCATATCTTAGACAATTCTTTGTCTTTAATATTCTTTTTATTTTACCGACAGTAAGAATGTCATAGTTTAGTTTAGATGGGTTTTTTTAACTAAACTAATTACAGAGACCGTCTCCAAAAGCACAGCAGCGTCGACTGAATCTAGAAATCTGGCCAAGCTGTCAGGCTGCGTTGCATTCTGGTCGTCATGCCAACCTAAAACAACTGGTTGCTAAAGGATGACCAGGAAAATGAAGTGGAGCAATAACGTCGCCATAGACGTGTTGTTATTCTCTCTGACTAACATAATACTCTCATTCAGGTGAAGCCGTTTAAGAGACGAAGCATGACTCGGCCGTTTCAATGAAAGAAATGTTTAGGGAAACGGATGACTCACCTCTGTGGAGGAATGATGCTGCGTGGATTTATCTGTAAAAGAAAAAGAAGAGGCTTAATGTGATGAAAACTTCGGATAATAATGTTATGCAAAATGTGTTGTTGTTATTATGAGTCACATTATAAAGATTCCCTTTACACATGAAGAAATTCATAAGGAAGTGAGGAAAAAATGAGGTTGTGGCAACCCGGCATGTTCTAAAATACAGTCTAGTCTAACACAGACTCACATACTTATATGCACACTCTCACTCACACACACACACACTTACTCTATTACACACACTCACTCTATTACACACACACACACTCTATTACACACACACACACTCTATTACACACACACTCACTCTATTACACACACACTCACTCTATTACACACACACTCACACACTCTATTACCAAACTTAATTCTTTTTACACACAGACACTCACACACACACTCACTCTATTACACACACACTCACTCTATTACACACACACACACTCTATTACACACACACACACTCTATTACACACACACACTCACTCACACACACACACTCTATTACACACACACTCACACACTCTATTACCAAACTTAATTCTTTTTACACACAGACACTCACACACACACTCACTCTATTACACACACACTCACTCTATTACACACACACTCACTCTATTACCAAACTTAATTCTTTTTACACACAGATACTCACACACTCACTCACACACTCACACACACTCACTCACACACTCTATTACACACTCTATTACACACTCTATTACACACTCTATTACACACTCTATTACACACTCACTCACTCTATTACGCAAACTTAATTCTTTTTACACACAGACACTCACACACTCACTCACACACTCTATTACACACTCACTCACTCTATTACGCAAACTTAATTCTTTTTACACACAGACACTCACACTCATGCACTCGTTTAAACACATCCTCACATTTCAGTCCTCTAATGTCACTTGTGGCGTATTGTTTGGATTGGGACTGGCTGCCTGCCCGAGTTTCTTTCTGCCCCTGATGAATAAACCCAGTGTCACTCCAACGGTCACTTTCCCTCTCAGAAACAGGAAAAGTAACTAGTAACAGCGGCAGAAAGTGCTACGCCTGAACCCGGTATTCAGTCCTCCGATCCAAAAACTGCTCATGTTACTGTTCAGACTGCAGTCATGAGAACTAACACAGAAATGATTACACAATTAAACAAATACGTTCACACTTTTAAACAGTGTCTTGTAGAGGGAAAAAAAAGATTTCAAAAGGTAAATAACAGGAAAATACGGACAAGTCCAGGGACACTGATTCAGCGTGGACAATTAAAAAGGGAGTTTAATTACAAAACCGGACTACACATATGCTACTGCAGCAACACACTCGCTTACTAAACTCTCAGTCAATAGATTTACACTCGGTGATTCGAGAGCAAATCATTATACAAACATTCTTATACTTGCGGCGTGCGCCTAGCTAACAAAATGCTGTTGTTTTGTTTTGGTTCTGAGGACGTCCCAAAAACGTGAGGTGGTAGCTCAGTGGTTAAGGTTTCAGAATCTTAACTGGAAGATTGTGGGTTCATTTCCCAGCACCACCAAGTAACCACCGCTGGGCCCCTGAGCAAGGCCCTTAACCCTCAACTGCTCAGTTGTATAAATGATCTAGATGTAAGTGGCTCTGGATAACAGCGTCTGTTGAAATGCTCTAACTGTACATCTGAAAAAGTTCTATTTTTTTGATGGTTAGGAAGGTTTAGGGAACATTTATCAAGTACGAATAACGTCATATGGACGTTCTAAGAACTTATTTCTAAGAACGTTTTTCCCCTCAACATCACAAGAACGTCTGTTACCTTTTAACGGCCTTACAGGAATGTTCTATAAACGTTATTGTAGAAACATTTTGTCCTAAACGTTGTGGAAACGTTTCCTGTTAGCTGTGCTACCAGAACACTTTAGTTAACACATTTTTTAAAGGAGTCTTTAATGTCAGTGAGCCGTAAAGCTGTAGGTGCACATTTTGGTTTCTTATTGAGCTGCAAAAGTGCTTTAGCTTTACATTTACAGCATCTGGCAGACGCCCTTATCCAGAGCGACTAACCTTTATCTCTTTTACACGACTGAGCAATTGGGGCTTAAGCAGTGGTAACTTGAGAACTTGATAGGAATCGAACCCCAATCTTAAAATTAGCAGTCCGAACCCTTAACCACTGCGCTACCATTTGCCCCTTTAGCTGTTGTATTGTCACTAATACACAAACAAAAGCTGCTTTTACCAAAAAAAAAAAAAACTTTCTAAACTAGCAAAAGAAATAAAACCGCTCATAATGTGCTGCTACGGAAAGACTAACTGAGGGTGAAAACAGTAACGCCACCTCTCATCGGGCAGCCGGGTCACTGATTATATTCTAAAACTAATCTCCGCACATGTCTAAATGAATAGATAAATATTATTTCATAAGCATTAAGGAGGTACAGAGAGAATCGTGTGGGCAAACTGATTAGTAAAAAAAATTCTGTTGTAATTTAAGAAAGATTTAAGCAGCAGTTTCTGAAGTGGAAAAGAGATCAGGTTCAACCATGGTTATAGATTTGGGGGGGAAGGGGTCAAATGGTAAAATGGGCAGGAAGATGAAATTACAAACACTAGTGTGAAACCGGAACCCCTGGGCAACACCGGGGACAATAAGACGGAATAGATTTCCAATAGACTGGGGGTTGTGAAAGCTGTCTGTCTATATAAGATACACGGATTGTGTAAACAAACTGACCAGGACTATGAGGTTTACTTGGGATTTAAAAAAAACAAACTAAAACGTTTGGAATGATTTTGTTTGCATGATTAATGGCAGAAAAGCGTATTATTGCTATTAGACTATAATAGGGAGGCATTCAGCCTTTTGTAGCATCTCGGTATCTATTCATTGTCAGGTTCAGATGTGAAGTCCGTGCCTCAAAACTCAATTTTTGGAGACATCCAAGAGACGGGACATAGAATGTGAACACGTCAAAGGATTTATAATGTTGTATTTGCTATTTTGTTTTGTTTTCTATCACTGGAGGCCACATCATTGACTGCATGCTCCTATTGTTTACAATGAAAGGGAAAACAGAAAGGAAATATTTTGCCTACTGTATCCATGTTTATTTCATTTCCTAAATAAAAAAAAAAATGAATCTCCTAATAAAAAAAATAGGGTTTAAAAACACAGAAACAAAGAAAAACTGTAAATATTTCCAACATCTGCAGTTCTGTATCCTATATGAAGCAGATACCTTGGCTGAATCGCAAACAATCGCTTTATCCCTTCATCAGTTCACTACATAGAGCACCAAACAATATCTTTACCCTCCATCTAGTGCACTCCGATATCTACTTTGAAGTTCAGCCCTTATCTCTTTAATAGATGGTGCCTGTATTTAATATCGAAATAAGAATAAAAAATTAGTGTCCCTACACAAGCTACACGACTGCGCATGCGTAATCATTTCTTCATCGCCACTAAATTAATTAGTGTTGTATATTGATTTACCTGAAGTGTTTCTGTGCTGTACTTTTATAGCCCCGTCTTTACAGATCCGAACATCGCCTGATCCTTCAATTTTCCTGGGAAAATCCACTGCGGTTTGGGATTGGGAATTCCGTCTCCTGCGTTTATACTTGTGGAAAAACTGGCAACACTGATAACACACTGCCCATGCTTGTTCTTCATTTATTGGCTGACTGTAAAGGGTTAAAATCTCCTCCAGACACAGGTCTTCTCCATCCTCAGAGTCACCGAGAGCCGCGGAAGAGATTAATGTTACCGATTCGGCTTCATTCTCAAGCGGCTTCGCCATTCTTCTTCTTCTTTTTTCTCCTCCTCCTCCTCTTCTTCTTCTTCTGTTATTAATATTATTGTTTTATCCTTTCAGAGACTCGGCGGTCAGTATATACAATAAGGAATTAAATAAATAAAAGACAACGTCATTTAGAAAGCTGGAGCATCTTTCCTTCACTCTATACATCCACACACACTTCCCATTCCGAGCCGCAGCCCCAGCGTTCTGTGTGTGTGTGTGTGTGTGTGTGTGTGCGCGCGAGAGCGTGTTTACGTCTGTGCGCGCTTCTGTGTTGTATTCGTGTTCCTCTCCAGCAGCGCCGCCCCGGTCATGTGACGGATAGGTTTTGTCTGCGGGGTCCTAAAGGAAGTCGATTTAATTTATTTTATTATTATTAATTTTTTATAATTTTATATGTATAATATAATAGATAGATAGATAGATAGATAGATAGATAGATAGATAGATAGATAGATAGATAGATAGATAGATAGATAGATAGATAGATAGATACGTGGATTCAAAGCAATGTTAGCAACACAACAACAAGCAGTCAAATAACATAATAATAATAAAGAAATCAGATAATATAACAAAAATAACTAAGTTTGATAAATTTTTAAACTTTAAAATAGTCGTTTATCTGGTTTGCGTTGTATTCCTTATTTCTTCTATTGCTTTGAGATACTGATTTTTTTATTTTATTTTTTTTTTTACATTACGTTGTGAATGATTAGATTTCTTTTAGGACCATCAACAGTTGTGAATATGATATTTGCCTAAATTCATTAATAAATTAATTATAAAATATAGGTTTTTGTAAATGCTTGTCTCTAGCTTTCAATCGAATATAAATTTAATTGATAAAAAAGATCTAAAATCATTTTTAGCTCAAATACAGTTAAAGAAAAGTTGCATAAATTTCCGTACAAACCACCTGGGTGTTGAGTTGTGACATCACAGAGACTATTTTGACAGACAGGGGGCGCTGCTAGCAATTTTGGGCCCCTTAGAAAGAATATAAGGTCTGTCACTTGCTACTGATAAAACAAATCTCTGGGAGCCTCCTTAGAACCGTCCTAACCTCCTAACCTGATAGAGAGCGGGGCATCTATCAGAGGCATTTTAATAGATTTCATTCAACAGTTTCCATGAACTGGTATGACAAAGTTGTGCCACATAAACACTGTGTGTAATAAAAAATAGTCACAAAAACAGCCTGTTAATCACCATTTCTATTGTTATCAGGTCTGTTCTTTATGATCGTTTAAATAGAGACAAATATAACACAATTCCAATCCACAATTATAATTATAGTCTATAAATGCTTATATAGCTTGCAGATTTAAGTATTTAGGACTGAATCTTAGTTTTACACTAGGGGTACGTTGTACTAACACTGTGCCCTGCTATTAAAAAAAACAAACCAATGCCATTCTGAGCAGTATATCATGTATGGCATTGCACTGCCCCATTGTTGATTCTTTTCCTAAAACGGAATGCTCTTATATTCTTTAATTTTGTTATATGTGTCCAAATGATAGATACAGTTAAAAGTGTAATGAGGGTATGTGTTTGTGGAATCATATTAAATATGAAGACTAACTTGAAAATTGTCTATAAAGAGTAAAAGATATCAGTTAATGTGAAATATAACATTAGGCAGGAAAATGTGTATATTTTAATCTGAATAACCACTAAAAAAATCAATATCAGCAGTTTTACACTATGGTAATGTAGCTAAAAAAAGTTTTTTTAACATCTGTATATCACATCCTTTGTAGTAGTGCTAGCCTAATAGTTAAAGTGTTGGACTGCTAACTGGAAGATAGTGGGTTCAATTCCCAGTTCCACCAACTGTTGGACCCCTGAGCAAGACCCTTAACTCCCAATTGATTAGTTGTATAAAAGAGATAAATATAAGTCGCTCTGGATAAGAGCAGCTGCCAAATGTGGTAAATGTACCTGCAAATGTCAGATTTATGTTTGCAAACATCAAAGTTTATAAAATATCTCCCGATGCGGGTATGCAGTATTCCATAAACACACAGGTACTAAACAACTGTATTAGATTATAAACTGACATAAGTCTTCTGCAAAGTCACAGTTAAGGTTAGAAATGGACTTGATCACATTTATGTCTTCAACCCCTACCCATAAAATGCCAATTTCTAAATTGACAGCAGCAGCAAGAAAATCATTTTATATATTGGTAATATCTATACAAATTAAAACCACTTGCCGAATATTGTGTAGGCCAAACCAGCTTCGGACCAGAGTTTAGAGCTCAGAGCAGATCATTAAAGTCGCAAGGTAATAGATAATATGCCTTGTTTGAAATAGTCTGCATCTATATAGCCTCTATAAGCAGTTAGCCGGGATGCCATGTGTGTTCTAACACTTATATCACAACCAGCATTAACATTTTTAGGTATTTGTGCTACATTAGCATCTCTGTAGGATTAATAAGCCCTTGGGGACACTCTCGTCTCTGGTACACTAGTTGTCTTATCTTAGACTACTTTGTTAGCTGTTTTTGAAATGTAGAAATGGATTTCAAGGAGCTTCAAGGATGGACTAGGACTCACTCTGCTCCACTGCCCCATGGCTACAATTTACATTACATTTGATCATTACAATTCGTTATAATTAACAATAACATCTCCAAAATTTCAAGAACTGATTGAGTGGGGGTTTTTTTTCTTTTAAATACATTCTACGTCTTGATAATTGCCACTATATTGGGTTCATCAATGTGATTACTTTATCTGTCAGTGGTTTAAATGTTGTTAGATGTCAGCTCCATCTAGTGGACATGAGAATCATTCATCACCATAGTTCACAAGTTCACTTTTTATTTTAAAAGTAAACGTTATACAGTTATTCACACAAAAGCGTCGTGTGCATGTAGTCAAGTCATCAATAGATTTTACTAATCAAGCATAGATGAAATTTTTCCAACCAAGAAAAACATTTAACATGGTGAAATATGAATGTTATTAATTGAATATAGAGGTATGTTAATTAAAGAGACACAAGGCTAAAAATAATTAAAAAATAATAATAATAATAATAATAATAATAATAATAATAATAATAATAATAATTAGTACAAGCAAAATTGTAAATATTTTAAAACACTTAATAAAAGCTGAGTTATTTTATTTACACTTATATCTGGGTGTGTGAGGGTGTATGATATAAGAGCAATATAGGTATAAAATTCTTATTTCGTTTACTTCATAATGCTGCAGCTATTTTGTATTTTATTTATAACCTTAAAATATTCTGATATTGGATACCACAATCCGCTTAATTAAAAAGGAGCAGCTTAGTGATTAAGGTGTTGGACTATTGGTTGTGGTTCAAATCCCAGGACCTTCCAGCTGCCACTGCTGGGCCCTTGTGCACAGACCCTTAACTGTCAGTTAGATAAAGATGCTGTAAATACAAATATAGCATGATTGTACCATAACATTTCATGCATACTCACTATATAAAGAAACATTACAATATTAATCATATTGAAGTTTCAGTAAAGTCACTGGGAATTAAGGTCCAATATCTATTTCCTAAGACAAGGAAAACACATTTACAGAAGCCCTTCATTTGGAAACTCACAGTGCAGTCAGTTCTATCAGTACAGTTTGTGCAAAAATATTGACCCCTTAAACATTTTTGGAGGGATTGGGTTGCGGACTATACTGCTGTTTTATTTCCGTGCAGTTTAAACTTAGATTGGTGTCTTTAGGGTAGAACAGAGCCACTGGTGTACAATGAGAGTGTATGCTGAGAGATGTTAATCAGTGTCTTTTCTATTCACTGCTGAAACCTGTTCAAGTCCCTCACTACAGTCATATCACCATAAAGCCTTTGTTCTTCTTCTTTTCCTGCCTGAATGAACTTCCGCCCAACACATTTTGGCTTTGCGTCACTGCTTTGCGAAACATCATTTAAGGGAACAGGCGTTTTCCTGGACGCTCTCCAGTTTCGTCTGCTGGCTGAAAATGAACAAGAGTTCGTCGATGAAATAGAAAGATTTGCAAACAACTTATTCTAATGATTTGCCTTATGTATGTTATTAATATACACATTTTATGTTATTAGAACTGAAAAAAAACTCTGCCCAGTGTGGTATATGTAAGATTTGGCCATGAAAGTGACATTTTCTGTATCTATGATTTGAAAACTGCGAACTAAAATCTTTTCAGAAGTGTGGAGATTATTACAGAGTGAGTGAAACAGTGAAAGTCTGGAATAGGATAATCACAATCCATATAAATAGATGAAATTGTCAGGTATCACAATACTTTTGTCGACAGTGTTATTATAAAAAAAACTTTAATTAAAAGCCAGACCTTCTCTGTTGAGATGTACACGTGCTAGAGGTTAATGGTGGTTTTCCACACTGTATTCCTGTGTTAACCATCCTTTTGTCTTTGGAAGTCAGAGAAGACCGCGCTTCCGCACCTTTACCTATAGGAGAAGTAAACCAGAAAACACACCGAAATTATATATATATTGATGGACAGACAGACAGACAGACAGACAGATAGACAGATAGATAGATATATAGAGATATTATATTATATATTGGTTTTATATTATGTTTATTTTATATTTGCAGAATCATTGTGTTTGTTAGTGACATTGCATGCTTGCAATTATAACTATAACCACTGGAGACATCAAAACAGAAGACATTTTTATGTTCTTTATGCGATTGCATCAATAAAAAAATAAAATGAAATCTTACTCATGTGCTATACACTTTTATTACCTGCTGGATATTTCAGCCAAGTATGTTATTCACAAAATACAAGAAGTGAAGGGCACTTGAGCCCTTTCACACTAACAGTAATACAGCATGTGTTCATGGAGTTTAGGGGCTTTTTCACAGGGGAATCTTCATGCTGGAACAATGTTTGGGTCTCTCAGATCCAGTGAATGAATAATGTGATACTACAACATATTTTTCATTCACACAAGTGATTCTAGACAACTTCCAACTTCATGTCCACAGTTTATGGAAGACACACGTTTCTAATAGCTTTGGTTAGAGCTTACTGCAGGGTCTGGAGTGTTGTGTTATTAAAATAATTAGATTTCCTTTCAGAGAGCAGCAGGCATTAGCATTTATTAGCCTATTCCCTGCTGTGCTTTGAGACAGCGTCATGCTGTAATTGCCCTTCTGTGATGACATTTTCTGGTTGCTTCCTTTTACCATGTGTACAGCTGATCTCACTATTCCTGGTCCTAAAAACAATGTCTATAAGTTCTATGCAGAAATAATGTACATGGATGGACAGGATCCCATAAAGTATCTTGTGAATGTGAACAACCTACTGAGCTGTAATATCCAGCAGGTGGTCATGTTACTCACAACATGTTACTCAGGCAGCTTCTGTTTGTTTGTTAATGATATATATATAGATATATATATGGAAAAATTAAAGTTTCCTTAAGAGGAGGAGTAGAACATTCAAACGTTGTTTGTGTGTGTGTGTGTGTGTGTGTGTGTGTTCTTTCTTATTAAGCCTATCATCGCTCATTTATAAATGTTTTAATGATTTGAAGAAATTGTTAGTGTATAAATAGTTGATAAAGGGGTGGAAAGAATTATTTCTTTTGTTGTTTTGGCTGGTCGCAAGGAAATAAACTGATTTAGAATGAACTCTTTTAACTATATAAGATACTCAGGGTAAGTTTGTAAAATAATAGTAAAATAAAACAACATCCAAAGTTTTCCTGTTTTTTTAAATATAGTTACACTATGCTAAATAGTGCAGTAAAGGTTTTACTTTTCAGTGGGGTATGTTTACTAAATGTCACTAAAAAAAACAGGGAATCCCCACCACCATTATCACCACCACCATCCCCCACCCCTATCTTCAATCGTTACATTTTACTTTGGCACAAAATCTCCCAACCTGCACCTCAACATAAGATTTCCTGCGATTGAGATCTTACTTTGATACTGATGCTTGAAATCTATGTGATTTAATGGATTGCATAGGTGCCACGTGATTGGCTCATTGGGATAAATAAGCAGGTGTACGCTACACAGATTCTATTACGCATACAGTTGTTTATATGATGTAAATAAATACAGATGTTCTGTATCCTGTACAAGATGGCAACGCAAGGCGCCCTGACGTCACCACGTTGCTTATAAATCGCAGTTATAGCTGTGCGTGATGGCAGATTTGTGTGCGTGTGTGTGTAATACTTACTGATGCTGATGTTTGGACACTCGGCGTCTGTGCTGGTGAGCCACGTCGACTCGGTCTCTCTGGTCCAGCTCTCATGGCGTCTGGGTTCGATAGCATCACTCCGGCTTCCACCGCAACCCATGGACAACACAGAGATCCAGAGAGAGAAAAAAGCAAAATAAAGTGTTGTAATAGAAGCGCTGCTTCTCTACGGTTTCTCTGCGCAGCGGCCACCGGGTTGCCAGATTAGCGCCGTGGATTAGTCTTTTCAGTCCTGTCACGCTGTTAGTGATGTCCTATAAACATACATACATGAGTTGTCCCGAAAGCAGGTTAAATGCACTGTGGATAGGAAAGATGCTGAACACCGGTACTGTGCAGCGCAGAGCTTTTCAAACTTGAGTTGGCTTACGTCATGGAGGGCAACTGCGTAAAAGATGCGCATCAGCAGCTGCATGACCAATATGAATATTAATCTTGATGCCGGGTTTTCCCTTAAATCTGGTTAAGCGTCGTTTCCTGTAGTATATTGGAGAAAGCTTACAGATGTGTCTTAACCAATACAGATGTGTCTAAACACATACAGATGTGTCTTAACCTATACAACTGTCTTAACCAATACAGATGTGTCTAAACACATACAGATGTGTCTTAACCTATACAGATGTGTCTTAACCTATACAGATGTGTCTTAACCCATACAGCTGTGTCTTAACCCATACAGCTGTGTCTTAACCAATACAGATGTCTTAACCAATACAAATGTGTCTTAACCTATACAGATGTGTCTTAACCTATACAACTGTCTTAACCAATACAGATGTGTCTTAACCTATAAAGATGTATCTTAACTCTGCTGGAAATATAAAATGTATTTTTAATTTTTATGCTTTTAAGGAAATATTTTAATTTTAATTTTAATTTCAAACCCCACACAAAAGACAAAAGTGGGATTTGAACCCCTAATCAAGGCAAACATGTCCCTTAAGTTGTGTGACAATATTGTTCTTATCTGTACTAATTGTTATATTATTGTGTAAAGTAAAATGGTTTTTTTACCACAATTTGAGACACACTTCATTTCAGCCATAATTTTTTTTAATATTAATAAACTTTTTATTGATATTTTTTACTAAATCACATTATCTGTATCATTCATTTTTTTTATTTAGCAGCACGTTTTAAAAATGACAAATACAGCAAGTCTTCCATCAACAAAATACACACAACCAAAATTGAAAAATTAATTAATATGTGTGAGTGTAAATAAAGCAGAAATCAGCTGCCCGAAAAAGCACCTTAATAATTAAATATTTTTATTTAATTGTTGACAGATGTGACTGTAATGCTGGAAACATATCATCCTTAGCATCTAAACATTTACCAAACTGAAGCACACCACACAAGCAAGAACATGAACATCTGACTGTGAGATAAGCAGACAAAAAGAAAAGAAGGTTTATAAGACATTATATCTTGCACTTACTACAGTTGATTTTACTACATGTGTCATAAAGCTGTCATTTTTAACACTGAATAATAATTATTTGTCAGACATTTTGGTTTTCAAACTGAGTTTTGTCATAAATGACAATAATTACATAAAAGTGAATACAAGACTAACACTGGTAGCACCAATCTACAGGATAAAAACAAACCTCAAATTTTTATTATAGAAATCATATTCATTTAAGATTTCTAAATCATTCCCTTTTATATAAAATTCCCAGCATTCTGAATAATAACTAGGGCTGCCCAATATATCAAAATAACAGAAATATCGCAATATGCATATCGCAATTGGGTGATAAATTGGCAGATTTAACTGTAACTTTAAGTAGTAATGCATGGTCAAAGTTTTACGTCGATGCAGATAGAAAAATGTAAGGCAACATATCATCGCGGCAACATATCAACATCATATCAACGCAGATGTTAGTTTGGAAAGTGGTATAGGTGTTAGACTGCTAATTGGAAGATGAGGGTTCAATTCCCAGCACCAACAACTTACCACTGCTGGGTCCCTGAGCAAGACCCTTAACCCCTTATTGCTCAGTTGTATAAAAAGTTGCTCTGCTACTTACATACTGTAAATGTTGGAATATGCGTGCACATGCGTCACCACAGGACATTTAACAAGTGTGAAGCTTTCATAGAAGCTAATCTTGATAAGGCAATGACACCCAGCAATTTAGTACAAACATGAAGAAGCACCTCAAAGATATGGCAGTATTTGGGTTTTAAAAGAGACGTACACATGCAGACTGAGGTTATATGTACAACATCTAAATCTCCAGTGGAAAAAAGTCGAGTGAAAACTACAGATCTTTATAATCATCTTCAAAAGAAACAATGTGGATCAGCTATGCTCGGCAGAATAATCTTCAAACACCGGTAAATGTGGTTGAAGGAACATATTTATAATTTTTTTTTAAAATCATATTGCATATAGCATCATTTAACATACCACTGCATATCGCATTTTATTCCATTATCGTGCAGCCTCTAATTACAACAAGGTGTTGTAGCTTCATTTTAAATCGAAAAGGTTGCAGTCAATTTTGTAGTTAACGTAAGGGTAATATTCCTGCTGGCTCAGGTTCAGACCAGGTATATCCATAGAGGCCTGGAGAAAATAGATAATAGTTCAATAGTGTGTCATTTTAAATATAAATTTAAATTATTGGTTAACTTACATCAATAATAGCAGCACTGCTGTCCAGATGCTTGTAAAGCTCATGAAGGACCTCACGCAGCTTTTTCACGCTTTTTTTATTGGGCTGAAGAAGCATAGCCTGAAAGTTAACTGGCAATCCATATCTGATGACATAAGGACAGATACTGAATTTATATTCACCAAATATTAATGTATTTAATGAACCAACAAAATATTATCATTATTATCACCTTAACACTGATTCTGTGAAAACCCGGAGAGCCTTGATGTGGATCCATGCAATAAATGCTTCACTAAAATTTACTTTTAGCCATCGTACCAGTGGGCCCTGTGGAAATACAACAGCAGGTTTGTTCCCTTACCATGTGATGCACTTACAATATAGTCTAACCTGTCGGACCCTTCCCTGTGACCTGCTCCAGTTTAAAATACATCACCAGGGTGACCAAGGACGTCCCACTCTGCTATAAAGAAGTTCCAGCTGTTCTTTAAGGACTTACAATTTAAGTTGCTCACACACACACAATGTAACCACATAATTCCTGCAACCTGTTTTTCACCCAAATGAGGATGGGTTCTCTGTTGAGACTGGTTCCTCTCAAGGTTTCTTCCTATTTCCATCTCAGGGAGTTTTTCCTTGCCACCGTCGCCCCCGGCTTGCTCATCAGGGACAAACTGATTTCATTGTCATATTATAATTTCTTTGATTGTGTAAAGCTGCCACCATTGTAAAAAGCGCTATACAAATAAAATGGAATTGAGTTAAATAACATAGAAGAAAAAACTAAAAGAAAAATGTTTGACCTATTACATTTTAGGCAAATGTTCTGTTATAGTCATGGGATCTTGATTATTTTATACAGTGGATGGAAATACTGGGCTTCTGGGAATCCAACACTTTATATATTTATATTTATCTATATTGCATCTACTGATTGTACATACTTGCTAAATTTGTACAGTCTATCTGTTACATTGTGGGAAGGTGGTGGTGGTGGTTTAGTGGTTAAGGTGTTGGACTGCTAACCGGAAGATTGTTGGTTTGATTCCAAGCACCAGAACGTTGCCACTGTTGGGGCCCTAAGAAAGGCCCTTATATCTGTTATACAGTTCATATCTTTGTTCTGAATTCTGTTCATGTATTGCAAATGTAACCTATTACTATTTGCACATAAATGGCATTCTTTATCATGTGTTTACATTTGAACACTTGCATGATTGTGTGAGCCTTTAAGAGAGATTCCTAATTTCGTTGTATTCTGTACTATTTTACTCTACATGCAGGTAAATATACTCCCTAGAGCAGGCAACAGCAATGTGCAAACCTATAAATTCAGCAAAACAGGAACATAAACCATAAAAATTGTTATGCGTAGTAAATATTGCTGGAAATATTTTACGGTATGGGTCACCTCAGTCGATCAAGAAGTTTCTCTGAACTAATCACCATTTTCTGTGAGGAAGACTTCTATTGTCTTCAGCATCTCACCAGAACTTAAATACTACATCGTATAGATTTTAATCCCTTTTCTTATCCATCATCATCATTATCATTATATCAAGTGGTGAAGTGGAGGTTTAGTGGTTAAGGTGTTTGTTTGCTAATCAGAAGATCAGAATTTTAATACCCAGGACCAGCAAGATGCAACTACTAGACCCATAAACTTAGCCTTTAACCATAACTGCTTAATTGGATATCTTTAAGTTGTAGATAATTATACATCACTTTGGCTAAGGGCATCTACCAAATACCAGAAATGGAAATCACCATTTGAGGAAAAGATCTTTCAGAAGAATGATGTCCAGAGACTGAGGTACACCAAAGTTCTAATAATGGCTTACTAACACATTTCATTGTTTTTTTTGTCACTCATTTTAAGGACATCGTCATACAGACATTCTAAGTGTAGGAACAAGAAGAATGGCATCATACAAACTGCTTCTTCTTGTCTGTAGACAGCCGAGTCATCTCCTCTTTGTCGGCATTTAGCTCAATTTCATTGTACTGGAAGTCACGCACAATGAACCTAGTGTAGAAGAAGACAAGTGATCTTTAACTGTTTATCGTGTCTGGTTTCAAACAACAGGACCAAATTTTCACCTCAGCTTTGGTGTAAATGCTTTGACCATTGATGTAGGATGAAATTATGAAGACACTGCGTGTACCATCGGCTTTAAACCAAACAACTAGTTGGAACATTAACCCATGACTTTTTCCTAAAAATGTTATTTTATTCCTTATAGTCAAAAGGTTAGATAGTTCTGGAGATACTCACTTATTTTCCTTGGCTTTTAGTCTAAAGTCATCTATGGCCTTTTGAAAGAGGGTGACGCTGAAGAGCCCACTGTCCTGGTCTTCGAAAAGCAAACTATGAGAGAGGAAAGAGGTTTTCATACTAAGACTAAGACTGTATGGCCAAGATGGAAAAATAAGACATCAGGTTTAAGGTTTAGGATTACACCTTTAACTAGCGTTGGGTATCGAAAACCGGTTCTATTTCTGATCCAGTTTCAAATTACAAAGAATACATTGGGTGCATTTGGTGTTCCAGTTCATCCCAAAAACAGGGCAAGCGAAATAGCTGAACCGACATTCCAGGGCTATTGTGTCTTCCAGACAGGCTACGAAAATTTATCCCATTGGGGTATCAAATAGAGAGAAAATATACATTTCAATGCTTGCTTTTACTTTTAGTTTCTATTTATTATTGTGCAAACTGTGTATAGGGAGAGGCAGTACTGAATTTAAATGATAATTTTTTCAAGTTGAAGAAATTGTTAAGATCTGGAATGGGATGTTCGGTTAGAACCAAATATTTGTATTGATGATTAAGGGGTTTTGTTACATTCCATTTATCGATTCCAGACATTTTTTAGCTCACGCTCACAAGGTTAAACGGCAGTGAGCATGTTGTGGTAACGCACCGAATAAAAACAGTTTTATTAACAGTGTCACACACTCAGGCACAAAACGCAGATAAAATAATTAAAGCTATGTAATTACGGATACGTTTTGTTTTCTTTTGTGTTACTTTTTTATTTTCATTTTAATAAAAGACTCAAAGAAAAAAAAAAACATTCAACAGCTGATTACTGCCTTCAATAACAAAATGTCTCATATATTTCATGTTGTATTCTTTGGCTTATACCTAAATAAATTGAGTTTAATCGTTTTTTATCCTTCATTCCTTAAAGAAAATGTTATTTATTTATTTTTTTTGATAACCTGTCACAATTTAAAGTTAAACTTTTCTTTAAAAAAAAATTCAATCAGAACCAAGAATTGGTAAGAATCGGATTCGATAAGTAGAATCTAAATCAACAACTAAAAGGATATCCAACCTTACAATTGATCAGAGATCAAGAACAGATGTGTTGGAACCAGTGAGTCAATAAATGTATAAATCTTACATAAGATATAAATCAATTGTAAAAAAAATAAAAACAAAGGATAAAAGAACAGCAAAAATACATCAGTATATGGAAAAAGGCCACGTCTTTTGTTAAATGATTCTTAAATTGATTCTGCTTTTACAGAAGACAATTTCCCTTTCAAACAAATGGATAGATAACAGAGAGTGTGTGTGTAGATAACAGATGTGTGTGTAAGAGACAGAGTGTAGAGCTAAGGTTATAGCTCGTTTGTTACTATGACCACAAGGAGGGAGGAGTTTAATTGGTTTCCATAGTCACCAGTTTCAGAAATCAGTCCAGGTCAACTTTTCTGTTTCTAAGTGACGGATATACACACAAGTTTGGAAAATAGCTTGTTAGATTTGGAGTGCAGTCTCCCAGGCTACCAAACGTCTGAGTGCACCGTGTTTATTTTATTATATATTAACACAAAGCTATAAAATATGAAATGTAGTGTTCATCAATACGCATTTGCTATTATTTATTAATATGAATCAACAACTAATCTTCTTTATAGAATCCTTTAGAAATTGTATTTCAGTCACACAGCAGTGTGTTTAATTACATTATGAGACGTAATAGACAAAACCACTGCAGAAGTCAGGTAATACATGGTCAAAAATTCCATTCAAATTTCAGCTTGTCTTAAGGGAAATCAATTTTATTTTAGTGGAATTACACTGTTTTATTAATAACTGGATAATTGAATGGATGAATGGATGAATGGATAGATAGATAGATAGATAGATAGATAGATAGATAGATAGATAGATAGATAGATAGATAGATAGATAGATAGACAGACAGTCAGATAGATAGATAGATAGATAGATAGATAGATAGATAGATAGATAGATAGACAGAAAGACAGACAGTTAGATAGATAGATAGACAGACAGACAGACAGATAGATAGATAGATAGATAGATAGATAGATAGATAGATAGACAGAAAGACAGACAGTTAGATAGATAGAAAGATAGACAGACAGACAGACAGATATAGATAGATAGATAGATAGATAGATAGATAGATAGATAGATAGATAGATAGATAGATAGATAGATAGATAGATAGATAGATATTACTTACTTTGAGGATCGTGGAACCACCATTTCAGAGAGGATTTCATACGACTTCTCCCACTTGATATATTCTCCTCTGTGTGAGTAAATATTTGCAATTTTATACCATTTACAACCATTAACAACTGTAAAGGTCATTAAAATCCCTGTATTTGGATTAGTACATGCTAGCAATATAGACTGCACTATGAATAAAAAAACTTACATTTCTAGTTTGCTTGTTATTTTTTATTTCAGATGTATTAAAAATGAAATTGTTATTGATTTTGTATCTGCATTAAACTGGGAAGCTGGTAGCCAAAGTACAATAAAGATTTTACTTAAAAAAAAAACTTTAAAAAATCTGTAGTCTACGTGCTAATTGAAAGGAGCTAGCATGTGCCTATAAATAAAAGTAACAAATAAATAAATCAAATTTAAACATTTAAATGTAAATTAGAAAGTGTAATCAGCTTTTATTGGTGGGTAAAAGACGGCGTATGATTCTCGAATAAACACTGAACTGGCTGCAAACATCTACATTCAACTATTGTACTGTACATAACGCTTATCAGTAATGTAACTGCGGGGGTTGTTTTAATCTTCTTGCACCATCTGTCAGTTGTAGCATGTTGATTCAGAAAACTATTCTTTCTTTTTTTTTTAAGTTATTTTTTGGGGCATTTTATAAGTGAGGAGAGGGGGTGGGTGGGACCGGAAAAGCCCCAAGCCAGAATTAAACCTGGTTACGAGATGTGACGGAACCGTACCCCACTACACCATGAAACTAGAAAACTATTACTTTCGGCTGTTTGTAATGTTATATTTGTTTTATCATAAAGATTTTTAATCTGTATTAGTGTATAAATGTAGACTGGTCCAAATCTTCTCACTATCTGCTTTGTGTCCTTTAAACACCATCTTTTGGGATACAATCCCGATTAGTGATGATGTCAATCTGTGATATACAAACATATAAATAAAAAATGTAAGACCTAAAACTTAAAACTTACTTTGGAACAACTACAAGCAGAGTAGTGAGATATTCAGAGTCCAGCACAAAATCCTCTTTCTTAACAAGTTCAACCAAACTCCGTGTTAAAAGACTTCCTCTGGTGAAAACAAAAGTCATAAATTACACATACTGTAATGATATTAAATTATCATTTTAAAAGAAAACACACTGGTAAAAAATAGGAAATAAAAGCATTATAAAAGGATGATTTTACACACTGGTGACTCTCATTTATTTATTTATTTAAAGCAGACGTATAGGACTATTTTTATCAACATTTTGTTTATCATTTAAATGTCCATGTTGACACCTGCTGTATTTTAAATGACATCTTTTATCATTGATGTACATGTTTAAAGAGCTGAGTGAAGTCTGTGTGGCTAAAATCAATTTTTTTTAATACATTTTATTTGTGATTTTATAGAACATCTAATAAAAGCTATAGAAATTCAATGCATTATATACACTGTAAAAAAGGTTGGGTTATTTACTGTACCCAATATCTGGGTTAAACATATTGGGTGGGGTTATTTCATTGGGTTGTTTGTATAACAATGCAACCAATTGGTTTAAAATTTTTGTTCCAAAAGATACACAGGTAAGGTAATTTTATACAATTTATGCATATATGTGCTATCGTTCTTTACAAAAAGACTAGCTCTTACACATTATTATCATCACATCTGTCTATTTTTAACGATGCTTGTTTTATAGCCACATCAAAATATTAAACAATCTATCTATAGAGTTGAAAAGATAAACTTTGTATTAATGTAGCATGATGACATCCCAAGCAATAAATAAATGAATAAAAAATAACCCAAAAAATGTTTTATTTTATAATAATAACATTTTATCATTTTTGGGGTAAAACTTACTACCCAAAGAAACAGTTTAAATAACCCAACAATAGGTAGGTGCTATATCAACCCACCACGGGGTTATCTGTCGGGATCGTTTTTAACCCAACTGTTTAAGTGTGTACTGTATTGATGGTGCATAAGTAATAAAATGTGTACAAGTTTTTTAAGTTACAGTCATTTTTAAGTTAAAATACATATATAGGATTTTTACTTATGTTTATATATATTTTTTCCTATTACCTTAAAACTCTATCAGTTGGACCCAAACACTACCAAGCATAGCATTAAGCTAAAGCGTCTATACCTGATGTGACACAAGGCCAGCTATAAACGTTAATATTAATTAAAATAAATTAAAATATTAATGTAAGAGTTTGTAAAATCATTGATGTGTAACTTACGCTTTTTTTCTCGTCAGGTTCTGCAGGTTACCTTTTATACTGTTGTACGCTAAAGCTCTGGCTTTCAGATCGTTATCTATTTGAGTCACTTGCTGCAGAAAACATAATATAACATTTCAGGTTAGCATATGTCAAAAATTGTGATAAACATACCAAACCTCAAGCTAGTCCAGCTTCCTTAATTATCTTAACTGTTATAGAGTTAAACCAAAATCCCATCTCTCTCCTGTCTCGAACACACTCTGAGGTGGAGATGAGCGAATCAGGATTCATTTAATTCGTTCAATGAGTGATTCAAAAAGATTTCAATCTGTAAATGTATTCGGATTTCTCATCTTTACACTGGACCTGATGGATCTTTTAATAAAGATGTGGGTTGAAGATAATTTTAACCAAATATCCAGATTTACAAGTAATTTTGAAGCCATGATTTATTGATAGGAACAAAAAACAGAAACATACAGAAAAGAATTGTTTACTGTATACAAAAAAAGGGACAATTGTTTAAGACAATTGTTAAAAGTTAATTTTGTTCGTAATGTACTCACAACCTTTACAATGCAAACCGAGGATTGTAACGAAACACTGCAGGTTATTCGAGTTGTATGATTGAATTGATCATTGCAGGTTTATAATAAAATAAAACGAAAATTTTTATGAACATTAAAAAATTGTTATTTAACAAACAGTTCACAAATAAATCTCTTCATATCTTATCTTGATAATTGAGGCCCAGTATCAGTGTGATTATTGTTTATTACAATAACACACATTTTAATAAGTAATATAACTGATTATAAATAGAAATTTAAAATAGTAAATTACCTGAACTTAGAAAATAGGTTAATAACCTAACCTTCGAGATGATTTCCGATATATTCTTCAAGGACTGTTTGATTGGATACTTGGCCAGGTCCCACTGGAATCGCGTGAGGTATGTCACCAAATCCACTGCATAAATAAAAAAAATCAACTTTGCATCACCTCCATGTTGTATCTTCAACAAAATCCTGGAGGAACAGAAGTACCATATAAAGTGCCTTTATATAGTAAATTGTGAAGATTTTCCCTCAATTAGTCTAAGAGACCCAAACACTGTTTCAATATGTCAATGTCCCTGTGCACAAAACCTCTAAACTCTATGAAGACATGCTGTGTTCTGGTTAAAGTAGAAGACCTGTACAGACCCCACTGAACACCTCAATGCGAACTGAAGGACTGACTGCACTCCAAACATCCTCACCCAACATTACTGTCTGATCTCAATAATACTATTGTAACTAAATGAAGTTACATTTATTTATTAACACTAACACTAACCCTAACCCTAACCCTAACTCTAACCCTAACCCTAACCCTAACACTAACCCTAACCCTAACCCTAACCCTAACTCTAACCCAAACCCTAACTCTAACCCTAAACTTAACCCTAAACCTGACTCTAAACCTAACCCTAAACCTAACCCTAAACCTAACCCAAACCCTAAGCCTAACTCTAAACATAATCCTGACCCCAACTCTAATCCTAACCCTAACCCAAATCAACACAATCTGGTGGAAAATCTTTCCAGAAATTTGGAGGTTATTATAGGAGTAATAGTGAGACTAAATCAGTAAGACTAAAAAACGTTCAAAAAAACACACATGAATTTGCTAAACATGTGAACATAGAGCTTTTGTATTGACATCATTTTACATAAAGTTGCCTATATCTACTTTCAGAGCCCATTGTATTGTTGTTTAATAACTGAAGTAATAACCCTTATCTTCTCAAATAATGACTAAAATTTTGGCCTTTATATGTAAGTCCACTCACTCACCGCCATTGGCTAAAAGGTTTTCCAGAACTTTATCTCTGCTGTCCTCTAAAATATCAGCCATGTAGTGGGCTACCTTCTTCACCACACTGAGAGAATACAAATAAAAATTCTGTTGTCTTCTGTTGGCTTGTACGCTTTTCTAGGTGTGTGTATATAAAAACAAACCTTTCAACAAATGCGTCTAGTTTGGCGAGCTCATCAGACAGACCTACAAGCAAATCCAGTGTTCCCACCTGTACACACACACGCACACACAAAAATTTAGCCAGACAAAATGCTGAATACAAGCTCCAGCCATCCATTTAGCCATTTTCTTTAGAGCTCATGCTCCACAAAGATTCGGAAGTCTATCTATCTAGGGCAATTGGAAGGACAATACAGGTTACACAATAACATAACACACTTCACACACTAAAATTTAAGATTTAAAGTTGCCAAATCAGCCTACAATTCATGTCTTGGGAAGAAATCAAAGAACCCCAAAGGACGCACAGTAAGAACATGCAGAACATCCTATTTGTATAGATTTCAATGATAAAGCATGAGCCAAAGATCACGTCACCTTGAGGTCTGGAATAGTAAACTTGTTGTTGGTGGCCAGATTGTTGGCATGACTGGTGGCTGCATTCATCCTGTCCCATGTCTGCTGACACGTCTTCTCACCGGGAGCAGATATCAACCAGAACTCTGCCATGACTTTACTTTTTACTTTACATAGAACGTCGAGCCACTGCACATTTTAACGCACAAACAAAGTTGGTAATTTGTAGAAGCATTGCAGAACTTTAGACATTAAAATTATTTAGTTTATCACAGTGTTGTTAAACTGATATTTTATTAGATAGAAGGTGTTGACTGGTTTACTAAAATAGTAGCTCCTACAGTAGTAACACTTAACATTAAAATAAGCAAATAGGGTTCAAATCCCTGCTAATATTTTTGATACTGAATCGGTTCATTGTTAATTTATTCAGAATAAAAATAATCACTTTATTTAATGAATGTTAACAGTAACGGTTGGACCATAAGCTTATTGATGCAAAAATACTTTTGGAGATTTTGGAAAATAAAGGTTAAAGTTAAACAAAAATAATTTCCCAGAAGTAAATTATTTAAAAGACGAATCAAGGGATGAATTTTTGCTGTTTCACTCTTAAAAAATATTGGACCCGTTATTCCTATAACTGTTTATTCTCTTAACCTTTAATTCCCCTAACATTTTATTCCTCTCATCCTTTTTTTTACTTAAACTGTTTATTACCTTAAGCATTTATTCCCCTAACCCTTTATTCCTTACACCTTTTATTCCCTTAACCCTTTATTTCCTTAACCTTTTATTTCCCTCACCCGTTATTCCGTTAACCCTTTATTATTTTAACTGTTTATTCCCTTTATCCGTTATTCCCTAAAATTTTTGTTCCCATCACCCTTTATTCCCTCAACCTTTTATTCCCTTAATCCTTTATTTCTCTAACCTTTTATTCCCCTCACTCTTTATTTCCCTCAACCTTTATTCCCTTAACCCTTTATTACTTTAACTGTTTAATCCCCTTAACCCTTTATTCCCTTCACCCGTTATTCCCTAAACATTTTATTCCCCTCACCCTTTATTCCCTTAACCAATCCTTTACGCCCTTAACCTTTTTATTCCCTTAATCCTGTATTTTCTTAACCCTTTATTCCCTTAAACGTTTATTCCATTACCTGTACATTTTTTTAACCCTTTATTCCCTTAAACGAATGTAGTGTTGAGGGAATAAAGCGTGAGAATTTCCTCCTATTTTATCTGCTCCCATTTCCTTATTTTAATTCCTCTAACGGCAGTCACGAGTTTCCTCTGGACACATTTACTCTATAAACCGATAATAATCACTGGAAATGTTACATTACACTCAGTAAACTATCCAGTGGAAGAGAAAAAATATATATATCAAATTTACACCAAACTTTCTCCTTAAACGTCTGTTTACCTGCAAAGGTGCGAGTGTTGATATTTGTTAATAGGTACATACCGTCACTTAGGTTAAAGGCGTCACGTTAATAAACCATACTACTGTTTTGTAAAAAAATAAATAAATAAATAATAAACAAATGATACTAGTAATAACAGCTGATCGTTTAAAATAAAGACTTCACTGAAAGCTGGAGTCATTTCCCAGTCAGCTGATCTCCGGAGGTGTGTTCACTGATCCAACGTCCTGCGCAGATTTCTTACGCTTTTATTTATTTCGTTATTATTATTATTATTATTATTATTATTATTGTAATACCAACACTAATACATCAGCGAAAATAAACTTTATAAAGTAACTGTATAGACAGTATATACATTATTTTGAGTGATTATATGCAAATTTATTTTTATTGTACACCGAGATAAGGATTAATATAAAGCCTTAAAATCAATAGATTGTTAACAAGATTATAATTTTTTTTAAATGTTAAACTGGCAAATCAACTACAAAAAGTTTCTTTTCGAGGTGTTTAAAAATGTAAATTATTTGTCCAGACTTTTACCTTCCAAAGTTTATAAATGCGCGCCTTCATTAAAAGTCTGTCACATCCTGCATTCAACAAATTATTGCAAAATTAGGGTTCTTTTATTTAAAAAAAAAAAAATTGTGTTTGCAAAAATCCCACCCTGACCAACAATTGTTTTTAACAAACTATCTGTATTTAACGTGGAATGTTCATGGAGGTAATTAATTATTGTAGGGAAAGAAAGACACACATATGCGCCAAATACATCAAAGTGAACACACCTATAATCAATCCACGCTCATTTTTTTGAGCTTTTCTGTCGATTCCAGTGCAATATATTTAGTTTAAAGTGAGATATATATATATATATATATATATATATATATCTATATATATATATATATATATATATATCAATATTATTAATAATTACACACAATATTAATAAGTATAATATTAATAGCCTGTAAAATGATTCTTGTTTCTGATTCCGTTTCCTAGAATTTCAGTGACTGGAGAGGTTGAACGATGTCGCCACCTATCGGCGTGAGTATGTGTTTAATTGTTTTATTGTACCTGGTCATTTTAGATTCTGCATAGAATGTGTAAACTTTAACCTAAATATTGGCAGTAAGTTATAATAAAAGCACATTCCAAGTATTTTATTCCTTATAACCGCAATTAGTTTCAAATCATTTTACCACCTTTTAATAATAAAAAGACAACAAAAAAACCCCAAAAGAATTTCTAGCCTTGAACATAAGACTTATTTTACCATAACAAAACTTCATATCACCGATAACAGGTTTCAGTATCAGTTGGTGTTTATCAAAGTTGAATGAATTAATTTAAAGTTCGGAAAAGAATAAAGCAGCGTCAGAAAAACTACAAAAATCATCTATGCAGATTTTTAATTGTAATTGTAAATGCAGAACAAGGCAGCTGTCTGCTATAACCAAAATGTAATTAAGATATTATAGGCTCAATAAAACAAAGAAAAAAAATCAGCATGGCGGCAGTCAGGTCTTTTTTAATCCCATAATGTACGCAGAATAATGTATGAAAATAACCAAGCAATTTCTCTCAAAACATTTATTCCAAAAAAAGAAATACGGAACACACATTTTCCTGATTATTGATGCAATAAAGAAAAAAACGGGCAGGTCACTGCTGTGTCCATATAAATATCCAAACTGTCCCAGTGAGAGTGAATAAACGAGATAAAATGTTGAAAGGAAGAACAGTTAGTATCTGTATTTTGTGGAATAGTCTTTAGGGGAAACCACGAGACCTCTTCCTTTTCGTGCGCCCCTGTAAACGGTTTCAATAATGTCAATCATTTCCTGTTTGTCCTCCATTGTCCAGTTGATCTTGTTGTTATTTCCTGTGCCCAAGTCGATCATGATGTGCTTGTTCCTGTGAAGCGCAATGGAAATAACAGCTTATTATCTCAGAATATCCATTAACTCATCTTTAAAAATCATTAAATTGTCCTATTGTTAAATCAGGGAAATGGCAGCTTATCTTATTTCAAGTGTTGATTGGAAGATCATGGATTTAATTCCCAGCACCACTGCTGGGCCCCTGAGCAAGGCCCTTAACTGCTCAGTTGAACTAAAATGAGATAACTGCTGCTCTGACTGAGGGTGTCAAAGGGAGAAAATCTAAATGTGTTCATGCGGACGCTTTTAGAATAAAGATTATTCCTTTTTAATGCAAGTTGGTAACTTCTGGTGACGTGAACAGTAGTAACCATTGGAGACTAAATGTGGGCGTGTCCTACAAAATACATTTACTTTCTGGTCAGCAGTGGCAGAATCAGTGGTGCTGGGAATTAAATCCATGGTCTTCCTTATAATCTGATTAAGGCTATTTGAATGTTCTGTACAGCGTTATGTCCTGTTCCGTGTTGTCTTTTGTAATGTTTCTATTGTTAATTGCACGGGTGGTGCACCAGATTTCACGGTGTACTGCATCTGCTATATATATATATATATATATATATATATATATATATAATATATATATATAATATATATATATATATATATGGCTGAAATGACAATAAAGCTTCTTGAAACTTGAAACTAAAGCAAAGCAACCAGTAGTAAAATGATCTGCTAGTAACATCGTAATACAGAGACTGGACAACGTGTGGCCATAAAATCACTGTGTGAATTCAGCTTCATCAGGAAATGTGACATTTACTATAAAGTGACTATTAACACAAAAGTCTACACCGTTTAATCTTTTCCCTATTGCAGAATATGAGAGGGTTTAAACTGAAACATCAACAGCAGTTCATTTTTTTTGTTTTTGCTTAATCAGTTGGGTTAAAGAGCAAAAGACGGATGTTCAGGCTTTTAGCTTCTCGTGGCACAATTTTTAATGTTACAGGTGGTTTAAAAAACTTCAGAAATTTTTTTATTTGATAAAAGAAATCATTCTTAAAGCATACCTGAAAAAGAACATGACTGTGCAGGGGTCATACAATTCGTACATCTTGTTAAAATCTGGCACCTCAGTGATATCCACCAGGTAAATCACCGCAAAATTCTTGACCTGTTGGTTAAAAGAAAACAGGTAGGAAACTATAACCATTTTTGTTGATCTGTTTTCAAAAGTGAACCTCAGGACACAAACTCTCATTTTACTGTTATATAGGGCCGCATTTACACTGCATCTATCAAGTGAGTCAATTTGGATTTTTTCCCTAATAATAAATCAGATTCGGGCATTACCGTCTTCCATGTAAGCAATGTAGAAGTACTGACCGGAAAAGGAGGTATAAAGGGTGCGATAAAGGTGCAGATAAATATTTTTTATATATATATATATATTTATATTTTATATATTATATATATATATATATGAAATATTTCTCTGCACCTAAAGAGAGCGCTCTTTTTTCTAACCTTTAAACATGATGCAGAAGCAAAATAGTGAATTATTATTTCATCTTCGTCCACTGATTATCACACCCTTTATACCTCCTTTTCCGGTCAGTACGTCTACATTGGGTTGTTGTTCCTGTGTATAGTGTAAATGCAGATATCGGATACAGGTCAGTTTTAAAAGAAGATGTAAGCGGGTTGTCTAATTAAAGCAGTGATTAATTACAGCGTACAAAGTGTATTTAAAGACCTTTTCAGCAATGCTGTACAAAACTTCATCCATTTTCATGCATGTGGGGTCCCAGTCGTGGCCAAATCGGATAACAAGCACTCGGTCTTCTTCCGACAGGATGGCCTGGTCCACCTGCCAGCCGTTATGAAGGTGAGGAAGCATGTACGACATCTTGGCTTAAAGAGAGCTGTTCACCTAAAGAAGAAGAAAAAAGACATTTTTCAATATAAATCATCTGCTGACTGATTTGTGTTGTAAATCAATTGCCATAAATACGAGTTCGTCTAAAATTAAAAAAAAAAAAAACCTCGCTATGTTAAACTGCAGATGAACGGGAGGTGCGTGTATTTTCCAGGTTTTACGGCAACCCCCAGTCTTTAGTGGGAAAACTGTTCAGTTTATCATGTACCGTTATGTAAACACAGGAACCTTAAAATGTGCACTTATTATAATTAAACAATCTTTTTTAAAAAACTGTAAAATGAAAGAAAGGACACGTTAAAATATTAAGTCTATATATTTTTTTTTTTTTAAATACAGTGCTTTCACTATAAACATAATTATACAGCCTAATTATTAAGTACAGACCGGTTCGTTGCCCTAAATAATAAAACATAACACAAATATTTTAACTTTTAAACTTAAGTAGCATTTTAATCTTTGGACAATGTATAAGCTTAATAAATTAATATTATAGGACATATACAAAATATATATTTCCGGATACAGTAAAGCCTTGTGCAGAAGCGCAATAGCATTTCTATTACCGTCTTGAACATTCTAAAAAATCTACCACAAACAATTAAACCTGACTTTAAAATAAAATAAATCCCTACAGTTGTTGCCAGTTCATATAAACGACTCTTACCTTTTAGTGAAATAAACGCGGAGAAACGTTTGTTTCCTGCTATATCTTTTGTTTAACAGCGCGAAAACGAACTCAGTCGTTTCAGCCTGCTTCCGCGGCTTTAGGAAGTGACGTCACTTAAAACTCACGCCCAAACGTGCGCGCTACGCCGCCTTTCTGTATGGGGCGAAAAGGCAGGCAACTTTCATTCATTCATTTATTCATCTTCTATTTACATTTACAGCATTTGGCAGACGCTCTTATGCAGAGCGACGCACATTTAGACAACTGAGCAATTTGTGGCAAACAGTGGTAGGTTGGTAGTCCAACAACTTAACCATGAGCCACCACTTCTATACCCGCTTAATCCCTAATAAGGGAAGAGGTACACCATGGACAGTTCGCCAGTCCATCCCAGGGCCACACACACTCACTCCTTTGGGTAATTTAGAATGACCAATCAACCTAACATGCAGTACATGTTATTGGACAGTGGGAGGAACCCACGCAAGCACGGGGAGAACATGTGAACTCCACACAGAAAGGCCCCTCCCTGGAAATCTGCTCACTAAGCCACCGTGCTGCCCTGAAACAACTTTCAAAAAAGATTAAATCTGCATTTACACCGCATGTTATCAAGTAACCTAATTCCCATTTTTTCCTTATAATGGAGGATTACTAAGCACTAATATCGTTAGACACTGTTTGATTCGGATAAGATGTACAGAACATTTAGTTGAGTTTTGTTTTTTCCTTAGACAAATTTCCACGACATCCTCTAATGTGGCACAGATGGGATATGACCGACGACCGTGTATGCAGGAAAAAAGCACATGGATTTCGATATATTTAGATCGGTTTCAGGCCTCATTTGTATGTAGAAATAAATCGGATATCAATCAAATACGGGTCAGCCATGTAGACGGACAGATCAGATTTTTTCCTTCCTTTTTCAGTCTGCACGTCTACATACATCTGCTGTGTATAGTGTGAATGCGGATATCAGAGACAGGTCAGTTTCAAAAGATAATGTAAAAAATCGGATAAAGTCAAAAAATCGGAATTGGGCATCAAGATGTACATTGTAAATGTAGCCCAAAAGTACGGCCGACCCCTAACACCCCTTACACCTAAGATGTGGTGTTCCTTAAACTATTTTAATCTATATAATAGTTTAAAAATATTGATATGCAGTAGCACTACAGTATGTCTATTCCTGACAATGCCCCTGTGCACAAAGCTGGTAAGATCCATAAAGACATGGTGTGGAAGAAATAGAGTGTCTCGCACACTCTGACTCAACCCTATTAAACAACTTCGCGATAAACTGTAATGTGTTAAGCGTCTGATCGCACTAGAAATCCCCACAAACACTCTTAAACAGCAGCATGTGGAGCCGCAGTCTACTTTTTAACAGAAAGATTCACCCTAAAACACATCAAATCTATTTGTGTTTCATAATTTTTTTTTTTTTTTTATGATTTTCTTTAAATATAAAGGAAAATAGTTAGTAGTTTTACTTAAAAACCCCTGAAGAAATACATGAATTGAAAGTCCTTGGTAGAAAATAAGGATAGATTATAGGACCTTATACAGCTGTACAAAGTGTATAATGTAGGAAACAACTAAATTTCGCATAAGCCAACTAAACACACTACAAGTTCATTCTAACTCTAATAAATCGAATGTGTTCGCTTAAACTAAAGAAAACACCAAGACACACAGAACGTTCTAGAAAAGCCATATAATTTATACATATGTAACTATACAATTTATAAAAGTTATTTATCACTCCAAAAAAATAAGTAAACACACTATTTAAAATGATCTTTTTTGACTGTTTATTTTGCATTGTTTGTCACACTCCGTTATTAGGAATGTTGAACTGTGCTCAAGCCAACAAAACAATTCGGAAAACATGGTATGTGCTGATGTTAACCTTTCATACAATCTTACATTTTACTGCTGTTAAAAGACGTTATAATAAAATATGCCTAGAATTAGCATGGATACACACTGACACTGTATTCTCCTTAGAGTTGTAGTTCAGACCCGGGATGCCAAAGCATTAGCCAGTACATAGATGTAACACAGTATTTGACTGTTATTCTTGACGAATACCGAATTTTAATAAGAGATAACTATAAATGTTGGAGGAAATCCATTAATAGTTTTTTATTTAAAAAAAAAACAAAAAAAACAAAAAAAGCCACTCATAATCCTGTATTGTGGGGAAAGGATTGATGAGCAAGCACTAAAGATGAAATACTGAAAGTGTTTTAGGTCAGGAAGTCACATAGTTCGATAAATACATTACAGTTTCAATTCCATACTAAAGGAGTATACATTTTTAACTTAAGGAGATCTAAATTAATTACAGAACAGGGAAAGTGTACAAAAAGGGCAATTAAGGCCAAATAAACCACACCACAGACCATTAATTTAATTAAGTTCTCGAAAGTATGTGATAAATGACGATTTAAACTCTTTACCGAACGTCATAGAAACTCAATCAAGAAACTTAAATGTAACTAATTCAAATCAATGCTAACAATTTTATTCACACTCTAAAAAAAAATAGGGCTACAAAAGCTTTTAAGGACACGACGGATTCTTTGAGAACTGTTCTATGTTAACACCGTATGCATTTTTTGATGAGTACACTTCCACGTCTTAACTTCTAAGATCATTTTTAGCCTTCAAAAGTTGCTAAACATTCATCGGACTTTTTACCTTCTTCTGTATTTACTGTATTTATTTTCTCGGGTTCTGGCTCCGGAAGCGTCCTGTCCGGTTCTATTTCAGGAATAAACAGGTTGTGTTTCACCTTCATCAGTTCAGCCATGTTAAAGCCTAACATGACCATGCACTCGTTTCGTTGCAAATGCTTCATACACCTGGTACGTTTGGAGCTAATCTGACAGGCAACATCGGTTTTGTTCAGCAGCAACCGGCTGCTCAGGGCAATAATCTCCCTCTTGGTCGGGTACGGCTGTGTGTTGAAGTACTTGCTTACAAATTTCCGGCGAGACTCGAAGCAACGTAACTCCATTCCGGTAGGATCGAGAGCAAATTTTACGTCGGGATATTCCTGAACTTCTGTTGTAGGAGTAGGAAGACTAGCGCAACTTTCTTCTTCAAGCCTCTTTCTTTTTGCTAGTCTGGCCTCTCGTTCCCTCTTATTAGCTTCTATGGCTTCTTTTACAGCCAGCTCCAATCTTAACTTGCTCTGCATTTCTAAATCTGTCTCAAGACTTACTGGAGCTGTTGATCGAACTGGAGCAGTAGACCGTTTTGTGGATGCGGGAAATGAGACTAAATCTTTGCCAATGTTTAACCTCGAATTTATTGTATCAGCATCTTTAAGGGTTTTGGGCGCAGATAGACATCTGGTCATATGGACACTGATTGCTTTGACTGTTGTTTTGCCCGTGTATACCCCACCACAGTAGATGCATTTGTATGCTGGCAGTTTAAGTATGGAATGGACAGTTGGCACGATGAAGTGCTTTTCTCTGAGGTGCATCTGATAGCACTCCATGTTCAGCAGCTTCTCAAAACAGAAGACACACTCTAAATTGTCCGGCTTAGGCACGGGCATCTTGCATACCGCCGGCTGCGTCATAGGCAACATCTTTAAAAAAATCAAATCAAGAGAATTAGTAACTAAGGCTAGGTTAAGCTCTTTCTCGCCCATCATCTCTTTTGGGGCTGTGGTGTTGATGTCAAAATAGGGAAACAGAAGGTGGCCAGACTCATCGGTGTAAAGACGATACTCTCGTCTCATGAAGTCACAGTTGGCCTTCTGAGTTGGATTGTGTTCGACTTGAATATGTGCAACCAGCTGTTTAATGGAATAGAACATCCCAGGACAAAACAAACAGTTCAAACCGTGAATCAGATGTTCAAAAACACCTTTTTCTGAAAGCAAGACTTTACACATTAGACACTGCACTGTCTTGTCAGGCATTTTCTTCAAAAAGGGGGCACGGGCAGCCAGACCTGATTTGGAATTCTTGGATGAGTCTTTATGGATCTCCACATGGGAGTGATATATGTTGGATGGAAAAAGCTCGTTGCAAATGGGGCAGGTTACCCATTTTTTAGTCTGCTTTGAATCTTGGGAATTTTGCTGTTGTACACCGTTGTTTTGTGTCACCGGCAATGGCGCTTTGCTGACTACTTGGACATCATTTGCCTGGACAGATAAAACTTGTAACGGTGCGAGGGTGTAAGTCGGCAGCCCGTCAACTTTGTTACCTGTGGGAATCAGGTGACTTAAAAGGGACTGGGATGTAAGCATGGTGCCTCTGGGGGTAGGCTGATTCAAGGGGAACCTTGGAGCAACAATCATTGGCCGTGGTGAAGGCCCCCTTACAGCCGGGACATTAAACTGTAACCCAGGTGGAAGCAGAACTTGACGGGATGGTGGATGTACAGGACCCGGGAGTCCAACCCTGACTGGTTGTTGGCGTGGAATAACTGAATGAAGTGTTGGAGCAGGAGTCATCCCTCTAACATTAGGCAGTGCTGCAGAGACAGTTCTTGGAGCTTGAATATTGCGGATAGTGAGTGGCTGACCAGGCTGAAGCAAACCCTTTGCCTCAGCACTGGCAAGCTGCACCAGGGCTGAGGCTTGAACAGGAAGAACTGCTGTGTTAGGAGGAGGAAGTAATCTAGGTCCACCATTAGCTAAAACTGGCAAGACAGTGCCTGGAATTGGTAAAGAAGTGAGTAAAGGTTTGGTAGGCGGTCCTGGTATAACAGGACTAGCTTGGATCTTTGGTGCTAAAGTGGGAGCCGGCTTCTTTATGTCAGTTTCGTAAATGAGGGAGTTTATGTGCACATCCAATTCCCTGTGCTTGTCCGAGTTTAGTATGTGATATAGCAGATGCTCGAGAGTCTCTGCATTTGCACCACAGACCTTACAATAAAATTTCCTGTACATCTGCCCAGGACCCTGTAAGTCACAGTCTGCTCTTTGTCCGACGAAGCGATTTAGCAGTATTGTGTAATGATTCATAAGAACATGCTTTCTTATGCTGTACAACAGATCATCGCGAACGGGGCATTTCCGGCACTGAAATGCGTGACCGCTTAATGCTTTTACGGCCCGGGGTGTCGCGGTGTCAGATTCTGGCTTTTGGTTATCGAAATGGAACAGTCTATAGTGCTTGGAAATGACTTTTGGATGGCCAATGAACGGACAGGAGGAGCAAGCCGAGAGTCTGCAGGCTGACTGCTCATCATCATGGTAGCGATGAACATGAGCCCTAAATGAATTCCAGGACCGTGTTGAAAATTTACATAAAGAGCAGCACAGTCCTTGGGTGCGGTAGGTCCACTGTAAAAGAGAGAAACGGGAAGAAAAGGTCAAAATTGTGGAGTTATACTATATTTAGCATTCTAAATTAAATAAAATAACAGAGATGTATATGTAAAGTCAAAAAGTTTAGTTTAGTTTGGGACGTTTAATACCATTTAAGATTTATTCAGTCTGTAATTAATTATAACTCCTGATTGTTTATTATTTTCTTATTAGACCAAAAAACTGCTGTCGGGAAAACTGTAAATGCTTAACTATCCCCAACCAGGAACTATATATTAAATGGCTTGTGCAGACCTCAACAACACGTACTTATGTCAGCCTTCCCAGTGAAGGCCCTTATTCACCCTTGCCTAATTTCATTAATTGTCTTGTAGCTGAAAGCTTATAAATTCCCACAGAAATGTTCTATAATACAATGGAAAGCCTTACAAAATAAATGGAGCTTATTTAAGTACCTAAATCTGTAATGTGATATTGTTTAACACGCACATATAACACGTAATGATGGTTAGGTGTCCACATACGTTTGCCCATAGAGCATTGTTACATTAACCATTTACGACAAGCAGTAAGGTCAACTCTACAGCAAGCCACAACATTTGACCTCTTCATTTCTGAAAGGTTAATTCGGGATCCTGGAAATCCCACTGAATGAGAACACTACTTTACTAAAAAAAATACCAATCTTATTCTTTCATATTTTCATTTAAACCCGTATGCTAATAATTAAGAAACTTAAAGGGGTCATGAACTCTGAGAAATAAAAATTTCCCTTGATCTTTTGACATATAAGAGGACATTGTAATATAAAAAACATTAATCGGTTAAAACTGCAGGTTTTGGAATGTTCTGATCTATGATGTCATAAGGTGGATAATCGCCGCCTCTGCAGACGACAAGCAACGCTTGCTTCGACATCGCTGTCTGTCAAAGCCCCGTGCACCGATTCGCAGCACATGCATGTGATGGGTACCTTTTTTTAAAATAAAGTGTTAGCCAATTATAGCAGTGGGCATTTACTTCCGAGACAACAATCCGCCACGTCTACTCAAAAATCTGGATATCATTGTAAGTGAACCACAAGAAATCCATACAAAATGAAAAAGATGATAATTTAAACCGATTCCGAATCAAATAATTTTATGCACATGTTTAAAGGTTAAAAAAATGAAGATGTATATTGACCTTTTTCTTCCATTTGCCATTAAAACCGTCTGATAAATCAGTCCATTGGGTTGCGCCAAAGACACTGTTTCCTGGATCAAACTCTTGAAGACTCTGAGTTAGGAAAGAAAATAGGTAAGAATTTCAGTCAGATAGTTAAAAAAAAAAAAAAGAAGCAGAATTGCAGATCTAAAAGTAAAAAAAACAAACAAAGCCTATCAACTGGTAGAGATCATCCCTGTGGTTGTTTCCTTGCTGGATAAAAAAAATAAGTCAACTTAAGGTTGCCTTATAATATGGCTGGGCCAGTATAAAAAATATAAAATAAAGTATAAAAATATTGACAACTTAACCCATGCCTTAATTGTGTTTTAGAAATAAACTAATCATAATCTCATCTAATACTATAGTCTAAACTTATCACACACACACCCACCTCTCTGTGCAACAAAGTGGTATCTGAGCCAGCCAACTTGGGGTTATGTCCGCGTTAACAACCCCTGTGATTTTATACAGTCTACTACTAAAGCTCCCTTTGCTTTAAATGTGCACTTAGTATATGTGTTAACAGCTCCGAGTTAAGTTGGGTGACAGAACAAGCTTTTAGTCGGCAGTATGTTAGTTCCAGCTGCCAATCTAAACTCCAGTTAATCCATATTTTTCACATTTGGCCTATGAATCATTATTTAACCTCAAGGATCAGAATGAGGCATAACCTTTGTGTCAGTCAGGCTTAAAATTCAGCTTTTTTTATTATGCTGTTGCTTTGTTGTTGAATGCTGAATCCCGAAAGAAAGTCCTTATCCATATCAGAAACAGAAGTGTGTCCTCCTCCTTTTATGGGACGTTGACAGCTCAGTTTTTTTTAGTTTGGCTGCAACAATGCCAACAAGAAGCTTGCCTTTTCCATAACCAATTAATATTAGCATTATGATGCAGGTCAGGCAAGGCAATTAAGGGTGGGACCCTAATCCCATTGTAAGGCCTGCGATGCAATTCGAGAACAATTATTGATGCATCTTAATTGATTTTTCTTTAAGTAAAATAGTTAAGTGTTCCACATATGACGAGTCGTCTCTCCCTTATGGAATAGTATCCGTGTGGTATTAGAAGGTCACTTTTCAAGTGCTTTCAATAAATACTTATAAAAAATGTTCTTTAAAGTAGTATGGGATTTCGGACGGAGCCTATTTTTAGTGGTCTGCCATTCCTCTTCCGCAACCCTAGACATAGAAAATCGATTTTTAACATTTGTAAATCGATTCAGAATCTTCTACGTTACGCATTATGATGCATCGAAGAATCTAATGATGCCATGCCCAAAAACTGTACGTCACGTTTTTAAACAAAGCCGTCATGACACTCTACTTCTCTAGCCAAAGAAGAAAGCCATCTGTTTTACGACATAACAGTGAAATCTTTAGATGATGAGCATCAATCCAAATGATTTAAAGCTTACAATATAGACTCAATCATTTGCGCAAGTTTCTTAAATTAATGATTTGTTGTTTGTGGGAAAATCAACGTTGCCCTATTAACACGACACGATTGGTTGCTTTATACGTCAGTCAGACGCCCTTTTGGACAAGAAAAGCTGCTGTGAAATTCAGACCTACTGCTATGCAAGATTAGTAATGACTGAACAGCAAATTAAATACTGACAAACCCACAATTGCTTGGTTAGTAATAACATCGCTAAGTGACACTGTTGCTTTTACTTAGCATATTTTTTCTATATTAATACACTGTATTATCTTTAGGTCTGAGAAACTGCCTGTTGAGACTTCCACTGGTGGAGGACAGAAGAGGAGGAAAGCTATTACTCATAAAGAAAAATGTAACATCATCGCTAAGCGGTAAGCTAAAACGCCTAACAGTGAACGCATCATAGGGATAAACCTAAATCGACTTATATTAATATATAGACTTCCGAATGGTTTTCCAGAACGCTAGTCGAGTAGCGCTGCACTATACATCATTACATCATGGACACAGCGTCCTAATGTGCATCTGCTATAGTCACATTACAGGATGTTAAATGCCAACTGATTTGCAAAAGTTAATAATAAAGAGAAAGTTTAGCATTTGCTCATTGTGTGAACATTTTAAGTACGTTTAAAGCATTTAGGCGCAAGAAACAACCACTTTTAGAGCTTAAACAAGGATTAATTGAACTTAATTAATACATTGAAGACGATACCGTGTGGTTTTACATTTAATTATTTAATTTCTGCATCTAAATCTCCAGAAAAACATAAAACACCGATTATTTGTACATTATTTGATTACATGTACATCTTTGTTCTATTGTTATGATTATCTCTGCTTATAATTTGTGCATTATATTTTACTCCCTTCTAAAATAATAAATTCTTTCCAAATAGAGCCACTTAATTCATCTGGTAATTTTTTTTTTTTTAAACTGCAATGTATATAGAAGAAAAAGTCAGTTTTTCCCCCGATATAATGCAGCCCCAAAGTCGAGTGTTTTCTGTACAATTAATAATGAAATAACAGTTCAAAACAGCGTCTGTCAGACTGTCTAGCGGTGATGCCGGTTATCTGCCACTCAACAAGGGAAGATTCCACTAGTGCATAAAAGAAAATGCCTGGCAATCTGGAGTGTGAGGAAGCAGTAATCAGTACTCACCTCACACAAGTTCGAACACTCTTCAAGGCCATATTCACCCAAAATGTTTTTTACTTTCTTTCTGGTTCTTCGGATTTTCTCCAGTCCTCGAACTGGAAATTGATACATGATTTCTTTCCTAAATTGGAAGACAGGTAAAGAAAAATTAAGATTTAGTTACCAAAAAAAAAATCTGTCTATATTTTAACCAACCAATTGCTCGTCTCGCACATAAGACTAACAACGTTCTACTTCAGTCCCCAAACTAAACTTTCCCAGGGGAAGTGGTAGCTTATGGTTAAGGTGTTGGATTCCCAACTCGAAGATTGTGGGTTCAATTCCCAGCTCCACCAAGCCACGACTGTTGGGCCCCTGAGCAAGGCCCTTAACCCCCAATTGCTCAGTTGTATAAAGAGATAAACGTAAGCCGCTCTGGATAAGGACGTCTGCCAAATGATGTAAATTTGGTCCAGGGGCCGGATGTAGACCACACCCACATTTGGACCAGCCTGCTGAATTTTAAATCAATGTTTTGCTCAAATCATCTTAAACTAAAATGCTCTTACTTATAAAAGTATTAGAATAAAGATTGACTTTCCAATAGTAAATATGGGATCCAAATGAATTGTTAGATTCATCATTCCATAATGATGGATCAGGTGCTACTGAACGCTTTTACACTGCACATCTCGATGCCCAATTCTGATTTTGTGACAGTATCCGTTTTTTTTTTGTTTTTTTTGATGACCCGCTTTTAAAAATGACACCTATTCGACATCTGCATTTACACTGTATACAGCAAATCAGCCCAAGGTAGACGTACTGACCGGACAAGGAAGTATAAACGATGCAATGGATCATTTCAAAGGTCAGAGGAGAAAAAATAAAAAGAGAACCCTTGTTGCAGCCTGTGAGAATGTAGCATTGATCGCTAAATTATAAATATCTTTTTTTTTATAGTGCTTATCTTTTAAATAAAACAACTATCAAAATACGCAGTTGTGTTAATTGATATATGTTGCTGTTGGTGTCCACCGGGGTTGATTTCATGCACCACTGTTGCTTTGACTCACACTGACAGGTAAAAAACAATCCGATCTGTCTGCTTACATGGCAGACACTAATGCACGTATCTGATTTATATCCGATTTATTTCCACATATAAATGAGGCCTAAAACCGATCTGAAAATATCGGAATCCGTGTGGTCATTGGTCAAATCCCATCTGTGCCAGATTGGAGAAAAAATTATTCGGAATTGGGTCACGTGATACATGCAGTGTAAATATGGTCAAAAGGTTGGGAAAGAGAATTCAGAATACAAAAGTGCACGAGTAATTTTTTTTTTTGTTTATTACTTTTCTGAAAAGTAATGCTCATTTGTTTGTATGTTCATAACAAATTAATAAACTTGGAAAAATCTCGAATCAGGAGACAAAATAAATACATTTCAAGTTATATTAAAATCACTCCAATTCATGCAATTTTTTTGTTACACACCGACCCGCCTAATATTAAAAGAAAGAAAGAATTATGTGGCCCTCAAAAAAAAAAAAAGTTGGGGAACTTCTGATCTAACGTTCCAAATACGCAAGTCACCTTTCCGCGCATGCGCGAAGAATAAAACGCGTGCTAAATTCTCTAACCTTCTGAGCGAAACTGATCAACTTCTACCAGTTTAACTTAAGGCTGAAGTGGGAAATGCATTGCTAAATAATTGTGTTTGTGCATCATAAACCGTGCAAAATTACAACAACGAAATAATAGGAAATTAATTCCAAAGAAATGTTAAAAAGACATAAAAATTGCTCTGAGGAATTATTTATATACGTTAATCTAATTTGCATGCGTTTGAAGTTAATAAAAAAACGATGTCAATCATGTCAAAAAGGGGGAAATTAGTTGGAACTAATAATGTGTCAAGTCATGAATAGTAATGTAATAACAGATGTCAGGAGGTAAAGTTGATATGTGATGCAAAATAAAGCAGGGATGATGGAGAGGAACGCATTTGATCTAATATAGCGCGTGTGTGTGTGTGTGTATTAGAAACACACAATATACTTTCAGTTTGGCAGCAGCAGAATATTCCCGCGGTTTGCTCGTAACTTCTCCTCATTCCCCGCCTGCCACCGTGAGCGAGCGGATCTCCTCTGATTGTAGATCTTACCTTATTTAGCGCCACTGATTTTTTTTCTCGGAGGGAGTTTAGCGCTTTTTTCCCCCCTAAAACGGCGACAAAGCAGATTTCCCACCAATCCGCGCATCAACGACGCTCCCGGGCAGCGTGGATGCGCAGCGCAGCGCCACGCTGACCGCAAAATCTAATTTTATTATATTTATCAGCAGCGACAGAAATATCGCAGCGCAAACTCGCTCCTGCGAATTATTCCTGAATGTAGCTTCGTTGTTCAAGCACATAAAAAGAGAAAATGGCGCATTGAATGACAGGGAAGTGACGTCAGTGCCTAATTAGCATATTTCATTCCTGACCAATGAAATGTAAGTACACTAAAGTCGAGAAAGTATCAATAAACTGTAACTGCATCTATATTTGCTCAGCTGTAGTCACACTATGCTACACCTTATACCTACACTAATCAAGTGAAAATCAAGTTAATAACTTGGGTTAAGTCAATTTATGATTCATTATATGGGATGCTGGAACTCATAAGTGGGCGGGACTTAGTGGGTTGATACACAGTACAGCCACTAGAGGATGTCTGTGGGCAGCTGGTGGCTCAGCAACTGCAAAAAATGGGAGGACCTACTAGTGGTTGCAGTCATATCACCCCATGAGTCACTGGCCAATAGGAGACGAGCTTTAAAAGTATTCTGATTACTATCTAAAGTGGAAAAAATAAAATGTTTACTAGCTATTTGGAAGGTAACAATTTGCAAAATTCTGTCAGTGACTGATTGGTAGTTTTTCTATAACGCACGTCCGCCTATGTGATCGGCTAAAAATCTTCGTAATCTTTTGTAGGCGTACGACATGTGGATTCATCCACACCTCGTAATGTATTTTGAAAGATTGTAGCTACACCAGGGCTACGGGTAACACCCTAGAATTTCTGAATCATCAATATGTGTACGACTGTTGACTAAGTTATATGATCGAAATTCGGCAATTACGAAAATTCCTTCAAAAGCCGCAGCCAATTACGAATCAAACAAGCGCAATAATGACGATAAATATCTATGTTCAATCTATGTGGACCGCTAGTTATATATCTTCTAAAAGGGAAAAATTATTATTATTTTGCAATAATTGAAGCACTAACGTAAGGTAACATAAGGTATCGCTGTAAATGATCAGGATAATATATTTGCGTCTTACACAGGGTAGCTATGCGGACTTGGTAGAATAGCTTGAAAGGGTAGCGTTAGTCGTTAAGGCTGCAAAAGAACAGGAAATATTCCAAAAAACGTCGAAGAAAGTTTCCATATTTGAGGGCAATACAAGTATATAGTCTTTGCGTTCAAATGTTTGCATGTTGTGTTGTACTGGTGCTACGGAATGTAATAGCCTGCTAACAAATAACCTTATTAACATTCTAGCCTCAAAAATCAGGCTTATTCAGTTTTGAGGGTTTTATTTGTAGAAATACTTTCTATATTTATTATATTTGTTATTGTCTACATTGTGTATAGTCATTGTTTACTAAATTTGTGTTAAGTCTGTTTAAAATTATAGGATGCCTGAGCCTCATCAAGCTTTTTATTGCCCAGTTACCAGTGTAACTGTGTAAATAATAAATGCCTCATGACTCTTAATTTGAAATCTGTTGAATTGCATGTAAAACATAGCTACATGTTTATTTATATAACAGATTACATCTCACAGATTTCATTATATGACATCATTTGTTCTTTTTAGGCGTGTTTTGTGATTGCAAACACTTCCTGAAAGCTTGCGCTATGGCATATAAACAGTAAAACAATTAGTAGACTTAACATCTACTAGACTTTAATTAAAAGCTTACAACTTCTTGAGAAACTCAGTTCTAACGAATCAAGTCTATTACTTTTACGCACAGTCTATTATACATTTATTAAATGCATATCTAAATAATTCAACTGTTAAATACAACATCTGCTTTGAACTATTATAATATATTAATAGAGCAAATAGCAGCAGGACAGTAATCAACTTGGAAATATTTCATTTTTCGCCTGTAAAATACTTCTATTATATACAAATATATGAAATCACGTTTAAATTTAATATTTTTGTCACGTACACAAATCATACACATTATAACATGTAGTGACAAGTATTGTAGTGCTTTTCAGGACCGTGTGTTTAAACATAGTACAAGAAACAAAGTTAAAAAAAAAAATCAAAAATTAAAATTAAAAATTAAAAAAAAGAAAAAGAATTAAAAAGGAAAAAAAGAATTTCCTGTACAAAAAGAGGAAATTATATTATAATTACTTATTAGTTTACTATAACTCTAAGAGATTATGGCATTGGAATATAATGACTGCTATGATGATATAGATGATATGACTATAGTATTTTATAAAGATCAAAAAAAGCCAGGTGCTGTTACACGCCTATTAATAGGATATTAAACAGTCTTCGATTTAATTATATTGAATCCACTAGTTTAAAACACAGAATGTGTTCGCTGTTGAAGTCATGTTGTTACTGTCATGTTTTTAGATCAGTCATATGGCCTTAAAAGACTTTAGTATTTGGAATTCTGAAATCTAAATGACAATTAAGCTAAAAACCGTCAGGCCCTGCAAGTATTATATGCTGTGTTTAGATTTGTTAATAAGTTTCTTTTAAATTGCTGTAAAAACTATTAAATATTTGATAGTATTTTGATAGGTTTAACTACATGAACTCAACTTAAAAATTCAGCCTGGTTTTAACTCACAAGTTTTAAAAAAATCAATCATTTAAACAGGCTCTTTAATGGTAGAATAATTTTTCCTTTGCATGGCCTTGAGATAATAAATTGCCACAAGGTCATCTGGGAACATTTTGTGTAATTTGCACACTAAGGATTCTGACATAATACTCGCCTACTATATAGTATGGAAGTATGTGCCCAAGATGGCTGACAAGCCGGAGCCTAGCCCAAGGCCGACAAGCCGAAGTCTCAGCCCAAGATGGCCGACAAGCCTAAGTCTCGGCCCAAGATGGTCGAAAAGCCAGAATCTTGGCCCAAGATGGCCAACAGGCCAGCGTCTCAGCCCAAGACAGCCGACAAGCCAGAGTCTTTAGTATCTGCTCAAATCACAGCAGAGTCTTCAGGGCCTGCTTACGTCATGCCAGAATAGCAGAATGCAGCAGTACAGGGGAAAACCAAAATTCCTGACAAAGACAAAGGGAAACACAAGGGCTATAAATACAGACGATCAACCAATAGGAATGCAACAGCTAAACAAGGGGATCGCATGTAAGGAACACATGAGGAACAAGGATCACAAGGACAAAACAGGAAGTAAACACAGACATGAACAATAAACAAGAACTCAACACATAACAAACATGAAATATGAAACATAAAACATGAAACATAAACATAACCATAAAATAAGAGCATGAAGAAAAACCTTACAAATACGCTTTAGTTCTTTCACTAGCACATGAGCTCTGTCATAATAAAACAGGTTCAAGTCATTTTACAAAATTAAATAAGAGAATAGTGAACACTCACTAAAACACTTATATACAATTTAACTTGTATCTGTAAACTTAGAGTTCATGGATCGTCAGGATTCAAATTAAAAATGTATTTTGTCACATACATAATTATACACAGTACAACATATAGTGAAATGTTCTTTACAACTCTCCATAAAAAAAAAAAGAAAAAATAAAAAATAAAAAAATTAAATAAAAATATACTGTTGTGTATATATAAATGACTGCAGTGTAATATAAAGTGTGGTTGTGTGTGTGGTGAGATTCGCAGGAGTTCTGTTGTGTGTGTGTTTGAGTGTAAGCCCAGAAGAGTCCCGTTTTCAGGTGCTCTCCTAGTTGAGAGCCCGAATGGCCTACAGAAAGAAGATCCTCCTGATTTTCTCGGTGTTTGCCTTTAAGGAGTGGAAGCGCTTTCCTGCCCGCAACTGAGAAAAGAGTTCGTTGTTGGGATCAAGTTTCTTTATTTGTCAATGTCACCATAAGCGGAAACATACAGAGGAAACAAAATACTGTTTCTCTTCCTAACAGATCTTGAAGAGTCAGTGCAATATTAATCAGATTTGTGTATGAAGGCAGCAGCAGTGTACGTTTAATAAATAGTAATGTTTAGTCATTCTATTGTAAGATACAAAACAGAATAGCAGCCGTACGACAGTAGTGCAAAAATGACCTTAAAGTGTTAAAGTACAAACAATGTCAGATTTAAATAGTTTGTACATGAACAGGTGTAAATAGTTCTAGTAAAGTGAAGCGATGAAGTGGTAGCGCTACCCAGTGGTTAAGATGTTGAACTGCTAAAAACAGAAGATGTCCAGCACCAAGTTAGCGCCACTGGGCCCCTTAGCAAGGCCCCTAACCCCCCAATTGCTCAGCTGTATAAAAGAGATAAATGTAAGTCGTTCTGGATAAGGGAGTGTGCCAAATACTGTAAATGTAAATATAAAATAAAAGGGTACAGCACTGCAATGACATCCTGGGCAACTGTGTGCTACCAGATTTCTTGCAGTTTGTGGGAGAACCACATACTGGTGGTTGCCACGGATCAACAAAACTCTTTTTTTAGGTAGATTAAAATCAATCAATTAATTATATAACACAGACTACAGTATTTATATGTATTCACCTGTTCAGGTAAATAGACAGCGTCATGCCTTAACCTTAATTTCGTGGACCTCCTTGTCAATCGCCTGAATATAATCAGCAGTCTATTGTTTTAAAATAATAAAACATTTCTGTCCACAGAATTTATAAATTGTTATTTATTTTCTTATTAAATGTTTAACACTTAAATTATTTTTTTGTAGTAGGTTTATTCGTACGTGTTTTTTTTGTAATCTGGCATTACTGAGACAGCTATTCTTCAGGTCGCCTGGTCCTGAATCGGAAAACGCTCCCTAGTCACTACATAGTCATAGACTAATACATTATGAACTGTATGTCCCACATGAAGTCTATTATATGACTACAGTAGCATTGTTTTTTTTTTTAGGTTTTTGTTTTTAATACAGTTTAAAAGGAAGCAAGTTTTAGTATAGAAAAATGGCCGGTTTTCCTGGAGTGTCTGCATTATGTGAGAATCCAAACGAGGTTTTTCTGGATGTGTCCAAACTGCTGCTGACTTATGCGGACAATATTCTCAGGTAAATAAAAACAAAAACACTGAAGCTTTAATTAGAAAGAGATTTGATACATCAGATTAGACAGATGTGTAGCTGGACAGATGTGTTATTACCTGTATAGCGCGTGTATTTAGGAAACAGGAAGTTATTTTTAATATTCAGTTGATTTACTTTTTAATTTGCTGCAGTGTGTAATAACATCCAAAACCTCTGTCCTTCTCGCGCTCTGCCAATTCTGTCTGTCTGTCTGCCCGTCGATCTGTCTGCCTTTCACTCTCTGTCTGTCTGTCTGTTTGTATTTCTTGCTCTCTGCTTTTTCTGTCTGTCTTCTGTATGTCGTTTTGTCTTTCTTTTCTTCTCTCTTTTCTGTCATCTTGCTCTCTCCTCTTCGTCTCTCTCTCGCTCGCTCTTTCTCCCTTCCTTTTTCTTTCCTGTCTCTGTTTCTCCCTTCACTTTTTCTTGTCACCCCCCCATTCATCTTGCTCTCTCTCTCTCTCTCTCTCTCTCTCTCTCTCTTTCTCCCTTTCGCTTTTTCTTGTCACCCCCCCCTTCATCTTGCTCTCTCTCTCTCTCTCTCTCTCTCTCTCTCTCTCTCTCTCTCTCGCCCTCCCCCTCCTCTCTCTCTCGTTCCACCTTCCTCCTTTCTCTCTCACACTCCTTTCTTGTCTCTCCCTCTCCCTCCCCTTCTCTCCCTCTCTCTCTCTCCTCATCCCTCCTCTCTCTTCCCCCACCTTGTTTTTTTTTTTTTTTTTGTCTCACCCACCCTCTCTCTCTCTCTCTCCTCTCTCTCCCTTCTCCTCTCGCTCGTCTCCCGCCTCTCTCTCCGTCTCCTCTCTCTCCCTCCTCATCCTCTCCTCTCTCTCTCTCTCTCTCTCTCTCTCTCTCTCTCTCTCTCTCTCTCTTTCTCCCTTTCGCTTTTTCTTGTATCCCCCCCCTCTCTATCTCTCTCTCTCCTGCTCTCACTCCTCTCTCTCCTCTCTCTCTCTCTCTCTCTCTCTTCTCCCCTCTCCCGTATCCTCTACTCCCTCTCCTCTCTCTCCTCTCTCTCTCTCTCTCCTCTCTCTCTCTCTCTCTCTCTCTCTCTCTCGCTCTCTCTCTCTCTCTCTGTCCTATCTCCCTCTCCTCTCTCTCTTCTGCTCTCCTCTCCTGTCGTCTCCTCCTCTCCTCTCTCTCCCCCTCCATCTCTCTCTCTGTCTCTCTTTCTCCCTTCGCTTTATCTTATCTTTTCCTCTCTCTCTCTCTCTTTCTCTCTGTCTGCATTCTCTTTTTCAATCATCTTTCTTTGTCTATCTCTCTCTTTTATGTGTGTGTGAATCATTTTCAGGAACCCGAATGAGGAGAAGTACAGGTCCATTCGTATCGGGAACCCGACCTTCTCCACTAAACTTCTTCCAATAAAGGGAGCGGTGGAGTGTCTGTTTGAAATGGGATTTGAGGAGGTACCTGATTCTCTCAGCTGATGGTTCTACCCCAGTTCTGTACTGTAACCTTATAGTGGAGTGTGTTTATGTACAAACACTACTACATTCATTCAGTTCTTCGGCTCCGGATTTGACCGGTCTGTCTCTTATCATCCAGGCTGAGACACACTTAGTGTTCCCGAGGTCAGCGTCTGTAGATCAGCTGAGACGAGTGCGAGAGACGATAGCTGCTGAGAGAGACCAAAGGCTAGGAGCAAACCAGCGTGCATCATGCTCCAGCACTTCTACCCCTACTTCCTCTCCTGCTCTGACTCCTACAACAGCACCAGAACCTCAGCGCCCCATAGAACTGCCTCCGTCATTGGTACGAGTCAAGACAGTCGTTTTTTTTTTTTCTCCATTTTTAAATTTAAGTCAACCATAAAAGTAAAAAATATCCCAGCACATAATCCAGTCTAACTTTTACATTACTTTTATGCTTTCCGTTTAAACCTCAAGTCAAATAAATAGATCTCAAGCACACACACACACACAAACACACACTTTTGATTTCCTCTTTTATGTTGCAGTTAGGTAGCAAATCCTTCCATGGCACACTGCAGTCGAACTTTCAGCATGTGCTGGTCTATGAGAATCCTGAACTTCAGCAAAAAGCATTAAGATGTGTTCCTCATGAGCAGCTCTCCTCCAGAGCCAAAGAACGACTGCACAAGGCCACTGAAGCAGACCCGGGTAAGAGCCTAATCTCTACACCAGGGCCATCTTTTTGATGGGGGTGGGCTGGCCTGTAACAGAATTGTTTTTAAGTAATTTTTGGGGGCGTTTTATAGCCTTTATTGATAGGATAGAGGTAAAATCCGGAGAGAAAAGGGGAGGTGGGACCGGAGAGACACCACAGCGCCGGCCCTGTAACAGAAAAATTACATTAGTCCACTGTTCCAAAGACTTTATGAGTGATTATAAAAGTATTTATTACGCCTCATAATGCTTGATTAGCTTGCTCACGATACGATATGATACATACCACAATACATATTACAATGTACAAAACACAAAGTAAAACAAATAGCTACAAATAAAAAGCCGGAGACGCTCCTATATTATTTTCTGCCATACTAGTTTTTGGGACGGCGTTCGTCTGTGTCGACGACAGCAACTATCAGAGGAAGTCGTTTGAAAAATTTAAATATCTATCAAATGTGGCGGGGGGAGCCGTAGTCTGGGGACCCCTTCTTTAGATGGACACTTACAGGATAAAGACGGTTATATTATATTATTTTAAATAAAGTTTTAATTTAACAGTAAACAAATAAACATAGTACATACAGTGCAAGGCTAACATTACAGACTAAGGCTAACATAAACAAGAACAAATTGCATTAAATCTAATGAGAAATATACAGACCGACAGAACAGCAAAGCGTTTCTACCTGCGCATAGACTAATTACAGTATCTGGATATGGATATAATAGTGTCCTGTGTTTTTTCTTTAGAATGTAGTCTTTCTGAGGAGGACATGCTGGTGCTGGAGCTGTTAGAGTGGTTTAAGCAGGATTTCTTCAGCTGGGTGGACACCCTGCCGTGCAGCCGGTGCGGTGGTAACACGCACGCCTCCGGTTCCGTCCCACCCTCTACAGATGACCTGCGCTGGGATGCTAGTCGCGTCGAAAATCACTACTGCAACACCTGCAACCTGACCACCAGATTCCCCAGGTGCTGTGCTGGCGAAGCTGCGTAATCACATGGATACGTGGTTTTTTGTTAAGCGTTGTTAAATTGTAGTTGGGGTTTTCAGAACTTATTTTCATTTTACTTTATGCAAGATTTATTTGTAAATGTAAAAGCCAACTCCATCCTGACTATAAAATAATTTAATTCTGAACACCAATCAGAAATGTTCTATAAGTCTTTAGTTTAGGGGTAAAAAGCTTTAAGTAAGCACTGTGTTATTTTTTCTCCTGTTTATGTTTTAGGTATAATAACCCAGAGAAACTACTGGAGACCAGAAGAGGGCGCTGTGGGGAATGGGCAAACTGCTTTACTCTGTGCTGCAGAGCGTTAGGACTGGAAGCCAGGTACATCTGGGACTCCACAGGTATTTCGGAACACCTCTCTCTTCTCAGCACATAACCATGTCACCTCTTTATGCCTGTGTGATCTACAACTTGTATACGTACTGCAGCGTGTGTTGTAATCTGCCTGCAATCGTAGATCACGTGTGGACGGAGGTGTTCTCTCAGTCTCAGCGTCGCTGGCTGCACTGTGATCCCTGTGAAAACACATGTGACAAACCGCTGCTGTACGAGATGGGCTGGGGCAAGAAGCTTTCCTACATTTTTGCTTTCTCAAAAGATCAGGTAGGAATACCCTGTGGGGTGCCAAAACTTAAACTCAAGTAAGATATGGAATGATTCTAGGACTAATCCTGTAGCCCATAAAGCTACATTCTTTCATTAAGAAGTGGTAGGTCAGTGATTAAGGTGTTGGACTGCTTATCGGAAGGTTGTAAGTTCAATTCGCAGTACCACCAACCTACCACTACTGGGCCCCGGAGCAAGGCCCCTTAACCCTCAACTGCTTAGTTAGATTAAAAAAATATTTTGATATAAGTCAGCCCGGATAACGGTCATACTACTTGAGTAGGCACTACATTTTAGTTAGTACATCCCAACCATACCAAGGACATAGCATGATTATACTATGATTACGGGTAGTGTGAATAAAATTTAGACGTACTCCATCCGCCATATTGTCTCAGCAGCGCAAATGTAAAGTCCGATAATATTTAGCTTAAATTATGATAAAAAAGTGCAATTAAAATGAGTAAAAACACCTTCGATGTATTTGAATATGACATGTCGCCTTTTCCTAATAGGACATACTTCTGGCCGTACATACTCGTTTTTGCATACTATATAGTATGCGATTAGTTATACTGTATAGTATAGAAGTATGCGATTAGTTATACTGTATAGTATAGAAGTATGCGATTAGTGCGATTAGTTATACTTATATAGTATAGAAGTAGCGATTAGTAGTCTTTACTATATAGCATAGATGCGATTAGTTATACTATATAGCATAGTTTGCGAAGTTTGCGATTAGTTATACTATATAGTATAGAAGTGCGATGTTATACGATTAGTTATACTAGTTATAGTATAGAAGTATGCGATTAGTTATGCGATTAGTTATACTGTATAGTATAGAAGTATGCGATTAGTTATACTGTATAGTATAGAAGTATGCGATTAGTTATACTGTATAGTATAGAAGTATGCGATTAGTTATACTGTATAGTATAGAAGTATGCGATTAGTTATACTGTATAGTATAGAAGTATGCGATTAGTTATACTGTATAGTATAGAAGTATGCGATTAGTTATACATGCGATAGTATAGTATAGTATAGAAGTATAGTATCGATTAGTTATACTGTATAGTATAGAAGTATGCGATTAGTTATACTATATAGTATAGAAGTATGCGATTAGTTATACTATATAGTTTAGAAGTATGCGATTAGTTATACTATATAGCATAGAAAGTTTGCGATAGTTATACTATATAGTATAGAAGTTTGCGAGTAGTTATACTGTATATGTATAGAAGTATAGCGATTATTATACTAGGATAGTATAGTATAGAAGTATGCGATTAGTTATACTGTATGGTATAGAAGTATGTGATTAGTTATACTGTATAGTATAGAAGTATGTGATTAGTTATACTATATAGTTTAGAAGTATGCGATTAGTTATACTATATAGTTTAGAAGTTTGCGATCAGTTATACTATATAGTATAGAAGTATGCGATTAGTTATACTGTATAGAGTATAGTATAGAAGTATGTGATTAGTTTATACTGTATAGTATAGAAGTATGCGATTAGTTATACTGTATAGTATAGAAGTATGTGTTTAGTTTATACTGTATAGTATAGTATATAAGTATGCGATTAGTTATACTATATAGTTTAGAAGTTTGCGATCAGTTATACTATATAGCATAGAAGTTTGCGATTAGTTATACTATATAGTTTAGAAGTATGCGATTAGTTATACTATATAGTTTAGAAGTATGCGATTAGTTATACTATATAGCATAGAAGTTTGCGTTAGTTATACTGTATAGTATAGAAGTATTGATTATTTTATACTATATAGTATAGAAGTTTGCGATTAGTTATACTATATAGTTTAGAAGTATGCGATTAGTTATACTATATAGTTTAGAAGTTTGCGATCAGTTATACTATATAGCATAGAAGTTTGCGATTAGTTATACTATATAGTTTAGAAGTATGCGATTATTTTTTGCTTTATTTCCTGTATTCATATATATATAATGAGCTGTATGACAGAAATATCATGTGACCAGTATCTACTATTTTAATTACAGGAATAGGATCAACATTTTTACACTGTGTGTTTTAAATACTTTGAAAGATCAGGATTTTATAAACATCTCATAAAAATTATTCATCTTTATCACAAAAGCAGTATTACAGCATCATTACTGTTGCTCCATATGTATAGTTCCACAGCCAAACACAGATAAATCAATATAATGTATAACTTTAAATATTTCCAACCGAATTTCCAGAAAACTATTCCAGTCTTTGATGCTTCCATAATTTGAGGTTTTTGCTGTGTGTTTAACTGCAGATGGTTGATGTAACATGGCGCTACTCCTGTAAACATCCGGAGGTTTTATCCAGGCGTACACAGGTTCAGGAAACATGGCTGCTCCACACCATCAATGAATTCAATGTTGATGTGAGTAACACTAGATTCAACTGATAAATGTTTATTTTCAAAGAATTTCGATTATACTTTTTTCTCCGCCCCCTAAATGGATAATAAACTGTGTATAAAAATAGCAGGCGACCTTTAAAACGCAAACAAAGTTTCCCAAGTATGTTTTCTCAGCAAATTTACACCCTTTTGCTAAAGCCTGAATGCTGAAGGCATTTGATTTTTTATTTTGTGTTAAAAATATATGACTGTACCTTTATAAAATGTTCAGTATAGTTGAGTCAGTTTATTGATGGTGGTGTTTAAAATGCTGGCAAAGCTGTTTAAAAGAAAAGGTCATTTTATTTTTTTTATTATTCATTATTTTTTTCCTATTTTGAACGTTTTCTCCTATAAAAAAAACATGTAATGATGTGAACGTGAAAACAATAATAGTAATTATTAATAATGCTTGTCCCTGAATATCTGTGTTTTTATTGTAAGGTCCAAGGCTGAGAACAAGTCGTTTGTATTTTTAACTATCGTAGTTTCTGTACTATGATGGGGCCTGAAATCTGAAATTCTTTAAGAATATTGTTTTCCTGTAAGAAGCAGCATATTTGAGCAGACGCAACTTTTTTTTAGAATTCCTAGTACACAGACACAGTCTGTAATTTAATAATTCATTGGGATCTAGATTCGGTTTCTTAATAAGAGGAGTCACGCGAATGAGGATGGGTTCCTTTTTGAGTCTGGTTCCTTTCAAGGTTTCTTTCTCGTACCATCGGAAAGAGTTTTTTTCTAACATTAATCATGGACTTTTGTATTTATGTTCTGCAAAGCTGCTTTGTTCATTGTTGAAAGTGCTATATAAATAAACTGAATTAAATAATTAACACACTAAAAAATAGTAACTATGTAATAACACTTTAATAACACATTTACACCACAGTTAACCAGCGTAACAGCTCGTTTCTTTCCGCTACGTGATCTCCACATAATATAAAAGAAGCTTCTGCATTTCTGATTGAAAGTATGGGTAGTCCTGAGGGTAGTCCTGAGGTCTCGCCAGCATTCGCTCATATGATGCAACAGCGGTTCACTCAGAGGTTTTTATATTAATATATGGCTGTGACAATACAATTATAGATGTGTTTAACATGTTGTGGTTATGAAATTATATAGCTATACTAATTACAGATTTTTATACCTTTCTCAAAGCAGATTACATGACTTTTTTCTCACAGCAAGAAGGTCTCAGGTTTATACCCCCGACAGGGGTCTTTCTGTGTGCAGTTTGCATGTTCTCTCTGTGCTTTTATCTGTTTAATCTGGTTTTCTTCCACAAACATGTATGTTGGGTTGATAAGTGGTTTGAAATTGTTCATAGTAGTGTGTATGTGGGTGTGTGTGTGTGTGTGTGTATGGTTGTTTGTTTGTGAGTGGCGCTGTTTTGGATAAGAAAATGAACGTCTGTAGGGTGTCGGTACAGATTAAGTATTCGAAATGTTTTTTTGTTTTTTTTTATTTATCATATTTTTTTTGGAAGAAAAAGAATCCCTGGTGTCAGCAAGTAATTCATTTCTTGTGTTTAATACGTACAAATGTTTTGTGTGTGCGTGTGTGTGCAGAGGCAACATTCCCTGAGTGCTGACAGGAAGCAGGAGCTGCTGGAGAGGCTTTTGGTAGAGCTGGTAGAGTTCATTTCTCCTAAGAGCTCAAAGCCAGGAGAGATGGGAGGCCGGATTTCAGGTTCTCTGGCCTGGAGGGCTTCTCGCGGAGAAACCGGTGCTTCTGCCAACACTTCCCAAGAGGTTAGAGATCCACTTATTCATTTCATATGAGTGGTTAATCACTGCAAAATCCTGTAACATTCCTAACAGTCCTGTCAGCACCCACTGTAATGATATACGGTGTTTCTTTGTTCCAGAAAGCCACAGAGTTTGTGTTTATTCCCACTGAATCAGAAAAGAGGGTAAAGAAGTTCCACCTTCAGTATAACATGGCTAAAAACTGTTACTGTAGAGTGCACAACAACCGAGAGAAGATTTCGGGCTGGGAAACGGGAGTGTGGAGAAACGAGTCTGTGTTCAGGAAAGAAGAACATGACTGGCAGATGGTTAGTGTTAACTTGAAGATCTTATGATCCCAATGTCTTAATGTTTTTCATCACTTTTTATACTCTTTCCTATATTCAGTCATTCAGTATTGTGTCGACTCATGAGAGTGTGTGTGTGTTTTTAGTTGTACCTCGCTCGAACCGAGGGCTCATCCTCGGGCAGGCTGTGTTGGAGAATTTTATGTGCTCCTGTTGAGATGAAGATTAAATCAGTTTCAGTCAGAGCTGTCAGTCAAACCTTCCACTCCGGTGCCGTCCGCTGGAGATTACGCTCCTCACAATCCACCAGCGAGTTTCCTGGAGGTATAAAAATCCAGAAATCAGTTTTCAAGTCATTGCAATAGATAAATGGATAAAACTATTGTTATAGCAGGTAATAATGCAATCAGACATGATGGGGTTGGCTGTTGTAGGAAAATAACTAACAACAGGCTGCAATAACGCAGTGTTATTACATGAATATGACTTCCATAACAGCATGTTGCCAGACCCTTTATTCTCACTATCAAATTGCTTTTGCTAATAATATTTTTTTTAATGAACAACAACCTGCTGTTTATTTTACTCTTTCTGGTTCCATTTAATGGTGTGAAATATTTATAGAACTAAAAAATTCCTAGACAAAAACTTCTTACAAAGAATTCTCACCCATTGTAAAAAAAAAAAAACACGGACACTTCCACAAGAATGTAATTTAGGAATTATATTTGTGATCTGCCGAACAGGTCGTCCCGTTTCAAACTTCAAATCACTCAAATGATCTAACTGGGGTTAAGATTCAAGCTCGATCGTGTCTTTGGAGGGTTCCTAAAACCCGGAAGCAGAGTTCTCTAATTGCTGCTTGCAATAATCAGGTCATTTTAAAGTGACGGGCTGGATGTGGTTGATTATTTCGGGATAGAAATTTAATCTTAAACATGCTAAAGAATGCCTCAAGGGTCATATGACAAAAACCAACCAATCAGCTTCTCCACCTCGAAAAAAAACCAAGTTGTTGCTGATCAACAATCGGCTGCTCTCTCCTTTACAGCAGGAAAACCTGCTACAAAATCTAAAGAAAAAAACCACAATGATAAGCTGTTCCTCTATTTTACAGCTGAGGTTTCATTGTAACGAAAAACGTGAGAAAAAGGTTTTTGTCACATGACTCGCAGTATTTGCGATATGTGAGCAGCCATAATAAAATTAAGCACGCAAAGGAGTACTGAATGTAAGAATCGGAGGTAAACCCACACCAAAGACACTTAATTAATGAAACTTAAATTTTCTGTGCTCACATAGCTCTCAATTTAAACGGACGTGATGTCTTACCCATATCATACTGCTGTTATTGTGCTGATCAGGATGGATATATATTTAAAATAGAAGCAGATGGTAGAATCTGGAAATGTCTCCGAATCGCGAGTTTGAAGTAGAAAATGTCAGTATTTATCGAGTAACCTTACCTCGTTAGATGAGAACTAAAATCACTTCTGTTGTGCGGTTTAATTTTAAACTGTATCATCTCTTGCTTTTGCAGATGGTAAGCTGCACTCGCTGACGGGCTTCGCAGGGTCTGCAGAAGTGTTTGTAGAAGCGGAGCTGAGCGGAGGTGATGGAGAAGCAGCGTGGCAACATGCCCAGCTGTTCAGACAGAGTTTGAAGGACACAGAGACGCCTTCGTTTGAGATTCTGGTAGAAATGGAGGATGTTTGATGATGACGGTAGCAGCCTTGGACTAACTCTGTGCTTACAAATATATACTGTATATCTACATTCACCCACTATATGGACACCTTGTAGACGTCGTACCAGCACATCCACATCAGTGTGTTGTCCCTAATCGGGTGTCACAAAGTTTGAAGCACACACACACACTTGTCTAGAATGTCTTTGTATGTTATAGTATATTATTCCTTCACTGGAGCTAAAAGACCCAAACACTGTTCTAGTATGTCCCTGTTCACAAAACCCCTGAAGTCCATGAAGACATGCTGTGTTCTGATTGGAGTGGAAGAAGTGGAGTGCCCAGCAATGAGTCCTGACTTAACACCGCTGAACACATTTGGGATGAACTGGAACACCGGCTTCATCCCAGACCTCCTCACGTCAAAATCTACTCAACATCTGTCTGATCTCGGCTCTCATTCCACACTCTAGTGGAAGGTCTTTCTAAACATGAGGCAGTTATTATAGGAGTCAAATTAGGACTTAATCTGGATTGGATGGTCAAAACAATCCAAATATGTACATGATGGTCAGGTGTGTGTTTTATATAGCGTGTGTCTAGGATGTTCTAGTTCATGTGAGTACTTGAAGCACAGTCTCACTTTTTAAACCATGTTCTTTTTATAAGAATCGTCTACCTTGAATAAAACGTCTGTAAGGGATAGGACGGTTATATAATTAATGTTGTTAATCTTGTGTATTTCTGGATTTTTTTTCTTCCTCAACTCTTTCTTCTTTGGGATATTGATACAGATGTTCAGGCTTTACATCTGGCAGAACATCTCTATTTTTCTCTTCTTTAGAGCAGTTGTATCATACCAGTGAAACACGGTGTAACAGCCTATCTACGTGTACTGTAATCAATGATGTGAAATATATTTATAATAGTCATCAGGATGTGAAAATACTTCCTTAATTTATCCAGTGGCTTGAATTCTGATTGGTTCTTTTGTATTCGATTTGATTTGAGGACGTGAGACTCCTGTACACCTCTATAAGGAAACAGACCTCAGTGTTTTTGTCTTCATTTTTTCTTTGTGTGAATATGTTTGTTTTAATTACTTTATTATGTTTTAATTGTTTTCATTATTTTATTAAAGTCATTGCCGTGCCAGAAATATATATTTTTTTCATGTTTAACTTGTCTGCCAACCATGTCATTGTGTTTCTTTCTGTCTCTGTATCAGAATGTGTGTCTCTACGTCACTTAATCTGTTAGTTTAATCTCTTCGATGACCTGTCTATATGTTTGTGTGCGTCTCACTCTGTGTCTCTATTGGTCTGTCTCACTATCTGTATGTCTCTATCTGTCTGTATGTCTTTCTACCTGTATGTCTCTGTCTTTCTACCTGTATGTCTCTGTATATCTCTGTCTGTATGTCTCACTATCTGTATGTCTCTATCTGTCTTTATGTCTTTCTACCTGTATGTCTCTGTATATCTCTGTCTGTATGTCTCACTATCTGTATGTCTTTATCTGTCTGTATATCCCTGTCTTTATGTCTCACTTTCTGTATGTCTCACTTTGTGTCTCTGTCTTAATTTCTCACTGTTTGTATGTCTCTATCTGTATGTCTCTAACTGTATGTCTCACTTTCTGTATGTCATCATTTGTATGTCTCACCTTGTGTCTCTATCTGTTTTTATGTCTGAGTATCTGTTTGTCTTTGTCTCACTTTTCTTTTTATTATCTGTGTGTATGTCTCACTTTGTGTTTCTATCTGTCTTAATGTCTTATCTGTATACCTCTATCTGTTTTGTATGTCTCACTATCTGTATATATATCTGTCTATATGTCTTTCTTTTTCTTTTTACTATGTGTCTGTATGTCTCACTTTCTGTATGTCATGGTCTGTCTGTGGGTCTTGTCTGTGTGTCTTTGTCTACATGTCTCATTCTCTGTCTTTAACTCTTACTATCTGTATGTCTCTACTCATCTGTGTGTCTCTATCAGTCTCTCTCTCTCTCTCTCTCTCTTTCTATCTATTTCCCTCTCTTTCTATGTGTGAACATATGAGGTGTTTTTATTGGTTTATTGAGTCGCCGGCTCCTCAGTTTTTCCTTTCTATTGGTTAAAGCCTGAGCGCATCGCTTTCTCAGCATCCTATTGGTCGGTTACAATTTGCTTCTGTCTTATTGGTCACCAGAGACTCCGGGGCTCGTGAAGCCGGACGGGGAGACGCGGTGTTATTGTTTCTGAATGAAAATCCGGCAAATGTGGAAAAAATCCGCTGCGGCACATGAGGGCAAATACACAGCGCTTTAATTTAATCTTTATTAGAATGTAATGTAAAGTGTTAGGGGTTGCGTGTGGGGGGGTGCGTGTGTATAGAGAGTGTGTAGGAAAAAGTGTGTGTGTGTGTGTGTGTGTGTGTGAGAGAGAGAGAGAGAGAGGGAGAGAGAGAGAGAGAGGCGCTCAGGCCTGCTGCTGTACCGCGGCTCGATTTTAACAATAGCCGAAGTGGTTTTACGTCCTCCTGGATTAAAGCCTCCATGTAATTCATCACAGCACACACAGTCATCAAACTCTCACATGGAAGCCAATTTAACCCCTTAATTAACATCACATCGAAGGACATTTTTTTAAATTAATCTTTTTTAATCACTGCACGTTTTGGAAAGACAATAGAAGAAAATGTCTAACAGTGCTGCAGGAAGCGGAGGATTGAGCTGGGTGGTGAGTAAAAACACACTGTTTTTAATGTGTAATTAATATGTTATAAATGTAGAATCCGCACGCGCGAGTGTGTGTGTGTGTGTGTGTGTGTGTGTGTAATATCAAGCAATGTTGTCCCTTTACACACGCACTGAGGTAACTTTAGCTTTTAGCCCTAAGCTAACCTGTAATATGTGCAGTTATAATGTGTTTAAAAGTCAAGGGGTTAAAAAAAACGGACGTTATATAACATGACAGGGGAAAAAATGTACAATTATTGTTAGTTATTAAACTAGTCTGTTTTTAATAGACATTTTAGACTCATGTTTTTACTAAGATGCTAACAAAGCTAAGCGCTCGGAATCCTATTGTTTCGCCCTGGCGTCCGATTGACTGCGACTGACTTTTGTCACAATTTCCCACATTTTAGATTAAACATTCAAATAAATTATATTAAAATGAATTATTTTTTATAAGGATAAAGATGTCAGTAGGGTGACTAAAATAATAAATAAACAGTAGCAAAATGAAGTTGGTGGAAAAACTTATGGACTTCTAAAAAAAATACTTTAAATTTATATGTAGTATATTATATAAACGTAGTATATTATAGTATATAGTGTTTATGTATATGTTTTAGTGTTTAATAAAACTATTAGAGTTTTTAGCGTTAAAACATGAATCCATCTTAAACTGCTCTAACTTACGCGGGTGAGTGACGGTGACGTCAGTAAACAAACTCCAGGTTCAGCGCGGCAGCAATCGATTATTCTGATAATCGATTAATCGGCAATCGATTAATCAGTCAGCAATTATAAGGAAATCATTTTAACTTTCGAAACACATTTAACAGTAATATAATTATGTACATATTCGTTAATGTACTGATTTAATTACTTTTCTTTTACGTAATGCTTTTTATTTCTTTTTCTCCTTTCGGCTGTTCCCTTTTTAGGGGTCACCACAGCGAACCATCCGTCTCCACCTAACCCTATTCTCTACATCCTCTTCACTCACACCCACTAACTTCATGTCCTCGTTTATCACATTCGTATACCTCCTCTTTGGTCTTTTTCTTCTTTTTTATTTATTTGCAAGAAAGCGATAAATCGTCTACAATTCTTTATTGTCGATAACAGTGATTAATCGTTTCAGCCCCATCCAGACCTCTGACCCTCGTGACCAAAACAGTTAGTTCGTGCTAAAGAAGTTAGTTTGTAACATTTATTACATGGTTTCAATCAGTTCATCAAAAATGCATTTATTCCATAAAAGCTGTATCCCAGTCCAGAGTTTGGCTTCATCCGAAATACTTCCATACTTTATAGTAAGCGCAGCCTTCTATGCGACGCGAGTCCGAATTCTAACGTTATGCAAGATGTTTCTGGATGATCTACTATGTCCTCCCGGATTTTCAAGTATTCATACGATGCACACTATCCCATGAGGCTGCGGGAGAGACGACTCATCATATGCGAAAGTGCCGGAAAGATAAAGTAGCACTTAAAGAAAAAAAAAGTTCTTTGGAGTCACATCGTTCAAGTTAAACATTATCAAACTGCTCTGCTGTGACATTGTATGTCACGTAACAATATGAAAATGGTGGATGTAGTACACTCAGAATTCATTCATGCTACCCTTAACCGTACGATATAGCACATACTTCTTTAATAGTTGGGAAGTATGTACTTACTTAAATGTAGTATACTATTTCGGATTAGCTGTAAGCTACTCACTGACCGCCGGTTCACTAGGAATGATGCAGGAAAGAACTGTTAGCACTTGAGCATTACTATTTCTGTGTTTGTTTGTACCGCAAAGTAGATATTTGGTGTAATATTGTACAGGTTTAAGGACCCGTGGCGCCATAGCTATTAATAAATCGTAACTAATTAATAGTTAAGGGTCTTGCTTAGTCTCCCAGCAGTGACATCTTGGTGGTGCTGCTGGAAATTGAACCATAATTAACATTTGCAGCATTTGTCAGACGTCCTTATCCAGAGCGACTTACATTTATCTCATTTATACAACTGAGCAATTAGGGGCTAAGGGCCTTGCTTAGGGGCCCACAGCGGTGGCCTCCTGGAGCTGGGAATCGAACCGACAATCTTCGGATTGGTAGTCCAACACCTTACCCTCGAGCCACCACTTCCCCCCATAATCTCTGAATCAGCAGTTCAACATCTTAACCAATAAGACCGAACAGAAAACAATAAATGGACATCTATAGATATGATGTCACTGCTGAGGAACTCAGATATATTTTAGAATTAGCTCGATGTAAAAATAGATGTTTTTATTGTTTTGAGTTTTGGTCTGCATTTACACTTCAGGTCTTGACGCTCAGTTCCACATATCTGCATTTACACTATACACAGTAAAACAGCCCAAGGCAGAGGTACCAACTGGAGAAGAATCAGAATCCATGTGTTTTTTCCTGCTTACACAGTCTCGGGTCTCGCCAAAGGGCCTTGCTCAGGGGCCCAGCAGTGGTGGCTTGGTGAAGCTTAGTGAATCTTAAACCCACAATCTTCGGGTTGGTAGTCCAACACCTTAACCGTAAGCCACCACTTTATATCCAATCTGTGCCACATTAAAGGAGAAATTCTGAATTAGGTCACTTGATCCATGCAGTGTAAATGCGGCCTTCGTGTCTGTCAATGCACCCTGAGTGTAACATAATTTCTGAAAGACCACAAAACGAATCTGTGATCTAAAAAAAGACCTTACGCTTAAGAGCAACATTTTAAAGACTTGTTTAGGCAGATATCTTGTTACACAAAGCAGTGCACACCAGTCCTGCTCTTGGGCTTAGAGTGATTATTTCTCTAATAGACTTTAGAATTGCACTTATTCAACTAATAGTGGAAACATGTCTCATACTGAGCTAATCTTATCAACAGACCCTCTTTGATAAGAACAATGGCACCAAAAGAGAGGAGGCGAACGGCGAAGGCGGGAAGAGCGAGCAGCCGAGGAAAGAGAGCTCTAAAAAGATGTCTGTGGAGCGTGTGTACCAGAAGAAAACTCAGCTGGAGCACATCCTTCTCCGCCCAGACACCTACATCGGCTCAGTGGAGCCCGTCACTCAGGTTAGACCCCCAGTTCAATGTGTTGATAATCGACAGGTTGTACGCAAACTAATGTCCAGTGAGACTGATGCCTACTCGTTTCTATCTGTTCTTCTCATTTCCAGCAAATGTGGGTTTTCGACGACGAGATCGGAATGAACCTGCGAGAGATCACTTACGTCCCCGGACTGTATAAAATCTTTGATGAAATTCTCGGTGAGTCGATGCGCCTCAGTTTCCCAGCACTGGAACTCGGCACTGCGTCTCTGGAGTGGAATTGATTTTAGTCGGGCTGCATTGATACAGTTTTGGTTTAAGATCATCATTTTAGACACTCGATAAGTATCAATCTATCAGGGACGTAACCGAACATTTTGTTTAGCTCAAGTTTACACAAAGTTATACAATGGCACACAGGTGCATTGCGCGGAAGTAACAGACTGGTGGTACTGATCGGAAGGTTGTAATTTCAAATCCCAGGATTACCAAGAAACCACTGCCGGGCCCCGTAAACAAGGCCCTTAATCCAGAACTCTTTAACTGTATAATTACTATAGAAAGATAATTGCTGGTCCATAAAAGTTTTAAAATATCAAAAATAACATTTACAGCATTTGGCAGACGTCCTTATCCAAAGTGACTTACATTTATCTCTTTTTTACAACTGGGCAATTGGAGGTTATGGGCCTTGCTCAGGGGCCCAACAGTGGCAGTTTGAAATCAAACCTCAATCTTCCAACTAGCAGTCCATCACCTTAACCACTCAATTTATATTTGTTTAATTATTTTGTTCATATTACGAAACATTATGACAGTTTACGTTTATTGTACATAACAGTTTAAGTTTTTTCTTTTATTTCTTGAGTGATCGAATTGTCGAATTGCAGGTAGCTGCAAAGTTTAATAACACACACCTTGCCGGAAGCGTATTAGGCAAGGTGTGTCGTTTATTAAAGCGGTGGAATACAAAGCAGGAAGTACCAAGTGTATACAAGAGCCTGCGAAATGATATATGCATATTGAGTCTATTTTATTCGTAGGTTTGGTGGTCGTAAATTTCCTATATATTAGTATTAAAAATGTAACTTCAATGTAAACTCTGTAGACATCCTGGATAAATAGATGTTGCTTTGGATAAATCTTAATCAGCGTATACCTGGGGGTATAAGCCAAATGGGGGCTGTTGTTTTTTGGGGAAAGTGGTGGCTCAAATGGTTAAGACGCTAAGTTTACATTTACTAGACACCCTTATCCATCCTTACATTTATACAACTGAGCAATTGGGGGTCAGGGGCCTTGCCCAGGGGCCCAGCAGTGGTGGCTTGGTGGAGCTGGGAATTGAACTCGCAATCTTTGGGTTGGCAGTTCGACACCTTAACCATGAGCCACAACTTCCCGAAGCAGTTGTTGATTGGAAGCCCAGAAAGACCTTGGTTCACGCCCTATCACCGCCAGTCTGCCACTGTTGGGTTACTGAACAAGACCCTTGACCCCTTCTGCTTCAGGGGCGCTGTATCATAGGCGACCCTGCGCTCTGACCTCATTTTACTAAGCTGGGATATGTGACGAAACCAATTTCACTGTGCCGTAAAAAGTATATGTGGCAAATAAAGACATTTACATATATAATATTATAATATAAATAGTAATAATCTTTGTTAGTTATTTTGGTTTTCTTTTCTAGACAGCAGTAAATAAAGAACTGTTATTTCATTCTAACTCCTCATTATAAGTGATCGATAAAGGCTGAGCTTTAAAATCATGTCTGAAAGAGATATTTGTTTAACTAGTGAGCTAAAGCTAACAGTGAACTCCTCATACTGAGAGTTGTGCTGGAGTTTGTTGGGCAACTTTCGGGGCAGCTGGTAGATCAGTGGGTAAGGTGTCGGACCGCTATTCGAAAGGTTGTGAGTTGGAGACCCAGGAAGTCTTTTGACACTTACTGAGCATTGTAATTAAATATTAACGTGAAACGTAATTTATACATGTATCATTACTAGGGGTTAGAATATAACGTGAAAAAATATTGTAATAGTTTGCGGTATGGATATTCCTACACAGCCCTGACACACAGTATCACATGGTTCCAGATGGTGTTATTCATGCAGCAGTATCAGATTTAGTATTAGTGCAGCCCTCGATTTTAGTTATGATCATCACCACCGTTGGTTATTTTGCACACACACAGTGTTATAAATGATGTAATTACAATCGATACACACCCTGATCTTTTTACGTAACCAATAAAACATAACGTATAAAATTCTTGCTGTTCAAAATGTTTAGAATCAAAAAGCAGTCTCCATCGTCTGTAGCAGTTTAATCGTTAAATCTGCAGCAACGACCATTTCCTTCTTTTCGCTGTTATATTCGATAAAGTGATCGACTCCTACTTCCAGCCTAATTTTGCTTTCTCCTCACAGTTAACGCGGCAGACAACAAGCAGCGAGACAAGAACATGAACTGCATCAAAATCACCATCGACCCGTAAGTGCTTTTTCCTCACTTCTCACTAGAAATCTCCAGCGTCAAAAACTAAGCGCGAGTTTACATTCCACCGCTTAATGAATCATCTCACAGGGCCGCCCTCTAACCCCTTACACACTCACGCTAAAGGAATAAAGACGATAGCTTTCTCCGCCGTGGTTTATTAAAGCAAAGAGTCAGTCCCTCAGCAGCAGGGAGCTTTACAAATGCCCACCGATTCTGCTCTCATCATTATTATTATATGTTTTTCTCAGAACTCAGCGACTCGGGATGTCTTGTGGGATTCTCGCAGGCTCATTGGAACTCTGGAGCCGAGTTAATTTCCTTTGCTGCTGAGAGACTTAGCTGTTATTTCTTCCTCTGTGTGGTGCCACTTAGTCAAAGTGTATTAAAACTTTTTTAAAACGCTGATACGGTTGTAAATATTAGCAGCCGTAAGTGTGTAAAAGTGAGATGTAGTGTGGGAGGTTACATGCAGGTTTACAAATATTATGATATTATAAAACTAATATTTTGATTCTATCTATCCGGAAAAATTACCGGTATCAGTATCAGCATGTACCAGGGAAAAAGAATCGAGTACTCGGACTCGATCTTAAAAAAACGGTATCGGTGCATCCCTAGTACATACCAGACATTTGTAATTGCAAATATTTCGATATACGAATTATTTCTTGGAATACATTATATCTGACAATTTTTACACATCTGTTAATATCTATTCATCAGTTATATCAGATTTTCTTCCTGAAATCCCTAACCGATAAATTAGTTAAATAATAAATAAGTAATAAGTAATAAATAACATCATTCAGTTTTAGTTCACACAAAAATTAATTCCCAAAATGTTTTCAGGTTTGACTCTTTTTCCTGGCACGAATCAGTGAATCGACTCTTCTTTTGGTTCAGTCAGTGCGTATTTAAAGCCTAGTGGCGATTCGATAATCAACATCGTTATTAAAAGATTATATCAGATTTTTTTCCCTGAAATCAGACACACAAATCTAACATGTGACGTCTCGTCCAACTATAATTTGTTAACGGATTAATTAAAAATAAAGAACGTCATCATTTAGTTTTAGTTCATCTGCAGTGTTTGACACGATTTGACACAAAAATCAGTTTCCAAAAATGTGTTTTTGGGTTTGACTCTTTTTCCTGGTATGAATCACTGAATCGACTCTTTTTTGGTTCAGTCAGTGCGTATTTGAAGCCCAGCGGTGATTCGATAATCAACATCGTTATTAATCCATTAAATCCGATTTTTTCCTAAAATTAGACACACAAATCTAACATGTGACCTCTCTTTAAACTATAAATTGTTTAATTACAGATTAATTAGTTATAAAGAACGTCATCATTTAGTTTTGGTTCATCTGCAGTGTTTGACACGATTTGACACAAAAAATCAGTTCCCACAAATATATTTTTAGGTTTGACTCTTTAACTGGTATGAATCAGTGAGTTGACTCTTTTCTCCTGGTTCCGTCAGTAGGTATTTAAAGCCTAGCGGTGATTCGCCAATCAAGATTTATTTACAGTAAACACACCTAAACTCAGGAGTTTGTTAAGGTGGGGGCAAACAAGTAAATTATTTTTCATATCGTAACCTTGAAGCCAACAGCAGAGTGAAAAACATTCGTGTCGTTTAGAGGATTTTCAACGCAGTGTAACACTTGCCACTGTTTTTCATCAAATTATTTTTTCTGTCCAAATGAAGCAGGCAGTAATAAGTAAAAAAAAAAGATAAAGATGGTGTGAATAACTATTAGACGAGAAGCATAATGATGAAAGAGTCAAATATTAAAGACATTAAATTGAGCAGTTTATTATCTGAGCCGGATGAAGGGGTGATTTGAAGGAGGAATGAACCACGGCATACAGACTACTAAATTTCACATTCACTTCACCTTCAACTGATTGCGTCCTTCACTCTCTCTCTTTCTCTCTCTCTCTCTCGCATTCACACACACACACACAGAAAAGATCATCAGCGTGTATTATCCTCACTCACACAAATACACACCACCGTATTTACCTCGCTATACTTCTTAGGTTTAAATAAATAGGGAGAGATTTTTTTCCAGCCAAAAATACTACACATCCGCTCTCTTTTCTTATTTATGGTGTGATTTCGGTCTGTTAGGGAGTCTAACACCATCTCTATATGGAACAATGGGAAAGGAATCCCCGTAGTGGAGCACAAAGACGAGAAGATGTACGTCCCCGCGCTGATCTTCGGACACCTTCTAACCTCCAGCAATTACGATGACGATGAGAAAAAAGTCACAGGTAAAAGCGCTAAAGTAAACCCGCTACGTTAAAACAATTTTTGTTTCATGAATCAACACATGACCAATCAGAACAAAGAAGCCGCTGCCGCCAAACTTTACATACATTATCAATAACATGCTGATTATTAGCCAATAAAAAGTGATTACAGTTAAGACTGTCAAAATTATTAAATAACCGTGTGATTGCAATTATTTGACATAACTGTAGTCGTGGCATCCAATCGCAATTAACCCAAAGGAGAAACTGTAGTAACTGCAACACCCTACTTCCAACCGGAGTATGTGAGCAGCGTGAATTTACCCGGAGTTTGGAGCAGATTTTTGGAAATTCAGGGCATTGTGGTGTTCTGATGCTCTGAGCGCTTTACTAACGCTTTCATCACAAGCTCAACTCATGTTAACGCCCCATAATGCAACCATGAACAAATTGATATGCTGCTAAACAGGTAAACACCACTGACAGGATAGGATATGGATTTTTTTTAAATGATATCTCTTTTTTTATCCTTAATAAAATATTTACAGTGAATGGAGCGAAGAGTAAGTGAGTTAAGGCTGAGAAATGAAAATCCAGTGCTGCACGGGAGTGGAGCGGTTATAAAATGCTTCGAGCAGAAATTCTTGCCCTTCCCCAACATCTTGCCCTGCACGCATATTTGTAAAAGCTACACTAAAGATTAATTATGATTTACTGAATAAATACCTTTATTAAATGTATTTAGCTGCGTGTTAACTGAATACTGCATTTAATTACCCCAAAAACAGGAAATAAATCGCAATGTTTTAATTGACAGTTAATCATAACCCAAATTTTATAATCGTGACAGCTCTATAACACAGTACAATGAGTCGCGTCGCATTAAAGCCTGCATGTGCTGAGTAATCAGTATTCAGTATTGACTTGCAGTCTGTTTTTTTTTTCCTTTCTTTAAACTGAAATGTTTTATCTGTGTCATGCAGGTGGCAGGAATGGCTACGGCGCTAAGCTCTGCAACATATTCAGTACCAAGTTTACAGTGGAAACTGCCTGCAAAGAGTACAAACAGAGCTTCAAACAGGTACCAACTACCGCCATTCCACCTGAAATAAACACCGTTTTCATGAAGCAGTAAAAATTCTGCGATGGAATAAGTTATATATCAATTTTGTAGGGTTTGGTGACTCGCTGGGGTAAGTACCGTGTGACGTTTCTGTGGGTTTAACCTTTTAAAACACAGATCGTCAATATAAGGTGGTGGCACAACGTTTGGTTTCTTCACCCACACCTTCCTGGTGGCCTTGAGATTTATTTCTTCATCCAATGTGACACTTTTGGGAATTTCTTTTTTACATGGTGTGTAACTGTAGGTGTGTAAAGTCTAGATAAGATACGCAGTGTGTATCACTTATCCAGTCCATCCAGATATTTGGTATCGATATTTATATATGTGTTTTATCCTTTTTTTAATCTGTAGACAGTATTAATATATTTTGTCCTGTTTTTTTTTTTGTCCTAATATATGATTTAATTATATTATATAATAATAATTAAGTGCTTTCAAGTGTTTGTTGCATTTGTTTTGAAGTTAAATGAATACATGCGCTTGTTTAAACCATGCACTCGCAACCTTCACAACATAACTGATGAAAAATCTGTTTTGCTTTACAGACCTGGCAGAACAACATGACAAAAACCAGCGACGCAAAAATCAAGTATTTCGAAGGGGACGACTTCACCTGTGTCATGTTCCAGCCCGATCTCGCCAAATTCAAGATGGATAAACTGGACAAGGATATCGTGGCTCTGCTAACACGCAGAGCCTACGACGTAGCCGGTTCATGCAAGGGCGTTAAAGTCATCCTTAACGGCAAGAAGCTGCCTGTAAGTCACAACGTTTCTTACTACAGCAAGAAAGGGCAAATCCTGTTAGGCAAAATCTTTTATACGTAGCTACAACCTTGTAGGTGGTATCAGACATCAGGACCTGACTTAATAATACCGCTCTTTAAAAAGCTGTCTTTTCTCCGGCTGAGACTGTTACTTGTTATCTCTTCAGCTTTTTTCGGCTTGTAGTCATTTATATTGGCAGCGCGTAATTTTCACCAGCGTCCGTGCTTAGAGTTATCAACACATTATCAGCGTGCGGCAATTAATGTAGCTGTCTAAACGCTCGGCTTCACGTGAGAACATGAACAAGGAGTCTGCATCAGCTGTAGCGCCGAGCTGTCTTAAGCTCCAAATATAGTCGTTGCCTTCAGCTAATTAGATTTAATCTCACAGCTTTAAAGAGGAACAGCTTCTAATTGTCAAATCGCATGTTCGGATACGAGGCACAACTGTAACAGCTGCGGCTGCAGGCTGTGGGTTTAACATTTCAAACAGTCTAACAGGTAAACAGTTTAACACACTGTTCTTCATCCTCAAATCGACTTCTCAGGGCACTAAAGCACACAATTATAACAATAAAAAAATACACATCCAGATGTTTCAGTTTTAAATAACGGAACAGGATGGGATTTACCCGTTATGGAATTAAAAAAGTTTCCTACAACAGCACAGTTAAGAAAATGTTGAGAAATGTAATCAGAAGTCATAGTGATTGATATGGTGATGCTTATGCTGGTATGGTACTAGAGGGCAACTGGTTTTAGTGATACAGATAGATACAGTAGAGTGGAACATATTTGCCGGTAACTGAACATAGTGGGTTCGATTCCCAGGCAGGGGTCTTTCTGTGTGGAGTGTGCATGTTCTCCCCTGCTTGCGTGGGTTTACTCCGGGTTCTCCGGTTTCCTCCCACAGTCCAAAAACATGTATGTTAGGTCGATTGGTGATTCTTAATTGCCCATAGGAGTGAATGTGTGTATGTGTGTGTGTGGCCCTGTGATGGACTGGCGGCCTGTCCAGGGTGTCCCCCTCCTGCCTTTTGCCCTTTCAGAGACGGCTGGGATGGACTCCAGCAGATCCCTGTGACCCTGAATTAGGGAATAAGCGGGTATAGAAGATGAATGAATGAATTTACATATGTTAATTATTTGAATTAATATTCAGTAAATAAAGAACAGGCATTTGAAGTAAAACAAAAGGTAACTTTAATAATATTTAAACACTACAATTGTACAATTGGATCATTTATGTCAGTTTATAGTGCATTAACTTTATAACATTTATATCAAAAAATTTCAACTGTATGTATTATGAAAAAAATGAATACGTTCATTAATTCATTATAACGATACGTTCATATAATTATTAATTGTTGTTTATGTTGCAAGTAAATTCTTGTTGATGAAAGTGTTGCCATGAATCTGAACAGTCGATTTTAAAGATGGCAATTTTTAAGGCCAGAGCGTTAAAATTAAATAAATATATTATAGATATATGTATGTATTAGACTTTGTTGTTTCCATTTATTAAACTCTTCTCATCAAAACAACAAAACATGAATTGCGTTGAAATACCCGAAAATATCGGTGCAATAATATTATTTAATAATAATCCCTTTAAAAGTAATTTTACTCAGTAAATGTTTCTACGCTGGAAGAGTCTTCCGAACAGAGGACTTACTGGTTATTACTGCTTTATCACTTACGACAAGCTGGGGTTTTTTTTCGGTCTAACTGGTTATTAAATGTCTCTTTAAACGCAGTTATAAGTGATATTAGAAATGTATTTTGTTGTTGTTTTTAGGTTTAATGTAATTTTAAATAGATTAAAAGTATTATGCATTTTTTCTTAATTAACGAAACTGTAATTGTGGACCGAGTGTAATATAAGGACAATAAAGCTAAGTGGGGCACACAGTTACTGTAAAATAAAAAGCTCTGGGGTGGCAACATTAATGCCACTTTGCATCAGCGGCCCCTCACCACCACCGCCACCATTTTATCAGCGTTCTTGTGAATCTAAAAGCCCTCTTGTTCATCTGTACATAATCAATTAACTGTCAATTAACAAACCTCACTCATTACACGCTGTCTGTTTGTGTGCGCCGCTGCAGGTGAACGGTTTCCGTAGCTACGTGGATCTGTACGTGAAGGATAAACTGGACGAGACGGGCGTGGCACTGAAAGTAGTCAACGAGACGGTGAACGAGCGCTGGGACGTGTGTCTCACCATGAGCGAGAAGGGGTTCCAGCAGGTCAGCTTCGTCAATAGCATCGCCACTACCAAGGTAACCAGGACGGCGGAGTTAAGAGGAGAATATTCATAACCAAATTATTATTCACTAGTTTAATGTTTCATTTATACACATACTTTTGAGGTGGCATCACAGATACTAGAGCGGTCCTGACATCCATTATTAAAATAGGATAAATTCTTAATTCTATTCATTACTACGAGATACAAATGTAATGTTTTAGTTTTTTGTTTAATGTTTATTTTCAGTTGAAAAAAATGAGTTTTATGTGTTGCACAAATGATGCTATTATCTACAATTATTAATCAGTTATCCTTATGAAGCACTCTTCCTTATGAAGCACTCTTCCTTATGAAGCAGTCTTCCTTATAAAGCATTCTTCCTTATAAAGCATTCTTCCTTATGAAGCACTCTTCCTTATAAAGCATTCTTCCTTATGAAGCACTCTTCCTTATAAAGCATTCTTCCTTATGAAGCACTCTTCCTTATGAAGCATTCTTCCTTATGAAGCACTCTTCCTTATAAAGCACTCTTCCTTATGAAGCACTCTTGAAGAATTTTCCTTATGAAGCACTCTTCCTTATAAAGCACCTTCCTATGAAGCTTCCTTATAAAGCCTCTTCCTTATGAAGCACTCTTCCTTATAAAGCACTCTTCCTCCTATAAAGCATTCTTCATTCTTCCTTATGAAGCTATTCCCATCTTCCTTATGAAGCACTCTTCCTTATGAAGCACTCTTCCTTATGAAGCACTCTTCCTTATGAAGCATTCTTCCTTATAAAGCACTCTTCCTTGAAGCATTCTTATGAAGCACTCTTCCTTATGAAGCACTCTTCCTTATGAAGCATTCTTCCATTCTCTTCTTCCTTATAAGCAAGCATTCTTCTTCCTTATGAAGCATTCTTCCTTATGAGCACGCTTCCTTAGCACTCTTCCTTCCTTATGAAGCACTTCATGAGCACTCTTCCTTATAAAGCATTCTTCCTTATGAAGCAGAATCTTCTTCCTTATAAACTCTTCCTTATGAAGCACTCTTCCTATGAGCACTCTTCCTTATGAAAGCACTCTCCTTTGAAGAATTTCCTTATGAAGCAATTCCTTCCTTATGAAGCATTCTTCTTTATGAAGCAGTCTTAGTCTTACTTATGAAGCACTCTTCCTTATAAAGCATTCTTCCTTATGAAGCACTCTTCCTTATGAAGCACTCTTCCTTATGAAGCACTCTTCCTTATGAAGCACTCTTCCTTATGAAGAATTTTCCTTATGAAGCATTCTTCCTTATGAAGCACTCTTCCTTATGAAGCATTCTTCCTTGAAGGCTTCTTATGAAGCAGTCTTACTTATGAAGCACTCTTACTTATGAAGCAGTCTTACTTATGAAGCACTCTTCCTTATGAAGCATTCTTCTTTATGAAGCATTCTTCCTTATGAAGCACTCTTCCTTATGAAGCACTCTTCCTTATAAAGCACTCTTCCTTATGAAGCACTCTTCCTTATGAAGCACTCTTACTTATGAAGCACACTTATGAAGCACTCTCTTTGAAGCACCTTATGAAGCACTGTTCTTATGTTCCTTATGAAGAAACTCTACCTTATGAAGCACTCTTCCTTATGAAGCACTCTACCTTATGAAGCACTCTTCCTTATGAAGCATTCTTCTTTATGAAGCACTCTTTCTTATGAAGCACTCTTCCTTATGAAGCACTTTACCTTGAATATCCTTGTAAAGCACTTTTTCTTATATCTTGATGTTAGGCCTGTGATCCAGGATGTAATATGTGCTGATTTGTCTCACAGGGTGGCAGACACATTGATTATGTTGTGGATCAAATTGTGGCAAAACTCATCGAGGTGGTGAAGAAGAAGAATAAAGCAGGAGTCTCAGTGAAACCATTCCAGGTTTGGACATTAAATACACTACTAGCATGATATTGATTGTAAACCCAAAGATGATGATGATGATGATGTTGGTTTATTTCAGGTCAAGAACCACATCTGGGTGTTTGTGAACGCTCTGATCGAGAACCCGACTTTTGACTCTCAAACTAAGGAGAACATGACGCTTCAGACCAAAAGCTTTGGCTCTAAATGTGCTCTCTCTGAAAAATTCATAAGAGCGGTAAGGCACAGTTTTAATAGTCGAGTTGATTGATTTAATTAGATTATAAATTGGGGCTGGAGAGTTATTTTAATCTACCTAAACGATGCTAAGGAATGTGCAGGAATTAGCTTGTGTGTCATGTGTCTTCTGTCTAGCTGGTAAAGAACATGTTGCTCTGATAATAAGGACTGGGGGTTAGAGCCTCCTGTGTAGCCATTAGCAGATTATAAGCTTGTTTTAAAGGTGCACTGAGCGATTTGTGCCATTCGATGTTGAAATTTGAAAGAACCAAAATAAACACACCGATCAGTGTTGCCAGATTGGGTTGAAGATCTCCAATATTCCAAGATCTTGAAATTTCACCCTGTGAGAAAAAAAACCCGAATAAATATATAAAATTGTCCATTGTATCGAAAATCAGTCTAAATTTATTTAACCAGTCCAATGGAATTTTTTCCTGTCTGACGTGATAAAAAAAATCCCAATTGAGTGGTACTCCGTCCAATCTGGCAACACTGTAAGCGCTCTGTTTTCCCATTACCAGACACGTCCTGGTCATTGTCTGCTTATTGTCCTGCCTATTGTGTTTTGGTACTCAGACAATGTGGTTTAAAGTATTTTTAATCTTCAAGCCCTACTGCAGAATATACTATTATGTGTGTGTCAGTAACTGGTCTCTTATTGCTGGTCAGGCTACTAACTGTGGCATCGTGGAGAGCATTCTGAACTGGGTCAAGTTCAAGGCTCAGACGCAGCTGAATAAAAAGTGCTCCTCAGTCAAACACAGCAAGATCAAAGGCATCCCTAAACTGGACGACGCCAACGATGCTGGTGAGTTTCTAGTAAATTAATCTGAACACATATGGCATTGTGTATTTGTAAGCTTAGACTAGAGCTGCATAATATTCTGATTTTTTTAGTTTTTCTGCAATATATATTGCAATATATAATATTGAAATATTTTCCCAGATAACTTGAGCTGTATTTTAAAAGAATGCATTATTTTATTGGTGTGGTGCTTCTGTGTGAAATATAATACACAAATTATTACCATAGATCAATACTATAAAATAAAGATGTAAATAAAATATACAGTTGCTTCATGTTTTTCTGGAGATTCAGACACAGAAATTATATAAAATTACACTGTATCGTCTCCATCATATAAATTAAGTATAATTAATCTTTGTTGTAAGATTCTTGTACCCGAACGCTTTAAACTTAAACAGTAACAGACCTTTAAACAATGTGCAAATGATAAACTTCCACCCGATTGGTCCACCAATTACGTGTTCTGAACTGTGGTGCGCTCGACTGTAATTCCCACTTGTTATTGAACATCCTGTAATGTGACTATTGCAGATGCAAAGATTGCGATGCCGATGCTGAAACGATATATTGTGCAGTACTTAGATGATAACTGACTGTAGATGATTTAGCTAAAGTGCAGACTCAATTTTAACGTAAAACACACATTTACATATTTATAATAGCTTTATAATGCAATCAGTTATTACTTTCGTCTCATACACGGTTGTATATGTTAACATAAAACAAATGTTAGCCATACGACTGTTTTACACTTCATGTTACTCTCTTTCATAAAGCAGTGTAAGCAACAGTGCAGTTCTAACTTAAGGTAAAATAGATCTTTATTAATCCCGAAAGGGAAAATTCTTTTGCAAGAAAGAAATATAATTAAAGTACATGAAAGTACGCTATATATACAAACAGTATACAGAAAAAGAACAAAACGTTTCTAAGGAGCTAAAAACTTTGTTCTGCTTTGTCCTTTCACTCTTATCCTGCCGAATTTTGGACATGCGCTTGATGGCTGTCTCTTTCTTATGCTAAGGTGGGAAGCACTCGTCCGAATGCACTCTGATTCTTACTGAGGGAGACTCAGCCAAATCGCTGGCCGTCTCTGGGCTGGGCGTAATCGGACGAGACCGCTACGGAGTGTTTCCTCTAAGAGGCAAGATCCTGAACGTACGCGAGGCCACACACAAACAGGTGGGCATGTGGAAGAAAAAACAAAAAAAGATCTGAAAAAGTATAAGTATATTCAATTCATTGTGCAAGGTACATGTACAGAGCCAATGAAATGCATTTTTCGCATATCCCCCATCTTAGTAAGTTGGGGTCAGAGCGCAGGGTCAGCTATGATACAGCGCCCCTGGAGCAGGAGGGGTTAAGGGTCTTGCTCAAGGACCCAACAGTGGTTGACTTGCCGGAGGTGGGGCTTGAACCCAGGTGGTTTCTGGTCTTCAGATTAACAACTCAGCACCTTAACCATTTGAGCCACCCTGCCCCCTAAAAAAGCTACCAGGTCTGACTCTGAATAAAGTTCATTATAATGTACAGAAGAAGAGAAATAAAGACAGACAGACAGGGCTTTGTGTGTAATATGAGTACGGGTTAGTGTCTTTATGACAGCAGCAGCAGGACCTGGGTACAAGTCTTTAGTTTCTAGGTGAAATTACACAAAGAATCAAGAGTAAGGAACTGTTTAGGGGATACAGAACTTTAAATATTTTGATGCTCCATAAAATCTATTGTTGAAATCTCTAATTTTAACTGACTGAAGTCAAAAAAAGAGAATAATTAGGCAACAATAATTAGGCAACAACCCTCCCAGGGTGTTCAAGTAAAGCGCCTTGTTTGAGATTCGCCAATTAAGAGCTTAGGCACAATCAGCTGATAGGGGTTATATAATAAACAGATTTCATTCAGGTGTTTATCTGCACACAAACCTTAATTAGCAAAAAAAAATAAAGAAAAGCGTAACCATACTGGGTTAATATGCGATAACCTAATAACCTAACCGGTCAGCATAGTAGTCTAGCGGGTAGTCTCAGCCTCAGACGCTACGTACACAGACCGTTGCCTGAACGACTGATACATAAGGCACACTTAGCTGTGATACTTTAAGAGATCGAGTTCGAAATCATCCTCTGATACAAAATGTTGAAATAATTGATTTTGTACATATTTTAGATGATTGTGAATAGAAGATTTACTGCTTACATACTGGTCTGTTATAGTGAGGACATTTCCACACCCCTAAACATGACGCAGAACAAAATGTCATTGATTGCTTAGTAAACACAGCAGCCAAGGTTCCCAGTCCTTCTGCCGTCTGTCTGAAGGTTTGGCTACGTGAGACTACTTAGTGAGGTGTTTTGACGTATATGGCATATAGTGGGTCCCAAACTTGATTCCGGCTTGTGGACTTTTTTCCAATCCCATCCCATTCTTTCTCTTTCTCACTTCACTTACTGTCATGTTTATTTAATGAAAACTTAAAACTTCAAAAACCTCAGATTGGTACATGTGAATGTATTTTTGGACTGAAATATATGGAGAGCAAAGTTTGTTAGTGATTTTATAATATATTTTTTTTTAAAAAAGAAAAAAGTTTTACAGTAGAAGAAAGAAACGCCTGTAATAAGACACTAAAAAGAATATGAACGAATATGATTGGTCAGTTTAATTGTGTGTTTTTGTTTAAAGATCATGGAGAATGCTGAAATCAACAACATCATCAAGATTGTCGGCTTGCAGTATAAGAAGAGCTACGATGACGCAGAATCCCTAAAATCACTACGTTACGGCAAAATCATGATAATGACAGATCAGGTATGTTACGTCTTAAACATGTTATAATCTGTCGCATGTCTGTGCCTCCGATTCCATTCAAAAACGATTGCTGATTTATTTACTTATTTATTTTTTGCGATCAGGATCAGGACGGCTCGCACATCAAGGGCTTGCTCATCAACTTCTTTCATCATAACTGGCCATCTCTTCTAAAGCACACATTTCTGGAGGAGTTCATCACCCCAATTGTCAAAGTACAAACCGTGATATTTAACATTCATTATTATAAGACTAACATCAGATTGGAATTCAGTGTTAACATTAATTGCTGTGTGTACAGGCCACTAAGAACAAACAGGAAGTTTCCTTCTACAGCATTCCCGAGTTTGACGAGTGGAAGAAACAAACAGAGAATTACAAAACATGGCACATAAAGTACTACAAAGGTTTGTTGGTTTTTAATTTTACAGTATTATATTAATAAAAGTAAATGCACATATATACTGATCCTATGATAAATTCATGATGTATAATAAGTAATGGGATGCCACAGGTTTGGGTACCAGCACGAGTAAAGAGGCGAAGGAATACTTTGCTGATATGGATAGACATCGGATTATGTTCAAGTATGGAGGCACAGAGGACGATGCTGCCATCACTTTGGTAGGTTTTAGAGGTGGAAAGAAACAAATTACATTCATTTTCCTACTGTGATCACAAGATAAAAATCATCCTGATTCAATATCATTCGTGACCTGTGGCAGAGACATTCCAGCAGCCCAATGGCTGTGTTCTTAGAAAGACAAGAAGACCATAATGTCTCTCCTCCCCTTATCAATCACAGAAACACTGGGCAATCATAACTGTGAGCTCTTGAATGTGGAGGTGGGTGGATAATGGTTTTCTTTGTGTGTGTTACACTATCACTTGATGCTGCACACATGGAGCAGGATAGCATTTATCGTCCCTGGTTGTTTTTGGGGATTGGAAAGTGCTTCCTGATGGATGCGAATTGGCCATAAGAACCCAAAATAATAAATGTGTTTTTTTTTGTTTGATCTAGTTTTTTCTTTCAACCAGCAATTTTGTCTTTTACTTACTGCCACATGCTACTTTTGTTAGAGTTAAGCAGACTTTACACTGTGCAAATTTGGCCATGATTTGGTCGTTCGAGACAACGTTTGAAATCCTAATAGATCCTATGCTAAAATCTGTTACCTTTGCAATAATTTATTTTCTTCACTGAAATTCAGAATATTTCAGACACTTTCCTGCAGTGTGGCTTCTACAACGACCCTCAAACCAACAACCAATAGGAGATTTGAACCTGATGACGAAATTAGCACAGCAACTTCAATCCACCTTGGGAAAATGTTGAAAGGAGTCCGGTGAACAATACAATAAGAAGAGAAACTTATTAAGGCGTGTCATGAGACATTTACAGCATTTGGCAGACGCTCTTATCCAGAGCGACTTACATTTATCTCATTTATACACCTGAGCAATTAGGGGTTGAGGGCCTTGCTCAGGGGTCCACAGTGGTGGCTTGGTGAAGCTGGGAATTGAACCCACAATCTTTGGGTTGGCAGTCCATCATCTTAACCATGAGCCACCACTTCCCCTCATGAGCAAAATTGAGGGCTACAGATGTTGTTTTGTTAAGTCTAGATACCATTTAGAGAGAAAACGAGAATACCAAACGCCTCACGGATTAATGATGTAAAACTCCGGGCGAGTCTTATTGTGTGTATTAACACCTGACGCACACAATAAGACTCACCCAGAGTTTTACATCATCAATCCGTGAGGCGTTTGGTATTCTCGTCTTGACTGTCATACGATCTGACATTCTGAGAACTGAGATTGTACAGTACAGTAACATGGTGATCAGGTTCTTGCAGTCTGACAAGCATGATTGTAAAAGACTACTGAAAGCTGCAAAGTGTAAACACATTTAGAAGGCTTTGGTCATCACTTTTGGATATTATGTAATATAACAGTTTGAAGCATCGTATCCTTGTATTGTCTGCGTCAAAATTTAAGCAGGCGACTGTTTATTCATCTTTTTGCGGTGCTTGTTTGTCCTCTTTCTAAAGGCCTTCAGCAAAAAGAAGACAGATGACAGAAAAGAGTGGCTCACTAATTTTATGGAGGACCGGCGGCAGAGGAGGATGCACGGTCTGCCTGAGGTGAGACTTTTCCATGCTTCTAAAGACGATTTAGGCAAATAATTTTTTCGCCAAATGTCTTTCTTGTGTAAAAATCAGTTTGGGATTTTCTAACAATAGCATGTACCCTGTTGGCTCACATCATTCTCACATCGTTTTTTTTTGTGTTGCAGAAATACTTGTATGGAACGGCAACTCGGCACCTGTCCTACAACGACTTCATCAACAAAGAGCTGATTCTCTTCTCCAACTCCGACAACGAAAGGTCGATTCCGTCTCTGGTTGATGGTGCGACTCCTATACAATGTTACACATATCAGTGACACGGGTTGAGGGTGTGTTTGTATATAAGTGTGTGGCAGCAAGACATTTTCTGCTGTTTGTGAAATGGAAAATATACGTGTAGGGAGCATGAACATAAGTACAAAATAACTGAGTGTCTGACGGCTTGATGTGTTTATCGGTGTGTGTGTGTGTGTCTGTGTGCAGGTCTAAAGCCAGGTCAAAGGAAAGTGTTGTTTACCTGCCTGAAGAGAAACGATAAGAGGGAGGTAAAAGTGGCTCAGCTGGCTGGCTCAGTAGCAGAGATGTCTGCCTACCATCACGGCGAGGTGTGTGTGTGTCTGTTTGTGTGTGTCTGTAAGGTATTTTGTTTACCATAACATTTATAGTTCTGTCTAAGGCACTGCGTAAGTACCTATTTCAGTCTAAACAAACAGAAAAAGGCATTAAACTAATTATGTTTATGTCATCAACAGCAAGCTCTAATGATGACCATCGTCAACTTGGCTCAGAACTTTGTCGGTAGCAACAACGTCAACATCCTGCAGCCCCTGGGTCAGTTCGGCACCCGCATCAACGGCGGCAAAGACGCGGCCAGCCCTCGTTACATTTTCACTATGCTCAGGTTTGTCGAGAGGTTTTTGTGTGAGTTAAAGATGTTTACTGCGTGAAAAACATATTTGATTCATTATAGAAAATAGGTTTAAAGAGTTTTATTAAAAAAAAAGCTCTAGTTTGATCTAGTTTATCTAAGCCAGACCTTTCTTAGCCTCTTATGTCTTTTGATTCTATTTAAATAGTCTCAAAGAAACAAAAGTAAACATATTTACATACGTTTTCAAAGAGTTATGACTGCATCACTAGGAAAAAAATAGTTCGTAAAAAATAAAAACAATTAAAACTGTGATAAAAGGTTAAAATTTCCTGCTCTATACCTCTCTTACACTTTCCCGCTGCTGTCTGTGCTTTTCTCTCGCTCTTTAACAGTCCACTGGCCAAGCTTCTGTTCCCGCCTTTGGACTCCAACCTGCTCAAATTTCTTTACGATGACAACCAGAAGGTGGAGCCAGAGTGGTACATTCCTATAATCCCTATGGTGCTGGTGAACGGAGCAGAGGGTATCGGGACCGGTTGGGCTTGCAAGATTTCCAACTACGACCCACGAGAGATCGTTAACAATATAAACCGCATGCTGGAGCACCAGGATCCTTTGCCTATGGTAAAAGCGTTACACAACAAATACACATGCAGACTCTTTTTAAGTAAATGTTGTGTTAGGTGAGATTACTGAGATTACACGTTTTCTATTTTGTGGCATTGTGTAGCTTCCCAGCTATAAGAACTTTAAGGGAGTGATTCATGAGCTGGGCCAGAACCAGTATGTGGTCAGTGGTGAGGTTTCCGTCCTCGACAAGAACACCATCGAAATCACAGAGCTTCCGATACGCACATGGACTCAGGTATGCGTAACTATTTTAGGTCTATCCTAAATTTAATTATTTTCTGGCATTATTCTGTTCATTCAGGTTTTACAGATTGTACAGTATTATACAGAAAGGATTAAAAAATTAGTATACCACACAGATTTCTCATTGCCCACCGTGTTCCCTTGGCTCAGGGTCTTATTCCAGGAATAATTTCCTCAATTTTTTTTTTTCATGCAGGCATACAAAGAGTCAGTTTTGGAGCCCATGTTACAGGGAACAGACAAGACTCCAGCACTCATCAATGACTATAAAGAGTATCACACAGACACAACGGTGAAGTTTGTGGTGCGTATGACGGAGGAGAAGCTGGCCCAGGCTGAGGCAGCAGGCCTCCACAAAGTCTTCAAGCTGCAGTCTTCTCTTACCTGCAACTCAATGGTGAGTTTTTACGTTAACCTAGTGGGTAGCACGTCAACGTATTTGGCATCACTGCCCTCCCGAGTTAGATTCCCAGCTAGTGGATCTCTCTTTCTCTCTCTATCTATCTCTCTCTCTTTACTTACTGTCAGGGGCGGTTTTACAATTCCATTTTTAGGTGGGCTTATACAGTTACTAATAACACTATTGTATATTTTGTCCGCACGTCACATGCTGGGCTCCGTATATAAATAGCTAATTCAGAAAGCATTAATGCAGCTAAACTGAAGGACTCTGGGACCACCCCTGCTTACTAACCTATAAACTTAATAAAAGAAGAAGTGGCTAAAAAATATATCTTTAAAAAATATATTTTTTATTTTACGCAGGTGCTTTTTGATCACATGGGCTGTCTGAAGAGGTACGAATCTGTGACCGATATACTAAAGGAGTTCTTTGAGCTGCGCTTGCACTACTACAAACTGAGGAAGGACTGGCTGGCTGGAAGTCTGGGTGCCGAGTCAGCAAAACTCTCCAATCAGGCACGCTTTGTGCTCGAGAAGATCGAAGGAAAGATTTCAATCGGTGGGATTCCTTAATTCAATAAAGTTTCTGTTTAAATAAAAACAGATAAAAGCATATAAAACCAATGATCCATGTTTTTATGCTGGCTAACAATATTAACGGTGGGTTTTATCAGTTATCGGCCTATTGCTGTGTGTCGATTGGTTATAATAGTATCACGACAATAACTCCAGCCCATAACTCTTTATAGTTTCAGTGCTGCTGATGGAGATGTTTAGACCTCATTGCTCAATTGTATAAAAGAGATAAATGTAAGTCGCTCTGGATAAGGGCGTCTGCCAAATGCTGTAAATCTATTTTCTCAGCCAGGATTTTTTTTTATTGTGTGAGTTTCGTCTCCACCAATCCATGTTTTTATAGTAAGTCTTATGGTTTTAACTGTATTCCAGAGAACAAGAGTAAGAGAGATCTGATCCGGATGCTGGTGCAGAGAGGGTACGAGTCTGACCCAGTAGCAGCTTGGACCAAAGCTCAAGAGAAGGTACAGAATACACACAGACATCACATCAGGACATTGATGTATCCAGGTTCTTTTGAAGACAGCTTGACATAGACGTCATTTGTGGTAATTCAGACATTTCAGATGCATTTTGTTATTAAATAAGAGTATGAGATATTAACGGATGTTCTTGGCAGGATTTATCTTTTTCAGTTGTCAAGAAATAATTACAATTAAAAGGAACAACTTACAGTGTGAAATACTTAATTCTCAAAGCAATAAAATCATTGGCTAAAAAGTTATGCAAGCAACAGGCCGACGCAGCGATACAGAAAATACAAGACTTTTTTTCAAAACAGCAATTTCATAAGATAAATTTTTCTAAAAGTCTTATACTCACATGTCAGTATTTTTTTATGTGCTAAAGAATTACACCACTTCAAAGGATCTGATATATGATGTTCAGCTTGATATTCTGTTATTCCCACCATCCCCACTTATTCACTTGGTTTGTTTCCTCAGGCTCTGGAGGATGAGGATAATGATGGCAACATGAGTGACAGCTCAGTGGACTCCGGCTCCTCTTCAGGTCCTAACTTTAACTACATCCTCAACATGCCTCTGTGGTGCCTGACCAAGGAGAAGGTGGAGGATCTCCTTAAACAAAGAGACATGAAGGTACATTACAACTGAAAATACTAAACCGGATAAATAGATTGTAGGTTAAAACTATAGTTTAAACTGAAACAGAGTTCATTTACTCAAATTGCATGAAGGTATTAAGAATTAAGACGGCCCCACCTGTGCACTCACGGGGCGCGCACTAGATGTTATTCTAGAGCCCATCTGCAGAAACAAGCAGGAGAGAGGTCTATTTCGGTGGGAATTATGGTAGACAGGAAAGAAATGAGTGCTTGGTACTTGGGGTGAGAGAATCATTATAAATAACAAACTTATAACTAAACGGAAATCTCTTTTGCGCTTTACAACAACAAAGACAACCAAAATTCTCTTTATAAACAAAGAAAAGGTATTATCTTCAGTTTTCTCTTAATCTCTTTTCTTTATTTTCATTTCTTTCTCTTTTCTTTTCGTCTTTTCTTTCCTTTTCTTTCTTTATTGTCTTTTCTTTCCCTTTTTTTATTCTCTTTTCTTTATTGTCTTTTCTTTATTTTCTCTTTTCCTTTTTTCTCTTCACATTTCCCTGATTAGCATGGCGGCGTTGCCCGGCAACTGCTCTTTGTTGTGCCTGCGAACATGCCTGCCTAAAAACTTGCGGAGTAACTCTCCACGAGTTTGCCTGTCCGGAAATCCGTAATGCAACAACCTGCTGCTTAATTTATTCAATTTCATTTAATGAATTTTTTTACAATATTATAGAAATTCCAAATACTAATGACACAGTTTAAAATTATATTTAGTAATAAGTAACATTTGGGGTATTTTATTAGATTTTTTTTGATAAACGCACAGATGCTGCTCCCATCTAAATAGCATTGAATTCAATAATGTAAAATAAAATCAATGAACGTATATTTAACTTGAACCCTATTAAGTATAATGCAAGTATAAACACGGTTTTGTCTGTTAATTAAATAATACTAATTGTATTATTAATTTCCAAAAAGTAATGAATTATTAGTTTCCAATTTCTGTTTATTATTTTACCATATATTCAGCCTCATTATGTTACATAAAGTACATAAAGTGCAGTGTAAAGAGACTGCTAATGAGTTTGATATGCTTTTTGTCTTACGCTAATAACCATAATAAATACTTCTTTGCCTGCGTACACATTTAATTGTGTTGTTCTGTGTGTTGCTTGTTGTGTAATTTCAGAAAGCAGAACTAAATGATCTGCAGAGAAAATCTTCAGAGGATCTGTGGAAAGGAGACCTGGCTGTGTTTATTGAGGAGCTGGACGTGAGTGTTAAACAACACAGCTGTGTTCTGCCCTAAACAACTAAACCTGTTTATTGGCAATAATTAGAATCATAATACGTAGGTCACGATACAGTTTATTAGATTAGATTAGATTAGATTAGATTAGATTTAACTTTATTGTCATTGTGCAAGGTACGTGTACAGAGCCAATGAAATGCAGTTAGCATCTAACCAGAAGTGCATAAGTGGCTTATTTACAATAAATATCAGTGTAATAAATAGGGTATGGGGTTGATAGTTACAGAGGTGGGGGTAAATAATGTACAGAAGGTATATGGATAGAATATAGAGGTGTAACAATAGATAGTTATAGATTGTGCAAAGATGCATAATGATAAGGTAGTGCAAAGTACAGAAGTGGCAGTGCAGTAGTAATTAAAATACACGATATATTGCAGTACAGTACATATTGCAATGCTTCAAAAAGATTTTTAAAAATGTAAAACAAATAGCTAAAAATACAACAAATACAAAGTTGCAGGCGCCCTTATTTTCCCCGACATGCTTGTTAAATATACCTCCATACTGGAGGTTAGAATATCGATGCACTGTCATGATATCGTAATAATCGTAATAGTTAGCTGTATCGATATTTTTAAACAGCCCTCTAAGCAACTAAACCCTACACAAATTATAAACTCCAATCACAAAACAACAATTTCACTAATGATTTTGGCCTAACAACAAATTTTAGTTTATTTACTAAAATATGGCCAGTGAAATTTTCACATATTTTGTTAAAAAATGTGTTAAAAAATTGTTAAAAGTTGACATAATTGAGTTGACTTTATCTATCTGATTTTAACTTATCTCGGATGCGAGTAATGATGCGACACATTGGTGGATCTTTGTGAAAAAATGTCTCCAAAGTGTCTTTGCACTTCCATAATGTTTTTGTGCTTTCAGTAGCACTACATGATTTGTATTTGTTTCATAATTAGGGTCATATTTTGGGCTACTCTGTATGAGTACATTTGTGTCTATTCGCTTATTAAGGCAAATCCCCTTTCTCCCCTGTATTTTTTACGTGTCAGCGTGTGGAGGAGCAAGAGCGAGAAAACAACAGCATGGGTAAGGGAGTGAAGCTGGTTAAAGGCAAGGTGGGCAAACCCAAAGCGAAGAAGATCCAGCTGGAAGAGACACTGCCGTCGCCATTCGGCCGGAGAGTCGAGCCTCAGATCACACTTGCCATGAAAGCTGACGCCTCCAGGAAGATGACCAAGAAGAAGAAGGTATGAGAAATAAAGCAGGAGTTTGTAGCAACAACAGACTTTAAATAACATTTACAACATATTTACAAAACCTAATAAAAGTGTACTGCATTGTGTAAACTTTAGTAGCATTAATGAAGTGGTAGCACAGTGGTTAAGGCGTCGGGCTGCTAATTGGGACTTCAGGGTTCGATTCTCCGTACCACGAAGTTGCCGCTGCTGGACCCTTAACCCCCAATTGCTCAGTTGTATAAAAGTGATAGATGTAAGTCGCTCTGAATAAGGGCATCTTCCAAAATGCCATAAATTTGTAAATGCAGACTTTTTGGTCATTCCGACTTGGTCAAATCCGATTGAAATAGGGGTGTTTACATGGAGCATTTTTATTCAGATTGGACTTTTAAAATAATTGTAATCAGAATATAGTGTTCCATGTAAACGGGGCAAATGTTCTATGCAACAGACATCTTAGTGGAGTTTTTTATTTTTCAAAGTGTGTTGTTTATCCAGTCACTGTACATGCATATGTAATTCCTTTAGTAGAATTTGCTTAAGTGTGTCTATCCTCCAGGGTGATTCGGAGGTGTCAGTGAAGGTGGAATTTGATGACGACAGCATGTTGGAAGCTAACGGTGCTGCAGGAGACAATTCAATGATCTCACCGTCTGGCCTGCCAAACCCTGGAGCCAAACCCAAAGCCCCACGTGTTAAAAGAGAGAAGAAGGAACCTGGTAAAAAAAACGAACACCACAAATACTTTGCCATTGAAGTCTTAGAGGCCGTTCACATATTGCACCTTTTGCACGTCTATCTTTATTGTTCTATTGCGTTTTGCCAACATCCCCCTATCAATTAACATTTAGAAATTTTAACATTTGTGAATTGATTCAAAATCCAGAGAATTCAGCTTACGCAAGCAGCACTCTAGTATTTTTTTCATGAGTTTTTAGGCGCCATATATAAACGGCCTCTAACCTGACATGTGGATCATATACTAGAGTTTAGAAGATATCATTTATAGATGACTTAACTAATTGTCATCCAATCAGGTGCACCTAGACAGAGGAAGACTCCAGGCACAGCGAAGGGCACACCCAAAAAAGCGAAAAAGAGAAACCCCTGGTCAGACGATGACGAAAAGTCCGACAGCGACCTGGAAGACAGTGAACAGCCGGTTATTCCCCGAGACACGACATCCAGGAGAGCTTCAGGTGTGTGTATATCCTCTCCCCATTTACTCTTCTATGCAGTTCCGTTCTTTTTTTTTTTTAACTAAAATATTAAAGCTGTATGATAAAAGATGAGTGCAACTGAAGTGCGCGTAATCACACTTCTTGGAAAGAAATAATCTATTTGGTTTGGATTGAAAAGGAAAGCTTCAGATACCCAACCGCTGCAACGGGGGTGCAACAGATCACAAAACTCACGGTTTGAATCACATCACGTTTTTTGAGTCATGAATAGGATAATTTTTCGGTTTGGCAAAAAAGGGGAAAAGCCAAATATAATTTGCTTTATTACAAGAAATAAATTGATATTGTGCCTCTTTAACTTCCACTCTGCTACTTCTTCCGTCAGTACCTGCGCTAGATTTATGCGTTGGCTGTGCCGGGGTGTCTGTAGCACCGTTCTTTTCCCACTACTGGTGATGTAGTGAGCAGTCACAGTTACGTGGCTTTTTGTAGCCCTGTTCTTAAAGTTCCGGCATGATCTTGCAGCGATAAATTTCCAGATAGATGTGGTTATCGCTTTAGCCCGTGAAGCCAAAATGCTCCCATGCGTGCGATTTGAACGGTGCGGGAGGCTTTTCAATCTTTTTTGCTTCTACGCTAGCCAGCGTAAAATTGTCTTTTATTTTGCAATCTTTAAAATACAAATATAAATCCGCAAGCTAAAAAATTAGCAATTAATCCGCGGGCCAAGCGCAGGCCGAACTGTGGGTTGTGATCCGTACAGACCATGGATCAACTGAGGTCCATTGCACCGCTAATACTTAATAAAAACAGTTTATTGCAGTAAATTCTATTGTATTGTTTTTTATACAATAGTTGTTATTTATAAGTACATTTTTACTGTCTTAAAAAACATGTAACAAAAAATTGTGTTATGGCGGGGGGGCGAAACGGATTAATAGCATTTCAATTCATTTCAATGGTAAAAATTGATATGACATACGAGTAATTTGAGTTATGAGCGCCGCCATTGGAACGAATTAAATTCGTAAGTCAAGGCATCGCTGTATTATTGAAGTTATTATAAAATACTTTTGTTAAGTACATTTTAGTTATTTGTGAAATACTGTCAGTCATTTTTTACATCAATTTGTAAAAGAAACTCGGTTTTGTTTTACAGCCGCAAAAGCCAAGTACACCTTTGACTTTTCTGAGGAGGAGGAAGAGGACGAGGCAGATGAAGAACAGGATAACGAGCCACCAGCTTCACCAGTCCACTCCTATAAGGAGAACTTTAGCACTACGCAGAATAACAACAATGACGATGAAGACGACGATGATATTTTCCCTCCGAAACCAGCAATCACTCCGTATGTGCATGTTTCACTCCTGCAGCCGCTCCATACTCTGATTTTATTATTATATTATTTTAGGGTTGTAGTGTAGTAGGGTTCGAAAAATTGCCTGTCGAGCACTAATTCCTCCTCCGTTGTCGGTCATTACTGTCGTCACATGACACGTGAAATCTCAAACATGTCAAACATGTGATAGAGATACAGGCAAGCGCAGTGGAGAGAGCTGTAAAAATCACTGACATCTGAAATAGGATGTTTCATTCCTTTGCAATATTCTACATTAAAAGTATTATTTTTTAATTGGCTACTTAAAACTTTTAAGATCTTTAATAGAGATTTTTTTTCTGTCATGTTGTTACTTTAAACTGAGTTAATTGTGTTAATGATGTGTGTTTAAAGGTCTAACACAGAAGCCAAGAAGAAGAAAGAGCCGGAGAGCATATTCTCTTCATCCAAACACACCTACTCAGAAAAGAGCAGTGACAGTGGTGCGTATGCGTGTGTGTGTGTGTGTGTGTGTGTGGCTCAGTTTAAAATAGTCGTCATGCACTTTTGATATAAATATCATGAGTCTGTATTTACTGTGTGTTGCAGAAGGGAAGTCAGACAGTGATGATGACAGGGGAGCAGTTTTCTCCTCCTATTCCAGCAGCTCGGCCTTCGACAAACCCTCTCCTGTTAAAAAAGGTACAATTAAAACTAAAACTGCTGCTGATCTCTAATTCCACATGTCAGCCAGCACATTTCATATCCTCAGGAGACCCAGGACAAAAAAATGCCTTAATTTTCTTACTTTTTTTAAGGTTTAAAACGTTCAGCTATTGAGAGTTCTTATATTGTATTGTTATTTTAATTTTACAGGATATTGACTGTAGTGGATCGCATGACAATTTCAGTTTCAAAAGTCAGTCCTTTCCATAAAATGTGCTTGTTCTTATGGTGGCCATTTTGGATGCAGGGTCAAAAGCTTTGCATCCAGGATGTCCTCTGTACTGTACAGCAGAAATATAATAATGGCTTAAAAATTCAAAAAGAACAAAATGTCCACTACTAGACGTAAGTCAGTGGGCAGAGTCGACTTCTCTTTTCAGCTGTTCCCCTTTAGGGGTCGCCACAGTGAATCATCCGTCTCCGCCTAACCCTATTCTCTACATCCTCTTCACTCACATCCACTAACTTCATGCCCTCGTTATTTTATCTCATCCATATACCTCCTCTCTGGTCTTCCTCTTTGCCTTCTGCCTGGTAGCTTCATTTCTAACATCCTCCTACCGATATATTCACTATCCCTCCTCTATACATTCCTTTCTCCCCAAAACATTTAACATGAGCCGTCCCCCTGATGAATCCTTTCCCAATCCTGTACAACCGCGTTAAAACCTCAACATCTTCAGCTCTGCTACCTGGGCCGAGTTTTAGAACAAAAATGATTCTACATGTTCACTTTCACACCTAGATAGGCTGGTTGAAGTCATTCATAAATCTTCCTGCATTTTCACACACACACACACACACGGTCATCCATGTGAAAAGATGTGAGATGTGAAATTATTCAACAAGGAGAACTTGATTTATGACATTTACATTTCTGGCACTGAGACACCCTCATTCAAGTTGAGGGTTTAGGGGCCTTGTACAGGGGCCCAGAAGCAGCAGTTTGGATGATGCTGGGAAATGAACCCACAATATTCTGATTAGCAGTCTAACACTTTAACTACTGTGCTACCAATTTCCTAATAAGGACAGTCAGAGAAAAATAACCAGGCTCTACAGACAGCAGGCGGGTTCCCATTCTAACGTAAAGCAAATCTTTTGCAAGAAAACCCCCCCCCCCAAAATAAAACAAAAACAAACGCCAAGTAGGGGCAACCAAGTAACCAACAGTAAATAAAACAAGGCAAGTAGAATGGAGCGGAAACAGCAGTTTAGTTATGTGGGTTTCAGTGTTTGCAAAGTAGTAAACACAAGTTCCATCATCGTTTTTTGTCTTCCCTCATTACAGCTAAAAAGCCTACAGAAGCAGCACCGAAACCCCGGAAACCTCCAGCCAAACCCAAGAAACTTGACATTTCCGTGTGGGACTCGGACTCAGACACGGCAGCTAAAAACCCTCCATCTGCTCCTTCACTGAAAGGCCCAGCCAAAGGCAGGGGGAGGAAGAGGAAGCCCTCGGAGTCAGAGGAAGATTACAACCCTGTGAAGAAGACAGGAAAAGCTCCAGGCAGCAGAGTGAGTCATTTCATTAAAAAGAATAATTCTGTAGCACTGATACCTTTACAATGAATTAATTTCTTGTCATTTTGTAATAATGCTCACCATTATTCAGCTGAGAGCCTCCTGTATTAACACCTTTACTCCAGCAGGGGGCACTAATTTAGTCACATCACTGATTTATAGTAACTCTGGATTGGATTTGTCTCTCGTGACTTTGCGTAGCATGTGTGTAGATCAGAAAGTTTACCCACAATGCACTCACTAATGTGTGTGTGTTTAGGTACAGAAGATGAAGAAGGCGGAGTCTGATGATGATGACGATGATGAAGAAGAGATGAACAGTAAATCGTTCAGCCGTTTGGATTCAGCTCGTGATCGGTCGGGTCGCGCCAAGAAAGAGGTCAAATACTTTGCAGAGTCTGACGACGACGACGATATGTTCGACTAGGCAGCTTCCCTGTACGCCAGTACTCTTTAACACACACACACACACACACACACACACATATGCTCGTTATATTATTTTTTTGTCATTTGTCCTGCAGACTTTTGTACATTTCTTCTCTTGTTGGTTTTATTTTTCTTTACTTGTGATATTAAATGCTTTTTACTGTGTAGCTGTTTTACAATTTTTATTATTGTTATTATTAATATTATTATTATTGTTATACAGTTTTTTTTCATCAAACTGTATTTGTCTTAAGCAGCTTTTAGAAAATTTAGACTGCGGTGCTCGAGCACATTTTAAATGTTGAAAGTAAGAGACGGTTGTACCTTTTGAGATGAACTTGGAAATAAACATGAAATGTAAAAGTGGTTTATGCTTCATTCCTGAGAAAAACCTGAGCTCAGTTAATCAGGAAGTGTTTCTATTTCTAGAACAGCAACTTCGACAGACGTGTTGACTGGATTATATTAATAAACTCATCCTAATAAGTTACAGTCGAACCGGTTCTATAGCAACAACTTCGTCACAAGGATGTGTATTACACACTACATAACTAAATTCAGTTGTTTCCAACCTTTTTTTTGTTCGAGACCCCCTTTTTCCCCCGAGAAAATATAATAGGTCCCCCCTTTACTTTTTCTCACTCTTGGTATTTCCTGCATTTCGTATTTCCAGTATTGCTGCATTGCGACCCGAAAGTGGGAGTGTCCTCACCTGGGTCCATTATACCTGGGCCATAACTATCAGCTGCTGAGGGCGAATCAGTGAGACTCGGCTGTTTTTAAAGAGGACAAATTAAATTATTTGTCCATTTTTTGGTCAATCAGGGGATCATTGATAAAATAAGCTAATGCAGTATGACTGTTCTCCTTATTGCCTACTGCTCAACACTTTTCAAAATATGCTGTGACCCCCCTACAGAGGTCGCTGAGGCCCCCTAGTGGGTCGGGACCCCAACCGTTGGGAACCGCTGACGTAAAGATAATAATACACTTAATTAACAACATTTGCGTTCTGAGAGAAAATGATCTGGGTTATAAAACAAAATTAATGCTGAAACTTTTTTTTTTACAGCTGTCGGAATGAAGGATTCTGTGGGAAGTAGGAAGAAAAAAATCTACATCGTCTTCTTCCTTGTCTCCTTTCAGCTGTTTCCCTTTTAGGGGTCGCCACAGTGAATCATCTGTCTCCACCCAACCCTATTCTCTACATCCTCTTCACCACCCACCCACCACTAACTTCATGTCCTCGTTTATCACATCCATATACATCCTCTCTGGTCTTCCCTCTTTGCCTTCTGCCTGGTAGCTTCATTTCTAACATCCTCCTACCGATATATTCACTATCCCTCCTCTGTACATGTCCAAACCACCTCAATCTGGCTTTCCTGACTTTCCCACAAAACATCTAACATGAGCCGTCCCCCTAATAAACTCGTTCCTAATCCTGTCCAATCTCGTCACTATATATTCCAGAAGGTACCTAAAAATAGACATTAAAAAATATGCTTTCCTGTTCTTAAATAAATGTAAATATCATTGTCGAATTTCTGTAGTGGAGAAACTTCAGCTTCTGTTTGCGTCACACCACACCGCCATGATGTCCCTATAACCGGATGTTGTACACAGCATATTTTATACCCTATTAAAAAAAGATTTAGACAAAAAACCCAATAAAACTCCCAGAGTGTCCAAACATCTCTGTACATCTTTATTTTAAAATAAATATATTTGAATTTTTTTTTCACCAGGGATTTCATGGTAAACAGCATATGAACATACAAAGCATTGTTAATGTACAAACAGGGAAAAGACCAGCAAAAAAATAAAGATTAGATACCGCATGACCGGCTGTACGGGTTTATTAGTCTTTCAGTCATGCTGCTCTGAACCACACGTCCTTTAGCATTCGTTTATTACGAGCAAAATATTCCTAGTACACGACTGGGGCAAAAAGACGGTGCATGGTGCAACAGGACAAGGTAAAAATCATGGTTTCTTCAGAAATATTGTTGATTATCTTGAATATCTGTTGTTCAGTCCGGAAGAAAGTGACGGTGTATCAATACTGTAGCTAAACACACTAAAAACGGGGGAAAAAAAAAAAAAAAAAAAAAAACCAAGTTGATTTTGTCCAGCCGAGAAAAAAAACCAGCAGTGCAACTGAATTGTCAGCATCGACTGAGATTAAGTTCTATTTGTGTTACATTCTTACAAGCTTAAAGGACGGGATGGTCACGCTGAGCTTTCTGAGAGACTACAGAGATTTCAGATGTTAGTGAGGAATGAAACCCGTCTGTCTGTGCGTGACAGTAGTGTAAATACGGCATGTGTTGTACATTCGATGTAAAAACTAAAGCACATTCAGTCCTGATGATCTGAAAAGTCAGAAAGATCCACGAGCTAAATAAATCTACCACCTTCACAATGTTGCCTGCGTACTAATCCTCCTCATCCTCCTCATCCTCAAACATAACCACAAATAACTCAAATACTGAAAGACGCAGATATGTACAATGAGACTTTTAAGGCATGAAGAACGAAAGCAACATTCATGATCTGTGAGTTAAAGTAAACTCCATTGATGTATTTTCCCTGTGTGTGTGTGTGTGTGTGTGTGTGTGTAGGAGAGAGACGGAACCATAAAGAAGACTCACTTTACACTTTTCCGTGTGGTTTAAAGTGAAGAATTTTAGATCGCAGTTCCCGTGTGATTTCATCTGCTGGAGTGATTTTTATCATCTGAACAAATTTTCCCACCTGCAGATTTTCCCTAAAGAATCAGAAGCTCCCGAAATTCCAGCAGTTGAAGCTGTAAGCAGGTTTTTTGTTGTATTGATGTCGTTTCTCATGATGGTTTTAGAAATTAGTGCGACATATAATTTAAGTGTCACTGTGATTTCAAAATCTTGCATCATTAAGTGTGTGTGTGTGTGTGTGTTTTAGACTTATTTCCTTTGGGGGTTTACTCAATTGTGCTCGGTGTTTTGGGGGTAGAACAAGACTTTGTATAAAAACTACTGAAAAAAAATGATGTGTAATTGATGCACCTTTTTTTAGCAGGCGCTCATCCTTTTATTTTTCATCCAACTGAGCAGTTGAGGGTTAAGGGCTTTGCTCAAGAGGTAGTTCCACAAGTCCAATCCAAAAGTCTAACGGCACCTCCATTTTGGAGCCATGGTTGGCCACCAAGACAGCAGGTTAAGCAGTAAGGTGTCGTGGGCCTCTCGTTCCCTTAGCGTTTAAAGCAGCTCGAGTCCCAGAGGGGGGAACGTCTCGAAGGTTACGCATGTAAACTGGGATTCCTGATGGAACACGACGCTGCGTCAGGTCACAGTTTGACTTACTGTAGCTGGGTGTTCGCCTAAATACTTCCTGTTTGATGGCGTTACCCTGCTTGTCTGATTTCCTCGGGAAACCGAGGTTACATACGCAAACCTTAGAGACGTTTTCTCTAAACTCCCAAACACCGGCTTATGTGTGTGTATATGTGTATGTGTGTGTGTGTGTGTGTGTGTGTGTGTGTGTGTGCAATAACCCCATGCTGACATCTTCAGTGAAACTTGAGATGTGTGTATAGATCACATTAATAATACACAGTTGATATGATATGAACTTCTACTTAAAGGTAAAGTGTAAATTCTGCTAGGTAAATGACAGTCATTAGATATTCACGTGTGTGTGTGTGCGTGTGTGCGTGTGTGTGCGTTTGTTTTCCTGAATTAAAGCAAATAAAGTTACGGAAACAAACCATATTAAATACATGAATATAGAAAAAATTTAACTGCCACATTGTCTTTATACCCGAACATTTTCTGCAACTGGTAAGTGTCTGGTCCAAAGATGTGCAGCTGAACATTTGTCTTGCAGGTCCTCAAGAATCGGACTGAAAACCTTCTTCATAGCGCCCTCTAATGGTGAAAGATCACCTGTTTATCTCAGGTTGCATTTAAAGAAGAGTAAGAGTGTAAAAAAGCACCATAAAATGTCATACAGAGATCTAATCATACAATGATATGTACAATGCAGGCCAACTGGAACGATGGGAGAATCAGAGCTAGCAAAAAGAGAGAGAGAGAGGGAGAACAACAGTTAAAGAGTGAGTCAAAAAGAGAAAAAGACAATGAGGTCTAGAGAGAGAGAGAGAGAAAGAGTAAGACAGTGAAATAGAGAAAGAGATAAAGTGATACAGTGAGAGAATGAGTGTGTAAGAGAGACAGGGAGAGTGTGTAAGTGATATAGAGACAGAGGAGAGAGAGAGAGAGAGAGAGAGAGTGTGAATTATGAACCTATCATGCAAGTTTAGCAGAAACACACACAGCAGACCTGAGGAATTTGACCTCTGTGTTAGGTAATCAGTCACACACACACTCACACACACATGTGCTGGTGTACACTTTGTGTGTACGTTGGAAGTGCGAAAGTCTTTAAGCATTAAACACATTTCCTTCTTGTCGCCTGTTTCAGGTTTTTGTATGTAAAGAAAAGTGGAATCAAATGTTTCTGCTAACAGTTTTACACTGGAGAGTTTCGGTTCTCTTGCAGTGTTCACAGCAACTCAGGGTTCTCACAGCTCTACTTTTAAGGTTCCTCTCTCAGCAGGGATGTGGGTTCCGGAGAGGGCGGTGTGGCAGATTTCAGACGGACAGAGCTGTCGTTTTCCTCGTTTTCCTCTGCACTGTTTTTATCTACAGAGCTCTGTCCATCCTGACCCTCCGAGTTCTCCAGCATCTCCTGAATGAGAGGAGGCATGGAACCTGGGATCTCCATTTTTAAAGAAATGACCCGCTCGGCACCTAAAGACCCACAATAAAGGAAGAGAAAGCTGTGTTAAGGTGCTGCACTCATACTTGCACTTCTCTTTTCCCGGTGGTGTAATGTGCTGTTACCTTTGGCGCTGATGCTGCGGAGATCTGTGATCTTCATGAGAGTCTTGGGAAACATGTGGGGCATGCTGGGCCGCCGCTTTCTCACGTAGATCTTCAGCGCTTCCAGAAGAGGCTCCTGCAGCTGGTCCACTTTGGACGGCTCCTCAAGATCCTGACGATCTGTTTTGGGTCATTTCAGGAAGAAAACAATGATTCACAAGCTGTGTTTACATGTAGCTAGACAATGAGGTAGAATCGGAAACATGACTGGAATGTTTATTACCTCAACCATGCATTTCTGATATGTGTGTGTGTGTGTAAGAGTTTGTGTGTGTGTGTATGTGTGCTACAAGATGATACTGAAATATTTAGCTGGTTATGTTAAGGGGGCAGTGATGGCTCAAATGGTTAAGGTGCTGAGTTGCTGCTCTGAAGACCAGAAAAACCCTGGGTTCAAGCCTCACCACTGGCAAGCCAACCACTGTCCTTGAGCAAGACCCTTAACCTCTCCTGCTCCAGGGGCGCTGTATCATAGCTGACCCTGCGCTCTGACCCCCAACTTACTAAGATGGGATATGCAAAAAATGCATTTCATTGGCTCTGTACATGTACCTTGCACAATGAAGTTGAATATTTTTTTTTATTTTTATTTTTTAAATAGAGCATTGGATTAGTTGTCTTTATAACCAATAGGGGGCAGTGTTTCTATAAGAAAAACAACTTTTTTTTTTCAGAACTACTGCTACAGTCTGTGCACAACTTTGCTTCTTTTTTTAAACACATTCCAGATTACGCAAGAGAGTGTAACAGCGGGTGCACCACCAAGCTCACAGACCTCCGGGACAAATATACAAAGCTCACATAAGCATGGCTTATTCTGACACTAAACCGTGGGAATGAGTAGGCTTTGTTTGTGTGTGTGTTTGTGTTTTTGTGTGTGTGTGTGTGTGTGTGTGTGTTTGAGTTGAGGCACTATTATAAACTCCTAATTTGCGGCAGGAGACAAAGAGACAGGAGAGAGGCTCTAATTTCCCCTCCCAGTGGGCATAAGGATGGTTTATGTAGTCTGTAAATAATTGGACAGTGATAAACGCCTACGAAAACAGGAATCAGGTGAAACTCAATAACACACACACAAGTGCACACACACACACACACACACACACGTCTTTCTGGCTCCAAATTTACCTGCTGTTGTAAAAGAGTCTGTTTCCTGTCAGTCCTATAAAGTGAGCTGGCTTAGGAGTGAACCCATAATGTAAAAAGATACAGGGTGGATACGACCTGCCCCCACATTTGGACCGGCCCACTGAACAATGCCATATTTAAAAACATTATTTTTTTATATTTTGATAATAAAGTTATGCTATTTAAATTTAAATTCCCATTATTTATAAAGGGTTACCAACAAAATGACCAAACGGTTGAGAAAGAGAAAATTAATTCAGAATAATTTGCAAAAAATGAAAAGAAATGGGGAAGAAAGTGGAAGCACAGTGGTTAAAGTCTGCTAATTGGAGGATCAGGGTTCGATTCCCACCCCCACCAAGCTGCCACCGCTGGACCCCTGAACAAGGCCCTTAAACCCCAATTGCTCAGTTGTATAAATAAGATAAATATAAGTAGCTCTAAACAAGAGAGTCTGCCAAATACTGTAAATGTAAATAGCTGTTTATCTCATCTCTAATCTTTCAAATTTGAATATTCTATATTTCCCCTTAAAAGGTAATACTCATTTGTCCCATATTACAAAAATAATAAACTTAAGCTAGCATTAGGAGGCAAAATACTTTTAAAATCAGAATAAAATCTTTATAATAATACCGGTAAAAAAATCAAATATCATATGTCCCTCACAGATAAAACTTTGGGGAAGCCTGTTACAAATGGTTTTAATAAAACACATCTACAAATGTACTGTCTGTATGAAAATGTGTAAATATTAACCAGTAACACCAAACTAACCAATCCCGAGCGAGTGTTTAGTGTAGAAAGTCCATCATATTAATGCTCAGCAGGTGTCTGTCACACTGCAGTCTGCAGATGTATTTATCTCAGGACTCTCATTTCGTCACACACCACTGACAGCTCACTACATCCTGTACCACAGTGGGCATGCTGTGTGTGTGTGTGTGTGTGTGTGTGTGTGTGTGTGTGTATGTAAGGCCCACCTCCGGAGATGAGGCAGATGGCTGAGAGCAGGCCTGTCTCGGTGTCGTCCATTTCGATGGGCAGGAGCTGGTTGGCGAAGGTGAACACCAGGTCTGTGAGCGGCCCGAATCCGGCATTGTGCATCTGTGTCCGGTTTAACGTTAGTCCGTCTGAGAAGGTCATGGTGTCCTGATCTGGTGTGTATCGTGTGCAGATACGCAAAATCTATGCCCAAAAAAACACAAAACATGTAATAGACATGAACTTTAATTGGGCCAAAGTTGAATAGTTTTCTTTTCGGATTGGACTGATTTCAATGATAAGCAAAAATAGCCTTTGTATCTATTACGTAAAAGCTGAAAGTCTGTTGGTGGGACATTGTTAAATTGTTAAATCAATATATGATTGATTGGTAATATTAACAATCAATGAATTGTAATCAATTTAATGTGCACAATTTATTACTTTATTTGCACCATATGCAACTGAGGTTGCTGGGACATCATATTCTCTTGTCCTTAGCTCTGTGTTCGTCTTTGTTGCATGTAGCTTTGTTGTTTTGTGTGTTTTTGTTGTAGTTTTGTTGTTGTTTTATGTAACATCATGGTCCTGGAGAAATGTTTATTTTATGGTGGGAAAGTGGTAGCATAGTGGTTAAGTTGTTGGACTGGTTACCTAAAGATTGTAGATTCGATTCCCAGCACTACCAAGCTACCATTGTTGGGCCCCTAAGCAAGGCTCTTAACCTCCCAATTGCTCAGAAGTATAAATGAGCTAAATGAAAGTCGCTCTGGATAAGAGCGTCCGCCAAATGCCGTAAATGTTTTAATAAATGTATAACGCCTCTGCCGGATACAATTAAAATGACAAGAACTTGACTCTCACTCTCACTTCTATTAATAACCTCCACACTTAACTTTCCACTAGATTGTGTACTGTGACTGTGGGGATTTGTGTTCAGTGGGGTTGAGTCAGTGTATAGGACACTCGCGTTTTTCCACACCAATCAGGAGACAGTATGTGGTCATGGAGTTGAGAGGTTTTGTGCACAGGGACATTGTCATGCTGGAACAGTGTTTGGGTCTCTTAGTTCCAGTTGAGAAGAAAAAAAGATTGATAGTGAGATAAAAAAGGCAAACAAGAAGTAGGGCTGCTTGTTTGCTGTGTACTATGAGTTTCCTTTAATTTAGAAGAGGAGAAAAGATAAGAGGAACTTGTGTGTACTTATGGACTGAGTCTTATGTGTGTGTGGGTGCAGCATGCATATGTGCATGATGAGATGAGACGTTAAAACATTGGCAGAAACAGAGAGGGAGAGGAAGGTGTGTGTGTGTGTGTGTAAGAGGGAAAAGACAGAAAAGAGAGAGAGAATGATGGACTTTGAAATGAGAGGCAGTGTGTAGGGCTGCTGTATGAACCCTTTGAAGCGTTCGCTGACAGTGATTGGCACCAATGTCGGGAAGATGAAACAGAATAAAACATGGCTGCTGACTGGGTCTGCTCGCTTTCCAACTCTCATTTTCTTATTCGCTTTCTCACCCCCCCCCCAAACACACACACACACACACACACACACACACACACACACACACAGACATTCTTTATCATCTCTTTAACGCCAAACTTCTCAACCCACAGTAAACAGTCATCACAGAGGACAAGGTGGTGTTGGGCTATCTGTGTGTGTGTGTGTGTGTGTGTTTGTTCTCTTTGCATGTGTATGAAACAAAAACAAAAATCTACTTTTTATGCGTGGTATAATTGGTCACATGACCAAAGCCGTTTAACTTGCACCAGTAGATAAGAAATCCGAATCCGTTTACAGATTCGAATCCTTCTGAATCACTTACTGAATGAATCAGAATCAGATTTCCTTCAGTCACTTGGTTCAGCAGAGATTCTGCCTGCTTTTTCCATGATTCCTTTCACCAAAGGGTATGAGCGGAATGCTTGGAATCCACAGAATCCTTAGGCTCACTGATCCGGGTGCTGAAATCCATTGGATTCTACGATTCAGATGAATCAATACTTGCAACTTTGAGTCTCTTATGTTTTTGACTATGCAGGAAGTTTCATTAACAAATCTGTCAGCGAGTAGTTCTTACAGTTACTAGTTAACAACTAGTTTAAACTGAATGATGTCATTTTATTATGTATTTATCTATGTTGTTGGTAGCAAGAAGATAATTTAGTACTGAACTGATTCGAGTAAATAAACAGAAGGATTCATGAATTTTTTATGCTGGTTAAATCTGGACTATCTCTAATACATCTCTAATAGATCTAAAACCCTTCAGAGCTTTTCACACTTGGAATATTTACACCTGGGTCATTAGAAAAACCTCACGTCAACATTTACGGCATTTGGCAGACGCTCTTATCCAGAGCGACTTACATTGGTATCATTTATACAACTGAGGGTTAAGGGCCTTGCTCAGGGGCCCAGCAGTGGTGGCTTGGTGGAACTGGGAATCGAACCCACAATCTTCAGGTTATTAGTCCAACACCTTAACCATGAGCCACCACTTCAACACAATCAGGGCTTATCATGCTTTACGTTTCACACTGCACATACTTTACTCAGGGTTAATTATTAATCCAGATCCTTTTTATGAGCTAATCAAAACCACAAAAAGGCTGTTGCTAAACTCATGTTTACCACTTAGATTTTTTCAAAGCAGCCAAAGCAACAAAGACAGAAAAATGTTAAAAAGAAGATAGGATGAGTTTCTTTTCTCTTGCTCTCCGTCCCACTGTCCCTTCATCTGTTTTTCCTCCGGGGAAGTGCTAATTAAATCAGTGGCGATCCTGCTCCCTCGCTCGCTCTATCTTTCCCTCCAGTTCTACTGTAAGAAGCTTCACTGCTTCCTCCATCATGCTCATTACCACGGTAACCTGAGCTCAGTGCTCTACACACACACACACACACACACACACAAACAGCCAGAGGGCCTCACACTCAAAATGCTGTTTTTTTACAGCCGCACCATAAAACAAACAGAAGCGTAAACAGATCAGGCGACTACAAAGTCCACACGGTTGCAGCGGAAACAGGCGTCGAGGTCTTTTACACCACAATTCTGTTTTGGTAAAAAAATTCATGGAAATCACACATGAAAACAACATTTCCATATAAATGCACAAAGTTTTTGCTCCCTTTGTTTTGATGCATTTGCATACCCATTTTCTGGTGTTTTCTGTGTCTGCTTTAAACATTTCACTAAGTGAGAGGGGCAGGGGAGACGAATCATTATTTGACAGCTTGTTTCTGTTTTTGGCAAAAGAAAATTGAAGAAAAACATCAAAACTGGCAAAAACCTAAAACTTGTCTTAGTTAAATTTTGAGCACATCAACAATAAAAACTACTAATAAAATTGATGTATTTCATCATTTCATCTTTGTGTGCTGATTTGCAACGTTGTAGCTAGTATAGGTAATATTAACTAGCCTAGTATGCTAGAATAAAACATTTTGTTTAGAAATAAATTGGTTAAACTCTGGCGATGGTAAGTAGAAGAAAAAAAAATAATTCAGGAAGTGAGATCATGTAATCGTCATTCCACTAAATGACTATTTATTTATTCACAAACATGACAAACTATCCTCCATTTTGTTTTTTGTCACTTGCCTCTAAGCAACAATGTGATGCTAAATGGTCAAAGTTTTAACCAACTGTTAACTAGCTTTACATATTTTTATAAACATGAATATATATATGGTAATATACAATAGCAAGGAATATAATTAATATTACAGATTTACGGTTTGAAAAACTCAGAAGAAATTCATTATCACATAAAGTAACTTGACTTTAGAGCTAAAATCTTTTGACAATAATCATAACCCTAATTACTTTATGTCCCCCTTTTCCGTTACACTTTCCTTTTCCTGATGGGTCAGGCACTATTACGGTTGACAGTTTATTTCGCACTAACAATATATACTCTCATCCTGCTCAGCCCTGGTAATTTCTATCTGTTTTTACTTATAAAGTTACAAAAACTAATTTTGACCTTTTTATTACAAGTCCGGCATTGTGGAGTAGCTAGTTACATAATTTAATTACCAAAATAATTGTAATAGTAATTCGTTACAGTTATACAACATTATATATACTATATATATCCCTTTTGTTTCCTTGTCCTTTGTGAGATATTGTTCTCTGTAGCAATTCACTGAAAAAGTGAGCAGTTTTGAACCCAAGAACAGCTTTTTAAATACAAAGTGAATAAAACAATAAACAAAGGAAAGGCTAGGCTAAGCTAGGCTAGGCTAGACTTGACCACAGCTATCACCACAAACTCAGTGGTACAACAAAAGATATCTCTTAACTTAAATGAAAAACACCTGAACACAACGAGGAAACAAACAACCAATGACAAGAGAGAGAGACAACATAAACAAACATGGAGGACATAGTCTAAATCTAAAACAACAACTGTTGCCCTCCGATGGACCAGCAGGGTAACGCACCCGGCGAGCCTGACTGAGACCTGACAATGGCGAGTGATAAAAAAAAGTGTTTTAGTGCTGGAAATGTGAAAATAGGCTTCACCAAAGGCTTCAGTGTCAAACCTGAGGAAGCATCTGCAGGTATGAAAGCTATATACGTATAGTTAAAATAGGCATATAGATTTTGTTGGTATTGTGATTGTACAAAAATGATAACAGACTCTTTAGTTTTGAGATATATATTACTCGTTTAAGTATAATAAAAAATGATGTAGTAAATTAAGTCAATGTGAAAAAAACCCACCAAGAAGAATCTAAAATTAATCAAATGTAATCAGTAACTTTATTATTTATAAGATAATTAAAATGTTACACTACTTATTACTTAATTACTTAATAAATAGGGTAATTTGTAATCTGATGCTGGTGATGGTTACAGTTATCACCCTGGTGGTGATGGTTTTTCTGGTAACAGCATGACCTGAGGTATTTTATTTCTTTTACACAACAGTCAGCTCTTTTCTTTAATGAGGCGTCTACCGTCAGAGGAGTGTAAATTCTAACACTTATTTTTGCAGGACATAACAGCTATTATTAAAAATATTTTCGGCTTCTGTCTTACACATTTAATACAAAGTGTTATCTATTTTTGTCCACATACACTGTTGCCATAAACAAGGCTTCATTTTTGGAATAAGATGTCATACATTGTGTGAAACATCCATAAGACAATTTATTTCCTTTTTAACTCTTTACATTCAATAGCTTTTAAAGTATAAGTGACCACCTGGGACTTATGTCTTACAGAGTGTATAGCTTCAGGATGTAACTGATGCAATGAGTAACAGAATGGAAATGTTGGTGAAACACTCACCAGTATGTCCAGGCAAGCGGCTTTGAGCAGTGTGATCTGATCAGCGATCGTAAGTCCAGTGAAACCCGGCACACGTTTGGCAAACTCCACGATTTTAATAATGCATTTGGTGGCCAGCTCGCTGAACTTATCCCACAGCCCCAGATCCAGACGCACACGGTGGTCAGCGCTCGAGTTCTAGAGCATACACACACACACACACACACACATGTAAACGTGTATAAACACAGACACAGTCAGGAAGATGTTCCATTACATTGGTCTTCGTCTACACACGTGAAATACGTGTTCACAGTATTCGCTAAAGAGCTTCAGATTAATTTAATGGAAATCACATATGAGAACCTGATTTCCATATAAATGCACTCAAAGAAGTTTTTGCTCTTCTGTTTAGAACTGATTGCATCACCATTTCTTGGTGTTTGCTTGTTTTTGTTTTTGGCAGAATTAGCAAATCTGTGACTGTGAACCTCAAAACCAAAAAAAAAACCCCAAAAAAGTGTTTTCATCGAACTGGTCAAAAATTAACACTGCTTTGCATTTTTTACACAACTTGAGCATGCTTTTGGAAAAAAAAACACACTTAAAATAAATAAATAAATAGAATAAATTGCCGAATAAATTAGCCCAGCTTTTTTTTATTAGTAGTACAGATTAAAATATAAAATAAACTCTGGTGATAGTGAGTAAAATCTGATTTTAAGAAAATTTATTAACCCATAACAACATTTACAGCAGGATTTATTCTCATGTCATCATTTCGCCTTAGTCACTTATTAATCTTATAATGTTGGAAAATTATCACCAAACAAAAACCCAACCCAAACTAGGTTAAACTTATGCGGTTTAAAACCCCATGAGAAATAGATTTAAATAGAATGTTTTAATAATTTAGCACTCTTTAAGCCAAAGATCATAATAACAGCACATACAGCCATGTGAGGGGAGTGCGATACTCCTCCTGTGTTTATGTGAGATCCGGGTTCTCTGGTGGCCTCAGACGTCCCCCAAACACATGTAGGGAGGAGGAGCAGGTATAGAAAATGTGTTTAAAATGTGTTGTGTATGTAGTTCTTATGTGGATTATATTATAAGAAAAGCTTATAACGAGAATGTAATAATAAGGAAAAGCAGCATCTTTGTGATGCCAAGCTATACTTTTACTCCTGAATGTAAAAATATTTAGCAAATATTGTTTGGATATTTTTCCTTAACCTTCACCTGCTACTGTATTTTCCAGCACAATTCTATAGAAAAAAGTGTTTTGGCAAAGCTGTCATAAGACTGCTGAACTGAATAGCTCTAATGAAGCAGGTTTGTGTGCACAAATGTTTGTGTGTGTGTGTGTGTGTGTGAGCGTGTACACGTGTGTGTGTGTGTGTTTGTTTACTCTGGCAGGCAGAGCGCTGTGCAGTGATTTGATTGAAGCCCACATATCGCAGATCCTGACAGAGCTGTGACAGCGAGACTGAGGGGGAGATAGAATAGAGATGTTTTTATATAAACCTCACAGAGCAGATCTACAGGGACGAGGAGACACTCATACACTCTTAATTAAAGAGAGAAGGAGAGGGGTAGCATAGGAGACGTGTGGGTTGGGATTAGATATTTGTATCTTGTTAAATATTATTTGGTTAATTAATTGATTTATTAATTAATTAGTTGATTCATATTGATTGATTAATTGATTGAACACAAACACGTGCTCTGGCACCATGTGACTTATATTCTTTATCTTCTTTAAGACACTAGATGTTCTACAAACTGGCTCTTATTTTAAAGGCCAGATTAATCCAGATTAAATGTTTGGTCTATCAGATAAAACCGTTTATAACTGTACTCAATTCATGTTCATTTTGAGCATTATGTAAAATCAAAAACATAACTGTAATATTACTATAATAATTATAATATTAAAACCCCACCAAATTCGGCTTTATTAAGGAAGTTATATATTATAAATGGTACCAAATTGCTCTGTTATTTCTGTAATTTTTTTTGGATTTGGTAGATTTCTTTTTTCTTAAAAAAACAAACAAAAAAAAGCCGTAATACATTGAACTAAAAAGGATCAAGGGAATGAGTGTGATAAAAATCTCTCGTTTTTTTTTTACAGTGCCTGTTTGCTCTATAAAATACAGAGAATTCACATCAATTTACAGAGAATGAGATACAAGAAAAGTACAGAAAAGAGAAGGAGGCAGCCGGGCTCAAAGGGAAAGCGGAATGAAGACAGTCAGGCTAAGTGCTACATTAAGTGAGACATGGCACTGCGGCGCTCCACTCCACTCCTGCAATCTGCTCATTAAGGCCATGGGCTGAGCAGCTGATGCCAATTTGTTTGTTTTCCAACAGTTTACATTAAATAGCGCATCTGTTCCGACTCAGTGAGCTCCGGCACCAGCTACACGACATGAGTCTGTACAGCAAAAGCACAGAGTGCGAGCAAGAGAGAGAGAGAACGAACAAGAAAATGAGAGAGAGAGAGAGAAAGAACGAAGGAAGAGAGAAATAGAGAGAACAAGAGAAAGAGACAAAGTAATAGAGAGAGAGAGAGAGAGAGAGGGAGAAAGAGATTGAGAGAGACAGAGTAAGAGAGAGAACAAGGGAGAGAGAGAGAGGGAGAGAGGGAGAAAGAGATTGAGAGAGACAGAGTAAGAGAGAGAACAAGGGAGAGAGAGAGAGGGAGAGAGGGAGAAAGAGATTGAGAGAGACAGAGTAAGAGAGAGAACAAGGGAGAGAGAGAGAGGGAGAGAGGGAGAAAGAGATTGAGAGAGACAGAGTTAGAGAGAGAACAAGGGAGAGAGAGAGGGAGAGAGGGAGAAAGAGATTGAGAGAGACAGAGTAAGAGAGAACAAGGGAGAGAGAGAGCAAGAGAGAAAGAAATATAGAGGGCGAGAAAAATTAAGAAAGAAAGTGAATGGGAGAACGAGAGAGAATGAGAGAAAAAGAGAATGACAGAGAGAGAGAGAACGAGAAAAACAGATTGAGAGAGACAAAATAAGAAAAAGATTGAGAGACAAAGTAAGAGCGAGAACGAGAGAGAAAAAGAAAGAGAACAAGAGAACACGAGAGAGAGAAAATAAGAGAGAGACAGAGTAAGAAAGAGAGATAACGAGAGAGAGAAAAATAGAGAAGGAAAGAAAGAGATTGAAAAGGTGAGAGAGTGAAAAGAGAGAGAAAGAGAGAGAGAAGCATATTCCTCTAACCTTGTGCTGTACTATAAAACTCGTTTTTTAACCATTAATCATGTTAATTACTTTGAAGTTAAACTTTAATTGGTTCCGTTTTTTTTAAAGCTTTCGGGACCCCAGACGATTTCAGTATATTCAGGGTATCACTGTGCCACAGACGCTGCCTGTGAGCAGCTGTAGTACATCCATAAAATTTATTCCACATCTGTTCACTGAATAGATGCGAAGATCGAAAGATGGCTGGACGCCATTTTAAAAAATGAAGCTTTACCCTACTGAAGAATATCATTCCATCGAATGTGAAATACCCTGAATTCTGCAAACCAGCAGCTGGGTTCAGTATTGCTTTCGCTAACAGCACCATTATTCAATGTGCGAAAGGGAATGTGGCTCTTAGCAGACACTAAGTGTTGTGGATAGCAGAGAGGACGCCATTGGCGGGATCTATTGTCGCTGGCAAAAGAGGGCGATCTGTAAATATGATCTTTGGTTAAGTGAGAAGCTCAGTATAGATGTGTTTAAATCATTCTCAATGAGCTCAAATGCAAGTCGTCGCTACTGAACACTTTCGCTGCCAGAGCTCGTCTGAGAAGCGCAGACAGGCCCTGGGCTGAGACTCACTGATATTAAAGCTACTTGTCTTCTTCTTCCTCCCTGGGGCCAAAGGGATGGAGGGATGAAATAAAGAGTGGGAGGGACCGGTGGAGCGGCGAGCCAGCCTGTGCTGTTTGATTTTCCCTTTGCAATCTCAGTCAATTACCGCACCACCATAATTCAATAGAGAGAAGCAAGGAAGTGGCCGGGGAATTCTAATTTCATTTCAGGGCATTTATCCAGAAGAAATTAGACAACTCGCAACATTAGAAAGTAAGCGACCCGCGTTAGAAGGCACGTGGCGGGACCAGAAATTTGGGACAGGTAGCTAGATCCAGAAATAACGCAGTGGTTATGTATATTCAGCAAATGAGCGATCGGAGAGCTTTCTCCTCCTCCGGCACCGAGCTTTTATTTTGCCTTTAAAGCTGCTGTGGTCGTTTCTTGTCAGCGCTGACTGTCAATAAAAGTGTTATTCATTGTCAAGGATAAGACCCTCTCCCTCACCCGCACATGAACTCCCAAATCACAGAGGTAGTGGATTTGAATATTTTGCTGCATAATAGGAGCTCTAACCTAATCTTGGGCTCCTTCTCCTTCTCCAGATGAAGAGCTTTTGAAGGTACATGGGGAACCAATTGGCAGTGATAATAGGGACTTTCTTACAGGATTTAGGGGAGGATAATTAATCCGCATGCAAATTACACGCATGTCTAAAGGTCTGACATTGGTTTGCGGGCAAATTCAATTTTGTTAGTGGGAAGAGAAAAGCTTTAAGCTTGTGTTTATAAAAGAGAGCAATTTATGAATGTGTTCAATACAGGCATCATCTAAAGAGTGACAATTTACAATTCCCTTTAACCAAAGTGCCACAGGTAGTTTCGGATGGAATTTGTCACATTTTCCAGATGTTCAAAGGATATTTTGAAGCAACCTTGGAAAATCTTTTGGACACTGCTGCAGTTTGTCCTTCTGATAATATACCTTTAAAAAAATGTAACCATATTTTACCTAAACGGCACCTGGCTGACTATGAATGTGGATCCCAGAAACCCCATATTGTGCACAAGATATTTTCAAGCAAAGCTGATCAACCCACAATCCGGCCATCATTCAAAACTGCTCTGAGATTTGATCTATATTTCTTTTTACTATATAGCATTTCTGCCAGATGTAAGGTGTTTTTATAAACCACTAGCCATTCCGCACTGAGCCAGTGTTAGTGGTCGGTCCCCAAAGGCAGCTGTCAAAGGCATGGTGCCATGTCTTTCACTGCTGAGAGGTCGTGTGTGGGTCAGCATTGCTGAGAGCTGTAGATCAATTTGATGATGAATGTTACCAGTCCAGTCAGTTCTGCCGGGGTTTGATTTATAATAGTGTACTTTTCCCTGTGGTATGCTGAAGCTTTGGTTCACAAGTCATAGTAAAAGAACCAAGCCGCCAGGCTCCAGTGTGCTGTCTGGCTTTATTGTTTATGAGATATTTGCTCGGAGAAAACTGTTGAGCACAAGTTTTTTTTTTTTTAGCTGTAGAAGATCAGCAAGTCATATTTGACAGCATTTTATGTAGAAGAGAGTCATTCGTATTCAAATTTCGGGTATATGACCCTATAAAATCTAATAATCATACACACACTAGGGTGCCACTAAGAGGGGAAAAGTTAGGACAATTGTAAAGGCCCAAGCACTTTGGGGCCCCCAGAAGTCTGTTTTTTTTAGTAGTTTTAGTGCGGAATGGGGGTGGTAGGGAGCCCAACCCCATATTCTTTCATAGGACCCAAAATTGCTAGCGAAACCTCTGATACTTACATTCCCATTTGTACTGGAATTGATATTTGCAATACATTAAAGAGATTCAATTTGTAAAATAAATTTGTGACAATACATCAGAATTTCAGATCTTATCTTCTGACATTTAACTCTAGATGTATCAAACAAGTAAGGACAACTTTTGTTTGAAGCTCTTTTTTTAAAGAATCCTGGGAAAATACTGGAACATGATTTTTTTATGCTCAAGTATGCCCTGGATTTTGCTTGTAAATTTCGCTTACATTTGTTGTTAAAAAGTACAAAGACAACAAGTGCATATTAAATAAATGATCAGATCTAGGGTTAGACAGCATAAGGAAAAGATTCTAACAAAATTTAAACTATTTGTGCTGTTCTTCATTTGGAAAAATCTAGGTAATATTGCCACTATGGTGAAGCGTGGTGGTGGCAGCGTCATGTTTTAGGGTTGATTCCAAATGGTAGAGATATAATAAAGTGCAGTGGAAAAGGTAAAGGACCACAAATTGAAAGATCAGGGTTTGATTCCCAGCACCACAACACTGCCACCGCCGGGCCCCTGAGCAAGGCCCTTAACCCTCACCTGCTCAGTAGTATAAAGGGGTTAAAAATGTAAGTTGCTCTGAATAAGGGCGTCTGCCAAATGCTTCAATCGTAAGTGAGAGAAGAAACAACAAATATGAGAAAATGTAGAGAAATGGAATGCTGCTCACATCCAGATGTGCACATACTGCAGAGAGATTCTTCAAATATTGAGTTTGGTGACTACAGAAGATTCAAATTTCCACCAATTTTTTGGTAGCAGCCACTGAAGGGGGTTGGTTTTAAAAGCCACTATAGAGTCACAACATGTGAATGCTAATACTATACACAGTGCAAACACAGGTGCATCGGCATCCTGCTAATACTCTGTGTGCTCAGCTACGTACTGTAGGAATGAGCCACAGCTGTGTACATTATTCCTCAGATGCCACCTGAGCTGTTCTAAACCCCAGACAGAAGGTATGACTGATGATCACCAAAGGCAGCTTTATCAGTGGTATTGACAACAGGCATCTAATCAAGTACCTGTACATCAAGTGGCGTGTCACACTGCCTTCATGTGTAATATTAATTGTAAACAAATTCCTCCTATTAAAAAAAAAGATCCTGTCTAATCTTATTACGCTGCCATCGATTTCCAGCGATTATATAAAGCGTTTTATCTCTAGATACTGAACTAAAAAGCCTTAAAGCAAAAACGCAGCATGAAGAAAGGAATTCAAGTTATTGAACAGTTTACAGGGATTTTCAAAAGACAGGACTGACAATGGAGGGCTGTGTATTAGAGCAGGATTTAGAATGGCGACTGTGTCATTGATTACTGCTGTGCAAGATGCAGTGAGTACTACAGCATAAATCCCATATCAAACATCGCTGCTTAGACTTAACCCTCCTCAGAGTGAACATAGCATTTCATCAGCATGAGGACATCGTCACATCAAACCACACTATGTATTTGTACAATATACGACTAAACGTGTGCTTTTCAGACTTTAACATCCCACCCTTATATACTTGAAATCGAGCCTTTTTATACCCAGTGGTGTTAATTCCCCCCAAAAATGCCTATGATTAGTTTTTTTGAGGTTAAAACTTAAATATCCTACATTAAGGAAGGTCTGGGGCAACACTGTAGATAGCACAAACTTTTACATTTGTAAGTATTAGCAACAGAATCATCAGCTAATTCAAGCCCAGTGCTACCACCAGCATTTGTCAGGAATCTCTATGTTATAAAAGTAAATGACAGCTGCAGTTACTGGCCCCGCTACACCAGATCTTGTTGCTGATGCACTGAAAACATCTTTTTCTAGACACACTTTTGCAGACCAAAAGTAATAATTGGGACCCAACCTGAATTCACTAACAAAGGTCAGAAAACACTGTGCTATTTTAAAGATTGCAACTAAGAGTGGCTAACAGCTAGCACAGAGCACAACAGAGCCGTCTTTAATTTTCAATGCCAGTAAAGGGACACAGAATTATTCTGGCTTTGACAATATGAACAGCTTCACCAAAGCAATTTTTTTAAACACAGAGGCTTCAAGCGACATTTAATGTCGGTGATGCATAATATGAGCATTGTTTGCATATAGCTGCATTAGCTGTAACAGAGCTATGTAAGATGTGTGGATGTGATTTACATTTGCTTACAGAAGGCCCCGCCACGGTACGCCACTGGTTGTACAGTCATAACCTTCACCGTAGTCTAAAGGCTTATTGGAGTGCAGCTGAGTGGATTTGTTCATTTGGACATAAGCGGATTAGTAAGATCACCGCTGGTGTCGGGTGAGGAGGCCTGGGGTGCAGCCAGTGTTCCAAATGGCCACAAAGCAGCATATATCACATAACATATATAACATATAACTCTTTCCTTGCAAATGCGTTAGAGATATATCCAGACAAACAACATTTCAAAATAAACGCTGGTTTGCATTCTTAGTCCCCTTCGCTCTTTTTCCTACCCCAAAATATATCTAAAATGATAAAATATATATATATATATATATAGTTAAAAATCTATAAATTTGGAGAATTGTGAAAGCATAGGATTTTTCTTTCTATAAACAAGATCGCAGGTTTGCATAATTTTTGCATAAATTTAAAAATATTTTCTCTTAAGCGTGAAAAAGCATTGAACAAAGCTGTGGGGTGGAGATTAATCTAAGATATTTTAATAAGACTGAAAAAAATCACTTTGAATTTGTCAGGTACAACCAAAGGGCAGGTATTAAATCGGAAAAAAAAAGCTTTGTATGTAAGATTATAGTGTTTAATAATAGATAATAAAATCATTCTTACGAGTTTCAGTTTTCAAGTTTAAACATTATATATGTTGATGATTAAAAAAAAAATAAGGTGGTATCTCAGTTGTTAAGGTGTTGGACTGCTAATTGGAAGATTTGGGTTTAAATCCCAGCACCACTAATTTGCCACTGTTGGGCCTCTCAATTGCTCAGTTGTAGAAATGAGATAAATGTAAGTCTCTCTGGATAAGGACATCTGGCAAATGCTGTAAATGTAAATGTATTGATTAAAATCATAACTGATGATACTGCATAAAAGTAGCTTCATCACTATTCACTATTCAGCTCATCACTGAAGCCAATCATACAAAGCCTTTAAAAGTTTTTACCCTAAAATACTACAATTTTAAATATTTTAACATATATAAAAACTATATTAATCATATAATCTCATTTCTACTTTATTTTAATTTTTTATTAAATTAATGATAATTCTATTATATAAAATCATTAGGAAAAATAAAAGTAAAATGAATCTTGCGCATTAACTTAGATTTTGAGAAGCACAGTGAAGTATAATACGCTGAGTTCATTGTTAAACGAGAAGCCTGGAAATAAAGTATGCTTCAAATGTAAAACATTCCACTCTTTTATGGCCTGCTATAACATTAAGAGAGAATTAAAGAAAGAGAGAGAGAGAGAGGGAGAGAGTGTGTGTGTGTGTGTGTGTGTGTGTGTGTGTGTGAGCGAGGTAAACTCTCACCGTGGTGTATTTGCCCAGCTGGCAGAGGGATGGAAATGTCTCCTGGTGAGCCCTCCGGATCTTTTCAATGATGGCCTCCAGCTCAGCTGAGAGCTCGTAGGTTTCTGTCAGCTCTGGCTTTAGACTTTCCTTCTTCTTCTTATTCCTGTCATTTCTCACAGCTGCAACAGGAAGTGAAGTGAAATTCGTCAAAACCCATTTCATTTTATCTTTGGCTTCTTTTAGTCCTAATCCTAACCCTGGACTTAATTTAACTGAAATTTAATAGCATTTAATTTTCTTTCTGCAGTAAAAAAACTTACATCTCAATCACATTACATTACATTACATTACATCACATTATGATGAAAATAATTGTAAGGTATTTATTTAAAAAATAGTAATACATTTTTACCATTTTTATAATTAGTTTTTGAAAAAAAAAAAAGTAACATAAATTTATAAGGGTGTGTGGTAGGGTTGGGCGATATAACAAATATTTTATCGCAGTAATTTTCCCATATTGTTTGATAATGTTATATATTTTGATATACAAATTGTTTTAATGTTGCCTGCTTTTTTTTTTAAAGAGAATTCCAACAAAAATTAGAAGGTTTATTAGTAATGTTTTAGAGGGCCGGTGCCATGGTGTAGCGGGTTAAGGCACCGGCACCCACATGCACACTTGTACACAACACAATACCGCCTGTGCTAAAAGTTGTTAGCGTTTGCCTCGAGTTAGCGATTCAGACCTGCATTCTAAGCTCAGCTTCTGCAACATTTGTGTATGTTTATCAACATATAAATGTGTCTGGATTGTTTAATTGTCATAGTTCCCTGAACTTAAATTTTCTTTACATGATTTTGGTGTATGTTTGGCTTTTTGTGGTCTAATTGTATGCTAAAATTGATTGCGTTATTCAATCACAAAAATCGAAGTGTTTATTTGTTTACCTTAGCGCTGTATGATACTTATGGAATGCAGTGTCCCACCGAAGGGACAGAGAATCTTTAACAGGTTTTAATCCATAATCGTCCATGAGCTGTCCAGAGCCTATCATTGTTACAGACATAAAGTTTATCACGATTCGATATAATATCGTTTATCGGCCCAGCCTCAGTTCAATGGTTGAGATGTGACGAATGAATTCCCAGCAGCACTAAGATGTCACTGCTGGACACCTGAGCAAGGCCCTTAACTGCTCAGGTGGATAATTAGGTAGAAAATATAAGAGCGTGCCAGAAATGTAAATGTGACATATTTACTTGAAGTACTAAATCAGTAAAAAACACAAATGGAAAGCTTCAGTCTTGCTGAAATGACACTCTCAATGGTGCATGCTATCATTATCTCTAATCTTACGAGAGATCATAAGAGACAAAGCCTTGAAAAAGCTCCATAACCCCCGAGGTTAATGAAAACAAACCATGGTGTGTGAGAGATGAACAAAAGGAGGTCAATGTAAGAAGACTTCAAACTAGTTCATGTGTAACAGGGTCACTCAGACTTGATGGGCATTATAATCTTCTATAGAGGCCTTGAGGCTTTATATTCTCATCAGGGCCCAATGGAGCAAGAGTGCGAATCCCTCACCTTCTGCATTAGTCATGCAAGCAGTGGTCTCATGATTAATACAGACGAGGCTTAAGAAGCAGGACAAGCTGGATGACATTATTAAGTGTTGGGAAACACCTGGTGCTGTGCAGGCCGCCGCCTGGGGACCATTCGGTTTTATTAAGCCTTGGAGGACTTGGAGAAGTGGTTTCTGGACCACAGATCAGTGTAAGCTTTAAAAAAAAAAAATTACCTAATGATGCATGTCTGATAGAATTCAAAGGCTGCTGTGATTCCTTAGTGATCTTATAGAAAGAATGATTGACTCCTGGTCAAATTCCCATTCACCTGCTCTGAGGTTCCTGATAAAAACGTTAATTTTAATACTGCACATTTATCGGTGCTAATATTAATGCTTAGACACATACATCTGGATTAAGACGTACAAATATTCATCCAGAGATGCTAACAGGAATATCAGAGTAGGCAGATAGTGACATAAAATTTTTATTGATCATTATATACATTTTTATTACTTTATCAATATTTTTTCTTAATATTGGACTCATGCAGAGGGATAGTAGAAATCTAGAAGGTATATGGATGCGTGAATGGTAGTACAGCTGGTAATGTGTTGAACTGCTGATTTGAAGATCGGGTTCGATTCCCAGCACCACCAAAGCATGTCGCTGTTGGGCCCCTGAGCAAGGCATCTTAACCCCCAATTGCTCAGTTGTATAAATGAGATAAAAGTAAGTTGCTTTTTAAGGGTGTCTGCCAAATACTGTAAACATAAAATATAGATTTAATTTACTGGGTGAAGGAGGATGATTCGCTGTACCGATCCTCTAAAGGGAACAGCTGAAAAAAGATGAAGCAGAAAGTATAGCCTAAATTAAATGAATGAAAACTTTGTATATTGTCACTAATACTATGTCAGATATACTGAAATAATTTCCTACACTTGCTCATATCCAGCCAAACTCAAGGCCATTGAAAAATTTAATGTTTAATTTTAGTACTTTAAAATCAGTCCTAACTGTAATTGGCAGCCAGTGTAAGAACATGAGGACCGACATGATAAGTTCAGATTTTCTGCTTTTATTCCGAATCCTGCAGGCGGTGTTCTGTATGAGCTGCAGCTGTTTTGTCTAACTTTCTTTTAACAAAAAAAAACTTTCTAGGACTGTATAATTGATATATAAACTTTTTCTCAAGTTTCTCATCATGCAGAAAGGTGACCTGGACTGTAGCAGCGTTATGCTCAAAAACAATGATGCCCTGCAGCATACTGTAGTTTACTTTACATACATAATAAATGAACCTCTCAATCTCCTGCTTCTCTGTCTTGGGTGTCTTCTCAGATAATTACCCGGCTCAGTGACATCAGTTCTCCCAGTTTTGTTTGTACGTGTGTTCTAGTAGCATCGTTGAAATGGAGTCAGGGCACAATTGCGGATGTTGTAATTTTTTTTTGTCTTATTTCTCAATTAAAAATGATCACAATGTGCATTTTAAAGTCACCAATGGTAACAGAAGCAAAATTGGCGTCTTGTAACAGTGAGATGGCTTCATCATGTAAGCAATGATTTAATAAGAGAAGTATTTATAACATGTATAAAATAACAGAGTTTTTGTTTAAAGGAGCAAAACAGCTAATTTTTGCAGGCAATGCGCAAAATCCAAAATTTTAATGAAACTAGTTAGACAGTACAGTGGATAACCTGGTAAAATAATCCTACTGTTAATTATTATTATTAATATTATTATTGTTGTTTATAGTAGCAGTAGTAGTAGTAGTAGTAGTAGTAGTGGCAGTAGTAGTAGTGGTAGTAGTAGTAGTGGCAGTAGTAGTAGTAGTAGTAGTAGTAGTAGTAGTAGTAGTAGTAGTAGTAGTAGTGGTAGTAGTAGTAGTAGTGGTAGTAGTAGTAGTAGTAGTAGTAGTAGTAGTAGTGGCAGTAGTAGTAGTAGTAGTAGTAGTAGTAGTAGTAGTAGTGGTAGTAGTAGTAGTAGTAGTAGTAGTAGTAGTAGTGTAGTAGTAGTAGTAGTAGTAGTGGTAGTAGTAGTGGTAGTAGTACTTTATCTTAAAACTATATAAATCGAGTACTTAAATAGTAAGCAAACATTTCTTGGTAAAATTAATATACAGTTTTACAAATTATATTAATTAAAAAACACGATTAATGATGAAGAGGACAATTTTAGTGTGCTTAAACTCGTGCTCAGTACCGAATACCTCATTAACAGAATACAGACTCATGCCTTATATTGTCTCTTATACAAAGTTTTAGCATTTTTGCTCCTTTTGAATGAAACTCTTGTGTTATATTCTCTGAACAATTACATACATTTGTGAAGTCTTACTGTGACTATTAACATCAATGTATATGTCATGTATAAAAAAAACACAGTTTTATATCAGTTTCTTCCCCAATTTCTCCAATTATTTATAAAACAACAACACACTCATTTATTACACTGAAAATAATTAAGCACTTCTTTCTATTTTAAATTTCATAAAATGGCTGAAATCTGCTGAAATAAATTTATCTTTGTGACCTTTTCTGCTAAACAACTAAATTACATGTCCTACTTTATGGATTACTGTGATATGCAGTTAAGTGTTATTTTATGCAAATTCCTTTCTTAGTTCACTAATGATCTTATACTAATTGTTAAAATCAACAACCCCTGTTAGTTTTACAAGAAAACGAGAGAATTAAACCCTTTCATCATGTGGATTTTAGTTTTCCCAAAAACCAAATTATTTGGGATTTTTTTTTAGCTGTAACTAAAATGTGTTCATGAGTATAATTGGAAACACTGTGTAATTAAAGCCTGAAGACGGAACCATTTACTTTTGCAATGTTGTGGCTGATCGTCTAGTCATAAATCCACAAACCCTAAAAAAAATCCTTACATAAACTTTCACAAAAATCTTATTGGCGCTAGAAAAAAAACATGCAATATTTTCTAAAATCTCTATTGTCTATTAAATCTCTTTAGATTCACGGTCTTTGAGAATGTCCTTTAATTATCCCTTGATGTGATTAACAGGCAAGCAAGGGACCAAAGTAAACAAAGACATAAAGGCGGCCTTGTGTCTAACGAGGGTGCCGAGATGAGAGTTGCCTCACAGATCAGTGGAAGCCTTTCTCCATTTGTGAAAGTTGAAAAAAGGTCTCACGAGTCTGTGATCACAGCCACTAGCCCACAAATGCAACAGCAGGGCCACTCTAATGTTTCGCAGGATCAATGTACCAAAGCATTCAAGCCTCCAGGAAAATAGACAAAAGCAGACACAGAGAGAAAAAGGGAGATTGGAGAAAAAGCAAGAAAGCCAAAATTAAATTTCACTCAGGATAGTACATCCAGAACATTTCTTACATCATGTCCTGTTTTAAAGCATAAGCACTTTGTCCTAGTTAGAGTGTTGTTAAGTACTAAAGAATGGGAAGGTTCCTGCTCCTTGGTCCTTGAAGCTAGTTAAATAGATTTAAGGGCTTTGCTCTTTACCTGGCTGAACCATTTGGCAGCACGCTTCAGAGATTAGAGCGTGATAGGATCTAACTCACTGACTTACTCGAAGCTGACACGTTACAGCAGCAGGTATCAGTGTGGCAAATTCCATTATCAGGACCCAGGCTTTCCTAATCTCATACATGATCTTAACAACAGCCATGGACACTTGACTCTACACCCTGTGCAATCTACAATAAATTTTTGCAACAAGCATCGGGATTGAAAAAAAGGTGATCTCCGTGCTTATAAGAGTGGTTGTTGGTATCATGCGATTGTTTGAGACGTCAATACAAATACCAACTCTTTACAACCAAGGTGAACAGAAAAGCAGCTCAAAATGCACCTCATGAAAGAGACAAACACTATAATGCAATTATAGTTTTACTATATTAAGCAACACTTTTTTATTTGGTTATATTATAAATGCATTAAATATTTTGGAGCATCTGTGCAACTAGAAGGTTGCTGGTCAACAGCTATAAATAATTATCTATCATTTTTGATGTGATCTTTTGAGTCCTTTTTTTTTCTTATATCATTATTTGAGCTACATTAAAAATATCCACTCTATTCAAACACGGTGGGCAGAAAAGCAAGTCAGAATGGACAGCAGGTTAACACCCGAAGCAGATACACAGATACAAGGGCAGAAGAACACAAAGGTTTTACATCTGGCAGCCACCAACAAGAGACATAATTGGCAGTAAGAAGACATCACTAAAACTGCACCTCTACTTTTCAGCTGTTCACTTGAGGGGCAGTTTTGAATGTGTACAATTCCCCAATCACCTCACCGTGTTTTCTTTAGATGATACATCTGTATTATTAAAGCACAAATAAGACACAAAGGTGTCTTTCAATGTCCAGTTTTGTAATTGAAATCATTTTTAAAACACTATCCAACTGGAATAAAACTTGTTTTTTTTCTACATAAAACTGGAAAAATATGAAACTTTAGCCAGTTAAAATGTCTTTACATTTACATAATTTGCCAGATAAGTTCACATTCGTCTCATTAAGCAGTTATGGTTCATGCTCAGCGGTCCGACAGTGGCAGTTTGGTAGTTTCTGTAATTTGAATTTACAATTTTCATAATTGACTAAAGATTATCAAAACAATTATCTACTATTATTATAGGATCTACTATTATTATGGGATATACTATTATTACTATCATTGTCAAAGCCTATTTCTGGGATTATTTAGCTATTTATAAAATTTAAAAAAATCCTTATTTAAATAATCTTGTCAATTATTCTACTAATTCTAAGACTTATTTTGTAAAAATAATCATTTGTTGATTGGATTAAAAAATATACAGCTTAAAATGGTAAAATATACCTAAAAATAGGCTTGGCAATCTTGGTAAATTGCTAGATTTACGAGTTCCACTTAATTAGAGTGAATCAATCTTGCAGTGTTCAGAATAAATATTTTCATCACCGTGAGAAGAGATGTATCGCTGAGATTATCCAGACATTTATAAATAGGATCAGAGACCCTGAGTTAATGAATAACTGCTCTTAGAAACCTAATAACACCCAAGACCAAGGAGGCTAATTTACTTACAGGGTCTACAGAAGGTTGCATTTTTCAACAAAGAAAAATAGAATGTGTTTACAACATATATGACAAACGACTGTGAAAATTAGCACAGCCGACGGGGACGGTATTATATTTGCAGTCTGGGTAATAGCAAATGTTACCATTATTCTGGCTTAAAACAATCCGAAATGTTTTTATTTAATATTATAGGAAATTATTCAGTACTTTCTTTTATATTATAATAGTATTAAGTAGAGTGTGCATCTCTGGAAACATTTATCAAAAAATTTAAACTGAAGGTTTTTATTCATAATTCCCAGAGTAATAGAATACTTATATTTTTAATACTATAAAACAGTTGTCTACCTGCCCACACTGTTTATTATAGAAGCCATATAATAACATCTCTGCCTTATTTGTTATCCCAGTTTAGCATTGAAATCTTTGTCATGTCACACTCAACAGTGCAGGTTTAATACTCAAATAAAGGTACACACAATTTGTAGCCTTTGCTTTTTATTAGGGGGAATATATTTATAGAAAATCTAACAAAAAAACCCCAAAAAACAGTTCTTTTTTTTTTTTAAACGAGTGTTTAAGTATCTCTAAAGTAAATGCTTATAGCAAACTCATTTCTGATATTTTTTGGACACCCAAAGAGCGTGCTAATAAACGGTGTTCGGGAGTAACTAGTTGTGTAACAGCGTTAGGTAATTGTTAATTGTTGTATGTATTATTATCCAGAGCGACTTGCATTTGTTGTCCATACAACTGAGCCTTTGGGGGTTAAGGGCTTTGTTCAGGGGCTCAGCAGTGGTAACTTGGTGGTGCTGGAAAATAAATCAACAATCTTCGGTTAGCAGTCCAACACCTTAACCACTGTCCAACCTCTCCTCACTTGTTGCTTAAATGTACATTTGCAGCATTTGGTAGACGTCCTTATCCAGAGCGACTTAGATTTATCTTATTTATACAACTGAGCAATCGGGGGTTAAGGGCCTTGCTAAGGGGTCCAGCGATGGTGGCTTGGTGGAGCTGGGAATTAAACCTACAATCTTCTGGTTAGTAGTCCAACACCGTAAATGTTTCATAGATACTAATACTAAATTAAAAAACCTAACCTGAATTAAATACATTTTAAATATTCTTTCTCTCTGTCTCTGTCTCTGTCTCACTGGATTCAGAATGGACCGTTCTGTCTTCTGGCCAATGATCTCCCATTCTGTTTTCCAGTTAGAGCTTCGCTTTATCATGCAAAGAATGGAACATCATTAAATAAATGACGTTTAATATTCTTCTCTGCGAGAGACAATAAATCCAGGCCAGGATTCCACCTGTGGGAGTGTCTCACCCTCTCAGACAAAATGTACTCCTAATGTGCCTTTTCTTTCTGCTCAATCTAACAGCTATTATCTGCTTAACCGCCTATTTTATTAAGCAGTACTTAACACACAAATAAAAAAGGAGGCGGATGTGAGAGGGACTCAGGGGCTTTATGTTTTTTAGAGCAACTCTTTAACAAGTGAACTGGACATGGAGGACACTTACAGAAGATGTGAGAGTGAGGAAATGATTTAGGGTTGTGCTGGATGTGCTTCTTCAGGATTTCTGCTTACGAATCAGATCATAATTATTGACTATTTTAAAAATTATTCACAAAAAATATCGAATGACAGGAAATTCTTTTTGGTCGCATTTATTGCGCGTTTAATAACTCCTAACACAAGGATCAAAAATGGAATTCTTGCGTGTTTTGCTGTGCCAAATGTTCATATTTCTTTGTCATGTCACACTTCATAGTGGTGGTGAAGGTGGTGGAGGGGAGGTTAATGATCAAGGTGTTGGACCACTGATCTAATTTTAAGACTGGTGTTCGATCTCTGGATAAGGGCGTCTGCCAAATGCCCCAAATGTAAATGTTAACAGCAAGTAGACACTCAGGGCTTTTTTCCCCTTGCGTATTAGAAGCAATATCTATTCATAGAAAAATACCAAAACTGTTTCTATCACACAAATGTTTATATCTTTAAAGGAAATAGGAACAATAAACCCATTTTTTGCTCTCTGAGATGCCTGAAGTGCTAGACTCATGAGCATCTAAAATCAAAAATGCTATCTTCAACTACTAGAATTCTGCGTAAGGTTATCCAGACACAGAGGGAAAACACACACCAAAAGCCAACAACGTCCTGAATTCATTCATATCAGACGTGTAGCCATGATATGACTCATTTGTTTGATAAATCAATTTCCACTACGTTAATTTTCAAAGAAAAGGTGGTAGCGCAGTGGTTAAGGTTTTGTACTGCTAACCAGAAGATTGTGGGTAAAGGCAAGGCCCTTAATCCCCAAATGCTCAGTTGTATAAATGAAACAAATGTATGTCGCTCTGAATAAGGACGTCTGTTAAAATGTAATTGCTCTGGAACGACATAACAGGTAAACAAAAACCTGTTTTTTTAAAGGTGCTATTTAGAAAATTCCTCACCACCTTTTGACCAATCACATTCGGGAATTTAACAGTGATGTAGTACATTTACATTTGCAGCATTTGGCAGATGCCCTTATCCAGAGCGACTTTAATTGATCTCATTTATACAAGTGAGCAATTGGGGGTTGAGGGCCTTGATCAGGGGCCCAACAGTGGTAACATGGTGGTGCTGGGAACAATGAGCCACCACTTCTCTTTAATATTCGTGTCTGATGGTTGTTTAGGACTTCTGGGAATCTTCTACCAGATTCTTACCAGCGACTTACATTTATGTCATTTATACAACTGAGCAATTAGGGGTTAAGGACCTTGCTCAGCGACCCAGCGGTGGTGGGAATCGAACCCCGGTCTTTCTGGTATCAGTTCAACACCTTAACCACTAAGCCACCACTTCCCCATGTATGATGCTTTTTAATTACCGTGTCCTTTAAACTGACTTCTCTCTTTTCTAGTCTCTCTAGAATCTAGAGTCATAATAATGTATTAGTTTTGAACGGTTGATAAATAAATAAACAGCTGTGATAGAATCATTTCATTTCCTGTATCTTTCTGAGCATATGCTTTAGGATCCTTGTGTTTTCTTATTATATTCATTCATTTAATGGCTTAATGGCCTGCCAGCCATCCCTGCTTTTTAATTTTAGCTCAGGAGAAGTCTTTTTATATGTGTGAGTATCTGAATAGTGTGTGTGTGTGTGTGTGTGTGTGTGTGTGTGTGTGTGTGTTTGAGGTGGTTTTGTTAAAGGCATACGTCTATCATGCTTTCATTCAGGCCGGCCATCTGTGCACCACCCATTGCGACAGATGCCCCGGGAAATAAACACAATATTTTTCCAGTGCTCTTGTCACAAGCACACACTGGCAGTGAAGTGGTGACAGACTGAGCAGAAGTGGGTGAGAGCCATGAACATTATTCCTGCACATGAGTGAATGTGGGGAATAAGTGTTAAAAGTGCATGAGGAAAGAAGCACCAGCGTAACCAGGCCGCATTCTCTCTTCAGGGATCTAAAAACAGCCAGCTGTATTCTCTTTCTCTCTCTCTCTCTCTCTCTCTCTCTCTCTCTCTCTCTCTCTCTCTCTCGGCCCAAAGACCTAAAAAACCTGAGACAGTTTGTGTGTGGTTTATTTTGGGAGAAAGAGAGAGAGAGGGAGAGAGAGAGAGAGAGAGAGAGAGAGAGGGAGAGAGAGCTACAGCTGTGGTTGTGTCCTAATGATTCTCTAGCATCAGTCAGGGGAGTGAATCTCACCAGGTGACTGCCAGCTGCTGACATCTTCCTCAAGGCTGTTTAAGCTAATAATAATAACACTTATTTTTACTTTCCAGGATTAATCTTTGCTACTATCTTTTATAGTCAAACACATCCGCCAACAATTTCTGAACCTCCGAGTTAGGTAATATAAGTTAAATAAAGTTAAAAACATCTGACTATTTTTTAAAATTATAAATATTTTCCCCCTACATTTCTTTAGCTGCTATAGAGATAAAAATTATTTACCACTGTAGTTAAATTATAAAAAAAATCATTTTTTGGCTTATAGTTCTTTTACAACTGTAACCTATTTTGACACCATAACATTAAAAATACTACCACTACATGGAGGGATCAGAGGTAACCTTATTAATAAATAATTAATAATTACATCTTTTTATTTGTCCTTTTTATTGTCCTGCAAACTTTTCCCACCTTAAAGAATTAATTAATATATTTCTTCTTATTATTGTTATTATTCTTATGTCATATAATGTCATAGTGATACAGACAGTATAATTCTAATTGTAATAATTCCAGCCTCCCACCACCAGAGGTCATCATCGCCTGAGTACGAGCCACTTCCGCTAGGACTTCCTGTTTCTAGCTTGAGAAATCAAACAAAGTTATCTAAACTTTGTGCACGTTGCAAAGTATGCTTAGTCAACATACTGACCGTTCTCATGTCCATGTCCATGTATAGTATATTAAGTATATTCAATTCATTGTGCAAGGTACGTGTACAGAGCCAATGAAATGCATTTTTTTCGCATATCCCATCTTAGTAAGTTGGGGTCAGAGCGCAGGGTCAGCTATGATAGGAGGGGTTAAGGGTCTTGCTCAAGGACCCAACAGTGGTTGACTTGCCGGAGGTGGGGCTTGAACCCAGGTGTTTCTGGTCTTCAGATTAACAACTAAGCACCTTAACCATTTGAGCCACCACTGCCCCCCATGTCCATGTCCATGTCGACCTGAACTCTGCCCTGGTTTTGGATTACGTTCTCTGCCTACAGTTTTGAATTTGTTTACCTGTTTTATTACCATGTCTTTGGACTATTGTAAAGCCTTTAATAATAACGCGACATGGATTCCTCTCTGATGTTTGCTTCACACTAATAAGTTCAGCAAATTAAAAGTGATGTTCTTCTTTTCCACTTTTAATTGCGTTAAACTACTATGTTATTTCACTTGATTAAGATGAGGGCTGATAATTAAAATTCATGCAATAAGATACCTATACCATATACAAGATTTTTTTCAGGGTTAGAAATTGTGATAAGAATTTGATCGGACCATACATATTTTTTGTATTATTCATTTTCATATATTTTCATAAGTTCCGCAGTGGCACAATAGCCCTGCCCCCTCCTCTCCCCCATTTTTAGATAGAATAAAGAAAGAAGAACAGGATGAATTCTTTATAAAATCACCGTCTGGATTGTTTTTTTGTCCCAGAAATGCATGCGGGTGAGAATCACCTCTTCTCTCATGGCAAATGGAGCATGAAGTAGACCTGGAGCCATAAACACTGATGCAATCGCCGTGCTCCAATAATGTGTGAAATGCAAAGCACTCCGCTCTGTGAGAACACGGCGACAAGAGCGCAGGGACGCAGACAGCGCAATGATGCGTTCAGCAGCCCAAGTGCCCTATTTCAAGGGTAGTCTAAAAGCAACGGGCGAATCTACGCTGTCCTGATGGGCCACAATAGTGTTAATCATGGTTTTTTTTTTTTTTTTTTTTTTTTTTAGATTTCCCTTTGTGCTGTCTCATGAAGCAGGTTGGGGGAAAAAATGATTAAATTAAAGAATCCAGCAGTGAAGTGGGCTAGGGGTGCATCTAGAACAATGCATCAAGATTCAAGTGGCAGTAAGTCAGTTATCAGTGGAGTATAAAAATGCTTTAAAGGCAAAAAGTTACATCCATTTCTGCAGGGTATCTGCAGTTATTTTCTTCCAGATGTTATTTCTATATTCAGGAAACTGCTTATACTGATGTTATCTTTAAGAAGGAAAATGCCACCATGACATCACCATTCTTTTGCATTCACCAGATTTCTATGTAAGATAAATGAGTTGTATTTAAGGTTAACTGGGAGTTTATGTGGTTGGGGCTTTTTAATCATTTTTTAAAAAATAAAATTCTTGCAAAATCTCCAGTGAAAATAATATCTAAAGTAAGACGTAAAAGCGCAGGCATGCGGAGAAATAAGTAAATTGTGGACCCACTAGTGTAGTTCTAAATCAAGGAGTTTAACACATTCTCATAACACACTTGCATCCATAACATTACCAGCTGAACTTATGTCTCTGAAGTCTGACGCATTTTGGGACACAGCGCAGGCTCCCTAAAGTTACACCACACTTTATTTTTAATATTTTGCATGTCACTTTGCTCCGAAGTTCAAATTTAGCTAAGGTCCACCTATAAGTTTGACCTTTTTTAGAAGCCTTACACAAGGCCATCCCACCACAACAGTGCAAACAAGACAAGATGATGTGGATTAAAAGGCCACATGTAAATTGTGCTGTGTGTATATATGTGTGTGTGTGTGTGTGTGTGTTAGCATTTACAGTTAGCAGTTTTAGCACTCACACTCTTTAGACATTCCAACTGCAAAGCACTTCTGCAGACGGCAGTACTGGCAGCGGTTCCTTGTCACCTTATTGATGATGCAGTTCTTGTCCCGGTGACATGTGTACACCATGTTCTTTTGGATGCTCCTGCGGAAGAAACCCTGAGAGCAAGAAAGTAAGAGAAAGACAGAGAATAAGAGAAAGAGAAAGAGGGAGATATTATTACAGTTATTACTCTAATAACATACATCAACATACATCAGATTAAAAAAAAATCATATATTAGAAATTAAAAAAATGTCATATGACTGCAACAATGGCAACCCTGATAATTTTACCCAGAACAGTTTCTAAAGTTCACATACAGTTAAGTGGAAAATGAAAATGTTTCTCTAATGTAAACACCTTGTTGATGAAACAGATTAGGAAAGATGGATAGATTGATTTAAACTATCAGGAAGCATATAGTAACTCAGGCGGTTACTCTTTCCACACATGGAGAACATGGAGAACATGGATAGAGTACAACAGCAGACTAAATCAGATTTTATGGTATGGCATTTTTTTTTTTAAAGTACTCAAATATTTACCCAACTTGTCATATTGACATGGCGGACATGATTTTGGTAAGTAGGATGTGATCCTGGATGATCATCCTTTGTTTATTCTGAATCAACATTTCAATCAACCAATCACACGCACTTTATGTCTATTTTCTCTTTGTTGTTTTTGTGGAATTCTATGCTTTGTGTAGTACCAGGGGGTCCTGGAGAAACGTTATCTCATTTCACTGTGTACTGCATCTGCTATATATGGTTGAAATGACAATCAAGCTCCTTGAACTTGAACTTTGAACTCATTACTATCTGACATCATCAGTGTGTGCAAATCAAACCCACCTATTTTAATTTATATCTTTCCCTTTTTGTTTTGTCTACAATCAAACTGTTCTAAATAAGGAACATGGAGGTGTGGCTAATAGTATAAAGGGGAGTGTAGCTGTAGTATGTCAGTAACGTATATTAAAAAAATAGATAATGTATTTTACTTGTTAAGTCAGTCAATTTTTTATATCTTTTAAAAATCATGTATGAATCTAAATCATTCTGAATTACAGTATGCAGTATGTAATGCATGAATTCTCCACATCTCCACAAGTCTGACTGTCCTCCTAAACGAATCGGAGATATCCAGGTAATTAAAGCAGCCTCTCCCTTTATGGGAACTTCTGCTACAGGAGGAACAGGATCTATGTTATCGAGAGCTCTATGTTTAACACGGCCATCTGTTTTCCTGATTTGATTTACCGTCAGTGAGACAGTGTTTTAGTCTCTCCTGGTTAAATATCAGCGTGAGAATCTAACACTGTAAAAACCAAACAAATGTAAAAGATGATGGGTTGCGTATTTGCATTAAGAATAGTGGTAGAAACTGAATAAACACGGTTCACCGCTTTCCTCAGCAGGAACATTACATTTTCCTGTCTCGTTTTGTCTGGCTGGCCCCGAAACACAAAAATGATACCGGTTTTCTTAGAAGAGGACATTTTTAAAAAAATCCCTACTGGTTTTAAAGTGAATATTAATATGTTATTAGTTCACCAGGGGCTGCACTGACGATCAGTCACGTGTGGGTGGGTGCGTGCACACACTCGCCGAAGCATGTATACATGTCTTTTCTGAGGACGACTGCATTTTCATTTGCTTTGCACGCTAAAATGACTGATGGGACCGTATGCTTTCATTAGAGGCTTGGCAGAATGCATGATGGTTAATGTATTTTAAAGGAAGGGCAGAAACGGGTAGCTCTAAAGCCTTTCGCCTCTGCCAGTGGCGCTTCTCCACTGACATCATGCTGGCCACTTTATGAAATATCCTTCATACAGCTAATAGACGTCTTTATTCATGGTGATCTCAGCTTCCTCCGCATCACTCATTCTCTGATGGATGTAGATGGGAAAGGGCTTTGGATAGCACATGCTTATAGTGTTCAACCTGGCTGCCGGGCCCAAGGCTACAGTAGTGATGCATCAGCAGAGGCTTCCATAATTCCGGTGACCAAACCGGTCACAGGACACACTGACTCGCTCTCTCTTTGTGTGCACATTAGGCTTTAAGTTGTTTTTTTTCTAGCAAGGTTTTATTCCAAGGATAATAATAAATTAAACATCTAATCGCTTTTAGTTTTATATCACTTCTACCTTACAGCAAGATGGTTTAGGTTCGAGTCCCATGTTCTCCCTGTGCTTGTGTGGGTTACTCCAGGTACTCCGGTTTCCTCCCACAGTCCAAAAACATGTATGTTAGGTTGATTGGTGATTCTAAATTGCCCATAGGAGTAAGTGTGAGTGTGTGTGTGTGGCCCTGTGATGGACTGGAGACCTGTCCAGGGTGTACCCTTCCTGCCTTTTGCTATTTTAGAGATGGCTGGGATAGGAGATAAATAAATAAATGAATGAATGAATATGTAATAATGCAGAAAATGTTTTCAACAATCCGGATAACCGATAATTAAGTCCTTTTCATGGCCGTTTCTGATACAGATAAAAAATGAGCTTATATTTATATATTACGATATACATATAATCTGCAGTTTGTGCACCCAGTGGAATAGAAAATCTAGGATGCACTGATAAAAGTGATATTTTAGTAGCTCTGTCGGAACTATAATAGCAAACATCAGTCCTGTCTTTGCAAATGTTTTTGTTTTTGTGTATGGCACTAGCAATAAATATTTGTATATTTTTATACATTTTTTTTATATAAAAATTAATGAAATCACGTTTGTAGTTATAACAAAAATTCACCAGTTGTTTTAAGAAGTAGCAATGCATTCATTTCTGGTCTGGGAACCCGCCCAATTTGGCAACACTGGACAGGAACCCACCCAATCTGGCAACACCATCTTACACTCAGAAAGGAGAAAAACCTTGGAACATTCAGACTGATTGATTAATTGCAGTGGTTAAGGTGTTGGACTGCTAATTGGAAACTGTTGTTTGATTTCCAGTACCACCAGATTACCACTGCTGGGACCCCGGGCAAGGCTCTTAACCCCCAGTTGCTCGGATGTATAAAAGAGATAAATATAAGTCGCTCTGGATATGTTTGTGATGATTGACTGGTGTCTGATTTAGATTTAAGCTTTGCTCCTGGACTTTAACAGAATTGTTAGCACTGATATGATTGGTTAAAAAAAAAAACACATTTGGAATATTTCTCAAATTTGTTAATTGAATGTCCTCATCTGTACTCCAGGTTTTGGCCTGATCTCTCCTCCTCTCTGATTGAGAGCTACCTGTGATTAAAGTGACCCGGAGGTGGTGATGCTTTGATAATTCCCGGGTTGTTCGTCCGTGGCCGGTTTTGTTCTCGGACGACTTCGACCAGGTGGCATGTAAACGGAGTAGATTAATGGACAAGATAGCGGTGGCCTGTTTATGTGCATGTCTTTGATGAGAATCCAGCGAGTTGTAGAGATCCAAAGATATGTGCTGATCGACGTCTCCCAGGCCTTCTCTAAGAAGAATAGCCCCGTCATCATAGGGATAGAAAGCAACTTGCCCCCTCCTCACTTTCTGCTCTTTTTTACTCTCCCATGTAAACAGCATCTTAACTAGAATCATTATCTTCCATCTTGTTATTTTAATGGTGGCAGGATAGGGTAACACGAGAAGCTAAAGCATGGCTGGGCTTCTCATTTACGGATTAAAAAAAACTGAAAGTGCTTCCAATCAATTATTTAGTCATCACACCCCCTGTCTAAAACCACCCCCTCACTGGCCGTTTCTTTGTATTGCCTGAGCATTCAGTACGGGATTAGTTTTCGCTCTTAATCGCACAGACATCTTATCATGGTGGCCGAAAGCAGAGAGGACATCGGAGACCCTGGAGAGAAAGCAAAAGAGACGGCTGCAACTCGGATATTAATTACACCTGTAGAGCTCCAGAGTAAGGTGATGGGAGAGACGAAGGAGGAGGAGAGCTGTATCGGGTTACGGCTAGTCGAGCAGAATGGATCACAAGGGAAGGATGTCGTTGTCTGCCTTTGTGCAATTCTCTGTCAAACATGGCAGAGGTGAAGAGCAAGTGGAGCTGAAAAACCAGGCTAAAGGACTGCTTAGGGCTGAAAAAAATGGAGCCATAGTCCACACAAAAGCTACCATTGTCTCTTTATCTCAAACATATTATCCCAAAAGATTACAGGGTTTTGCAGAAGGACCTGGTCTGTTCAATGGCCCAACAAGACGAACAGGAGATCCTTGATTTTCTGAAGTTTTTCTGTTGGTTATGTTTTCTGCTGCACAAGCCTTAAAAAAGTTCTCAAGGGAATCTTTTTGTTTTTCTGACCGATTGACTTTTCTTGAACACTTAGTGGAAATGGTAGGGAACATTTGAAACAAACTACAACCCCCAGGATCTGGTGTTGTTATCAGAATAAAATCAAATTATTTTCCACAAATAAATGAGAAACTGTATATTAAGATACTATTTGTGAAATATTTACATTTCTGTTATCTGGCAGATGCCCTTATCTAGAGCTTGAAGGTTAGGGAACTTGCTCAGTGGCAGCTTGGTGGTGCTGGGAATTTGAAGCCATGATTGTCGGATCAGCCTTCCAACACTCTAACTCAGCGTTTCCCACACTTTTATAGGCAACTCAATGAAACGCATATTTATAGAGCCCCCTTATTATTACTCCAGGCCAAGACGCCCAGCCCCCCCGCCTCCCAAGAGATCAAACCCTCTAGTTTGGGAACTACTGCGCTAATCACCGTGTTACCATAATAAATAGGGAAATAGAAAGATGTATTTCTTTTTCAACTTTAGGGATTTTGGTGTGGTTGCTGAAATTTAGCAAATCCTTAGCAACCCTGAAGTTCGAGCAGGAAAATCTAGTCTAGTATAAAAACTAGGTCCATACAGGTTTTGAGCATATTACCATTTTCTTATGTAACATGGATCTATGATAGATCTTAAAGTCTTTAGATGTCCATCATGATAAAAAAAAGACTTTCTATGTAAAGGTAAAAGTCAAAGATCAGTCCAAAAGATTCTTGTTGTCATGCATTGTAGAAAAAAAAAGAAAATATAAAACATTTTTGCTGGTCTTTTTTAATGCTGACACACAATGCAACATTAACGTCTGCACTTTACCATCAGCCTGTGGCTACCTGATACCACTATTAAAAGTTTGACACGATCGAACACAAACCTGACAAACACATAACCTTCCCTTTGGGGTTTTGCAGACTGTGTCATCATCAGCCTGGTTTTTGTAATGATAATTAAAGCAACATCATTAATCTTCAAACACATGATCTAAATGATATTGTGCATGCATCAAAAAACTGACATTCCCTGCATCCTACCTGTGTCCTCCTTGATTGACAACCTGGCAGAAGGTTGATCTTCTTTTTGTTATTCCATGATATTGATTTGACAACGATTATCTGTTCCGCCTGCCCTTGACATCAGACTTTTGACTTAATAAATGGTGTATCACTACAATAACGCCTTCTCTCGAACATAAACAACTAGAAATATATAATGTCCATAAAAAAAAAAAAACTCTATATAAAAGTTGAAGGTTAAGAGCCTTGCTCATGGGCCCAGCAATTGCAACTTGATGATCCTGGGAATTGAACTCACAACCTTCTGATTCAGCGGTCCAACTTTAACAGAGACTGACTTACAGAGATGAGTAGTAACGCATTTATTTTTTAAAAGTAACACTGGCTTTCTTGGGTGGGGGGTGGTGGGTGCATCTAGGGGTGCCAAATTGATGTTACATGATTTTGTAAGATTTGCCACGAAATGCAGATTTTCATGTTCTAAAACTCAAACATTTTCCAGAAAGCATGACAGATGACAGGAATAAAAGAAATGGAAAAAAGTACACGGTCACAGATAAACCAGGTTCTCTCACCAGCCAGCAAAAGTGCACACCTTCTCCTGCTTAAGCACACTCCTCACACACACACACACACACACACACACACACACACACACTGTCTGGTCTCAGACTAGAAACCGACTCTTACTAACGCTTCTAGATTCCTGAAGACATTCTGACTAATTCAGCAACAAACTTTTCATCACTCCAGCATTCCTACTACTTATCTCACCTCAGCTCCATTCTTCATCCACAATTTGTAGGACAGTATTCACTATTTTTCCAGAGTATCTCTTTAGTTTCACGCTCTACTGGTTATTGCCGTGCTGTAAATAAACTGTGTTGACTTACCCCCCTTTATCAGGGTTGTTCTGTTACATACACATTATGGCTATGACTTAGAAATCTTCTGATGATCAACTCTATACTTTATTATGATGAACACATTACAGTGACTGCCTGGGCTTTTTTTTTATCAACTTTGCCCCTTGGTCTTTCCCAAACTGCACTCTACATAAAATAAAATGTAAGCTTTCTCTGAAATTTCCTGCAAAAAGCAACTGACAAACAAACAACCAAACAACCATCTTGTCTGCCTCCAATGAACCAATAAAGTTCTTAGTGCAGTTGCTTTAGACTCTTTTACATGTTTTTCCAGATTTTGTTCTAAAGCTGGGAACCTCCGTTTTTTTTAGATAAGCATTTGCCTTTTTTTCTGCAAGATGAAGTCATGCTTTTTATTTTAAAAAACCGTAAAGAAAGTGACATTACCGATTTATTTGACCTCTTTTTTCAAGATGAAAATTGCTGCGAAACTAGCGAGAAAAACAAACACACACAAACCAATAAACTTTCACAAATTACTGTAATTGCAACAGGGGGGGACTGTTCTGTATGGATCATAGGTCAGCTATTACAAATGTTAGGTACGTGCTTATTGAACGATGTTGCTGAAAATAATTCAAGCACTTAATTTCTAGGCACCTGCAACCACTAACAAATAACAGCGTCAATATGTCACAGCAAGATTGCTTACGTGTCCAAATCTCAATGTCCATAAACAGATTGCTTTCTGTTACAATTACTGCATTTATCTCTTTTATACAGCTGAGCAATTAAGGGTTAAGGCCCTTTTTCAGAGGCCCAACGGTGGTAACTTGGTGGTGCTGTGAATCGAACCCCGATCTTAGAATTAGCAGTCCAACACCTTAACCACTGCGCTACCACTTCCCACAATTAATGTTACTCCCAGGACCATTTGTAAACTGTTCCTAATCGACCAAAAACATTACAATAATTATAATAATAATGTTTTTCCAGGACAATAAGCTGTTCCAGGACAACCGACTGGAAAGTTTGTCATTATTTCTCCAGGATTTCCTGGAGAGGTGTAAAATATTTGGCTACTCTAGCCTCCTCTGCTGAGTTTCCACATTAAAAACTAAAGGAACAAAAAGCTGAGCTGGAGAATAAAGATGGCAGTTATACAGTCGTAACCCTGGGAAGTGGTAGTGCAGTTAGTTAAGGTGTTGGAATGCTAACTGGAATGCACAACCAAGTTACCACTGTTGGGCCCCTGAGCAAGACCCTTAACCCCTAATTGCTCAGCTATATAAATACAAGTCGCTCTGAATAAGGGTGTCAGGCAAATGGCGTAAATGTAAATGTATTTCTGCACAGTGTGTTAAATGTTCTTAGAAGCAGATCGAAGATAAGAAGCTCTATTTGTTTTCTTCCGTGAAAACTTGCACTGCTTTCACATTGTTGACAAATCACATTAGCAGGATGTGTGTAAGCAGTTTCAGAGATTACTCCGAGAGGCTAATATCACCTACTGCGACTGCATTTTTTTTTTTACTTTTCCTTTCTGTCCTCTCACTTCACTTTTCCTATTCCGAATAGTTCTATCCGTGGTTTTTTTTTTCTCTCTCTGCTCTGCTTTCTGAGCGGCGGCAGCGGAGGCTGTGACAGTAGCTCATTATTATGGCACTACACCCAGACAGCAAAAAGTAAATAAAAGGTATTAAAACCTACCACGGGAAAAGTTATGATCCTACGCGGTGGTGTTGAAATACAGCAAGCGAGTGTAAAGGTTCCTGTTTCTTAAAGAAGCTCGGTGGTCTGCGAGTATGGGGGATATACGAATATACACAGCATCTACAGATATTTGTACATTTATCCAGTATTTATAAGTCATGAATAGTACAATATTATAACATTTATTAGAGGAGTGAAATTAACAGCTAACGAATAAAAATCTTGTCCTGGGTTTTAGTTGGTTTGTACTCGTATGTGGTCACCTGTTCTGTGTTTCATTTTAATCAGTTTCTTTGTATTGTCAATTGCAATTATTGTCTGTATGTCACGGTAACTCCACAGCCATCTTCCAATCACATAGCCACTCAGAGCACTCCATTCCCTGAACACTAAACCATCACACCAGTTCTTCATTCCAATAATCACCCAGCGCACGCACTTCCTCTTACTTAAGGAGCACTTGGTTCACCAGTCAGCATCTGGTCTTAAACAAAGATGTTGACTGCAACCACGTACAAGAATTCTAAAGATTATCGCTGCTAACCTATTCCACGCTTCCTTCCCAGGCTCCTGCGTCTCCTGTCCCCAGTATCCTGTCTCTCCTGGCTCTGTGTTCTTTCGTTCCTCCTTTCCTGATCTGTCTCCAGCATCAATATTTCTGTTCGCCTTTTTCTTTGTTTGTGTTAGCAGCTCCACCGCTATTTAAATAAACGCACCCATTGGGTTTAACCGGTCCATGTCTCTGTCTGGACATTCCGTTACACTGTAGTTCATGGATTTCCTAGTTTGGACTATTTGCGATTTTGGATTAGTTGCTGCATCCAAAATTGTGTACTGATCTCTAATTTGTACATGGTACATACTGACTGTTAAAAAAAGTAAACCCTATTTAATATGGCTATAGAATTCAGATGGACTACATCTGCCATGTTATTAATTGATATGTGACTAATATATAGTGAGGAAATTAGAATTATAGAACAGTTAGTAACAGTATTAAAATAGCGAACGTAAAAATTGTACCTGATTACACGCTTCTGCTAAAGTTGAGCTAATTCGTAAGGGTACACAAACTACATAGTCTATGTGTTACTATCAAAACAACAAAATCGAATCACACCATATTCCCACCTGTCCAAAAGTAATACTGCAACCATGACATCATCTTTCACACATTTTGACTTCAGTCAGCTTTTTTTTTTCGCAGTACGTGGATAATAGTGGATAATAGTGAATAATAGTTCATGGATTATTCTGTCTGTGTGAACAGGGTGCACAGAGTTAGACACATACATACATTGACAGGCAGGTAGGAAAGCCTATCATTATGTTCGGACCAAACATTTCGTTCGGATAAACATTTGCCGGTCCTACGCCGGTCCTTCCAAGTAATATATAAATACATAGAAATACATTTGGACCACTTACTGATTGCTTTCAGCATGTGAAGACTTTCAACTAGCAGAACAAAAAAAAAATTCTAAAATTTCTATTATATAATTGAAATAACAATAAAAAAGCTTCTAACTGACTGACTGACTGACTGCATCTTTACTAAACACACAAAATACATTCTCAGGTCCTGACTTATCTGACGGCGTAACAATTTAGGCACTGAAGCTGGTTGTTCCAAATCCAAATGCAGCAGGTTCCAAAGGTACCAAAGACGCAGACACTGGGAAACACAGGAATCTAATACCAAGAAAGCAGGACAAACGTACATGATAGACAAACAAATGAGCAAATACACATACAATCAATGACTCACAAAGCAATAAACTAATGAATAGCTTTGGCAACAAACAAGGGAGCAGAGCAGCAGGGAATCACAAAAAGAAACAAGGCCACAAATGGGAAACAGAACTTCAAACTAAAAGTCCCCATACAAAGACACAGAGAAACAGAGATGGTAACAGACAGCATGTTAAAACAGTGGTTATTCATTATACCAGCATGTGTCATCAGTCGGATCAGTCTCTTAACTAGGGCAGGTGAGGACAGGAGAAAAATGTTTTGGCAAAAAAACTTTGTAACTTTACTCTATGTCAGAAGGCGGGCGTGTTGACAGCCTCCATGTGGACTGCTGTGTAGAGCAGAGAGAAGAGATAATGTTTATCTATGGCTTAATATCAGGAATATTTATTGGGTAACAAGCAAATGAGTTAGTGTGTTAGGAAAGTGCTATTCATTCTGGTTCTGAACTTCAACCACTAATGGAAGTCTTTCCATCTTAATGGTATTCGATTCCATTTTATTTAATTTTTTTGTTTAGCTCTTTTAACAAGTTGTATTATCTTAAAGCAGCTTTAAAGTAACACAAAAATTAAACAAAAAGTTATTTGTATTTATCCCCGATGAGTCTGTGGCAATGGTGGCAAGGAAAAACTCCCCAGAAAATATTACAGAAACCAAAGTTCCAAGAGGAACCCATCCTTATCTGGGTGACACTAAAGTTTTTGAGTATATATATATATATATATATATATAAATATATACATATATATAATGTCCCGAATACACATATCACATCGTGATAAGAAGATTTCAAGCAACTGACTTACTCTAATTTATAGAGTAACAGAAAAACAGTTGAGAAAAATCCATCTGAGAAAGACATAATCACCAACTTACAGTGTAGCGTAATACATTCAAAGGTAAGAGACGGTTGAGATTTGAGATTCTTTTTTGTTCTTTAATGTTATGTCCTTGAAGGAGTTTATACTTCTACTAAGGAATAGAAGAAGATTAAAGAGAATATAAAGACACGGGATGAACGCCAGAAAGATCCCAATGTCAAAGAGGATTTTGGCTCTGAGTCACAAAGCGAGCAGACTACCTTGTCCTCAGAGTCTGACTTTGGCTTCATTTTAAGACTGTGTGTCCTTTCCACACCGCCTCAGATACATATGCATGCTCTTCTGGTGGTCCATATGCTTCCATGCCATTTTACCAATTCTAATCAGACCTTTGAGTCTATATCAAACGAAGGGTCACGTCAAAGCATGCTAATGCCTCTGCTCAGACGAAGGAGGGAAAAACTACCGTATACAAAACCTCAGCATGTGAACCCATCTGCTTAGACTGGGTTTGAGTTTTAATGCTTCTGTAAGGCCATGAGGCGGAAAACAGAAGATCAGAAATACTTAACAGAAATGTCTGTACAATTGGGAAAAGAATTTTATATAATGATGCTGTGATAATTTTGAACACAGGTTTGGATGCTGGAGATTTTTCTGATATAGGGAAATCATCAGTTATGGGATTAATTATTGATTGATAACAACAAGCTGAGATTAGAAGCAGTCCCCCTTTAAGACAGTCCCTTTAGAAGGGTCCCTTTTAAAGAGTGCTCCTAATCTCAGTGCATTAACTGTATAAAAGACACCTGGGAGCCAGAAATCTTGCTGATTGATAAAGAATCAAATTAATTAATTTTTAACTTTTTTTTTCAGAAATGTGTGGATGATTTTGTTTTTTATTCTGTCTCTTACAGTTAGAATAAACCTACCATTCAAATTTATAGACTGATCATCATTTCTTTGTCAGTGGGCGAATGTACAAAATCAGCAGGAGATCAGACGATCAACTCGTGATTTTTTCTGAGTCACTATAAAACTGTGCCACCTTAAGAAACCTATAGAAAACAAATGTCAACAGAGTCACACACTTTTTTGGTTAGCTTCCCTCTACTGACTTTCATCAGCTGCAGCCATCACAATCAAAATGCTGATGCTTTACTACTAAGCCAAAAGTGGTGCAGCACCACCTTATATCATTCCTTGCACTGGACCACGTTCACTCAAACTGGTTCTACCATCCCCTAAGATGCAAGGTAGCTCTGCCTGAAGACTTGTTTCAGTTCTGGCACAAAGATGGTGGAAGGAACTTCCCACAATGTCAGATCTTCAATAAAGACTCAGTACTGATCTTCAATAAGAGTACCCAGTACTCTATCGTACCAGCCGAGTCACTGACTATCTTCAATAAAGAGAGACCCAGTACTCTATTTCTATAGTACCAGCCGATCACTGACTATCTCAATAAAGAGAGAGACCTCAGTACTCTATTTCTATAGTACCAGCCGAGTCACTGACTATCTTCAATAAAGAGAGACCCAGTACTCTATTTCTATAGTACCTACATACGAGCCGAGTCACTGACTATCTTCAATAAAGAGAGACCCAGTACTCTATTTCTATAGTACCAGCCGAGTCACTGACTATCTTCAATAAAAGAGAGACCCAGTACTCTATTTCTATAGTACCAGCCGAGTCACTGACTATCTTCAATAAAGAGAGACCCAGTACTCTATTTCTATAGTACCAGCCGAGTCACTGACTATCTTCAATAAAGAGGAGACCCAGTACTCTATTTCTATAGTACCAGCCGAGTCACTGACTATCTTCAATAAAGAGAGAACCAGTACTCTATTTCTATAGTACCAGCCGAGTCACTGACTATCTTCAATAAAGAGAGACCCAGTACTCTATTTCTATAGTACCAGCCGAGTCACTGACTATCTTCAATAAAGAGAGAACCCAGTACTCTATTTCTATAGTACCAGCCGAGTCACTGACTATCTTCAATAAAGAGAGAACCAGTACTCTATTTCTATAGTACCAGCCGAGTCACTGACTATCTTCAATAAAGAGAGAACCAGTACTCTATTTCTATAGTACCAGAGCCGAGTCACTGACATATCTTCAATAAAGAGAGAACCAGTACTCTATTTCTATAGTAGTACCAGCCGAGTCACTGACTATCTTCATATTAAAGGAAGAAGACCAGTACTCTTTTCTATAGTACAACCGAGTCACTGACTATCTTCAATAAAGAGAGACCCAGTACTCTATTTCTATAGTACCAGTATTGATCTGTTTAATGATGAGACTTTTGTACGTCTGCTAAATGATGTAAATGTACTGATAACATTGTTCCGTTAAGTGACCTTATTGCGATTAGAATTATTGGTGAGTACTGGACTCTATACATACTCTATACCCTTGCCGACAGTACTATAAGCTATTGGGCTAATGCTACTTCAGAATGTATTATAGGGGCTTTAACCACCAGTGTTGGGCAGTTTAAGTACATTTCTTAGTAGCCTGGTGGTAGAGTCACTGTTTTCTGAATAAATGAGCTTTTCCCTAGTGAAGCTCTTTTATTAGTCGAGTAGTTCACTAACATCCAGGCAAGCTACACTCACTGATCCTGGATTAGTAAATGTCACCACCGCCATTCACAGAGCTGTGTGGCTGACAAATCTCTACCAGGTGTCCCAAAAGATGCACATTCAATAATATATATAAAGAAATCTCTAATAATAATAATAGTAATAATACTGATATAAAAACTGGAATACATGTAAAGAGTGACTGCAGTAGCAGTATAACTAGCGTTATACTGCTAGCTACTATTTTACTGGAGATACAGTGGAGATACATGATGAATTATGACAGCATGTCATCCGGCATCACGCAAAGTTAAGTGCTTCGTGATATGATCCTACCAAATTGACTCCTTCTCTCTCTCTCTCTCTCTCTCTCTCTCTCTCACACACACACACACACACACACACTCTTATCTTTCTCTCTCTTTTTTTCTCTTTCTTCAGGAAAGACATCTGCCCCTAAAAAGGACATATTCATCGCCATTCTAATCCTGTCAAGTCACTGTTTTTGAAATCGATTATCAATGGGGCGTGAATTTTGCTGTTTTTATCTTCTTCTTCTCTTTCCCTAATTATTTTGGTTTATCCTACTCTCCGGTTGCATCACACTCCTTTTCTGTCCTTGTTTTGAGTCTCTAGAGTGCTAATCTCTATTGGATTTATCACATCCTTTAAACAGTTTTTAAAAAAAAAAAAAAAAGAGTCTCTCTCAAGAGTCTTTGACTGTAGGGTGGACTAAGAGAGCGAAAAAAAGAGAGGGAGAAAGAGAGAGAGAGATTGAGAGAAAGAGAGAGAGAGAAAGAGAAAAAAAGAGATGGAAAAGAAAGAAAGACGTGAGAGATGGAAAAACAGAATTAAGAAGTAGGAAAGACACAGAGTAAGAAAGACAGAGAAGAACAATGATTAAATGATGACGCAAAAAGAACCAGACAGACAGATAGAACGACAGAGAGTCACACAGAGACAGTGAGACAGTGTATACGAAAGTGAAAAAAAGATAAGAGCAAGGAAAACCCGAAAAAAAGAGAAACAGACAAGGAGACAAGTAAAAGTGTGTGTGTGTGGGTGGGTGGGCGGGGGGGGCGGGAGAAAAAGAAAGAGAAAGAATAAATAAATTAAAAATAAAGTCACTGTATAGCTTACATGCTTTTGACCATAGTGCACACACACACACACACACACACACACACGCACACACACACAGATTTTACTTCCTTGGAAACCATCAGACTTCATTATCAACAGTCTGTAAATGGTCACCCACACATTTCCCCTTAAAAGCTTCCAGTTTCAGTCACTATGTTTCCTTTTTCCACTAATCAGCCATGACAGCAAAACCACCTAATATCGACTCCATCTGAAAAGACATACTTTCATACTATATAGTAGGCAAAACTAAGTATGTCCGAAATCTTAGTATGCGAAAAAAAGCTTGTGAAAAGAGAGACAACACGTCATATGTAGAAATGGGTAAAAGTGTTGATGCAGCCCTCATTTAGGGCGACTTACTTTTATTTATTTTACACATCTGAGAAATTGTGGGTTAAGGGCCTTGCTCAGTGGCCCGGCAGAGGCAACCTGGTGGTGCTGGGAATCGAGCCCCGATCTTCCAATTAGCAGTCCAACACTTTAACCATTGCGCTACCACTTCCCCCCATAGATCCTTGTAGTTAAATTGTGCTTGTACAAAATTATACAACTTAAACATTATCTTTAATGTTTAAGATTAAATTCGCACTGCTGTGACGTCGTATGTCTCAACATAGTGGATATAGTACGTCTTATTCATACTAATTTACCAGTCAGGAAGTGCAAACTTACTTAAATGTAGTACATACTTGTGTAGTATATGATTGTAGTGTTGTTTGTGTTGTTTTTTTGATACATGGCCTTTGCGGCGATTTTAAAAGTTCCAGTTCATAAGCTGATGCTGCAGCTTACAAAAGTGTTTGTTTAATAATTCAGAAAGCTGCAGGTTCTCAGCTTGGTGCAGGCTGCAGTACAGATAGTTAAAAATTCCCAACAGGCATAAAAGTCCAACGCGCACTGATTGAATTATCTGCACACTCAGCGAGTGGAATAACAAGCAAATAACAACAGGTCTGAAATAAATTAGAACCACTTAATACAGAGCCGATGGAAAGATAAAAAAAATAGGGTGTTTTAAGCCACCAGGGGCAAGAGTGATAAAAAGAACACTTTTTTTTTTGCAAATGTTCCCAAATTAATCTAACTATAAATAAATAAAAAAAAAGGCCAATGTGTCATTATATGATAAAAAATCAAGGGTATATATGAGAAACCCCCCACTTTGGGAAGTAACCCTCATTAGTTTGGTAATGATTGTGATTCCGCTTTGCATCAAGTCACTCGCTAAAAATAAATATAGTGATTCAAATATCTTTATCTTTAAATACTGTAACTACACACACACCCCGTTGATATATGTTTATATATACAGTGTCGAAATAAGGTCTTCCTTGCGACACGGCATTAAAGAGACTTTTGTCATGAAAACTGAAAAGGCAGTTAAGCCTAAAATGCTTGTTCTTGGTTTTAAGAACTGACTTTGCCCGTGTTCAGCTTACCTTGCACCCCTCGCAGGCGCTGACGCCATAGTGGTACCCAGAGGACTTGTCCTGGCACACGAAGCAGGGCTTGTAGACGCGTGGTGGGGGCAACGGAGAAGGCGGGCTGGGTACCAGTTCTTCGGAACTACTGCTTTGTGTCTCGATGGCTGCAGGCAGAACGAGAACAACAACCTCATTAAATTACACAAGGAATAAGAATTATATTTAAAGAGAAAAGACAAGTGCAATGATGATATTTTTTAGGAACACCCTTCTGACAGATTGACCAGAAAATAATGGAAATATTTTAAAGGTTATGAATACTTTAGATATGCTTGATTAATTTATTTCTCTGGGTTTATCTTGAATCAGTAGTTTAAGCTTGGTTTGGTTTATATATCTAAATAATGTACATTAATGTAATTATACAAGCAGCGTTTTTTTTTGTTTTTTTTAAATGTATAACCGGACAAGGTGTAACATTCAGGTGTAACATTCAGGTGTAACATTGAGCGAGGTTTTTAATACAGTAAAGCAGTCATGAAGAGGACGTTTTACACACCTTGTGATAAAATGTCTGTTTAAAGCCTCGATAGCAAAATTGATTTACTTGTATTTAAACTTTTAAGGCAAAAAAAATTGCAATGGGACTGACAAATATGTTGTTCGTTCTTTAAGAAACAAATAAGAGTAATAGTATAAAAATTGGAGACGGATATAAAAAGAGCAAAACAGTTGGCTACCTGGGGATTTATGAGATAATCATCATTGGGATTTTAATCATGATAATACACAGGAACACTGATTATTATTCAGCCCAACAGCACAACTGCAAGCTTTTCAAACATTACACATTATACTGGAATTACATTATTAACAATTTTAGAATTAATACAGATTTTATTTAATATCTGTTATTAAAAAAAAACATCTGGAGCGTACCATTCCCCTGAGTGGGGACCATCAAGTTTCTTATAAAGGGCTATGTAGGCCGGCGCAGTAGTGTAGTTGGGTTAAGGTGCCAGCACCCACATGCACGGTGGTGACCCGAGTTCAGTTCCGGCTTGGGGTCCCCTTACGTCCCGCCCCCTCTTCTTTCCCCTGCTTCATATCTTTCTGTCCTATCAATAAAGGCAAATGCCCCCAAAAAATATCTTTAAAAAAAAAAACAAAGGCTAAATAACTTTCTAAACAGGCAAAAACATTCGACAGACGTATCAATAGGTAGAATATGAACATATTTATTATATAATTTGAGGGCTGCATGTAGCGTTTCTGATGCTAGCTTGCAGGTACAGAGTGCTGTTTTCTTAACACGAACACAAATTTTCACTGAAAATATAAATCCAATCTTTTATCCTGTCCACCAATATTTTCCCCAAGAGGCCGATTAAAGCCTGCTGGAAGCTACTAAACCGACTAAAACAAAGCAGACACAATAATGTAATGGGGACAGAAAGAGAATACTAAAGCGGTGTAAAGTGGTTCATTACAGGTCAGACCATATCAGCAGACAAGAAGGCAACCTGATCACACCCTGAGCTTCAGGCTGAACAGATCAGATGACCAGATTACGCTGCTGTGAAGAGATCCTCAGAGCAGCAAAATTCACTTAGCCACGGCCCACCGGATTAACTCAGTAAACACTGCCTGCACCAGCAAATAGAACAGAAATGTGTTCGTCATGCATGTTGGAGTGGACGCTGTGGACAGAAAGAAAAGATCTACCGGAACTGTTCTAGTTCTATGCTTATTTATATTTATATTATCCATCTATGCTCATAGTTTGTGGATTTTGTTTAACGCAGATGCACTTTCTTTATCTGGTGAATTTTTTATACTGTATTATATATTGCAAGAAATATCTCAACGTCAGTTTTTCCAATATTGTGCAGCCCTAGTTTGGAGATGTATAGAGGAGGGATAGTGAATATATCAGTAGGAGGATGTTAGAAATGAAGCTACCAGGCAGAAGGCAAAGAGGAAGACCAGAGAGGAGGTATATGGATGAGATAAAATAACGAGGACATGAAGTTAGTGGGTGTGAGTAAAGAGGATGTAGAGAATAGGGTTAGGTGGAGACGGATGATTCGCTGTGGCGACCCCTAAAAGGGAACAGCTGAAAGGAGAAGAAGAAGAAAAAGAAGTGCAGCCCTAGTTTGAATGTTTTTTCTGTCTTGATTAATAGGAATAAATAGTATACAGCGAAAGGTTTAAAAAGCAACAGCTGTGTGTGTGTGTGTTTAGTTGTTTATAAGAGACTTAATATCCTTTTAGCTAGAGGTCAGGGCCAAATGTCCTCATAATCACCCAGTCCTAGTTAAAAAAAACACATAGGTTTATGTATAGGATGGCATATATCATTAGACCTAAGGCAGTGTGTGAAACAGCCGGAGGACACGGTTTCATCTGATAATAAGAAAACAAAATTTCCCACATGGAAAGGAATATCTGATGATTTTGACCTCATTTCATTTATCAGCTACAGTAAACTTTATGTCGCTAAACGCTCCTAACAAAGACAGAAAAATAAATGAGTTTACAGAAAGACTAACTGTCCTCACAACCACATGATCTTCACCAAAATAATACACAGATTGATGTGTATCACTGCACTCATTTTTGACTATGACAGGTACCCACAATGATAGTAAAAGTGTGTGTGTGTGTGTGTGTGTGTGTGTAAAATCAGGTTTGCTAGTTCAGCCTGTATTAGCCTCAGGCACCAGCAGAAATATCTCTTCGGCTATGTCTCAATTCAATCCGTTAGTTCTAAGTGTTAGAAACTGACTATAGACATTAGACCTGACATAAAGATATACAAAGTATTGATAATAAACACATATACACACATTCTATATAGTCTTCATGTTTACCTCAATGTCAGTCATTATGTATTGAATCAGATGCTGTTTTTAATTCTTTTCTTATTGAAACAGGAATTTTCGAATATTAGATTGATAAAAAAATATTTTTAAATGACGATACATACATTTTATTTATATGTAATAAAAAAAAATGCCCTTGTAATTACTAAGGGCAGGATTTGGGAGTGTAGCTTTAACGGGATGCGGTAATTAATATACCAATAAAAAGTTCCTTGTGAAAATAGATTAAGAAATGTCTTTTTGTCAAATAGACAGAAAATTCTGAGAAAAAAAAACTTTTAAAATTCCTATATGAACATGACGTCTTACACTTGCTATCTCATGTCTGTATTTCCTCTTTAATCTCTATTGGTAGGAAGTGATAGCGCAGTGGTTTAGGTGTTGGACTGCTGCTAGGAAGATCTGGGTTCGATTCCCAGAACCATCAATCTGCTACTGCTGGACCCCCGAGCAAGGCTCTTAACCCCCAGTTAATTGATGAGATAAATGTAAATCGCTCTAAAATAAGGGCATCTGCCAAATAATGTAAATGTAAAGAACTAAATATCTGAATATTGTTCTATCCACCTTTACTCTAAATGTGGACATGAATATAATTCATTGGAGAGAAAAAAATTATAGCTATATTAGCATAATTTATAACATAGATTTCATATATCTACCCCATGCCAACCTTCTCCACAGACTTGGAATTGTTCCTTCTTCTTATCCGTATGCTCAATTTACCCTGTCCTTCCAAGATCTAGAAGGTGTCATTGAATATAGTAAATCTAACAAGCCTGTGAGAAAACAAGTATGAAAAAATCTGATGGCTCGGATCTAGGACCAGTTTAACTGAGTAAATAAATGCAATTGGAGTGTCTAAGTATGCACTGATTATGGAAGGAACCTCTGCTAACTCCCTCTCTCTTTCTCTCTCTTTCTCTTGTTGTTGAAATTTCTTGCAGTACACAGATAAACCACCATATCAAGCTCACATCATGTTCACATCCCTGCCCTGTGACTCCAAAACCCAGTTTTACACCTGGTCGAATTGATAAAGGCAGGCCGTCACTGGTTAATTATTTAGGTCAGGTCATATGGCGAGGAAAAAGTGCAGCCGGTCTGTTCTACACTAAATCCTTTCCATCTGGACACATAGAACATCAATTCTAATCAGGAGGGACATGGGGTCCAATACCTGTTGTACTGTATAGTGTGTGTGTGTGTATGCGTGTGTGTAGTGATGGTCCGTGTTAGGAAGATTTGTATGGGTCTGAATTTCATCAGATTTTATTGAATGATGGCAGTAAACAGTTAACTTTTAATGCTTAAACATTAGGGATTCGTTTATTATTCTGAATCAGCCGTGGTTATGGTTCTATGTGCCTCATTGTGCCGCTTCGCGTGACCACTTTTGTCTGGTGTGAATATTTCACTTTAAGCAGATGATGAAAGACATCTGTTCAGAATATATTGATGGGAAAGGAAGTTCACAGACATCTCCAGCCCTGTAGCTAATCTAGATTTCTGTAGTTGGAAAATTTTAGTACATGTTCTCCAAACCAAAATGGAAAGTGGTAGCCTAGTAGTTATAATGTTGGCCTGCTAATTGGAAGATCGGGGTTTGATTCCCAGCACCACCAGGTTACCACTGCTGGGCCCCTGAGCAAGGCTCTTAACCCAATTGCTCAATTATATAAATGAGATAAATGTAAGTCGCTATGAATAAGGGAGTCTTGCTATTAAATTAAATTTAAAAACAACAGAATAAAACTGTACAGTAAAAAGTGTTAAAAAACGATAAATAAATAGTTCCAAACAAAGATTTGCAAATCATCGGGTTTGTATTGTGAAGTAAATTTATGAATGGTCACTTCCCACAACATATGACTTGCATTTTGTTTCACTCATTAAATTCATTTATAAATTTCAAACGAAGAAACAGACAGAGAGAAAGAGAAAGAGAGAGAGAGAGAGAGAGAGAGAGACATTTATTTTAAACCATTCATTCATTCATCTTCTATACGTGCTTATTCTCTAATTCGGGGTCACAGGGATCTGCTGGAGTCTATCCCAGCCGTCTCTGAAAGGGCGAAAAGGCAGGAGGGGGACACCCTGGACAGGTCACCAGTCCATCACAGGGCCCCACACACACTTACACTCGCTCCTATGGGCAATTTAGAATCACCAATGAACCTAACATACATGTTTTTAGACTGTAGGAGGAAACCGTAGAACCCGGAGTAAACCTTCTCTGTATATAGTTCTTTCTTTCTCATATATATAGATATATATAATATATATATATATCTATAGATATAGATATATATATTATATCTATATATATATAGAGAGAGAGAGAGAGAGAGGAGGAGAGAGAGAGAGAGAGAGAGATCCTTCACCTACTCTCTATCTGTAATGAGAGGAATCCCTGTTATATATATATAATATATATATATATATATCTATATCTATATATAATATATATATATATATATAGATATATAGATATATCTATATATATATAAAGCGAGAGAGAGAGAGCGAGAGAGAGAGAAAGAAAGATAAATGTAAAGAGTCATCTCTCTCTCTTTAGGCTGTTGAATATTTGAAGCTCACAGAGAGGAGTGTTGGACCACCTGTGGACAGATGGAGAGCAAAAAAAAAGGCAGAAGCACAGAGCGAAAAATTTTCTCCATTTTCTGGCCGATTACACTCCGGCGCGGCAGACTGGGGATTCGAGCATGTTAACATACACATGGCTACCATTAGACGAACACTGGGAGAAAAAGAACAGCAGAAAAAATCCCCGGGAAAAAAAAGCAGGCAGAGGAAAAAACATCTCCTAGCTTGTCACGCTGAACCTCTAGCCCCTGGCTGAACTCTCTGTCAGGGTCAAGCAGGAAACACACACACACACACACACACACACACACACACACACAGTGCAAGTCATTCTCTCAACAGGGAAAAACATACTGAAAACAAAACAGTTGAGCTGCATAACACACATAAAACGGAACCTTCCTATAAATTAACCCTAATTTCTAGAATAAACATACTAATAAATATTTGAACGTTTTCATTTTGACAGTTTTACTTTAACTTCATAGTTTCGAAATTGTTTTAAAAAGTTAATAATTTAAATATTTGCAGACACGTTAGCATCAGCACATGTCTGGGTGTGTATCAATTTAATTTTCTACCTATAGCTGTCGGACAGCACATACTGATGTGTCACACTCCTGAATGCATTGACGTAACCATGGAAACCTTCGCCGGGAAACAACGTAAGACAAATAAATTGAGTAAAAGTACACGTAAAGGAACCAGCAGAGACTCAGTAGAGGTGTGAAGGAGGAAGAAACAAAGCAGTTAGTAAGAAAGAAAGAAAGAAAGAGAGATAGGGAGAGAGAGAGAGAGACAGAGACAAAAGGCAAAAGAAAGAGAGAGAGAGAGAGAGAGAGAGAAAAGAATGAGAGAGAGAGAGAGAGAGAGAGAGAGAGAGAAAAGAATGAGAGAGAGAGAGAGAGAGAGAGACAGAGAGAGAGACGAAGGAAAAGGGAAAGACGGAGAGAGAGACAGAAAGCCACAGGCATTTCCTGTATGTCTCTGGAGGCCTTATTCTGCATTTGTTGTCTTGGTGGTAGGAGGAGGTATCTGAGGAGGTTCACTGATTTGGGATTGATTAAAGCTGTGCTACACCCAAACACTCTCTTCATTTTATGCGCTTGTTCAAACTCTAATAAACAGTTGCTCTATATTGGCAAAAATATTCTCTCTCTCTCTCTCTCTCTTTCTCATTTCTTTCTTTCACTCATGCACACACGTTTTGTCCCTCTGGATTTAATCACAGGAGCAACACACAGGCAAAGTTCATGCAAAAGCTACACCAAATCAGATCCAGATTTTTTTTGGCAGACTCACATTTTCACCGGGCATTGAACCTTTCACAGGAGCTGAAAATAAACACAGCTGATTCATTTCGTTTCGTCTTCAAGAGACACGAACGTCGACGGAAAATAATCGGATTACTTGAATTAATAAGTGAAGAGTCAGTCTGGGGAAATCAGGGTTAAAATAACAGTAACCCCTGAGTTTCAGCCTAAAATGTCAAGGATGAGCGAGATGAGTTTACGCTTCCGTGGACACTTCAGATTGCTGTGTAGTTAATAAATAATTCGATTGGAAAATGAATAAGCTGCGTCAGCTGACCGGGGGGACTTTTATTGTGTTGCTCAGAACATTCTGGTGAAAAGCTGTGTTAAACTACACTATATGGCCAAAAGTTTTCGGACACCTTACAACCCAAAGTCTTGGTATGTTGTAACATCACGTTATTTCTTAACTGGAACTAAGAGACCCAAACACTGATCCAGCATGACAATCTTCCTGTGCACAGATAGAAAGACAGAAAGAGAGAGAGAGAGAGAGAGAGAGAGACAGAGACAAAGAGACAGAATAAAAGAGAGAAAGAAAAAGAGAGAAAGAGAGAGATAGGAAGAAACACTGATCCAGCATGACAATCTTCCTGTGCACAGATAGAAAGACAGAAAGAGAGAGAGAGAGAGACAGAGACAAAAAGACAGAATAAAAGAGAGAAGAGAAAAGAGAGAAAGAGAGAGATAGGAAGAAACACTGATCCAGCATGACAATCTTCCTGTGCACAGATAGAAAGACAGAAAGAGAGAGAGAGAGAGAGAGCCAAAAGAGAAAGGATAAAGAACATGAAGACAGATAGAAGGAGATCACTGTCCGAATGAAAGAGGGAGAGAGAGGGGAGAGGGAGAGAGAGAGATAAAAGGAGGAGAGAGAGAGAGAGAAAGAGAGAGACAGGAAGAAACACTGTTCCAGCATGACAGTGTCCCAGCGCACAACACCCCAGAACTCCATGAAGTCATTCTGTGTTCTGATTGGAGTAGAAGAACTCTGATGTCCTGTACAGTGTCCTGACTCTGACTTAACCTCACTGAACACCTTTAGGATAAACTGGAACACTGACTGCACCCCAGACCTCCTCACCTCAACATCAGTGTCTGATCTCAACAATACTATTGTAGCTGAATAAACACAAATCCCCACAATCACACAACATAATCTAGTGGAAAATCATTCCAGAAGTGTGGAGGTTATTACAGGAGTAAGATTAAGACAAGATCTAGAATAGGATGTTCGGAAAAAGGCATATGGATATAATGATCGGGTATCTTAATATTGTTGTCAATACAGTGTAAATTTTATAATCTTTAAATACATAAAGTTTTCCAGCTCGATATTCCGACTTAGGAATGTCAGGAAGGTCTTACAGACTGAAGTCGCAAATCAACCCGACTGCTCGTCTTTTTAGAAAGGGATACAATCACATCACTTATCACAGACAGATGGGTCGATTGTTCCTAATAAAAAACACATTCCGCACTTTGCAGTGCTAACTTTGAAGGTCAAAATCGTTTATCCGTGTATCATTCCGACTGTCTATTTCAGATGCAGCACAACAGCATGGTGTGCAGGAGCACCCTCTTTCCCTAAAACCCCCATGACCTTTACATGACCTCAGACCGAGTCGGTCATCCTTTCTACCACTTACACTAACAGGTGCGAAAGTATAAAGCAGAAGACTAAATCTAATGTAAATATTAAAACAGACAAAAAATCAGGAAAATTATAGTTTGGTTTTTAACCTTGGAAAACTTTTCCAAGGTGTTCAATACACAATGGGTATCTGATGCCACCGCTTGTCCCTGATCTGTCGGGACATGTCTATGCTTTAACAGCAGCATGTATGTAACCCTGTGTATGTAAACCTGACAATCATGTGCTGCTGCTGCTAATTATCAAATAAAGCCGGATCGTATAAGTCATCTACTCTCTGCCATTCCTGCAATTTTTTTATCCTGTCCATCCATTTTTAAATCCGGCATCCAGGTCCTTCCGTAATCATCTCTATCCTCTGCCACTTTGGCGTCCCACAGCCTCAGTCTTGTTTCAATGTCGCCGTGCGGCGTTTTTTTTCCTGTCCTGCTCAGCTGTCGCGAATGCGAAATTAACTCGGCATGCAAGCAGCGCTAATGACCGCTCAAGTCTTGCTCGAAGGTGCTTAAGCCTACAGCAGGGAGAGCGGAAAAGAGCCTAATTACCACCAATCACACTCAGACAAAAGGGAATCCAAGGTACTAAAAATCTCACTTTAATCTCCTCAAACACTTTCATAGGATAAAACGGCCATGAGATACTTTTTGGAAGTGCCTAAATTTCCAAAGATGTGGACATGATCTTTTTTCATTTGGTCTGATTTAGAGATTTGGTTTAATTAATGTTAGAACCCAGTAGAAAAAAAGCATAGTGTCTGAAACAATACTTACTCTACTCACCAAAAAGTGAGTAGAGTAAAAATTGGTGCCACAAAGTCTGGAACACACAGTTGTATGCTATACTATTATATTATTTCTTCACTAAAATGCTGATCTAGACAGAAAGAGGGAGAAAGAAAGTGAGAGAGAGAGTGGGAGAGAGTGAGAGACGGAATGAAAGAGAGAGAGAGAAAGAAAGAAACACTGTTCCAGTATGTCAATGTCCCTGTGCACAAAAGGGTGAGACTAAATCTGGAATAATATGTGTGATTGGCAGGTGTCCCAATACTTTTGGCTATATTGCATTAGTTTGTATTTGCTTGAATTTTAATATAATTTCTACATTCACAGCACACCGGACATCGTTGTCCAAAGACTTAACTATAAATCAAGTGGTAGCTTAGTATTTGAAGGGTTGGACTGCTGACCGGAATGTCGTAGGTTCAATTCCCAGCAACACAAACCAATAGTGGGCCCCTGAGCAACTTTCAACTGCTTAAATGGTTGAAAATGAAGATAAATGTACGTGGCTCAGAAATAAAAGGCGTCTACCAAATTTTCGAAACAGAACAGTAAATACGCTGTACATGTGGTGTAACTGCACCACATATTTCAGACTACATCACCACTGCATCACAGATTTGCTGCATCGGTTAGACAAAAAAGCAACTCGAACCTGCCTGTCGCTAACATGCAGAATCCTGACAATAAAACTGCAGCTGAAGTACATCGTCTTCTCTGTTCGGTCCTTAATAAACATCCGATCGAATAAATAAACAGATTGCGATGACCTTGACGAGACTGCGCTCAATTCAAAGCCCGGGATTTTATTTAAAACATAAAGGAAAGCCAAGGCTCATGATGGCGTTTGCACAAAGACTCTCAGTGGAAGAATAGAAAGCGCTGAAAACCCCGAGCAGCTTCTCTTATTCTCTTATTCAATTCATTAGACCGCTAACAAATCCGAGCAGAGCTTTATCAGTGCGATGAAACGCTGGATACTTTATCTCGATCACCATCGATTTTTAATCCTTTCAGATGCAAATAAAGGCCAAAAATCGGTCCAAGTGATTTGGAGAAGAAGTTTAATCCTCACCAAGAACTGCAATTCCAACATCAGAAGAAGAGCCATAAACTGAGGAAGTGTTCTTTTGTATATCTGTCATTTGATCTATCAAGAGCAGACTTTAAATTATCAATCATTACACACACACACACACACAAACACACACATATAGAAAAACTGTTACTATCCTCGTGATGACCTTTGACACCTAACCTGACCTGGCAAATTTAAATAAAAAGGTCAGGTATTACTAGCCTTTTGGGGTTCCAACAAACTTGGAACACACACACACACACACACACACACACACACCTTTCCGCAACTCACACACACAACACCAACATATCGTTATCTTTATTTATTTTATAGTTTATCCAAGGTTCTAGATTATTATCTAATATTCTTGCATTAAATTACCTGATTATATTAGACCGCAATTGTTTAATCATTTAATGCTATTTTACAAAACGAATCCAAATCTCTTACTTTACATTACACACATCCGATGAACTGATTTCCTACATGACATTATGTGTGTAAATATGTGAATAGTTGTGTGACTTTACACATTAAATATTTTGGATACACCTAGTTAATATTTATGACTGATGCAGTACAGTATATTTATTAGCCACACAACGACGATCGATTAAACAAATAAAGAAGAAATATAAAAAACACCAGACAAAAAAATTCCAGATTAAGAGTAATATTCAAACAGCTATAAATAATAATTACACACATACAGAATAATATGTGGGTGTATTTCATATATTGTATATGAAAGACAAGTTTCCATTGCCGTTTTGATCGCACTGTGTTCTCAGCTTGTAAGTAAGAAACACTTTTGTGTAATTTGTGGCTTTCAGAGCCCATAACACATACTGTACACACCAGACAAAGAGCAGGAATCTACACCTGTGATTACATTTCAAGTATTTGGTAGACGCCCTTATCCAGAGCGACTTACATTTATCCCATTTATACAACTTATAAATATAAATTAGGGGGTTAAGGGACCAGGGCCCAGCCGTGGCAACATGGTGATGCAGGGAATAAAACCTGCAATCTTCTGGTTACGGGTCTAATTCTCAAGTGTGCTACCACTTCTCACTATCTCAACTGTAGTGATTACAGCAGAAAGACATACTGTAAATTAGGCAGCTAAACAAACACTTTGAATACTTTGCCGGGGACTTAAACAAACACCGTGGAGGAAGATAAATCCCATCTATTTACCGAAAAACAAAAGGGTGCTAAACTGAGTCTTATAGCTAAGATGGTGGACTCAAGCATACAGCTTTCACTTCTATTTTGTTTGTCATTAATTCATATCATATTTCCTATTTATAGATCCGCTTTTCGTTTATATACTTAACTGTTGTAGTTACCAGACCCTTCATGAAGATGCCCTCGTTAAGAAGATCGGCATCACAACGCCGTTTACACTCCCGAGTATAACCGTCTGTCCTTCTCGACAGATCCCCTATGCTGTCAGTAAAGGAACGTAACGAATGTGGCACGCGGGGTCAATTTCACAGCCGTACAGGAGTCAAAGGTCAGACACAGAAACCTAGGCTGAACTTGTTACTAAATTCACCCCAGAGTTACGATTCTATTTGTGCTAGTGTTTGTCTAAAGTTAAAACCCACCACCGCCCTGGTGAGCGGCACACGTTCCTGTCCACACTTTATGTCCTTTATGTACTATAATCCTTGTATCTATATCTTTTGGTCATTCCTGACAGATGACTGTGAGAGTCTCAATACATAGAGGAGATGAGCAAGTTTTAAGAAAAATGTCACAATTAAGGTTTTAAAAAAGAAAAGACGCTAAGAAGAATATATTTAAATGATTCCTAAGGAATGAATCATGAATCTTTAACAGTAGCGCATCACACACAACACAATGCACCACTGCAGAACCGGGAGCCCGAGTTGTGTACACTGACTCGTATGCTGTTTATAAAGAGTTAATAAACTGTTCATTTCATTTAATGTGTGTTAATAAAACTACAGTATGTATGGAGACTTGTAGAGCATCCTGTGTTGTGTGGTTTTTCATAAAAACGTTGTGGTTTTAGAGGCTAATAAAAAGAGAAAATAACATGGTCTGGAATAACTCAGGTCTGGAACCTTTGATTACTAATAAAAACAATCCAATACACACACACACACACAAATACACACAACAGGATCTTAAGGATGTGACAAAGTCGGAGGTAAAAACAGTTCAAGATGACCACGGATCCCTTCCTAGCCTGAAGATACAAACTAAATATATCAAACCTGCACAATCAACAGTAACAAGCCATAAACGACCACAACAGAAAGTAAAGTTACGGCTTGGTAACAGTGTGTGTGTATCCTGAAATCTTAACCTAACCATGCAACGGGATTGTTACTCAAAATGTTAATCTTGAGAAAGATCAATACTGTTGCCAGATCTGTAAGAAACATGACAGATGAATGCTCAATGTTATTATTAGTGTTGGATGGAGGGAAAAAGTTAAATCGGTACCTTTCCTTGGCACTGGATGGGCAAAGCATCACATGTACATTTGTTAGTTTGGAGTGAGGTGTGTGTGTGTGTGTGTGTGTGTTTAGAAAAATTACTCAAAAATGTAACTTTCAGATTGTTGAAATTGCTGAGATGCGCGCGTGTGTGTGTGTGTGTGCTGGACGTACAGTGCGCGCTGCGCCGGAGCCGCCAGTCTGTGTGTGTGATTCCGCTGAAACACGCCTTCAGCGCCTTTTCCTGCAGCATACACGCCGGAGCAGCACTACACAGATCCAGCATCTGCCCCGGGCTTAGAACATCCATGCAGTCAAACATCCTGGACATGCACCTCCAACTTCTTTTCTTTTTCCCTCGTGTTTATTTATTTATTTAATATTAAATTGTTCTACTTGCGTTCTTCTTTCCTCCCGAAGGTTTTGCATCCAAGCGCGTCCAAAAACTCCATCGAAGTCAAGACATCAGCTTTGTTTCGCAGCCCCCCGATTAAAATGATATCTTTAATAATCACGACTGGCGGGTAGAAAAGGGATCATTTCCAGTTTTTTCTTTTCCTATAAAACGCAACAGATGGGATGTAAGTGATTTCTTGATACGCGCGTCTCTCTCTCTCCTCCTCCTCCTCCTCCTCCTCTCTGTTCTTCCAGCGCGCGAGGATTCTCCTCTATCCGATCGGATGTATTTTTTTTTTATAAACAACGCAGATGGAGTTTAAAAGCACATCTCTCCTCCGCTCGATGACGAATGACTTCTCCTGCCTCCGCACAGCTCATTTCCTACTAGATTCTCTCTCTCTCTTTTTTTTTTTTTTTTGGTTGCGCAGAGTGAAAGATTGGATTGCTTAATGTATGCGAGTGAACTCTCCATGAACCCTTCCCAGGCTGCTAACCTTCAAATGACCCGAGCCGCTCTGACATCACCAAGTTCTCACGCAAGCTTTAAAACCCGCCAGCTCACGCGCCGACACACACACACACACACACTTTACCTTTTTTAACCAATGTAATGTAAAAAAAACAAAAAACCCTTTAAATTTTTATTTACAATGTTTTTGGTTTAATACTTAATACACAAAGATTTCTGATTTAATACTTTACCTTGTCTAATATTATTATTTTCCTTCTTTATTATTATTAGACTAAAATATAAAAAAACACCTCCATTTAAAAAAAAAAAAGAAAAAGAAAGATGAAAGCATCGATATCTGATATCTGAAGATCTGATAAAAAAACTTAATAAATACAGAAACACAAACGTCAAAAACGACAACGACATAAATCAGCATCGTCTTCATCATCTTCATCATCATCATCATCATTATTATCAGCTCTGAATAAAACAAAAGACAACACAGGGCTGCATGCATGCGTTCAATCACGCGTAAGAGAAATTCTGATCATTATTATTACTATTATTTAACCTGAAATGTTTTCCCTTTTATTATATGAAATACTTCATAATTAAAAAATATTTAAAACATTATTATAACAAACTTAAATTTATTAAAACATATAACTAATAATAAAAATATTCAGTTAAGATGTTTATTTTTTTCTTATTTTAATCAATTCCGGCTTAAAACAATAATTGTCACATGTCTTTTGAATATTATATTGTTATTTTCTTAGATCTGGCGGTCCACAGAGGCACATGGAGCTCCGGTGTGGATTCTTATACAGTCATCCTGTAAAAACACACCTTTAACAAGTTCTCTCACAAACACACTGATTCAATCAGACCTAATATGGTTCTAGAGTTATATATATATACACGTGTATAAGGTTTGAATAGCAGGAAAATAATACGTTTTTTTTTTAATTCTGTCTCTTTTAAATAAACTACACAGACACTTGATTTATTTAACAGAAAATAAAATTTATACAACAGAAAAAAAATATCTCGCCAAGCTTTAAAGCACTAAAATCAATTTCTCCACATAAAAAAAAAGCTTTAGTTTTTAGATACTTTGTAAAATTTTGCCTTCTTAGTTTGTTATAGGTTTATTGAGTTTAGACAGACCAGATACACAATTAGCTTTTCTAAGCATCAAAAATCTTTCAGACATTTAAAAAAAAAAAAAGGATTTCAGTCCCGGTAAATAATAAATTGGACGTTAATCTGTAATCCTGTAAAGCCCCCCCCCCCCCTTCCCCCCCCCCCCATGCTGATCAGGAAAAACATTGATGACTTTTGTCACTATAAGTGTTTAAATACATCAGGTATAATGTCTGTAATGGACTATATGATTATTATAAGCACGCGTTTTACTGTTAATTATATAATAACGTTTGTTACAACCAAAACATGAGCGGAGACGCTTGAGAACAAAGAACCACTTTCTATAATTATATTCGTCTCAATCAAACTTCATAAAATTTGTAAACAATGAAACCGAAAGCGCTGAGATCAGATGAGCAAAATGGCATCTTTGTGTAGCTTTTATTAATCATATGGGTTTTCTTAAAAACATTAATTTATATCAATCCAGCCAGATTACAGCTTTTATCTTATTTCTTTGCCTTCCAGAAGACTTTTTTTCCATTATATATGTCTAGTATAAAAGAAATTCAAAAGCTTTGGTTTATGAAACATTTCTCTCGCATGTGTGTGGGTGGGTGTGTGTGTGTGTGTGAAAAGGGAGCTGCAGACCCTCCACGACTATCCAAACATCACATTAGCTCATGCTCCGGCCCCACGCGTGCAGTTCTAACCTCATGACTTAACATCTTACGCTTGGTGTCATAAAAACACGGCACAGATTTCAATTTTTCAGCCCCTGGAGTTAGTTAGTGTATAATTTATGTTGTTACAACTGGGTTGGGCTCTAACCTCTGAAGTGGTGAACTCCTTATCTGTGTATGTGTGTGTAGACTAAAAAGATATATACCCTGCTGTGAGAGGTATGTGCTAGCAGCATGTCCTGTAGCAATAAATGGGCTCATAACCAGTAAATGTGGTATATGGATAATTAACCAACCGAAACGAAAGCAACTATAAAAAAAGATAACCTAGGAAGTATTCAAGGTGGGATATACTGTATGTCTGTAATTAACTAAAGTAACCCTATATAAACAAATACCACAGTATATTTTAGAATGCAGTAAATTGTAGTATTGTGTAGTATAGTATAGTAAAATGGCATCTAAACTAATACTTCTGTTTCTTTTCTATTCTGAGCTCACCATCGCCACCAGATCCAGTCTGTATCCAGCCCAGTTGGTGGATCAGCACTTAGAGACAATAAGCCTCAGAGGCAGTTTCCCAGTAATGACCTTGTATTCTAGACGGCCATCCAGACAACACCACAGAAACTTTACTACAGCCTGGAATAACCTGCTGGTTTATCTGACCCCCCCGACTGAGCCTGGATTCTCCATTTGGTTTCTTGCCGCAGTCGAGTCTGGATTGCTTAGTTGGGACTCTTAAGTTACAGATATTAGTTCAACTGAATGTTTTAGTGAGTTTTCACTATTGTCTCATTTGATTCTGTAAAGCTGCTTTGACACAATCTCTATTGTTAAAAAGCGCTAGAGAAATAACGGTATATCTATGGCAATTGGCAGACGTCCTTATTCACAGCGACTTACATTTAACTCTTTTATACAATTAAGGAAATGGGGGTTAAGGGCCTTGCTCAAGGGTCCAGCAGTGGAAACTAGGTGGTGCTGTAAATCAAACCACAACCTTCCAATTGGCAATTCATTAGCTTAACCTATAGTGTAGCATATGACAGTATTTACTACTATCTGTTTTATAGTATTAAGTCTAGTGAATTGTTCCACTGTAGTAAATCGTGTAGTATATTTTACAGTAACCCAGTAGACTGTGCTATACTGCATCATATCATCATATTATAGAATCTATAGAATTATACAAAAGGATTTATTTTGTTATAGTATTTGCACGGTGGTAATGTATACACCGTATATAATACTGTTTAATACTGTCTTTGTAATGTTTGTACTGTTTATTGCACTGTCTGCACTAGGTTGCACACATGCACTTTATGTCTATCCTGTTTAGTGGCTCTTTGTTGTTTTCTGGAATTCTATGTTTTCTGTAACACCAGGGGGTCCTGGAGAAACGTTATTTCATCTCACTGTGTACTGCATCTGCTATATATGGACTTGAACTTGAACTTGATTAATCCTCTAGATCTAGTTTTATCAGTAGATCAGGTTCAGCAGTGCACATGGAATAAACGGGCAACATCCTGCATGTACATGTACATATGATATATTGTTTTGGCTCAGTTATTTTTGCACAGCAGGAACGTACTATGCATGCCTGTGCTCGTTTTCCAAGGAGAGATCAATCCCCCCTGGTCTTATGAATAATGGAGTGGCTCGACAGACTAGCTGAAAAGAAAACCCCAACCCCTCTCGGTGCGCTGCACACACCGTCTCTGACCCCCTGCATCCATGTAATTCGCTGTAATTCAAGCCCTCTGCACCAACACACACACACGCAGACACACACTTCTCCGGAGTGCACCTATTACCGTGTCCCAGCAGGTAATGAATCCACCTGGAAATCCACCTGTAATTAGAAAGCGATAATAAACCAGTCCATCGAGATAAGACAGTTTTTGGCATCGTGTCCTGGTGTCTCCATTCGCTGAGTGCCAAGACTCATTCGAGCAGGACCCTAAAAAGAGCTCCTGATCATTTAATAAAGCCGGACGAACCTGACGTCGCAGGCTAAAAAATTCATTTAGCTTAGAAGGGTTGATGAAGCAGAGCGAGACTGGGACTTCTCTTCGCTTTGATCTACAGCAGGAAGGACCCTAGCTAGTCTTGCAATATTTTTAAATTCCTGGTAGCTTTTCAGGCAGGCAGTCTTTAGTTTTTGCTAGCCTAAAAATTAATTGTAGTTCCCCAGATAAAACAATACATTGCCTTATCCAGAGCAACTTACATTTAACTCTTTTATACATCTGAGCAATTGGGGGTTAAGGGCCTTGCTCAGGGTCCAACAGTGGTAACTTGGTGGTGCTGGGAATCAAAGCTCGATCTTCCAATTAGCAGTCCAACATAAAATAAGCTATATAATGCTATAAAATAATCAAATTAAAATCATCAAAACAAATAATTAATTCTAACTAAACTACTCCAGATGTGTGTATCTCTATCACATGGTTAAGCGTGCTGCGAGAGATTTCACTTGTCACTTGACGATAGTAATGAATGACAGGACGATGGAGGAGGAATTCGTCTTTTATTATTTTTTATTATCTATATTTTACTTTGTGTGAGATAGCTTGATGGGCAGGGCGGAAATACATTTTGGTAGCCCGACTGAAAGACACTGAAAGACTGATTACCCCCGAGATGTCAACATGTAATATTGCGAGCCCTGTTTTGGCAAATTCGTTAAAAAAAAAGAAAAAAAAAAAAAAGATAGGACTATCAGAAGGATGAGACTAGCCTGCAGACTAGCCTGACCTGAAAACACCTGAAGACGTGTTTTACATGCTAATGAACTTTATTTGATCATTATTTTATAACTGCAAAGTTAGTAACAGTTTCAGTTTCTGCATTACAGTTACAATAAAGTTGCTGGTAGTTCAGTCGAAGCTGCAGGAAGTATTTACAGTAAAAGTTTTCCTATCTAATCAGTGCACAATGGCTTTCTATATTTAGAGGAATTCTAAGCCTAAGAAACCTCTATATTAGTTTACCGTAGATCGACTGCTGGGAGTTTAACTTTTAGATTAACTTTTTTTTATATACATAACAGATTGCGGTATTTCTGTTTCTACATTAGTTGTGATTAAAGTTCGGTATAAGTAGCTTGCTATTGTGTTTAAATTCCTGGCACCAACATAAATCACAAATTTATTCTCACTCTAACTCCTAGAATAAACTCCACACGTCTGGCAATGATTTCCACCAGATCGTGTTGCGATCATTTAGACTCTTAGTATATATCATTTAATTTCAAAAAGTATTCCACCTTTAACAAAGCTACTGTAATCATCTACTGAATGGCTTTTATCTAAAGCGGCACAGCTTAAACACACATCGAATTACATATAATGACAACTTTCCAAATTCTGTTCAAATAAAGTTTAGGAATAAAAAGATTAAATAACTATTTATGAACTGCCTCACTCTATAAAATGAGATTCAACCGAAAGAGCAGGAGAGTGAGGGAGAGAAAGCGAGAGAGAGAATGAGAGAGAAAGCGAGTGAAAGGGAGAAAGAGAGAGAGAGAGTGGGCGAGAGTGGGAGAGAGAGAGCACAGAACAGAAAGGGAGAGCTGGACAGAGAGAGCGTGCAAGAAAGAAATAGAGAGAGAGAGAGAGAGAGAGAGAGAGAGAGAGAGAGAGAGAGAGAGCAAGAGAGAGAGATAAAAATCTCACCCGCCCAAACACACACAAACACCCAAACACCTCTGTGTTTCTGCTGAAAAAAGAACTAAAAAATCTGAAGAGCAACAAAAACAGAAGGAAGTTTGTTCTGCTCCGGTTTGACTGAGGCCCTGCTGACTCTTTCACCTGCTCTGTTTTTCTTTTCCTTTCTCTCAGTATTTCAATCTGTCAACATATAAACCTCCTTACAAAATATCCTTTCATACACACACACACACACACACACACACACATACACGTTACTGTATAAAAGCAGAAAAAACGAATGAAATTTAATAAAGAATACAAAGGTCCGATTGGCTGGTATGTGTAAACGACAGCACACGTCCCAATAAGACACTTTACCACTAAGGCATCTACACTGAGCGCAAACTAGGAAATATGGAGAGAGAGAGAAATCCCATGAGTGTGAGCATGGGAGCAGGTCAGTTTCTCAATGAAGCTACATCACTCGAGTACTTAATTGGTCTTAACTACTATTATTATTATATATTATATTTGTATTATCCAATAATATTTCAGTATTTATCAGTATTTTATGCAGTAACTAATCCAAATGCTGATCCAGTACTTCATAGTAAAGTATCTAAAGATCCAATAACATTTCTGTAAGTGTAAAAGATTAATATTAGAACCTTTATAGCATTTTGCAGACGCCCTTAGAAACTTGGTGGTGCTTGGAATTGAACACACAAACTTCCCGGTTAGCAGTCCAGCTTTTTAACCACTGAGCTACCACCTTGCTGTAACACGGGGTGGTGGTGGAGAGAGAGAAAAACAGCAAGAGAAAAGGAGAAAAAGGAAGTTTTTCATACTTTGTGGACTGTTTGCTTTTTTTGGATTTCCTTTTGGGCTGTTTTCTTTATCAGGTGTTGTCTCTCTCTCTTCTCTCTCTCTGTATATATATATATATATATATATATATATATATATATATATATATATATATATATATAACATTTCCTGTATGTCTCTGGAGGCCTTATTCTGAATTTGTTGTCTTGGTGGTAGGAGGAGGTATCTGAGGAGGTTCACTGATTTGGGATTGATTAAAGCTGTGCTACACCCAAACACTCTCTTCATTTTATGCGCTTGTTCAAACTCTAATAAACAGTTGCTCTATATTGGCTGCTATGTTACTCAATATCTATCTCTCTTATTCTCCTATACTGTTATTTATTATTATTATTATTATTATTATTATTATTTTCCGTAATTAGAGGCACTGTTTCCCACTTCTACACTGTAGCATATGAAATATAACACTAATCCTACTGTAACGCACAAAAAACTGCACCTACAGGTGACCCAAATTGTAGTAAAGCTCATTTGCTCAAAGATAATAATAAACAAAAGTGTGTGTCTGCGTGTGTTTTTCAGCGTGTGTTCAGAAGGCGGCCGATTAAAACATGGCAGGAGCAATAAACAGAGCTCGTTTTAAAAGAGGAAGGCTTAAACAGCTCCTGCGATGGCTCCCAAGCCGCAGTTTGGGCTCAGCGTAGATGCCGTAATTACACTTCAGGCTAAGTGCTTTAATGGGACGTGCGCTTTTGTTTACCCTTAGCAGCCATACAGACCTGGAATTGAGCCTCTGGCACAAGTGTGTGTGTGTGTGTGTGTGTGTGTGTGTGTGTTTGTGTGTGTCTTTTCTACCTTACTTTAAGCTTTAGCCTTAAAATGTGTGTGTATGTTTAAGTAAACGCTGCTGCTGATGAAACGCACAAGTGTTGCATGTTTCTTAACCTGAGCTTTTTAAATAGTTCCCAAACAACCCATTAAAAAAACCCCTGACAATCCACTAATAGACAATTTGTGAATGTAATCCTGTTTAAAACACAGATTTCAGTTCAACGCTGTGCAACCAAAAGATTAACCCAACATCATAAAGTTGCTGAAAAGCTAATGATTAAAATTCCATTTCCTCTATTTAACCTCAAATTCAAACCAACAAAAAGGAAAAAAAAAGATAGAAAAGAATAGAAAATAGAAAAGAAAGGGAAGGGAAAGAAAGGTAAAGAAGGGTAAGCACAATAAAGAAAAGAAAAGGAAAAAGAAATAGAAGAAAAGGAAAGAAAAGGAAAAGAAAATGACAGGAAAAATAAAGAAAGGAAAGGAAAAGGAAAGGAAAGGGAAAGGAACAGGAAAGGAAAGGAAAGGAAAGGAAGAGAAGATAGGAGAAGAGGAGGAGAGAAGAGAAGAGAGAAGAAGAGGAGAGGAGGGAAGGGAAGAGAAGGGAAGGAAGGGAAAAATAAAGAAAGGGAAAGGAAAAGAAAGAGAAGAGAAAGAGAGAGAAGAGAAGTGAGAAGAAGAGGAAGGAGAGAGGAGAGGAGGGAGGGAAGGAAAGGGATGAAAAGGGAAGGGAAGGGAAGGGAAGGGAAAGAAAGGAAAACAAACAAAACAAAAAGAAAATAAACAAAGGAAAGGAATAGATATAGAAAGGAATAGAAAAAAGGAAGGAAAATAAAGGGTAGAAAATAGAAAGGAAAAGAGAAATAAGAAAGAAAGGAAGGGAAAAGGAAGAGAAGGGGAAAGGAAAGAAAAGGAAAAGAGAAAAAGGGAAAGGAAATAAAAAGGAAGAGTTGGAAAGGAAGAGAATAGTGAAAGGAAAGGAAAGGAAAGGAAAGGAAAGGAAAGGAAAGGAAAGGAAGGGCTGGGCTGGGCTGGGCTGGGCTGGGCTGGGCTGGCTGGGCAGGGCTGGGCAGGGCAGGGCTGGGCAGGGGCAGGGCAGGGCAGGGCAGGGCAAAGTCAGGCAGGGTAAGATAACAGCAAGGTAAGGTACGGTAACAATATCCTGAACTTGCTGATGTAAGAAAATGTAAGCAGAAAATGTAGCCCGTTACTCTGCAGCTTAAGATAATATGCAATAAGTGAGTTTATTAAAGGTGTTCTTTACTGCTCGCGCTCTTGCCTCAGCCTGAGTGCAGTGGTTTTGGGAGCTGAGGTAATAATCAGAGCTCCATTAAGTGTTGGGAACGCAGCAGCCTGGCGCATAATGGCTGAACACAGCAGACTAATTTAATCAACCTGACCCATAGGCAGCCTAACTGCATCACCGTTAAGCAGCTTGATTTTATCAGAATTATCGAAAATGACAAGTGAACTTAACATGAACCAGGGAGTCAGGGTGGGAGCCCAGTATTGGCATTTCTTAATCTAGCCAGCCTGGTGCCACAAAATCAATAACACCAAGCAAGAAGTCTCTCTCTCTCTATCTCTCTCTCTCTTCTCTGTGTGTGTCTGTCTAGTCTGCAAGTGTTGTCAGGCTTGAGAGCAAATTTAAGAAGTTATCGTAAACAGGAAAAAGCTAAAAAAAACAAGACGGCAAACGACTGAACAGAAAGGAAAGTATAAAGGTGAAAGGAGAGCGAGAAAAAAGGAGGAAAAGAAGAAATGGGAGGGTAAGAGAGTCAGAATCCAAAAATAGTTGAATAAAAAAATGGGAATGAAAACGGATGTTATTACATAAATATTGTGGAGAGATTAAATTAGGAAAGAAAAAAATTGACAACATAAAGAAAAGGAAAGGAAAATAAAAGAAAACATGATAAAATGACTGGATAGAAATAAGAAAAGGGAAGAAAGAGGAGGGAAGGGTAAAGAAGGATAGGAGAGGAGAGGATATGAAAGTAAAGGAATGGACAGTTCAACACAGGACAGGGGGGATAGAAAGGGAAGGGAACAGAAAAGAGAGGGGGTAAAAGGGAAAAAGGAAAAGGAGGGCAAGGGAAGGCAAGGGAAAGGAAAGGAAAGAAAGGTAAGGAGAGGGGGGAAAAGGGAAAAGGGAAGAGAAAGGAAAGGAAAGGGAAATAGAAAGAAAGGAAAGGAAAAAAATAGAAAGAAAGGAAAGGCTCCTCTTCTGGGTTGCAATCGAACCTCCAGCCCTGGAGGTGTGAGACAAACTCTGAAACTCGGATATTTTTGATTCTTTGGTAACGATCACTTAAGCAAGGAGAGTTGGAGAGCTGGTGATGAGCTCAGATGTTAACCAGATGGTTCTGCGATTAAGTCATGGTTGAAACTGGGATTTCTGCCCAAGGTCAAATCAGCTGATTGGCTTTGCAGGTTTTGGTGGAAATGAAGGTAACAGCGGTCCTGGCTGTCCCTGACAGATACTGAATTTGTGGTTAGTCCATTTTTTAAACCAACCAATCATTTACTATCGTGGAAGGACATTAGGCCGCCTTATTCAAACACAGTCTGGGTAATAAAATCTATCACATTGACATATAGATGAGCTGGACACCCAGTCTCTACTGTGACATACCACTCTGTGACAATACATTGATTTGATTTGCTCAGGGGCCCAGCAGAGGTATCTTGGTGGTACCCAAGGGCTTCCAATCAGTGGTCCAACTGCTGAGATACAACCCACTGCTAATCCAAGAAGCCTGCTGGTTGAGAATGAGAAGATGCCCATTGACCTTCTTCAGGTTTAACTAAGTCTCAGCAATTTAACGGCAGCAGTTAAGGACAAATACTGGTGCCACCAGTGTTACGGGTTTTACCAGTGTTTTACAATAGCCTGCTGCTAGAAGGAATAAAATATAATGGTAGTTAGGTTTGTATGTAACTGTTCTACTATGAACCACGGATGAGTGCCAGGGTTCTTCACCATTTGAAACTGGCAGCGCTTCCAAGGACAGATGAACTGGATGAAATCAGCACAGGGCATCACTACATGACTTGGGCATGTGTGTGCATGAAAGCGAGAGTGTATCCAGGTCGTTCCCATCAATGCTGGCAGTTATCTAAGAACTAGAAAGGTATAGATGTTAGGAAAAGGCATGATTAATAGATGATTGATCATTGATCGTTAATAATTTTGTCAATTATAATTGAATTAGATTGCTTTTCATCAAAGTTTCATAGAGTGTGTGTGTGCAAGTGTGTGTGATCTCAAAACCAAGCCATAAACAGCATTTTGTTCATCACTCATTTTATCTCAACCCAAACTCAACTCTGGGTGTATGTGTGTGGCTGTACAACAGTGTCTGAAAGAGACAGGGAGAGATAGAACCACACACACACACACACACACACAACCCTGCACCTGTCAACCACACACACATTACCAGCTTTTTACAGTTTTTTCTTCATCCATTTGTCCTAATCCTGATCCCATGGTCTCATTGGACATAGAGGCATTTAGCATTTTGCGACACTGCATACTTAAGCTGCATTCACATGGTTCCGTGTGTAAGTTTTCATGTATGTGTGAGAAAACTGAGACAGTGAGACCGGCGACCTGTGCAATTGCAATTTATTTGCCTGCTTGTAAAATCAAACCAGCGTCATTGTTACTGTATAATTGTGGTTTATTTAAGTCAGTTTTTTTTGGAAAGAGGTCTGTGTGAACACTATCCAGAAAGAACAGCTTTTCTCAGTGAATTTCGTTGCACAGATACACAGACACACAAGAGCATTAAAGCGCTTTAGTGTGGGGTTTAGCGGGCCTAGTCTTCTCTCTCTCTCTCTCTCTCTCTCCTTCTCTCTCTCTCTCTCTCTCTCTCACTGATTTCAACCTTTTGAGAGACACAGAATCGAAAAAACTTCAAAACACTTCAAGTCAAAGCAGGACATATAATATAGTCTGATTTTATCTTTGTTACGAACTACGCCACTGAAAATCCACTCTTCTCCACCCTGGGACTGATTACACCCACACCTGTCTTACACATCCCATCTTACACAACCTCATCCCTTTAACCTGCATTACACATAACACATACCCTTAAAGGATTGTTAGGCTGTAATAATCAGGTCAACTGGAACCAGGAACACCTCCAGTAACACACAAAGTATTTGTATATTGCAAATAGAAAGGCATCCACGCTAACATAAGCCTGTTTCTTTTTTTATTTCAAGCTCACCGTGGCTACCAGATCCAGTCCGTATCCAGCCCAGTTGGTGGATCAGCACTTAGAGACAATAAGCCCTCGGAAGCAGTTTACCAGTGATGACCTTGTCTTCTAGACGGCCATCCAGACAACACCACAGAAACTTTACTACAGCCTGGAATAACCTGCTTCGATACGATTTCTATAGAAACAAAGATGACTTGACCTGACAAACTATTTACACCTTCCGTCCTTCTGGTGCGAAGGTTTGATTAGCTTAACCTTTTGCTTTGTTTAATCGCTTACAATTTATACTAAAAATAAGATTTTTATAAAGTATCAAACGTTCTGTTAAGATCAATAAAATCATGGTATGTTTTTCAATTAATATTAACATTGTCACGATTCGTGAATTTCTATAGACATTCAGTTGAGTCAATTAACTAAGAGTTAATAAATGTATACCAGGTCCACTTACTCACTCACTTAAGGTTATTTAGTGTCTACGTAAGCGGCCAGTAAGATCGTAGCTGACTTTAACGCTTTGTTATCGCCGTCTGGAGTGTGGATTGTTTACACATGACGTCACAGGTTTTCCTAAAAGGTTAAGTGTTCCGGTGTTGCAATAAATCCCATCCTTTTTATGACCTACTCAAGCTAAGCACTTTAGTGCTCATAGGTAGTAATTCACTGTGTTAGGGACTAGGGGGTGATAGGAAACACGTCGGCGTCTTCTGTTTAAGGGCCAATAAATTTGGGCTCGGACAAGCAGAAAAGCGGAGTAAGAATACAGGCTTTTAAAAAAACGTCTGGCCTTCAATCAAAGTCCATTCAGAGGGTAGTAAAGGGTTGGAATGGACATATGCTGTGCCTATTAATGAATGTAGCAAGGATGCCGTTTTGTTGAATTATTCTTGGCTGCCGTGGAGAGTAAGAGCGAGAGAGAGAGAGAAAGAGAGAGAGAGAGAGAGAGAGAGAGAGAGAGAGAGATGTCGTTTCTTATATTGCAGCTGAGGCTACAGACATTTATAAGCATGACTGGATTTGCCGACTCTGGGGAATAAATTAGATGCCACCGCTGTCAGATTGACAAGGAAATAATACAAATGTGTCAATTAGGAAGTTAAGGAATGTAGCAGTGACACAGTGAATCTATTCGCTCAGGATGGATTTTTTTTAAGACACAAAAACTGGAGCTATGCTATGCGTTTAATAAAACAGATTTTTAATTGACAGCCTGCATTAGCGTATAATTCACTGAAAAAAATACAGTGGAGAAGAAAATCTGGAGGTCTTTTACCATGGGAAAGTATTTTCAGTCCTAAAGTGTGTGCTGTTTTTAAAAGTAGCCTATAAATTAACCAATTCATTTAATTTAATTCAGTGATGTTAAAAACATGGATCTGTTCTCGGCTGTGTCTTTTAGTATACTAAGCAGTTTATATATATATATATATGTTGCCGTACAGCTTTTCCTGTCAAACAAATCAGTTCGTCTTCTTTTCTTTTGTCCGTCTCTACGCGACACAGCGGTAAAGCACATCTGCACATCACAGAGTCGCTTCCCCGCTAAAAATAGTTTTACCAAAATAAAAGGTGATAAACAAAAGACTAAGCTGTGCCTTGAATTTATAGCTAAACATCCGAAAGACCAAAAAAGCAAATATAGTTGATTTGTCTTGCTAACATTGATGACGTAATGAGCTGCCATAACACAGTATGAACTGATTATTTTGTAGAAAAAATTAAAACAAACAGGAAAACTATTGGGTGAGTGTGAGTTAATATATTTTCCATTTTGCTTGGAAAATGAATAAATAAATATAACTTCCATTTAAGCTCCTGTTCCTCAAAATGTGCTGTTCACAACACAGGTTATGATCACGACAAAATTAATGTAAAGAATATTTTTCAATTATATTTTTCAGCAGTAAAACCGCCAATAAGAACCGCCAGTAATAATAATAGGGATATATTTATATATTGACACGTCATGCAGCTGAAAACGTGTCCATTATTTGGATTCTCATATGTATTTGAAACAGTGAAAAAGAGAGAGAGAGAGAGAGAGATCATAAAGCTGGAAGAGAAAGAGGAGAGAGAGAGAGAAAAAGAGAGAGGGAGAGAGGGGGGGAAAAATAGATAGGAAGCGAAAGAGAGAGACAGAGAGAGAGAGAAAGACTTTTGACTTTTTTTTTACACAACTTTGTGTACACGATTCACATATCATAAAAAGCAGTGACTAAATAAATAAATAATTCAATATGTTTGAGAGAGAGAGAGAGAGAGAGAGAGAGAGAGAGAGAGAGAGAGAGAGAGAGAGAGAGAACATACAAAGAAAAAAAAAAAAAGAAAAAATAGATAGGTAGTGAGGGAGAGAGAGAAAGAAAGAAAGTTAGATAGAGAGATAGAGAGAAAGAGAGAGAGTGAGTTAGACAGGGGAGGAGAAAAAAAGGAAGAGAGTGAAAGAAAGAAAGACAGCGAGAGTTGGAGAAAAAAATGAGTGAAAGAAAGAAAGAGAGAGAGAGAGAGAGAGAGAGAGAGAGAGAGAAAATGAGCATTCTATTCACTAAATATATTTTTCAGCAGTAAAACCGCCAATAAGAACCGCCAGTAATAATAATAAGGATATATTTCTATATTGACACGTCATGCAGCTGAAAGCGTGTCCATTATTTGGATTCTTATATGTATTTGAAACAGACACATGATAAGCACTATTTTTGGTTTTTGTTTGTGTAACAGGGAAATATGAGTGGTTAGAGATTAAGGCCACTCCTGATTTGAGTTCAAATGTTAATATAGATAAAGAGACAAAAGTCTTTTGTAGACAGGACATCATTTATAATCACGTCTTCCGCTGTCATCCAGATGAGGATGTGTTTTCCTCTCGAGTCTGGTTTTGCTCAGGGTTTATTTGTAATATCTTCTCCGAGAGTTTTTGCTTCCCACGGCTGCCACAGGCTTAATCATCAGGGATAAATATGGAATATACTGTTAAATTTTAATTCTGTTTTTCTGGAACGCTGTTTCGAGATGTTTTTTATTGAATGAGGGCAGCACAGTGGTTTAGTGATTAGCACTGTTGCCTTGCAGCAAGAAAGCCCCAGGTTTGTTTCCTCAGCAGGGGTCTGTCTGTGTGGAGTTTGCATGTTCTCTCCGTTATTGTGTGGGTTTACTCCAGATACTCTGGTTTCCTCCTACAGTCCATTGCCCATAGGAGTGTGTGTGGGTGTGTGTGTGTGTGATTGTTCGTGGCTCTGTGATGCATATTTAAATTCACTGAATGTAACAGTATTTCTGTACTAAATTAAGCTGAAAAGAGACTGTTGTTATGCTGCTGCTGTCTTGGTAACAGAGGTTTTAAAGACTAAGTCAGACAAAAAGTTGAGGTCAAAGTGTCAACCTGTCACTCAGTCCTAAATTTGAAGCCAGATGGTAAAGATAGCCAGATGTTGTGCAGGTGTGGAGCAAGAAGGCAAAAAGATTCTAGCGAATTACAATAAGTCTGAAATGAGTGACGGATATCAAATTTAGATGAAGATGTGGGTTATATATAAAAGAGGATGTTCATAGGACTGGTGTCCATGAACAATGCATACAATATTAAAGACAAAAAAGAGCAGCAGAAAAAAAAGAGAGGGGGGGGGGAGAAAGAGAAAGAGAAAGGGAGAACATAAATAGATAGGTCGAGTGACTTTTTACACAACAATTCACATCTCATAAAAAGCACTGACTAAATAAATAAATAATTAAATATGTTTGAGAGAGAGAGAGAGAGAGAGAGAGAGAGAGAACATACAAAGAAGAAAAAGAAAAAAATAGATAGGTAGTGAGAGAGAGAAAGAAAGAAAGAAAATTAGATAGAGAGATAGAGAGAAAGAGAGAGAGTGAGTGAGTTAGAGAGGGGAGGAGAAAAAAAAGAAAGAGAGTGAAAAAAAGAAAGACAGCGAGAGTTGGAGAAAAAAATTGAGTGAAAGAAAAAGAGAGAGTGAGGGCGAGAGACAGAGAGAGAGAGAGAGAGAGAGAGAGAGAGAGAAAATGAGCATTCTATTCACTAAACCACAATCTGGGCCCTGATTCACCGCTGCCATTAAATCTATCAGACTTTAGAGACTACATTTAGAGAAAATTAGATTTTTCTTTTAATGCTTTAGTGCACTAGTCTCTAATTCTGTCACATGTCTGTTGTATAAATAACCTCCTAAATGTTTACTGTGGATGACTGAAAGGATTAATTAACCTTATTGACAACAACAACACAAAATGAAGAGAAGACTTATGAGAATTACAACCCGAATTCCTGTTAGAAATGAAGCTACCAGGCAGAAGGCAAAGAGGAAGACCAGAGAGGAGGTATATGGATGAGATAAAATAACGAGGACATGAAGTTAGTGGGTGTGAGTAAAGAGGATGTAGAGAATGGGGTTGGGTGGAGACGGATGATTGGCTGTGCCGACCCCTAAAAGGGAACAGCTGAAAGGAAAAGAAGAAGAAGAAGAAGAAGAAGATGTTATCTATGTTCTATTGTGTATAAAATACTGCCTCATGTGATTTGAAAGTCTTTTAGTTCACGTCCCAATTTTCCCAGAATTCAGCTTGTAATTGTTTATTCTTTATTAACACTTCTCAAATGACGGAGTTTCTTCCTATAGTGAAGTCATGCAGTGTGTAACCGATTCATGATGCAGTGTAAACACAACAGCGGCTAAATGTTACCCCAGATAGTCACGTAGTTTGAGAACGACGGTGATCCGACATCGTTTTACAAATCTACAAACAAAATATGCTGTAGGTTATTTTTTTATTCCTTTTCCGTAAAAAAACCCAGAAGGTAAGAAAACATAGACTTGTTTAGTGCAGAAAAATAGTGATTTATGGCGACGAGCTAATAGCTAACAGCTTTCCCCTTTTTTAACACTACAGTTACAGTTTGCTTCGCTTGCTATTCTAAATGTAAGCTACGAGCTAAACATACAAGTGCTGATCAAAAGACTATACCAGTGACAAAACCAGGGGAAAATGACTTCACTAATCTGCTGTTAGCTCGTCTCGTCAGGGTAGCATTGGCTTGTCGTCTTGTGTAGTGAAACAAGGCTGTTAGCACATCTGACAGCGCTTTTCATTCTTTAAGTGGGCTCAGCGCCATTTTCTTATTAACGCTGTGCATTACTTTCATTTTATTCAGTGACAGCCTGAACTACAACTTCTAACTTACAGCTGCGACCTGCGTCTGGTTCTGTAATTGGGAGTAGATAGGAGAAGAGATTGAGATGTACATGCTGTAAATTACACTGGGATGTTTTATGTGCCTGATTGATGCCATCTCATTACTGAAAATGTAGCACAATATGTGAACATTTTGTATATTTAATACCATGTACAGTGACTAAAATGAATCTTTTGCTCTTTTGTCATTGCCTTTTTACACCCCATTTTTCTTAAAATTCCATTAGTAAAATCATCGGGATTAGCGGACTTTAGACTTTTAATATGGAAAAGGTAAGAAAATAACGATTTAATAGGTAGAATGGATGGGTTTTCCAAGATCAGGTTTAAATGGCATAATGGTTATAATTGTCGCGGGTGAATCGATTAATTGTTTGGATAATTATTAAATAAAAATGATTAAAATAATTTTTGCTGTAGTGCAGCCAAAACGAATGCCTTTAAAAGTAGGGATGCATGATATAAAAAATGTAACCAATATCTATATTCCAGCATTAAATCCTTCTCATGGATGATTCCCATACAGATAAACAATGAGTTCATATTTTAACATTTATTTTATCATTTTATAACAGTGAGTTTATATTTTATCATTTATTTTATCATGTTATAACAGTGAGTTCATATTTTATAAATTATTTTATAATTTTTTTATAACAAGTTTATATTTTATAATATATTTATAATTTTATAACAATTAGTTTTCATAAATAATAATTTATTTTATACTTTTATAACAATGAGTTCATATTTTATTATTTATTTAATAATTTTATAACATTGAGTTTATATTTTAGGGGGCAGGGTGGCTCAAATGGTTAAGGTGCTGAGTTGTTAATCTGAAGACCAGAACACACCTGGGTTCAAGCCCCACCTCCGGCAAGTCAACCACTGTTGGGTCCTTGAGCAAGACCCTTAACCCCTCCTGCTCCAGGGGCGCTGTATCATAGCTGACCCTGCGCCCTGACCCCAACCTTCTAAGATGGGATATGTGAAAAATGCATTTCATTGGCTCTGTACATGTACCCTGCACAATGAATTGAATATTATTATATTTTATCATTTATTTTATAATTTTATAACAATGAGTTCATAAATTATAATTTATCTTTTATAATTTTATAACAATTAGTTCATAAATTATCATTTATTTTATAATATTATAACAATGAGTTTATATTTTATATTTAATCTGCAGTTTGTGCACCCAGTAGAAAAAAAAAAGTCTAAGATGCACTGATAAAAGTGATATTTTAGGAGCTCTGTCTGAACTATAACAGCAAACATCAGTTAATTAATAAAATCACAGGTTATGTGATTAAGATGAAACATTCGCCAGTTGTATCAAAAAGTAGCCTAAATATAATTAACCACTCTAATGCATTTATTTCCCACCCAATCTGCCAACACTGGCTGCAGCCACTTGTTCTCGGAAATTGAAAGAATCTAGAATAAATCAGACTGATGGAGCAAAAAACCTACTTCATCGGATCTACTTATCAGATTTATCGTAGCAATAAAAATGACATCATTTTTCCCCATGTTGCCTGATGATTTATCTGTTCTAGAACTATAGTGCATCCCAATTTAAAAGTTTATAAACCCGACTTAGGGCTTAGCATTAAACATACCTATCTTTTTGGCTAAAACTAGTTATAAAGAGAGTTCTATAAAGAGAGTGCTGTGAAACGGCTGTGTGTCCGTCTGAGAGTCTGCCTTTACACTGACTTCCCCATCTGCGCAGAGCTCTGCGCTGTGCACAGTCATTTACAGAGAATAGCGCGTGCATTGAGTTTTAATACAGGCGCCTTATACACATTCCAAAGGAGTTTGGAATTTATTATTCATGTTCAGAGACCGAGGAATCACAGGTGACTTTGCTTGTGATGAAACCCTTCAATGCAACGTACAGCAACAGTAGAAAGACACAAACAGAGACTAAAAATTGGAGAGAAGGTTATATATAGTCGTTGGGAATGTATAGAGAATAAGGCTGCAGAGTGGAAAGCTTGTGTGTGTGTGTGTTTCTGTCTTTCACTTCAGCTCCAGATAAACTCTGTTAATGGCAAATGTGAAACTGCTTCCTATGAACACCTGCACTCACACAAACACACACAGATACACACAAACCCACGGGGCAAATTGCATCTTTCCATCCTTTGTCTTACAGCCATCAAACATGTATCCATAAATGTATCTGTTTATTTGTTTACTTTCTTTTTATGGATCCATCCACCCATCTATCTATCTATCTATCTATCTATCTATCTATCTATCTATCTATCTATCTATCTGTCCGTCCATCCATCTATTCATCCCCCTTTCCTTCCTCCATCCATCCATCTATCCTATTTACCTATTTATTTATTTAACCATTTATCCATCAAAATATCCACCATCCATTCATACAACTTTCCATCCGTCTGTCCGTCTATTCATCCATGCTTGATCTATTCATATCTATCTATCTATCTATCTATCTATCTATCTATCTATCTATCTATCTATCTATCTATCCAGTCCTCCATCCATCGATTTATTCATCTAAATGGAAAAAAAAAAAAAACTATGGCTTAGGTTGTGACAGTAAAGAAATGTCCACATTGTGATTTCACTGGTAATACAAACAGTATCGTCACTTCTGCTGCTGATATGTGATGTGATGTGACTGTTACAGTCAAGTGACATATACAGTTTTGAAGTTTACCATCGCTAGTACCATTAACACTGACTACTGCAATAAACCTAGTTGGCACTTTAGTGGGGCTTTGCCATTTTCATATCAGTGGGCCTGAAATTACAAACCCGATACCCAAAAAAAACTTGAATATTGAAAGAAATATCAGTACAATCGATTATTGGTTGACCTTTACCGTTGATCCTGGCATACAGATGGGCAGGAAATCAATACTTAACTATGTAACATCAAGACAAGGAATCTTTCCATCTGAAGCTGCATACCTCAGCAAGACACCTGCACTGTTTATCTATTTAGACCCACTTACACTTACTCTCTTGTACACAAACACAACACATTACACTCACAGTCTTCCTCCCACTGGGAAGGTGTCGATAAGCAGTGGTGAGCTTCTGACAGTCAGTCAGTGAAAATCTGCAGGATTTTCGCAGTCCGGTGGTCATCATGGAGAAGATTCAGCATGAACATTCCAAGGTTGTTTGGGGGTCATTGCTTGCAGGTACATGCAGGGCCGCCCCTGTATCCCCTTTATCCCCCTGACATTATGGAGAGATGGAAATGGGTAACGGGGAAGGAAGGAGCCTGGAGGAAACTTGGTTTTGACATGTTGACAGGTTTGTCTGACACTGAGTGCAGACTGCAGGATGAATTTAAGAAATGTTTTACACCTGATTAAATCACACCAGCCTCAGTACACTAGAACACGGAAAAGGACTTCCAAACTTAAATGCATTTAATTTGTATGTAGGAAATTATCTTGCGTTAAAACTAAATAATGTATGTATGCAGAATTTTTTAATGACTTTTTTTGCAAAGTAATATTGATTGAAATTGTACTGTCAATAGCATATTATTAATTATTGAGAATAATGACTCTATATATAATAACGAGCGTTAAATTATAGCGAAAGCGTTAGGAAACTGTATGTCCACTACAGCTGCACAAACACACTGAATGTTCTTTGATTCCTCCCCTTCTCCCCCGCAAATAATCTATTATTTACTAACCACAGAGAATGCATACCATAAACATCTCCACCATGTGGCCAGAGGAACATCATCTTCCCCTATAGATAAATCCAGCAGTGCATCTAACAGAGCTGCCGGAGTGTTGCTTTAACTTCCTATAGGAAAGTGTAAGTATATATACACCGCACGACTGTCTATGCATGAACAAAAAGTGATGGTAAAGGGTATAGACCCGTAATAGCACCAGATTACCAAACTGTGCAGTGAAATTGCTTGTCACATATATAGAGTGAAATGTTTTTCTTTACTCAGGAAGATGGGTCAGCCGTGATACAGAACTTCTGGAGCCAAAAGGATTAAGGGCCTTGCACAGGGCCCCCAAAATTGACAACTACTGTGGAACATTTGGCAGATGCTCTTATACAGAGTTTATTTTATTTATCCAATTAAATAGTTGCTTGATTAATAGTCTACCAGTGGCAGTTTGGTGACCCTGGGAATTGAACTCACAACATTCTGATTAGCGGTCCAACACCTTAACCACTGAGCTAATTTAACTTAATGCGGACTGGTTATTAAGCAACTGTACTTATTACACGCTAAGACATGGCACAAGGACGACCTGCAGCAAGACACTTTGTCCTGTCACCACGGGGACTAAGTCATTTCTTAGGGTGTGGTAAAGAGGTCTGTATGAGTCTCTAGGTCTAGTATGAGGATGTTTGTTATTAAAATTGAGTGGAAGGGACGACATGCTCTTTCTTCCTCCTGTCAATCACAGTTACTTTAACCAATCAGTGGCACCTGTGAGTCATCACTGTTCTCGTTTCAGAGAAAGCGGTGATTGAACACACCAGTATCTGTTGTTTCTGTGCTGCAAATGTAGTAAAAACTGTTGCCTAGCTATTATACATTCACTATAGCAGAACAGTTGCAATAGCTAATCAGGCCTGTACGTGTAAACGTGTTGTTAATTTAGTGTTTAATTAGCTTTATGTGCACTGACAGCACAAACAAAAGATGTTTCTTATCGGGGCATCCATATTTTTTTTTGTTCTGCTTCATATGCTGACTGTCCAGAGGTGGAAAATAAAATTATTACAGCTTTTAAATGGCCTCGTTTAAAAGGCCCCGCAAACGCAGCATTATTAACAGGTGGGAATCAGGAAAAGCAAATTTGGGAGAAAATGAGAAGAGAAAACGTCTGCTTCTTTTCATCTTGTCTAATGTTGTTGCTCTCACAGTCTTCTGCTTCATTAAACACCAGCGGCACTGAGGTCAACAGCAACGCCGACTTCCCCCCTGGTGTAAACACCTCGGACTGCTTTGCCCTATAGATTTTTTTTTTCTTGTGTTCTTTGATGTATATATTTCCTTTGATGTATGCTGTATCTTTGATGTATGCTTTGATGTAGTCTTTGATGATGTCATGGAGAATATAATGAACTGCTTGTACAAAGGTAAAATTTTTCAGTGCACAGTAACAAAAAGTCATTATCGTTAAACAAACAAAAAAAAACTCCTTAAATTTTCGGTTCTCACTAATTTAACGAAAATTAAATGATTTAGTGGTTTTATAGGGATTAACATTTAAATCAGTCACAGTAATCTGATCCTGGTCAGTGCTGTGGTGGATCAGGAGTCTATCCCAGAAACACCTTCTTACACCCTGGATGGGTTGCCCACCGAATGCAGAGAAAAATCACACCGCTCACACCGAGGGGCAATTTGGCACAGAAAAACCCTCTATTGGGATGTCTTTTGGGAACCCAAAGAAAACAAGCAAACCTCACCATGGGCAATAATCTGAGATTCACAAGGACCCAGCAAGAATGAGTGGTAATATTACTGAACAACCGGAGTATTTTTTCGATAATGATAAAAAATATGTTATATTAAACCTGCATTAAACACAAAAAACGTAGCACAATTAATTTTTTTTATTAATAAAGAAAGAAAAACCAGATGCAAGTCTTAACTTTCTTTTCTTGCACTCTTATTCTGTCTCTTTTCTGCTTTCTCTCTCTCTCTCTCTCTTTAAGCATGCTCTCTCTTCATTTCTGTCACTTCCCTTCACTTCCTCTCTCTCTTACTCGTACTCTCTCTTTCTCTCTCTCGTACCCTGCTCTCTCTCTCTCTCTCTGTCTCTCTCTCTCTTTTATCCTGCTCTCTCTTTCTACCTTACTTTCTCAGACTCACTCTCTCTTTCCATCTTAATTCTCTCTCTCTCTCACTCTCTCTCTCCAAATTCTCTCTCTCACTCACTCTCTTTCTCCCAATTCTCTCTTTTACCCAATCTCACTCTCTTACTCTCTCTCTCTCTCTCTCGGAAACCAGAGTACCCGGAGTAAAACCATGCAAGCACGGGGAAAACATGCAAGCTCCACACAAAAAGACCCCTGCCCGGGATATGAACCTGAGACCTTCTTGCTGTGGTGCAACAGTGTTAACCACTAAGTCACCGTGCTGCCCTTTCTAAATATGTATTTTTTAAAATATTTATCTAAAGTCATGTCAAGCAGCTTTTTTTCTTTACAGGATACAATCATTTTGTTCTTATTTTTCAAAATTCATAACCATTTTTAGTAAGTTCAGTCAGACTAGTGAATTAGGAGCTGGATACAGAGACTCACCCACAGGTGATGGTGTTCCTGCACTGCTGGGATGGTTCAGGCTTTGCGTTGGTGACGGTAACGGAAGAGAGTTGATTACAGTTGGGAACAGCAAGGGATAAACCCCTGACCTGTAACGCCTCATCTGGACCACTGAGGAAGTGCAGCTGGACCTGCTGACCGTCTTCATTCCACAAAAGGAGAATGAGGCGAGGATGAGGAGCAAGGAAGGTGGTGTCGGATCTCAGCTGAGCTGACACACCAAAATCTCTGCTTCAGCAAAGCCATTGGGTTAAATGGTTGACAATTTGCTATTAGAAGGCCTGGAGGTGGGGCTGGACCTCATGCTGTTAGGACACCAATCAGTCCGATGTCATGAGATCTGAAAAGAGGTATCGAGACATTAGATTGAGTACTTGAGATATTTGTAATCTGACAGTTTTTAAACTATTTATCTATTCATTGTCTATGCCAGCTTGGGGATTTGCTGGTGTCCATCCCAGCTGTTATTGGGTGAAAGGCGGGGTGCAACCTGGACCGTTCACCGGTCTATCACAGAGCCACATACAGACAAACAATCACATACACTTACACACTTACTCCTATGAACAATTTAGAATCACCAAGCAATCTAACATACATGTTTCGGACTGTGGGAGGAAACACATAAATACAGGAGATCATGCAAACTCCACACAGAAAGACCCCTGCAGAGGATATGAACCTGCGACCTTCTTGCAGTGCTAACCACTAAGACACTATGTAGCCTTTCTAAACTATAACAGTCATTAACCTTATGCTGTTTAAATATACACACAGTAAGAACTAAGAAGTTGCGAGTTAGAGGCTTTGCTCGTTTTCACTCTCTCTCTCTCTCTCTCTCTCTCATTTTCTCACTGTCTGTCTGTCTTTCTGTCTCTCTCTTTTCTCACTCTGTGTGTTTTTTTGTCTCTCTCTTTCTTCCCTCTCTATCTCTCTCTCTCTATCACCCCCCCCCAATGTCTGTCTTTCAAGGTGAGAATAAGCAAGGCGGAACAGGGAGCAGGAAGGTTTCAGCACAGGTGCTCAATTCTGTTTAACAGAGTTATAAACTGCGGCAGTATAATGGCTGCCATAACACCTTAATCTGCAGTTAGGGTGCAGTTAGAGTGATGGGTAACCACACTTCATAATTAACGGGCCCCGGTTCATGCCATCGTCCTACTGTGGTGCGACTTCAAATGAAAACCCAGCGAGAAAAAGCAAGAGACTCCAGGTATTCGCTTCATTCTGCCTGACTGATGTTCCTCGCTCCCCTTTAGTTGAACCAATCAACAGCAATATTACGGTTCAGAATTTTTCTATGTCAAAATCCACCGGGACACAGACACTGTTATGAATCCCAGGTAAAAAAAATTGACAGTAATTTGCATCTGTTTGTGTGTGTGTGTTGAGAATGCTTAAATCTTCAGACAACAGAGCTGCTGCAGTTTTTTCTCAACCAGTTCCCAGCAGGAGGTTGGGAGGAGAGAAAGGGGGGAGGGTTTGGAGAGGGAGCGCGGAAGTGGAAAGAGAGAAGCTGGGAAGCCTTGGGTTTGATATCTCTCTCAAACAAGCTTGGCGCGACTGACATCGACGTTTCATGTTCGTTACGTCCAATTGCCTCACACAAGACCGCAGCGAGCCTCTGTGTGAGGTGAATCTGAAATATAAAAAGTGCCTCAAAGAGAGAGCGAGAGCGAGCGAGAGAGAGAGAGAGAGAGAGAGAGAGAGAGAAAGAGGGTGAGGAAACACTGACTGCAGATGCTTATGATTCTCATCCAGTCTGAGAAATCTCAATAACAAACTGAAGGCACAGTGCTTACAAAAAAATACAACAAAACAGCTTCAAGCCAAAGCCTCTACTTTTTTAAGCTGTTCATCCAGCGCTTAAAGCGAGAGACCAACGACGAGGTCATCAGAGGTAAATTATTTAAAATACAAACTGATTTAGAAGATGAGGTAAACTGCAGCACCCTGTGATGGACTGGCGTCTTGTCCAGGGGGTAACCCCTGCCTTTTGCCCAATGACAGCTGGGATAGACTCCAGCAGACCCCCGTGACCCTGATTGGAAATAAGCGGATACAGACGGTGGATATATGAATGGATGGAGGGATGGATAGATTGACGGATGGATGGATGGATAGATGGTAAACTGCAGCACTGCAGCACTCCCTTTTTCCCATAATGAAAACGCAACTCTTCACTTTATAGCACAAAATTCCTTAAAGATCTCATTTCAATTTACACACAATTTACAAGATGTCACAATTTAATTGCTTGTGGCGTAACACTATGGCGTTGAGTCACAACATGAGCTCGCCCGGGCCACACACCAGTCTTTAATGAGTAGTAGAAGAAATAAAAGGAGTGTGTCTTGTGCTGTTGAGGAAAAAATTAACTGGCTTCAATAAGAACACACTTCCATTTATTTAAAAAAAAATATTATCATATTAATTCTGACTAAATGAATCCCAACTTTATACCCAAGTCGCTAATTTCTAATAAGGAAGCGGGATGAAAGTGGTTAAGGTGTTGAACTGCTGATCAGCAGATCGTGAGTTCAATTTCCACCACCACCATGCTGCTACTTTACCAAGGCTTTTAACTCTTAACTGCTCAGTATAAAATAAATGTAAGTCACTCTGGATAATGACATCCCTGCAATGGCAGAAATGTCATGTAAATATTAGGGATAGATGAATAGTGCAAGGATACAAAAACCTTCAGGAAATCTCATTTCCCAGATCTCTGCTTTAGAAAGAACTCCTTATTGATGCACTACATTAAATTTCTGAGCATGTAAAGGAAAACAAACTACATGAGAGACATGCTGCAGTGAACTCTGAATGCAGTTAGAGAAGGTATTGATGGATATAATATAAACTGTAGAGGATGAAAAATAAAGTCTGGTACCAAAGTCCCAACATGATGGGTTCGAGTTGGTAACTACAGAATGGGATTAATCATTACTAGTGTTTTTTTATGCATGACCTTTGGAGACATTGTCCTAGAAATGCCTGAATGTTGTGGTCCAATCTAATTTGGAGATGTAAGAGAAGCTTTCTTAGGCTTTTTACCGGCTTTCTCTGCTCCTCTCAGACCACAATTGAGCTCAGTCATTTAGCTTCACTTAGGATCTGATAGATTTCTGGATGTCGGAAAATAAACATTAATGCTAATTTTACGAGTAAAGCAAAGCTGTAGTGCATTCTAGCTGTAGTGCCGGAGTCAAAAGCACATCCTTACCATGTAAAAGGACGAGAAACTTAGGATCTTCAGGCACTTGAATAATCTGTGTGACTAAAATACAACGTAAAACAGATTAATTAATAATAATAAATGTCTTTATTTGTCACTTATACTTTACAGCACAGTGAAATTATTAATTTTTTTTCGCATATCCCATCTCAGTAAGTTGGTGTCAGAGTGCAGGGACAGCTATGGTACAGCGCCCCTGGAGCAGGAAGGGTTAAGGGTCTTGCTCAAGGACTCAACAGTGGTTGGCTTGCACCCAGGTCTTCCTGTTCACCACTGCTTAATCGAGGTTGTTGTTTGGTTAAATGATAAATAAACAGAGGTGGGTAGTTATTGTGTTTTAATTACTTAGCTACATTTATTCGAGTAAATTTTTGGTAAAAATTTACTTTTAAGAGTAGGTTTAACTGGGCTTACTTTTACTGTCACTTGTTTTGTAATCGCAGAAACGTATTTTTAAAATGTAGTTTTAATAATTAGCTTCCATCATAGTATTTTTGGGGCATTTTTTTATTGATAGGACAGAGAGAGGTGAAACAGGGAAGAAAGAGAGGAGTGGGACCAGAGGGAATCCCAGCCGAAATCGAACCCTCTCTCTCACTGTCTCTCTCTTTTTCTTTCTGTCGCTCTCTATCTGTCTCTTGTTCTCTCTCTCCCTCTGTCTGTCTGTCTTTCAAGGTGAGACAAGCACTTTTTTATTTTATTGATAGGACAGAGAGAGGTAAAATAGGGGAGAGAGAAGGAGTGGAACCATAGGGGCATGTTAGTGCAAAAGAATTAACCAACTACACCAAAGGGCCAGCCAGCTTCAATCATGTTACATAAAATAAGATCCTGAGTAATGAAAGGCTGCAGCCGTCTGAAGGAGTTAAACATACAATTACATAATCTGATACCTTCCATGTGACCAAAACAAGTTGACATATCAGCCAACCAGAATTCCAGATTCATCCTGAGGAAACGTTACAGTAAGATCCATGATAATGACTACATAAGAAGGATTCTGCAACTACAGGCACTTTAACCTTACCGTAACTGACTATAAAATCTCACACTGACTTCCTTTTTATTAAGTTAAAACTAAGAAACGGTATAATTAACTCTTTTGTGAAATACATGGCCACTTGCAGGTAATGTAAACACATTATCTTGTTTCTTTGAACTGAATAACTTGTTTTTTTTTTAACATCACGTATAATCAATAAGCCTTAGTCCACGAAACCGCACTGCACATACACAGCCGCTGTTTCACGCAATCTAAAATTGGCCCTTCCCCAAAAGCGCCGCCAATCAGTTTGCATAATTCATGCGTTTACATTGCGAGAACGTGTTTACGAGCCCCATCAGCGCTGATAGAAATCCAATAATAACCAGAGATGGTAATGGAGTGTTGGCGAGCTATATTTAGCCTGAGTCCTAACTGCAAATATGATAAAGAAACTGTAATTCAATTCCCGTAACCACAGCAGTCGCGTTCTTTTTTTTCGGTACCTCGAATGAACTACACAGAGGCAAATCAAGCTGATGTGTGGATTCAGATGTGAACTATTTATTAACTAACAGACTAATAACGGGTTCATTATTCATAGCATTAGTGTAGAAATTAGTCCTGATGGAGGACACTAAATGGGAAATATCGGTTTATTAGTGGAAGCTAAGCTAAATCTGTTGAAAAAATTAATAAATCGGTGTCAAACTGCAGATAATGCTTAGGACATTAGTTCACCATGCTACCAGAAAATCAGGAAAATTTGATTAATAATGCAAGGTTCAAATTTTAGAAATAGAAAACACAGAATACAAGGCTTAGACCTCAAACAAACATTATAGTTTGACCCCAGCTCGGCTCAAATAGAGCTTATCCACTGGTGCCAGTGCCCGTTTAGGAACCAGGCTGTACTTTTCCATTAAAAAAATCCTGGGCTGGTACCCAACTCCAGGGCTCCAAAGTTTCCCTAAAACCTTGCTGGCTATGAGTGGAAACCGATGACGCCAGTAGGTGGAATTTCCACCACAGATCGTAGTTTGAGTGGTAAATTAACAGGAGGAATGTAATATTGATTAAATTTATTTACTACAAAGCAACACTGGAAAAATAGGTATGTATATCAGGAGACAGTGAGGGAATAGCAACCACGATGAATAAATGATTCACTGACTGAGCTGTTAACAAGTTAACATAACAACACAAAAAATAATACAAGGAATAAAAAAATGAAAGATAGCAAACATTTCCGGTCACATCTTGGTGACTAGCAAGTTCTGATCCCTGCCAGAGCAAACGCGAGTTGGTTAGGAACGAGTGCTGGCCAGGGCACCAGCCTGGCCCCGGTGAAAAAGCAGTACAAGTATAAAACATATGCAAATAGCAATTCGCATGACTCAAATGCTTATTTTTAGCAGTGAGTTACCGGTCAGGCAGCTTTTGATCTGCCACAGCGCGGAATAATCCTCGATCGACCATGAATCCCAACACCACAGTACTGTATAAGCAATAAGGAGAAAGGTTCTCCAGTGTATTATGTATCTTTTGATCCAGTGCATTATGGTGCAGGGGACCCCTGGTATGAATAAATCAGCTGCTTAAGCAGGTCAAACCCAAAGATCAACTGTGGTATTTGTTGTGGAAGGTATACGATTTCCTTTATCACAAACACTGCACGCTGGGGAGACCATACAGACGAATCAACACACCAAACACATATTACACACTGTACGTATCATCTCACGGCATACTCGCATACACTTATACTATAACTCGCTCACAGTGTTACCGGTCAAAAGGCCCTTTATGGGTTGCCAATAGTAAAATTATAAATACATTATACTGTACATACATTATATCGCTAATATTACATTATGTTTATAAGAGATTAAAATACTTAGCATCAAATATTTTTTAAGGAAAAAGTCGAAAGTACAAGGGTAGAGTCATAATACTTGGAAAATAAAGTAGAAATTACGAGATTAAAGTCGTGTCAATACAATTAATTAAAGTTAAATATTAAAAAAAAATTCTCTCACATCACATTTACAGCTTACATTTATCTAATTTATACAACAGAGCAATTGGGGGTTGAGGACCTTGCTAAGGGGCCCAGCAGTGGTGGCTCGGTAGAGCTGGAAATTGAACCCATAATCTTTAGGTTGGTAGTCCAACACCCTAACCATGAGCCACCATTTCCCTCATCACCACCAAGCTGCCATTGCTCGGCCCCTAAGCAAGGCCTTTAACTGCTTAGTGTGATAAATATAAGTCACTCTGTATAAGCGTCTCTGCCACATGCCAGAAATGTAAATTAATATTGATAATATTGTGAATAATTTGGATAAAATGAATACTCAAAACTTTTATAAGTAAAACCACTAGATTAAACATTTGACCTGCTTGAGTGTGCAGTACAATAAAACGACGCTGGGGTCTCTGCAGTACTCGAGGTAGTGGTCTATAAAATCTGTCTACCTCTCTCTCTAAGAGTTTATTAGCAGTAACTGCTGGAAAGTTAATGTCCCGAGACCATCTCCTGTTTCTCCTCTACTTTCCTGCTTTCGGTCAAGGCTCTTAGGCACCCCTGAGAAAAAAAAACAGCAGAAAAAAGTGTTCGAAAGTGCAGTCTGTGGTGTTGCACAGAACAGAAATAACCCGTTCTATTCACCACTTTGTGTTTAAACAGGATTGGAGGAGGACAAAGCCAGTTATCTGGCTCCGGCAGCCATGCCTCTGTGGGAACGAGTAAAGTTCAAAAAAATGATGTGTCCCTGAAGCGTCCTACGGAGGCAGAATTAAAATTACTGTGACTGTAATTGCCTGAGTGGAAGAACTTGCATTAACCAGAAAAAGCCCAGCTTTCCTTTCTTACGACTTATCAATTTCTTTATTTCACAGTGGCAGAAAGTGAAATGAAGGAACATAGCTAAAGAAAAAGGAGTTCTATAAACAGATATGGTGGAAAAGAACGAGTAAGATGAATATAGCTCTCTTTTAGTCAGTATTTTTTTCACATTCACACATATAAAGTGCCCCTGAATCGATTACAACCTTGAACAGAAACATAAAGGTTGGTCTTTTTTTAATGACACAGTTTCTGCTCATTCATCCCGTAATTCACTGTACTGTACCGAAACATCTAGAAAATTTTACAACTAATCTTCTGCCCCTGACGTTTATTTAGAGCAACTTTTACCTCTATTCTCTTAGGCAACTGAGCGGTTAGGGATTAAGGACATTGCTCATGGGTCCAGCAGTTTGATGATGGGGGGGTTAGTGCAGCACCTTAATCACTGAGCTAGAGCACCACTTCCCCACCTCTTAGTCAAGACAAGTGAGCTCAACTGAGCAAAGTCACACTTTATCTTTGTGAAAATGTGTTAGCATTAGCACATAATTATTAAACCATTCCTAATCTGAGATCCAGTGCATTATGGTGCAGGGGTCCCCTGGTAGGAATAAATCAGATGGAACATGCATTTGCATATATTTACAGCATTTGGCGAATGCTCTTATCCAGAGCGACTTACTTTTATCTTACTTATACAGCTGAGCAATCGGGGGGGTTAGGTGCCTTGCTCAGGGGCCCAGCAGTGGTGACTTGGTAGAGCTGGGAATCAAACCCACGATCTTTGGGTTGATAGTCCAACACCTTAACCATGAGCCACCACTTCCCCCATATCATCTCACTGCATCTGTTTTTAAAAAAGCAATTAATACAGAGACATTTTTTAATATCTCTGAACAAACTAACCAACAGTGTTATTGGTCAAAACACCATATATGGGGTGCCAAAAGTATAATTAGAAATACATTATACATACACACAAAAAATAATAAGAAGATTGCAAGTTTCAAGTTTTTTAGAGGAATTTTTTGGGAGGAAAAAAGTCGAAACCCCTTTTTTAATCTGAGAATGATGATGGCTTTATTTCTGTAGGTGTAGTCTGTAGTCTACAACCGAAAGCCTTAACCATTTGAGCTGTTACTGATACAGAACACTATAACCTTATATAGTTTTAACCCAGATCTTTAATACTAGGGCTGGACGATAATTCAAAAATAAATTGAAACTGAATTTTAGAACCTTTCATCGACGTCTTTTTCCCATGTCGGGTATAGAGTTGTTTTACAACATGATGGAAAGTGGTAGTGCACTGATTAAGGTGTTGGACTGCTAATTGGAAGATCGGGGTTCTATTTCCAGAACCACCAAGGTGCCACTGTTGGGCCCCTAAACAAGGACCTTAACCCCCAATTGCTCAACTGTATAAAGGGGATAACTGTAAGTCGCTCTGGATAAGGACGTCTGCCAAACACTGCAAATGAAAACATAAGTCACGTGACTCCACCTGCTCCAGTTAATGGCGAAGAGCTCAAACATTGAGTCAACTGAACAACAGGAGGAGCCTGTACCTACGAAAAGCTATGAGGGCAAAATAAATGAAAAATAATCAAAAAATTGTTTATAAATGCCTTTATTTTGTCACATATAGTCTATATATGCACAGTAAAATTAGTTTTTCCGCAGATCCCGTCTTGGAAAGTTGGGGTCAGAGCGCAGGGTCAGTTATGATACAGCGCCCCCGGAGCAGGACAGTCTTGCTCAAAAACTCGACTTGCAGTGGTGAAGCATTTTTTTCTAAATTCATATCTAAAGTATCCAAATTCCTTATTTTCCTTAAAGTTATTCTTACATTTTACCTGGCAATACAGTTCCCCTGAAGCAGAACCAGAGTTAAAGGCTTTGATTAGAGACACAACCATGGCAGCTTGGTGGAGGTGGGGCTCAAATCCTGATCTTCTAAACATCAACTCACAGCCTACAGCAACTGTTTATCATCAAGCGATGATTAAATTATAATATTAATTAATGCACGATGTCTAATTTACGTCTTTAATATTTGCCCCTAAGGTCATTCCAGATTTTAAAGTAGCTTCAGCATATATTTCCGCATGTAATAATGTGGTTATATTAAACGTCGGTCTGGATTATGTACAAGCTAAAATCATAGAAAAATCCCAAATCTGTTGGAGATCTTATTTAGCTAATTTACTCAGATTCCAATACTTGCCTGGGATTATTTAACATACTTGTGTAACCAATTTAGTAGACATTCGATCTGAACATTGATAAGTCTTTAGTAAGTGATTCTGTACATGGAAAAGTCATAAAGATGTAGTGTGATGACCATAATAACCTTTCACTAATGTTAACTCGATTTCCATTATCGTTGTCAAACATCAACTGGTCTAATAGGATGAAAACGTACAACGAGACATCCAGGAGGGAGATGAATCCATCATCTTAACTGCATAAAGAGATCAGCGCATAGAGAAATCTGAACTCAAGATGATACACAACCATACAAAGCACTGAAATGCAATTATTAGGAACAGCGTGTTAGTCTGGTTAGTCTAATTTTAACTATTTTAAGTCTGCCTTTAATGAAGATGTAAAGACACCTAATGATAAAGAATATGCTGTTCGATTTATACGTCTATTAAACACACTATGAACTGAAATTGTAAACGGATTGAATATGTTGTTAGTCTATACAGCTTTTTTTTTATAAATTATAGAACGGCGTAATCCTTGAGCTGAACTGCAATTAGCGATGGGTTCGATTAATCTAGGGTCGATCATTTTTTTTTTTAATATTAACTATTCCACTGGTGAAAAGAAAATGGAAAGAGAGAGAGAGAGAGAGAGAGAGAGAGAGAGAGAAAGCGAAATGCGGAGATCTGCATGTGTAAATGTTTACCTACTGCAGAAAAATAGACTGGATTAAAACAGAGCCAAAAAATGAATTAATATCGGTGTTGCGTTTCCAGACTGAAGGTAAATACAAGAGTCAAAGAGTGATGTCATGGTTACAGTATTTCTTTTGGACAGGTGGGAATATGGTGTGATTTGTTTTTGGTGTGTTTTTAAAGGATAAGCATGGACTATGTAGTTTGTGTATCGTTACGAATGACAGTGGCTTGAAAAAGTATTCATACTCCTTGAACTTTTTGTCACATTCTGTCACGTTACAATAAATCGATTACAATTAATTGTTTTTAGTCTAGAATGTTTCTAGACTGGTGGAAGGGGAATAGAGTCGTTGGCTGTTTTCCAAAGAGAAAGAAAAAGAGAACGGTAAATGTTAAAAAAAAGTCGAGCACAAGCGTAACACACACTTCATTATATGTGTACTCATAACAATTCTGATCACAGTCTCACTTGTGAGCTTGCGTTATTTCGTTATCGTTTCTCACGTGCGTTCGATTGCGAAACGTAATTTGCGAACCAGACGGAGTTGCCGCAGATTCCCTTCTATTGTAAAGTCATGCAGTGTGAAAATTGTGCGGCGGGAACCTCAGAATAACAACAATTACAAAAATAAAATAAAATAATTTCACAAAAAAAACCAACTTTTTTATTGCAGCTTTGGTTGATGTTGTTTGCTTGATTAAATTAAATGTCTATATATAGTTGCAGTCTTTCTTACTCTCTCTCTTTCTTACTCTCTCTCTCTCTCTCTCTCTTTTTCTTTTGCCCTCTTTCTCTCTTGCTCTTTACTGTTTCTCTCTCCCTTCTTTTTCTTTCCCTCTCTCTTTCTCCATCTCTTGCTTACTCTCTCTCTCTCTTGTCTTCCCTATTTATCTATTTTTCTGCCCTTCTGCCCTATTTCTGTCTACCTCTCCATCCCTCTCCCTCCTTTAGCATTTAGACAGAAATACACACACACACAATGAATTGATTTTTTTTAGATTTGTGTGTGTAACTTAACTATTAATATTTAAGTATCTGATATTTCATTCTGAATAAAATTATAAAGCAAACAGCTGAAGTGTAGCAGATGATGGATCCGGGTGTTTATTGGTGAAACGGTTAACACAATAGAGACACAATAATGATGCCGTTAGACACGCCCACATTTAGCCGCCGTCACTGAAAGTCACCAGCTCTAACGAAAACGCCAACTTTATTTGCAGTATGTATGACAACGGAATGCATCAACTGCTAGTTCATGAACTGGTGGATATTATCTCTTTTTTTCATCTAACTGGGCAGTTGAGCGTTAGGGGCCTTGCTCAGGGGCCCGGCTGTGATGTCATAATCTGCTAATCAGAAATCCAGCACCTTAACTATTTTAATTTAGTACCAACATTAATTAAAATACCCCCCCCACACACACACACACATACACAGAGTCTACATATTTACTACAAAGTTACTACATGCCTCAGTCAGTAGATACTTCATGTCATGTCTTTGCAGGTTTTTTTTAAGAAGGCTGAATATCCCATTTTGTCAGCACTTATTTTATTTTATTTAAAATGTATATCAGCTTGCACGATTTCCAAAAACACAGCAACAGAACGGAGCAACACTCAGCAGATGTACATTCACAGCATTTTACAGACTCCCGTATCCAGGGCAACTTACCTATATCTCATTCATACTAACTAAGTAATTAGGGGTTAAGGGTCTTGCTCAGGGGGCCAGGGGTGGTAACTTTGAGTTGCTGATAATCGAACCCACAACCTTCTGGTGAACCCTAGGAGTCCAACAACACTATCATTTCCTCCAGATAATAATATCAATGCAAATATTAACACTTTCCTTTTACTTATATTAAAATGGCCAAGGGCAAATTTTTTTTTTTCTTTTGGCAAACAATGAAGCTTTTTTTGCCGTTAAACATGGATGGCAAGAGATTTACATGTACATGATTTAGAAGATGCATTTATTCAGAGCCAATGTACGGAAATGCTTTGAGTTTTACTAATTATTAATATGCATTGTTCTTAAAACTGCTCTAAACTTTGGGTCAGTGGGAAACTGATTGCTATGTACTGTAGGTACTGAACAGGAGGCTGATGTTCCTTCATGCCAGCTGCTTTGCCTAATTCTATCCTGATATCCACTCTGTCAGGGCTGCCAGAGGAACCTTTGATCACTCCTCTCTCGATGCAAATGCACTGCCTTCGGGGTTTGCACAGGAGCATCACCTAAGAGCTTCACATACCAGACACAAGCAAATGCGTTTGATTCATCACGCTCAGCTTTTTCATCTTCAGTCCCTGATTTCAGCCGGTTATGGTGGTACAAACATTGCTCCCTCCTCCACCCCTCTCTTTTGCCCTTTTTCATTCATTTTCTCTATTATCCCATGGTCATTCTGTCATGGCTGAAATTCTGAGCCCCTTAGTGCAGGAAAGAAAAAGATGGAAGAAATGAAGCATGCACGTCAAGGCTAAACTCGTGTCATCTGCCAAAACTTGGTTCTAGGACGATGCCCTCCGTTTATCCTCTTCGCCTTGAATCAATTGATTTATGCCAATCTTCACTCTGACAGCAGGGGTGTGGGGAGAGAATGAGTGGAAACCTGACAAATGAAACCAGAAAACAAAAAAAAGAAAGGAAAGAAAGAAATCTAATGGCCTGTTTTTGTTCCTGTAAATGTGAGGAAGACAAAATGACAGCAAGCGCAGGCCATGGATGACTTATGATACAATTGTTGCTGAAATAACAAAAAAATTAATAATAAATAGTCCAAGAACGGGTAAAAATGACAAATCTGGGAATCAGATGAGTTGAATATATAAATATCAAATGAAAATAAAATAAATATTAGCGATGTTTTGTAATCCTTATAATTCCCTGTATGTTGTTGATGTTTTTCACGTTACCTAGACAATGTTCTCGGGTCTGGTGGACCCACAGCATGATTAAGTTTTTAATCAACACAGCCGTAGAAGTGGAAAACGCTTGAAAGATATTTACTTTAACTATCTTACAAACAATTAGGAAATCATTTATTATTTATATTTGCAATTTATCCCATATGAATTTTGTTTTATTTTATGTTCTACATGGAAAATGAGCCAAGGCCACTAGCAAAATTTCTCTTTAAAACAGTCTTTGAAACCAGGTCCCACAGACCACACCAGGGGTAAAATTCTATATTTACAGGAGGATGAGGTTAAAAATGGGGATTAAGTTCATGCTTAATGGTTCTATAGAAAAAAATTAAAGATTTCTACTAGCTTTAGCAATTCTTTTGCTTAATTTTAGATTTTACTATGTATTTTTCCGGTAGGTGAGTAAAAAGATGAAATAAATAATAAAATAAAATAAAATAAAATCCCCGGACCATGCAAGTTTAATGATAAGCATCGTTTAATTCCTTTTAGAAATTAAAGCAGAATTATCGGCATTCTGGCTGCATTTAAGGTAATGCCTTAAGTCTGAACTACAGAAAATGGTCCGAGTACTTGTAATTTGTAAATGGGATAGTAATAACTATCCGTAAGATACCTGGTTACAAGTGAGGGTGTAAATGTAAAGAGTGGTCTATATTTAATACGCAGAGGTGGGTAGCGCTGTTCCAGTTACTTTGTTACATTTACTTGAGTAGATGTACTTTCAAGAGAAGGTTTTCACTTTACTATACTAATTTACTTCTCCTTCTTTACATTTAGTTGCGTTCCTTTGTTACTTATAAATGTTCATTATAAAAATGGTTCCATAATGTTACGTATAATAAAATGGCAAGTCTCGCAATAGGCTGCAGCCAATAGAAGTCTGTACATACACTTATATAAAATAACAGCATATCAGAGGAGACGGTTCACCCATGGACGTACATTCGATTCATTTTTACACAGTGAAATGAAGCGTTACATAATGTATGTGACCAAAACAAGAGGATATATCAGCATACCGAAATTCCAGCTCCAACCTGAGAAAACATGTTGCGGGAAGTAACATAATATTATTATTATTATTATTTTAGGATAATAACAATTCTGCAACTATGGGAACTTTAAACTTACAGTAAATTATTATAAAATCGCACACGCTGACTTCTATTTTTAGAAGTATTTTATGCTAGGACAATTAGTTGATTGTCTTTTTTTCTGAATTCAGGATTTGATCAGATGCACAGTAACTATCAACTCACTACTTGAGTAGTCTTATTATTCCATACTTTATTACTTTTTCTCAAAAAAACTTTAAACATTAATACTTTTACTGACGCTGGAGTAATAATTTTTTTAAAAGTGGTTGTACTATAAAAAAAAGATTTTTTTAGTTCCAGACTGAAAATAAAGTCGAAGAATATCGAGGAACATCCAAATAATGTCCCGTCACCAGAGGACAGATCGATTTTTTGACTGTGAATTTGTCATGTAGTATTTTACCTAACAGTGAGACTAAATGCAGACTTATTTCTCATCGCTCCATTCTTTAGGTCACCGATAACTAGATGTCTTTTAAAAACATGACCCTGTCTGTCATATATCTATTGAATTTTCCCCTCATGGTCTTTACACACTTGTGTAATCGGAGGTGTTACTGAAATAACAAGTCAACAATGGCACCTTATTGTCTTTATGAGCAAGAGACCTAAAATTATAGTCATGCTGAGGTATTTAGTGCTCTTTAGGGAGACATGGAAAGAAAAAAAACAAGAAACAAAGCTGTGAACTTCTATCGCCAGACCAAAATGCCCTTCCCATGCAAAACATTCACGTAATGTATGACAGGAAATATGTGGAGGAGTTTTTCGAAATACAGGTCAGGAAATGCATCAATGATTATGTATAGTTTTGTAGACCCATTAGTGTCAACACAGGAATGCTTTTAAATAAATTTCTTCAGTATTAAATCCAAATGTAACTCTTCAAGTAATCTAGAGGTCCGGGTATCTTTAAAAATATTTCTTTGGACATTTTTGCCTTTATTGATAAGACAGAATGCGAGATGAAATAGGAGAGAGAGAGAGAGAGAGAGGGGTGGGTTTGTGGCGTGTCACAGTCGGGGTTTAAAGCTGGAGAAAGTGTTACTGATTCTATTTGTTTACCTTCAGAAGCTATACTAATCACAATTTGGCCAAATTCTCTCGATTAGATTCAGCTTTCCACTGGTTGGTGTGTCATTGCTTGGCTTGGAAAATTACCCCAATACTTCAAGCCACATTGTACCCATGTAAAATCTGGTTATGCATTTTGCCCTGGTAACGAACATTCGAGTACAGGGACCACAAGCAACTTGAATTTCTCCTTAACCGGAATGCTTAACGGTGTCTCTGAAATTGCAGCACAAACTCTGAGAAGGACTGACAGCTTTGAACGAGGTGGATCATGCCCAAATCCCCTTTCCTTCGATAAAGCCACCTAGCTTTGCTGCCTGATTCCATCTTTCAAATCTTCATTAAAGCCCGGGGAGATCGGCTTGCTCTGCTCCCCTGCTTTAGCTCAGGGCTCATCTTTCTCTGACCTCTTCTGGTTTTGTGGACAGCTAATTTAAGGGACCGGAGGAAATGAGATTAAATGGTGCCTAATTCCAGGTGATACTAGTTTGAGTTGGTCTTTTTGTTGCACTTCTTTTGAATCTTTTTTTGGGGTTTTAGATTCGTAACTTTTTTTGTCCCGTGTATTTTAAGTGATTTTGCTTTTGGTTTATACGATTTATACCATTATTATACTGCAATTTACATGGATGGACTTGTTGATCTCGCCTGAAAAGCTATTTCCTGTGTCTGGTTATGTGAGAAAACAACTACTAGGTCATCCGACCTTTTGACTAAATAACAGATTTTGCTTTGTTTGTGGGTAAATATTGAAACCTGCAAGTGGCAGTCAATGTTTAAAGTTCAGAGAATGTCCTTTCTAATGGTTTATTTGATTAGGCCATATCTGAGTTTCTGCCACATCACCACCCCACTGGATTAGGAAATCTTTGGTAGTGGCTTGGTGGTAAATAACTCCTAGACTTTAGGTCTGCTAAATAACAACTGGCAGAGGTCTAAAACTATGCCACATGTATAGAACTATTTCTACAGATTGCCGACTTATTGAGGAGGCAATTCAAGCAGCTAAAGAAGAAAGCCCAATAGCAAAAATAACAGTCAGAGACAGAATACCAACAAAAACCTCCAGAAAAACACATTTCAAATATTATAAATTGATTTGCGTTTTATTGATTGAAATTAGTATTTGATCCCATACTAAAGGAAGTGCTCCTAAGGTCCACAGAAATAATCAATCAATCAGATTTCAAACTCTCCACCATGGCCAAGATGGATGAAAAAGGATGTCAGGGACAAGATTGTAGACCTACACAAGACTGGAATGGGCTACAAGACCATCTCCAAGAAACTTGAGAAGGTGACAACAGCTGGTGTGATTATTTGCAAATGAAAGAAACAAAATAATGTTTACTCTCTCCCAGTCAGGGGCTCCATGCATGATTCCATCTCTTAAAGTTTCAATGATTATGAGAACGGTAAGGAATATGCCCAGAACTACACAGGATAATCCTGTGAATGCTGTTAAGGCAGCTGGGACCACAGTCACTAAGCAATTGGTAACACACAAGACTGTGAAGGACTAAAAGCCTGCAAGGTTCCCCTGCTCAAGAAAGCACATGTACAGGTCTGGCTGAAGTTTGACAATGAACATCTAAATGATTCAGAAGAGATGAGGGTGGAAACATTATGCTGTGGGGGGTTTTTTTTCTGTTAAAGGGGCAGGACAACTTTACCACATCAAAGGGATGATGGATGGGGCCATGTATCATCAAATCTTCTGTGAGTACCTTCTTCCCTTAGCCAGAGCATTAACAATGGATTGTGGATGAGTATTCCAGCATGACATTGATCCAAAACACACGGCCAAAGTAACAAAGGAGTGGTGCAAGAAGAAGTACATTAAGGTGTCCAGACCTTAATCCTAAGAAAATCTGTAGAGGGTTCAAGTTGCCAACTGTCAGCCTCAAAACCGCAATGACTTCTACAAAGAGGAGCGGGACAAAATACCTCTTGAGACGTGTGCAAACCTGGTGGCCAACTACAAGATATGTCTGACCTTTGTAATTGCCAAGGTTGCCAGGGTTTTTGTTGTTATTTTGGATGTTTTTGTTCGTGATTCTGTCTCACACTATTAACAAAAATATACCATTAAAGTTATAGACTGATCATTTCTGTGTCAGTAAGCAAATGTACAAAATCAGAATGGGTTTAAATAATTTTCTTACTGTAAGTAGTTTAATGTAGTATGCGATTTTGGAGGCAGCATACTTTTTCCAATAATTCTTTGGTTTCCATACTTTACATCTTATCATCCATGGCAATATGGTAAATTATGTAACAGTGTAAACGGTATGTGGGGTGGAACACTAAGCATTGGTCCCAATTGCAAGCAAAAACATTTAGACACTGTACATGCTGCTTTCTCGTATATGTATTAAGTGTGTAACAATGCTACCTTCGATACACCCCCAACACTGCACCAAACAGTGTTCAACCAAGACAATTTCCTACGTAGATTTTAACTAAACAGCACATACTGCTATAACAACCCACCCACATACACATCCTATTTCTCACATTCTTTACCCTCCTCCTTCACCCATAGCCTCAATTCAGTGCCTGAAGACTTATTCTCCGGTCTCTATTGTGTTTGACATCTTGGCTCAGCTGTTCCTTCTCTAGGCCTGGCTGGGGATGAAACATTTTAGGCAGGCACCTGGTGACTACAACTGTGATAACCGCCTTCTCGCTCTAATTAAGCCTCAGAAAGCTTCTCTCCAGCTGCCTGCAGTAGGGGAAAAGTCTGTCCAAAAAGTGCTGTGCCTGGCGCTTTCACGCGGCTCTTGAAATATTAAGATGCTGCATGTCAAAGCAGCCAGGCCTGGGTGAACAGCTGCTGTCTGCTTTCAGTGCATTCATATAAATTGAACGGTCATAGTCACTCTTACCTGGCAGGAAGCATGTGTGTGTGTGTGTGTGTGTGTGTGTGTGTGTGTGCGCACTTACAACCGCAGGCTAGTACAGAATTAATTTATTTCATGTGTTGAATTTTCTTGGTCATGTTTGTTAGTTGGTGATGGGTTACCACATGGCTCTACCTTTGGGCCACTTTTTTTTTATAGAAGCAGATGGAAGAAAACAAAAACATCAGGTACATAAGGGTTGAATTGCTGGAAATTACAATTAGGCAATGCTGTAACTAGCGTAAAAAATTGTTGCAGGCCAAAAACAACAAATTGTAATACGCATGTTTCTTATTAAGGAACTTAATCCTGTGAGATTTAAACGATCTAAGCAGAGTTTTGTTATTTTTTGAATTCTGTATGCAATGCAAAAATATTTTATCCTGCTGAATCCACATAATGCAAATTATTATTGAGGCATTTTAAACTTTCTGCATCTAAACCTTAAAAGAGACACAGACATCTATTTTCTGGGAGTTGCCCAGCAGCCTGTTAACTGTCTATGCACAAAAAAGTCAGATCCTCAATCCCAGATGGTAGCATTGAGCTCCTACAATTGTGTCCTTGAAACAGAGCTTAATTCTCATTTACTGCAGCCGGCATCTGGCATGATACAAAATAAAATAAATTCGGTTCTCATGAAAAAAATAAAGAATTTTTGCAATTGACCAAAAATATCAAAATCCTTTTGGATTGGTCTTCCTCAGAACTTTCTCATTCTGAAAAACGTATATTAACATTAATTAGAACGTTTGTTCCAACATTTTTTCTATTTGGTTCCAACATTGTTCCATTTGCGGTTCGTTTCCTTTGTTTGTTTTCACTATGAACAGCAGATTTAAAAAGTTTTCATTTATTGGTGCATAAGGAAATCGTTAAATATTCCTGTGAATATCAAGGGGTCACCAAATTCGGAGCGTAGTGTTTAGCTCCAAATTAAAAACAACTGGCTAATCAAGGGCTTGTTAGGTATAATGGACACCAGCCCTTTAGGACAAAGTCTGGTGACCTCTGCCCTTAAGCATGTAGAACGGCGAGTCAGTGCCCAATAAATGACTTGTTCTCATTACAATAATGATCCTCGTTTATTAGTACAAATCACCAAAATACACAGAATGTCTACAGTGCAACGACTCTTTTTCTGTCTGATTCATGCTTTAATGTAAACAGTTTGCAAGCATTTACTAAAAAAAGAGCTGCCCGCAACCTGAAATACACGGAATGTTTGTTTTATATGGATCGATTCAGGGGCAAAGTGCCCTCAGCAAGCAAACAACTGTATGGTTCAATTCAAAGATGGCTTCCGACTGGACTGAACCATGGTCAGCATCTGACTCACTGACTCAGCATCTGACTCACTGACTAAATTCTGTTCTCACTATACTAACAAGGAATAGTAAATATGTAAAAGCACCCAAAACGTTATTTACCTTGGATTAATTTCTCCGCATTGGAAACATAATTCGCTATATAACCAAAACATGTAAACACCTGACTATTATACAGGTAAGGGCAGTGTTGGGCAATAGTTTATCTAAATTTCTCAGTAGCGTGGTGGTAGCATCACTGTTTGCCGAATTAGATAGCTTTTCAGAAGCAAAGCTCTTTTGTTGATCTTGTTGATTAGTGCAGAATTGTTCACCCAAGCTACATTTACCGATCCTAGATCAGTAAGCGACGCCACTTTCATTCGTGGAGCTGTGTGTCCGACAATTCTGTATGACAGTGATTCTTCGTCTTCGTGTCTCACGTTGCTTGGTCTCACTTTTTACTCTGAACAGTGACTTCACGAACTAATCACTGCACTAGATACACTAGAAATTTAGTAATGTTAATATGAGGTTGGACCCCCACTTCACACTGTTACTACTGATAAAACAGATCTTTTGGGGCCCCCCAAAGGGTCTGAGCATCGAAACACTACATTTCTTCATGGACCATAGGCTGATTTTATTGAGTCTCTTAGTTGTACGGAAGTGAAAGTATTAATCTACAGGGACATAGAGAATAAACTGCAGCATACATATAACTATAAGGAATTACAAGATATAAAGGCTAAAATACACTTCAAAAATAAATATATATAGAACATCTCCAAGCTAAAATCTATTTAAAAGGTTTGGGAAAGTTTCCTCGCGGTATTCGGTAGACTAATTTACATATTGTGTAAATATTGTGAAATAAGTAAGTGTGTGTGTGTGTGTGTGTGTGTGTGTGTGTGTGTCCCCTATGATGGGTTTTCCAGGAAGTCAAGGTAAGAGGTATCGGATTCAATGATCCCATGCAAGATTAAACTGGATGAATGGATGAACAGATGGTCCTCGGATGCTTCCAGAATTCTCTGGAATTTCCTTTTTTGAGACGAAACACAACCCAAGAATTCAATCTGTGTTAATAATTTGTAATAAAATTAATGCTGTAAGGATTTTTTCACATTACAGTAAGCATTTTGGTGTGAAAAATGTTTTTCCTGTTAATTCTAAAAAAAAAAAAAAAAAAAAAAGAAATGCTCTATCTGGAAAACAAATTGCTTTAAGGTGATCGATTGCTCCTCGATCAGTCATTCTGCGTTAATCAAGCTTCTGTCACATGGTGTTAATAATGAATCATTGATCGTTGGTAAAGGAGACCACAATCAGAAAATATATTCTAGCTGTAATATAATCTACCCCAAACTGTTAATATTTATAGTTGGTTAATATCAAAACGCAGATCTCTTTCTACACACGATATTCTCGGCAGGTTAATAGGACTCATCGTTCACTGAGGTCATGACGGTGGTCATTAACAAGCAGCTCTACCCTGTCAAGATGTCAAAACATTCAGTCATGTAGAAAGAAACAAATGGGGATTATTAATCTTTCGGTGTATTTACACAGACTTTAACAAAGTGTCTGACACACTGAGGGAGAAATGGAGAGGAAGAAGGGGAGGGGGAGTTTAGGAATAAGCTCAAGACAAAGAATTCTAAAGAATAGCTAAACCAAAAAACATTAGACATGTAGGAGAGTAAAAGCATAAAAAGCAACAAATATTTTCATTTCTTATTCAGGGAAAGTAACTCAACAGCAAAATATAGTGATAAAACACTCCTACGGTATAGAATATAAATATCGGGGTAAATTCAGATATAAATAATATTTTCACAGTACCTACTTAGGTGAGCATTTTTCTTTCTGAGCTGTATATCTTCAGCTTTCCGTTAAGTAGGAGTGTTAGCGGATTTCAGGCTACATAACGCATGAGCCACACAAGGTGTGCACGATGCATGGATGCGTCATTGATTGTGGCACGAAATTGCTTTTGCTTCTTGTCATCCAACAACACACTAACATTATGTTGATAATTGCGTGAAGTGATGTCACGCGACACAAAAACACAGGACGAGGGTGGACTTAGTTTAGCACACGCTCAGGAGAAAGTCGAGGACTAAGGGTGTGTTCACACTTGTCGTGTTTGGTTCAGATTAAAACGAACTCTGGTGTGATTGCTCGTTTAGTGCATATGATTTTGAAGATTCATGTAATAACATGCTAAGTGCTAAATCACATAGCTGATGCCGATCTATAACTATCTATTGTTACACCTCTATATTCTATCCATATACCTGTGTACATTATTTACCCCCACCTCTGTAATTATCAACCCCATACCCTATTTATTACACTGATATTTATTGTAAATAAGCCACTTATGCACTTCTGGTTAGATGCTAACTGCATTTCATTGGCTCTGTACATGTACCTTGCACAATGACAATAAAGTTAAATCTAATCTAATCTAATCTAATCTAATCTGATACAAAGCTTGGTTTTGGTGTGATTGTGAAGATTTGTAGTGTTTTAGAGATTTAGACGTTCTACGTAGAACTTCAGTATCATTTTTGAGGTGTTTTTTTTTTGTTTTGGCACTAAAGCGTTGGCAGCAGCTGCTGGTGCTTTAGGCTTATAAAGATTAGCTCACTATGTAAGCTTCACGGCTTGTCGATTGTCTTGCATCGAAGCACGCGCAAGCGTATCCGCGTACCGGCTATTTCACTATCTGCATCAAGAAAGAAAGCAACAGACACGATCGTATAAAAGAGTAGAAACGATTAATATTACCCAAATACTATCTGTATGTAAATTTGGACTCAAGTATACTAATATACATGCGCATGTTTTGTCGGATGATATATTTCCAAAATCGATATTTCAGTATTGAAACTGAATCCAATGAAAAGCCTAAAAACAAACAAAAAAAACCAGTCGTAGTTGGTAGTGAATCCATCACCGCTACGACTCCCTAATGCTAATAACAAGACGATGAGCTCTCACCCGGAGCTCCAGCCTATAGCGCAGAACAAGAGGAGAGTTACAATGATGGCTGCATTAATGGCCTTTACTCTTCCTCTTGACTTACACTGGAGGGAGTGCTCACCGTTTCACTAGTGCTGTCAGGCTTTATTAAGTTGCTGGAGCTGGAATACACATTATATATATATATATATATATATATATATATATATATATATATATATATATATATATATATATATATATATATATATATATATATATATATATATACACGTCTTAGGAAGCATCTTTCTAAAAACATAATACAGCATGGAAATAGTTTTTTTTCTTGAATAGAAATAAAAAAAGCTGTGAATGTCAACATTTCTGTATGTGAATGGGTTCCGTAAGGACACCAAAGATCTATAATTTTTATTATTTATTATTATCATTATTGTTATTGTTAGCTAATGTGTGAGAATCTGTGAACCATTTTATTTATTTATTTACTGCACGCAATTATGTTGGATATGCAAAAACTAATTGTGTTAATGTTCATTAATTAAATCATGTGGAGCGGTTGTATACATTTCGATTAAGTAAATTCAATGAGGTTTTTTTTTCTCAATGTACTCATTGGTGCTGATGTCGTATTTTATCCCTTCGATAATTTAAGTCAAAGCTTCTGTCTTCTTTTTTTTTATCTACACATAATGCTGCCATATTTATAGTCAGCGCAGCTTTTTACATTTTATCGCAGTAACATTCTCTGTCATCTGAAACGATTTACATATATTAACCGAGGTGTTGAGCGTTAAGGGCCTTGCTCAAGTAGTGGCAGCTCGGTGGTCCTGGGAGTTAAACCTATGATCTGCCGGAACACATTAACCACTGCGCTACCACTACCACTTCCAGCTAGATGAGTCCATATTGTCCCATATTGTCCCTATTAACTGTATCTATAACTGACAAGGTGTGAAGATATACTGCAGATAATATACCTGCAGACAGGCAGACAGCCAGACAAAAAAAAAAGAATTATATACCAGATAAATAATCTTTTTTTGCCTTTCTTTTTCTCCTGACCGCAGTTTCACTCCTTTTTAAAAGCTGTATTAGCCGTAAAGAAATCTATACCATCTGTGAAACCCAACTAACCACAGCCAGATATGGGGTTAGTGAAATGCTTTAATCTGGATGGAATGTTAAAACACTTCCATATGTGTGTGCAGCCCAGATCAAAGTCTCTCTTCTCCTAAACCAAATACTGTGTGTGTGTGTGTGTGTGTGTGTGCTTCATTTAGGAACACTAGATCCCATGAACAAAACATTACTACAGTACACCATGTGTCATTCACAGGTTAGAAAACTTTATAGTACAGTTGGGTTGAGTTCATTCATAAAGTTACACAAACGACATAATCTGTGTGTTACTATCAAAACACACTAAAATCAAATCACACCGTATTTCCACCTGTCCGCAAAAAATACTGCAACCATGACATTATCTTTCAGACCCTTTAACTCCAGTGTGAAAACACAACATTAATATAAATTCAGATTTTTTACCCTGAAACCTTTAGAATCCGTTAAGAATCCCTCCGAACTTAATAGAAACAAGAGTATATCCCTAAGAATATGATCTTCGCTGGGCATGTCCTTCACCAGACTTAAGGACATGTCCTTTACCAGACTTACTAAAGTTATGTAAATAAAAGACAAATGTTGATTTTAAGAAAATCAATATCATGATCACTATTGTAATATTGCACTACTGTCTGCAGCAATATCATCTGACTTTTAATCCACTTTGCATTTGACACAGTGGTGACCGTAAGGATTATATCACTCTCTGGCCACCCTATCAAAGGAGGTAGACCTTTTTCGAATCTTGTCGTTGTGTCCTAATTTGGTGTGTCCACCAGCTTGCTTAGCAAAATCTGTCTCTTGCCGGCTGCTGCCACCTGCTTTAAATCGGACAGCATCGCCAAAGTAGTATCTGCATCAGTAACTTCTTCCCCGTAAGCAGCTGGTTACGAGCCACATTTAGGCCCGGGTTTCAGCTACGCTAGACTCCAAATGTGCAGTAACCGAACGTGAAATTGCTACATCACTCCAGACACCATATATTCTGCCATCTACGTGGCCTAATCCCAGCTGGACAACACCGATATGATGTTCAACGACTTCAGCACAGAGTTTAACACCATCATGACCCAGACGCTGCTTCACAAACTCCATTGACTTGGACTGAACTCAATATGGAAATGGAAATCTAAACAACTTGCCCTGTGTCTATAACATGTTTGCTAGCTGATGGTGTAAAAACATTAGCACAGTGTTGTCCTGATAAAACCTTGATTTTGCTAGAAAAATCCAAAGCACAGATCTACAGGTCTAACGAATGCCCACCAGATGTGTGAACCGGTACTTCCCACAGGCCATCAGACACTTAAACACATCTGCATGACGGCTGTTTAATTTAATTTCACACTCTGTCATTCTACCTACTTTATTCACTCTGTTCCATAACTTAACTAACTCCACACACACAGTTTACTTCACATGTCTGCTGTTTGTCTTGTAGAATCTGGTCTTTGTCCTATTGTTTGTATTGTACTGTCCGGTCCAGGAATCCACAACTGGAGGGCCGGATAAAAACATAGCAAAGTCTTTTATACCTTTTATACCATAACCATACGATTTAGAACTTATATATTATGTACTTTTTAAGAGGTGGAAAATACATACTTACTTAAATGCAGTACATACTTAAGTAGATCCTATTTCGGAATTAGCCAATAAATAAATAGCTTTTGTGTATTTGCACGGCTCTTGTTTTCCAGTCCAGAGAAAGTTGTCGTGTCTTAAACGGTTTTAATTCTGTACATTTTGTTCACTCTGCTAATAAAGATGTGTATTAGTAAGTTTCCGATTTTATTATTACAAAATGACAACTAAAATAATTTATTAAGGTTATTAGGCATCTGGGTCAGACACAAAAATTATACACAGATGTGCGCAGACACGAATGAACTTTCAAATGAAAACATCTGGCAGCCTGAATTCCCTTTTACCCGACATGACTTAAATAAGCCTCCGATCCATCTCACCTCACACACACACACACACAAAATCAGAAAAAGGTTGCCACTTCTGCTGACAAAGTGCTTTTCTTTGCAGAAGAGACTCAAACATAAAGCAATCTTTCACAGTAACCCTGCGTGACCTCTCATACCATGTTGGCTCATGGTTCTGTCATTTACAAAGGCAAGCCGGAGCAGTAGTGGGGTAGAAAAAAAAAAGTTTGGTGTGACAGGTAAACTAAATAATAGAAAATCTATTAATTACAAAGCCGTAATTTCTTAGCAGGAGTGATTTCTTCTCGTCTTTCTATTGACATGATCCCTACACCCCCCTCTCATATTGACCAACCCGGAGAGAGCCCCCAGGAGATCAATTCATCTCCTCTGCCCATGTCAGTGTGTAAACCGCACAAGCTAATGGTCATTTAAACAGGGCACAAATTATCACAGAAGACAAATGATACCACCACAGTGCAAAACACCAAACCTCCTGAGATCTGAGAAGCCCCCGAAAGTCTGAAATGACCCTACCGGATACTTGTGTTCCATCAGATATACAAAATTAAACGAAAATAGAATTTATTAATCCTTTAAATCGGACACAGTTTATTGCTGCATGTATACGTCTTAAGTTGCATAGATTAAATTGACCGCAACTACAAAAGCAGCCGTATCTCATGCAGATGGAACTCTTAAAGAAAAATATACTTGAGTGTGAGCCACCCACAGAGCGTATCCCATTTCTCCCACTTAGACCAATTAAAACAGCTGTTCTGCCCCTTACTTATGGGGCAATAAAATGTAATCACCCCTCCTGGAGCTACAGAACTGGACTGTCAAGAGGCATGGTTAATGTCCAACTGATCTCCTAGTCCATAAAAACAAGGAAGAAATGCCTGTTCTGGTCTTGTGTTAAAGTGGAGCTGAAATGTTGTTGGAATTTAGGGCAAAAGGGGCTTTAAGGGACTTTTTTTTTTTAATTAAACGAAACTTTATAGGATTTACCTGTCAACACTGTCAAATGAAGCAGGAAGAAATACGTTCAGACTTTTATTTCTGTACACAATTTAATTTCTAATGGCATTTGTGCCTAACAAAGGGAGGGGGAAATAATGCACATTGCAATTCTTTTAAAGTGTTAATGTTAGTAAATGTGATCCTGTGTTAGTTAAAATATGATTGGCGAGTGATGTCCTGGGTAAACATGGTTAGTCTATAACTAGGTAGTGAACAGACCATGATGAGTAGCACGATGATGCATTAAGTGTGGTACGGACTTTAATCTTATTTTGCTCTCAAGTGGAAAGAACGATTTTATCCCGCTGCTTCAGAATGTAAATCCATTTAACAGAACTGGCAAACAGCAAGCTTTGATACTGTGACTGAGAAATTCTGTGGGCAGTGGTGGCTCAAATGGTTAAGGTGCTGAGTTGCTGATCTGAAGACCAGAAAAACCCTGGGTTCAAGCCCCACCACCGGCAAGCCAACCACTGTTTGGTCCTTGAGCAAGACCCTTAACCTCTCCTGCTCCAGGGCACTGTATCATAGCTGACCCTGCGCTCTGGCCCCAACTTACTGAGATGGGATATGTGAAAAACACTGCATTTCATTGGCTCTGTACACGTACCTTGCAGAATATATATAAATTCTGTAAACTGTTAGATTTGTATGGTTATCAACTACCTTCACAACAACAGCTAATGTTTTAGGGGTTGGACCATTTCCCTCAACTCCAGCCTCCACAAACCCCACACACACATACCCTTCGGAGAGATTGCAACTTGCTTGATTTCCCCATGCTTTGGGGCTTTCCTCAGAGTTCCTTTGGTTTCTCTCCAAAGGCTGATTGGCAACCTTTTTACAAAAGTTTTTACAGAAACATCTGTGAGCCTTTTCCCTTTTGCAGGAAAATGTACATTACAATTAGTTTTTTTTCAATTGTATTCTGAGTTACGGGTTTTCCCTCAGTCTATTCGACACCCTTACCACCAATAACACATAATATATTTGTTTATCACCAGTCGAATTGCATCTACGCTAACATATGTCTGTTCTTTGTTATTCCGAGCTCACCGTCGCCACCATCACTTGGAGACAATAAGGCAGTTTCTCTTGTCTTCTAAGCGGCCATCCGGACAAGACCACAGAAACTTTACTGCAGCATGGGTAACCTACTGGTTTATCTGGTCAGAGCAGACCTGACCCCCCCCCCGACTGAGCCTGGTTCTCCCAAGGTTTTTTTTCTCCATTTTTTCGCCGTTGCCTCTGGCTTGCTTAGTTGGGGACTCCATAAATTTATGGATATCAATCAGATGGACTGTTCTATTGATTGTTAAAAGCGCTATAGGTGCTAATAAAGGTGACTTGACTTGACCCTTATTCAGAGTGATTTACATTTATCGCTTTTATACAACTGAGCATTCGGGGGTTTGGGGCCTTGCTCAAGGGTCCAGCAGTGGCAACTTAGTGGTGCTGGGAATCGAACCCTGGTTTTCATTGTTTTATCACTTCCCCCATATATATATATACTTTGCAGTTTTATTACCTAAACCATTTTATTTTTATGTAATCATCTGTTTTAAAACCTGAAATTCCAAGCTGTAATATTAGGTTACAGGATTATACCGTATGTAGTTCATGCATACATACGGTAACAGGTTTATAAACTGCTTGTCTGACAGGTGGCACTTTTACAGCTTCAATTCAGTGCGTAAATAACCAAATCCAGCTGTGCAAACAGCCAGAAGAATGTAAAACACATTAAAAAATCTGGCTGATCGACAGATGAATGGGGCGCTGATGAACATGGTGAAGCTGGGAGCAGTAAATCCACCGCGGTTCGGGTTTGACGCTATTGTGGATATTTGAATTGAATTTCCTGATGGTAAGTCTAGGTCTAGGGGTTACATCACTTGACCCTTTGTTGTGTAAGCGTACTGAGGTTGGTTTTGTGTGTAATCAGAGCTTATAACCTAAGTGTCCACGTGTGTCCGCCGGTCCCTGTGTGGGTTATTTGAGATGCTGCGGTTGCACGTGCGTATGTGTTTAGATCGTCTGAGTCTTTACAGATTGTCCAAGGCGGCTTTTTTTTTTTTTTTATGAAACACCACTTTCTTTTTCAGATTATTTCTCTGTGCCAAGAAGATTTTCATGCTCTACAGTCATCGTAACACACAACTTAATAATAAGATTGGCAGTTTGCTTGTTGATCCAGTTGATGTTTTTTTTTTCTGCTGCTTAATGGTGCAGGTTTTTTTGGTAAAATCAATGAGTTCAATGAGTTCAAGACCATCAAGCTGTCTTTGCAGGGCTCCTAAGCAAGACCCCTAACCCTTTTTGCAGTCACACACACCAACAACAGCAGGCGGCTCCGTCCAAAACCGCATACTACTTCAGTAGAGTATGTACAGTATGTACTGTTTGTTTTCTATAGTATTGTAACAGGTAGTATGAATGGAATTCGGATGTACTACAGGATTCACAGCAATGACAAGACCAACGAGTTAAAATTATGTCATTTATGGTCTCTCCACATCGGTGGCAAATAATTCTAATCTAATGAAGAGCCTTACATTGTCACATGCCGCCACAACCTTAGAATAGTGTAGGTTAGTGAATAATATTCTATAATCATAATTTGTTCTATTTAGTGTCCATTTTATTTATTTAAACTATTTCAAATTGGTGCCATCCAAGTTATTTGACATATTTAAAAATATGAAGAATAGTTAGTTTTCCTGGTAATTAGTTACTTTTTTAATGATGTAATAATGATGTACTAACCCAGTTAGTATTTGGAGAACTAAATTACATGCCTAACATGGCTCACGATACGATACATATCATAATACATGGGTCACGATACAATAAATCATGATATACTACAATACAATTGGAATACTTTTCAAAAAAAAGTTAAAAATTTGTAAAACTAATAGCTAAAAATACAACACACCTTTGAGTTAAATTAAATATTAATGTAAATGTAAAGCAGTAGATTAGATAATCGATCAGATTCAACTTTATTGTCATTGTGCAAGGTACATGTACAGAGCCAATGAAATGCAGTGGTTAGAGGTTAGAATATCGATAAACTATTGTAAAAAAAAATATTGCAATAGTTGGCTGTGTTGATATTTTTACACAGCCCTGATTCTTCTTCTTCTTATTATTATTATTATTACTATTATTTGTTTTCTATATCTTGATTTCTGGCAGCACATTAGACACTACAGTCATGCTAAGAAAGATCATTGAATCGTTTTGAGATAAAACGAGAGAGAGAGATAGAAAGAGAGAGAGAGAGAGAATAGGGGCAGCAAAGAGGTTTAGGCAGATGTTTATCCTTGTATCTTCTGTAGTTAGATGTGTACACAGTTGTTGCATTTGTTCCTAGTTTTGTTTTCATAAACAGTTATTATGGGTCAGTTGCCTAAATCATGTTTTCCTTAAGCAGGACCTTTACTCTAGTGGCACTTCATCAATGTGGCCTGACCTTTTACAGCTCTAGCAATGATTTTCATGACGCTGACAAATAATGTGCAAAACCTTTCACGCACCCACACACACACACAAACACAGTCTTATGCACACATGCCTCCACTACCAAAAATGTTTTTTATTATTTTACTATTTACCAGTTAAATTACTTATGTAATATATTTTTAAAAGTTTTTTAAGGCTTCCTTGAAGTGGCGGCCAGTCAATATTAAGCGCCGTGGCGCTGACCCTCCAGAGAAGAAAACGCTTTACCACGTCAACAACAAGTTACATATATATCGCAAAAAATAACAAAATAATACCATTTGATTGTATTGGTACAGTTAGTCATATCATCTAAACCTCCAATTTTTGTTGTTAGTGATTCAATATTGTATTTTAATTTTTGACATTATGTGATTGGAGCGTTGCAATATAAGTCATGCCTTATATCGTTTCCACATCAATCTCGGACTTATATGAATGATTATCTTGATTACTTAATGACTAATAATAAACCCACATTAAGCATAAATTCACTGATTTATGGTACATTTATTGCATTCTCTAACAGTTAACGTTAATATTTAACAGTTACATTAACATTTTCAATATCTTATCTAGCAGAGAAACATCATCACCACTGGCGTGTTACAGTCCTGCATTACTACCAGTTTTATATTTTTTTGGCAGCAGCTTCCTTATATAAAAATAAAACTCAGATGACCCCGATTGTAATGATGACTATTTGAGTTCCTCTGACACTATGAGTGTCCTCATACCTGACCTGATTATCATCAATACAAGAATCAATAAAAGGTTTTTTATGATAAACATTTCAGTCTGTTTAATGGCAATGTTTAATGATTATTGGACAAGAAATTGATTTATGGAGTCTTTAAACTCTACACATGCAGTACATACAGAACTGCTTCCTAATCAACAACTTTTTAAATAACAACCAGGGTATTTATTTGACATGATCTATCAATCATTATTGGAGGTCATAGCAAGGGTCAGAGTCCAGATTTTAAACTACAATAATCAATAGTCAATAGAAATTGGGGAAGGATAAGCAAGGATTGGACCCTGTCACGAGAATAGATGAAGAAGCGCAAGTGATGAATGATACTGAACAGGAGCAATAACGAATATGGTACTTATACAAAAAACATAGGTGATTAAAATATGGAGCAAGTCAGTGAAGAGAGCAGAATGAAAAAAAGCTGAAAAAGTCTGAAGGTAAACAGAAAGTTTGGAAATCAACAGCTTCGAACAACAGAACTGAACTGTAAGCAAAATGTTGGCTTACACACATAAAAAAAAAGGAAATAATTAGAAAGTAGGTGAGACTCTATAGAGCAGAAAGAAGTGACAGCACAGGGCATGACATGGACCAAAGCAACACACATTTGGCTAGTTGGGATGGGTATTTGATTAAATGAATTAACTAATAATTAAAATTAATAATCATTTATTGATTATTCGTTACGTTTGAACTATTATTTTTTGGTAGCAAAAAAAAAACATTAAGATAAGGTTTTTTTCTACAATGAAACCTTAATCCAGTCCTTCCAGAACTCATCAGCTGAAAAGAATGATTAATTTTTATGGCAATACATTTTGCATTGTTTTTAGGTTTAGTCGCAATAAAAGAGCAGGATTAAGTGCGCACTGTTTAGTGAAGATCATGGGGGGGGATTGCTTTGCATGCTAACTTGTGGTAAATTTTGTTGGTAAATGAGAGGCATTAGCATATTAGCACATCTTCAAAATGAGAAAGGAGAAACTTCTCGTTGGTGTGAGACTTTACAATCATTAGTCAACTTTGCAATACTGTGAATGAAAAAAGTCACATAATGCACATGTGGTTATATTAGCCTTATTGTCTATTTCCCACTATTCAGCGTGACTACTTTAACACAGTCACACACACACACATCTTTTTGTTCGCTCTTTTTCCCGGAAAACCAAACTCCACTTTTTTTTGAGGAACATTGCTATAAATCAAGAGAGTTTTTAATAGTTTGGTTTTTAAACTCATTTAGGCTAATAATATAGCATATACCGTCTGTGGATCGCTTCTCTAATATTATAGTTTTATAGATTACAGTATAATCATTTAATACACGCGCATCCAACATCTAAAGATCTTCCTCTTCCTGAAGTACTTAAATTAGCATGTTGCTCAGCAGAGTTTTCAGATCCAGTAAATTAGTATCAAGTTGCATTTAGCAATATTTTATTAATACACTTCTGTGAGTTTCTTTCTGGATAAGGGATTAAACCGTTTACTGAACGCAATCAACACAAATTTACACGTAAATAAAATAAACAACAGTGCGTCGCTGAATACATTGACTTGATCTAGTATATGACATGGAATTTTCCAGATGTGAGCGTTAAATCACGCTTTAAAAATTTCAGACGCATATTAATATTTAAGCCTGCACGTAAGTGAGAAATATAAGTGACAAAAAAAGTCCATTTATAGATGAAAAGCTGACAGTTGGGAATATAAGCCCCGAGCCGGCGTTTCATACAAAAAGTGGTACATAGCGCAGCTACTTCAATTGTCCTTTTGAAGACGACTACGCGAGCATGGTGCCTCGAATAAAAATGACTCCGAGGGCAGCTGTTTTGTACAGACGGCCTCTACAGACCGTGAATCATTTAAATTCTTGTGGTGGACAAGGAGAGCTGATCTGTCTGACTCCTTCATAAGATTGTTGCCTCACATGCCTTCAGATCAAACCATTCTATAAAAAGAGTTCTCATTGTTCGGAGACAGACTTCCAATCGCTGCTGCTCTAAAACGCTAAGCTCTGGTATGGATTTTTGTCTCTGCCGAGGAGACGCTGCCGGGGTTTAGTTGGGTGAGGTGAGGGAGTTGGGGACGGGTTGAATGGTGGAGCAGGTGACGACTCTAAAGAGCGGCATGATAAGACCTGAACGCCTCTGATAGTTTCAAAGTAGCATCTTCTGCCTACAGCTAGGCGACTGCAATAAAGTTACCATTACACAACAGGCACATTAGGGGACTTCTGATGAGACGCAGGATGAGACTTACAACAATGAGCACATAAAACCACACACTTACAGCGAAAAGCACATATTTGCTGAGCAAATCAGTGTCTGATTACAGACCCAATGGCTAATAAACATGCGGCTGCTGCTTATACTAAAGCCTACAGACTTTGACGAATTTTTTTTTTTTAATTCATGTGACCCTCCATGACAAAATGGGATCCTATCCCAAGACACTTTGATCTGTTTATCCGACTAAAAATGAATGCTCTTGTCAAACACGAAGCCTTTTCCAGCAAACACACTCATCACTAAAGACCGAACTGAAGAGGCTTGCATTCAGCAGAGCTCATGCCCTGACAAGTCAATTACATCTTGTAGTAATTACCGTGTCGTTGGTTCTTTATAGAGGAAGTTAATAAAGCTGCCATGTAAAGAAGAAAACTACGACAAGCTGTGCAGTTCGAGGAAAATAATAAAGGACGCAGTCTCGCAATATAGCTTGAGGTTGAACAGAGTTACTAACTCACTTACTTCCCTAAAGTCGATTATATTTCTGTAACACCACATCCTACAGTGTTTTATTCTTCGCCAAGTTTGCAAACGCTTTTCTCTGGATATGATTTCCTCCCCAGTGCTAAGACCAATTGGCCATGTGTCGGCTAAATTATACAGAAATTCCTTTCAAATCAAAAGAAGAGCAGAAAAAACACAGCTGCTGTGGACCAGAACTCACAAAGCTTTCAGTAGATGACAGAAAAATAATGTTGGCAATGCAGAGCTAGTATATTTTTTTAGATCTTCTGTGATGATCTGTTTTTTATTCATACTAAGGCTGAAGCGATTAGTCAACATTATTAACAAAATCGACAATATAACATTTACAAATATTTTTTTGCCGATATATCGTTTGATGTCATATGACGTTATGTAAGTGCCTGCAATAGCATGGTGCAACCAGTGTGGGGCTCTAACGCAAAAACTGTAATTAAGCACTCGGGCACTATTGACATAAAAAAAAAAAGACACAACGCGTACATAAACACATTAAAGTGTGCAGAAAGAGAGTCATGTGCGATAGAATCACGGCCAAGTTCTTTTTCATTGTCTGCCTTAGGTTAAAAAAAGGGTTCGGTGATAACATTGACAAATAGTAACGGTGAAAAAACAGAAGTTAAGAAACGGCCGTGTGGATGTTAACAGCAGCTCTGCGATCGGTACGCCGTGATGTACGGTCATGTTACGGTTATTTAAAGCTTAAAGCATCAAGACAGTTTTGGTGTCACGATTCAATATTTTTTTTAATTATAATTACATTTTCTGACATTATTCTAACCCGCTAGCTTATAATTAACCAAATTAGTAAATGCAAATAAATAAATAAACAGTAAGATTAGTGTTTGATATTTTTAGAGGTGATTCCACTATAATCGACTATTGATCGATTAATTGAGTATTAATTAAGTATCATTTGTCGCAGCCCCTAATCCATTCCCTAAAACAAAGCTCAATAAGAAAAAAAATGTAGTCTTAAGACATTTAACTGTAAATGGGAAATGGTTTCCTCCTTGCAAACAGCCAATAACCACTCATAAAATGAGCAGAACCTAATTTCCCATCAGACGGGTAAGAAAAAGGACAGGAAGGAGATTTGCATCCTTACTTTTCTCTAAAATAACCAGAAAAAAAAAAAAACTAAGTTGGACCGCATCTACAACTCTGCATAATGGTTTCTGTTTTTCTGAGTGCTTGATTCCTGATCAGGCACACAGATTTTTAGAGATGCATCAACAGACCTTCTTTCTGATGCTTTTCTGTTCGGGTGCAGGGAACAGGCAGCTTGCCAGGGAGGACCCTACCTCTATTTGGCAGACGAGTACAAATGCTTGGCAAAGCTGCTGGCTGAACGGTGCCAAAGCGCACGCTGGCGTTGACTGCCGAGGTTCAGCGAGAGGTGAATCGCCGCTCACGGTACTAACAATAGACCCACAGCTGCAAACCAGGTTCTAATAACGTATTACTCTCAGTGTAAAATAGTCTGTGTTAGAATAATGCACTAGAACTGTGGCTTTATTAAAAAAAAAGATTTTTGGCAAAAGAAGAGCGTAAAAGGAAAGAGTTTGAGTTGCTGAAGAATTGATAGTTTGGGGTTCAAACTCAGCTTTATGCAACCTTTCTGGCTATCTGGCTTTCTTCCCGTCCCCTGCTGTCCTCATAAAAACATGACAAGGCTTGAATGAATGAGTGGGATCAACGTGTTCATCAGTGGTAATGAGATTTATTCGGTGTGGTTCATTAAAACCGCCTACATTTCGGCCTAATAAAAGCATGTGGAAGCAAGGGGAGTGTTTTCAAACCACTTTTTTTTCCAGGATGATATAATTACTTCACGGGAACCCCAGATGAGACCGAAATTAACTCATTTGTAAGAGCGATGAGAAACTGTGAAAGGGTGAAGGCAAGGAAAGAAATGTTGGGCCGAAAAAAAATACCGGAAAGTAGAAGCTGGAGAATAAAATTGAAGGCAGGAGGAGAAAAAGAATGGACGAAAATGCAATGCAGCAGTGCTGAGAGCAGAGATTTCTGCTGCATTGCACCTCCAACTCACAATCTCTCCATAATCTCCCCCGGTTGAAATTCTGGTCATTCTCGTTCCTTGACTTTAACTCACTGACATCTTCATTACTCCATGTCTCAGAGCGAGACAGTAAGTCGTAGTTATTAACAGAATAAAACAACTTCAGCATCCTTCTAAAACCGGTAAATCCAGAAGACGGGTAAAGTTCTCAAGGACATGCAATCTGTTTTACAGCAATCCTTAATCCATTTTGAAACAGTCCACTAACAAGTGCATCATCTTCCAGGCTGAAAGAATAAAGACAGGATAGATGAAGGCAGGGTTGGATGCACAAGGTACCAGGTGCAGATGCCAGTCTATTAGGTAAAGGCAATGATAATTAGGATGCGACGGGAGCTATTTGCATTGCAGACAGCAGCCCTATTTAAGACAAATAAGAACATCTGCAGTAGAGAAGTCAATGTCGGCTCCTTCTGTTTAAATGGTAAGAATCTGGAAGCAGAGGAGAACAGCTACACCTCCAGTGCTGAACAACAGATTTACCAAATACACATATCACCATTTTCGTTAAACAATTACGACATTCTGTTTGTTTATGTATACAGACAGGGATCCTGAAGTTCCCTATCATTTAGATACAGGTGTGCTAAACTGCATTATAATGTTGCAAAAAAAAAGGTTGTGTTTGTCGTTTATTTGTGCCTTAATAAATTTGGAGCTTGTCCTGGAAAAACACTGCGCATAAGGCAAGAATGCACTCTGGTCGAATCGTCCCACTCACATACATTCACACCTACAGATGAGGTTGCTGTGTGTGTAATTTCCACATTATTTCCAAGGCTGTCACATGTTACAGTTACTACCAGATTGCGCATAGAAACAGGTTGCGAACTGACTAGAATAGGCTTTATGTACACTCTCTTCCTCATTCCAAGCGAGCTCAGTCACCTCCGGAGATCCACTAACCAGCATGTTTCTCAGGTGAAAGTAAGCCACTGCTACCTCTTTTCTATCAGTGCTGATGCTGAAGCTTATCCCAATCAAGAACCGGGCTGGCACCAAAGCTTGCTGGTCTCGAGTGGAAACCAGTGAGATCATTGGGTGGAGCTTTAACCACAGAGCACTGTTTGAAAGGCGCCATTTTTAAAAGCGGTAGTCTAGTGGTAAAGGTGTCGGTCTGGTAATTGGAAGATTTCGGTTCGATTACCAGTGCCAAGTTGCCAGGTAACCAATGCTGGGCCCCTGAGCAAGGCCCTTAACCCCTAATTGCTCAGTTGTGCAAATGAAAATAAAATGTAAGTCGCTCTGGATAACGGCGTCTGCCTAATGCTGTAAATGTAAATATATCAGTTCATTAGTGGTTGACAGAAGTAATAAAAAAACACAGTCGCTGTGTACCAGAACTCACAAGGCTTTCCATTAAAGTTTCAAAAGAAGGACAATGTAGAATACATCAAATATTGTTGGTAATGCAGAGCTTGTTTATGTTTTTTAGATCCTCTGTGGCTTTAGGTGAAAACAAAGACCATCAGGTCGAGAAGGAAAATCCAAGTCCAAGTATATAATATATTTTCTCCCTCTGAGGGGGAGAAAAATGTGATCATGAGGAGATAGTGAGGGAATGGCAACCACCCAGTTTAACCGATTCGCTGACCAAGCGTCAACAAGTTTACAAAAAAGGTATAAGAAGAGATATCAAGCAATTCCGGTCACATTTTGGTGACACCGCGGGTTCTGCGTCCTGCCTGGTGCGAAAAAGAAGTGCCAACATTGGGCTTGTGCCGGAATATCGGTATGCTAGGCCCCTTTAAACCAGGCCTGTAACCTTCAGCTGCTCAGTTGTGTAAATAGGATAAGTGTAATTCGCTCTGAATAGGAGTGCCTGCTTAATGCCATGCATGTAAAAGGTGCAAAACGCCACACAGACTTGGGCTTAAACTCTTACTGTGTATCTTATGTTGTTAATTGACTTTAACCAAACATCCAAGCTTAATATCTAAATAGCCTGATCATCAGTAAATAAAACATCCCTTTCTACCATTCGCTTCGTATTCCTACAAAAAAAAAACTCTAAACAACCATCTAAACCGCCCCGGAATCCACTTTCAACTCCTCAACATTCTGATTGTCTAAGAGAGGTGGGTTTTAATAAGCTAAATCAATCACACTGCTGCAATCTTTATACACTCCTCACATTTGAAAATTAGTATGCCTGTAAAGTCGGGGTCCTCTGCCTCATTCATTATTGATGCTTAGAGAGAAGAAGTCTACACCTGAAGGCACGCAAAGATTCCCAAAGCCAGGGCTGGTCATCAAAGCCTTCTTCATAATCTCTACTTTTCACCCTCTTACTTCCTCTCTATTTCTCTCTTGCTTTTGTTACGGCAAATTATACAGCCTATCATACTCCATTTCGATAAACCAGCAATGTTTAATTAAAAAATTATTCTCATCATCATCATCATCATCATCATCTGCGCATTCAAGCTCCTAGTTTTGATAGTAAAGACTTACAGCTTTCTAATTCAAATGGCAATAAGAATGTCTCCAGCCCAAGCAGGCCTGTTTAAGTGACTCAGATATGCAGCTTCTCTAATCTGCGTTCAAGTGACATGTGTTTAAAACAGCACACTGAAGCGTCATTAACGTCACTTCGTCTCCGGCTGGTTTTTTTTTTTTTGTTCATGTGATTAAGATATAAGATTAATAGCTCTATGGCAGACAAAACAATGGGCAGGAATCATACAATAAGTTGTGCTGATAGAGGATTTTCAAGTTTCGAGTTTGTTTTATAGGATCTGGTCTGAGGACATTACACTGATATACCGACACCATGTAATAGAGCTAATCTGAGTAAACCACAGAGAGAAAGCAGAGTTGAGTTACAGCTTGTCTTTAGACTTGGATTTGGACATTCAGCTGAGAAAAAAGTTCTATTTGAATCTAGAAAATTATAGAACATATAAGCTATAGGACTGTGTAAAATGATCTACACAGCTATCGATAGTCGAACCTCGACTGCCGATACATATCTAAATGACGTTTTTTACACTGATTTGTGTTTACAATATTATTTAATTAAATCCTTTAGTGCGTGTCAAACGACTTCCTCCTTCACTTCCAAAGTTAGACAGGCTTTTTTTCTATTTTCATTTGCTAATAAACAACATATGAGTACAAATAACAGGAACAAAGGGGGATTTTTAGATATATTCTGGCGCATTTTTGCCTTTATAGAGCAAGTAGGACTGTAAGTGAGGAAAAAAAAGGGGGATCAGGAAAGTTCCACGAGCCAGGAATCAAACTCTGTAGCTCTATATACTGTATGTCGACGCGTCGACCAATACACCACCGTCCTAACAGTCAAGTCAAGTCACCTTTATTTCTATAGAGTTTTTAACAATCAGCATTGTTTCAAAGCAGCTTTACAGAAATACCTCAGTAAAGACATCATTAAAACACTTCATTTGATTGATATCTATAAATTAAGAGTCCCCAACTAAGCAAGCCAGAGGCGACAGCGACAAGGAACCAAAACTCCATCAGTGACAAAATGCAGAAAAAAAAAAACCAGGCTCAGTCAGGTGGTCAGTTCTCTTCTGACCAGATAAACAGGTAAAAGATTTGACTGAGAAATTAATAAAGACAGTCAGATAAATCCTTTAAGCCTGTTGTTACCTAATTTGTATACAATTAAAACAATCCCGACTGCAGTATCACGTTTGCTAGTGGGACTGTAGGTCTCAGGTGAGTACAACAATACCGTTTCTAGGTACAGGCAAACTAGGCAGTCGTCTAGGGCACCACCAGCTGCGGGAGCACCAATGAGTGCCTTAGACCCGCCCCACCATGTAAGTATTATTGTTATTGTTGTTTTCCAGACTTTAATTTTGCAATTACTATAATGTGTTTCTCCAAAAGTGATAAAAACATTATTGTGGAAGTTTGCAAATGGTTTGATTGGTGTAGAGGTGAAGCATTGGCGAGGTTGTGGGGAGGAGGGGGTTTGGGATCAATAGTAATCTTGCCTAAGGTGCCAGAAATCAAGACTGCGGGACTGCGTACAACTGTGACAATAAGCGCTTATGGGGATCAGCTGGAATTTTGAAACATGGTAAAGGTCATAGTATCGACTCATTCATCTGCATGACTTTCTTAAACGGATGATTCATGCTTGACTTCTTTACAAGGGACGTTGACTTGGTCACACGCCTGAACAAAGGGCATAAAACAAGATGCTGATATACACAAAAACAAATGAGCGCTTTTGCTAACTTGTTAGTTCACACATTACTTCGAAAGGTACCTCCTTTTTTAACACCAATAATAACCATCATACTCTGGTCCCTGTAGTACCATTTTTCAGTACCAGCTTTGAAAACATGACGGATCTGAGAGGGAATTCGCTCTAACATGCAGGGTGAGATTAGCTGTCAACAACCATTTAAAATCTTTTTGTATTCTAAGCTACATCATTTACAAACCATCGGTTATCTAAATCCTGGCCTATTTCTATTTATTCAGAAGACAGAGCTCGGGAAGTCTCCGGCTTTAGAAAATGAGATAAAAATAAAACAGACAAGAGAGACGCATCATGCTAATAATCCATCTAGTCTCTATTTTATGTTACTAATAATATAACAAATTTTCACACCCTGAGCGACAAACCCTGAGAATGAAAATACAGAGAAAACAAATATTTTTTGTCACAGAGACAATAAAACCTGTCTATTGTCATTTGATCCAATCACGTATTTGTGTCTGTTGTGTAGATGAAAGTATTTCATCAGTCCACAGAAGGCTACATGAACACAGTAATTGGTTCACACACTCATTTTGTTTAAACTTACTGGTCTTGTTAGAACCGACAAGTTTTTTTTTTTCCAGATAGAAAGAAGTATTTACCACGACATGTTTACTCGTCTGACTTTAAAACTGTCTCCGATGTTTCTAGTCAAAGGCGCGTCTGTACATGAAAACAATCCCATCGAAGTTACTTAAGCCGATACTTAAGCGCTAAAAGGTCAACTTGTAAAGAATCTGTGAGGAGGTAAAGAAGAGCTCTGGGGCATGTCATCTCTGTGTGATAGATTGCCTTTCTTCTATGAGAACACTTTGCCACCTGCTGACCATAAAATGTTATCACATGACTGCTACAGGCGTGTGTGAGTCAGTCGGTAAATTGGTCATTAGGACTGTATGGATGGATCGTGACTTTGGTCTTTATACATAGGGTTTAATAATAATAATAAGTAATATGGAGGTGAAAGTATTAACATGGGATTATATTATGTGGGGAAGTGGAAGTGCAGTGGTTAAAGTGTTAGGCTGCTAATTGAAATATCAAAGTTTGATTCCGAGCACCACCAGAATTTGTCACTGCTGGGCCCCTGAGCGAGGCCCTTAACCCCCAATTGCTTAGTTAAAAGAGAAATGTATGTCGCTCTGGATAAGGGCGTCTGCCAAATGCCGTAAATGTAACTGTGAATGTAAAGTAATCATGAGAAAGTAATAGCTCAGTGGTTCAAATGTTGAGATGCTGATCCAAAAATCATGAGTTCAGGTCCCAACTTTATTGAGCTGTCACTGCTGGGCCCCTGAGCAAGGCCCTTAACCCTCAACTGCTCCGATGGATAAAAATGAGATAAATGTAAGACGCTTTAGCTAGGAACATTTGCCAAATGCCATAAATATATAAATATACATTACTGCACAGTGAAATTCTGTCCTTCGCATATCCTAGCTTAGGAAGTTGGGGTTAAAGTGCAGGGCAAAAGCAGATGAAGCTGATATTGGGGCTGGGGTGGCTCAAATGGTTAAGGTGCTGAGTTGCCCCACCACTGACAGCCTGAGTTGTTGATCTGAAGACCAAGAAGACCTGGGTTCAAGCCATACCGCCGCTAGCCAGCCACTGTTGGGTTCTTGAGCAAGACCCTTAACCCTTTCTGCTCCGGGGCACTGTATCATAGCTGACCCTGCACTCAGACCCCAACTTACTGGAATGGGATGTGTGAAGAAACAAAATTCAGTCTGCTGTAAAAAGTATATGTGGCAAAATAAAGGCATTTATTGTTAGGAGTTTTGATTAAGTGCCCAATAGTAGCAGCTTGGCAGTGGCAAGATTTCAACCCTGATACCCCGATTAACAACTCAAAACCGTAACCATTTACGCTACCACTGCAACCACAAATCAGTTAAATAACTGAATTCCATGAACATTAAGATCAAGCGGGAAGGTGTGTGTGTGTGATCATAACTAAAGCTCAAGAGTGAATTTTTTAAAGCCATAGTAAAGTTAAAAATTAACAGCCTTATTAATGTAGGGGGATTTGAGGTTATTGCCTCTCGAAGTGTCGTCCTTTGATATTATTTCTCTGAGTCATTAATTTTGTATGGCTCAGAGCTTAATCAGCTACCTAATGCCCAACATCTTCATTATCCAGAGGCTCGGAGAACTTGCTGTAGCCGCCTACAGTGCATGAATTGTAATGAGGAAGAAGAAGTGGGGGGGGGGAATCCTGGCGAGTAACAGACACTAAAAAAGTTGCACATCTTTTATGAATTATCCGAGCTGACAAAGATTGAAAAAGACACTCTAGCAAATCAACATCGTAATTATTCGACTCACAAGCCAATGGCATACTGGTGGGCATTAGCATACTCCAAAGCATGTTTTATGCACCGGCCTCAGTGAGTGAGAGAGAGATGCGAGAGAGGAGAGGGGGGAGATGAGAGAGAGAGAGAGAGAGAGAGAGAGAGAGAGAGAGAGAGAGAGAGAGACATCAAAGGCGTCTTTTCCTCTTTGGTAGTGAGTATGAAGGGCAGAAGATGAAGCATGAAGATTTAAAAAAAAAAAAAAAAAAAAGTATGGACGCGTGTCAAGTCCCAAATAAAGCTGTTTGTCAGGACAGAAAGGATGTTGCGACAGCAATACAGCAAGAGAGAAAAATAGATCAGATTAAAGCAGGAAAATGAGAGGGAGAAAATGAATAACGAGACAAAGACATGAGCAATGAGAGACGAGGTGATCAAATGACTGATTTTATTTGTTCTCGGATTTTCGGGTTGGTTCTCTCTACCTTGCTCCTTATATTCTAGCCTGCAGACTCTTTCTCTATTCGCTATACACACACTTTCATTTATCTTCAGTAACTGTTTTATCCTGGACAGGATGGCGGTGGAGCCGGAGTCTATCCTGGGAACACGTTGCGCAAGGAGGGAATATTGTTCATCCTGGATAAAAAGTCAGTCCACTACTAGTCCAAGTACCACACACATACAGACATCAGACATCAGTCCACCTTTATTTGGTGGGAAGAAACTGGGAAAACTGGAGAAAAGTCACTCGGATGTACAGAGAACGTGTAAAGGGATCTTTAGTTCTGTGTTGTTTTATTTAGCACCTGTGGATTGTGCGACAAAGAAGAAATCTACCAGCGCTGGGATTATTAAAAGATCATAGGTTCACTTCCTATTTTGACCAAGCAACTCGGGATGGTTAGAGTTGGAACTCATGATGCGCATCAAATGTTTTGGGGGGGTTCAAGGCAGCACTCATCATGCACTGCTTAAATAAGCTTGCGATAGTGTGTGTAACAGAGTGTTCGTCGCAGGTTATTGAATATTAAACTATTGAATTTAACAAAATAAAGAACGAAAGCAGTCTAAAATGTACTAAACTGCTTTATTAGATACAGACATGTTTTCCCAACTTTTCTTCACACCCCCGTGCACATGCACTCTCACAGAACTACGGCAAGCCCAGGGGGAAAATTATGCAGTCTGGTCTGTTACATAAGCACTGACTGACACTTTGTATTTGAACAAATCAACAACAAATTTAAAATCGACTGTGTGGCAACGCTTTAACCGGATTCTAAAAAAAAGGGAAGCGGATTATCGGCCGTTGGCGGTTCTATTGCCAGGGATTTGTTCCGGTTCTCCGTCGGGGATAACACAGGGTTTCGCACACCATTGCAGGACCTTAAAGCCGAGGTACAGCATGTCCTTACTGCATTATTAAAGTGTTCTTTATAATTGTTATAATAATCTGACGTTTTTATGTCAATTCAGAGCTTTTTCCAGAAAAAAACTTCCAGAATCAAAATCGGATCAGATCATAAAGATTCCCATCTCTACTGTTTAGGCTGTGGAATTAGACTGATAACGGGCTTTTACACATAGGGTTGTACAGACAGGGAAATTCAGACACACATTTGTGTGTTCCCACAACTTTTTCTGACATTCTTGTAAAGTTGTCTAAATGTTAGGACAAAACATTCTTTAAAAAAATGTTTATGGAACTTTCTTGTAACATTAATTAATATTTAATATCTGTTCTTGAGAGAGAATGTTCTTGGATCTTAATGAATGTTATCGAAAAAAAAAACGTTTTTAGAACACCATAAAATAACATTCTACCAACGTTAAGCAAACTGGACATCTTTGCTTTTTGAAACAATTCTTGCCCAAAACCAAAACAGAACATGTGAAAAATGTTCTCAGAACATCAATTTGTTATCTGGGCCTGGGCTTCATGTAAACAGTGAGGATTTGAATCAGGAATCGACTCTGTATCGATACTGTAGGTGATTCAGTATGCAGGAGAAAGATTCATTAGTTTAACACGAATTAACCTAGAAGTTGAGCATAAAATGAAAATAATTCGTTTTATAAACCTTACATAACACGTCTGCGGCTAAATTTAATATTATTCTTATTTATTTTGTATTTTATTAGCTTGTCACGTGCTGTCAAACAGAAGTGTAAACTTACCTGCAGCTGGAGGAGTCTTTACCCCTCGGGGGTTACTTTCCTGATATCCCAAAATAACAGGCGCGTGGCGGTGGGTTTGTTTGTTTCTTTCTTTTTTTTCTTTTTCTTTTAAGTCGTTTTCTCCGGCACGTTTCTATTCAGCTGCGTGACTGGTAGCGTTTTACGGTAGCGGATAAAGGTCTTCAGGTACACCGACCCTACCGCCTCTCACAGCGGGGACAGCGCCGAGCGGACACCCCTCAAAAACGGAGAAATAACCCGCACCGTGACAGGTGCACGCGCAGAAGCGGAGGGGGCGGGGCTTTGTGCACGGCGCGCTGAGAGCGAGAGCGAGACGGTGCAAATCCGGTGCTGTGATCCGGTGCAGTTATAATGTGCGCGGGGAAAAAACGTCATCTTGCAAAATAAATCAAGCAAATAACAAAACAAAAAAAAAAAATATAAAACAATTCTAGATGTGATTTACATTAGTTCATTCATTGGTAGTCACCAGTTCATTCTGATCAGGGTTATGTGAATCTTGGGGCAATTTAGAGTAGACACTCAAACTACCGGCATAGTTTTGGGAGAAGGGAGGAGACCAGGGAACATGGAGAACATGCAAAACACCACACAGTCATTTCTACCTAATTATTATTCGCATAGGATTAGAATTATCTGGAGACTTCATGTGATTTAAAAATGACCCCCTCCATCTAAATTTCATGTGGCACATTCGCACAAAATAAGCAAAACCTGCGATTTTACTTGAATTCATTGACTTGACCAAACATTGGATAGATTGTTATTTGGAAATGTCTTGTCATTATAGGTGTACATGTATGATATATCCTGAAGGAAAAAATGTTACTCATTCTTGTTCCATCCCTCTCCATCTAATTGTTCTTTTTGTTTTTCTTTTGTCAATTGGCCTTTTTTTGCAGTTATATCATTTTGTTGGTGTATAGCGATATGCAGCCTTCAAAATGCACCCAAAACACTCCAACGGAGCTCCATTCTTCACGCACCGGAAACAGAAACCTTGTAAAAATGATGCATGACTTCAAATCACAGAGATGCTGATTCTCGCAAGGCTAATAGTATCACGGGACCTCTGTGTTTGGTGAAATATCGTAGGTCATTTGCAGGTAAATGTTTACCAATTATAGACATGGTTGATTCACACAGGATTGTAATCATAGACAACATCTGCAATTATTACAAATGACCACGGATAATACTTATAATAGTACCAGTAGTACTCCAGACTCGAGACAGGGACCCCGAAAGTGTAAATACATCCCGCTGCACTACTGTGGTGCCCATTTACACTCAAATATCTTTAGAAATGCTCAAATAGAATTTTGTACATTTAACTGTTTTGTAGCATAACCCAGATATTCAATATGTCCCTAATATGTTCATAAAATACTAAAGTTTTTATTTCTTTATATCTTTTATAAATTAAAATATGCTTTTACTTTAACATTTATCTTAAATTTGCAGATCGTCTCACTCAAAATGATGTGGCAGTATTATTTATACACATGCTGCTAAAGTGGGATAAGTTAGGACAGTTCTAACAGCCCACACTCTTTGGTGGCCCCCAGAGATCTGTTTTTTTAGTGAGAACCGTGTGGAATGGGTGTAGTAGGGGGCCTAACCCAATATATAACCCCAAATAGGGCTCAAAATTGCTAGCAACGCCTCTGTTTATTCACGTGAGCAGTTGAGGGTTGGGATCTTGCTCAGGGATCCCTGGTATTCCGACTATTTAAACTCACAATGACAGCTATATCAGAGTCGTATTCATTAAACCACCACTGTAGCCCCTCAGCTTATGACTTTTATACGCTTCCTATCTTAACAGAACATCCCACCACGTGATTTCTAAACCTAAAAATAAAGTTAAATTGCCCACAGCTATACAAATTTAGCCTCCTGGGCTGTGCTGTGCTGTGCTGCAGATGTTGAGTTTTCTGCTCAGCAAGACACCCCAGGTATTATTATCCTGGAGAAAATCTGCCCTGTGAATGCGTTCGCTCGAATCGTCTCTATGGCACCGGTTTCTTTCTCTCTCTTTGTCTCTGCCTGTCTTTTTCTAGCTCTTTCAGTAGGGAAAGATGATGTCATTATCAGCACAGAAGGCTGAGTGTGCATTCCTCTTCACCAAGATGTTGTCTGCTCTGCTGACAGTGAGGAAAAATAAACAGGAGAACAAGTGATACTACAGCCGAGAAGAGAAACTCCTCTTTCTGACACTGCATCAATGCGCATCCCCTTATCTCTGCCATTTACTGCCCAGCTACACAATTACCCTCCTGCCTTTATTCACACGCTGCTGACATACTATCAGTTTCCTATACACACTGTTGTGTTTAGAGTCCTATAAAAAATGAATATACAGTATACACACACAAATGCACACATAAGTGTTTATTGGGGACATTGGGGATCTGGATTTTTCTGTATGGAGTGTAATCACTAATGTTTTAATAAGCTGTCTATGTCTGTTGTTTCTCTTAATGGGATTCTTTCGACTTTTGTGTATGTGTGTATGTCTGCGGGTGTTTGTGTATCTGTTAGTATGTGAGTGTGTCAAGGATTGCAGAGCCACATTAAGTTACTTTAGTCCCTGCCTCGAACCGGTAGCTGAACGTCTGATGCATATAGCCCAGAATATAAAAATCTGATTTTAAAACTCATTCTGATTAAATTCTACCAGATTTCTATAAGGATCAGACAAATTCTGTCCTTTCCAAATGATGTAAATGTCCTTAAATTGAATGAGTTGCTTAAATAAACAGTCTATAGTTGTAGGTTGGTCTATTAATTGTATGGACAATATACATTTAAACATCCTGACACAAATGGTGTTTTTTGGCCGGCGCCGTGTTGTAGAGGTTTAAGAATTTGAATCAGGAATCGACTCGGTGTCGATACTGTAGGTGATTTAGTATGCAGGAGAAAGATTCATTAGTTCAACGTGAAATAACCTAAAAGTTAAGTATCAACAGAGTTCGAAAAATTATTCGTTTTTTTTTTTTTTAAAACGTTACATAACTAAACTGCCGCTAAATTTATTTATTTATTTAGTTAGTTATTATTTTATAAGCGTGTCAAGTGCTGACAAACAGACGTTTAAACTTACCTGCAGTTGGAGGAGTCTTTACCTCTCGGGAGTTACTTGTTATCCAAAAATTACAGTTGCGTGGCAGTTTGTTTGCACCCAAATGTGTGGTTGTGCTTTGGTGGCCTGGGTTCAATTCCGGCTTGGGTCCCTTCTGGTCCCACTCTTTTTTAATCTCTCAATAAAGGCTTGCTTTGATTGATTGTTTGCTTTACATGCCAGTCAGAATCCTTCTTGGCCAATAAAACCTTCTATGGAATCTAAAGGTCTGACTAAACAAGATTACAATTATGCATTTTTCATCTTTGTGTATTTTGTGATATTTACTGCATTCAGAACCCTTAATGCTTTGCACAGTTTACTATGTTGTAGTTTTTTAGAAAAAATGGATTAAATTGACCTTTCTACCTGCAAAACTACCCCTTTTCTAACTTTTCTACCTGAAAATCTACGCAGTACTTCATCACGATGAAGCATGTTCTCAGTTTCATGTTTATTCATTCAAATGTAAGAAATTTGCATTTACATTTCTAGCATTTGGCAGGCGCCCCCTATCCAGGGCGACTTACATCTATTCTGTTTATACAACTGAGCAATTAGGGGTCTTGCTCAGGGACCGAATTAGCAGTCCAACACCTTAATCACTGCGCTACCACTTCACACTTCCTACTCTTCCACTTAAAATATTAAGTTTATAGGAAAAAATATTTTTGTTCACATTGATTAACTCCGATATTTAGTCCTCCTTTTTCCTTAATGTTTTCAATCAAAGTCATTTCCACACATGTGAACTCTCAGACACCAGAGACCCGTGAAATATTTGGCATGCTATCCCGAACTTTCTGCAATTCCAAATCCTGCTGTTTGAAATGAGTTCTGACTGAAAAACACATCTGTACTGACCTACAGCCAATAAGAAAGCAAGCAGAAAGTTCAGGCAGGAGTTACAGACCATAATATCAGCAAGCATGGCTTCAAATCTTTTTTTTTTTCCGTCTTTCGCTGCAAATCAGCACACAGACTATTTGTATGGTGAACGTCTTACAGCCTGCCATTTTAATAACCTTTCCAATTTCATGTTATTTCCAATCTGGCTTTATTTCCTCATCAGTTCTCACGTGTGTTTGTTAGTGAAATGTAGTTTAAGGACAAAACAGAGCTGTCTGAGATTCTTTTTAGTTTTGCAGTCGCCAATTTATGGTGCAATGGTGAATACAGCAGCAGCTGAAAGTTACCTCAGATAGTTGTGCAGTGGGAAAACAACTATGATCTGACAACTATGAAAATCAAGCAGTGGGAATTTGGCATTAGAGAACATCATTATAACTTGAACTCCAGATGATAGCAGTCACACACCTGCATGAATAGAGTCCAAATAACTGAGAACAACACAAAAACCCAAACCATGGAATTTAAAACCATTTATAAAACCTTAAACCTTTTTTTTTACTTTCTATCCATTGCGTATGGAAACATGCCCCAGGAACTGTTAGTGGTATTAATGTTATGGCTCAGGGCAGGGACATTTCGCCTCTGCGCTGACATCCTTTTTAGGCTGATAAAGCTCATAATGTTTTCATCTGATTGGCCCATAAAAGCTTACTCTTTTTTTGCTTAATTAGTTAATGTCACTGAGGTTTTTGTGGCGATGTAATGTATTTGTCTAAAAAGTCGGCATAGGATTTTCCAGACCGACCAGCCCATGAGACATTTATTCAGCAGCCCATTGGTTCTTTTCTTAATTGAGGTTAAGCTGAGCCAATCACATATTTATACAACAGGGAAGCAAAGAAAAAAAAAAAGAAAAAACTCAAAAAGATGGGTGGTAGTTGTGATCCTAGTTAGTGGGACAGTCTGGGTCATAATGCCCAGGGCAGCTTTTTGTCCCTGTCCAGGCTCTGTACATGGTGTGTGTAAAGGTTAACTTAAAATCATTAATTTAACATGCAAAAAAATCTATATGTTTCTATGTCAGTGGATCCTAAGAATGGTTAGGGTGTTAGACTACCAACCTGAAGATTGTGGGTTCGATTCCCAGCTCCACCAAGCCACCACTGCAAGGCCCTTAACCCCTAATTGCTTAGTTGTATAAATGATATAAATGTAAGACGCTCTGGATAAGGGTGTCTGCTGTTATTGTAAAGTTAATGGTAGAGAGCGCATTACACTGGATACACTTTCTCCAGCTAAAATAATCTTATAGCAAATTTTTTAAATATTAAAGCACTTGGCTTTAAAATACAGCTGTTTTAAACCAAAAACTGACAGAGCCGCTTCCAGCCTCCGTTCATCACTGTGCTATCTCATCACTGTCTTCTGACAGCCAAATTACAGCCATGACACCCAGGCAAAGAAGTACGAGCACTAACTCCCTAATCCTCCACACGTGTTTCCTGATCGATGGCTTGTTTCACCGTTCATCTTGTAAGAGGTTAAAATACTGACCGCAGCTTGTTTGGCCTGATTTAAATCTGTTGTTATAGGCACAGACTACAGACCTTGGATCATTTTTCTTAATCCTATCTTTTGCCAACAGGAAAAAAAAAATCCCATGCATCCCTTTAACCGTTTCACTTGTTTGTCAGTTATGTGCATTGTGGATATATTTACATTTGCGGCATTTGGCAGAGCGTCTTACGTTTATCTCATTTATTTAACTAAGCAATTAGAGGTTAAGGGCCTTGCTCAAGAGCCCAACATTGGCAAATTGGCGGTGCTAAAAATCAAACCCCCGATCTTCCAATTAGCAGTCCAACATCTTAACCGCTGCGCTACCACTTCCCTCTATACTTCTTTGGGTACTGACAAGGAAATAGAGGTTGGTCTGTATTGTCTGTTTATCGACTCAGGAAAGGTGAGAGAGGAGAGCGGAAACGAAAGCAGCTCACCAGAATAAATGAGCTGTCCACACACGCTGCTCTGATCCGATTGCCAACATAATTACGCGACTTGCTGAGACAGGCTCCATATGGACAGGGCGTCCTCTGATAAAACTCGCTTGGCCCGGTCCGACTTTGACATGTTAAATATGAATTTTAAACACTTTTTCCTGTCAGCAGCAGGTCATCTATTTTGCACGCCTAAACATTTCCTGTCACCCCTTCCCCTCCCCGTCAAAGGAGTGTGTATTACAAGATGGCATTTCAAGTGTAAAGTCAGCAAGCACGCTCTAATGCTCTTCATATTTCATTGTGATGAGTGAGAATATCATAGCACTGCATGAGCATCACCACACAGACCCACAGGTCATAATGCATGCTCCAAATCTGCAACCTGACAGGGATTTTTCACCGACAGATGAGCCTCACCACGATCAATCTGTACTTCTGAATATAAGCAAGAACAAAAACAACATAATAAAAACAAACTGTAACTATTTATGCATTTATTTTCTGACTGTGGCACTCATCCTACACTGGGATGCAGGGAAGCCTAGGGTCTATCACAGGATACACACACACACACACACACATTTACAGCATTTGGCAGACTCTCTTATCCAGAGTGATATACATTTTAGCTCGTTTATACGACTGAGGGTTAAGGGTGGTGCTGGGAATCAAACCTACAATCATCCGGTTGCAGTCCAAAACCTGAGCTAACACCCACGCGCACTATCATTCAGACACTGGACAATAGAGAGATGCCTCAACTTACAGCACGTGTCTTTGCACTGGGAAGGGGGTAACTGGAGTACTTGCAGGAAATCCCTGAACAATTCGCTTTTATTGAGCTTTTTAGCTTATTATTAAACCAATAACAGTTTGTTTTGTTTGACGGCATGTCTTTGGGAGGTAAAAATACAAAGTCGATTGACTTAAAAAAACATAAAACTAAAAAATCTAGCCGATACTTAGCTGAAGGATGGGGTGTATAAAGTTCTGATTGCTACAGTCTAACATGACGGTTTATTTTTTTAAGGTACAGAATTTCACGGCTAATTTCTTAATTTGTTGTTGTTTTTTCTATTTCCATATGTTTTCTTAACTACGCTGGAGGATATTGTCAATGATCTCAAGGCAGCTGGGACCACAGTCACCAGAAAAAACACACTATGCCGTGAAAGACTAAAAATCACATGAAATCACATGTCTGATGTTAGCCAATGATCATCTAAATTATTCTGAGGACACCTAGGTGAAAGGAATGCTGTGTATGACCCCCAAAAACACAATCCCCACTGTCAAAAATGGAAGTGGAAATGTTATGCTTTAATGTTGTTTTGCTGCTAGAGGGACAAGACAAATTCAGAACACCAAAAGGATAATGGACAGGGCCATGTATCATCAGATCTTAGGTGAGATCCTTCTTCCCTCAGTCAGAGTATTGTAAACGGGTCGTGTCATTCCAGCATGACAGTGACCCAAAAGAAACGGCCGAGTCAACAAAGGAGTAACTCAAGAGGAAGAACATTAAGGTCTTGGAGTGGTCTAGCTCATCTCCAGACCTTAAGCCCATAAAAAAATCGGTGTAGGGGGCTGAAGGTTCGAGTTGCGAAATGTCAGCATCGAAAACCTTAAAGACTTTTGCAAACCTGGTGTTCATTTACAAGAAACATCTGACCTTTTATACTGACTTATTTCATTTATTTATTTATCTTCTCTACCCGCTTATTCCCTAATTTGGGGTCACGGGGGTCTGCTGGAGTCTATGCCAGCTGTCTCTGAAAGGGCGAAAGGCAGGAGAGGTACACCTGGTGGACAGGTCGGCAGTCTATCACAGGGCCACACACACACACACACACACACACACACACACACTCTCTCTCTCTCTCTCCTATGGGCAATTAAGATTCACCAATCAACCTAACATACATGTTTTTGGACTGTTGGAGGAAACCAGAGAACCCTGAGTAAACCCACGCAAGCACAGGAAGAACATGCACACACCACACAGAAAGACCCCTGGCAGAGAATCCAACCCGGGACCTTCTTGCTGTGAGGCAACAGTGCTAATCACTAAGCCAGCATGCTGCCCTCAAAAACATATTTTACTTATTGAAATGCAAATTAATGTATAACTTTTTTTTAAATGTGTTTTTTAATATATTTTTTTGTTGTTATTTTGTTTCTCGCTGTTGGAATAAACCAACTGGTAAAATTATAGACTGATCATTTCTTTGTCAGTGGGCAAACATACAGAATCAGCATAGGATCTAATTATTAATTCCCTCATTGCATGTCACTATTTCTATTGTGGTGGTTGGAAGTGATTCAGTTGAGAAGATGCAGTTGTTGTTCTTTTATCACAACAGTTTATTAATCTTAATGTGAAATAATAAAATACACTGTCACTGATCCATCAAATGTCCAATCATTCTTTATTTCCTTCTTGACACTGACATAAGTAAACAGGTCTTCCTATTTTTTTTTTTTGAGAACTACACCTGTAGAACAGATGGATGTGTCTGTGTGTGCTTTTGGCTGTGTGTATAATGCCTTATCTCTTCCATGGCAGGCTGAAAGGGTTTGGCTAAACGGCTTGGTCAGCATAATGGAAGGGTTCTATGGAGAAACTGTTAATAAAGGTCAAATTCCAGTTTACGGTGAAAATACCCATAAGTGATGCAATATTGCCTCCAAATAGGATCATAAATCTTTAAATGGGGATTAAACAGATGGACTGAAGGGGTCATTGGTGATGCTGTGATTCCCTCTAGTGGTGATGATTATATATCACATGTATTGATGGGATTATCACAATGTCCTTGGACTGAGATGAAGCTCTTGGGATTTATTAGATAAATGAAGAGCTGGACAAAGTAGTAGAGTTGGTTTTTTTTTTGATGAAGTCATGACATTTAGTGTTGAATTAAGAACACAATGTTATGGACAGGAGAAGAAAAGAGGAAAGAAGAGACGAGAAGAGAAAAGAACAGGATGGTTCATGAATCCTGAGTCATATTGTATAAAGGAGCGGGTCTCATTAATGATAACTCAAGTTAGGGTGGTTTCTGGCCTTTAATTATTTATACTTAAATGCCAGCTTTTATATAAAATGAATCACGAAGCATAGAACAATTATATTTATGGAACTAACTGTCGATCCTTAGACTAGTAACATAACTAAATATGTAAAACAGATAATAAACTTAACATTCATGCTATTTTCATTTTTAAACTGTGATAAATTATATTTATCTTTCCCAGATCTATATGTTGCTTAGTTTTGCTCCAATTTAAGCCTCACATTTTAAAACTAAACGCAAGCTAATTGTGCATATTATTATTATTACTACTATTATTATTATTATTGTTTGGGAACATTCTTTATAGTCATTATCCAGGAATTTTAAGGAAACCCAGCTGGAAATCTGATTATTAACTAATTGTTTTGTTCTTCTGTAAACCCACCACCTGGTGGTAGCAGATTGCTGCTTATGCGTCACCGTCTACACGTCAAGTTTTGGAAAACCTTCTGCTTCATTTAGAGCCAAGAAAAATTCAAAACTTTAGCTTGGAGGACATCCTGTTCTTACAGGGACACCGCTAGCAATTTTGGATCCTATATAAGAAAATAAGGTTAGGCCCTCCAAAGCGCATGGATCTTTAGAATTGCTCAACGTTTCCTCTCCCGTAGCGGTGCCCCTGTGTGTTCTTACATATAAAATATCAATCTCTCCATGCTACTGCTTGTAAACAGACCCAAACAGACAGACAGACAACAGTGCATTCTAAATCCAGGTATCTATTCTCAAGGCCTGGATAACGTCTCCAGATGAAGGTGGAAATATACATCAGATCTTAGGTGAGATCCTTCTTCCCTCAGTCAGAGTATTGTAAACGGGTCGTGTCATTCCAGCATGACAGTGACCCAAAAGAAACGGCCGAGTCAACAAAGGAGTAACTCAAGAGGAAGAACATTAAGGTCTTGGAGTGGTCTAGCTCATCTCCAGACCTTAAGCCCATAAAAAAATCGGTGTAGGGGGCTGAAGGTTCGAGTTGCGAAATGTCAGCCTCGAAAACCTTAAAGACTTTTGCAAACCTGGTGTTCATTTACAAGAAACATCTGACCTTTTATACTGACTTATTCATTTATTTATTTATCTTCTCTACCCGCTTATTCCCTAATTTGGGGTCACGGGGGTCTGCTGGAGTCTATGCCAGCTGTCTCTGAAAGGGCGAAAGGCAGGAGAGGTACACCTGGTGGACAGGTCGGCAGTCTATCACAGGGCCACACACACACACACACACACACACACACACACTCTCTCCTATGGGCAATTTAGAATCACCAATCTACCTAACATACATGTTTTTGGACTGTTGGAGGAAACCAGAGAACCCTGAGTGGAAATATACAGGAAGTGCCAGTTGTTAGGACAGAGACATAAGCTGTACTTCATAATAACATTACACAAAAAATTAAAATGTTATGTTACTAGACACAACATATACAATTTCATATGTACCATAACCCTATATTTGTAAACGCCTCCACAGCACATCCACCTACAGTATTTGTGTGTCTTCCCCAAAATGGTTCCACAAAGTCTAAAGTGAACAGTTGCCAAAAATGTCTTTGTTTGTTTGTTGTAGCATTCCATTACATTTACATTCACAGCAGTCGGCAGATGTCCTTATCCAGAGCGACTTACATTTATCTCTTTTATACAACTGAGCAATTGGGGGCTAGGGGCCTTGTTCAGGGGTCCAACAGTGGCAAATTAGTGATGCTAGGAATCAAAACTGATGTTTTGCGGTACCACTTCCCCCCTTAATTCCTTGGATACTGACAATGTCATAACACCTGTCCCAATGTCATAACACCTTCCCCAATGTCATACCACCTGGTTCTATGGCATAACCCCTGTCCAATGGCATAACACCTGTCCCAATGGCATAACACCTGCCCCAATGGCATTAAACCTGCCCCAATGGCATAAAACCTGCCCCAATGGCATAAAAACTGCCCTAAAGGCATAAAACCTGCCCCAATAGCATAACACCTGCCACAAAGCAATAAAACCTGACCCAGTGGCATAAACACCTGCCCCAATGCAACAAAAACCTGTCCCAATGGCATAAAACCTGCCCCAATGGCATAAAACCTGCCCCAATGGCATAAAACCTGCCCCAATGTCATAAACACCTGCCCCAATGTCATAACACCTGCCTCAATGTCATAACACCTGCCCCAATGTCAAAACACCTGCCTCAATGTCATAACACCTGGTTCAATGGCATAACACCTGTCCTAATGACATAAAACCTGCCCAAATGGCATAACACCTACCCCAAAGGCATTACACCTGCCCTAATGCCAAAAAACCTGCCAGAACGGCATAAAACCTTCCCCAATGGCATACCACCTGCCCCAATGAGGCTCTGTTATTGGTTACTCTATGTGCAGAAAAAAAGGAGAACATATCTGAACACAGCGCAGGTCTCTGTATGTTTAGCTAATTAGGATGAGCTTAGTCTTAAACTTAAAAAGATGCATAAGGAGTATTACAGAATATAATTAAAGTAAACATTTGCATTTCTAGCACTTAGCAGACGCCCTTATCCAGAGCGATATACATTTATCTTTATCTTTATACAACTGAGCAGTTGAGAGGACTTTGTGCTGGAAATTGACCCCGCAATCAGTGTGACACTTAATTATATAAACCATCTACCATAGAAGTCTGTCTGAATTTAATTAAGTGGATTGGCCTTGATTGGAGAGCCTAGACCAGGGGTTGGCAACCTTTAACACTGAAAGAGACATTTGGGCAAGTTTCCCAGAGAAAATAGAACATCGGGAGCCACAACGCTCTTTTGACATCTAAAATAAAGAGAACACCGCATGTATCATTTTTTACCTATAAACTAAATATATCAACGCTCGTGTTGCATTTTTAAAATCAATAAACTTCTACAGCGAAAATGACATTTTATGTCTGCATGCAAAAAAAGGATATTTTGAACTGGGATGAAGTAAACTTATAAAATTATCAATGTTTATTTGAGTTTTCCTCGTATTTAAAACCGGAATTTGGGTGCCGTCATCTTGCGCACTGGAACACGCAGTCAGCTATCAAACTATATATAAAAAAAATATTTTACTGACCAATGTAAAATATTTATTTGCAAAATAATAGCCAATTCAAATCTTTGTTTAAATGATTTTTGCTCCTGAATCTCATCGCACATCATCTCCACATTAGGGCTATAAGACGTCCCCTTCATTTTCACACAGGATTGTAAGCCGTCGTCTGTGAAGCGTGAACAATGTTTGTTTTTTATATAGTTCGTATTGGAGAAGACCTGTTTGCATACGTATGTGGATCTGAAGATTCCATGTTTCCGGGTTTTGTGCCGGCGGGTGTCGCGTGCTGGCGGGTTGTGACAAAAATTTACGACAAAAAATTGAACACATTTTATTTTAAGATTACCATCGCCTTCAAAAGACTGCTAACAAACTAAAATGAAATAAATTTAGATTAAATACTCATTATTTATGCTTATTTTTTTTCCAAAGCCACAGGGAGCCGCAGCTGTAGTCACATGCTGCCCCCGGAGCCGCAGGTTGCCGACCCCTGGCCTTGACACCGATTCGATTGCTGTGGATAGTGAGAGCATAAAGGTGGCGTTTGACTGATCGTTTTTGCGTTTGAATCTCTGTCTTTGAACTTTTGTGACTTCGGCAGAACTGGATTCATGTTTAATCTATGATGAATACAGAAATGATGCTTGTTCACATAATTACACTTGATTATACAGTATAGTGTACAGTTATAGTCAAATATCACCACATCTCCAGTGTCACCCACATAATAGGTTTTCTTTTGTCTCAAGTGGTTTAGTCTCACCGCAGTTGCCCCCTGGCTTGTTTGTTAGAAATAAATCTAATTTAAAATTCCCAACTATATCATTTTAATTCAGAATTCTTATATTCCAGTGAAGCGGCTTTGAACTGAATTGAATTTCACAGCACTATGATGTCAATTTCAGCCAAACTCGTCTAGCATATCGTAGCATATATGATGTCATGTCTGTATCAGGTCATTTACAGTGCAATCATTTATCATAATACAGCTAAACCAGCATACACCACCATTATCTTACTATAGAGGGTTATTCCAGTGTCCGACATAACATAGCAGGACAACTCTGACCCGGATGCCTGTTGTTTAGATCAAGCAGGGTGGATCAGACATGATGAACTAGGACAATGGAACAATGTGGCAGACACAAAAATCCTTACATTAGTAAAAGCTTTTTAAGCCCCTTACCGTTTATTTTTATAAAAACTGAATAAAAAGAATTGGGTCACGGTCATGGAGACTAAATGAAACTAAATGCTAATTTGAGGACTTGTCTAAGTCAGGTGATTTAGCAGGTTTGTGCTGTGCCCATGCTATCAATTATTGCGCATCTTCAATTATTTTTAGTTAAAAAATATTGCTTAGGATTAATATACACAATACAGGGATTTTTCAGGGATGTGCTGGATATGCGTTTGATTCCTGATTGTTACATGGTTTATTAAATTAATAACTTAATTTAACCGCAGCTCTAACAGTAGTTCTGGCTATACAGCTAATCAAAACCTTAATGTTTTATTAATTTACTTAATGTTTCGATCCTGTATCACAACTCATGAACAAGAACTTATTCTGCAAATTTTAACTGTCATGTGACAACAGTTTCTGTGAGGGGGGGGTTACAATTAAAAGTAAACTTTCAGCACTTTTCGGCTTAAAAGTTAGAAAAATGAGAGAGGGAAGCGAAAAATTGCCTACATGTACTATAATATAAGGAAATAACCTGCTTTCTGGAGATTCCACAATGTTACATGTAACTAATTAGTTTATGGGTATGACGTCCTTCATAGTTCTGTGATATGAGGCACATCAAATCTTTCCATTATTGGAGAAATATTACTATCTTTCGCAAATAATTAACATAAGTAAATGCCGCGCTATGATTATGAGACACAAGCACAGCGCATCGAAGAGAGCGAGAGAGAGAGAGAGAGCGAGAGAGAGAGATTTTTATTTGTTACTCAGCGTTCATAAAATACCAATAAATTACCAACAAAATTAAATACAATCGTCAGTTTATAACAAATCTTTACAAAGAGAAAAAGGAAATTAAAATAAGATTAGTTTAAAACAGTGCTAAAAATCAGCAATGAAACTGAGAGAGAGAAAGACAGAGAAAAATTTAAATAAAGAAACAGAGAGAGACTAAGATCAGAGGAGAGAGAGAAAGATCAGGGAGAGAGAGAGAGAGAGAAAGGGAGAGAGAGAGAGAGAGAGAGAGAAAGATCAGGGGGAGACAGAGAAAAAAGAGAGAGAGAGAGACAGAGAGAGAGAGAGAGAAATAGAGAGAGAGAGAGGAAATAGAGAGACACAAAAAGATTGGAAGAGAGGAGGGGAAGAGAGAGAGAGAGAGAGAGAGAGAGAGAGAGGTGAACCTCCTTCCAAACAACAAAACCTTATTATTTTTTTTAAACGAGCCTGAAAGACATGATTAGCTGGATCAGGTGTAATTAGTTGAGGTTAAAGCTAAACTCAGCAGGGCGGTGACCCTCCAGAAACTATATCAAAAATTTATGTTAGTTGCTCTGAATAAGAGCCAAATGCCGTAATTGTAACAATGTTGGAATGTTTCACATCAGTATTAACATATTTTGCATAACATTCAACATGATTAGTGTGTATAAAATGTGAGGAATAAATTAAACTTATAGTATAATCATTTGCATGAGAAAAAAAACCCATAAAATATGTTGCAAACCTACGATTTAAGTTATTATTAGCAAGTCAGGCGCACGTTACACTTGTATAAGTGTAATGACACACTTTTTCGTCACGTCTCACTTTCTTACCCCCTTCACAAGACTATTCATTTGATCCGTCCCACCAGCTTCTGCATGTCAAGAGTTAAAAAGAACGCTATTATTTCTATGCTCAAGGGGGAAAAAAATTCAGGGGTTAAAACCGGAAGCATAACCAGCCCCTACATATATTACCCAAGTGTATACCTATGACAGTCACATGACTCACATCACTAACACCTAATGTTCACATTCACTAAGCACCATACTGCTGACGTGGATCTGGAGTGTATCCAGGTGTACTTATACAACATCATCCACCCACACATTCACACCTGGGGGCAATTTAAAGCAGCTAATTCACCTACCAGCATGTTTTACAGAGGTTAGAAACTGGAGAACCTGAAGGAAACCACATGAGGCTGGGAGAATGTAGGAATCTTTACATGGACACGAGCTCAGAATCAAACCAGAAAACTGGTACAAGGTGCATTTTGCATACTAGAATAAGCTTTACTTACATTGTAAAGCTTCTATAATGATAATTAGGTAGATTTTTGTATGTAGTGTATTTCCACCCCACCTGCTCTTTGTTTGCTCAGTGTTACTTATTTTTCTTTGTCTGTCGCCATAGTATTTAATACCACATGTTAAAATACCCATAGTATTTAATATCACATGTTAATTAGAATAACCAGTCTGTCTAACCTTGTCTATTTGCCTACAGATGTTAATACCACACCTTACATCTTTACATACTATTGCCATGATTACATTCTCTGTTGTCTGCAGCTATTCGTCTGTCTGCGTCTGTCTCAGGAACGGAACAAATCCTGTTTTACCACCTCTTATCCTCAGTCCTTTTCTCCCTTTCGTTGTCATCTAATTTATCAAGTTTATCCTGAGTATATATTTTATCCTCATTTTAGACCCCACTATAGATTCCTAGCTTATAGAACATACAGCGCTGTTGTAGATGCGATGATTTGGGCTAAGAAGATAACAACTGGATTTAAAACAATTAATGTAAGACAACCCTTGTGTTAGATAAGCAATGGGGAAAGATAAACATAACGAACTAAGAATTAATTCCCATAGTTTAAGGGGAGACTGGGAAAAAAAGCGCACATGTCATGTATTTTCATGTATGTCGAACTTGTGTACAGTATTTTAAATAAAATGCAATTAGTTCTGTATTGTTATGGGGTTTTACATCTGGCGAAGTGTAGTAAGTGTATATTAGTATGGTTCAATCAATTATTTATTAAGTAATAAATACAATATTGTCTTCTATACCCGCTTACGCACTAATTTGGGGTCACGGGGGTCTGCTGGAGTCTATCCCAACTGCCTCTGAAAGGGAGAAAAGCAGGAAGGGGTACACCCTGGCCAGGTTGCCAGTCCATCACAGGGACACACTCACACTTACACTTACTCTTATAGAGAATCACTAATCAATCTAACATACATGTTTTTTAGACTGTGGGAGGAAACCGGAGAAACCCACACAAACACGGGGAGAACATGCCCGGGAATCGAACCTGGGTCCTTCTTGCTGGGAGGCAACAGTGCTAACCACTAAATCAGTGTGCTGCCCAATTGTTTATTCATTTTTTTTTAACTTAGACAAAGACTAAGACAAAAAAAAACCTGGGAAATATATAAGGCTATATAAAATACAAAACGTAGATTTAGTATATTTGCATTGAGTACATACAGTGTTGGGCAGGTTACTTAGTTATAGTATTTAGTCATAGTTTACGGTTTTTTTCTCACAAAATACTAAATAATTAGTAACTAATTTACACTATCATAAAAGTGATTAATTACCAGGAAAAATAACGATTGTGTTATTTAAAAATAAATTTTTTAATACCAATATTACTATTACTGTTTAAAGGCTGTGGTGGTAGCTTGGTAGGGCTGGGAATTGGAACCCAAATCTTCTAATTAGCTATCCAACAGCTTCACCACTGAAGCTGTTTACTTTATTATTTTGTCGGTTTGAACTGGGTTCCCTGTTGACATGGTACCCCTGTTGTTTGCGGTACATGTCTGGTTTTTATTTAAAATCCTCAGTGCCCAGTAAACTGAGTACTCAATACTGGATCCCCTGGATGTGTAAGTTGGATCCACTTGGATTTGATGTCTCTGAATGCAATGTTGTTGACCTTCTCTATTTATACCTATATGTATATATATATATATATATATAAATAAAGGTAGAAAATAACAACCTTTCCATGTTGAAAAGAACTATTAATGCTACATCATTTGGGGTTTTATTAAGCATCAATCGGTATGTTTCATCTGGGAAACTAGGAATTTGAACAGTAAGGACTGTTAAAGCTTTAATCTCAGCATAATTAAATGTATTACATCATGGATTTTCCAGGTAAATGACACACACTAGTGTGAACGTGATTTTGCCAAGAACGATATGATCCTGGATTAACATCCTTTGTTGATACTGAATAAACATTTCAATCAACCAGTCATAACCATATGATGTCATCAGTGTGTACAGACCAAACCCGCCTCAACCCGTTTTTGTCCACAAACAAACAGAGGCGTAGCTAGGGGTTTTTAGAGCCCGGTAACAAAGTCAGTTTTTACACCCCCTCCTGGCCCCCTCGTGACAAGGGGTGAGCCAGAAGGGGGTCCATCAAGCTTTCCTGGAAATTTTTGAGGTTCAGAACATGAAAACATGCCTTTCGTGGCATATTTTTAGGGTATGAAGAGGATGAAAAAAGTAAAATAATTAAGGCAACAAGGGTACTTTAAAGATATAATTAAGGAAAACATGTCATTCTGAAATTCATAAGTAATTGCGCCCCAGGCCCCAAATGCCCCCCCCCAATGAAGCGAGTAGTATATTTTTGAACCCCAAAGGTGCAGTTTATTTACAAAGTTACAAAGCAACAAAAAGAAACTCTTCGTAAACCAATAAATATAAACTAAACTTGACTTGACTTGACTTGACTTGACTTGACTTGACTTGACTTGACTTAGCTTAGCTTAGCTTAGCTTAGCTTAGCTTAGCTTAGCTTAAACGCAAACAATAAATATAAACTTGACTATAATACAGCGGTACAGGGACACAAACGAAATCCATGACAAAGACAAAAGGAAACACAAGGGCTATAAATACACACGACTAACCAATGTAAACTACATCATTTAATTTTAAAACGCCAAGATATGTAAATAATAGTTTATAATACAATAGATATTCAATCTGTAAACCTGGGAAGAGTGCAGTTATATTTCAGAAACACTTGCCAAATGTTTTGTCTATTTTGGCTCCGCTTATGTAAATAGATGAAGAAGAGAAGCCACAATCACTGACTCATAGTTTTTAGCTAGCTACTGTTAAAGTCAAAGGTTTAAAGTCAAAAGTTACCACATTACTCTAGAGATCGCCATCTTGACTGTATTAATGGTTTCAGTGGGACTGCTGTTTTATGTAATTTTAAACACTAAAAAAAAACACTAAAAAGCCAATGTGAGGTTATAATAAATCTACTACTGTACTATTATTATAGATTTTAACTCGATTTGACAGACTGGAACAGCTTTATAGACTTACATCACACATCTATGCTGTGTTTAATGATTATTGATGATTTTTAGTAGATCATTTCCTCCAGGTTGTCCAGCACAAACTTTGCCCATGCTTGTAATAGCGAGCTCCCACTTTTGCTTAATTTTAATTTTTCAGATCACTTTTGTTTTTACACTGTATGACTACCTGGGGTAAAATTCAGTTGCTGCTGTGTTCACATAAAACGATGGTTTGCCAACAGGATGTTACACACTGCATGACAACTCTGCTCCGAAAACTACGTTTTACAACCAAACGCAAGTGAGAAGTGAGAAGAAAATTAATGCAGGATCTCATATTAAATTAGAGTTCCTGCGCATAACTGGAAATCTTGTCACTACCAGATAAAATGGTAGCCCGCAAGAGGATACCTATACAAAGTGGTTAACATGTTAGACTGCTAATTGGAAGTCTAACGTGTTAGATTTCTAGTGGTTAACACGTTAGACTGCTAACTGGAAGATCCGGGTCCAATTCCCAGCACCACCAAGTTGCCACTGTTGGGCCCCTAAACAAGGCCCTTAACCCCAAATTGCTCAACTGTATAAAAAAGTTAAAGGTAAGTCGCTTTGGATAACGGCGCCCACCAAATGACACAAATGTTAATAGAAACGTTCTGTGCAAAGATTTCCCTAAAAAAACGGGTCCAAATAGACAGAGAAAAAGCCTGATATTGTGGTCTATAGCTCTTCCCTAAACTTCCTGCTGCCCTTTATCTTGCCCTCTCATTGGCTGTTGATCATCTTAAGTGTATTTTTACGACCGGTCTAATTTCACACTGCAGGATTTTGAATCATTAACAGGTCCATGTGTTTAGTGCTCCAAAAATATCATTAGTGTCAGCGACGCATCGCCGAGTCTCTCCGATCACACCTTTGATTATTTATAATGCCTGATCGTCGCTGTAGACGAGCACAAATTTGCTTCCGATTCGTCTGCAATTTTGTCGTTAGTAAAAGTCAGGGCTGAAATTGCGCAGCATGAACTCGGTATAATGCAACATTAAAAAAAAAAAATTTATAAATCACTAACCAGTAAAAATGAACAACGACAAAAAAATCAATATATAAGCAATCAAACATTACTGTTATGCTGTAACACACTGTACACACCATTTTTACAGACCAACTAATAATTTTAACAGTACACATGCCATCAAACCGAAAAGAGGAAGAGATGATGCTGGGGGAATTATTTCTTCATTTTGGGAGGTTTCAATTTTCTTTACTTGTTCCTTTGACAAAGTCCAGGCAGCGGAGGAGTGTAACTCTGCAGTTATCTTGCCAGCACTGATATACAGCGTACTTGGAGCGAACCCAAAGCAAACCTGTTTAATTTGGAACATTTCGAATAGTAAGTCTGCCCAAAAATGCTCTATGTTGCCAAGTGTTTGATGATAAAAAATTAGGTAGAAAAGCTATATCCTGTGCAGGTGTCATATTAACTGAACTTTGCTGCATTTACTGCTGTATTCAGTGTAGAAATGTAAAATTTGACACTATGCATAGATATGTTTTGGTTATTACATACAAACTGGTACACGCAGGGTCACATGGACAAATCCCTACTTGTGCTATTTCAAGTCATGTCAAGTCACCAGTATTTATATAACACTTTTTAATAACAAAGATTGTGTAAAAGCAGCTTTAACAGTTCCCATCTAAGCAATCCAGAGGCGACAGCGCCAAGAAACCAAAACTTCATTTGTGAAGAAAAAAAGCCTTGGGAGAAACCAGGCTTTATCAGGGGTGGAGGGGGCAGTTCTCATCTGACCAAAAGAACCAGCAGGTTATTCTATGGCACAGCAAAGTTTCTGTGGTCTTGTCTGGATGGCCGTCAGGAAGACAAGGTCATCACTGGGAAACTGCTACTGGAGCTTATTGTCTCAAAGTGCTGACCCACCAACTGGGCTGGATACCGACTGGATCTGGTAGTGACGGTGAGCTCGGAATAAGAGGAATAAGCCATTTTACGTAAGATATACAAATACAGTGTGTGTTATTGGTGGTGTTCCCGGTTCCGTTTGACCTGATTATTGCAGCCTAACAATCTTTTAACGGATTTGGATAATGAAAATGTGTAAGTGTGTTATGTGTAAGGCAGGTTAAAAGAATGGGTGTTTAATCTACTTTTAAACTGACAGTGTGTGTCTGCCTCCCTAACAGTGTTGCGTAAATTATTACAGAATTTGGGCGGTAGATAAAAAAAGGATCTGCGGGCCTGCAGTTGGTTTTGTTATTCTGGGTATTATCAGATTGCCAGAGTTTGTCATGAGAGGCGTTTGAAGAAAGGAAATTTTACATTAATGCATAAGTTATTCATTAAGGCTGAACCAGCCGTTAGTTTCTTTGCTGGTGAATCAGTTTGGGGCAACATACAAATTTTATCATTAATCCTTGGAAAAGAAATGACTAAATAGTTACTATATAATAATACAGCTAGTATATTTGTAAGCTTAACCCTTGTATTGTCTTTTTATCAACTTTTGTCCTCATTTTTTATACTGTTTAGTCTTCAGATTTTACTACGGAAAAAAATATAATAGAAAATTAAATAACCCAGTTTTTGGGTTATACCATTGTAAATACAATGTAATAACACAATGGTGTTTATTCTTTTTATTTTTTATTGTATAATTTCTTACCCTATATTTTATTATGATTAATAAGAGAAAAGTGCTACCACATTGGTTAAAGTGTTGAACATCTAAATGTAAGATTGTGGGTTCAATTCCCACCACAACTAAGTTACCACTGCCTGGTCCTTAAGCAAGGTTCTAAACTCCAAATTGTTCAGGTGAATAAATGTACTTCGCTCTGGATAAGGGTGTCTTCTAAATGCCGTAAAATGTAAAAGTAAATATAAACATATAGAAAAATGTGAGTTCACACCCATTCCACACCAAACATACTATTACATTACTGCTAGTACTGTTACTAGTAATAAAACAGATCTCTGGGGGCCTCAAAAATGTGTGGATCTTTAAAATCATTCTAACTTCCCTTCCTTAGCGGCACCCCTACCTACCTTTTGGCAATATAACTGTGTGTACAACTGAAAATCGTTAAACGCAGACTAACCGTATAGAGTTGAACAGTTTACTGGTTCGCTCAGGTGAAGGTGAGTGCAGAGTTTCTATTTATGATTCTCCTGTTTGGGCTTTCTCCAGGTTCCTCCCACCTCCCGAATCTATGTTATGTTAGTAGTTTGGCTGGTGTAAATAATGGTGTGTGTATGAAATGTGATCACCTTGTGATAAACTAGCAATCCTTAACTGACTAGGATAGAGTTCGAACTGAGGAAGGTTAAATGAATGAATTAATGAATAGCTGAATGAATGAATAGATGGATGAATAAATGAATGAAAGGATGGATGAATAAATGAATGGATAGATAGATAGATAGATAGATAGATAGATAGATAGATAGATAGATAGATAGATAGATAGATAGATAGATAGATAGATAAATGGATGATTTAATAGATGGGTGGATAAATAAATGAACGAATGAATGGTTGGATTGATGGATGGCTAGATGAATGGGAATGTGGTAGCTTAGTAGCAGTAGTTAAGGTTTTGCATGGCTGATTGGAACATCATAGGTTCATCACCACCAGGCTGCCACTGCTGGGCCTCTAAAGTAACCCTCAACTGCTCAGCTAAATAAATGAAGATAAAAATATAGATCAGTTGCTCTATGGGGCGTCTGTTAGATGCCAAAAAATGAATAGAAACGAAACGAAAGGGGGAAACCACGAGGGAAAACCAACTCGCTCGGTTTTATTTTTAACCATTAAGATCCTTTGCATAGGAAAGAAACCCTGCTCTCTGATTCCTCATAGCGATCTAAAGCGAGAGCTGCACTTGTGTGCGTGTAAGCGTGTGTATGTGTGTGTGTGTGTGCCCGGCTCTGAGATTAGACCTGACCGGCCCTGACACTGTGTCGCGCCGCAGGGTCGCACCAGGACGCACCGCTCCAACGATTCGGGACTCTTTTACACCCCGACACAATAAGGACACTTTTTTGCAACCTTCTTTAATTCCGCAGGCTTCCGAGGTGAGTCATATCCCTTCCGTTTCAGAGGTTGTCAAGGCTGCGATTAAAGAAATGCAAAACGAAACGCAGCTTTTCGCGCTGCTAGTTAGTGTTTGTATGCGTGTTCACGCGCGCGCCCGAGTGCGTTATTTTACTTGCTGGTTTTAGTTAATTGTTTGTTTGTTTTTTTTGTGTGTGTTTAATCGTTTGAGCCTTTTTTTGAGAGCGGATGTGGTCGTACGGCGCTGAAGGTGCCAGTTTCGCTGCCGAGAAGCCATGGAGGATGTGAAATATTAGTGTTTTCGTGCGTCTTTGCTTGAACCATGCAAGTTCTACTGTGTGCACGGAAGATCCAGATAAGCAGTCGGTGCCGTAAACGCTTTATTAACCTTGTCATCAAGTAAACTAACAGTAAGCACAACTTTATCCTAAAGTGCACCCAGTTGTTAAAAAAAAACTCGCCGCGTGAAATGTCTCCCCACATTTAGCACGCAATATACGCGTATTATTATATTATATCAGTATAAACGTGGTGTTTATAATTGTACTTAAAAAGAAGCAAAACAACCCGAGCTAATAAACTGAATAATTCTATAAGGGTGCGTCAGGAATGGTGAAACTCGAGAATTAATGACTTCGCGCTTCGCTGTCAGGGAATCAAACAAGCTTGTTGTCCCTCATGTGCCGCCGTAGATGAGGATTATGCAACTAGGCAGTGTGTTGGAGAATTCAGCGCGAACACACATCAGGCTCATTCCAAAACAACTTTCGTGGTGAACAAAATAGTGCACTTTAGTGCCCGCTTTCATTTTATATCCTAAGTAGTGAGCGTACGAAGGGAGCGTAAGTTTATTGGGAACTAAACCCTCCACCCAAGGTGGGCTTTTGAGGTCAAACGCTGAAGGGAGGGGCTGTGCTCGAATTTACTGTATTCTTCACGAGGGATGGGAATTCCGGCTCTTTTGAGTGAATCATATTAGTGAATCATACCCAGAAGAGCCGACTCCCAAATGACTCGTTTTCATGAAATTACATATTTTCATTCCTTATTGCCTAAGACTTACGTCACATTATTGTTAAATTGTAATTACTTTGTTTTAAAAAAAGGTATTTTAAAGTTATTTAGCTTTGTAAAAGTTCAGTACACAATGGCTCAAAGTCCAAAATCGCATACTTCCATACTGTATAGTATGTAAAAACAAGTATGCAAGGCGAGTAGTAAGTCTGAAGTTTGTGCTCTTTCAGACATGCTGCATTTCAAAGGTATTCCATGCAAAAGAAGTGCATAACCAATAGGGGTGGGGGAAAAACCGAGTCATTAATGCATTGCGATTCTTTTCCTAATTATTCCTGAATCGATTCTTAAAAGTCCAGAATCGATGCTAAATTCCAATAAGATCGCGACATTTACATTTACAGCATTTGGCAGACGCCCTTATCCAGAGCCACTTATCTCATTTATATAACTGAGCAATTAGGTGTTAAGGGCCTTACACAGGGGCCCAACAGTGGTCACTTGATGGTGCTGGAAATCAAACCCAGATCTTCCAATTAGCAGTCCAACACCTTAAACACTACACTACCACCTCCCTCGACGGTGCGGCCCTGCGCATGCGCCTGTGCGAAACAGAAAAATTCTAATTGTAACCGAGCGTTCGTCGCAGCTTCGCCTAAACTCTTCAATTTAATTAAAAAAAAAAACAAAAGCAGCCCAAAATGTACTGAACTGGTTATTAGATACAGACATGTATTCTCTTTCTTCTGTCTCACACACCCGTGCGCATGCACTCTCACCAAACTACGGCAAGCCCCGGGGGGGAAAAAATGCATTTATACAGAGAAACAAAATTACCACGTCTAAACAGTTTAATCTGTTACATAGGCACTAAATGACGCACATACGTACGCTGGCGAATTTGCTTAATTTGAACAAAATGGTGTTCTTCATGATTGTTATAATAATCTGACGTTTCGATTTTCTTATTCAGAGCTTCTTAATCCTGAACAACATTTATGAAACCAACAGTATCAAATCTTTTTTAAGATGGACGATATCGTCACCCAGAAATTCCAACTATAAAACAAAAAAGCATAAAAACAAAATCGTAATCGTAAATTGTAATCGATTTTGGAATCGGATCGTGACTTCCAGAATCAACAAGTCATAATGAAACAACATAATAACAGCTCGATTTAACAAAAACGTATTAAACCGTCTTTAAAGCCTCTAAAGTTGAACTAACCGTTAAACTTAACAATAAATAATCTTCAAACTTGTTTTGTCAGTGTTTAAGTTCTCGCGTGTTTAGTTACTGACTAAATCTCCATCTGTTTAAATGCACACGTTGTCAGCCAGCAGTGACCACTACAAGGTCACGGACCGGATATTATTGAGCTAATGCCAGTCACACTGAAATGGTAGTCATTTAATCCTGTGTGGTGCTGGAACCGGTGTATCATACATAGCAGGTCAGTGTTGGAACATGGGACTGCGGTTGTCTGGATATTTTTTGGTTGAGGAAATCTATTCAAATCAAAAGCAGTGACATCAGAGAGTTTACACCACCGCGGCGTTGAATGATTGATTGTTCGGGATGTTTTTTTTTTTATTTCGTCTGACGCCGCAGATCTGACAGCAGTGGCAAAACACTGGTTATTATATTTAAGAAGAATGTATGACAAGTATTATAATCCAGATTAAAATAAGCAGGTTAGAGAGATTCTATTGAGGTTTTTGTGAGGAGACATTTATTTAACATTAGGCAACGACTGTAACAATATCAGAGCTAACAGAAGTTTATAACAACTATATGTCTATCCTATATCTATCTATCTATCTATCTATCTATCTATCTATCTATCTATAGTACAGTGTCTGCCCATCTATCTATCTATCTATCTATCTATCTATCTATCTATCTATCTATCTATCTATCTATCTATCTATCTATCTATAGTACAGTGTCTGCCCATCTATCTATCTATCTATCTATCTATCTATCTATCTATCTATCTATCTATCTATCTATCTATAGTACAGTGTCTTCTCATCTGTCTGTCTGTCTGTCTATATATCTATCTGTCTATCTATCTATTGCATATTCTTTGGACCTTTGGCTGGCCACTGGGATGTTTTTTGAGTTCATATACTCATTTTATTTATAAAGTAAAAAAAACCCAAAAAATGTCCCGTCTCCCCAAGCAGATGGACAGATGGTCAGAGTCGCTGTTAGAATCAATTAAAAGCTCAGGTTCAGCGGAGGGAACGGGAGGACGTTCACAGAAGGGCTTCGTGCACATCATTTGATCGGATTTGATTTGATTAAACCGTTAATATACCCTTTATAGAAGAAAGCAAGGTTTTATGAAAGAGAGAAAATGCCAAACAAAATAATAAAAGAGATAAAAATAACAATATAATAGCTGCCGAGTGAAAATAACAGCTTATTCTTACATAAAGTGGTTTGTAAATACTCATTTTCAGCGACAGCTGGAGTCTTTCACATATAAAATCTGAGTATAAATTCAAACTTTAATTGTCACATATACAAAAATACACGATATGTCATGCAGCGAAAGGACTTTTATGACAGTGTTTTAAAAATGGAACCAAAATGTAGACATTAAAAAATGCAACTTAAAATCAAAATGGAAATAAAATTGTTAGAGTTAGTCATAAAAAGAAAAAGATCAGATGCAGAACTCTACAGCATGTTACGTACATCATAACTGGGGATATAAATAGTAATATGGTGCTGTAGGTATAGTATTGCTGTTTATAAATATATTGCAAATGTGTGTGCGGTTTTATGTTGAGTCACGTTGACTCGAGTGAGCGTTAACACTTACGTGCGGGTGTGTCCAGCGTACTGACAGTGTTAAGAAAACACTGAACAGATATGGAGCGACTTGATGCAGTGACTACTGATGTGAGTAAAGACATTCAATAGCATGTGATCCCTGGCAAAGTGATTGCAATACCTGTCTGTCTATCTATACACCCATTCATCTATCTGTCTGTCTGTTTGTCCATCTATCTATCTCTCTCTTTATATCATTTATGACCCAACAGTTTGGCAGTTCCCACTCATTTACAGCATTTGGCAGACGCCCTTATCCAGAGCGACATACATTTATCTCATATATACAACTGAGCCCAGCTGTGGTGGTTTGGTGGAGCTGGGAATCAAACCCACAGTCTTCGGGTTGGTAGTCCAACACCTTAACCATGAGCCACCACTAAGTTTTTTTTTCTGTACCGCATGCTGCGGCTGATTTGAAACACACACACATTTACATTTACATTTACAGCATTTGGCAGACGCCCTTATCCAGAGCGACTTACTTTATTCCCTGTACTGTACTCAAAGGTACTGAGTGGGAATAACTAACCAACAGCCAGTTCAAATCATTAAAAATAATAGAACTGAGTCTTCCACATGAATCTTTTTATCCACAAACGTAAGGTTTTATGCTAGAAAGTCATTTTATTTATGGCTTCCACTCATACAAATAATCCTTAAATCAGCTCTGTTAATTGAATATTAGGCAGATTAGATATATTTATAACTGCGAATATGTTTATAGCTGTTCATTGCTGTAATAACGGCTTGTTTCACCATCCCCTAGGACACAAGGTAGGTCTGCCTCCAGACTTTTCCCTGTTCTGGCACCAAGATGGTGGAATGAACTTTCCTTTAATGTCACTGACTGTCTTCGGGAGGCGTTTAAAAACTCATCTCTTTCTTAAATACCTTGCTCTTGACATTAAAAAAAAACCCCAGTTTTTTTGTTGTCGTTACACCGATTTGTGATCTGTTGTATCAGTATTGAGCCAATTAATGATGTGACTCAAAGCACTTTTTGTACGTCGCTCTGGACAAGAGCATCTGCTAAATGCTGTAAATGTAAATGTATTATTACCTTTGTCTATTGTATGAGTGCAATTAGTTTGCACACAGTCTGAATAATATCTTTTATCGTAGCAGTTAAAGGTAATAGGGAAGAGCTCAAATCACCAGGGTTTGCCTGTACTAAGCTCCAGTCTGCATGGACTATGATGTAACATTGGGGTTTATTTTCCTGTAATATGCAAACTGCAGTTTATGTTGTGCATCGTTGTTGCTAGCAGAAATTGCTTATTCAAATTAGGTAATAAAGCAGTCTTGTGTTTATTTGAATATAAATCCACTTATCTAAATAAAAATGAGTGCATGTTCACCGAAAGGCTGCAGAAAGTCAGGAAACGTGAAACCTTTTTAATAATTGAGAAATTGTTTTTTTTAATATACACAGAATTAAAAAAAACATACATTATGAAACTCATGAAGAAAACACCCCACTGGGTTAGGCATCAAGCCAAAGGTCCAAGAAATATAGCCTAGATAGATAGATAGACAGATAGATAGATAGATAGATAGATAGATAGATAGATAGATAGATAGATAGATAGATAGATAGATAGATAGATAGATAGATAGATAGATAGATAGATAGATAGATAGATAGATAGATAGATAGATAGATAGATAGATAGATACTGTACAATGGATAGATAGATAGATAGATAGATAGATAGATAGATAGATAGATAGATAGATACAATAGATGATAGATACTGATAGATAGATAGATACAATAGATAGATAGATAGATAGATAGATAGATAGATAGATAGATAGATAGATAGATAGATAGATAGATACATAGATAGATAGATAGATACTGTAAGATAGAGAGATAGATAGATACTGTACATAGATAGATAGATAGATAGATAGATAGATAGATAGATAGATAGATAGATAGATAGATAGATAGATAGATAGATAGATACTGTACAATGGATAGATAGATAGATAGATAGATAGATAGATAGATAGATAGATAGATAGATAGATAGATAGATAGATAGATAGATAGATAGATAGATAGATAGATAGATAGATAGATAGATACTTGACAATAGATAGAGATAGATAGATAGAGATACTAGATAGATAGATAGATAGATAGATAGATAGATAGATAGATAGATAGATAGATACTGTATAGATAGAATAGATAGATAGATAGATAGTACAATAGATATAGATAGATAGATAGATACTGTACTGATGAGATAGATAGATAGATAGATAGATAGATAGATAGATAGATAGATAGATAGATAGATAGATAGATAGATAGATAGATAGATAGATAGATAGATAGATACTGTACAATGGATAGATAGATAGATAGATAGATAGATAGATAGATAGATAGATAGATAGATAGATAGATAGATAGATAGATAGACAGATAGATAGATAGATAGATAGATAGATAGATAGATAGATAGATAGATAGATAGATAGATAGATAGATAGATAGATAGATAGATAGATAGATAGATAGATAGATTTGCCACTACATTGTTTCAGACACTGATGTTGAGGTGAGGAGGTCTGGGGTGCAGTCAGTGTTTCAGTTTATCCTAAAGGTGTTCAGTGAGGTTGAGTTAGAGTCAGGACACTGTAGTGGACACTCCAGTTCTTCTACTCCAATCAGAACACAGTACATCTTTATGGCACTTGGGGGGTTTTGTGCACAGAGGCATTGTCATAGTGGAGCAGTGTTTGGGCTTTCAGTGAACAAATAATGCGACGCTACAACATACATTTTAGACAACTGTGAGCATATGTGTTTAATAGCATGATTGCCAGAGCTTTTACAGTAAATCCCAACCCGGAACCCGGCGCAGTTTGTGCTTCTTGCTTTAACGAGCTGTAGCCCTAAACAAGCACAACAAGAATTTTCCCATCATTTAGACATGCTGCATGGTAATCATTTTGTCATTTCACCTAGTTGCATTTCTGATTTACAAATGTTACAGCAGTTAACCACAAGTCTCAGGAGAGCTTCCTTACTTTCTGCTTCCAAGCCTCAGCATGTGCTACACAGAGCCAGGACCTTCCTCACATTTCCCGCACAGTTCTATACTTCTGCAAACACTAGGTTCTTTCACTGGTGTTGGAGTCCAGACTTTCCCCTCCCCCTCTCTTTAATTTAAAAACCATCCTAAATTTCACACCACCGAGTTTCGATAGTGGCTTCTGTGTTGACTTATAATATGCCCAGTCTTGACCTAAAACGTTAATGGAATAATAATAACACACACATATTTTCTTCAGATTAATTTTAGCACCGTGAAACACCCACACCTTTTCACAGACACATACTGTAACACTCACTACCTGTGTTAAATACACACAAACCGCCCACACTTTACACGTCATCATTTACAGTTCTGGTATTTGGCAGATGTCTTTATCCAGAGCCGCTTACATTTATCTTATTTTATATCCAACTTAGATGTTAAGGGCCTTGCTAAGGGGCCCAACAATGGTAGTTTGGTGAGCCACGGTATTCCGATCAGCGGTCAAATATTACATTTCAATTACTATATAGGTCATTGTATTTACTGTATATACTAAATGTTACATATTTTGTCTATTTATTTATTATTTATTATTAGAGCTGGGTACAAATATCGATACAGCTAGTTATCGCAATGTATATTTCCCCATGGTAGTGTATCGATAACTGATTCAAGTTTGCATTCATATTTATTTATTAATATTTGTCAGTGTGTGTGTCAAACAACTTCCTTCTCCGATTCTGTAGTTGTCACGGACACATACGGTCGTTGTCTCAAAAGCAAACGCAGCGGAAAAAATAAGGTGTTTTTAGCTATTTGTTTTATATTTGTTAAAATTGTAAATATCACAATGTATTGCAATAGTATTTTATTGCAATATATCAGATCGTTACCCCGTGTATGATGATGCGCATTGTATCTTGAGGCCCTTGCCACTACACAGCCCTTATTATATTTATTATATAATATAAATATGAATAATTAATATAAATATTTATATATTTATAATTATATTTATTTATCCATTTTATTTTTTTTTTCCTTAAAGAACAACTCAAATCTTTATTGTACATTGTTATACATTTATTGTCCCATTTGCATTTTTTTTTTTTTTTTTGCATTATTAATTATTTAACTTTTTACTAAATTCTAATTCTCAAATGCTCAACAGACAGTCTTTTTTACTACGATATGTGATACGATCTGGGAAAACCCGTCACTGGGATGTTATAAGGTATAACATCTTGTCTATCATCTCGAAAAATATCTTGGGAAAATACACTTGTGGCGAGCTGATGTTTAAAACTCGCCCGGTGAAGGATTAATAGATTTTCCACCCTTAACACTACAAATACAGTTTACCTATCAAAGTGAGAGACAAAGGTATAGGTTTATTGCCGTGCCGTGCACGCCTGTCTTGCTATATATATAAGCTACATAGTTACACTATTCTTGCCATATGAAGATCCAACAGGAAACTTACAGTACTCCACTAGTTGCTGTCCTATTTAGGGGAATGTTCTTTTCAGGGTAACGTTAGTTTGTCTTTTCATCAGAGGGTAACGTTAGCTAGTCTCTCTTGAAGGTTAAGGTTTAGCTGGTTTCTGTTTTCTTCTTCGGGTAACGTTAACTCTTCAGGGTAACGTTAGGTTAGGTCGTCTCTTAAGGGTAACGTTAGGTCGTAGGGTCTCTTAAGGGTAATGTTAGTTTGTCTTTTCAGGGTAACGTTAGCTAGTCTCTTTAAGGTTAAGTTAGCTGGTTTCGTTTCTTCAGGGTAAACGTTAACTCTTCTCAGGGTAACGTTAGGGTCGTCTCTTAAGGGTAACGTTAGGTCGTCTCTTAAGGGTAACGTTAGCTAGTCTCTTTAAGGTTACGTTAGCTGTTTTTTTTTTCAGGGTAACGTTAACTCTTCAGGGTAAACGTCTTAGGGGTAACGTTAGGTCGTCTCTTAAGGGTAACGTTAGGTTGTCTTTTCAGGGTAACGTTAGCTAGTCTCTTTAAGGTTAAGTTAGCTGGTTTCTTCAGGGTAACGTTAACTTGACTCTTCAGGGTAACGTTAGGTCGTCTCTTAAGGGTAATGTTAGTTTGTCTCTTCAGGGTAACGTTAGCTAGTCTCTTTAAGGTTACGTTAGCTGTTTTTTTCAGGGTAACGTTAGGTCGTCTCTTAAGGGTAACGTTAGTTTGTCTTTTTAGGGTAATGGTAACTTTTCTCTTCAGGGTAACACTAGCTCGTCTCGTCAAAGTAATGTTAGCTCCTCTCTTTAGGGTAACGTTAGCTCGTCTCTTAAGGGTAACGTTAGCTCGTCTCTTTAGGGTAACGTTAGCTTGTCTCTTCAGGGTAACATTAGTGTGTCTCTTCATATTTGAAAAGGACCTGAAATCCGCTTTCTTTTGGTATTCAACTCTAAAACTTTACCATGTGATGGGTTTTCTCAGATCGCTTCATTTGTCATCTTTCAATGCGTCTGTAAACCATAATTTGAATAATCTACTCGAACCCAAAAGTTTCGCTAGCAAAGTAAACAAATTAATTTACACGATTTGACTATAGCACAATTAATCTTTAACTATAGTGATCTAAACTGTTCTTAGGCAGTTTTGGAAATAAAGATAGTATAAAGGTTTGACACTGTACTTTTCCTTCTAGCTAGGGTGGTTCCGCTGAAGGCACAGCTTTTGTCTCTTTTGTTTGCGTCTCCACGTTTAAGCGTAAATTATGGTGCATAATTGCTTATTAAGTTCTGTTGTCAATCCAAGGATTTGCATTAAAAGCTAATTACAGGTACATCAAGTGAACCTTCCCAGGCACAAAACAGATGCTCCTGTATGATACATAGCCAGCGATGAGTCTAGAGTCAGAAAAGTCACTAATCTTTTTTGTACTCGTCGTAACTGTAAGCAATTACAGCTGTAAAACAGGTCTCATGCTTAATAGTCGGCTTAATTGTGCAATAAAGAAAATTTAAACAGTTATAAAACATACCTTCTGTTCGCTTACCAA